>OX381707.1:61027480-62497803 GCA_947462335.1 Harmothoe impar | reverse complement strand
AGCAAAACCAGTGTTTGCATAACTTATCAAAAAAACACCCCTGGACCATGTTATGGACCTTATTGACCATGCATGGGGTATCAAAGCACATATGCCGCTGGACGTATCCCAGGTGGCTGGAGTGAGATTATTGTGAGATTGTGAAGACCTGCAGGCAATCAGGGCTGGCTGCATGTATATACCGGTATGTATGTATATATGTATATATATATATATATATATATATATATATATATATATATATATATATATATATATAGTATATATGTATATATGTATATATATACCATATTTATATATAACATTATATATATAATTATATATATATAATATATGATATATATATATTATATATATATAAATATATATATATATATATATATATATATATATATATATATATATACTGTTAGTATACGGACGGTGTCCAGAAAATCTGCCGGAAAGGGGCAAGGGGGATTAGTATGGGCCTGACTAGTGGGGCTTTCCACAGCCTGTGTGTGTACCATGTGGGTGAGAGAGAGGGGTGTGGGGGACTCATACAAACTGGTCTGGAGG
The DNA here is from genome assembly GCA_947462335.1 of Harmothoe impar. Lineage (NCBI taxonomy): Eukaryota > Metazoa > Annelida > Polychaeta > Phyllodocida > Polynoidae > Harmothoe > Harmothoe impar. The sequence goes on along the minus strand of OX381707.1, from coordinate 62,497,245 downwards.
AGGCCAGGGTTTGGGCGGTACTTGAAATGTAAGTCTCGGCCAGTTTGACCAACAATCACCTCCATGATCCCTGTATAGATACGTATAGACCATGTGAAATACCACCTTGTCTTTATATGTGAGCATGCACCAAGAAAGAGAATACTGTTTTCGACAATAGAATTCCATACTCAGATATCAGACTGAATCTTGATTGGGGTTAGATAATGAATGCAATTATATTGTGTTATACATACTTTTGGTTAGCTAAAACAGGGGGTTCAGTGTGATGTGGGCGCATAGCATGTCGAGCCAGTCCCACATGATAATAAAACTATGAGGCATCATACTGGAACAGGTTACCCCCCCCCCTGTTTTTGTTAAAGACAGATAAGATGAATTATAATTAGTATGCATACTACTTGCCACACTAAAACACCTACCATGATGACTCTGTATGTTGCAGGTTAATGCCCTGGAGTTGATAAAGGCGGCTGGTCAGCTGTAGATGTATAGTCTCTGGAGGAGGACGCCTTTACTCCACGGTCCCTCTAAGGCTACTGTATATGGGTACCAGCCACCAGTGGCTTGACAGGCTGTATGGGCTGCTTCTTGTCAAAGTGCCAAGCCAAGAGAAGTGAAACCTTTTTGTAAAGTGTCCTTGGTTATATTGTCTAATAGTATATACATGTGTTTCACGTGGGACAGTGTCTCCTTTACTGGCTGAGCAGCTAAAGTTGTGTCCTTGCCCGTACGTTGGAGAATAGTGTAGATGAGGGAGGGGGGATGCACGTGGATTGTTGTATTGGTGGTTGGGTGGGTGGGTGGGTGGGTGGGAGGGAGGGTGCATATATATAGGTGTACGGGTGCCGAAGGTGGCATGGTGATATATATTATAGATGGGTAGACACTCATGAGGATCTACAGGAGTACGCTTTATCAAACAACATGGGGGGGGGGGGTGATTTTCATGCAAGCATGGCAACGTACATGCGAAATATTTTGTGACACCCCCCCCCCTTCCTTAAACTGTGGTACATGTACACTGTGAGAAGTCATTATAAGTACTTTAGCTGCACAGTATAAAGGGAAGTCTTTTTGGTTTCTAGTAGCATATACTGTACACCTACTGTAATCCACAATCTGGAGATGGTTCAGGTACCACCATGGCACAATAGGTAGCACTGTTGAAATGTGCATAAAACATCTCAATTATACACATTTGTTATTCCAATATTCACTAGCTGACATTTCCATGTCAATAAAGGTGGAAATGTAGGTCAAATGAGTTTAGAAAAATTCGATGGAAAAACGTATTTCCCCGTTTTGAAGCCTTTTGGTAAGTGACAGACCCCCTTATTCTGATCTTACGGAGGCTCACAGCCACAGCTTCCGGGGCTTGTTTTGCAGTGGGTACACGAACTGGGGTTCAGTACCCCCCCCCCCCCCCATCTCCGGGCCGGCCCTTTCTGAAGCAGTGTGCATCTTTAGCCCCCCCCCCCCCCAGCAAGTCCACCACCCCCGCCTTGTTGTTAAATAATGACCACTCCGTATATCTGACAATCCCCCCCCCCTCTGTAGGAGGGGATTCCCACACACATACACTCCTGCCCCAGGTCTCACTCACTGCCCACTGTCCACCGCCCACTGCTGACAGATGATTGTATGGTCAATATAGCCTGGAGTCGTCTATGATGGTCCATTGCCTGTCAATGGTACAGCTAGAGCCCAATGCGGACGTGTTAGAGGGCAGACACACTGGAGGTGGTATACTGGTCTTTTATCTATAATTGAAATCTCTACAGTAGGTGTTTCTGACTCTTTCTCCCAATATCATTACATTTGGCTCTTTCCAGAGAGTCTCGTCATATTGGATTGAGCAATACAAAAATATAGGATTAACACTATTTTTTTTTATATTATACATGACGTGACCCCTCCCCCCTCCCAGAAACCAATGCCCTGTATTTGCTGGTCACTTCTATTTGAGCGGCGATTCCACCATCGCACCAATGGCCCAGAACTAGACCCGATTTCTTTTTCTTAATTGTAGAGAGTTGACATTCGCTATACCAAACGCAAGCGGGAGGCGTTACACAATGCTGGGATAGTATTAGACAAACATATGGTTCCAGACACGATCCAATAATATATAAAATGGAAAGACTTGCTCTTCCCTGCATCTTCAGGGGCGGGGACCCGGAATTTGAGAAGGAGAGGGGGGGGGTCCACCAAATATCAAATTACTGAAAAGTATCGTGCTGTGGCAGATCGAAATATCATTGGAAAGATCGTCTTTCTAAAAAGAATCTTATATGGGGGTTTCAGACCCAGCCCCCCAGCACCCCCCCCCCTAGATCCGAGTACATATAGGAACACCCAAAATGTGTTGGGTGAGAATGAGCAAAGCAAACAACAATGTAGTTACAAATCTTTCTATATAATGTTATTTAACTTCAACAGCCAGAGATGTTACGCTGACTTCGACTTAAGCCACACAGCTCAACCACGTATAGAATGGGGTGGTAATCCGCCATTGAATCTGCCCCCATAATCTGCTGTGCCTTAATCCTGTGGTTGTTTCGCCTTTGGCTTAGCCCCCACTCCTGCATGGGTTAACATTACCCTAAAGGCTGACCTGCAACTGACTGGGAGGACGTTTGCCTTTTACCATGCCTGTAATCAAAGCACGCCAGATATGTTGATCCGTATACGACCCCTGAATAGACCCCTGTCTACTCTGACTATTATGTTTGGTTCCACTGCCCACCCCAATAGCCACCATATAACTTCTAAGATGTTGCAATACAGCCGATATTAAGTCGCACATTGGGTTGCTGCTCCTTCCTGTCTGTATGTGAGTTCAATGATAAGGCCAAAAAATGCTTTATTTCCAGTCACCCTACCTGATCTAGCAAAGCACTGCCGCCTCACCGTCTTTTTCCTTTTTCCTGTGTGCCAGTTTTTACATCTCATAAATCGGACAATTATCAAGGATCAAGCCCGAAAACCAGGTAATCAAAAACATGTGGCCTCAAAACTCGAAAACAGCCCCTCCAAAGGGAAAAACAAAAGCAAAAAACAGCGGGGTCTGTTGTGTTAGACCATGTTACAGAAAACAAACTTTTCATTTTAGCCTAACACTCTGTTATTTATGTTCTGTTGCTTTTATTTGTGCAGGGCTTCCACTCTTTGGTTTCAACCCTTACCGTTCAAACGAACCGTTTACTTGGGTAATCTGGGAGTTTGATGTGGCATTTTCTGCTTGATTTATATTGCTAGGACTATACTCATTAAATTCGCATGCACGCTTCCTAATTAAAGATTAAATAGGCTGTTAAAGACATTTGAATTTGCTATAAATAGCAATTTTCTATCTTCTGGATTTGTTCCTCAGGCCAAAATGAAAATGGTTGACGTCACTAAAGGAATTCCCTGGGTGTAGACTAGTCTCTATATATTTTTGTAATTAGGACAGGTGCAAAACAAAATATCTTTGAATACAGGTTTAAACGAATTCCCTTGGAGAATGGGTATACACATACAATCCATTTTCTTCGTTTTCCTTTGATGATCAAGAAACGAAAATAAACGATTTTCCCATCAGAAATTACATAATACTGACCTCGAGTCCCAGCTGCATTCCATTGTATTCTTATGGAAAACTGCTGGCTCCCCTCCCTACACTGTTAGAAGTAACCACTGTAAATTTACAGAAAAATGTGCTGGCAGTTTTGGTTCCAGCACATTTTGCTGTAAATTTACAGCAACTCAGTTGCTGTAATTAAACAGAAAAAAGTGCTGTAATTTTACAGTATTTTCTTCTGTTCAAAACTGCCAGCACATTTTGCTGTAAATTTACAGTATATTGTATGCTGTAATTTAACAGCAGAAGGTACTGTAAATGCCATAAGTTGAATTTTTTATCATTAATTATTGTTATTATCAATTGATCTCAATTGATATGCATGGAGAGAACCTTCCTGCATTACTTCAGTGGCACTATGGATAACAAACATTACACGATGTAATGGTTTTAATTCTTATCCAGCTAAACTGTATGTGATACCAGCACTACACAGTTCAGACAGTTAAGGATTTAATTTTCCCACAGATGTGGTATCTATTATATAATTTTGATGATATTTGCATTATTTGACACATTTCTGCAAGTTGAAATACTTTATACAATAACTTGCTGAAGCTTCTCTCACACATTCATATTTTACTATGCTTTGACACCCAGGGGGCTTTATTTACACCCAAGAAATACAGTGTGTACAAGAATTGTTACACAAAATGTTATATGCTGCCACCATGTGGCAGAAATCTACAGATCATGTGCTGTAAATTTACAGCAACATTGCTGTAAATCTGATTTACAGCACAGAAATCGGTAAATATACAGCAAATAGTTCTGTATTTCCGACTACAGCAAAATGTTCTGTAAATTTAGAATACATTGTGCTGTATACTAACAGTAACTATTTACAGTGTACATTTATGCACTGGGGTCTCAAGTGCTGTGAGTAGAAAGTAAATGCGGGTATTAGGCACTTATCCCATTTAGGGCGATTGAAAATTATTTTTTTGAGCTTGATCTGTGGAACTTGGTCTTTGGGAAGTCCAAGGTGTCTGTGTCTATATTATTTCCCAATAAAGATATGGCAAAGGCAACTCAAAAGATAGTTAATGAAGGTTTTGCTATATTTAAAGCAATATTTAAGGTCAAAATCATCAAAAATATCAAATAACATCACTATTTTTGGTCAAAAATGACTTTGAATATTTTTTTCATGCTGAAAATGATTGAAACAAAAGATTTGATGATTTTTAATGCATTTCTATGGAAAGTCCTTGTTTCCATGGCAACCAAATATCTCAAATTAGCGATTTTTGTTGATTTTGGTTGCCATGGTAACAAAAAACACCACTTTGGGTGTGGCCACTCAACATAAAATTTAAATTAGATTTACCTATCATCATCATATAAAATTGGTTTCAAGTTATTACAATGCTTCAAATTTGGGATATTGCAGGTTAAAGGGAGGGGAAATTTACCCAATTTTGACGTCAGGACGTCATATTTATGACGTCATATCTTTGTGGATAATGTATTTATGCAAATGCGGGTTATTCCATTTTCAGAAATCTTGATATACTTTGACCATTAATGGTTTCACTAATAATTGGACTATTTGCAAAATTCTTTCAGTTCTGGACAGCCCAGACAATTCTCTAAAAGAGAAAAATGGTCAAAAAAGAGCCCCGCCCTAAATGGGATATATATGGTATATCTGCCTAATCCCCAAGTTGTCCCATGTTCAGAGTATTTAGGTGTGTTCAAAGTTCAGGTCATCAATATTGGCAGCAGCTTAAAAGATGGATGAGACACTTGACTACTTCTGTTTGAACAGCTGTTTTTCAATTGTAATTACATTGCTTGTTGGCAAGAATTTCAGGCTCATCAAAGAAAAATGTCACAGTACATTAAATTAAAGCTAGTCTGTGATAAAGCGTTGTAATATTCATACATAGTGTGAGTATTAGAGCATAACCCTTGTATTCTATTAGATATACAGCTGACACCAAATTAAAGCCTCATGGTTATACATTGAGAGATCACTAGACATCTGTGGTCCACCTCTGATATATGTTTAGAGAGAAAGATGAAATGGGAAAATATTCAGATAATCTATAATTATTATAGATTATGCATATCATGGGTAGAAAGTGGGTCTTGCCATGAGTGTACTATGGATCTCTACATGGCCTTGCCTCATTATACTATGAGGTCCCCCTGTGGCGTCCCTTGTGTCTACTGTTTGCTCACTACTACAATGGCTGCACAGAGAGGCCCACCGTATGTCGCCCATGTGCCCCTACATGGGTAAAAATCGACACGGGCGACCCAGCGACACAGCCTTTTTAGGCCATTTTAAAAATCGACGGACACAACAAATTTGACCCACAGGGATTTTTCTCTAAGTTCTTATATACCTAAAAATCGACACGATGACACAGCCTTTTTGCTAAAAATCGACACGGCGCCACGGTAAAAGTTCTAGGGACCCATGTAGAGGCGCGCCCATGGCTGCCTAATTCCACGTCCTTGGCCAATCAGAACGCTGCTCTCTATTGCCTTTTGGTTTGGGGTCAAATGCCGTGAGCTCTGTGTAAGTCGACCCACCATTTGCCGATCGATGATTGTTGGCGCAGTGGGTCCATATTCCCTTATTATTATCGCCCATAGCTAGGTCATATTGACGGTCCCCTCGGTCTGGGGAGGTATAGGGTGGTGTCAATGGTGCATTTCATATGGTGTAAGGGGTTCATGCCCAGCGTCCTGCCACTGACTGGGTTTTGGACAATGTGTGTGATCGATCTATAACATGGAGGCATTTATACATCTATGACCCCTTCTACAAGCCAGAACTCCCTCCAGCGCCTGGACACTTAAAGGTGAAAATCCCTATCCCCCCCAAAAAAAGAAAAATTGAATACATATTCAGGCCTCCTAAAGATTACAGATGGTTTCTTAAATACTATAGAATCCGTTGGGCAAAAGAAATTACGGGTACCCATGCTATCTTTTGTGCTAGGATGGCTAGTGCAAGGGGTTATATATTTTCCTCATTTTTCACGTTTCTGGAAGAAACCAATTAAACCATGTAATTATCATCCACCAGATTGTTTTGTAAAAAACATGGATATGTGATGTATCTATACTAAAGAACAAGGATAATACATTTTTTTAAAGCCTATTGAAAAGGTCTTTTTGGTTTTATTTTGGACTTAATGCTTGAAGTAACAGATAGAATTTTCGTCTTTGACATAGTACACTTATTGAATGTAATATGTAAGTAGGAAAAACAGATTCAAGCCTCTTGTAATTTTAATATGGTGAAGATTGTGGAGATCGCTTCGTATTTAGCAAAAGAAAGTGGGGGGGGGGGGGATAAACCAACCTAACATTTGTCGATCAATGATTGTTGGCGCAGTGGGTCTACAAAAAAGTGGAGGGGAGAGATCTCTTAAATCTGCCATGCCAACTTGCTGGCTGAAATTGGTCGGATGGTGAATGTGACGATTAATAGAGTGGAATTTGTATGTTATAATATCAAAACCACCCCTTTTTAGACCTGGGTAGGAGCATAATGTCCATCTACAGTTTAAAACTTACCCAAACCAGTCAGGCCTCTGTGGCTACATGTATGTATAGAATGATGGTCTAGAGTGTGAAAGGTCCCTAGATCAAATCTTGCTAGGGTATCCTTTGGTGGAAAAACTTATTCCCCCTTATTTTAGCATGTATTTTGTCCAAAAGCTTGCAGAAAGTTCTGCTTGACTTACGCCTTTATAACGTGTATTGATAAGAGAATATGAAGAGTTTGGTTCCAAAACGCAATAAGCGCCATTTTGAAAAATGACACCAAATTTTGACAAAGGTGTAGGGCAAAAATATGCAAATGCAATTCTAAAATAATTCTTCATCAAAATTCTATTTTTCACGTCTCTAGGTCCTCTCTGGTGTAAACATTATATCCGAGGCACTATTATTGCCGATATTTTAGCCTTAGAGAAATCACTACATGCTTCAATTCTGAAATGGATTTGTTGCGTTTTGCAACGAAACTCTTCATATGATATAGCTTCATTAGCAATCATTGCTCTCTTATGAATATTAGAGACAACATTCACCCTGGAGTTGTTCAGGAGGAAGCCACTAGATTGGGCTGTGGTGACCATTTGGTGAGGATTTGCTAGTTCGATAAACCCACGGAGGGTGCCAGTGTGGGATTATGGGTCTAACCCTCAAGGGAGCCACTACACTAAATTCATACAGCCCTCAATATTACAATACCTCAATTTTCTAGATGTTTACAAAGCTTTAACGTTTAAACCACAGATATTTCCCATAAAACCATTTTTCGTTTGTTAGCCTGTGGCAGAGGATCCATAATGATTATCAATCGAAGGATCCCCAGCTGGTGGGTATAGGCACCCCTTAGATGTCCTGCCACCTAGTGTGATAAAATAGTGTTATAAAGGCCTAATAAAGAAAATGTAATCATTAGGAAATCATTAAATAGATAAATTCCAACAAAGAATTATCAAGCAATATTTCTTCAGGTTAGGGCTTTACGACTAAGTGATCCATGAGAAGAAAAGAGGGGAAAGGGAGAGAGATGGAGACAATGTTATATAATATTGTTTGACCTGGAGGGTGGGGGGCTGAGTCTTGAAATATTGCATCCTAAAATGCATGAGAATACATCATTTTACATCCAGACCATCAAAAATGTCCCCTAATATGGCCGCTGCGCTTCGCTTGTGGGAAACGGACAGTCACTCCAGGTTGGCCAGATTTGCCCCCCCCCCCTCTAGACAGTCCTGGATTCGCATCTGATTAGTAATCTATTGGCAGCAAAACACAACTTGCTAGTGTTCAGTAATACCTTTTATTCAGAACTCTAAGAGAATAACATGCTAACATATTCACAGCCAATTTATACATAATTTAATACACGAAGCCTATGTACATCGTCTATCTTGTCATTTATTCATCATACTGAAGAACTCTGAAACAGAAAGGGAAAATCAATCACTAACATGAAATGGCGACATCGGCAGTCTCAATTTGAACCTACACATGTATGACTGACGTATGGTGAATATACACTAATTGCTAGCACTACATGTACCTTATAATTATATATCTGCTTATTAGCTTGTCCCTTTTCTCTTTTTATATATCAGAGTTCTCTCTTTTGTATTTAGATTATTCGTCTAAAGCAACAAATGCTATGCTGGATTGAACTACATTATGCATTTCAATTATAGTAAGTTGTGTGAACCCCAAGGTTCCCTCTCGGTATTTAAGGCATTCTATGAAAAGCGCTGAATTAATCAAAATGATTGATTAAAGATATACCTGTATAACTAATCTTGCCATCTCCGTCCATATCAGCTTCTTTTATCATCTCTATTATCTCCTCGTCTGTTAGATTCTCTCCTAGGTTAACCATGACCTGAAATAGGTAAGTAAAGTTTGCAGATTTATATACTTATAGAAATGCTAAATAATAAGGCAACCATAAATATCAAGAAATCGTTAGATATTCCTGTTGCAAAGTCACTTCAGATAATTATTTAAACCAGTGAGCTCAGTGGGTGCGTGTTATCCATGATCAAAGATTTGCTTGACATTGAGAGAAATGATAATATTTGAAATAATTGAATTTAGAATCCCTGAGATAGGAATATGCCAGAGTCGGGTCTGTCTTGAAGCTAGGCTTAGGCTACCTGAACACACCTTTCTTCTTTGACCCAATGCTAATATAAGTAAGTATTCACCTGAATTAAATTCATTGAAAGTGCTATATCATAAGGTTTCTCCCCTCCGTTGATAAACAATCCATTCCCCTGATTAACTCGCAGGCCGATGGCAAATGGGGCACATTAAAGCAGCTACTCGAGCTCCAAGCATCGAATTTTAGATAATAACATTTCAGCAATCTTCACAGACTCTTATGTGGACAGGTTGATTTACAAACAATATGGGTGCTTCTTTCTGTATGAAAAGAGGTGAAATACCTCCTGTGAGAATAACAGTCAACCAAATGTAAACCGGATAACATAACGATCTGCAGGTTACCTACTCCATGCTGCCTCCTATTGGGCTTGAGGTGAACTACCTCTCACTATGCTCCTATTTATATGCATAATGAAAGCATTATTCCCATCCACAACCATAAGGGTTTTCATGTGTATTCATTACATATACTTCCCTATTTATTTGTTGTATGTAGACCTCCACCATAAGTGTGTACTGATTGATCTAAGTGTACTAGCCACACAAGACTAGGCCATTTTAGTTCCATCTTTGACCACAAGAAGTCATATTGGCATTGGCCCCAACAGACATGACTTTCCTTCCCACCATAGAGGAATTAATATCTGTATTTTCACCCATCCATTATGCTTTAGAGAGGCCTTATATGCTATGCTATTTTGCTCTGCTTTAAAGAAAAACAAATGATGGTCCTATAAGTATAAAATTCATGCTAGAGTTGGAAGAGGTCTGAAGAGGTCGAGTTGCTGCTTTAACCACCGATCGTTGGAGTAGAAATAATATCCTAGGTAGTTCTTCTTTTATTTGACACATATATATTCCTGCACAGTGGGTAAAACCATGAAGCCCAATTACAAACACTTTTTTGGTGTCATTTTCAACTTTAGGGTTTCAAAAATAGATATAAAACTGGCATCAGACTTATCAGAATTAAAGATTCTCTGAGAGCCTTAAATGTTTTAACCTTACATAAACACACAAAGACAACGCTGGTGCAGATTTTTTCTGTAGCAGAGGAATACCCATGCAACACCCTATAAATGCAGTTTAGTGAAGTTTGGCACGTATATATGATTATAATTATATGTAAGTCTGGGACGCTTTTGTTTCATGATCATTTAGCGAATAATCGATACTAGTATTACTAGGGTGGCCGGAGGCTCTAGCTGGTCGCTCAATCTATATCTGATCCTATGGTAAGTGACCCTTTTATGATGGCCTCTCATTTTGGCTAGGGAGCAGATAGGGACCTCTAGTAACTTGGTATCAAGAGATCTTGAATGGATGCATCATACATGAGCTGGAATAAGCATAATAAATTGTATTACATAATGTAATTTAAGAGCAATCTTGACAGACCTTCAGATTTTGAGTCTGTCTTGAGCTCTATAACTGGGTGATCTCTTGAACCTATCCCCTGGGAGAATTGACACTGTTTGATGGCAAATCAATGTATCAATGAAACTCTTTTTTTGTTTGAAGCGTCTTCTATGCAGGCATGTCATGGGGGCTCCTATACTTACTTTAGACAATTTTATCTTATATAGATAGGCCTCCTAGAATTATGTATTTTTAGCTCAATTATTTTTTTAGAAATCTTCAATTGGTAGTTTACGGTAGACTACTGAAAATAGAGCTATATCAGCTGAAAATCATGCATTTGGAATGAAAATAAAAGAGCCTACCGCCAGCCAGCGTCAGGGCATCTCCTAGGGGTCATATTAGGGTCTGAGACCCCATTCTCAAGCATTTAAATCATATACATAACACTAGAGGGCCTCCCCTGTAATAGGGCTACATAGGAAATCTTAGTTCACTCCTTAGACACTGTAGCATGACAGGGCTATGAGTGAGATATAGGCATGGCATGTCTACCCTATACAGATGTTCAGATCTGTCAGAATGGTTTGCAAGGTGAGGGATTTGTAATCAGCTACAAACAGCTCCCTAGTTACTGCCTCAACATAATAATGATAGTTTGGTAAATGCGAGTATTGAGGCTTTCTGTACATATAACATATGTATATGTTTGATAGATATCTAAAAACCCTCCGGCCACCCTAGTATTACCAGGTGGGTGAAGAAAGAGTAAGACATACAAGTAACACATAGAACCAAGTCAATGGTAGGTAATGTGGGGAGGGGCAGGGGGGGGGGGGGGTAAGGCACCCTGCTGCCATCTGTCCAATTAAACATGAACCTTTACTGCCAAACAACCTACCTCTTTTAGTTCTCTCTGGTTCAGGAATCCATCCTTATCACGGTCAAACAATGTGAATGCCTCCCTTACTTCCTCCTCAGAGTCGGTTTCCTGAAAGAGGGTTCGCAGTGTAACAGAGAAAGTGCATGTACATGATGTAAATCGATAATGATTATTCAATTTAAAAAAATATATTAAAGAATAGGGATGATCCTAATTATTATTCGCTAATTGTATAGATTGTGTAGGACGAATTCGGTTTATTTTTCTCTTAGATCCATTAAGAATATATACTAAATGTGGAGGGGTGGCATAGCTCTTTTGGTAAGTATGATGACATATTCAATTGTTATAGTTGTCTCTGAGCTACAGTCATCCGCTGGTCATTTGATTGCCCTAAGCTAGACATTATTTAATTTCAAACATCCATTTCTAACTCTACATACCTTTATTTTTCGGGACATCATCGTAAGGAATTCATCAAAATCGATTTCTCCATTCCCTATTATGGTAGGTAAGCAATACATATTAATTTATCAAAGGTAAATATTGAACCAAATTTGCGTTTTAGCTATTTCCTTCTTGCTGGATGATTTCAATTTCTTTAATAAATGTTGCGAGAAATTCCTACACTATTCCTACCAAATTATTACACTTGAAAACTGATAATAGTAGTCAATTCAATTCAATATCACCGTCAATTCGGTGATGGAAAAATGAAGATTAAGCAAAAATATCACCCCCCCCCCCCCCCCGAAAGAAATAGGAAATTAAAAAAGAGGGTTCAAATCCATTGCAGCCGATACGGTAGTATATTAAATTGTTGTTTTAGTCTCCCATCAAGGAATCCAAAATCGTGGCTTCTCCCTCAAAAAGCTAAACTAGAAGTAGGGGATAGAATAACATACCGTCAGCGTCTACTTCGTTGATCATCTCCTCCAGTTCATCGTCCGTGGGGTTCTGTCCCAGAGACTTCATCACCGTGCCCAGCTCCTTGGTGGTAATGGTGCCATCTCCATCCTTGTCAAACAGTGAGAAGGCCTCCCGGAACTCTGCAGTTGTCGTATGTAAGGAAGCAGAGAAAGTGATATGAATAGTTCATTACAAATTACAATTTAAACTTTTTTTTAAAGAAAAATCTGACAAAATAATGTCTTATGAACTGCCGAATATAATACTCAGTGCTCTCACCGTTTTCAACGTTATTTTGTTTGTCATTGGGGCCTGCCTATATTCTGATAACCAACACTTTATGAATAGTAGCTAACTTACCTTCAATAACTCCTGGAGGTAGCTCAACCTCTGGCTGGAAACAATAATAGAAACATGCATTGTGTGAAAGTAATGTGCTGTAATCATTATCATGATGCCCTATCCATAATTGTATTTGCGATTGGACTTCATGTCAATGAGCAATGCAATTAAATCACCTCTTATAAATGTAATAACTATTTGGACGTTTGCACATTATACCCGCAATGTTGTTGAGACAGTTTACATTAAAGACTATAATTACTCTTGAAGTGGATTTGGTTGGAATCTGGTCTATAGAAAGCGATAGTTATCCCAATGGGCAAACAATCCAGTTCAACGTCGAATCAACATTGAATCAACATTGAATCAACGTTGATAACCATTTATCAATGTTGGTTCAATGGCCTGTGTATCATACTACACCCACCTCTTGTTGTGCACCTCCTAAGGCACGCTGGAACTCCTTCTCCTTCTCTGCTGCCTTCTTCTCCGCACGTTTATCGGATGCCAGGGCCATGGCTATTCACATTCCCAATCTCATCAATCCAGAAAACTGTCCCAAATATCCAAGAAAAATACTACCATCCAAGAATTGTTTGGACAAGGTACTGCATCCATAGGCAACTTCCATCTGAGACTGACGCACACTGTTTTGCCTTACCGTTCATGTTATATCTACTTCAGGGAAATCTTACAGATTGTTACCACTCTCATACAGCTTGAAGGAACAGCACAGCTGAGGCCCTAAAACAGACTTATTTTTCTGCTCCTTAAATCATTATCTATACTCGAGAGTGGCTGGTGCAAGTAGCTAGCACCAAGTGCATGGTAGTGCTGGGCCCGTCAGTATCCCTCTTCAATGGATGAGGAGTTCCACAAGGCTCAGCACTAGGCCTGCGATTGGGGATCATAATGTGCCGCCTACTCTGTATGTGTGCTTTCTGGTGTTTATGAAACTAATTATTGACCACAGCCAACTTTATGTACAGAGTACATTATATATAGAAGCCAGACCTCCATGTTAATATTTAGTGCATAAACGTTATATAGAAACTACACCTACCTGCTAGTACTTTCTTTTCATGTTTCTTTTTCTATTAAAAGTTCTTTCCATACACTAAAGCGCTTTTGATCTCAATGGACTTACTATGGTATTTGGTTATGTGCATCCAAAAATTGTGTTTTGGTATTCGTGGAGTTAAATGCTAAATAGTTAAATGATTTTGGCATGCATAGAATGTTGTACAGTTCCTGCTGTAAGGAACAGTCCCACAACCTGTTAATTAGCTTAATTCAAATTCTGTTAGCAGCACGTATTTTCGGAGCTTACTTGTGTTATATAAAAACATTATTTAAATATGGCAATTAAATTAAGTTTATTTCTGTTCTGATGGCCGCCTTCCACTGGAGAACATCGGCCGATTACGCCCATACATCTCCTACATAACTTCGACCGATTAGAGAACAGTGGACGTGACCTTCATGATTGGTATAGCAGCCTCTTATTTATGTGTAGATGTTACATAGTGGGCGATAGAAACAGAGAGATATGGTTTCTCCCTGTGCTTATTATTTTCATATTTCATTTCAAACGGAGAAAAGCAATGGATGTTTCCGAACATCAACCCCATACCTAATGATGTGACTAAACCATATGGGCATGTGGAGGGAGTGGATGTCCCCCAGGGGAACAAGTTCCAGGGGGTAGATGTAGAAGATGTCCTAGCATGTAGAAGTCCTAATGGATGGATGCCCTAGGGGGTAGAAGTCCTAGGGGGTAGATGTCCCAAGGGCTTAAAATCCTAACGGGGTAGATGTCCAAGAGGATTTATAAAAGTCCTAGGGGGGTAAATGTCCTAGGGGGTAGATTTCCACGATTTCTACAAGTGGGCGTGAGGTCTAGCCTTCTTGTTTACAGACTTACTATATTTACAACTACTATAGATTACTCATTATCATTGCAATATATTAATGTATAACTCTGTGATACACCGTGGCAGTGGAGCCGATGTTCAGCTTTCTGTGCACCTCAGATCCACTTGTAGTAGTGTATCTGAGATACAGAAGAAACTGATGAATCAGAAGCCTGGGATACACTTGGCGCCTGAAGTGTATCTGGGATACACTAGTGTACGAGAGTGTACTTGGGATAAACTAGAGGACTGATATGATACTGCAGTGGTAGGGTCATGAATCATATAATCATTTATGCATTGTCTACCCAGTACTGTATGATCAAGGGTAGATCATGACAATCTGTATTTGAGCTATGTTATGAGTGTTCAATAACAATGTTGACACTTCCATCCTCTAGTTTATCCCAGATACACTTCCATTCCCTAGTGTATCCCAGATATATACTTCCATCCTCCAGGTGTATCCCAGATACACTTCACCCCCCCCCCCCTCCATGTGGATCCCAGATAGACTTTCAGGTCAGCCATCTTGGAAAGCAGCAGATGCATCAGGTGCTGGCCCCTGCTTGGTCAGATTGTTGTGTATCTGAGGTACTGGAAGTGTATCTGAGGTGAACAGAAAGCTGAACATCGGCCCCACTGCTACACTGTGCCACCGTGTTGTCCCTATAATGGGTTTTAAAGTTGTTAAAGGTATGAAACTGCTGTAAATCTATGGTGAAACAAACAAGTTAAAACCCTTTATAAAATGGGAGACCTATATTTTTTAGGGTGTGGGGAAACGGTATCTTATTCCTCACACCCACGTTCTCTACTGTCACATTGTGCTATGTAAAGGATCTTTAAACAACAAATTTAATAGAATTCATCCTCAATCACATGAAATAATACAGAGAATCTGTGTTAACTGATAATGTCACTTGTGAGCATTGTGTGTAATACGGTCAGCGTCCTTCTACTTTGATACCAGCTCGTAAAGCACCTGCCACTTTAGACCGATTCATGTGGAACTCGGTGTATTTCACCTCAATGCTACGTTGGTCACTCAATGGTCATTTGGTACCATCTGAGTCATCCGATTAGGATTAGTACACAGTCATCAGAAAGAATAATCATAGGATGCCACCCAATGATCATTCTCTGAGTTCATAGATTAAACCTCCAGAAGTATTTGAGCACTACTTTGAAGCATTATATAATACTACATTTATGCAATACCTATTCTGTGACAATGGCAAATATTGTCTTCACACCAAGTATAGAACTACCACTTAATATTTTAGCGTTCAGTTAATATACACATGTATTACCCAGTACCTGTAGTATGGGTCAATAAGACCAAGGTGCTGACCAGTCAGTTTGGTGCTGCCACCATGTGGATAAGCTGTACCAGGCACTGTGTATCACCAACTTCCTTCAATGACCCATTATTTTAGGGTTTGATATTAAAGACGTGAGTGCTTCCTTACCCAGATCCATAGGCAGAGATGCCTGGGCTGACAAGAGACAAGAGGAGGCAGAACCTATCAATTACACCTTTCTCTTGTGTTAACGTGTACTCACAATATCATTATCTAACTTTAGGGATAAAGGATTAAATCCCATGATGATTTTTATGGTGATGAATTGAGTCTTGCCTTGCCATGTGCCTCAGACTAAGACCTACGTGAATTCTGCCAAATCTGAACCAGTCAATCCGAGCTTAAATTGGATTGGCCTCATTTGGCCTTGATTCTTGACAAATATACATAATCAAATATGTTCATGCCAATCGTGACACAACTGATCGAAATTCCTCAATTCAATTCAATTTCAACTAATCGTTCATTATACTGAAAAGTACAATCTACAAATTAATTATCAACTGTCTTCTCAGTTGGAATACAAGAAGGATATGAATAATTCCTTAAGTTTAACATTCATTCAGGCTAATTTGACCGGGGGTACTTTAATTACTTGATCTTACTCACACCCTATCAAAAAGCCCTCTTCCACATTGAAGCTGCTCTGGTCATATTTATTTTGAAACATTTTCATCTAATTATGTAAGTCCAAGTATGATTATATATACATAGTTAAAATGAAATGCCATAATCTGTTGATCCATCGCATGTGATCGCGCTAGCTTCCTGCAGGGCTAATCTCTTGGAGCCTGTGATAATCCCATGGCCACTGGGCAAAACTCATGCACCTGAACAGGAGATTAACTTCCACATTCAATATACCTCTCTCGCAGTATATGATATCCAACCTATAGAGCGTCCAACTCATTTGTTTAATTTGACAGTGTAGAAAACAGACTGGTACAAGGAGGACGGTTTCCGACAGTCTCCTGTGATATAGAATCATAACAAATATGGACATGGATAAAAGGCCTTGATGCCACCAAAGGAGTTTTCGCTGTAATTTCTACATAACACACAAGATGGAGTTCAATTGTCTTTTTCGGTTGGTGGTGTGTCTGGTATGTGTTTTTATAGTGGTTGATGCTAAAGGTGGTGGAGGTAGTGGAGGTAACGATGGAAATGGAGGAAGAGGGGGAAGAGGGAAGCGAAGTGATCCAACTACTACAACGGCGAGGTCAGCAACAGAACTCAGCAGTAAGTCATTTCTCTAAAGTTCTAGCTGTGATCAATGCACAATTGGTGTCATTTATACAACAACCTGTCTATATGGGGTATGCATATGATATGATTATTTCTACTTGTTTCGTACCTTCATTATTTACAAAACACAATATCCGAATGTCCGGTACCATAAGTTATGTCAGTATGATTACGACAGATTAGACAAATAGGAAAAGTTTACAATCAGTAAACAGTCATAAGCAGTAGGTCAAAATGTGAGAGTGATTGACTTTGTGACTTTCTAAAAGTTGCTTCTTATACGGCATATATGATTAACTATTGAAGTCTTTATCCTTATCTACTTGCTTCTTTTATGTGTATTTTTGTTGTAACTAGATAACTATTATGGTCATGTTTCTGTTGCCATCAGTGTTTATGCTGTAATCTACATGATATGTCACTGTTCGGTATCAAACAAGGTATTACCGGTCCTTGTGAATTATGCCTGTATATTGGCTGTCAAATTTACTGCTGGAATGCTATGTCCTCATTACTTGCATTTGTATTATGGAGCTGTAAGGTTTCATGTATGTACATATGGTGTTGGTTCTGTTTGGTGTTGTTTAAAAACTGAAACTGAAACTGAACAATTCAAGAATACACTTGGTACCAGTCTTTTGATGTTACTCAGAGAATGAAGAGAATGTAGATATACCCATAACAACAACAGTTCTTAGAAACCCCTACATACTGTGTACACACTGACCTATTAATTTATACGTATACTGCCAAGGAGACTTCCAACCCTAACCCAGTCATATTTATGTCCCCAGTCAGTGAGAATATCAGTACTGAGTCAGCTGTATGTTTTCAGTTCAGCCGATGAGAAGCTGGCCCTGTCAGCAATATATATTTTCCAGCCAGTGAGACTAACACCGATCAAGTCAGCTTTACCTTTTCGGGCAATGGGCGCATGTATACCCACTGAGTATTTCCTCAGTCTGTGGGATTGATTACCATTGATGATCAATGTTTATTTCTCATGAATTATATCAGTATACTGGCCCAGCCAGTGTTAAGTTCCCTAGCTTTAAATCCATCACCATACTGAAAACACTTTTTATTTCCAGCCTGTGACTCTGCTGTAGCTGACGTTATATTTGTTGTGGATTCCTCTGGGTCGGTCCGGTCATACAACTTTAAGAAGATGTTGGACTTCATCCGGGGAATAGTCCAGATGTTCAACGTAGGTCTGGAGAACATCCGGGTCGGCCTGGTCAGGTTCAATTCAGAAGTGAGTTTGTATATTTCTGTTGGTCAAACGTTTTACCTAGAAGAGGTACTTGTGTTATAGCTAAATAAATCAGATTGTATTTAATTTTATACTAAATAATGTTACAATGTATGGACCTTTTTGGGGAAATTTTAATATGATATCTCAATAGGGACCACGGTGATCATCAGGAAATGACAGAGACTGTGTTCTACCATTGAAATTGCCTGAATTCAATAATAGCAGAACGGGTCAGTTACTCTATAGCGTTGCATGCATGTATCATGCCAAGCATACAGGGTTGATACACTCCCGTCAGGGTCAACATGATGCACCAATTCAGGCCCAATGAGTTCCTCGCCAGCAGTGTCAGTGTAAAACGACAACTCTAGTAATCAGATGCCTCAACAACTCAAAGTTCATGTTCATTTGTCGTGCTGATGAATTTCCAGCTCATCTTTTTAATTCATCTTTCTAAAATATCTTCTGTCTGATCCCATTACTTTACACGGACTGTCTGTCAGGGTTATCCTCCTCTCATTTCACTTGCCAGGTGATTCCTGAGTTTAACCTGGAGCAGTACACACACCCGGAGAGCTTACTGGAGGCCCTGGCACTGGTGCAGTACACAGAGGGAACCACCAATATGGCTGGTGCACTGAGGTGAGATGCCGGGGGTGAGATGTTACCAGATGATATCGTAGATCATTTGCATCACACTGCATGAATGTTTGCATTTAAATAAATGTGCTGAAATGAACACATTACGCCCGTAATGTAATTCAAATTAATGCAATTTTAAGTCAATTAAATGCCGTTATCACCTTTCTGGGACATTTACATGTCATTACTTAAAGTCGCTTAAATTGTTCCTTTTAGGCATCTTTAAAAGATTCAAACATTCATGTCGTGTCACCAGAAAGAATTGTATGCAATGGAGAGAGGGAGGTATAGCGTTAGATATGATACATGCTGATGGCGTTGCGTGATAGCATCAGGGTAACCACATGAAGACAGAAATATCCTTAATGGCACTTAATGTAGTTGAGACATTATTTGAACTAAGTGAATTGATCGAGTATCTATCATAGACAAGCAGCATCTCTTTTCTTTTTTTGGTGTTGCAATATTCGAGTGGCATAACTAGATGTGGATCGTTGCTTTGTTTATAACAGATATCTTCAGAGGCATGCTTACAAAGCTGAGAATGGAGGACGTACAAATGCCCGCAAGGTGGCAGTGCTAATCAGTGATGGCCGCTCCGATAATAGGGTGTGGACCGTCAACGAAGCCACAACCTGCAAGGTAGGCATTTTATATTGCCTAATGCTATTTACTAGTGGTTAGTCTTTTATTTATAAAGCCTAGCCATTATTTAACTCTGAATAAGGGTGTGTGGGGGGGGGGCTAAGATGAGTCATAAGCTATTCTGGTCACTGCCCAAGCAGTGAAGATTATGACGAGGGCGTTTTTTTTTAATTTAATTTCTTTTTTAAACTTGGGGCATGAATACATGGGAAATTTGGACTTTTCGCTATCAATTTTCACATCTTAGTAATTGAGAGTTTATTGATCAGCAATAGTTGTTAGAATGCAAGTTATTCCTCGCTGACTGCATTGCTGACACCATAACCTTTAAAACATATTTTTCTTTTTTTTTAATGTAAAAGAAAATAGAATAAAAGTTTTCCCCAAATCATGATTTTTATGATGCTCACGGTGATGAAAAACAACTTTTTTTTAGTGGCCTAACAAACAAAGTTTGGCCCCACCGGATGGGGCCTGACCGTGTTTACGGAAGATGTCCGGAGAGACTATCTTGCAGCCGTCAGGCAATATAATCACATGCTATAATTACAGTCATGTTAGCTATAGTGTCACAGTTTTGGGACTATCTATACCACAGTTTTGTGGCAATATCGCACCCCTCACGCTAAATAGTCGCAAAACTGCGAGATATTCACAAAACATACGTCAAGCTAGATAGTCTCAACATTTTATGACTATCTTGGAAACCTCAGGCTAGATGGTCTCAAAATTGCGAGGCTAGATTACCCTGGGGATTGTCTCGATAGATAGTCTTAGGACCATCTAGCCTGAGGGTTCACGAGATGCCCACAAAGCTGTAGTATTTTAGGCCATTTCGCAATTTTGGGACTATCTCAGATTTTCGGGACCATCTAGCTTGGGAATGCTGTATAATACAATTATAAAAGAAAAAGGATGGTGTGTTGATAATATGTTCACTTGCTTTTACTAATAGAGTGTTGAGTACAATTGTGAACAGTATTCTGTTATGGGAAATGTCTGTGATTGACAGAGAAATAACATCACGCTGTTCGCCCTGGGTATCGGCAGCAAGGTTGACAGGGATGAGCTACAGGATGTGGGCTCAGACCCTGACAGCGTCCATGTCATCTTCTTTGATGATTTTGACTCCTTGAATGGCACCCAAATCACCATAGCCAACACTGTCTGCAAATGTAAGATCTTTTGAACATACATGAACATTATTTGATATAATTAAAGGTACTCATTAATCTAAGTATCTGTGCATCATCATAATACAAACATAGCTACACATGATGCATTGAAAATCATGCCATAAAAGAAAAGTATTTTTCCCTTTTCAACATTTTTTATGTGCCAATCTTAGTTCACGATTAAGCATTTTCTGTATACTTAAAGATGGAATAGAACAGCAATTATACAGCATTTCCAAATAATTCATTTTTAAGACACATTATGCTGAACATTTTGTAATTCAAATGTTTAGGTATCCAAAATGTCCACTGGAATAATCAAAACGGATTCTTTGTTGTAGCGCAATGTAACGCTTATCGTTTTGCATTAGGAACTATTCCTTTACAAATATTCTGTCTGTATATGTTTGATCCACAGACTCCGTACTGAAACCCCCACCCCCTCCTTTCATGCCCCAAAACGCTGCATCCACCGATGCTGGACAGCCTATGGATGGGGGTATCGTAGCACTTATTGTCTGCAGCATTATCATGCTTCTCATCATCATTCTCTCCTACCCCGGCTACATCATGGCCAAACGCTATGTCTTTGGTGGAAAGCTCCCCAAAGAGAAGAAAAAGAAGAGACCAAAGACAGGCAAAAGGTAGGAACCACTGAATCAATAAACTGGTATTTCAATGCAAGGTCAATATGGTGAATGTATTGTATATCATATATCTTTGAGCAAAGATTTAAGGCTGCACTGTACTTCTTGAAAGAATTGAAATATTGTTGCATTTATTGTCATTTTAAGATATTATATGTACTTTATTGTCTATAGATGGTCTAGTATAAGGAAGTATGAAAGGTAATTTCTAAACATAACTACCAATGACACTAAGGTGATTCTTTCTTTTTCTATTCATAATAGACCTGGAACTGGCAAGGCCAGGCCAAAAACAGGAAGACCTGGAACCAGCAGGCCCAAAAGTAGCCGCCCAAGAAGTGGCCGTCCCGGAAGTAGAAGCTCGGGCAGTCGTATCAGCGACAACAACAGTATCACTTCTGGTCGTAGCTCGCTGGGCACAGCACATACCCACACTCCTCTACGACCAGGCAGTAGTCGCCTGCAGAGAAAGGACAGCTATGGCAGTTTTGTCACAGACAGTGACAAGGCACCACTTCGCCGTCCCAGCTACAGTAGTGAATCTTCCGGAAGTACCTCTACGGGGAGGAAACCCGTTCCGGTGGGCCTGGAGCGGGCTATAAGCATGATGCGAAGACAGAAGACACTGACACAACATCCGGCTCCAGCTGAGTTGGGTGGCGGAGGAGCTCCAGGACTAGCGAGAGCACCAGGACCTCCACTTCCACCTGGAGGCATGTTTGCCCGGTCAGCGACTATGATAAGAGCCCCTGGAGCCCCCGGAGGACCTGGAGCACCCAGAATGCCACCTCCAGGGATGATGCTGCAGAGAGAGGGCACTACCCTGGCTGGGGCAGCTCCACCAACTATGTTCTTCAGGGGCCCACCACCTCCAGGTGCCCTTAAGCGGGATGGAACCCTCATCCGTGGCCCTCCCCCTCCAGGGATGATGATGCGCCGGGAGGGCACAATGGCCGGCGGCCCTCCCCTGCCCCCTGGGATGTTCCGCCAAGGCACCATAATCGCCCCTCCTCCAGGCGCTCAGCGACGTATCAGCCCTCCAGCGCCTCCACCTGGATTGATGCGTGAGAGCTCTTCCATGGGCTCCGCCGGGGGGGCACCACCACCACGGGAACGCAAGTTATCCCAACAGGCCATCCCAGAAGAAGCGCCCGCAGCACCAGCTGGTGCATCATTCGGTGCTAGCTTACCACCACCGCAAGCCCAGAAGAAGCCTCCAAGCCTGCTGGGACCACTGCCCTCACTGGGGATGTCCCGACTGCCACCGCTGCCATCTCTGGGCAAGGGATTGGATGAGGGGCAACTGGACCCGAAAGACTTGGCAACCCGCCTCCAGAACCTTGATCCCGCACCTGTTCCCACAGTAGTGGGTAGGGGGAGACCAAATGTGGCAGAGGATGCTGTTTGAGAAGTCAACTTGAATATTTGTAAGACTGATCAAAAGTCACTCAACAAGCTCTATGAATAGAGACATGGAGATGATGGAAACAGGAGCAGTTATAATTAGAATTATAGTTATCAAGCCTTATTTCGCAACCTATTCCAGAAGAGCATAGAATGATACTTACCTCGTGTAATAAACCATTGCTCACAAGGTGGCAGGTCAGGCAATCGCAATTGCAGCTCCAGACTTCAACTGAAAATGTCATGGGGAACATAATTATGTATACTGAATATTCATGAGATAATATAGTTCTGGCTAAGGATAAGCAGCCGGAGAACCTTCAAACCATTGCTCATATTCCCAGAAATCATGAATATTCTGAATATTTCACCCTAAAACATTTCAACGTGAAAGATCACTTTTTAATAGAATTCATGAGTTGAGAGTTTACATATGAAATTGTCAATACATAAGTTGAAAGGTGTAATATAACCCTAATGTGTGTTTCAAGTCTAGTTTGTCTGCCCACAATAAATATATACATTTTTGAGGAAGAATGTTAGCCTGCTTCAATCTATATCCATCATAGCGGCCAATAATCCACTATAGCGATCCTCCATAAATACAGCATATTTCAACTTGGTAAATGTGTAAGCATGGTGGTATATTTCCACATGGATTTCAGAATAGTATTGATCATGTTGATACCAAATGGGATCATATAGCTGCAATTTGTTATAAAAATACATTCAGAGTGCCGGACAATAATCATGTTGCAATGAGAAATGTCAAGCAGTCATATTATAACTGATCCTGAATGTATAAGTAGTTCAATCTCATAGATTGATATCTTAAATTGTATATATAAAGGTGTACCTGATACAAGGTAATACAATGGTAGTATACGTTCTTTTCCCATCAAGAATATTGGCCACCGAGAACAGCCAGCAGCAGATTCTGTCTGATCTGGAGGAAAATGTCTTACATAACTACTTCCCACATATCTGCCCCACTCACCTGGGTGACCCAACTACCCTCCCTCCACTACAACAGTTTACCCCACAGGTGCAGATTGACTCCAAACGTGGATACCTATTATAGAAAATGTACTAGGGGTAACATTTGTTGACACCTATATGATGATAGATAGAAAGAAAATGCCAAAAGATTTGGATTATGTTTCTCACATTCTAGATCATAGAAGAAAAAGAATTGATCATTTCAATAACTCTCACTTTTTTCTGGAGTCGCTACCAGGAGATTCTTGTGATGTTGTATATTGCTAATCAACTAGACTAACCCAATTCGTCCCTCACCCAGTTCCGCCAGCGTCTTATAATACTGCTGGATGAGGTTAAAACACTGGTAAGAGATACCATAGTATTTTGAGACTATCTTGCAGTTTTGAGACTATCTAGCCTGAGAGTTGTGAGATACTAACAAAATAAAGTATTTTGAGACGATCTCGCAATTTTGAGACTATCTAGCCTAGCTGGGGGCTGCAAGTTTGTCACCAAACCATGGTATTTTGAGACTATCTCGCAATTTTAAGACTATCCAGCCTAACATGGGTAATCCTGATATCCATGGACAGGTCTTTTACCTTGGGCGTGTCCCAAGATTATTAGCTCTGGCCACTGGTTGTCACCGTAATCATCGCCTCTTTCCTTTGATAAAGCCTGTGATGCCTTATTTAGACACGACTGGAGCAATATACGTACAAGAAAAAGATGCACATAAGACACTGGCATCATAAGTTTGGGTTCCACTAGGGTGACACTAGTACCTGCGTGGCGTTCTTTTCAATCCTTCGTTTAAGAAAAGATCGCTCAGTTTCGCTGTGTTTCACCCTGAATGTCCCCAGGAACAGGGAGACATTCAGGGCGAATTGAAGCGAAATGAGGCAGAATAAAGCAAAATGTGCCAATCAAAACATAAAAAAGAGATCGCTCCGTTTCGCGAAACCTCTGTCGCCCTAGTGGAATCCGGCCTATTGCCCTCCATTGTAATTGAGAAATAATAAATTGTGATTATGTGGTTACTACAGTGCGCCCTCATGAATTGGTGCCGTATTAGACTATAGCAACTATTTTTTGAATGTAAAAACTGGTCCTAATGTCTCCATAACTCAGAAAGAAATTGGGGTTTTGTGCAATTCAAGATGGTATAGAACCGCCACCTAAGCTTGTTAACATAACTATGCACATATCCCGGGGCACTCCCAGCAAAACTAGCAGTTGAACTGCTATCTGGTGGTTGGTTCCAGAATTAAACAGAATACATAATTGTCTTAAAGTTGGTATCCCAACTGTTGCAGTGACGAATTTCCACTTCCAGCCTAGGGATAGGCATGCTGATGTTGTAAGACATATGTAAAAGTATTAAAGCTCTATGAGAACTATTTCCATACAAAAATCCCCACACAGTAGCAAAAATGAATTTTCACTGAGCAGTCAAAAATAAAGCAATTAGCATGCCTCTCTTCTCAACCACAAGGTGGCAGCTGTGTATAGTGTTTACAAGATATTCCCATTGCAGACCCAGTAGCTCAGCCCCATTCATGAATACATTAGTGCATTGACATCTGCACAGGTGGCAGCATATCTCAGATGGTTTGCCAATGCTTGAGTTTTCTCCATGAAAGCTGGAGATCTAGATGTTATTACACACTTTATATTAAAGCATTTAAGACTCTTGGTAACCAGAATTAAGTACACATTTCAAAAGAATAGTATACATTCAGGACTTTCAGGTAATTATTGAGAGGGGTCAATTCTAGTCACCCCAATTGGGATACCAACTTTAATTCACATTATCCAGATACACTACTCAGATATACTGCAAAGTATTATATGTCTATGCTTCACCTAGAGTTGACCACTACCTTAAGATGTACACCTCAATTTTGAAGCATGTATCATGGAACCAACCAATGCAGAACCAACCATAGTGCTAGACATCAATAACACTGGTGTTTCTAGAAGGTCACGTGGAAGTAAATGGTGCCATCTACCGAGTCATATGCTATTCTGGTCTGCATTGAAGGAAGTTCTGGCTGCGGATATTTCAAATGCAACAAAAAAAGGCTAAAATTGTAGGGAAAAATCACAGGTGTTCCCAAAAGCCTCCTGGGTAGGTTAGCTCATGTGGTTTTATGCTATCTCGAGGGTTCTGGAATTTCTAAGGCATGCAAAGGTAATGTGGCCAAAGGTCGATTTTAGGCCCAAAACAGGGCAAAATGGGGATACCTGTGGATAAAAGTGACTTTCTTGACATTTTCCTGGTCATGCCTATCATACGTACAGGCTGATGTATTGTGTGTGAGGGATTGTTTAATAAGGCTAGGGCTAAAACTATGATCAACAAACCTGCAGATTGTGTGCATTATGCTACATAGAAACATAGAGACATAATAATTACTTCCACGGGACTTAGAAACGAGTGATTAGTTCCCGATGACCACACCAGGTGGCCACCATATACAGTGGGCAATACCGACAACTCAGATGCTTTGAGTAGTTTGATCATAATTATGAGATCAAACCTTAACATGAATATTGTTTTAAAGGATAAGCATAGGTATGACAGGTGCATATTAATAGCATTGGATGTGCTCTGCTGGTGGTCATCGTCAATCATCCATTACTATTCTAAACAGCTAGTGTAGAGGGTTCTAAAGCATAGAGCACCGGACTGCAAATCAATGAAATAAGTTTGTTCTGCACTAGTTGCAAATGAGCTTTTTCTAACTTTTCAATGCATATGGGGTCCGAAAATACTGTTGTAGCATTTGTATTTAGTCTGCCGACTCGATGACAAATCTCAAAGTAAGAAGAGAGTATCTGAGAGTATCTTAAATGGGTCTGACTTTGCAGTAAATGGGATTCACATATGCATGAAGGTCCTCCATCCTAATTCATACACTATGTGTTTTTACTTCGGTGCATTCTACATGGGTTCCTACTGCACGGCACTCAGAGTCAATCCTATGGGATACTTATTTGTTACCGAATACAAACGGAACCGTTGTGTTTGTATACAGAAAGATGAGATAGAAAAGGGTTAGGATACGGCAGGAGTAATAAGAAAGTGGAGTAGCTCAACTCTATGGCTCATTGGTTGATCCCAGATTGGGAAATTGTGTATTCATAATCATTGTTATTGCCAGTTATCATTGCTTGTTAACCTCAGGGTTATACTTACATAGAATGTTTTTCTTCCTTATCTAATCTGAGCCTCCCCTTTTACAGCACTTAGCCCTAACACTATCAGGATTATCGGATTATCCTCCAGCACCCAGAGCACCCAAATCCGCGCCCATGCCATAGTGGATGAACCTAAATCAGGCCAAAGTAGGCACCTATCATCTTGGTGTAAGATTCAGGAGCATACCTTAGAACAATGTATGCTTTATGATGAAGGGTGTTTGATCCACTTAATTAGGTAGTGTGAGGTGGGTGAGGAGTGGTTAGGGGTTGGTTTGTCAGGTGGCCTCACCTCCTGTGCCCACACTTACCTTAAGCCTGGAGGCAGAGCGGCAGTGGACAGGCACAGGAGGAATCCCCACAACACACAGAGGGGATCAGGGCCAGGGTCAACACACACATGTAGCTGCCATTTACAGGCATTGACCACACATTACTATAACAGACAGGATAACTGAGGTGAGGCCTTATTGTACGCTTCATTTTGAGTGGTGTTTTGTCTCTATCCTATCGTCAATTCACCTTCATGAGAAGCATTGCCATGGGTTTGAAATATCATTGTCTCTTAATGAATATTAAAGGCTCTATTTTTAATAGTTGTCAGCTTGTGATATATGGTTTATTAAATTGTGTAGCTTATCTGAATGGGAGAAAAGATTCATGAATTTGCTTTTGGTTTGCACTTGTACATTACTTACCACAGAGATTAGTAGATTAGGAGTAGATAACAATTTCCTGAACATAGTGATAAACGTGCTAAAAGTACAACATGTCCAAATACATATCTTATCAGGCATGGTCAAAAACTCCACGGGACATTAAGTCATGTGAAAGTTACACCAGGCGAATAAAAGCTTGCTAAAAGTACAGCTTGACAATAAATGAAGATAAACCACCTACTAGTGCAAGTGAATCTTATACCCTCATTATATATTATTACATATAATTATCGTTTATTGACATTACTTGGTTGCCACCACCCAGAATACTTGAACATGATGAAGTGATATACCTCTACTAATAAACCATCATCTCATGACTAATTACATGAAACGGACATATTTGCACATTGAAGCCAGTCGCCTATATATAAGCCTAACAGACCTCTGTAGTCCTAAAACCCACTTAGCTATTTAAAATACACAGATACAACATTTTATCAAATTAGAGAACAAAACCTTCATATGTCTCGTTGTTGGTAATACAGGCAATAGCCTTCATCAGACAAGATAAAATTAATAAACAATATAAACAGAATAATGCCACAGAGGATGACATACTACATAAATATCAGTTGAACTAATATGTATTTTGATAGAGCCATGGAACTGTTTAATTGAGCACCGATATCTACCCTTAACCCTTGACAAACATCACATTAAAACATGTGTACCCCGGAACCCACCTAAATCCACTGATAGGCATGCAGCCACATGCAAACCATGCCTCAAATCACCAATTAACCGTTTCTCTGCAGCCTGGGGGCAAGGCGTTAGTCTATCTGCACATGGATGTGGACAGACCAGAGAGCCCCACTTGGTAGCTACATTCCTCCTGGTGTTTGACATCCCCCTGTGTCCACATCACCTCCTCCAGTGTCCACACCACCTCCTCCAGCGCCCACCTGTGGAGGCCTGGACCACCCTACCAACCCCAGATCTGCACCCTTCTCCAGCACCTTACCTGTGTTTGCCATGCACCACCCTAATCAACAGGCACACCTGAGATGCAGGTTGGCTAGCTGTGAGAAGGAACCAATGCTGATTTTTTTTCATTAGGTGCATCATAAATTACAAGAAGTCAAGTTTTACTCAAGTTACCACGTGAATGAAATTGGCTTTGATCTAGAGTGACCTTGTTTATCTCCGTTGGAAACATTGAAAAAAGAAGAGGATTTCCTCGAAAATCATAAGCGATGTTAAGATTTATATTGGATTTGAAACTGGATTTGATTTGACTACGCGAGTAGTCCCAACTGTTTGAGAGTGGTTGCCTCGTGACTGGCTGCAAAATAGATTGGTAGAACACCCTTGTAATGACCCACTATTAAATGGCAACCCTCTTAGGATCGTTAGAATAGAAACCTCACACTACATTAGTCAATTAGCGGTGGTGGGTTTGGAGGACGTATGGAAATACTGACCCTTGAACATTCAAAGACGTTCAAAAACTGCTTTCAGTAAAAGATTCTGCATTACTACAGGGGTTAACAATAACAAGCAAAAACATTAGTCTGGGCCCTCAGATTTTTGAGGTTCAGAGATCTGCGGGCCAGAGTAGCCCAATCCCAGAAAAAAATCAGTGTCTTCACCCCTGTTACTATAGTTCAAAGCAGTGTGATTTAAACAAGTTGACCCAGCTCGAGAGAAAAGAACATCTTTACAGCGTAAAAGGTCACCACTCTTTGAGCATGTAATAGAATGGCATTTACTGCGAACTAGATTTATACATTTCATAATCTGCAGGGGGGAGTCTGGGACTGTTGTTATGTTCATTATTTTCATCTAGTTGCCCAGTCTATCTATTTGATGTGTTACTGATTATCTTAATTTCCTAATGGACCAAAGACTATACGCTAATCCGAGTCATGTCAAGGCTTCGGTTTAAGAAGAAATTTACTTCTCTGATAAAATAGTTTGAACTGTGTGCAGCGTTTGTTTGATATTCATGTCTACACGGTCAATGTGTTATACCCTGAATCAACCGAGGTGGACTCAATTAGCTTAGAGACGATCGACAGCAATGTGAGCTTTGTCCACACAATGACATATTACCTGACTGATTAAATGTTTAGGTAATATGATATCACCTACATTAACTAGGCCTTTGTAAATATTCCTGTAATGTCACTTCAAATCAATGGTAGATTCTCGTCTTTCTATAATCAAATTTAGATTCTCCTATTTCTTCATAGCTGTAGCTCTGGAACAACCGAAACTAGACCGAGCAGATAGAAAGATTAATTAAATCATCCTCCAGTCCAAGTCCATCATTTGGAAATAGATCATGTACAAATATCATATTAACATATTTTATCGTAATTAGATCAAAATAGATTTAAGAAATAGTTGTTACACATGCCAAGTTATTTCTTTTATGGTAAGAAACATATCAAAACCTATGATTTACTTTGCAATCACTCTTTTTCTTCATGTTTTCATCTTTTCTTTTCTTTCCATGTCTATAGACAAACTCCGTAGGGCTAGCTTATAAAAACATATGAATCTTGTGCAAGTAGAAACGGCCTCAGGGTATATAGCATTGGAGCCTAGCACATATTCTACACCTACACTGTAGGTATTTGAACAGTATTAAGATCGTGTGTTTAGGGGGCACTTATCGGCGATTCAACATACAAACAAACAGTGTCATTTAGACCCAAGAGCTAATGGAGTTTGTGCTTCCACCAGTCCACGGTCGCCGATTCCAAAGCTGGCTGGTAGGAAGCGCTACACAGAGAAAAAGGTGGGCGTCAGCTACACTCTCCCCAGGGTCAGGCACTGCCTAAGTCTCAGCCGAGAGTCTGAGCACTGGACTTTTAGACCCAAGAGCTAATGGAGTTTGTGCTTCCACCAGTCCACGGTCGCCAATTCCAAAGCTGGCTGGTAGGAAGCGCTACACAGAGAAAAAGGTGGGCGTCAGCTACACTCTCCCCAGGGTCAGGCACTGCCTAAGTCTCAGCCGAGAGTCTGAGCACTGGACTTTTAGACCCAAGAGCTAATGGAGTTTGTGCTTCCACCAGTCCACGGTCGCCGATTACAAAGCTGGCTGGTAGGAAGCGCTACACAGAGAAAAAGGTGGGCGTCATCTACACTCTCCCCAGGGTCAGGCACTGCCTAAGTCTCAGCCGAGAGTCTGAGCACTGGACTTTCACTTGTATTTTTTTTAACAGTCAGGCTAAGCCTACTTTAATGGTTCCATAAAATTACCCCCTTTTGAGAGTCAGCCTGATCCTTGAATGACGGTCAGGCAAGAATCTTCATACCAGAGTTAGCCTGACTTTCTTTCCATAGTCAGCCAATGCCTGACTAAGATCCCTTGAGACACCAGCGAACACGCATGATTCCACAGGCCTATGTGATGTTTGGAGGGACCATGGTCAGTCATAGGGAGTCCAGCATTGCCTGACATTCATGTCAATATGAGTCAGGACTGTATGACCCTGTTTGGAGAGAATGTCAGGCAATTAATGCTGGACTCACATTGGCATGAAAGTCAGACAATGCTACCCAGACCCTCTTTACAGTAAAATTAGTCACAAAAGGTCGGTTTTGGCGACACATGCCTGACTGTGGTATGTGAGTCTTACTGACTCTTCAGTTTTTCTTTGTTTGGAAATATTGAACCCACCCTGGAGGAGGTTTTGGCCCCTTGCCACAGGAAATAGGAGCACACATTCCCTCCATCTACCTCCTCCTCAACTACCTACCTAGTTTTGAAAACTTTTTTGTTAAAATCACCTCCTTTGCTAAATGGTGTTCGACCAGTCCCACATCGCTTTTAATGTGAACATTAACAAGAACTATGCGACAATCTATTGAAATCTAGAGAAACTTCAGATTAATCAATTTCAAGTGTCCCTACCTTCCCATGTTTGGGTTTTCAGCAACTAGTTTGAATACTGTTTGCCTCTGCTCCTAATTCTCAATTCTGACGCACAGATTGTACTTCAATCAATAGGAAATTATAATCTTAAGGAGTGATATCATAATGTGTTAACATCTTGTTTCTTGTTCAAGGTAAAAAAAAAAGTTGGGTTATTTTAAACTAGATTTCTTCACTCAATTTCGGAAAATGAAACACATCAATAAGATGGCTGCTTCATAGACCCAGGATTGGGGGAGGGGCACTTTCTATGCCACGCCTGCTACTGGTTCAGTAGGTATAATGCTTTGAAATGCCTCAGGGTCAAGGCTGCGACAGCACCGTCCCAAACTCATGGCAGCTTTCATCAGGAGGCCCAGGATCTACAGCGCTCCATTGTTGAAGTCATTGTGATGTCAGATGAAGAAATAGCTTTCAGATTTAAATGCCTCAGGCATCCGCTTCGAAGTGCTATTTATTTTTGGAAGCAAGGTTTGTATAATTGTAGTTCTTAGTGGCTAAAGATTCCATAACGTTGAACGTCGGTATAATGTAAGGTGGCATAGGGGCCATTTTGGGAAAGAATTATCAGAACTGTCATGACAATATTGCCACGATAATGGTATTTCTTTCACCTTATTTTGAAGTGACACCAATTTCATCAGGTTCGGGGGTTATAGGAAGTCAGTGCATGCAGAGCATAGGACTTTCTCATTGATGTTATATGGTCTTTGAGATTTGGCATTGACCTCCATCATGACTGGCATTAATGATTAATTTCTAATTATTTCGGTAGTATCGATAGTGCAGTTTTAGTGTGATTGTAGGTCAGTAGAGTAGCAAGTGGGTCTGTATACAGTGTTGTAGGAAGGTCAGAGTAATCCGGCAAGTAATAGATGTGTTGGCATTTTCAGGATGCCAGCGAAGGCAAATCGTTAATAGCTTATGCCGTTATTAGATTTGCATTATAAAATTGTTACACAATTCCCAAAGAGGATATAGGATCCATGCTCATGTTCCCTTTTACAATATGCCGTTACCAAAAGGGATAACTTTACTAACCTTGAATATGATTATGTTTCTTCTTTTCTCCTATTTTTGCCAATCACGTAAATCAACTAGTTTTCTATAATGCAGTGCAATGACTGCCATTTCAATTTGAATTATGACAACATTACGTTAGTTTTTATCTAAGACAATTGTATCATGTTTCAGCTTGCTGTCAACAGTTTTAGACCATTGATCAGTCTCTGGATCTGAATAACCTTCTAGTGACAAAATAATTGAATAGCAACAATGAAAAGAAAATCAGAAGGAGAGCCAACAACGGTTAGCTTGTAGGATTTCCTAGGAACCGTCCCAGGTGTGCTTTCAATGGCATGAATGCAACGGTCTAGCACCTTCTATGTACATCAATGTGTTTGGTATCATGTGTGTTTGTATTACAAATCCACATGATCCAGCCTGAGGGAGAGATACATGGATATCAGCTGTGCTTATCCAAGTCATTATACTGCAGGTGATGATTGAGTGTAATGCCTACTCTGAATAAGAAACTTGAAATTGATATATCCTAATTTGAATAGCAATTTAGTTCTGCACAAAATGAGGTACATGTATATGCATAATTTAGGCACAGTGACCATGAATATGGAATAGCAACTTTGTTTTTTCTGCTTATTTCCATGTTGCCCGACATACTTGGACTTAACATAATTCACAGTGTGTATACGTGATCTATACATGTCGCAGTTATTACCCAATTATCTGATTATGTCATGGAGGAGAAGCCATTCCCTCGTGTTAAGTGTGGAAGCCATAGCTAACTAAGCGTTTTCAACTCCAAAATTGACCACTCAAAGATATCAAGGATAGGGTTAGTCAACCCTGGAAACCTTATAGATGCTTCATTACCTTTTCCTCGGAGCGGTTAATTAGATGGAAATATGTTCATTGAGAGTACATGGGTCTAGGCATTGCAGAGGTGTTTTTCTGAAGCCCTGTCTGCATGCATGAGTCTTCTGATCCCCAGTACCAACAAAGGTTGCCGACCCTGGGCCATGGCCCTGCTCAAAGCAAACAGTGACCACTGGGTTTATTACCTTTGTAAATGGACAGGTCAACAGAGTTTTATAGGTGAGAGGAAACCGTATTTACCTTGGCCTGTGTGAGGGGGACGGAGCGTGTATTGAGGTAGTGGTGGGCAGGTGTGTCCGGGGAGAGGGTGGCAGGCTTTTACAGAAGACGCCTGCAGGTTTCAAAGAAACCCAAAGTAAGTTCTAAGGCACGCACTGCTTCGTCAGTCACACCCACCCTACGTCACCATAGCCCTGTGGTAACTAGGAAGAGTCACCCCAGCCAGAGGCAGCTCCCTCTTAACACATGTTCTAAGTTTTCTATCTGGTTGATTTGCAGGGCCGGCGGATCAGAGCTGCGGTACATGCATGGAGGAAAGGAATACGACGTGTTAAGAAAACTCTCGGTTATTTCAGATCTGGAAGTAGCGTTTCAACAAAGGAAAAAGGAAAATGTACTGGAGTATAAGCCTACACGGATCCAAAAGGCCATCAAGGAGTCCAAAGTGATGGAACTTGATAGATATATAGTTTAATGTATAGCAGGAAGGCACAGTCACATGGCTTGAGACCCAGAGGAATATAATATATATACACACACTATAAACCTATTGGCTCCAACCTAGACGGACCCTATAAGCCTATTAGGATGGCGCTTACGTACGAAAAGGTGATATCTGTAATCTCAAGACCTCCTGATATGAGGAAGGACTTTGAAGTAAATAACCTCCTCTCCTGGTTCAGGAAGAAATCAGATCTCTTCAGGAATCTCAAAACAGGTATGTATTTCTGAAGATGCATGCTATTGCACTCAAATATTGTGTGGCCCTGTTTTTAGATATACTACTGCACAGTAAGCCTGAACCAGCTGTTA
The DNA here is from genome assembly GCA_947462335.1 of Harmothoe impar. NCBI lineage: Eukaryota > Metazoa > Annelida > Polychaeta > Phyllodocida > Polynoidae > Harmothoe > Harmothoe impar. The sequence goes on along the minus strand of OX381707.1, from coordinate 62,462,449 downwards.
AGTCTATTCCACTCTAGCATTAAGCACATGGCACAACATTCACACTCCAGGCAGACTAATCCTTATTACAAGGGTTCTGTTCTCGGGTTCCCTGTCCTTCCGCATCCTGCACCTTTCTCTCTGCTTATTGTACAATTGAATCGAAATAGTCCTTTGTTATTGGAACCAGTTTAGAATGTATTACTATATGGCAGTGAAGCAGATAATTTTAGGTTAATGTAGGGTACTATGGTCTTTTTAAAGCAGGTCTGGCAATTCATTTTCGATCACAGAACTAAGCTATTAGTGTGTTCGTAGCATGAGGACACAATACTTTCTCAAATTATGTGACACCCAACGTTTTTTTAACTGCCAAAACCTGGAAATATACAATATTATTCATAGAAGAAGTCCGCCTATTTTCATTTTGTTAATATCAGAACTTAGGTCACTGTTTGCTACGAGAGGGATATGGATTCTAAGGCTATTATATACTATTGAAACAGGCTCACGGTTTATGTCGCCGGAGGATATAATTCTAGGTAAAGCATAGTAATTTAAGCACCAAAACCTCTTACTAGACACTCAAGATCTGATATTATTGCTTCTTCAATAATAAGACGGGGATATTGTGATTAACAATCACAAGTGTTCCAATGGACATTCATTGTTTATAGCCAGCAAAATAGGCATGTACTGAAAACATATTCATAAGACATACTTTTCTCACTTATAGTGTTCAATAGAGAGATTGTATACAAATTGTTTAGTTAGTGTTGAGGTATTGTAACCACGTTCAGGTCAAGTCTTCCAACTGTATTGGCAGACATTGGTGTGTGGCTAGGCTCTTGTAGGGTACACGTTGTTGTAGCCTGGGGTATGGTCCCATCTGGGTCCCAGTATAAACCTGATACAAAGTGAAAATATTGTTGAAATGGGGCTCACCTTTACTTAACTAGAGGGCTTACACTGTTCGTTGTTACGCCATGTCCACCGAGAATGTGAGAACTAATGCTAGAAGTGGCTAGTTCAGGAAATAGCCCTATTTGCCAAGAAATGTATATATAGACAGAAGTCGAAGGGAATCTCTCCAACCTAACATATTCTTCATTATTGGGCATTGGGCGTATGATATGTCCAACAGCAAGCACTTGACAAAATTATTCGTTTTAAAAAGACGTGAGTGCAGCGTCTCTTTATTCATTTCATGAGTTTAGGGCCGAAATGGACTATGGAGAAATCATCTAACGGTAACAGAAAAAAAACATACCTATTCTAGTGATGTAATGGGCCGGGGAAAATGACAATCAGTCATCAAGATGGGGTGCGGAAAATTCCCATTGAACAGTGGGAGTATTCATGCATAGACTTGTTGTTTTTTTTTCAATTTGAAAAACAGAACTTGCCATTGATAATCTAGTATCCAGAGGAATTAACTCACTGGACATAGGTAGACATCATTCTGCATATCTGTATCCCCATTAGGAATTTAGAAAACCTGTCATTTTAGTACATTCTATCAAATGTTTTATTCAGGTTTACAATTTAAAAATGTCACCGAGGTATCCATTGGCTATCTATCTAAGTAATCATATGGTTGAAATGGTAGCATTGATGCCAGCATATTGTATAGCACTACTCTAGTCTATGTATTATCTAGTTAACGTTGTCATTTATATCGAAATGAAAGATGGGGATAAATGGATGAAAAATAAATATCATGTTACAAAAATAAGAGGTTGGTACCCAAGAAATATATGTCAAACATAATATGATGAAATTAGTCGTTGTTATCAACCTGCAAGATAAATCTCACGAGACACGCCTATATATGTGGCATAGAATTAAACAGAAGAGCTCGGCCTTATGAGTCATTGTTTTGGCTGATACAGTGAGCATGGTTGTCCTGGGCACTGAATCAATGCTTTGTGAGAATGGACGAAGTTTGTTCACTCACACCTCATTGAGAAAGTACCATGTACTCTGCTACAGTAGTGTGAAAATCCACACCATTAAATGCTGATGAATAAATCACAATATCATATGTGTTCAACGTCAGTTGGGCATATATTGTAGGTGTCATTTAGGTGTCACTCTGCCCCCATACGTTAATGTAGATAATAGCTTAATATAACATTACTTAATTATGAAAACAAGGATGCTCATCTAGTCCAGAACTCATTAATAAGTTATTGTGGGGTTTTTTTCACTCACCTAAGACAGACCTTTCGGCAAATCTCCATGTGCATATCTATAAGAAAGGTCCATCTGAGATGCTAGATACGTTATGATTAAATATTGAATTAGCTTATCATGATAAAGGATTAAAGTAAAGACATGTGCGTCTTTCTGATCCATTTTAATGAGAATTCACTCGGCTTTCTTTTCAAAGAATATGCAACTATCTCTTTCTGTGTTACCATTTCAAAGAGAGAGAAAAAGAAAGAAAGGAAGAAAGTATAAGAAAGAAAGAAAGAAAGAAAGAAAGAAAGAAAAAAAGAAAGAAAGAAAGAAAGAAAGAAAGAAAGAAAGAAAGAAAGAAAGAAGAAAGTATGAAAGAAGAAAGTATAGATAGTAGTAGAAAAGAGGATAGGCATTTACAGAACATAAAACAAAAAGCATTTGGTTTATAAGGGCCCATAACCCACAATATTGTAATAATCATGCAAGGGCCTTACTCTTAGATGATACGTTTAGGCTTGTTAGAGATGTTTCAAACTTTTATCTATAGGGGGCGTTCTATACAAGTGTACAGAATTAAACGCCCATCTACCAACGGGCCGATGGAAAGGGACAAAAATATAAGCAGTTACACGCCTGGAGCTGTTGAAATATTTCAATAATGTTTCTGATTTTAGTCATGCTGATTTGTGTCGAGGTCTCGAAATAGCACATAATAACTAAAGTTGAATTAGTGACGCATGATACATACGGCACATCAATTTGTCATGTCTGTGCAATTAGCCCACACTGTAAAAATATTCTGTTGAATATACAGAGAATCAGTGTAAAATTGTACGGTGATTCATCATAACATATGATTATGGTGAGGCAATGTAAAATCAATCAATTTTACTCTGAATAACCGTAATCCAGTACAGTGAAAGACCGTTTATTTTTACAGTGAAACACAGTTTATTTTACGGTGAAGCTACGTTTAATTGATTTCGGTTTTATCACACCAGGTGGCAGTTTGGTTCATGAAGAGATTTTCTAAAGTACACCATTTTTGTGGTGATAAGAAATATATATACAGACACAGCTGTAAGGTTTGCTCTGTAGCCATCCTAGAGTGACTTCTGCTCATGGACTGGTATTACAAAGTGTCATGAAGCATTCTATAAGGCTTTCATAGACTAATTCCTAATGATTAGGTCTGAAGTCTTGACACTAAGATGATATTGCTGATTGGTACCAAATTGGGTTTGGAACCATATTGAGCATGGAGTCAGGTATAGGGGGATAAATGAACTTAATTACACTGGGACAAATCAGTTAAATTACACAAAATGCCATTACAATTATTGTTTAGGCACTGAATCAGAATACAGTGATGTTTTGTATTCTGTTAAAATAACGGTGATTCACAGTTCCGTAGAATTAACGGTGACTTTGGGAAAAACGGTGACCGTGAAAATAACGGTGAAAATCCGGCACCCAGTGGTGCCAGTGAATCACCTATATTTTAATGGTACTGAGAATCACTGTTTAAAAAGTTTATAACGGTGACCGTAAAAATAACGGTGAAAGTCCGGCACCCAGTGGTGCCAGTGAATCTTCGTTATTTTAACGGAATTTTTTTTACAGTGCACCTATTTTTTGAGTCCTCTTGAGGCATGTCCTATATCCAACACAGTTTTATGGTATGAGTATAGTACTGTATCTGAACATCTCACAAATCTGTACTCCCACTCCCCTCTAAAGATCAAGAGCAATAATTTCCAGCACGGTTTAGCCAGCTTGAACATGTCTTAATTTGTTTGATCGGCAATATTGGTTTAATTCTGGGGGGTTTGCCAGCTCAATATCAAATATACACATGTACGCCTTACCATGGGAAGGTCAATAAGGTTTGGTTTAGGTGACATGGGGCCATGGAAATATTGATGCCAGTATATAGGCCTGTGTACACCTACGCGTAGAAACAATGTGTTCAAACATTTCAAGTTCGACGATGTTGCCATGAACATCTAGTTCGTTTTTTACTAATATTATATAGTGTACCTAAAGTATCATGGACATGAAAAACATCTAATTATAAATGTTTATTGAAGAACGCATTAGAGTATTAACACATGATAACCTTTTTATTATATTTTGGAGAGCAATGGTTTATTATGCAAAAAAGCAATCGGGGTATTGAAGCCAATAGTTTGCTTTAATTCCTTTGAGCATCCATATCAAAAGGGACGCCATACTATTCCAGGTGTTTACCACTGTTAAAGGGTTTAGTGGGTCAGACCTAAGGAAACAGGGTACATGGAGAATGCCTTCATGAGGAGTAGTGACATCACTAATTAAAGAGCATGGGTTTGCATTCTTTAGATCTGGTCTGAAAGAATCAATCCCCTGAAAGTGCTTCCAATGAAACATCACTGAACCTATTCATTACGCGTGAGAAGCAGATAGAATGTAACATGCATGCAGACATGGACAGTGAGGGAAACATAAGACTGAGGATATGGATGAAGGGAAACAGGGAATGATATATAGAGGGAGTGCTATGTGATTTAAGTTGATATAAGAGTGATGTTAATAAAAAGCGTTGTAACGTGAGTACAATATTGAATATAGCACCACCCATAAAGTCTGAAGGTTTAGGTTGTTGGATAAAACAGTGATTTCTCGTGACCAGGAGCTGTTCAGTAGTTGAGCTACGCACGACTGAAGACTTGATTCCCTGAGTAAACGTATCCTTAGACTATGTTGAATTATTGATGGGCATCACGGCAGGCAGACGTAGAAACTGTCTATATAGAGCCTTCTGAAACTGGGGACAGAATATAGCGAAATCGGAGTATGCCTTTTATCTAGGCATCCTAAGGCCTTTCCTAGCTTATATCATCATGTGGGAGCGTCCTCATATTGAATCATTTTGGTGATGGGCTTAGTCGGCCGAAGTTCCCCAGTGGACGGTGGCCATTATATAAAGTGCATGTAACCAATATTGCTTTCTTGTCTATATAATAATGGATGGATGCTCTGCTATGTGATATTCCCCTCCACACACAGCAGACTGAAACTATAATTCTGTATAGAAATACATAGTAGAAATACAATTAGGAAGCAAATGTAAAAGGGGTTATTCCTAATTCAAGTGTATACTTGAAGTAGCACTGTTTACCCATAGAACACGGCAGAAAAGTATAGAGTGAATCACTGGGGTGACCGAGAAAGCTTCTGCACCGTAAGGATTTAAGTCCAATCTATCTTTTTAACTGCATTTCTCCTTTTTTTTTAAATCCTGAACCTGAGAATGAGCATCCTCACAGAGTAAAGGAGGTCTTTGTTGTGGGGACAGCACCAACGTGCTTAGTGCACTATACCACCGTTGGTGGCGCCACTCCTCTGACAATGGCGCACCTTTATGAGGCTATATTGATCACACCCCCATCTTTCATGGGCTGGCACCCCTCCCCTTCTGCTTCTTTCCCTACACTCTAGCCACCCTCTACCATGCAGGTATCCCACTTCACATGTGCTATACTCTGGTTTTATGAGCCACCCCTGAAGACTCTGGTTACTTCCCCCGTAAAGACACACAACTTTGTTGGAGCTTAGCTTTGATACTATTACTCCCACGCACTTACTATTGTCTTGTGTTGCGTTGTTTTTCTCTGTTAGCCAGATCTAACTTTGTAAATGTTAATACTAAGAAGATCAGTGGTATAATGGTTACCAGTGGTCTTTAGTTGTATAGTTGGGAACCCAGTGTAGCCCACCCCCACCCCCAAACTCTGTACCCACACCGCCCACCTCCTTTCTGCTCTCGTGATCTCACGCGAGATCTGCTCACATGTTGGCGCATGCGCGCTTCTCAGCCGGAATCTCCCCCAGAACACCACTACTCATGTGACCACATCCTCCAACTGGACGCCTATTGCATTGTGGGAAATCAGTACCTTGTTAAGTGACATATAGGGTAAGCGTATCTTTGTTCTTGTTGTCAGTTTTACTCTGTGTCTCCGTTAGCATTGTGAGTGTTAGCAACCCCTCCTCTATATTGGCCATTTGGGTGGCGTATAACATTTAATTAACTTCTTATAATGCCCCACTTCAGATGCTACAGCTCTCGTTTACCCGTTTACTGTTGCATTGTCGTGGCGCCCTACTTTCACTCCTGATCAGAGCCCTTAATATTGACTCTTTGAATGTCTTTGCCAGTTCCAAGCTCCTGAAAAGAAACATCTTTTCTCATTAACTAGCTACTTCGATAATTTCCCATGTTTTGATGGTAACATTTATTCTGTATTCATCTCAGTTTGTTTCATCATTAGATTTGTTTCACTGTGATCTAAGCTGCTAAGTTAAGATATAATTATGTGGCATGCACTAGGGAAAGGGACCTTAATGCACCCTGCAGTAAGGGCCCTTTTCGCAGATCGTGTCACATATTATCTTTTTGTGTTAAGTTTGTTTGTAAGTTTAGATATAATTATTCTCTTTTTGTGTTAGTTCGTCTTTTCCTCTTCATTTTACGAAACACATGTTCGAAATATCATTTTATGATTCTTTCTCTCTGTGTCTCTTATATCTATGTGGGCAGTCTGAGTCTGGCATAGCTGTCCACGATTGTCCAAAGACACATTACCCTATAGTACTCAGTCCTCCATGTATGCCAACACTATAATATACATGTAGCCTGTAGAATCACATACCCCAATTTCAGAAATCAATACTCAGACAGGCTAAATCATGCGGAACAACCCTTGTTCTATCCGGCACATCAGCTCTTCCACTTCCTAGAAGCAGCCACCCTGCCTGGCACAGTCTTAATGGGGGGAGTGGTGCCGCATGTTCTCTTTGGTGATCTGGGCCCACTTAGCCTGAATCATTCATAGACAAAGATCCAATTTAGCCAAGGAAACCCTCCTGCACTTTCCAGTAACCCCCAGGCGCCTAGCGATAGCAGTCTTTCCCAGTGCCCATGTACAGCATGCGCAGTGCTAATAGGATGCTGTGGACTGATGACGGAGTCTACACATGGCTGTATTAGAGGGTCATCCGTGATCCAGGGATAGGTTTTGGTACATATTTTAGGTCAGCTGGCCCCTGGGTAAATGGCCAGCAGGATAGTTGACCCCCCAAGGACAGCACTCATCAAACATGTTAATTCAATATCTAGACAGCATCCATAATTAGGGTCTATAGTCATCATCCACACCTGCTGTTATTCATATTCTAGCCCATGGGAGTTGGACGCGGAGGTTCAGGGGGAACCCTGCAAATCTGGTTTGGAGCAAGAGCATGTAGATTCATATCATAGAACTACATGTATGATACACATATTTTATGTCAAAGTAGGAATCGACCCTTCTTAAAGTTGTAATATAGGGCACCATGTCTACTGCCTTTCTCCATGCTTATGGGGGAAAATACAGTCCGAATCTGCATAGGGTCTTGGCCCAAATTAGGGGTGGACATAATTATTGAGGCCCTATGTAGTAGACTTATGGAGCACTGTTTGATTTGGCGGTGAATTACAGTCAGTAGATGCAGACAGGGTCGGTGAGGCTACGATCTGCACCCATATACTATGGACAATATAATATGGGGCATGACTTCTGGTGGGTTACTCAACCTCGCACTATTATAATGCTAATGATGCCGATTCCACCTTCACGTGTATACTTACTCTATCTTTATTAAAGGTCTAAAGGAGGGTTCCGTGAATTTTATTCTAAGACAATATCTCTTAATCATTTGGGATTATATAATAGTTTAATGTATGCAAAAAATAAATATCTCATAATGCTAGATTTTGATATAATACATTATATACATTTAAAGAAAGGACACCCTAAACTATGGCCGCGTATGGTGCAAACACTATCTTTTTAAACAAATTCTAAATGTATAATTATAAGAAATTGACCAATCGTATCCCAACCAAAACTTCTCAGATGTTTAGATGAGATTATCTGTGACATAATCAATCCATAAAAAGAAGTAGTCATAGGTGAAACCAATGAGCCATATGACTGATTCAGGGGAAAAACACAAAATAAAACAACAGTTTTTTTTCTATATTTTGCAACACAGAAGAGAAAGTTGCCAACAATTTGTAATCAAAACCTTAGCCATAATGGCTTATACCTTTATGGCATGTTGGATTAGGTATTACGGGTCACAAACCTATGAAAGGAAACGATGAATGGGCTGAAAACTTCTCAAACTAAAAGTTTCCAAATTACAACTTTTATCAAAGCTTGAGAATTATTCTATAGATGAATACATCGTTCATACCTTTTAGAATTAGTCGATACTGCACGAATCCTCTGGACAGGCAAAGCTTTATGGTAGCATATTGCCTTGTGATCACTCGAGTGTGGCATCGCATGTCCCAATAGTAACTGCTCATATTCTGAAATCCCAAACCTCTGTAAAAGCGAGTCTTGGGAGTGTTATCCAGGGTGTGTTATACTGAACCCAGTAGATTAGGCTGTTGAACTGTGTATTTTATCCTTCAATTATGCATGATGATTCAAAAACACAAAAGAAAAGTGTGTTGGCAATAAAGAATAGGGTGCCTAGATGACCTTTATGGTAATAGTACAAGAGTGGGAGGGGGATTTGAAACACGCTTTACATTGTATATTTTCTAACTTATCAAAATACGAAAATAAAGGGAGTCAATGTCTGAGGCTGTAATGTAATAAGCCCTATGCAAATTGTATGTAATGATAATCTTGTTTATATTTTAATTTCTTTGTGGAGTTAGGTATATGGCTGTGTCTCACGACCTTGGGCCAATGTTTTTGTCTCTGACCGGGTGCCGTCTCTGACCAGGTGCCGCCTCTGACCAGGTGCCGTCTCTGACCGGCTTGGCTTGATAAGGTCAAAACAACAACAGCAGGAGGCTAATTATAATCATAATGATAAATATATAACAACCGCCATAACGTTTTCACAAATCCTTATCTATATATATGAGTACAATTGTTTTTAAAACCTGGTCAGAGTCAACAGCTGGTCAGAGACGGCTCCTGGTCAGAGACGGCACCCGGTCAGAGACAAAAACATTGGCCCAAGGTTGTGAGACACAGCCATTATATTCACTGTGGCCTGCCCACCCTAGACCCCACCTGCAGTGCATTGACCAGGTATTTTCTATGAAATAAAATATTCATTTCAATCATCCATTCAGTACCTTGGTCTCATTTTATTGGATCGTATGTGAGATTGTGATCTCTTAAAAGGTCAGCGGATTAACAAGGTGATATTTTAGTACTACTTTCAGCCACTATATATATATATATATATATATATATATATATATATATATATATATATTGTAGGGGCATGATATTACATATTAATCTCATACACGGTATTTCCGGGTAACGTCTGTTTACTCGGCTTCTCCACCTGGAGCTAGTGCACACAGTTCCCGGGAGAGGGCGCAGGTCCTCTTCAGGTAACCGTGTGCCGCTCTCAGGTGGGCGGCCGACCCACCCACCTGGCCACGTGATCTAAGAGCCGGTGTTATATAAGACCCATGTGTTTACCTGGAACGGCAGTCAGTGCAGGCCCGACTGACGAGAGACTTCACATGTCCAACCGTGCGGACAGAGTTGTATGCTAAGAGTTGTATACTGACCGTTTCCTCTATTTATAGAGAAACCTGATCTACCTGTGTGTATTAATTCTACACTGATCGTTCCCTAGGAAAGGAACTAGAGTTGTTATTCTTGTGAATAAAGACGGATATATTCTCGCACCTGGAAACTGCCGTGATCGTTGTTCTTTAACCTAGAGTTAACTACGAACCACCACACTGGTGCCGTGACCAGTAGCAGTGAAGGTAGCAGAACAAGTTAGTTGTTCGGGAATATGTTCGGGTTATACTGAACAGGAAGTCCTTGAGTGGACAGACAGTCCTTTAGTGGACAGACAATGGCTACCGGTGGTAGCCTGGGTGACTCTGGCCCAGAGCTGAGTGAAGGGGAGTTGGAATCAACTCGCCTGGAGGTGCCAGGGATGGACCCTGGGGAGGGCTTGAAGCCAGAGCAGAAGAAGAGGAAATTGCAGGATCTTTCCTGGGTGGAACCCTATGTAGGGGATGAGAGATTCCAGAGGGAATATGACGAGCGTTTGGCTCGGGAAGAGGATGACCTCTACTGGGAGAATGTCCGATTGGACAAGCAGTCAATGGAAGATCAGTATGCTGCATTGACTGAGGAATTGACATCCCTGGTAAAAGAAAGGGATGAGATCCTCTCTGAAAATCAGAGGGTAAAAGGAGCTCTGATAGAAGAAAGAGAACGGTTGATAGAAGACAACCGGTATATGAAAAAGAAGGTTGCTCAGGAATCGCATGAATGCCAGAAGATTCAGGCAAAGATTGCAGAGAACCAGAAGGAGAATGAACATTCCGAATCTCTTAAGGAGAGGTATGAGAGGGAGTTGAAAAAATACTCTAGAGAATGGTATGCCTTGAAGAAGGGGACAGAAGAGCTCGAGAAGGGCAGAGACCAGTTGGTCAAGGATAACGAATCCACCAGGATACAAATCCTGGAAGAAACGGAAGAGTTAGAAAGGAAACGGAAAGCTGAGGTGGAGGCTGTCTGTTCCCTTGAAGCCAGGAAAACTCTCCTGCGGGGTGAATTGTCGAAGGCAATGGAACAGCAGGGGGAGGAACAAGTTCCAGCTGTCAGGCCGGAAACTGTTCCGGATAGTACTCCTACTACTAGTAAGGGGGAAGCATTACCTCAATTCGATCCATTTATTAATGATAATGGATTGAGGAATGTGGAAGACTCTGTGTATAAGAACAGAGAGAAAGATTCAAGGAGAGTGAATGTTACCGGGCGCTCTCTTGGATGGGAACCAGTTAATCATGCCAGTATTGGTCCGGTTAACAGGGAAATGTCTCCAGAGGAGGAAGTGTCTCGACATTATAAAAATAAATTTCGAGATGAATTGGTGAACCATAGTTATGGCTCATTGAACCCCTTTGCGGGAGATGACCCGGCTCTATATGGGAATCCGGGAGGTTATGATAGCAAGGGTAATTATAGGTATTGCCCAGATGCAACTTATTCGTACCCACCACCGGCCACGGAAACACACTCGGGAGTCAATAAAAATCCTGAGATTAGGCCGAGGGATAGGATGAATAAGGGGACCCAACCGGGAACAAAGGGAAGGTCAAACCCGGTGCATAAAAACACTGAGGGATTGTCAGGCTATCAAGGCCCACGCTTTGATGAGGGTTCAGAATCTGAATCAGATAAATCATCTGACGATGTACCCAAGAGAAAGGTTCCTTTGAACCGGCGGGTCACAATGACCCCGGCGGAGCACCGATTACATAATCGAGACCCCGCCATAGGTAATTTGGGACTAGATTGCTCTAGCCGAGGTCAAGACGGTACAGACCTATTGGCTTGGAGTAGACGCATGTCGGGTCAATTAGTGCATTCTAATTATGCCGCTAAGAGAACTGCACGCGTGACTAAGCCTTACAGGGGTTTACGACCCTGGAAGGAGGAATATCAATCACTTTTAGATGATTGTAAGTACAATTGCTGGAACAAGGAGGAATCCTTGGGAGCTTTTGTGATATGGTTGAGTGACGGCCCGGGTAAGATAGTGGTTGAAGAATGGAGGGACACTTACGGGCCAGAAGCTACATACGACCAGCTGGAAGTATTAGCTTGTTATACCTTTGGGAAAATGGTGACAGTAGATCACTGGACTCTGTTTCAGAGAAGAACGCAGAAACCAAAGGAATCTGCTAAAATTTTTGGGCTAGAATTGCAGCGATTATTGCGGCAGGCTAGGCCAGAATGGAGTAGGGATGCTGAATATTACATAGAATCCCTATTTGTAAGATTTATTAGTGGATTAAGTGATCCCGAACATGCTAAAGTTTGTGGTAGAGCTTGGGAAGCTGGGTCTTCCCTAGCGGATTTGTTCATGGCGATTGATCAACATGACAAAAAGAAGATACTGTTGGCTGGTATGATACCCGCTAATAGGGGGCAGCGCGTCTCTGGAATTGAACATTCCTTAGATGGAGACGATTCTTCCGCGGAAGAATCTGAAGGGGAGGAGAGAGTAGACGCCCTGAAATTCAAGGGTCGACAGAAATCTAACTCAACCCCAGCTTCCGGGAAACTTCCTAGTAACAAAGGTTATTCGGAAACCCCCCGGAAACCCGACATTCGGGAGCCCCAGACTGAACCCAGTCAGAAAACCCAGACCCCGGAGACGACCACTCCGGATAAAACAAATGCGTCAGGAAACTCATTAAATACCTTAATGGAGTCCATGATTAAACGCATGAACGAGGTGTTTGATAATCAAACCAGGCGCCGCCCTAGGGTCGATCGTAACACTGTCCAGTGTTACAGATGTCAAGTCAAAGGGCACTTTGCATCTGAATGCAAAGCAGAGAAACCTGTTTTAAGAAGTGAGGTTTCGGGAAATTAGAGGGGGTTACCGGGGATGGCAGGACGGTAACCCCTGAGGAAATATGTCAGATTATCACCGACGTTGGCGGTGAAGATTCATTAGCAGTGAATGCGTCCAGCAAAAAGGGAGATGGGACCGTACATCCCGGAAACCATGAGGCTGGGGAGACTGGTACAACAGGCGCCCAGGGGTGCGCGTATGGGAAACCTAGTGCCAGTTTAGAGGAGTCAATAACCAAAGAGTTGGTTAAGGTTGGAGGAACCAGGCTTCCCCCGGGTCATCCTTGTCTGGAACACCTGAAAGGATGTGGATTCGACCTGGGCACTGATAGTGACCTTCACCGGTTTACTAGGAATCCCTCAGTAACTGATGGGAAGAGGTGGTACGTTTCCTGTTCTGTACAAGGAAAGACTGGGGAGTTTCTTATGGATACTGGAGCTAGCCACTCCATGGTCTCTAAGAGATTCATCAGCTTATTGCCGAATATGTGTGAGAACCTCACAATGAGGGTAAACGCATGTACGGCCGATGGTACCAGAATGAGGACATTTGGACGGACTTTTCTGATAATCTCTGTGGCCGGGAAAGAATTTGTTTGGGCCCCGACCATAGCTGAGATTGAAGATGATGGTATTCTTGGTTTGGATTTTGCGGCGCTTTTCGGTGCGACTTTGAATCCGAAAAGTGGGAAGTTGAAAATTGAATACCCGTATGATATGACCATACTCTGTAAGTTGAGAGTGATAAGTAGTGTCGCTAGTGTGGCACAGACTGTGAAGATTCCCCCGGGAATGACCTGTGACGTGTTAGTCAGTTCAGGGAGGCTAATCCAGAAAGGATTAGCGGTGATCGAGCCGGATATGGCTGTATTATCCCGGAAGGGATTGGAATCTGCGGATACCCTAGTAGGGAATTCCAGATGGACAGTGACACCCATTTCCAACCCCGGAAACTCCACAGTATATCTTGAGAAAGGCACTGAAGTAGGGAAAGTGATACTTGCGGAGGCAGTCACCGGTAGCCATCAAGACCTGAGGTTAGAAGAAGGAGGGGAGGAGGAATTGCATGAAGAGTTAACTAAGTTGTTAACAGGATCGTCCATAACGGATGAGAATGATCAGGAAGCCCTAAAGGCTATGCTGAAGAGATGCAGGCAAGCTTTTGCGGCCCCAGGGGAACCCCTGGGGAGAACCAATAAGGTATTGCATGAAATTAAAACCGGGGATAACCCCGCTTTTAAGATTCCTTATAGGAGATTACCCCTCAAGAAGAAGATTGTAGCTGAGGAAGAGATAGCGAAAATGCTGAAGGATAATGTTATTGTTCCCAGCATGAGTCCTTGGTCCTCCCCTGTGTGTATGGTAACCAAGAAGGATGGTAGCATACGGTTCTGTATTGATTACCGGAAACTGAATGGGTTGACTAAGAAGAACTCCTATCCTCTTCCTAGGATAGATGAGACGATTGATTCCCTGGGAGGGAATGAATGGTTTTGTACCCTGGATTTACAGTCCGGGTATTGGCAGGTAGGCATGAAGCCATATCGGGTTGTTTGAATATAAGGTAATGCCGTTCGGGTTATGTAACGCGCCGGCCACCTTTGAAGCCATGATGGAGACACTGTTAAGTGATTTATTATGGCGGAAATGTCTAGTTTACTTGGATGACGTAATTGTGTTTGGAAAGACCTTTGCGGATTGTTTAAGTAATTTAGAGGAAGTCTTAAACCGAATCATGTCTAACGGTCTCAAATTGAAACCAAAGAAATGCAATCTGTTTAAGAAGGATATTAACTACCTAGGGCGGATTATTTCCACCGAGGGGGTTAAGGCGGATCCGGAAAAGATCAGGAGTGTGACTGAATGGGAGGTTCCCAGGGGTCCTAAAGATGTGCGATCCTTTCTAGGATTCTGCTCATACTATAGGGATTTCCTGCCGGGGTATTCCCGGGTAGCCTATCCGATCCAGTGTTTGTCACACTGGACACCCGGAAATAGGAAGGAAGAGTTCCCATGGGGGAGGGAGCAGGATACAGCTTTCTTAGCAATAAAAAAGTTGTTTGTAGAGACCCCGGTGTTAAAGTATCCCACCCCGGATGGTCATTTTGTATTGGATACAGATGCTAGTAATGAGAGTATTGGGGCCGCCCTCAGTCAAGTCCAAGGCGGAGTGGAGGTTCCCATTGCCTTTGCTAGTAATACTATGAGCAAGACCCAGCGTAATTACTGTACCACTAAAAGGGAATTGTTGGCTGTGATAGTTTATACTAAAAAGTTCAAACATTTCCTTTGGGGGTCCGATTTCACGCTAAGAACAGATCATTCCTCTTTGAGATGGTTATTGAATTTCAAAGATGCGGAAGGAATGATTGGACGTTGGCTAGCACACCTTTCCGAGTTCGGTTTGGAGCAAAGTCAGATCCAGCATAGAGCTGGGGTAAAGCATGTAAATGCTGATGCACTTTCCCGACGTCCTATCAGGAAGTGCGAAAACACCAACTGTGATGACTGTGGTCAGCATGAGGCTGCCATAGCCGGAGCAAGGATTCCCTTTGAGATCAAGGGAACTGGGGTTCTGGAGTGGTCCATGGGAACCATCCGGAAATTCCAGGAAAAGGATCCTAACCTTAGCCGGTTGTTGGTATTGTTACCTAGGAAGATACGGCCCCCGCGGCCTGAGATTTCCCTGGAGAATCGGGAAATGAGACGACTAATAGCTCAATGGGCAGAGCTAGAGGTCCAGAGCGGAATCGTCTACCGGTGGAAGATTAATTCATCCGGTAGGAGAGTCCGGCAAGTGGTAATCCCCTCCGGTATGCGGAGGGATGTTATGTATTATTGCCATGGACACCTGACCAGTGGACATTTCGGAAAAAAGCGTTCCCAGGAACGTCTGAAAAGGAGATATTACTGGCCAGGGATGAGTAGTGATCTATTAAGATGGATTGCTACTTGCCCGGACTGTTGTAAGAACAAACCTGGGCCTGGGATGGGTAAAATGCCTTTGTCCCAGGAGTTGTTTGGTGTAAGATTTGGGCGAGTCGCCATAGATATTATCAGTGGGTTTAAAACTACCCCTGAGGGTAATACTTGTATGATGGTCGTCACTGATTATTATACTAAGTATACGAGAGTGTTCCCATTAGCGGATCACAAAGCCGCAACCTGTGCAAAAGCTTTTGTTAAAGGTTGGGTATTGCATCTTGGGGTTCCCCTAATGATGCATAGTGACCAAGGTCGGGAATTTGAATCTGATCTGTGGCAGGAAATGTGTCACCGACTGGCGATTTGTAAAACGAGAACAAATCCCTATCGGCCACAAAGTGATGGAATGGTTGAGAGATTCAATCGTACATTGATTCAGGTGTTGAAATCCCTGGTGAATGATAAAATGGATGACTGGGATGAGCAGTGTGATTATGTATGCCATGCATATAATAGCACTGTCCATTCTAGTACTTCCTGTTCCCCGAATCTATTAGTTTTCGGGGAAGATTTAATAATGCCCGCTGATCTGGTATTCGGGGTGGTTGGAATGAACCCGGAAACCCCCTGCCATGTGATGTTTGTGGAGTCATTAAGAGATCAATTCAAATATGCTTATGAATTGGTGAGAACTGAATTGCAGAAGAATGCTACCTGGCAGAAGACCGGCTATGATCTAGGCCTTAAGCCGCGACGATTCAAAGTTGGTGATCAGGTAGTAAGATTACATGAGCCGTTATCGACTCTGAAACTTGCTAGTAATTGGGACAGGCCCTTTGTGGTTACCCGCATAGTAAGTGACAGTACTGTAGTGATACGTTCATTACAAGGAAAGATGTATAAATCTAATGTAGCTCGACTAAGAGAGTGGAAGGGTAGAGATTTGTCCCTGGACTCGTATGAGTTGGAAGTTGATACTTTGATAGAGGAAAGTGAGCAGCGGAAATTAGTGAAGGAACCTCCCCGGAAACGCGGGAGGCCGCGGAAGGAGGTTTCCCGGAAACTAATGGTGCAGAAACCCGTCATCCCAAAAAGATCCGGGAAGAAGGCGGCTAATAAAGTCTCGCTGGCTGAAGGGAAAAGGACCCGGAAGAGTGTGGTTAAGGCTAAATCCACTCTGGAAAAAGCGTGTCCTAGAACCAGGTCTAATGTTATGCCTAAAAACATAAGACGCAGTCCCCGGTTACTAGCTAGGGACGGTATAACCTAAGCCGGTACACAACGAGTGTGGTGTCCTGTAATCTTGTTAAATATTTAAATGTTGTAATCTGTTATGTGTGGAAGTAAGTACGGTCGGAATGATCGTGATAGTCCCCCTGTCAAGGATCCCATGGGTGATGGACGGATAATCCGGTGAATGTGCTTTATTATGCCATTCATATATATTTCATTGATACTCTCGACGAGTTGACAGAGCGTAAGGATTAACACGTGGAATAAGGGTACCTGTTTACAATTGAACGCGCGGTGACCTGGTTCCAAGGAACTGGGTCACGGGACGCGCGGGGTTGCGCATGCGCGGTGGCGCGCCTTATATAAGGCCCGCGGAGCAGCGGGAATCGCCAGTTGGGGTTGAGAGGCGGTCCAGAGCAGACGTGAGAGCTTGGACACGACCATTGTTGCTGTAGGGAGGTGGATCCCCTATAAATCCATCAACATACACTTTTCTTGAGTGTGACACAAAAACATGTCTTCCGAGACAGACCACCAACAGGTGGACCCTCTTCAAGAGGGCGACTCCGCTAGCGGAGGAAATGCGGTTGTTAATCAACCTGACCTCGTGGACCAGGAATCTATGGATTTCCTGGGACAAGGGGAGATAATGGACGTCGACGCTGACTCTCAGTCACCGCTACGCCCTGCTAATGTCGCCGCCAATTACTTGGAGGGGCTAGACATTGAGGCCATCAGCCCTGCTGACGGTCACGCTGATACCGGGGAAGCTGAGTATCAGGATCCGGGTCTATTGTACCATGGAGAACCGCCGGCGGACGTTGAAAAACCCCGCCCGGCAGTGCCAACACTAGGAGGCTTCATGTCCAATTACGATGGACGTGAAGTAGAACTGCACGAGGACGTGCTAAGACTCACGGCGGAGGGAGCTCCCCGCCGGATAGACCCGCTCACAAGCCAGGCGATATTGCTCTTCCTGTTAGTGGAGGAGCAGGAGGAGATGCCCCCGGACTGGTTTGTGTACTGGGAGGCACTCCAGAAAGGACTACGCGTATGCTACTGCTTACGACGAGCTGTCTTCGATTTACATATCGCAGACATAAAGCGGTTAATGCCCGCACTCCCAATTCTGTCTCTGGACCCGAATTGTGGAGTTGCCGGGATGTTGTTGACTGGAGTCAACAGGTACCGGGCACGGATCGGGAAACTCCGAGAACCGAAAACCCGGAAGGAGTACGAGATTGCCGCCGCTAATGCACAGGGGGTAGTTTCGTACATCCTGGATGTAGCCACTATTGAAGACTACATGGATTCTCACAACGTCAAACGAGATATTGCCATATCTTGTTTGGTTGACGAGGCGGTTCGTACAGTACGAACCAGATCTTCCAGTGCGGAGGAGAAGGCGCGAATAAAAGCGCTGAAAGCCACACCTAGGGGGCGCGGCAGTAAAGGTGAGAGGGGGGCCTCAAACCGGTCAAGCTCGGCCGACAGTAACCAGTCGGACGAGTTTGTCCAGGAGAGAGGACGCCAGGCTCGCCGGAACGAGAAGGCAAGATTAGCTAACTTGCCGGACTCTGTGTTAGCAGAGGGATTACCGGAACAACCTTCCGGAGGACAGCCCGTTATTCCCCGGGCTGAGGAGGAGACGGATGAGGCTATGGACATAAACGAAGCCAATACTCCGGCGCCCTCCAACACAAACACCATCACCACCACCCCGGCCCTTGTGGCAGATATGACCGCCGCCGCGGGAGCAGCGGCCGCCGTGGCGGCTGCGCTGGTATTTAATCCAGCACGACTCAGCCCTCTTCGTAGTCCGGCTCATTCGGATGCGGGAGAGGTTCCGGCTAACGCTGAGGAACCAGGAAATGCCCCAGAGGACCCCATCCCGCCTAATGACGTGATGAGGCGGATCTGGCAGAACGCGAACAATAAGTTTCGCGTGTTTATTCCCAATTCATGGGAACAGTGTCCGATTGGTCCTACCAATTTTGGATGTCCACTCGCGACCAACTGTAAGGGTCAGAGTGACGATGAGGATTGGATCCGGAATACCCCCCGGGACCGTCCTCCGTCTGCTTTTTATCAGCAGTGGCTAGATCAACTCAGGATCCTGCCGGATACTTACTATAGTAAGGAGCAGAAAGAGAAGCTTCTTTTTGCGAGTAACCGCTGGTATAGCCAACGGGAACGGAACTGGTGCCCGTTTGCTACGTGTGTAAACACGATTGGCACAGACAGAACCGTGTTTGTAACAAAACAACGGTTTCTGCGACACCTCTGTGAAAATCACATGCACCACTGTGTGGTGTACCACTGTGATATCACAGTAGGAAGGGAGTCCCAGCTTTGTAACGGGTGTTTAGAACCCCGGAGAGGTGAGCTCATGCGCCACATGAAAGATTGCCACAATATGGGAATCAGTGTAGCTCGCAACCGTGTGAATGCGCTACATGATGCCGTATGTGACCAGTACAAGTCACTCACGGAGGAACAGAAGGCTAAGATCCGGCCGGCAACTCCCTTCTACTGCGAGGTCGCGGATGGGAAGTTCAAAGCCAGGATTGCCAGAGTGGACGGACGACATAAGTTCGCCATGAATGACGAGGAATATACGGTGTTATGCACTACCCGTACTTCCCGCAGAGGTGGCGGTAGTTTCCGTCAGCCGGAAGCCCGGGGTAGTTCCCGGGGGAAGAGCCGGTCCGCCCGCGACCGCTCTCGATCTCCTGCGGTATCACCGGGACCTAAACGGAGGCATGCCGGATCCACTTTGGAGGAACTCGATAATTCCTACTATGGGAATTATCATGCCCCGGAAGGTCGCGACTATTATCGCGAGTATCCAGACCCGCTGTTTACAGACCGGAAAGATCGGAAACGTGATTCCAGTGGTCAAGCGGCGGCGGCGACTAACATGGATTACCGTTCTAGACGTCTGAGCAGTTCAGACAGTGCCAACAGTCAACCTGACTGTGGAGGTGCCCGGCCTAAAGAACCGGCTACCAGAACAAAGGCTTCCCTGCCTTTGACGTACCATCTGGGGACAACTGCAAAGCCAACCCCCAGGGACGTCCGGTCTCCCACTACCCCAACTCGGGACATGCAGGGCTTGACCGTGAAAGCTGAACCAAAATCACTAATCTCAGTGGTAACGCCTCGGGGCATAACTGTCCCGAAGGCTGCAGCGGCTGCGAAAGCGCCGCAAGCGGATATTAAACCCGTGATTCCTGCAGCCCAGGAGCCGGTTGTCATCCAGCCAGTCGCGGGCACCTCCCGCACGGAAACTACCGGTGGCGTAAAATTAAAATACGTCCCGATAGTCAACTACTTCTCTCGGGAAGAGAAGGCGAGCTGCGAAGTGGGACAGAGAATTGTAACAGAATTCCAGGAGTCCCAACGTGAGCTGGCGGTGGAATATAACACCAAGATGTTAGGCCTGTTCACGCATGGCCTAACATCTCGATACCTGGGATGGCACAGCTGAGCACGCGCTTGCTTTAATGAGGGCAAGAGATGAACCTTTAGGTTAAAAAGACTAATAGAAGGTTCTGAGTCTATTTCTAATTTTTTTAGGAATAGAGGAGGAAACTATAATAGTTTCCGGATAGATTAATTGTTCTTTCATTTAATCTGACGTCATAAATTGTTTATGACGGGGTTTCCCTCTTGAATGGAGGGGCATCTTTTTAGATGCATATGGATCAACGCGGGGGTAACCTTCCGTGGAAGCTCTGGACTTACCTAACTACTCAACTCTCAACTATAGCCTACCGATGGGGAATCAGGACTCCACCGGGAAGCTACCAAACTAACGTCCCTGAAACTAACTTTTGGGATACGTTACCATGATGTGTTCCTGATACTAGTATGCTGAGTTATAAACTGTTCCCGTCCAAAGGATTACGTGTCAAACAGACAATGCTCGTGGTTCCAGTTCTACTTATATATTTCATGAACATTCCTGGAGCTAGGATTACGTGTTAAACGGACAGTACTCGTGGTTTCCAGCCGGATTATAGTTATATATGTCATGAACTTTACTGGAGCGAGGACGGGATACTTATCGAGCTGTATACATATGAACTTACCTTCGGGTGATATTTATCCAAGAAACAGTATTAAGAAGAGGAGAGCACCTTACTCATTCGTCTATTAGAAGCGGAGAGCACCTTGACCACAACTAGATCACCAGTAAGCTATATTTAATTGTAAGGGTTTCCGGGTACACTGCCAGGTGACTCATTAAAACGTTTTTAATATATAAAATATATCATTATTATGTGATACATATCACCTCAGGTGTTCCAATAAGGTGTTCTCATACTTACCTTATGAATCGGGTTTCATAATATGCTATATATGAAGATTGTATGATCTGATAAGCTAGGAAACGTGGCTACCCGTAATGTTTATATGAAGTCGTTAAGACTATGTGTATATACTAAGTATACCGCAAGGTATTGTCGTGTGTGTTGACTCTGTTGTATGTTGCGAGAGATATTAATACTCCGGTTATATAATCGGATTACCCGGCTTAAAACAAAGGCTGTGGTTACTGTTATCCATTGTGTGAATGTTTTCATTAAATCACAAATCAATGTAAGACGCTGGTGGTTGTGAGTCCTTATCAGGACTGGTTTTTAATAACTTTTCTGTTCAACTTAAATATAAACACACCCCACGCGCATTTTTTTAATAACCGAGTAAGGTAACTTCATAAGGAAGTCATATCGAAATGTGTCAAGCCGTTCGATTGTATGTATGATATTATATTCACATGTCATAAAACATCTATTATGGTTGCTATTACAGTGTAATGCCATATTTATATTGAGTTTGATGATCTCGCTTGTGTAGTATGTCGTGATAATATGTTACGCCCCTAGTTACTGTATAGACAATAACTGTAAAGTCGTTGATCTAACGTGTTTTCTATAAACTAGGAAAACCGTATATATATTCGTTACCACCTAGTTTTGTCTAGGGGGGGTAGTGTAGGGGCATGATATTACATATTAATCTCATACACGGTATTTCCGGGTAACGTCTGTTTACTCGGCTTCCCCACCTGGAGCTAGTGCACACAGTTCCCGGGAGAGGGCGCAGGTCCTCTTCAGGTAACCGTGTGCCGCTCTCAGGTGGGCGGCCGACCCACCCACCTGGCCACGTGATCTAAGAGCCGGTGTTATATAAGACCCATGTGTTTACCTGGAACGGCAGTCAGTGCAGGCCCGACTGACGAGAGACTTCACATGTCCAACCGTGCGGACAGAGTTGTATACTGACCGTTTCCTCTATTTATAGAGAAACCTGATCTACCTGTGTGTATTAATTCTACACTGATCGTTCCCTAGGAAAGGAACTAGAGTTGTTATTCTTGTGAATAAAGACGGATATATTCTCGCACCTGGAAACTGCCGTGATCGTTGTTCTTTAACCTAGAGTTAACTACGAACCACCACAATATATATATATATATATATATAGAGGGTTATAGTACAGGGCGATATACCTAGAATGTATGGCATGTTGATAACTATACCAATTAGTAACCATACATATAGATGCTAATCATATGGATATACCTCTAAAGCAAGTAAGGTTAATTGGTATTTTGAGATGGAGCAGTGCCCACCCATTTTCGAGAGTCCAGTTCTCAAAGACTAGAAGGGGTATCTGTATATCATTGGAAGGCTCATATGCATGCTCTTAATATTGGGAGAAACATTCCCCTTGAAGGACAATGCCCCTTTAGTTAGAAATGTTAACCTTCTTCAACTATGTACCTGTATAACCCAGACAGTTTGACTTTGATTTGAGAACTAGGGAGTGTTTTGTTGGTTTCTTTTTTGTCTCCAGCCCCCACTCTATGGCCTATCATGAACTATTGTTATAAGTATATATTCAAATATCCGTGCCTTGATCCTAGCAAGTCGTTACTTTGCCCCCCCCCCCCTGCACCATTGAGAGGGGGGCAACTTTTCTCTTATATTGTGTTTGGGTGAGTTTACTAGTTAAAAAAATCGTTGGTTTGCAAATATAGTGAGGGCAAGAAGCATGGTAGAGACAAAGATATGATTGTGACCATTCATGCCAATACATGGCTTATGGGTCTGAAAATCGATTTTCTTTTTTTGGTCTATTCTCAAAGAGGACTGTTCTGGCTTTCCAAAACAGGCTTAATCTTAAGAATTTGCCTAGTATTTGCTGATATATAAGGCCTTTTATGAGCATAAGGTGTTCTGTACTGCTGCCCAAAAAGAACTTTTTGACACTCGTTGAGACTTGATTCCAGATAAACTCTGACATATTCTCTCATTTGGCCAGACAAAATGGCACACACACTCAAGGCATTGCCTTTTAACCAGGAAGGCAACTATGAAACCATTTGACAAGAGACATGCTTAGGATCCACAAATTGATCAACATAACAGGCCATTAGCCCTTGAGACTAGCTTTCATTTGCACCCACTCCCATGTCTCTAACCCTAGCGGTTCACGAGCTAGAATTTAATGTGTTCTAGGCCAATCAAGTGAGCGAAGAAAATTCACTGCCTCCCGCAAATATTTAAAATGAAATAGCTCAGCAACCGCTGGTCCGATTGACTTGATTCTTGAAGCATTTGAAAGCTAAACTCAGGCTCCTCATGACTAGCTACATGTAAAAGAGCATTTCTAGAGGGGGGTGAACAGATGGATGGGGGGTACGATCCAAAGTGGGGGGAAAGGAAATAATCCTTTTCTGAGCCTTTTGGCACAGACCCATAAGCCCCAAAGTCACTGCTTGGGTCACACTTGTCTTTAATCATCAGCAAATGGGAGCAGTCAGAAGGGGAGAGAAGCTACTTGCTGCTTATGCTTCATGAAGCAGATGGCCTAGTCTCTCCAGAACTGGTTTAATTGTGAAAATCAGTTGAATATTCACTGATTTATGAGGCTAAACGCGAACTTTAGGCACACACACTTCAGGTACACATGTAGCAGGACCTACAAATGTAACCCTCTATATGATATAACACAGGCCTTGATATAGTATAAAGCAGCTACATGTATTCTAGACTTGCTGTTCACTCTGTTTGGTTTCTAGAGTGTTATCCTAAGTCACAGGGGACTGTGGATGCCGTGCTACTGCATAATTAGGGAGGAACAAGTTCATTAACTTCTCTTTCCCTAGAACAGGAGAACGCCTTAAAATATTTGCAGATAAAAAGAAACCTGGTATTTGGAAAGAGAAAGGTCATTTTGTGGTATGTTATAGGAACGTGTTTAATGTTAGCAGAAATAAGACTGATTAAAGTACCCAAAGGGGCTTCCCCGAGTTCTATCAAGGCATCTACATTTTACTGATATTGTATACCGGTAATCAGAAATTTCAGCAAGGCTGCGTAGAAGCATTATTACGGCGCCTTCCATAATGACAATGGTATCTTCTAGTGCTATATGTCACTCCAAAGCTTATGACATCAATTTTAAAGTTTGCTTTTTTCCTTGAGGTACCCTTTTCCTTTTCTTCTACACTGTAACAGTGTATTCAACATAATCAAATGTGTAATGGACTGAATTATAATAATGCCGCCAGGTAATTGCTTAGATGGAGTATACGTTTATCTGGGCAACCCCTATTCAATGAGATGTTTTTCAAAACAGGGGTTTATAATTGGCCTTAGCCTATTAATTAATGAGGTAAACCAGCACAGTCATGCCAAGCCAATCAATGTTCCCCCTGTGCTTGTATCTTGTACCTGTTTGGCCTGAAGTTGCTAGCTCTGGGCCTCCTCCTTCATGAAGCCCATGAAGGACTATAGCTCCTCGGGGGATCATCAAGCCTACAAGAGACTGGCACTAGGCTTTAAATGATGAATGCCTAGGATGATGTTGTTTAGCGAGCAGTCACCTACCAAGGTGAACCACCCCGTTGTCTACTAACACTATCAAACAGGGAAGTGTTTTGGCATTCCTATCGAAATCTTTTATTGGAGAGCAAGGAGGATTTTAAACAGGTTGCTTCAAAGGCCCGTGTACTCAGCGATTTTTACCCGTGGGGAGGGTGTTTTAAAAATCGACCCCTTGACTGGGGGGGGAGGGGAATCTGCAGGCTACGCACGAAAATGCACCCTCACCCCTGTTGTTAAAAAATGAGCACTCTCTAAAAGACGCCGCTGACCTATCCTGTTGTTAAAACACCCGTGCCGTCTAGACAAGGGAAAACGATACACCCTCCCAGTACATGTATTATCACAGTCGAATCAAGTGAGAGAGTGTGATCCAATTACAATTTAAACTTCAAATACCTCAAGAATGTAATAAGCCACATCTTTAAAGATCCTCATTTTGGTAGAGGGAATATTGAGACCCACACCCAATCTTTGCAAATCTCTCACATTTTTGATGAAGTAGATCTAAGACAAGCACACGATTAATGGGTTGATGCCAATTCCACATTAACACCCCTAGTAGCAAGCCCGCACAGGGCCAATTTGGTTTTAGCTTGGATTGGCTGTTTCAAGTCGGGCAAAACTGAGCTGGGTTTCATGTTGGGCAGATGGCTGGGCTGAAGTGTGGCCCCGATCGGGCGGCCCATTTTGGGCTCAGGTCAGTTTCAAAGCGGGCTGCCTGATTTGGGCTCAGATCAGTTTGAAAGTGGGCTGCCCGTTTTGGGTTCATGTTGGGCAGATGACTGGAAGCCCATCCAAAACCCGATCTGAGCCCAATTCGGGCAGCCCACTTGGGGCCACACCAAAGCCCACTCCGGGCCACACTTGCAAACACGGTCTGGCCCTGTCCAGGGCCACACCGTGTTTGCCACAAGGGACATGAGCAGTACTAAAACATTAATACATAGACATTTTTCTACCTAGTTAACAAGTGATTCAGAAGTATAAAGCACATTAAATCTTTTTACCATATCCTGGTAAACCGGTCGTAAATGATGAAAACATCTGTAAGTTTGGTCCCAAAAACGCCAGCGTGAATAACTTTTGATACATCGAATCTCAATTTTGACATAGAACGTGTACTATACGCATAACTTCTTTTCTGCTTTCAGAATTATTATTTGACATAATAAAGCATCTACAGCTGGAAAAGAAGAAGAGAGATGACATAGTTATAAAGCAAGGAGACAAGGGTGACTGGTAAGTGAATTATTCTCTCTATAAGGCCAGACTCCACTACAGCGGCAATGATCTCCACAAAACATTGCTGCATTTCACTTCATTTCATAGCAGTGTCGCCCTGAGTGTCGCCAGGAACAGGGCAACATCCTGGCCTAAGCAAGAACTGTTGCCCCATGCGGTCGCATCGTTTTGAAATATCATGAGGCCCGACTCCACTAGAGCAACACTGCATTCTTTACTTTATTTTGCCCTGTTTCCCCGTGTTTCGCCCTGAATGTTACCATATTAGGCATGTGTCCACTATACGACAAGGGAAGTGAAATATTTCTGATATTTGTCATCCAGCAATGTGTGTGTATTTGTGAATATATTACTGAGATGTATTCCACTTTAACTGCAGGTAGGCTGTGTCCACTAGGCGTTATAAATTGCTGCCCAGACTGCCCAGGGCAAACAAGGACGAGATGTTATAATAGAACAAAGAGCATATCGCCCAATTTCTGGACTAAAAATCAAGCATGTTAGATTTCTAAATTCTCACTTTTGTCGTCCACTTTTGACACCCCCAAATTGCTATCCCACTGTTGTATTTAAGAATTTTGTCGTCCAGCTGTGTCCACAGGGAGACAAAACATGTATTTCATATTTGTATCCAAATTCACGTTTTAGCGGATGACAAACGGCTTTATATATGCTAGTGGACACAGGCCTATTCCTGGCGGCACACAGGGTGATATTCAGGGCGACACTCCTGCAATATGAAGCAAAATGCAGCTCGAAACTCTTAGAGCAAAGGACTAGAAAGATCGCCACATTTCGCAGCTCTCAGTGTCGCGCTAGTGGACTCCGGCCTATAAGGGGAATTTCCAAAAGGGAGTTATATGGACTCACAATCAACATAATGAGTATCCCGCATGCATGCATGCCGTGATGGTGATGAGATCTATGAGAGCTATCCCACTCAACAAAAAGACGTCATTTTGACCCACAATAAACGTTCCCTAAAGGATTGCAAAACGTTTGTTTTTAACGTTTGTTTTACGTAAAAACGTTGACTCCAAATAACGTATATAAACCCTTTAGAAAAACGTTTGGATCTGGAACCTTATCCTAATGTTAAGTAACTTGTTTTGATGGTCAAAATATAGTTTTTTTATGGAAAAAACAACGACCCTCCTGCACCCAACCCAGCAATAAAATAAGTATATTGGTATCATTTTATTTCATTTTGACATTTTTTTAAATTTCATTTCATTTCCATTCTGGTACAGAGTTCGTCCTGAACATATAACAGTAGGACCCTTAGCTATCCAGCCAAGTCCCTCTGTAACATCTTTTTACCTCCTTGATTAAGAGAGATAGAAAATCTCTCATTGCAAGAGATATATAATTAGCACAGCCCCAGTTCCAATTGGCTATAAGTAATTCTCAATTCCACATTATAGGTGTTTGCATCACCATACCCTCCATAAATCGTATATCAATCATTCTTTTGGACATTATTTGGACAATCCATATTTGATATGGAATATTACAACTGCAATGATTAAAATATGTTTGTAAAAGTATTGTTGTGACACCTATTAATTAAGATAATGAGGTTGAGACACAGCTAAATCCCATCAGAAAGATAGTGCTGCCTCCTGGCAGTAGATACCTAAATCAACAAAAACGTTTACTAACGTTAAAAAAAACGTTTTTCTACTAAAGTTTTTTCCAAACTATGTGGAAACATTGAATAATGTGTTTAACGCAAACGTTTTTGTCTAAACCATAAAGAAACTTTCTATAATATTGTAGATAAAAACGTTGGTTTGTCCAAAACCATGTAGAAACGTTTAATAATATTCTAGATGCAAAACGTTTTCATCCAAACCATCGAGAAATGTTCAAAAACGTTGTGGAAACAAATGTTCTCATTTAAACCTTCTAGAAGGGTTAAATAATGTTCTGGATAACAACGTTTGTATTATGAACTATGTAGGAACGTTTATAAAACGTTTTTAATCAAACGTTCTCCTGCAAACCATGTTGAAACGTTTGCAAATGTTATCAAACGTTTTTTGTTGAGTGGGATAAAGAGATTAATGGTCCTGCATCATCTCCTTTTTGCACTGAGATGATTTCAAGAAATAAGGGAGTGGTTATTGGGCAACACTGAGTGGAGTTGGTGGATTTTTGTCCGGCCGAGGTCCAAACTGCTAAACTATTTCCCGGTCCCTATTATCTGTAGATAGTACCAAAATAAACGATCGGGAATCATCACTCTAGATACTCAGAGCCATTTTTAATCACCTGGACCCATCAAGCAGTATCCGATGCTAGTAGATACTAGATTTGGTGTCATTAGATGATCAGTGGGTGTACAGTTTCAGTTCACTACCGCCACAATGAAGGCAATAGCCTAAGTGCAATTAGGAAATCTATCACTTGGTACTGGCTTCATTATTTACACCTGAAGTGAGTAAATCCAATGAGTGTGACTCAAACTTCAATCTTCTTAAAATTGATCCAGGCTATTCATCAATGCCATAATTCTACTGCTACCTATCCATGTGATTTTATGCTCATTACCTATCATTATTTCACCCATTAGGTTTGATCTTTATATCCAATTATGCTCAACGAGTGGAACTAAATCGTGCACAATTTTGTTCTTTCCACTGAAAAAATATATATAGACCATGGCCGGGCCCCATGGGACCCACTTTCTGCAGATGTTACTGCATATGGATACAATTTGAATGTCCACCATCCCATTAATGGTATACTTTACAGACTTTATAACATCTTTAGGTAGGACTTAGAAGTTGGTCAAAATCGGATATACCCACTTTAAGAGGTGGTATCAGTATTGGACGTATAACCTTGAACTCGATATGGGCTACAGCTTACCTGATCACCCACTGACTGTACATGTACTGAGTTGCATGACTATACATCTGTAAGATGGCAATAACATCCTCATTTGCCAGTGACCTTGATGACTGCATCGTTATATTATTGATGATGCCCAAACCTAGGTTCCAAACAAAGCCTTCATGCTCCCTCTGCACCTATAAACGTATAGATTCCACGAAGGATTCAGTATACTGTGTTGCATTCTCCTACGGCATGACCAGACCTGCATGCACCCATTCCGTGATGTAATTACCCTCTGGACCACTAGCGATAGTTATGGCCCAGGTCCGCTCTAACCATACTCATAGATAATCTTCAATTTAACTTAGATAGCATCTGAAGATGGACTTCCTGGAACGAGACTGCACACTATACACACAATTGATTTGAGGTTAACTGCCAATATGATATATATCTGAATGGAGATTCAACCAGAGGAACCATACTAATTGGATTATAGGATGATCCATTAGGCATTTCCATCATGCAATTTGAAACCATCTTTTATTGTGGCTTCTGAGTAGTTAATACTTTTGCCTACCTAGGTACACATAATTATATTCCAAAAGAGGAGGGAGAGTGATGTTATGCTAAGGCCAAAAAAAAGTGTGTTTCAGGTTACCCGACCCTACCTAGCAAAACTATTTGAGTCAATTTGATGGTCCACGAGTCAATGCTGTTGTCGGCGAGGGGGCGCTAAAGTTTCTGAGTCTATCTTTGGCTACTTTTCAGGCCAAAGTAAAAAGAATTGCCCACATACCCTACCTAGATTTTCAGACTATGTAACCTGAAACACACCTTTTTTTTTGGCCTAATCAACGATCCTGTAAAATTGAATTTCCAGCTAACAAAATCGGTTTTCAAACGTTTTTAAATCGTTTGAACTATAGATTTGTTCAAGATCGAGGACCTTATCACCGATAAAGAAGAATACAAACTAATAAATTTTAAACTAATTCGAATTTTGTTGTAGTATGTACATCTTGCTGCGTGGTCAGGTGACCATCTTCATTCTGGATGCTGCTAAACTGGAGGCAGAAGAAGAGAACAAGCAGCCGGTCCAGGCCAAGCCGGGCGAGTCGGTCCGAACAGCACTCGGTCTCTTCATCTGCAGCCTAGGTAGGTGTCTCTAACAGCTGTCTAAAACATTATTAACAATAGCAATAGAATAAAGGTATCCTGCTCCATATCCCTTCTCTGTACATAGTCGTAGTTCACTTATTTCCATCGGTTGTATGGCAATATACAGAATACAAAGGTTGAGATGCGAATTTAATTCTATTAAAGAGGATTGTAATTTCCCAACTTGTAATTATGACATTCTTCCTCAACCCTGCTATAATTTACCTTTGATTCTTCCTACTAACATATTTTAGATGTCAAGATTGATATAATAATAATTATATATAATTAGTATATTATATTCATATGTATATATATATATATATAATTAATCAATCATATATTCACATACATGTAACATTCATCATGGCTCAATATCTGAAACCACGTATTTGCCAATCACTCAATTCAGTTAAGTAAGACCTACCGTGAAAGTAGGATGGCAGAGGCAGAGGGTGATGACCCCTTCTTCATGTACCAATTGAGTAAGCGGGATATACAAGATTTAGTGGCCGAGTCCATTCGCATCAACCGCAAAGTTGATTTAGAGGATATTAAGGAAGCCGCAAGATGTAAGAGCTGTATGCCAATTTTGATGTCACTGAATTTGGCACTAGCATGACTTATCTTTTAGTATGGTTTACAGCACCACACCTACCTTTGCAGGTCACCAATTCTGTGTTTTATTTCACTCCATGTGTGTTGGTCAGTGCTGCCACCTTAGGTGTGTAATCAGCACTACATAAATACTCAAAATGTCTCACTTGCCACCAGGAGTTACCAAAGAATGGTTAAATTTGGATGCTTTAGTTTTATATATAATGACTCACTCTTTTCTGAATAAATAGCATATTGTGGTCCTGCAGCCCTGAATGGGGAGTGTGGGGGTCACTGGCACCTTCTGGTGAAAGAGCATGTACCCAATATAAATTAGTTTCAACCCATTCCTCTTTTTATACACCCTCATAATTATGTCGTGCTACCCCTCAATCCTCCATTCCAACCTACAACCCATTCTGGTCCACATCTCTACCAAAGAGTGTATAATTATCTAATATACAAATGTAGACAACTTAGGTTTGAATGTGTCTACTTGTATTATTTGCTGTTGATAAGACAGATAATGAGAAAATACCAAATGTGTACAGTGTAAAATGTCACCCTGTTCCTTACCACCTGACCACTATGGCTCGATGTCCGACCAGATATCTAACTAAGGCCTGTAGATTAGATAAGGGATTAATCAGAGACATAATAAGTAATGTCACATTGCCATAATATCTATTACAATAATGACTTCTTCAATATCAAAACCATAGTGATCCTATTTGTTACATTGATGTATTTTCCACGTGGGTAATAACAGAACATATTCCTCAGAATGGCTCTGTTTGGTATTTGAGTTAGTCTATTCTGTGGCCTTGAAGGTTTTTGGCGTGAGGTCAGATGATGTCTTCATTGCATGATACGTAGCCAATGGTCTATCTAAATTGATTTCCAATGATGCAAAGGTCAATGGTTTAAGCCTACTTAACACTGGATTCTGGGGAAGGGGGATGGTTGTCCAGAGAAGAGGGCATAACGCATGGGTGCCATAGAAACTACGCAGAAATATTGGCTGTAAAACTGTGTCAGCGAGCCTACTGCCTACTGAGCCCTATTTGATGTGTCATTAATGGCTGAATGGAGAACTACTGTTCTATGGGAGAGGGGAGAGAGTGGAGGGGCTGTTTAATTTTTTTTTGTTTCTTTGTTCTTAAGTCAGTTAGTCTGGTTGGCACTTTGGCTTCCTGGTTTTGCCCATGCCAAGGTATCTTGTTCGTAGAACTATCGACTGCTCTAGCACCGTGCCCAGTGGCATCTGCTCTACCTTTAATGTTTTGAATATTTAATATTTGAATATTAGATTTCATTGTTCACATAACGATGTAACTACCTGCGTCGTGACTTCCAGCTATTCCTATACAAATGTACTCACACTTCCTATGAGTATATCCTTTTGAAGCAAGCATGTTTGAATTGTTTCCAAATTATATTTGTCTAAATATCAGCACCTAGCCATAACTAATTGTTGTTTATAAACAAGCTGAGGAAAATGATTGCCATGTTAGCATTGCATTCATTCTCTTTCTCTCCATACTCTCTGCACTGGCCCTGTCTCTGTCACTCTGCCTATATCTCTAGATTTTAACTTTCAGATACCTCTAGAATTATATCCCTAGATTTATGTAGCTATGTAAACCTTGGCACTATAATTAGTTGTTTTTGTTTATTCTAAATTTATAAACAAAACACTGAGAATTTCAACTTGGTTTTGCAGGAGCATAAATCTATAAATAACCGCAATTAACTGGAAATGATGTATCATCATCAGTATAAATAAAATCATTTTTATCTATCTATTTAATGAGCCTACAGTTTCGGCAAATTTACCTTCAATAGGAATATTATAATTGTTTCTTTGTTTGTTTACTTTGTTGCCAAGCTCCTCTATACAACACAATTGGAGGACATCTAACCCTGAGATTTACTTCTGGCAATGGCAGCATCCATCATTTAACCTTTGCATGACCAGTTGCTATGTGCTCAATTGCCCGCTGCGCCAATCGTGTACTACGACTTCAGTGTAGACCTACTAATTCGATCAAATCAAAGCTAGCCTTAGATGGGGATATACCATCTAGAGTTCTCCCAATGTAATCATCAATGGTGTTCTGCTCATGCTATATTCATAAATCAAACTGGGGCATCCATTCGTATTCATGATATTTTTGAATAGAATGAGAAGTGAGATTTATGTCTTAACTAATAATGATTTTAAATTGTGTACTATTTGAATTCATGGAGCTCTTGGAGAAAGTGTCATATCCTTACCTCCGCTACATATTTACAATAATATATTCACCAATATGACAACTAGTCCAGTTCTAGGACAATGACAGAAACAATGCGTATGGGTGATTATAATACGTGATTCACTATATTACCCCTCCCCAAACACACACATAGCCACATGCTGCCCAGGTCCTATACATATAATGATGCCACTCCATTCTAAAACTTTCAGCCATCTGCCATTGGAAGATAACACACCTTTCCTCTTATCTAATGTCCCCATATATATATGCTCTACCCCTGTACAGGTGCTGGAGCTACATTTGGTGAGGTGGCCTTGTTCAGTGAGGACTGCATCCGTACAGCCTCCATCATCAGTGATGACAACTCAGACCTTATTGTGGTCGACAGAGAACTGTACAATAGGTCCGTTAAGACAGTCCTACAGAAGGAGTTTGAGGATAAGTCCAACTTCATTGCCACAAGTCCATATTTCCACAACTGGCCGCCAAAGTACAAGAAACAGTTGGCTATGGCCTTAGTCAAAGAATCTGTACCCTATGAGAATACGCTGGTGAAGCAAGGAGACCCTGTCTCAGGGATATTCTTTATACTCACGTAAGTGGATTGCTTATACAGAATGGAATTTTATCAATAATATGTATTAACTAGATAAAAGGGAGCTTGTTCTGATGAAGGCCGTCGCAATGTGTAATATAACTAATCGATCTAGGGTAGATTCACCATAAGTCGACCCTTCCCGTCACAGTTTTTCGTGACCATTAGCAAATGCTTCATTATGTCAAGTAAAACCACAGGTCAATATTATATATAGATTATTACCCTTCAGTTTGGAAATCTCATATGATCTGTTTTCACTCAATGTCGACCAAAATTAACCTAGAGTCGACCACTCTTATCTCAATCAAAACAATATGAATCATTTTTAATTCATACATAGATGGACTGGAATTACTCAATAGAATAATGTTAGAATCATGCAGGTTCATTATTTTCCAATTACAAATGTATTTTCTTGGACTTTGGAGCCTTTGAAATGAAGGTATCTAGGTAGCATTCCTTATAGAATGACTCTTGTAATAGGTTTACTGCTTACACCTTGTAGACTGAGGTCGTCTTATGGTGAAATTGCGGTCAGGTCATGGTGCTTATGAGCTGTATTATTTGAGAATATGGATGTTTTATTAAAAGAAAAAGTGATTTATGTTCAAAACATGTGTATCCATTCATTTAAAATCACAACAAGTACATTAACAGACTGAGAAGTATGATTAAATGTCACCAAAGTCGAACATTTATGGCTAATTTCCATTCTATGTCTAGTCAAAACAGGTCATACACCTTCACTTCTGCAATCTGTATTCATATGAATAAATTGATATAGGTGAAAAATATGGATGTTATGCAGACCACAAACAATTCAACTTTTAATTGAAATAGTGTCTGTGCCCCTATATGGTATAGAATGGAGGCAGTATGGTGCTGTAGGTGGTCGACTTATGGTAGGTTGTCGGAAATAGGTGAGCTTACCCTACCAATCTTTTCAGAACATTTTGACTCCCTCAGGAAAATTGCAAAAATCTCTATTCGAATTTCATGGTGATGTAGGTACCTGCATGGCTCCGGTAGTGGCGTATAATTTCACGTATTGAATGTTCATCATCATGACCATCTCGCTGCATTCTTTACCAATAGAATGTACGGGAGTAACGCAATGCTGGCCTCTTTCCAAAGGGATCCTAGTTATCTGGTTATTTGGAGGGAAAGGGACCCCGTCTTTTTGTCGGTAAAAAAGTATCATGCTTTATTTTTTTACATACAAAATTTACTATGTTTAACTATAGGAAGGGCTGTAGTCAATGCCCCCATTGAATACAATGTGGCCGTATTCAATGGGCTATTATACAGCTTCGAATCAAAAAATAAATGCAAATGCCAACTACATTGATACCTCTCTGCCGTATTTCACTCATGGGGGCTGGGGCATATGCCACGAAGCCACAGGCTGAGTGGGATTTGGCCCCAGCCCCCACTCGTGAAATATGGCAGAGATGGTATCAATGGGCGTTGGCATTTGTCTATGTACTTATCCCATCACCGTGTGTGTCCACTTTCAGGGGAGAGGTTAAACTATTATCAGACCCTACACAACATGTACAGCAGTACCAGAAGTTTGGTACCTTCCCTAAGGTGAAGCTAAAGGAAGACGCCGAGGATGAGTTCAATGATGTCAACCAGCTACTCAAGTAGGTCAACAATACTGCATGAACCATCCGATTTAAGCAGCTTTAAACAGGAGTTTCAGATGATTGATGGATTTTTTGCGGCTGGAAACAACCTTAAGCAACTTAAATGTAAAAGTTGATTAGAGTTGCTTCAAACTGTTTAAAAAAGCCATTAATGAACTAAAATTATTTTCTGCACGGATGGTTCATCCTATTCAATTCATCATCAAGGTCACAGCCTTTTTAGCTTTCATCTATGCAGTGTCATGATTTTGAGTTTGAGTTTAATCATGTAGTATAGTATACATTATTCTTGCTCTGGTTCCTAGCGTCAGTCTTGTCTTTCTAAATCAAGATCACTTCGATCTATTCAGAGAAAATAAGATTGATTGTGTGATTTACATCACATGTGACCCAGGGCTACGATAACCCATTAAGAAACAATAAATAGATCATTCTTAATATACAGCAGTCCAACATTCCAATGCACTATATGGAAATATATCTAAAACTTAATATCGCCATCCATGTAACAGAAAGCTATATTCAGTCTCATCAAAGAAGAAATCCATGTTGCATTGCCATAATTCGAATTACAGTAGTAGGTGTCGACACTGTGAAGGTACATCACCCCCTAACGTAGGCCTACATACAGTAACCTGCAACTGGTGTGCTGGCATCTTGCATTACCATAACTCGAATTACAGTAGTAGGTGTCAACACTGTGAAGGTACATCACCCCCTAACGTAGGCCTACATACAGTAGCCTTCAACTGGTGTGCTGCCATCTTGCATTATCATAACTCGAATTACAGTAGTAGGTGTCGACACTGTGAAGTACATCACCCCCTAACGTAGGCCTACATACAGTAACATGCAACTGGTGTGCTGCCATCTTGCATTACCATAACTCGAATTACAGTAGTAGGTGTCGACACTGCGAAGGTACAGCAACCCCTGACGTAGGCCTACATACAGTAACCTGCAACTGGTGTGCTGCCATCTTGCATTACCATAACTCGAATTACAGTAGTAGGTGTCGACACTGTGAAGGTACATCACCCCCTAACGTAGGCCTACATACAGTAACCTGCAACTGGTGTGCTGCCATCTTGCATTACCATAACTCGAATTACAGTAGTAGGTGTCGACACTGCGAAGGTACAGCAACCCCTGACGTAGGCCTACATACAGTAACCTGTTGCCTCTATAAGTGACCCTCTCCCGCAGGGGGAGGGCCACTGGTCGCTCTTATATAGAAAGTGGAGTGAAATCATGGGACACCTAGAAGCAGGGCACTATGGACACATCTTTTTAATGGGACACACAGTATTATGTATCCTGAGAGTGGGACACCTTGATTTAGAGGTGGCCACATTTATATCAAAGATTAATTGTGTCATCATGGACCTCCATGGGGATTAATTGTGTCATCATGGACCTCCATCACAGACCTCCATCACAGACCTCCATCATGGACCTCCATCACACACTTTAGTTGTCCTAAGCAATGCATGTCTATACAGCTAATTTGGCCTTTACAGATCACCTGGTCCCCACTGACCTTTCTTTAGGGTTGAAATGATACCAAAATCGTCTCATAAAAACGTCTCACCTCCTATTTAGCATTGAGCTCTATGGGTGTCTGTGTAAACGTGACTCTTTTAAAGTCAGGATTCAAGGTCAGTGGCCTATCTTCAGCATTAGTTCACACAGACTTGATTTCAGGGGTATTTTTTACTTTTTTTCAAGAGCGTTTTTCTGCTACAAATATTATTTTCTTTACAAAATAAATATAAGGGGGAGATACACTTTGTTCCAATCTATTGCCATGTCTTTATTTAAATCAGATATATGAGATAAGGAAGGCAGCAGAGCCTTTTAAACTCAGCTGACCAATCTGCATTTTTGGCTGGAAAACCGTCTCACAGAGACCCAGGTACCCTGGGTCAACAAGTGTAGTCTCCTTGCTAAAAGGCAAGCAGATCTGAAATCTGCTTGCCCATTTCCCCATGTCATATATGCATTTCCTTGTGTATTTTTCGGATATCCAAAGAAACAGCGAAATCCCTAGCCGGGATTTTAATACCCTAGACTTGAAGCCTGAAACATGCATGATCCAAACTCCAACATGATTGATAAGTATTTTGACTATTATGATATGGCACTATTTAACATTATGTAAATAAGTCATCACATTTGTTGAATACAATAATTCTCGTTGAATCTAACGACTCGGCCTTTCACCTATAATGAGAAGATGACGGGGAAAGTCAAATTGAAACTTTTTAACCTTGTTTGATCTTTAGTGCAGTAGATAGTTAAAAAACATTGGCACTTCCGGCGGCAAGCATGAAAATCGGCCTATTAGGCCTTCTCAATGTGCTGAATCCATTTCTAAGTGGAAACATCATTTTTGAAACGTGTTTCTACTTGAAAATTCCATTTGAAATAAAAAAGTAGAAAATGATATTTTTAATCATATTAAATTTGATATGATCCTAACAGCACAGGAAAAATGAGCACAGACATTTGAAACTACTGCTATCTACCCATGTTAATTAGACAGAGTCCAAATTAGCAATGACTCTCTTTCTGACTCTCTTTCTGAATGGAGTCAGTGCCTGACTCTCTTTAGAAAGGGAGCTATGTGACTCCCTTATGTGAGCCCTGGTTTTGCCTCCAAAATTAATGTCATCTACCCATGTTAATTATACAATGTCCAAATTAGCAATGACTCTCTTTCTGACTCTCTTTCTCAATGGAGTCAGTGCCTGACTCCCTGTAGAAAGGAAGCTATTCGACTCCCTTATGCACGCCCTGGTTTTAACTCCAAAATTACTGCTACCCACCTATGTTAGCTACCTGTACAGAGTCCAAATTAGCAATGACTCTCTTTCTGACTATCTCTCTGAAAGGAGTCAGTGCCTGACTCCCTTCAGAAAGGGAGCTATTTGACTCCCTAATGCGCACACTGGTTTTAACTCCAAAATTACTGCTACCCACCCATGTTAGTTATCTCAAGTCCAACTTAGCAATGACCCTCTTTCTGACATCTTTTCCGACTCTCTTTCTGAATGGAGTCGGTGCTGGACTCCCTTTAGAAAGTTAGCTATGTGCCTCCCTTAAGGGGTGTCTCCATCAAAGAGCGTCTGGTCGTCCATCCATGAAACTGGACAAAATATTCATGGATCCGTCCAGTTTTGTATGAAGGATGGACAGTTCTCGTCTCCACCAACGTCCGTCCATCCAGTCCGTCTGTCATAAACTTGACGGACAGATGGATAGAATGTACAAGCAGATCATTTCCCTCTTCCTTCTATCCATCCGTCCATCCATTCTGTCAATCACAGAGTGGCCAACATGGATGGAAATGTCTGAAGGGAAAATGGATGGATGGAAATATAAAAAAGAAATTGAAGATTTCCAGAGGAGGGGATACTATGGGAGGTTAGGACATAGCAGGGAGGGAAGGCCCAGGTGGAACGAACCTCGGAAAGGAGGACTGCCACCTGGGCCCATATGAAAATGTCTGATATATAAATGTGAGTATGGCAGCAACAGGTATAATGAAATTCACAGACTTAGGTGGCAGGTATGCATGAGAAAGTACAATGTTTATGATAATACAATATAATACACATTTTAATGGGCCATTGGAAATTCGGTATGCTCCTAAATAGTGGGTTATTTACAGATGAATGAGAATTACACATATACATGACAGTGCAATCTTCTTGAAATCCTTCCAGACATGGGAAATCTTCAGCTAAAAAGCCACAGGTCTAGCAGTCCACTGAGTGCAGTAGGACCGGGTGTCTGGCAGCTTTCCAACAGTGACAGAATTTTTTTAATATTCCTATGAGAACCAGGCCAAAAGAAAGTGTGGCCATATTACATTCAAATTTGTTGAGAAATCATTTTAAAATGTACACATGTTTATAAGATTAGCCTTTTAACACTAATATTTGCTCCATGATAAGGAATAACTCAAATTTCATAATCATGTTAGACCTATCTCGAAGGGAAATCCTGCTTTTGCTTTAGGGATGGTCATAAAAAGGAGAGTAGCTAACTCTTTAGAGCGCATGTATTATTTTTTGCCCTAGCTGCCTCATAATTTGCAGGCATTTTTTGCTAGAAAGGGTCATGTTTTTACCCCCCCCCCCCCATATCTACCATCCCCTCTGTTATTAATCAACGATCACTCCATTATACAGTTAAAGGGAAGCATGTTAACTAATGTCCGGTCCGGTCCTGCAAAATTCTATCCAGTTCTGCAAGTTTGAGAATCTGCAGGACCGAATGTCCTGCATCATGAAAAAGATTTCAAAAAGACTGCATGCGTGCTGGTATCAAATGGAGGGGGGCAGAGGCTAGGGTGAGGGATGACATCATATCTAATACCATTTTGCAATAAGCTGGACTGGGGTGGTGTGGTAGTCAGTATACCTAATGTTATAACACGATGTGCTACGATCTATCCAATAAACTAAAGACAAAGCTGCACTCTGATTGGTCAGGCGTCATTGATGGGCAGCCTTGACCAATCAGAAACGTTCTTAGCTACTGCGGGGTGAGTGGCTAGACACTGTGCACTATCTAGATGGATATACCACGCCCAGTAGTGAAAGATCTATTTAAAATGGCGGACATGTATCGATTCAAATGTATTTCAATGTTTAATCACATTTTGGGCCGGTTTATTAACGTTTTTGGTGTGTTTATTCACGTTTCTACATTGTTTACTGTTCTTCCGTGTATTTATGTGAGTTTTTGGCGTGTTTAACCTACGTTTTTGTCCGGATTTGATTACGTTTTATTCAGTCAACAAGATCCTATATTTGGGCGACTTTGAAGGGTCTAATTGTCTGCTGCCGCCTCTATGTCTGCCCCCTTTGAGTGGGTACTCCACTGCCTTGATTGGGTGCACTCCTGCATTGATTGGGTGGCCACCAACCCGTGACTGCCAGTTGTACATTTCAGTTACTTATGAATGGAAGTCGTCTGTCAATCATCTTGCATTTCTAATTTATAGGTCAATTTGCTTCTAATTAAAAATACACTACTGTGTCATAACGTGAATAGGGC
The DNA here is from genome assembly GCA_947462335.1 of Harmothoe impar. Classification (NCBI taxonomy): domain Eukaryota; kingdom Metazoa; phylum Annelida; class Polychaeta; order Phyllodocida; family Polynoidae; genus Harmothoe; species Harmothoe impar. Next base: position 62,422,357 of record OX381707.1, on the reverse strand, counting down.
ACTTGTAAATCGACATGGATGTCACCTAGACTGGATAGAGACATCTCGGAAGGCTCAGCAGATGGCTCCGCCATCCTCTGAGCCTTCCTCGACGTCTCTATCCAGTCTAGATGACATCCATGTCGATGTACCGTGCCCTATTCCCTAAATATCTGTGGATAATCATTTACACCGCCCATATATAAACTCTAGGCTGTGTCTCATGAGATCTTTGACCGACCAGATTAAAACAGTTGAAAAGTGGCCTATTTAGAAAGAAATTCGGGGGAAAAGTTAATATATATTATAAAGCTATATATTACAAATTTCCCTGCATTTCTGTGTACATAGCCCCCCATTTCAGCTGTTTTAATCTTGCCAGTCAAAGACGTCACCCGGTCAATGACGTCACTCGGTCAAAGACGTCACCTGGTCAAAGACTATCCAATTGTTACAAAGTCGTGAGACTGAGCTTCTATTTGACCCTTCCACAGACCCGGCACAATATAAATCCTATTAACCCCTTAAATGCCCTTTGGTCATCATGCAGCCATGGAGAGTAACTCACCAGGCTGCATTCAAGTAACATGCCAACCCTATAAGTTTGATACAAAGGGTATAGGCTTCATTCATCAATGCAGCTCCTGAGAGTATACTGGTCAGGGCTTAAAGTTTACATACAGGTCCATGTGCGTACACATGTTTGTATCCCCACTAACATCTGTGGGTAGCAGTAATTTTGGAGTTAAAACCAGGGCTCGCATAAGGGAGTCATATAGCTCCCTTTCCAAAGGGAGTCAGCCACTGACTCCATTCAGAAAGAGAGCCAGAAAAAGTGTTAGAAAAAGAGTCGTTACTAATTTGGACTATATATAACTAACATGGGTGGGTAGCAGTAATTTTAGAGTTAACACCAGGGCTCGCATAAGGGAGTCATATAGCTCCCTTTCCAAAGGGAGTCAGCCACTGACTCCATTCAGAAAGAGAGCCAGAAAAAGTGTTAGAAAAAGAGTCGTTACTAATTTGGACTATATATAACTAACATGGGTGGGTAGCAGTAATTTTAGAGTTAACACCAGGGCTCACATAAGGAGTCGCATAGCTTCCTTTCTAAAGGGAGTCAGGCACTGACTACATCCAGAAAGAGTCAGAGGAAGTGTCAGAAAGAGAGTCATTGTTAATTTGGACTCTATATAATCAATAAGGGTAAGAAGTAGTAATTTTGGAGGTATGTTGGAGGCAAAGCCAGAGCCTGCATAAGGGAGTTACATAGCTCCCTTTGTAAAGGGAGTCAGGCACTGACTCCATTCAGAAAGAGAGTCAGAAAGAGAGTCATTGCTAATTTGGATTCTATATGATTAACATGGATGGGCAGGAGTAGTTTATGTATCTGTATCCCTTTTTCCTGTTCTGTCAGAATCATATCGAATTTAATGTGATTAAAAAAGCCATTTTCTACTTTTTTATTTCAAATCGATTTTTCAAGTAGAAACACTTTTCAAAAATGATGTTTCCACTTAGAAATGGATTCAGCACTTTAAAACACCCTTAGGGGCAAATTTGCATGCTTGCCGCCACATGTGCCAATGTTGGTCAAAATCACTGCTCTATCTATTCTACTACTTTGAACGCAATCAACGTCTAACACCGTCCATGTTGGACCAGTTACCATTGCATTCAAACCCTTTGAATTAGTAGAACCACTATATCTTATACATATCTTATCGTGAGAGGGAACAATCACACTGCTAGACCTTTTTAAACCACGAAATCTGCAGTTCTCGTGACTTAACCCTGATCACGATCAGGGGGATTGCCTGCAACAAAAGGCATCAATCAGACGACCATGCACATTGGAAGTAGTTTCACCACTTTATTGTGTTTTACGAGTATGGCTGTTTTAAGTTTAACCTTTTTCTCACGTGTTGGCTTACTATTACCATGTAGGTGGGGGGTTGGATTGGAGCCGTGACCTTTTCAAGTTTAGTCTGTTTTATTGTGCAAGCTATGGTTTCACTGGGGACTGGATTATTACCTAAAAGACGATAAGGTAGTTCTTATTGTTCATGTGATACTACAAAATGTATTACCCACAGTATGATACCGGGCGATGGTTATTTCGGCATTTCAGGCGCTGCCCCTTAACTGCTCAAGGGGTTAAATTAAATGCAAAACACCATCAATGTGAATCCTAAACATCGTGCTCTAACCATGTCGAGTGCTGGTTAATAAGAAATTATGTGTTTCTTTCTTGTTTTATCAGACAAATGTCAGTAAAAGGCCACAGACCAGATGAACCGGAACTGCCAAAGTACCGCCGGAAGCAAAGGAAAAACGTCCTTGAGCTATGTCTTCTGGGAATGAACGAGAGTGTTGGTAAGTAGAAAGTATTTATACTGGTTTTTAATTTCTCATTTCTACCTACCTTGCCCCTCTGAGTCTCTGTATGTATGGAATTATAATCTGTCGAAATAGAAGAACGAATAGAAATGCAACATAAAGTATGCAATCCAAACACCAAATCCAATATAGATCGTCCACACATGAGCCTAACAAACTTTACTATAAAACATATTACAATGGCGAGTAGATATAACACTGTCTACATATTTAACTCTTTTTCACCAGTGTGCTGGTTGTAAGGGTATGATAGCGTAGGACATGTTTATTTGCACATGTGGTCAGAAATACTGGAGATTCACCAATGATTATTGGGGATGCTGCGCTGTTCTTAGTTGTGTTGTTGCTCACCAGGTGACGTGGAGGTGCTGCTGGATATGGAGACGTACATGCAGACTGCCGTGTGTACCCAACGTACAGAGGTGGGTCAACTAGCACTACTCACATATGGAGCCATTAGCACTGCAATGTATTGCATTGTGAATCAACAGCCCCATTGGGCCAAATTTTAAAAAAAAAAGGTTTTGTACCCGGTCACCCGACCGGGTGTAGCAAAACAGTGCCGGGTCTTCATTTTTACGGTTTGTAAATCGGACAATTATTAAGGATTTTGCCGCAAAAACTCTAAAACCAGGCCCTAAAAAGGTGAAAATCAAAAAAAAAGAGAAAAAAAAGAGCAATGTCTCACATCCCCTGTTAGATAACACTCCCCAGTATCTCACATTCTTTGACTGACCAGAATATAACTCATTCTTTCCGGATTGTTCTTTTGAATGACATAGTTCAAGTGACATGGTCCGATTTTTTTCATATTTTAAATTCTACTTAGATGTGTTCCAAATGCTCATACAATAGCATATTTGGAGGAAAGGGGACAATATAATGCCATGCATGGCTAAGAGAACCCCATTTAGGGTGTCCAGCATGGCGCAGGTTCAGTATTTTACAGTATATTTTCAATGGGGGGAATTATAGGGTGCACTCCAAAAGTCTTAAATTGAACATAAACTAACAATGAACTGAATTCTAAGCTGTATTATGGGGAATAATGTTAAATAAAGTAGCTAGTATATGAATTATGGCCATAGGGGACATTCTAGTTCATTTGTGACAAAAAATGATTTTTGAGCCCTAATCAATGGACCATGTCACTTTCATAAATATATGAGATGAATATGAAGAAGCATTCGGATTGCACTTCTCAATGATGATCCGTTGCCTCGTGTGAAAACTGTCAGTGATTGAGTCAAGTGAACCTTCGTCTATCATCTCACCGGTTTACCAATATGTCCACTCTTGGGGACATGGTTATTATTTAAGCAGGTCAATAGCAGAAATACATTCTGTCTGTTAACCTGATTAAATGGATAGCATATTCTTATTCCTTTCTTGTTACGTCCTCTTATAGTGACAAAATTCACTTTACTTGGTTAGGACATACAGTCCTGAACGTGCTTAAAAAGAAATGCCCTCGGAAATTCTGTACCTCCAATAGCTTCTGCTGATATTACATTTTTTAAGATAAGCTGCAAAGGACATGGACCAATCCATGCTTTCTATGAAATGTGGGTGGAGGAAGTAGTTGCGATATTACTAAGGAAGCGTATTAGAAATGTCCTTGTTTATCTATAATATCAAGAAATATCCTTATTAAATCGTTTGTTTATAATTATAATAATCAAATTCATTATTTACATCATTGTTCTATCCTCTTCTAATTCTCCTTCTCTGAACACCAAAGGTCCTGCTGCTGGAGATGAAGCACTATGAGCGGTTATTAGTTAAACGTAACCCCCGCTCCATAGACAATATGAAGGCAGGCCTGGAGCTCAAACTCACCTCCCGCATCTCCAGTCACATAGCCCGCCAGGTGCCCCTCCTTAATGTCCTATCTAACAAGGTCATGGAGTACCTGGAGCAAAGGGAGCAAGCCAATCTTGCCAGAGCAAAGGCCAAGGACTCACGAAATGCTGGCAAAGCAGCCACAGGCAAGAAAGGCAATTATGGTTTTATTCCAGCAAAAGGGCCTCTTATTGATATGCATGGACCTGGTACAGTCTTCCATAGGATCCGGAAAAGGGAGCAGGCTAAGGCTAAACAGCAGGCTAGGTATCCCAGCAATGGTAGCGGTGGTGGGGGCTCACCCCCCATGAATAGGGCTAACCAGGAGGGTGGGTCAGCCGATGGGAAAAGCACGGCACCAGCTGAATTGACTCCAGCCCAGATTGACCCCGTCCTAGACAACCTGGAGCAGAGGATGAGAGAGTGGTTGGTTAATGAAAAGGGCACCCGTGGGAAAATTCAACCCAAATATCAAGTAAGTTTACGCTTTGCAGTGCCTCTCCTAATTTCTTCTCTTATTGAAAACCGCATCTTTTGTCGATCCTCTCTGTGTAACTTTGAATCAGAGGCGGAAGACCAACATAATCAAAGATAAAGTACTTGTCATCTTTGATCGCTGTGTAATCTAATTTTGAAAATATTTTTTGACATTGGAGAATTGTCATCATAATGTATATTTTTGTAATAACAATATTGTTACCTAGGTTAAAAGAAAGTTCAGAAAGGTAGGAATGGACTATGTATACTGATGTAGCGAGTGCACATTTGTGATGCTGATTAGAAAGTATTGTAAATTGACTGAATGAATTAGAAATCAGAAAACTGTATCATTGCAATGGGCATTTGTATTTAACAGGCCATGGCTGGACTCTATTGTGTTGATTTGTTTCCATTACAATTATATTGACATGCTATCAGGGGTAGGTGCGGAAAAGCTAATCATTTTGATGGTACAATGTGTGGAAAATGTTTATTCTATAGTGGTTATTTGTCCCTGATAGCCCTGTTCTGTGAGTTGGGAAAGGTGTATGTACAATCGGTGTTGTATCATTTCAAGTGTATCTAATTCTTGATTTAGTATGATACTAAGGTGTAAAGGTTATAGTCAATATGATCTAGCAATTTTTCATCATTTTGTAAACATGAAATCCAAACAGAGACCTCTCTCATATCCATGAACTGGTAGAGATTTCTGATTTGACATGGGTATGCGAATTACGATATATGTGGTCTTCTGTGGGTAAACTGAAATTCAAACCCCATTAATTAATTTTGAATTACACCCCGATCATAGTGGAACTTACTGGGCTTTAAATAGCTGGTCAGGCGAAGAAAACTCTGAGGTGCTCAATATAGATTATCCAAATTGGGCCTTTGGGAGAAGTAGGGATATCTCATGATACACAACCCTTTACATGCCTGCCTTGTGAGATCAGCTAAAATGAAATAATAACGCCAATATTGACGAACTGTAAATTCTTCTAGTTCTCCACTGACACTGTACTCATCTGAATCATATTGTAACTTTTCCTTCAGTACTATATTCTAAATATAGTTGAAATATTGGCCAACTAATTCAGATACTATGATTAAGGCATCTCTAGGTTTACTGATAAGGATAGTTTAGCATCTTGGTTTATAACTACTAGTAGTATTTACATGATTCCACAGGTTTATGATATGCAGACAGGGTTACCTGAAAAAACAGCTTCTGCAGAAACAATTTCTGCACAGAGTAGACCCAAGTCTACATCCGATAGGCCTTGGAAAATAAAACGTCCAAAGGTATGGTTATGAGACTGAACCCCACCCAAATCCCAAGGAATGCTAGATAGGCCTACTACTCCCTAACAAACGCTAGATGAAGTTAGTTCTGTGACTTGAACCCTTTTCAATAAGAGCTAACATAAGCAGCACTCCTAATTATATAATACCTAGCACATCACCCATAAACAAGTTTCCTATTAATACTAAGGGTTAACACACTGACTATAATTATGAAGTTTGAAAAGTTTATTGGCTTTACAGTCATAGCAACACATGAGAATAAATTCACAGTGTGCTTCTCTTTTTTGGTTTTCCCCAAGATTGTACCAGATCCCATAATAGTATACATGTGTATTAAGAGAGTTCTCACATCATCATAGCTAACCCAACTGCCAAATGACAAGTTTATCTAAAACGTTTTGCAACTAAATCTCCGGGGGTGTCCAAACTACAACACGGTCCATTTAATCACACCTTTAATCAAAAGTGAAATTGAAGTGATAACTTCATGGGGAACGAGGTCTGCTCACTCTCTAAGCTCATGGTAAAGCTCTAATACAATTGATTAAAATCATTTATTTGAATTTCAGTTAATCATTTATGACATATATACTAATGTAGTGAACAGGCTTCGCCTAGGGTTACAAGACACTACTCCCTAGTATGACGTCCAAATATAGGACACTACCCAAAATAGTGTTTAGTTCCCGTATAGTACATAGTTGACGTTAATTGGTAAAGCAAATGTAATGATGGGGAAACAATCCATGCCTCGATGATGTGTGGACCCGGGTTCGAGTCCCAGTCAGGATTTGACCTTTACCGAAAGAAAGGTTCAACAAATCTGCTACACTTTGCTTGTACATATTGTATTACAATTCTACGCAACTGTGGAATTTTCATATTAAAGGTTCCATTTCATAGGTGGGAGAAAATAATAATTTTGCAATTTGAATTAATCCAATTAACTGTCTAGTTATACTGTGTCATCCTTGTGACGCGTCAGGTTTTACTTAAAACATGTACAATTATACATAAATGACTTGCAATAAGTTATAACAACTAATATCTTATGTAACAGAACATGCAACTGCATTTGTAAATAGTGCATTTTCTATTAAGTTTAAATCATTTCAAAATAAGTCAAACTCCTCTCAATCAACCTATTCACTATTCAAGACCTTCAATTTCATCATAAGCAATTCCCTATACTTTTCTAACTAATACTTGAAAAATGTGACCGAGACTTAATCACTTCAAACCTCCCTTTGTTTCTGAGGTTCTGATTAGATTTTGACTTAATTTGATGCATTTCCTCAATGTCTTTTTGATAGAGTGTATCGAAGAGGTCAGTACAGAATAGCTCTAGACTGACGGTGGCGTCCCTACCGGATGACAGGAGAAGCACAGCCTCCTCCGCTGATGACGAGAGAATGGCCGCCTCCGCCGGAGCGGAGGTCTACAATGGACATGCCTTTGTAAGGGTCAACCCTTTAAGGGTCGCACAGTGCTTTAATAAGCTTAGTAGAGATGATGATTTCATGCATCATGCCGATCCTTCGGGAGTACCTAGCCTTTACCTACCCAGTATGGTTAGCATGATGCTTGAATGTAGCACTGGCGAGTTAAAGCACATTGCGGCCTTTGTAAGGGTTAAAAATTCTGCACCTGATAGTTCATATTTGATCAATTAAAAGGATAGATGGTATTGTGGATGGTTTAGACAATATCATACCTCTAACTTGTCATTTGAGAACAGAATGAGAAAGGTATTATTTTGGGATGGCACAAGAGTGATCAGACAGTTAATCGCAACTATAATCGGACGCTAGTGCCCACTTTCACTTAAGCAAGTGATGAAAAGAAAATTGGTTTTGGATTGTTAAGAAGATCTGCGATTGATTTTTCCCTTACCGGTGGTAGTAGACTACAGGTCACTTTCTATTGGTTTGTTAAATTATTTTGGAAATGATTCCTCAATTTAACCCAATTTTTGAAAGTCCATAAATGTAGAATTTTGGCGCGGGGAAAAAATCCGAGTGTAGTGGCGGAGAACACACACCCCTCGTCAACCCCCAACTTTTGTTAAGAAGATCTGGTAAAATGCCACTTTATTATGCCTAAACCCCACTGGTCCGATTTTGTAGTTGATGGTGCAATTTTGTAAGCGATGGCGCGATTTCATTGCAATATGTGAATTGTTGACAAGTTCTCGGGTAATTTTCAAAGAAAATAATCTATGGTGTGAAAAGTTGATATAGTATATTCATTATGTTATAATTTGTACAGATAGCGATGTTAACATTGTGAAATGTCATAGTTCTAAAACGTATCTTTCCATTTAACTATATCAAGTCCATTCTTTCCGCAGGTATAAAAGTAAGGATAACCGATCAAGCTACATTGGCATACATCAAGTAGTTCTGCATAACCTATAGTCAGAAACGAGCTTTACATAGCTTTACACATGGGGGAAGGAGGGCTGGTCATCGCGTCTCCTACCACTTCTACAAGCCTGGACGATGGGACCTTCATCTCAAAGGACATACTTCTGAGTGAATATATGTCCCTAAATAGAAGGGGGGTGAGATCGCTCTGCTCAACCCAAATGCAAACCACTGAGGTGAGAGGTTCGAGATAGATGACCATGGTCAATGAAGGTTTTTGACCGACCGACCCATTCGGTTTTAGACCCACATGACAGCCTGAAGATCTCCCCAGGATCAAGAATCAGGACCCTGCCGTTGGTGGAGCCCAGGACCCCAATGCTAGACGTCCTAGGACATGGACCATGTAGCTCTCTGCAGATGTGCACTGGACACGAACCGCTATTGGTAGACTACTACTAGGGTGAAATCAACTCAGCTTTAGTATACCTTGGCTAAAATGACCTTATCAATAAAAAGGACCGTGTAGAATGCGATAGTTGAACTTGGCTTCCATGGTTAGTGATCGGATGGCCATCAACAGTCAAAAGTTGACACCTATTTCCAATATTGGGACTCGGCGTGTATGAGCTTACTGGCTGATTATACTGGCCTCATCAATACCTGCCATTGGAAGTGCAAAAATAAGACAAAGAAAATGCCACTCCGTGATAATAATGCCTTCATTGTGTGGTCCAGTATGATGCCTATAATTATAATTATACTGGTTCAACGGTTGGATCTCTTCCCTACCATGTAGGAGACACACATGCAATGGTTTCTGCCCGACTTCAGTTATGTCCTGTGATTGATTGATAAAGTATATAGGTTGTAGCAAATGCATAATTTGTCAAAACAGGTAAATAAAGAAATCAAAATGATAGAGGCTAGATAGCAGCTATAGGATAAGATGGCCTTGGTTCAAAGGACACCATCTCAAAGAGGTACACATGTATAACAACTCAAACCTTCCTCATACCTTTAGAGGAATACTAACGATTGAACTGTAAAAGATGTAACTGGAAGGACATTATGATGTACAAAGGAGGCCAGGAGGTGATTTGACTAAATACACAGTATTGGACTTCTTAACCATCTTCCTGGCCAAAAGATGCCAATCAATTGTTATGCAATCATGTTCATTGCGTAATGTTGATAATGGAATGTATAATGGTACAGAGCTCAGAAGTCAATCATTCAAGATTGGGCGTGATCATGTCATGCTATATCTTGTCTCTCAAGATGATTTTTTAGAGTAAATATTCATGTGAAAAGGGAAGACAGGAATCCGTCACTATGACAGCTACAAACACCAATCCCAGAGTGCACTCTGAGAACTTGCCGTTAGCCAATCAAAATCCAGAATTATCATAGAGCTATAATACTGTCAACCCTCCATTCTGTTTTATGTCTCCAGCTGATAACATGTGGATTATGTATCGAGCCAAAGTTATTTCGCCCCAGTAACCTGCTTTTACAAAATAAGTCAGATGTCGCATATTTAAAAGCCTATTAATGGGCTCTTTAACTAGTATATGGAGAGAAAATATGGGTTTTTGACATGTTCTTCACATATGATCATGGATTTAAGGACTGAATTTAATCCCAATACAAACGCCATGAAAGTTGTGGTCGCTATAGCTTGATATATTTATTATCTATTATAAATGTCATTTTAATCAGTTTCCAGAGTAATGATTCGACAAATACGACTCAAAGATATCTCCTCATGCATGCAGGGACAATCTCAGTCGACAATTAACAAGTATCATATTATACCAAATAAAGGCTTCTGATGGGCCGTTCATAAATATGGTAATACTGGCGGCTTCTGACCCCTTTGTAAAAACAGGTCACTCCTAAGTTATAAAATAGCAGACTGTATGATAGAGTCGGTATATCATTGACACTTTGGGAGTTAGTAACAAACCTACAGTTTACATTGTGCACTGTATTACCTTAAACTAACAGGGTAATTTTGGTATTAATCCCTATAATGACCGCCAGTTAGCAGAATACGTTGTGGGGTAAAAGTATTAGCTATGAGTCTGGTTAATCATTCTTGTTCTTTTGACCTCAGAAATTAAGTATGTTACCTCATTGGTTTTGCCTCTGGTTTGGGTTATTCTGCTTAATACCCTGAGCACATGTGGCAAAAGAAATTAACAAAATGTATATCATATGTTTTTATCACCATTAAATGTAATAGCAGTTAGTTTATTATTCAAAGTCTATATCAGAACATTTAACGTAGGAGACAAAACGGTTCTAGTGGTGTTTTTGGTGCTAGTCGTATATATGCATAATGTGATACATGTATATAGAATATGTAAAGGAATACATGCGATAGAGTAAGAAGATGATGGAATGCAAAAGAAGTACATGGAAACCACTACCTAGCATCGTCATTCTATGTTGTATCTTTGTAAGATGTGTCAAGGAATCTCTCTGGTTGTGATATCGGAGAGAGTACCATAAGGCTTACATCAATCAGAGCCAAAAATAATTATCTAATTTAAAAAAAAAAAAGATTATTAAACTCGTCTGGCGGACAAACCACTTGTTTAAAGAAAAAAATGCTTTGTCTGCAAGTCGAGTTTAACCAACTTATTTTCTTGAAATGAGATAATTAGTTTTGGCTGTGAACGTAGACGGAGGGAGAATAATAATTATTTACAGGTAGGAGACCTGGAGAAGCCGATCCCTACCCAACTGTACTAATAAAAGTCTTTTAGATAAAACTTCATTGTACAATATATGAACCATACACAAATGGCACTGCTTATAATAAGCAGTATACAAATGTATATCATTTTGTAGATAGAGATTATTATTCATTTCTGTGCAATTGGGGAAGACTGTCAGCAATAGAATAGACAGGTCCTTCATTAAAACATTGAATATGATTCAAAGCATTAAAATAGTAAATGTGAAATGCTGGTCAGTATTGTTGATGTTCCTGAATTATTGGTAGTTCCCCTCAGCTCCTCTCGTTTAGTTTTCCCTAATTGGCTGTTTCCCTCGTGCTTAGACGTTTATATTTTTCTTGATCTGTGATGTCTGTTGTTACATCATTAAAATCGTTATGAGACGTAGACGTCTTGACGTGTTCACATACTTTTATACTTTACCTTCAAACCAGATACCGCCTGGTATTCTATCACCTGCTATTTACAGTTACATTAAACATTTATATCCTAGAGATAAGTCCTTAGTGGAATGGAATACTGCTGTGGCCACTGTACACCATTTTACTATATTACACCTTTATGGTCAAGTATAGAATTCTTATATCTCTAAGCTAGTCACAACATGAAATGTGGGAGTGTTGTGTAATGTATGGGGAAGATCCATGTCACTTGAATAACATGACATGTTTAGTGGAAAATTTTATGAGAACTCTCCCCCCTCCAGTAGATATGACTCTGCTTCTACAGAAAGAAGCAGAATATTGCAGTCCACCCCTACATGGTCCTGCAGGGATTGATGAGCTATCAATTGAGATAAATATGCGTTATTAATGGAGATATTTATGTCAGCAGAGTTTTGTTCAATGTCCTTATTTTAACTGGTAATAATGCCATTTGTAGGACAGCACTTGCTAAATAATTTTAATGCAATATATCCATGATCAAAGGTATTTCATGTCCAGGACCCAACACTTTTGCTCACTGCTGATACCGGATCTCGATGCTGGTTTCCGGCGACCCACGCTTTGGTATATTGCCATCAGCATATATAACTCCCACTGGGTACCTGACCCAACTGTGCCACAACAGCTGGCTATTACCGACTGGAATTTCTCAGTGACAACTGATTTCATTTTATCTTTTTGAAGTAACCTTTTCAGAAAGGTCAAATAACAAATCGATTGTCCCCTCTCTTTGACCTGCTGATTTCAGATATTTCATTGTGCGGCTCATAGCTTTTGATTGACATTGCTGTTGATCTAACGCAAAGATAAGCAATAATTGGGTTTAGTATTACTGATATTGATCTTTTTTAATCTCTGAGCTACGATATTGACGAGGTGAATTCGGTTCAGAATAACTATAAAAGGTAATTCCCCGGGGGTAATTCTCAAATTATTTCTGTTTAAAAAGTGATTAGGATTGTTGACCATGTCTGTATTGGCCTCTGCCTTCATTCATTAACCATTTTATGCAATAGAATAATCAATTTGGAGCCGTCGTATGGCTCTGAACTAATGGGAGACACAGTGCTTTAATATGATTTATAAATTAGTTGTAATGATGCCTTACCAGGGCTATATTCAAGAATCATGCCGACAAGGTGGTGTTGATTACCCTCCTAGGAGAATACAGGCCTGCCGATGAGACTCTCCATGCAGGGCCACAGTCATCCATCATGAGGCCAACGGTCATGGCAGATCAAAGCACTCTGCGGCCCTTAGAGGGTTATGGTGTGTGTTTCAGAAGTGTCCTGGTGCGTGTGTAACACAAGTAGACTGCATAGTGTGTTTAATCCCTTTACATTCTGATCAGTGGATTAAGTCTCAAGCATCGCTGGATCCTTGATCCTTACTTGTGGCAGAACTGCGCACCCTTTGATGTTGTGATTAGAGGCACAAGCTGCCAAATCCTAAGTACGCCATACCCAAGCCTCACACACATGGACACTGGTCTACCTAATGTTGTAAGGGATCCAAAACCCACAAGGGATCCAAGGAGTGGAGAGTAAAACACCCAGAGGCTATACTATTACAAGGGATAAGAGGCACAAGAGGTGTCTGTCATTTTAAAAGAAATTGTAACCAATTCTTGTGGATTTAATACGTGAAACATGAGGTAAGTGGTTAATTTGTAATGGTCAAGTTATCGAATGCCTTTGTAATAGTGCCTAATGCTGTAGAATGTAGATATTGTGTGGCAGTAAAGGATTCCCTAGTATAGTCTAATTTGTGAATGGGCAACACCCGGGTCTAACATCACCCGAATATAAAGGTGGCAACTTCACCATAGGATGCATGTCCTATAGTTATAGTCATAATTATGTCATATATTAGTTAGTTGAAGTGCTGGGTAAAAGCGATGATTGAAATGACACGGGGGTCTACGGTAGTATTAATGTCAGCTACAGAAGGAAGGCAGTACAAAGTTATGGACAACACAACATGATATTTACCAAAATGCTGATGCATTTAGAAAAGCCTATTTAGTGGTGTGATTATGTCTGCTCTCAATTGCGTTAACTTTTGTTGTTGATGATAAGATAGAGACAGAGCTGCATGGTAAAAGTGACTGAGCCAATGGTTATTACACTGAAAACCTCAGGGTCGTCATTTTGACAATACCAAAATTGACAACCTTAGGTAGTCAAGATGACGACCTTAGGTCATCAGTGTGACGACCTAAGGTAGTCACATCTAATTCATTCAGACCAAAGTTGTCATAATGACGACCTTAGGCAGTCACATTAATTGGGTTGTCAGAATGACTACCTTAAGGTTGTTGATTTCGGTATTGTCAATTTGAAGACCTAAAGTCAGTATTGACAACTTTCAAGTCTCTAGGTTGTAGCAATGACAACTTTGAGTTGTCACACACGAAAGCACATATTGGCACATATCTGCCACCCAGTGTCAACGTGGTCAACTATTTTCATCATAACTTAAGCCTTTAGTGGTGACAGGATGTAGAGTTGTCTTTATATCTTTTTGGCCATTACCCACTGGCATGTAATTTGTAATAAGTGTGGCACATGCTTTCCCCCTTGTCAGTCTCGATTATGATGAGAATATATGTATGCACTGCATGAAATATCCGATTTAAGAATTAAACATGCTTCTTATGTATGTGCTAGAGTATAGGCTATTCGGGGTAGGCTCAACAGAATTTGCATCATTGATCCGTAGTTCTAAGAAATATGGTACAGTTCCAGCACAGGCATATACTTCTTAACTCTTGGCATTACTGATCTACTCTCTCAGATATTAGCAACATTGAACAATTGTACAGCCTTGACGTCATGCACCAGTTTATGACATAGTCCTGATGGAGATACATGGCTGGGTAGGCAGATCTAGCTCTTGATCCTGTTAGAAACTGCCAGTAGGCCTACTAGAAGCTGATCAACCCATCAAGGTTGAAGCACACCACACCGTCAACCATTCAGATTCAATCACCAAATCATGTTTGATACTACCACCAAGCCCCTTAGTATGATATAACATGCCCTCTGTGCTATGTATATTGTTTATAGTATTCCCCACTTCATAGCAGAGAACTGTACTGGATTATAGAATCGTATTCTAACTCACAGACAATTAATACCTGGTGGGCCTTCTCATGTATTTCTAAGAATACCGAAAAAAACTAAGTATCATATTATGGGCCTCTTCAAGTAGTATATCATCGATATACGGTATTGGATATATTAGCTGTATATGGACAATGATGAAACTACCATGGAGTTCTCATACTGAAAGAATAGTGGTATACTACATAACACTATTGCTGTATATAATTGGGAAATAATGACACAACGGGTGAGAGCCCTGCACACACTTGATTGGCCTTCTAAAATCATGGAGTTATTATTCTTTATTTTACCACAATCGACCACATGTATTTCTACATAGAAATTCACAATAATTGCCTCATTGTATTATTGGCTAACATGTGTCATTCCAAGTGGTCTTACACAAACAATGTTGACCATATTTCACACCATTCATCCAATTGGCATTGATCCAGTCAAATGCCAGTTCTGCTGCTCTTAAATGTATCATTTGTCTTTGAGATTCGACGGCCCTCAATGGAAAACTATTGTGGCTATTTTAACATGAACAAGTTTATTTGGCATGCATGCAGGTCTAAGTATTGCAAATGTCAATGTATTTGTTATGACTCGGGGCCTAGGTAGCTATGAATACTGAATTCCATATCCCACAGTTATTTGCCAATCTCTCATCAAGGTCACAATTGTTCTCCATTTAACCTCAAACAATATTGATTAGTGAGGGAATAATTTATGGCACAGGGGGTCGTTATCCATTTTTAACCGTAGTGATCTAGCTATCAGAGAATTAAGCTTATCACGATACTTTCTCCCAGTGGGCACAAAACCTTGATTCAACGTTGACAACTGGTTGATATAGGGTTACAGGGTAGATCAACCTGTTTTCAACATTGATGCAATGTTGCAATTTCAATGTTGTCAACCAACACCTGTTTCAACATTGATGCAATGTTTGGATGTCAACCTTGAATCAACCATGGGTTTTCCCACCTTTCCCACTAGGTGCCTCCACAACCTACTCCTTAGCATTTCTATCTCCATGCTACATCAATTTTCCCTAATTGTAAGCTCTTATTTTCTCATCAATGTATACAATTGATCAAAATGTCATTCATTTTCATCGACAATCATGGTGTATGCATTTGGTTGACATTTGGAATTAAATGACAAGAATACATGCATGGTTTCAGTAAGACACCCTTTATGTTGCTAAGAATAATAGATAAAGCCTCAGTCATGACCAGGTCAGTTTGAAATGGACGTGAATGCCTCTTAGTGTGATCATCAGAGGTCATTCATGTACCCCTTCCCTGGATGGTGCTAGAATTAGCATTTAATCTTGGAGAAATGGAGGAGGGGGAGATGTTGTAATGGAAATAATAAATTGAAGGAATGAGTCTACATAAGAATACTGTATCTGATATACTGAATCTCAAATTATGCATCAGCAGTGAATATCAAATCAATGTAAATCTTTTTATTATGTTTATTTGTTGTTGATTCACAATGGCCATATCAATGTTGAATCACTGATGAAGGATCAACGTTGATGACCTCATCAATATCAACAAAATGACAACCCTGTATCAACTGTTGATATCATGTCGCTACACACATTGAATCAACATTGAATCAACTGAAGTTTGCCCACTGGGCTGATGTTTATTCATGATTCCACTGAGGCCAGATAATAATTGAAAGGGTCTGTATGGTCAGAAGATCTAGACTATGTTGGTCTTCCCATAAGTATGAAAGTACTGGGAGAATTTTGCGGAATTTCCAGGATGGCTAGCAACGCCAGAAACTATGTGAATCAAAATCAAGAAAAGTGCACCTAAAACCCACCTCCTTTTTCTTGGGCCTACATCTATGCTATTGTATCAGGACACGATGCATGTGGCCAATTGGCCAGCATGGTGAAAACCAATTGTAATCCCAGTGTTACCGACTTATCACCGAATACATTATCAGATACTGTATAGCGATCCATCCACCCCCTCCCCCCATTCCTTTGAGCTTGAGCACTCGAGATAATCTGAAAATGGTCATTGATTACGAGCTGCACATCTCAGATGGTTCACTACCAGCTCCCATATAATGATATTTAGAGAAATCAGCTGGTAATCAGGGGTCCCTGTGTTTTCTATGATAAGGCTAGACCCCAAAGATAGATTGGTCAATGAACTTCGCACCTTATTTTCGGAAATGCAAAGTGTTTTTTTTTTAAAGAAACTTAAATGAATTTCGCTCTCTTCAATTATTTAACTTCGTAATTCTCTTGAGCCATGTGAATCAACCAAAATGTTTAGCGTCCTAAGGCAATTGACACCTTATCAGAGGGTGGGTAAAACAATTAGAACCAGAGAAACGTTGATGGCTCCAGTTCTCCATGTAAAAAATACTTGTCTTATGAATCAATTTCACATGTTTTGTATGGGAATTTTCTAAACATACTTCAGACTAATAATCATGTAGGCTCCGTTATCATAAGTTTTACCTAAATATGTGTTCGCCGGATTGATAGTTCAAATTGTAAAACTGCTAGTCAGTCAATTGGATCACCCCTCTGTATGATCGATTAAATATAGGAAAAATGCCCTCTAGTACATGTATCTCCCTATACCTGATTGATGACCATAATCAACGGATTCCCCCACTGATTTGTGCGGATGGTATGGTCAAAGTTGGATCCCCCATTTAGGTTCTCATAACAGCCATACATCAGATACATTAAATCAGAAAACGATTTCTCAATACCCACTGATATCCATGCAGCGACACAAAGAGGAAAGTGTATTGATGTGACTCTAACATTGATATATTACCCCAGGTGGTAGTATTGTATTGCAGTATGATTGATACGTCCCTCTGACTGAGCTGTAGAATGTAACCACACACGACGTAAAATGTATTTAGTACACCAGTCTAACACTAGATGGATGATCGATGGCCAACAGCCACCACCCCTCAAGTGTAGACGTTGATTGACTGAGGCATGGCACTTATATGAATTGTATGATAAAAATGCAATGGTATACTATTACCTTTGGTGTCATAGTTTACATTTTGGTAATCTAATCACCCTTAAGTGTCCTAAAATGTATGACGGTCCTTTATGCACCCCATAGCATTAATGTGTAGGGATCGCATAATATAAACACCTTGTTTGTGTCAATATTATTTACACAAATAAGATGTTTGACAGTGTTTATCATGATTAAATCTACACTTTGGATAAAACTAGATCTTTGAAGTGTCAAACTGTATCCTTTGAGCATACTATCATAATGTTATGATATTGAAAATAAACTTCTGGACTACCTTAATGTTTATTTCTCTGTGAGTATGTGAGATGGCTATTGACTTGTTGTGAAATGTAAGCGTGCCTGTACAAAGTGGAAACTTGTCATCGTAAGGCCAGCTAAACACCAACATGAAAACAAGCTAACCAGTCACCTCATGGTATATCTTCATCTAGTTATTCACATTCTGTGTCTGTGGAAATAGAAAATAATGATGCAATAAAGGCTGATTGGGAAAAGCACACGTGAGGTATATCTTGCAATAATGAATGAGGGGATGAGACAAAAAAAATTTCACCCCCCCGGTCAACGGGTCGAAATTTTTTAACCCCCCCCCCCCTACGGGTCGGAAATCGGCGCGCGCGCGGGCCCTTTGAAGCATAGTAACGCGCGGCCTTTTTGGCCCAAAACAGGTCAAATTTTTTTGACCCCCCCCCCCCGGTCAAGGGGTCCAAATTTTTTTGCCCCCCCCCTAAACCAACCCCCCCCCCCCTGTTGATAAAAAATGATCACTCCCTAAGCCAGTATTGGCTTCCTACCCGCGTAATATGTGCAGTCTCGATGGCGCATGAGGTTAGGCGCTCGTGTTTGGCTTCGGCGGCCGGAGTTCGCATCCCGGACAATTCACTCTAATTTCGTAGCCAAAATGGCTATGCATATCTTTCAATAAGTTGTTAAATATATAGAGACGTCTTGGTGTAAAAAATTAATTCTGAGCGTGCGTATATCCTGAGATAACCGCACGGCAAATATCCACTCTCGGCACGGGAAACGCCAGAATCGTGGTATAATAAAATATACACCCCTAGGAGGTGGTTATATTTAAGAGCTCTTTTTTCTCTTTGAGAGCCAGGGTATCTAGCAGGATCCGTACCCACAACCTCAGAACTATTGAGCCCACCAGCTAACCAACTGCTCCATCGGGACTCATGCAATGATACTCATCACCCAATAGCATATGTACTGCTTCTGCCTTTTGAGGCCAATGAGTACGCTATTTTAAAATGTTGAGGGGTTTGAACCACATTTGTCCCAATCCCAACAAGAAGTACCCTGTAGCCTAGCAGCAGGACCACACAGCCACATGTGTTTGAGCCTGTTAACTAAGGCCTATGGTAGTGGTGAGGCATTGTCCCATTAGACAAAGTTAAGAGTGCTGTTTAGTTGGTGGTGCTGTTGTATAAATCGGGGGCTTCGCCCCCGCACCCCCCTTTTTTTTCTCTTTTTTTTTTGTTTTTTTCTCTTGAAATATCAGAATAGCCAACTAGCTAAATAAGGCCAATGGTGAGGAGGCATTGTCCCTTTAAACAAAGCTAAGAGTACTGTTTAGTTAGTGTTGCTGTTATATAATTCGGGGACTCCGCCCCCGCACCCTCATTTTCTTTCTTTTTTTCTTTTCTTCTTTTTTCTTGAAGTATCAGAATAGCCAGAAATAAAAAATGTATATCAGGCATATCAAAATTTCTACTTGACATGGGATTCGAACCCAGCTTCTGGAAGTCCAAAGCAGAAATACCATGTACTCAAGGATATTGTCCACTATGTCTGGCTGTGAGTCTTGGTTCATGGTAGGTATTATATATGACTAGGTTGTATCAGAATGAGGCTACACTCTTCAAGCATATCCTTTGGTCATTGTATTTCTATGAGAACACACAGAGTATGTGTTTGGTGATCATATAACCTCCTAGGAGAATTATACAAGATATCCTCCTAGGCCACATGTGTGGAAAAAGAGCTGTAATCAGGCTATTATACATACAGTCAACTCCCTCTTAGCGGCCACCCCTCCAGTGCAGCCAATCCCTCTAATACAGACACTTTTCATAGTCCCAAACATACTACAATGTATAGAAAATGGCTCCCTCCAATGCAGCCACCCCACCAATGCGGCCACATTTTCATAGTCCCAAGGGTGGCCACATTAGAGGGAGTTGACTGTAATCAATCTATGCAAGCGGGCTGTATGTCGGATATACTCCTGGTGTCTCGAGTCAATATCATTGATATAAGCCTCGGCCTTCGGCCTTGGCTTATATCAATGATATTGCCTGTCAACCCCCAGGAGTATATCCAGTACATGATCTCCAACCGACTATGATACTTGCCTCCTAGTTCAAATACACATCAAAAGGTGGTGCCACAGTTACATGAGGCCATGACCATCAGGCTCCACAGGTTTTTCTAACAAGAGTTCAGCTTGGCGAGTAAGTTATAGGGTACTATGGGAAGGTGTGCATCAAAAGTCCGCAGTCATCTTTTCACCTCCCAATACACGCACCCCACGCAGGATCACTCTCCTGTTCAGGAAGGGTAGAAACACTAGCTGTTCTCCCGTATGGCCAATAGGAGAAATCATTGTCTCATGCGGTTCAGACACTGTGTTCTCCCATATACCTATGGATGAACAATAGTGTATCTATATCAACCCTCTTCCTCTCCCTTCCCTCCTCCTTCCCTCCTTCCCCTTCCTCCCTCCCTCTCCCTCTCTCCTTCTTTCTCTCCTTCCTCCCTCCCTCCTTCTCTCTCCCCTCTCCTCCTCATTGAGCTTTATCAAAATAGGTAGGGTAAATCTGAAACTTTTTTTTGGCCTTATGTTGTTCTACCATCTCTCGATGGAAAAAAAACAGGGTGTATCTATGTAAATATCTAACCACGTATTTCACCCTATGACTAATGGAAGAAATTTAAAATGTGACGTAACATTATTAGATTGTGTCTTTCTACCATCTCCCAATGCTAGAAAACAGGGTTTCTATATGTATATACTGAATCATGTATTTCACTGTATGATCTATAGTAGAAATTAAGAATTTGACATAAGAGACCTAGATAATGTCGTTCTACCATCCCTCAATGGTAGAAAAAAAGGGGTTCTCTATGTATGTACCTAACCGTGTATTTCACCATATGACCCATGGTAGAAATTAAGAACTTGACATAATAAGCCTAGATAATGTTTTTCTACCATCTTCTAATGGTAGAAAACAGTGTTTCTCTATTCATCTAGCCATGTATTTCACTGTATAACCTATGGTAGAAACAAGAAGTTTACATACTAGCACTAGACAATGTCGTTCTACCATCCCTCAATAGCAGTAAAAAAGGGTTCTCTATGTATGTACCTAACCCATGACCCATGGTAGAAATTAAGAATTTGACATAACAAGCCTAGATAATGTTGTTCTACCATCTCCTAATGGTAGAAAATAATGTTTCTCTATTCATATATCTAACCATGTATTTCACTGTATAACCTATGGTAGAAACAAGAAGTTTACATACTAGCACTAGACAATGTCGTTCTACCATCTCTCAATAGTAGAAAAAAATGGTTCTCTCTGTATGTACCCGACCATGTATTTCACCCTATGACCCATTGTAGAAACCAGAAATTTGACATAATGAGCCTAGAAAATATTGTTCTACCATCTTCTAATGGTAGATAGTAGTGTTTATCTATTCATATATCTAACCATGTATTTCACTGTATAACCTATGGTAGAAACAAGAAGTTTACATACTAGCACTAGACAATGTCGTTCTACCATCTCTCAATAGTAGAAAAAAATGGTTCTCTATGTATGTACCTAGCCATGTATTTCACCCTATGACCCATGGTAGAAACCAAGAATTTGACATAATGAGCCTAGAAAATATTGTTCTACCATCTTCTAATGGTAGAAAACAGTGTTTCTCTATTCATATATCTAGCCATGTATTTCACTGTATAACCTATGGTAGAAACAAGAAGTTTACATACTAGCACTAGATAATTGCGTTCCACCATCCCTCAATGGTAGAAAAAAAGGGGTTCTTTATGTATGTACCTATCCATGTATTACACCCTATGACCTATGGTAGAAACTAAGGAGTTACCACGCTACTACTAGACCAGATCTTTCTACCATCTCATAGTGGTAGAAAATATAAAGCCTGACCACACTGTTCACTCTATGATCCATATGGTGCAGTTGATATAATAGTACCTCACTAGATTTTTTCCACCAGAAAAGATCGTAGAAATCAGAGTCTTTTTATATGATGCCCAACTGTTTACCCCATGATCTATGATAGAAACTATACAGAACAAATCATTCTGCCATCTCATTATTAGTGGTAGAAAACAGAGTCTCTTTATATTATTTCCATCCATGACATAGCGTCTAAGCAGTCAACATCTGTCCTACTGATTCTCTAAATTATATTGTTCTATTATCTCCCAATCATAGAAAACAGAGTTTCTCTATGTATATACCTAACCATGTATTTCATCCTATGACTGATAGTAGATACAGAGAGACACTGGCACTAGATAATGTTTTTCTACCTTCTCCCAATGGTAGAAAACAGGGTTTCTCTATGTAAATGTCTTGTCATATATTTCAGTCTATGCCCTATGGTCAAAACTTAAAAACGTCTTTGTCTTTTCACGATTTTGAGCCTTTTTCTCACCAAAGTAGCCAGTATCGGGAAAATGAACTCTTTTTTTGCAATCATTATGATATTTTGTTAAAATACAAATTTTGTTAGAGGGGAATAATTGAAAACCAAGTTTTAAGCATTGACATAGTTTCACCTATTTGGTAATGGGAGAAACCCACGGTGCCTGTACAAAAGAATTGGGCTTTGGTTTCTCCCATCCACTAATGGTAGAAACCTATGGTGCCTATACAATAAACTTGGGCATTGTTTTCTCCAATCTGCTAACGGGAGAAATCCTAAGCTCACTTGATACCAGTAAGAAACTTTATGAGAGGTTAAATCTAAACTAAGGACAATAATTTATAGACTTTTTGGGCACTGTAGAGTAAAGGTTGCAACTTTAGAATGTCCTGGAGTTGCATGTTCCATTCAATAACCACTTTTGGCTGATTTGACACCTGTAAATGTGACCTTGACCTTCACCAAGGTCAACCAAATCATTTGTGACTATTGGTCAAAATGAGGTGTTCATCGTCTCAATATAGTAAAGCTCAAAGTAAAATATTCCTTTTAACTTTTATACCAATGATATTTGGAAAGGCCATAACTAGAGCTTTCCAATGGTGTATGCTGTGTTTTAGTCTTTTTTGGGTGATGGGTGCAGCCAGAAATATTGCTCCTATCTCTGTAATGCTGCAGCATTAGTTCTCTGATTTAATGTTCCTAACTTTGCAGAAAGTTGGTCCAATAGCTATACTATAATACAAAGGCAAAATGATTTTTATCTACTCTGAAGTTAAAACATTAGGCCATTTGAGCCAATATGACGACCAGTCATGAGAAAGAGCCATTAGTGCTTTCATAATCCACTAGGTGGCAACAGCATTTTACCTTTTCTGGTTTAAAACTACATCATACTCATAGAAACTCACATCTGAAGTTAAATGGAATGAATGAATAGAAAGGGCCAAATAGCAGCTTCAAATGTATGATTGGGCATTGGTTTCTCTGATCCGTTTATGGGAGAAACCCTATGCCCACTTAATACCATTTCAAAACACTAGGTGGCAGCACAAGCAGAAGGCTAACAATGGGCCAATTTTCTTATATAACCCATCATTTCATCAATTTCCCTGACTGCACCAAATATTATTTGTAATCAGGAATCATATGAATGACTAACCATCTAAATTTAGATTATATTTAAGAAATTATGGCCATCTAGATTTCTCTATGGGGATTAGCACTGTGGTGCGCTGTAATGGATTTAATCTAAAATATAGACAAAGATAAGTCCTGGTCATATGATTTCTATATAATATAAGATGTAGAGCATCATATGACAGCAGTTCATATTCCAAAATAGTCTAGATACAGAGCAAACAGCTGAGATATAGTGATACTAGGGGACATGGCACATTGTCATCCTTCTGGTTGTGCTGCCATCTAGTGTTTTGTATTGGTATCAAGTGATATAGGATTTCTCCCATTAGCAGATTGGAGAAACCAATGCCCAAGTTTATTGTATGGGCACCATGGGTTTCTCCCATTAGAAGATAGGTGAAACTATGTCTGATCAACCATTGGTGGGGCATAGCCCTGGATAGGTTCAAGACGACTGGACCCGAAGTGGGTGGAATATGGCATGAGCCATCTAGGCAACCCGAACCAGACCCAAACTAAGTGAAATAGGATAAATGTAGTATGTATATGGTTTGTATTAGTAGTAAACCCCTACACTAGTATATCAACTGATAAGTTTCCACCACAGTGCATGGATGAAACACGTGGCTAAGACTATATATAGACACACATGGTTTTCTACCATTGAGAAGATGGTAGGACAACATTATCTAGTGTAATTTCTGAAAATTCTTGGTTTCTACCCAACGTCATAGGGTGAAATACACGGTTAGGTATATACATAGAGAAACCTTCTTTTCTACCATCTCCCGATGGTAGAACGACAATCTAGTGCCAAAATGTCAAATTCCTAATTTCTACCATAGGTCAAAGGTTTAAACTCACCATTAGATATATACATAGAGAGACCCTCTTTTCTACTATTGTCAGTAGTGAATAATTATGTTGACTGCTTAGTCTCTATGGCATGGTTGGGCATAATATCGAGAGACTCTGTTGTCTACTACTATGAGATGGGAGAATGATCTGGTTTGGGTAATATGTCAACTGCTTGGTTTCTACTATAGCTCTAAGGCTGAACGGCTGAGCATCATACATATGGTTTTCTACCACTATGAAGTTGTAGAACAATCTGGTCTAGTAGTATAATATGTAAACTGCATACCTAGATCGTAGGTGACCAGTTGGGTATAATTATAGACTCTACCACATGAAATGGTAGAGAGATCTGGTCTATTACTATGATATCAACAGCAATAATTCTACCGTATTGATCATAGGGTGAACAATGTGGTCAGGCATTATATATAAGAGACTCTAGCAAACTGGCGTTACCTTGAGTCATGTTTGGTGATGCTGAGTGACCATGCTTTTGCGTGATCACGCAATGAGTCAGCATGAGCCACTGCCTGTCAGTTGTCACTCATCATGGAGCATCATCACTCATCTTACAACAACTGTGAGTTAGCACTGCGTGACAATGCGCCACTGCTTGTCAGTTCTCACTCAGCATGGAGCATCATCACTCATCGTACAACAACTGTGAGTTAGTACTGCGTGACAATGAGCCACTGCTTGTCAATTCTCACTCAGCATGGAGCATCATCACTCATCGTACAACAACTGTGAGTTAGTACTGCGTGACAATGAGCCACTGCTTGTCAGTTCTCACTCAGCATGGAGCATGATCACTCATCTTACAACTTGCCCTCTGTGGAGGAGGCCCACATTTGAAGTATGGATGCTTGTACATAGTAAAGGGGTATATCAGTCAAATGTTAATTTCCTCCCATAAATCAACCGGGTTGGTTACATGATTGCAAACATATGTAATAAGGGAATGTAATGATAGTCAACAACAAGGTGTTTAAATTCATTTTCAATGCATAACTGAGGATAACATTTGTCTATGGGGCATAGCACTGAATGGCAATCAACTACATATTACAAAGTATTAAGACATTGATTGACCTAAGTCTAACAAAAATCTGAAAGTCTGGTGATCAGTGACCAACATGGTCACATACAATCATGTGAAAGAGTTAAGAACACTTAATATGAGGGCAATACATTATGTTGCAGGGGGTGATAATAGGGGCACATGCTATATCTGACCAAACATGGCAGGTTGTCACGCATGCGTGACTATGAGTGACCGTCTGTCAGCTCTCACTCAGCATCACGCATCATCACTCATAATGACACACTATATAGGTTTCCTGGGTTCTGATTGGTTAAATTCGAATTTCCCACCATTTCCTTTGTTCTCAGTGCAGAGTAGTAGCTTCCACAGCAGACAGGCAGTGACAGTCAAGGAGAACAGTTGTAAGGTGGGTTGTCCTACAGTATTTCAATTATAATGTGTACTTCTAGATTGTGAATTTTAGAGTAACATATAATATACTACTGTTGACTATCATCTGCTACTGGTAAGCCATATGGTTAACAAACATGAGATATTTATATTGGTTTCAAAGGGCATATTTGTTCTGGTGAACTAAGTCTTTATATTTGCTTACATTTCAACAGGTACTCCCAAAAGTATTTGAAGGAACCCTACATTTACAACAGATGCATAGAGGAGGACAATCAAGCCAGCAATGGAGAAATACCATACAAGTAACCCTGGAAGCAGGATGAACAGTTTAATTGATGTATTCAATAAAAAAGAAATCAAAATGAAATATGATCCCCTAATGCAAATGGGTTAATGCGTGATCCCTGGTGAGGCTGCGTCATCACGCATGCGTGAGTACGAGTGAGGCTGCGTCATCACGCATGCGTGAATACCAGTGAGGCTGCGTCATCACGCTTGCGTGAGTGCGAGTGACGCTGCGTCATCACGCATGCGTGAGTGCGTGTGAGGTTGAGTTAATATTGACAACACATGACTCATTTGGGATTTTACCAACTCAATGCGTGAGGGACTCACTCACAGTCACTCAATATCACGCCAATTTGCTGGGTGTTTTCTACCTCTATAAGATGGTAGAAAGATCTGGTCTAGTAGTAGCATATTAACTCCTTAGTTTCTACCATGGGTATAGGGTGAAATACATGGTTAGGTACATACATAACAAACCTCTTTTTTCTACTATTGAGGGATGGTAGAACGACATTGTGTAGTGCTAGTCTGTCAACTGCTGTGTGTCTACCATAGTTCACATGGTGAAATACACGGCTAAATATAAAAATAGAGAGACACTGTTTTCTACCAGTAGAAGATGGTAGAACAACATTTTGTAGGCTCATTGTGTAAAATTCTTAATTTCTACCATGAGTCACATGGTGAAATACATGGTTAGGTACATACATAAAGAACCCCTTTTTTCTACCATTGAGGAATGGTAGAACTACCTTGTCTAGTGCTAGTATGTCAACTGCGTTGATTCTACCATAGGTCATACAGTGAAATACACGGCTAAATATATGAATGGAGAAACACAGCTTCTACCATTAGAAGATGGTAGAAAAAAAACTCTAGGCTCATTATATCAGTTTCATAGTTTCTACCATAGGTCATAGGGTAAACTACATGGTTAGAGAACCCCTGTTTTCTACCATTGAGGGATGGTAGAACAACATTGTCTAGTGCTAATATGTCAACTGCTTCGTTTCTACCATAGGTCATAACAGTGAAATACACAGCTTGATAAATGAATAGAGATACACTGTTTTCTACCATTAGAAGATGGTAGAACAACATTATCTAAGCTCATTATGTCAAATTCTTAATTTCTACCATAGGTCGTAGGCTGAAATACACAGTTAGGTATATATACAGATAGAAACCTTGTTTTCTTCCATTGGGAGAGATACATGATTAGTTACATGCATAGATAACCCCTTTTTCTACCATTGAGAGATGGTAGAACGACATTGTCTACTGCTAGCAGGGCTTTTATCAACTGTTTGTTTCTACCATAGGTCATACAGTGAAATACACAGCTAGATATATAAATAGAGAAACACTGTGTTCTGCCATAAAAAGATGGTAGAACAACTTTATATAGCTTATTATGTAAAATTTCTAATTTCTACCATAGTTCATAGGGTAAAATAGATGGTTAGGTACATACAGAGAGAACCCCCTTTATTTATCATTGAGAGAAGGTAGAACAACATTTCTTAGTGCTAGAATGTCAGCTGCTTTGTTTCTACCATAGGTCATGGGTGAAATACACTGTTTTCTACCAAAAGAAGATGGTAGAACAACATTGCTTAGGCTCATTATGTCAAATTCTTCATTTCTACCATAACTCATAGGGTGAAATACATGGTTAGGTATATACATAGGGAAATGTTTTCTACCATTGGAGGATGGTAGAACAACATTATCTAGCCTCAGTATGCCAATTTCATAGTTTCTACCATAGGTCATAGGGTGAAATACTTGGTTAGGTATTTACATAGAGAGAGGGAAAAAAACTGTTTTTCTATTCATACATTTTTTTTAAAAGCTTGCTAGCTCACTTTGTTGGCAACAAGAGGGACCAAGGGTAAGTAAGGAAGTGAAGAAGGGAGCAGAGAAAGAAGTAAGGAAAGATAGAAGATGGTCAGAAGGCAGGAAGGAAGGAAGGAAGCAAAGAAGGAAGGAAAGAAGGAAGGAAGGAAGGAGAGGGACAGTGAAAGGAGGAGAAACTGGAAAGGGAGACAGGGGAAAAGACAGGAGAATATTAAAGAGGGAAGGAAGGAGGGGTAATAGGGAGGGGAGAGGGAAGGATGAATGAGGAAAAGAAGGAAGGAAAGGAAGGAAGCAGGAAGGAGGGAAAGAAGCAATAAAGCCACAAAGCAATGAAGCAAGGAGAGAAAAGGGAAGACGTAGATAGAAGATGGTCAGAAGGCAGGAAGGAAGGAAGGGAGAAAGAAAGAAAGGAAGGAAAGAAGGAAGGAAGGAAGGAAGGAAGGAAGGGGGAGAGAGGGAGGGAGGGAGGGGGAGAGAGAGAGGGAGAGAGAGAGCGGGAGAGGGAGGGAGATGGGGCAGGTGTACATAGATACACAACTGTTCTCCCATATGAATATGGGAGAACACAGTGTCTGAACCGAATGAGACAGAGTTTTCACCTATTGGCCATACGGGAGAACTGCTTGTGTTTCTACCATTACTTGAATGGTAGAGTCGTCCTGTATGGGGTGCTACACCCTACAAAGAGGTAGTGTCCATGACACGCAATAAACGGCGCTGATGCATACCCTGGAGACTGTAACTAGCTTCTAAAAGTACCCTATAATCTGCTCACTCACCAAGCCGAGGTCTCGCTAAAACCTCTGGGAGGCTCTGTCAATGTTCCATCATTGACTCACTGCAAAGCTTCCTTGAAAGGGAACGCTGTTTAGCAGCAGTTAGCAGTTAGTAATATTCCTCTCTGTTGGAGGGCAATACCATCTGTAGTAACTGACTGACCTTCATGGTTATTGATTCTCTGCTTGAAAAAGTAGTCAGTTATAGGCCTACTTGAGAACATGACACCCACTGTACATTTTAAGAAAAAGTGTTACTATTTACATTGTACATCATTAATGATAAGGAGCACGTAAATCAAAATTTAGATGATAACACCACTCATGAATGCATGGACAATTGTCGCGATCCATTTGTTCCTCCAAAATAATTTCAAAACTCCAATGGCATAGTCTAGAGGATGAATACAGTTCTGAGCCACAATGTTTTGTGTATACTTATATATCAATATGCACCATTGCAAGTCTTTCAAAATGTTCCTAGAGATTGCCATCCTGATCATGCCAAGGCCTCCGTGGCCTCGTCTTAGCTCAGCAGGGCTGGGCAACTGTCGCAATGTCGCAAAAAATGTGCGACAGGGGCCTTAGAAAATGCGACAGGGACATCAGGGATAGTCTAGGCTTCCCAAATCTGGAAGAATTTTGTAAATATTCCAATCAGAAGCAAAGTTAAAGCTATGTCCCTGAACCCCTCAAAATCTAGAGATAGAATTCCACAAAGAAAAACACCCCCAAAACCTCACAGAAAACACTATCTAAGTTAACATTTCTAAATTTCCCTGGAGCAATATGTTTTGAAACCATCAGATGACATCAATTTAACAATAGCATTTCTAAATTATACCCAGAATAATTCTAATGTAGAATTTGAAATTGTCCTTATGTAACATAGGCCTACTCAGAGAACAATCAGAATACATTAATCTAAAAGGTAGAATTTCTAAATATTCCTACACAATGTGCCTGAAGACATCATAAAAGCGATATGTCCACAAACCCCTCTAGATATACCAACCTAGAGATCAAATTCTAAAGCTCTCTTGGAGCAATATGCCCCCCAAAACTCCATAGAGCACATCAATCTATAGGTAGAATTTCTAAATTTTCCTAAAACAAATGTATTAATTTCTGAACCCCATCAGAAGACACACGTTTGAAAAAAGAATTCCCTAATTCTTGGAGCAATACACCCCACCACTACCGCAAATATACAAATTCTAAAGGTAGAATTTGAATATTTCTTGATGCAACCTGCTCCCAGAACCTGAATCCTCAGAACATACCAATCTAGCAGTTTTTTGGAGCAGTATGTCCCTCATAATATACCCTTCTATTAAGATAGAAATCTACACATTTTCTGGAACAAGGCTCCTTAGAACACATGAATTGAAAGACAGAATTAAAAAATTTCCCAAGCACAATGTTCCCCCAAATCCTTAGTATGCATCAACCTAGAGGTACATTTTCTATATTTTCATATAGCATATAACCCCTCAGAACGAACCATAGATAAAGACATGGGAAGTCTCAGAATTCCCCTGCATTTCACACACATAATTATTCGTGAAGAGATGGGCCCGGGAGGGACGTAGGGTGGAGCAGGTCATCCTGCAAATGTACCTCTGCCCTCCTGTAAAACTTTGCTCCATAGATCTATAGGTTTGCTCCAGCATATCACGATATGCCCAGCCCTGAGCTGTTGTTCAATTACATGTATTAAATGTAAACTAAACCAATGGTGTTCCACATTTAATCAGGTGGCGATACAAGTGCAAAGCTATTAATTACACCTCCCAGAAAGTGCCTACAATAATTGTTTTCCATTTCTAATACCCACTCCAGGCCCAGGGCGTTGTTTATGAATATGAGTGTAGTGTTTTAGGGGAGGGACGTTGTATGATGCCAGTTTAGAGACTACTTCAAAACACTTAGGCCCAATCCACCAGGTCTCCTGGGCTGCTGGCAACAGCTGGTGGCCTATGCTCAAACCCCTGGAGTAGCTATTACACTTGGATTATCTCTCAATGGTTCCAGGTACTTTCTCCGCCCACCCACCCTTCCTCCTGCTGTTAGCGTTACCTCTACATTCTGCATTAACACCATAGGGAACACATTATTAAGCCATCCATATTCTAACTCTGGAGTCTTGTTCTGTATAAACAAAATGGACTGGGTGTGTTAAATACTTGCAGCTGTTTGGATACATCTGTTGGTTCTGTCTTACCTGAGGGTCATCTTTGTGTGAACCCTGGAGAACGGCAAGCCTTGGTTTACTCTTCATTTTGAGGAATCATGCACATGCTGTGTCCCTGCTATTAACTTATATAGGTTCTCTGTGTTGACAAAACTGGGGTCTATGTCTGAGTGACAGCTAGATCTCTTACAGGATGATACCTTGACGCTGGCAGCTGCCGATGTTTGGCACCTTGTGATTGCAGTTGGATAAGAACCTGGAAACTGACTGCAGCGGCTGACAGCAGTGACTGGCAGTACTGACTGACAGTACTGACTAACATCAGTGACTGACAGTACTGAAACTTCTCAGTACTGACACTTCTCTGTCGAATTCCGAGGAAAAGAACTGTAACCCGATTCCTTTCTTAGAATATTGATAAGGATTGTGGCGCCTAATTGCCTCGTGTATCCTGAGACATTATGGGTCGGTTTGATGGTGTGATGGCCAAGGTAAAGGCGGAGAGGTTGCTGAGGGAACTGCACATACGAGTGAGAGGGGCCACCAGGTAGGACATTACCCAGTGAGGATGTAATTGACAACATGCGCATAGCGTCTGTGATTATTGGTTGTGTGTTGTTGCTTTTTTTTTCTTCACATGATAAATTCAATATGTACATACAATAAGGGAATCATCTTTGGAATACTATAGATGGTATGATGTTGCTCAAAATAACCGAGGGTATAAACCATGATCATTTAACACATCGACGTTTGCCACTTTACCCATTACTTTAGGCTTTGGGATTTAGACCGCTTTTGCCCTGTTTTTTAACTTTAAAGGCCCAAAACCCTAAAATTACGTTGGGGACCCCCTATCAAAATTACTTTTTTTCAAATGATCTGAACAATCTTTTGTTAAAACTTTTAAAAGGTTCATAGATTTTTTTCACTAATATTTTAGATATTGCTGAAAATCTACCTGAAATTTGATTAATCACCCTCAAACCATCACGTTTTTCATAAAAGGCTATATTTTTGGACCATAATATTATTTTTCCGATTCAATGACACAACCTAGGATTAACAATGTTCAATAGAATGTGGGCAGAGGTCCACTAAGAAAAAAATCATGAAAATTTACATGATTTTCCAACTGGCTCAGTAGCTCAGTTGGTAGAACAGCTGGCTTTCGGTCCCAATGGAGCCACATTTTTACTGCCTTTTGCCCTGATAAACCCTTTCTTGACTCTCTGTGCTTACCTTCTATGGTTAGCACAGAAATACATCATTTAGAATTAATGACAAATTAATAAATATTATGATAGATGGCACTACCACTGTGTAGGCTCTATTGAGACCTGCAGAAATGACTTTGGATATTTAGTTGCACACCTTTCCATGGTATCCTATAGCCTGCTCACTCTTTAACCCCTTCACCACTGGGTATCTTGTAACTCAATGCAATTTTGTGCAATATATTGGCTTACCGCGTGGACAGGGTTAAGCTGAGGTCTTGTTAAAACCTGTGCTCCAACCCCCTAGGAGACCTCTCCATTCATAACCAAAGTGTGTCTTTTTGTAAACATTTATCTTTACATTACCAGTACCATAAAACCTCGCGTAGAAACCACGAGGGTCAGGGTGCGGCTTAAGCTGGGACTCCACTACCCGATTTTTTGGGCCATCCTCACAAATCGATCATATAGGTCTTTACAGTCTGATCAGGTCAAAACAAAAACATATTTCCTTTCTGTTTTTGTGCATGAATCGGCCGATTAGAGCCCTGTGAATGGGGGAACATCAGATAAATGAAAATCAAACCTGTTTGATATGAAATCGGAGGCCCAGATCAGCCTGAGATGCAAAATCGGGGCTTAAATCGGAACCTAAATTGTGTTGTATAGTCTTGGCAATTGTATTTTCCACATTCTTTATAAACAAAAGCATCATTTGTAAACATAGATCCTGTTTACTGTATATGATTGTCATGGTATATAACTGAGCCAGATTCGTGATAATTGCCCCGATATAAGAACAAAATCGGTTAGTGGAGCCCCACCTTTATACGGGAGTTTTTGCCATTATGGCACAGTACTAGATTCAACATAATCAGACCCCTGGTGCTGCTTATAGAATCGTCCCAAAGTCAAGGTGTGGCTTATGCATGAGTTAGGCTGGTACGCGAGGTTTTATGGTAGTCAATTTGAGCAGTTACAATAAGTACATGTATGTATATGATATAGTGTACATCAAGAAAAACGGTACGTGGGTCTCCAATTATTCGATATCGAGAGTAAATTGCACATCAACTACCTGGCAAGAAAGAAAGGTACCACTCCTCCCACTTGAATAATTCTTAGCTGACCCTTTCCTGTAATAGGATCTTATACTAAAGCTTAATAAAGTAATCGATCTTACAGTGGTGTTTTGGGATACATACATAATATCACCATTTCAATTTATTACCATGCACAAAATTGTATGAGCATCATTACCAATAGAATCTATATCTTGGGTACTTGGTCGGCTAACTATATACTTCTGTCCCTTTTAAAGTGCAGGAAATTCGGTATGAGCCTAACAGGTGGAGGGATAACATTCCATACCATTGCACCGCACTGCTCTTTGGATCTGTAATAAACATCACAATGAGAAGCAAGGCGATTGCGAATTGGCCCCTGGTGTACTTGTGTTGGAATATCGCTATTTACCGCATACCCTCAATTAAATGCTCTTTTGTATGAAAGATTTTGCAAGTGAACAAGCCTTCTATCTTTCAATAGGGGTAACTTGGCTCTGGCATGAAACCAGTTCGTATCAGTGAGATGATCCCCTCTTAAACATAATCTTCAGGCACCTATTTTGTACATATTGGTAATGGTAGAGGCAAATATCAGAGTCACCCAATGTCGCCAATACTACTCTCAGACAAGGGTCAGGCACTGCTGGACTATAATAGATGGGTCAAGGGCCATTCTAGTGAGGGTCAGGCTAGGCTGGACATTCAATAACAGGCTGGACCTTGGCAAACTTGCTTGAAAGTCTGGCCATGCTGGATCCTCATGCCATAGTCTGGCAATGCTGGACTCTTGGGAGAGTCTCTATCAGCCTGCAAGAGTCCAGCATTGCCAGACTATGGCATGAGGATCCAGCATGGCCAGACTTTCAAGCAAGTTTGCCAAGGTCCAGCCTGTTATTGAATGTCCAGCCTAGCCTGACCCTCACTAGAATGGCCCTTGACCCATCTATTATAGTCCAGCAGTGCCTGACCCTTGTCTGAGAGTAGTATTGGCGACATTGGGTGACTCTGATATTTGCCTCTGTGTACTGCACAACTATTTTGGTTAATAAGCAAGGATTTTGTAGCAGAATTATATGAAAAAGAAGTCATTTTTTACAATCATCTGGTTACCATGGTTACCATATTAGCAAGATCATAACAAAACATGTTTTACTTGTTAGCCCTCATCGCTATGGCCATCTTGAGCTATGATAACTATTTTGGTCAATAAACAAGGGTTTTATTGCAGAATATTGAAAAATATTCCAAATGAGGCAGCCATCTTGGATTTCAGGATTTTAACTGAAAATTCACCTAAGTTCCCCACCCAGATTGAAAAGGGGGTCGAATTCGTAGTTTTGTCCAGCAAGTTCCACTTTGACCCAAAATCAACCTTAACAGACCCTACTATATAAGAGAAGCGATCAACCTTTACCATGTTTTCACATGTACCTCCAGTAGCGTTTCTTATAATATACTATATATATATACTATATTATAGTATTATACATGGGAACGAATTCATATATATCTTCACAATGTGTTACCACTGCCTGTGATATGTTACACTTTTACTTATAATCTGAGTCAGATCAAATTAAGTATCAGCCTCACTAAATCCACACAGACAAACACATCACCTTTACAACTACAAGGTGATTGATACAAATGAAGCCATCACCCGGACATGGGCATTGTAACCAGTGACTTCCATATTGAAACCAATGTAAAAGAGGCTACCACTTGTACATGCCATGTCATCTCTTGTCAACACTGCTTGAGGGCATAGTCGGAGTGCAGGCATGACAGGCACTAATATTAGCAGTTTATATAGGGCGGCCCGGGGTTTAATCAGTCTCATTGTCCTAATCCCAGATACGCGCAAGGCTGCATGCCGTGCATGCCCAAATCAGACCCATAAATGGTGCCCACTGAGAAAAACTGCCCATGGCTGACTAGTTTAGTTATGTTTTGCTCGTGGTATTATAATAGTTTGAGTGTTAATCAGTTCGTATGCTTAATGAACCAGTAATACCTAAATCTGAAATTCAACCTAAAATATTGGCCGAAACGTGATACAGTTTTGATATAAAACATGTGATTAAAACAAATTAATATGACCTAGAACATAGAACAACATATCACCAAGCTTACATATTGAATAAACTCACTGTTGGTGTCCTTGTGACATTGGATTTATCCACAGGGGCCAAGTGATTTGAGATTGGCTTTATAGTAAACAAGATCGCACTCATTAATTCCAAAAGAGGATTACCAGATTCAAAATGCGACTACATATAACACTGAATCAAATATGCATGTGTTTTCATTTAATGTCATAGCAACAATTATACCGAGGTTGAGGTTCGATTCGTTGTCATTGAAAACACATCTCCTTTTCGAGACGTTAGCGTAAATTTGAAGATATTAACATAATTTTTAAGCATACGCTAAGTTGTTGAATATCGTTAAGCATTAGCGTAAGTACGCTATGTTATGCTATTTTCTGTAACACCCATCAGGGGTCTGTTACAAAACGTAACATAAAAGCATAGTGCAAAAAGAGGATCTTTTTTTACACTGTTATTCAAGGGGCTGTTACAAATGTAAGTTGTTAATGTAAGTTTTTAAACACTAACGTCATTTTTTTTTAAACGTTAACCAGCAGCTTTGCTGCAGGCGATAGGCCTAATAAAGTAGTAATATGTGTGAACATTTGGTGCTTTGCCTTTGGGGGTGTGCATGAACAACAACATGGCGCTGGGCGGGAACGTAACTAACGACCGGGACCCAACAAAATCGCCTTGGGTGAACTGCATCATGGGGGCCGCATCGTTTTTAATATGGTTCTTATCATAACAATGTACGTTCCGTAACGTAAATTTCGTTTTGTAACAGCCCACTGGGGTGATAAACTTAGGTCTTGTAGCCGCATGTCTTTTTGTCAGAAAATAAGTATCATCCTCATTTGGGTTTATATAGGCCTATATATATATATATATATATATATATATATATATATATATATATATATATATATATATTGTGACCAGGTGAGCGAAAATACCCCTCCAGGGGGGAAATTAGTAATTAAAGTTGATGTCATAATCTTTAAAATGAGATATCATGAGCTAATAAGTTCCTCGTACTTTTTTTTGCAATCCCTTTTCAAACATTAATTCATATCACTAACTGAAAATGGTAAATAAGCTCTAAATGCATTATATCCCATAGTTATTAATGATAATTATGAAAAATCAGTTTGACCAAATAAAATTGGATTTATTAGTCTAAATTTGGTTCTAGAAGGAATTTTTGAGTTTTGTTTTCAGTTTTGGGTAACTTATGGGATTTTTTAAGAAATTAGGATTGTTACCTCCAATTTCAGCTTCTGGGATGGTTTCCATGGCAACCAGAAAGTGTGATATGTGCTAATTCTTCATAAAAAACGTTCTTTTTGCATTCCAAATATAGAATGTTAGCATCAAAGATGGAATGATTTCATAAAGATTATTGTATTCTACATAAAAAATGGTTCTAGAACATTTTATCATATATTTAACACTATTTTGCAAATAAAATGCTCCCTGGTGGCCAAAATTTTATCCTTCTAAAGCTAGAACATCTGTTAGATAAAATGTGCCCTTTTCAGGATTTTATAGTGAAAGAAAAAAGAGAAGCCTGGGTCACAAATCATATGTTAGAAGGAATGAAAAACAAAGACCGCCTCATAAATAAAGCAAGAAGAACTGGCACACTAGCTGACAAGGATATAGCTGACACAGCGAAAAATTACATCAACAATATGTGTAAAAATGCGCGTGAAAATCATGTAAAAGGAATTCTTGAGAGTGCTAAGGATAACCCAAGGCAATTTTGGCATGAAATCTTTAAGCTCCTACCGGTAAAAGGTGGTAAAATTGCTGACATATCACTGCTAGATAATGGTACTCAAGTTAAACCTGAAGATGTTGCAAATTACATGAATAGCTATTTTGCAGGTATTGGCCCTAAGCTAGCCAGAGTACATGATGAACCATGGGTGTTTAAAGGTGTGGAGGTTGGTGAAAGCATTGGTGACTGCGTCACCACCGAAGAAAAGGTTGTGAAACTAATTAGCGAGATTAAAACCACCAAATCCAGTGCCATTGACACTGTTAGTTCAAAGATACTCAAAGACGCTTTCATGCACATCCCAAAACATATAACTGATTTGTATAACTTGTCGCTTAATACCGGTATTATACCTAGCACATGGAAAAAAGCCAAAGTTGTCCCTATACCGAAGAGTGGTGATGCAAGGGTAGTATCTAACTACAGGCCTATTTCACTCCTCCCAGTACCGGGAAAACTACTGGAGAAAATAATGCACCAACACGTTACCGAATTTTTTGAATCAGAAAATGTATTATCAGGACGACAGGGTGGATATAGGAAGGGATTATCAACTGTCAAAATTATTGGTGACTTCACTGACGACATCCTTAGGGAACGTAATTTTGGCAAAGAGACAATATGTGTATTTATAGACTTTAAGAAAGCTTTCGACACGGTTAATCACTCAATTCTCATAAAAAAGTTAGAAAAATATGGCATGGAAAAACTCTAAATTGGATTCAAAATTATTTAGAAGACAGAGAGCAAGTCATGTTAGCTAATGGTAGAACCTCGGACCCTGAGAGTGTCGTCTGTGGAGTTCCCCAAGGGTCCATACTGGGCCCCCTCCTCTTTTTGGCATATATCAATGACGTAGAAGCCTGTTGTACATATTGTAAAATATCCCTCTATGCTGACGACACTGCTATTTATATGTCCGGTGATAACCTAGGTGATATGGTTCAAAAAATCCAAGTTGAACTTGATTCATTTTCTACCTGGTGTGCTAGTAATAAGCTGACGGTTAATGTCTCGAAAACAAAATATATGAGCTTCAGTCATAAACCTAGAACGTGTGTACTGACCCTGAACAATGAAAGACTGTTAAGAGTACCCACATATACATATCTCTGTGTAATACTCGACCCAAAGCTTAACCCTTAGGGGCCCAGTGGCGTGAAAATGGCGTAAAATGGCGTATTTTGCACATATCTAAAGTCCTACATGGATCTATCACATAAATATTAAGTGTAGAAAACTGTGAGACATACCAATGTCTCTGGGGTGACCTCAGCTTTCCATACATGGGCTTACATTTGTTATCCGATAGATATTACCGGTTTTAGAGCAATTATAGTAGGAAAATCATAATAAATATCTCCAATTTCAAGTTTTCCCACTGGCTGTGCTGAGTATTCTCCTCACATCATAATACTATAAGTTGTCATCTTAGTTATTATCATATATTTTTTCATTCAATTTGGAAAATGCACATCAAATTATGTAACTGATGTCGATAGGTTAGATATAACTCCCTTTTTGGGGATGTGGTGTAAGAATTCCATTGTTGCCATGGCAACGGAATGGAAGGTTCCTCCATGGCCCAAAGTACAGCCAATCTAAGGCAAAATTTGATAAATCTAACAAATGGAACATTTTGGTTGCTATGGTTACCGAAATTATCTTTTTTTTCATACAGGGGGTTTAGCATGAGAAAGATTACTGCAACAGCTTTCAAGAAATGTAATATAAACCCTATGTCCGGACAAGAAATTCCACTGTTGTAGATTTACATAGGGTATACTGATAATGCTGCAGATATCTGCCTTTGGTCTAATAGTTCTGGGCCCCTAAGGGTTAATTATGAAAAGTTCATAAACCACCAGGTTAGTAATATTAACTATAGATCATACCAATTGGCCAGATTGGCAAGATTCATGGGCACGGTATTTCTGACTATAATTTATAAGACATTCATACTACCGGTAATAGAATATGGGGATATTCTTATAAGCAATGCCAATGTTGATTCGCTTATTAAGCTTGAAAGATGTCAGAGTAAATGTCTAAAGATAGCACTAAAGGTACCTATTAGAACTCCCACTGAAGAGGTTCTCTCTTTGACCAGGTCAAATAGTATTAAGGACAGGAGGAAATCGCACATGATAATTGCTGCCTATCAAAGGTCTCGGCAAGAAAAGTATGTAGACCAAAGACAATTGATCACGCGAGGTTGGGATGGCCCAATGCTAAAGATGAGCTTCTCGAAATTGACCATGTATCAACATAGCCTAGAGTACACTCTGGCAACACTGTGGAATAACAGTAATGTAGAAGATAGAGTAATACCCTCTCTTGAGCTTTTCAAGTCTACTATGAAACAACGACTCATTGACAAGCTCCCAAACCCACCTGATTGAATCGTTAAATTGTTGTACAAAACAGTGGGTTCCCTTTCACACACCCAAACTACAACTACATGAATACACAAATGTAGCAGTACATTTAGCATTAAGACCGTGAGGTACTTCCTGGAAGCAGTTATTAAAAATTGCCCAGGTCAAGGTACATAAACATTGTTATACTTGACAGGAAATGCCATGTCTCTGGCCAACACATTACTCACTCCGTCCTTAAATATCTTGTTTGAAATGCACTTTGTTAAATTAAAAATGTAAAACTTTGATCGAAGTCTATCTTCCATTTCACATTTTATTTAGTCAAGTTTAAAAACTATTAAACGGAAAACACTTGTAAGCAAAGTTATCAGTCCAGCACAGATAAGTGATCTAGCCTCCATCTAGACTACAATTCCTGATGTTGCAAACTCATTAAGTCACTTAGGTGACAAGGGTTACCGCCGAAAACCAGTTGTTAAACTGAAAAGTGGCCCGCTTTTTACAGGGTTCATAGATTATGATATAAATATTTGAAAATATGTAACTGTTTTAAACTTACTGTAATAAAGCTATTTGTTCAAAAAAAAAAAAAATTAGAACTAAAAATCCCGCCTGAAGGGGTATTTTCCCTAGATGGGCTTCTGAACTTATACTCCCGGTGGGCACAGAACATTGAATTAACATTGACAAACGGCTTTCAATGTTGATTCAATGTTGATTCAACTTTGAGGTGATTTCTATGCCCACTGGGCCCATGAGAGGTTGTGTGCCCTAGCGCTATGTACTGGATATACTCCTTGGGGTCGAGAGGCAATATCATTGATATAAGCAAAGGCTGAAGCTATTTTTCCACACATGTGGCCTAGGAGGATATCTGGTATAACCTTCCTAGGAGGTTATATGATCATCAACTATTTTCTCTATGTGTTCTCATAGAAATACAATGATCATAGCATAATTATGCTTGAAGAGTGAGCCTCATTCTGCTACAACCTAGTCATAATACTAACCATGAACCAAGACTCCCAGCCAGACATAATGGTCAAGGTTTGAATCCCATGTCAAGCAGAACTTTTGATATGCCTGATATATACATTTTTTATTTCTTTGGCTATACTGATATTTCAAGAAAAAAAAGCAAAAAGGAAGAGAAGGGGGTGCGGGGGCGGAGCCCCCATTTATACAACAGTAGCACCAACTAAACAGCACTCTTAACTTTGTCTAATGGGACAATGCCTCACCAGCATAGGCCTTAGTTAACAGGCTCAAACAAATGTGGCTGTGTGGTCCTGCTGCTAGGGTACAGGGTACTTCTTGTTTGGATTGGATCAAATGGAGTTCAAACCCCTCAAAATTTTTGAATAGCGTTACTCATTGGTCTCAAAAGGCAGAGGCAGCACATATATAATATTATTGGGTGATGAGTATCATCGCATGAGTCCCGATGGAGCAGTTGGTTAGCTGGTGGGCTCAATAGTTCTGAGGTTGTGGGTACGGATCCTGCTAGATACCCTGGCTCTCAAAGAGAAAAAGAGTTCTTGAATATAACCACCTCCTAGGGGTGTATGTATATGAAAAAGTAAGGGCTCCAGATAGCAAAGTCTGATTTAGGGCATTTTTAGTATAGCCAAATTTACCAAATTTGTCCAAGGGTCGCCAGGTCGCTTAAATTATTGTACCAGGTCGCCAGGTCGCCTGGAAAACAGCACAGATCGCCAGGTCGCCTTTGACCCATCTGGAGCCATATTAGGGGGAGCCTCCCGAGTGGTATTTCTGACATACGCCAGGCGGAGCCAGGTTCGTACTCTTGGCACGCTGTTGGCTCTGGACCACGTCAATGGTAATCCACCATGTAATGATAGGCTGCATTGGAATAGGTGTAGAAACTGGTACATTGTCATTTTGATCAGTTCCCCAGTCTCTCGGGCCCACTGCAAAAACTCCAAAATCTACGTTGATGTACATGTATATCCATATCTAGATGATACCTTAGCTGCTTTCCCATGTGTTCAAAATGAATTATTAATATCAGGCAGAAGATACGTATACTATATAGGTAGTCTACTCCGCGAGTCAACCAGGAGCCTAATCACTGATCGACGACGTCACATAATTAGATAATGGTAGGCCGTGGCCAAACCATTACTTACACGTAGCCTTCATTAACATGTGGCTTTACATTGTTCTCGGGGATAAGGTTACACCAGGTGAGTATAGCTATTATACTCACCTGCCCTGAGCACCAGGGTTCATCGAGAAACGAAATCTTTAGCTCTGCAATAACTTGATATCAAGTTCTTAAATGCTGAACTAAACCATTGATACAATCACCCTTATCTTTACCCCACCCTTACATTTTCCTCCCTAGAAGTACTATGCGAATGCATTAAACACCAAAACTTTACTTCAGTGAACTTTGGAGGTAGCTAGGTTTTAAAATGATTAACTGAATGGATAAAGGGATTAAGTAAACATGGCTGTTGAAGCTCTGGTCGGGAACTCTGCTCTATTCAATCATCTGCTTCACTGAACTTGGATCCTACTTGGTCATGGCAGATGTTAATTCCTCTACCCGTCATGTGCAACTGTCAATACAGAGCATTGGTGTGTATTGTTTAGGACGTCTATAGCAACCACAAATCAGTTAAGGGGTCATGTGTAAACTGGAGGACGTAATATATTGTAGCACAGACCCTAGATACAGTCTGTGGTATAGGCCACTCAAAAAAATTAAGTTTCTCATCACCAAGCAGCAAAAAATGTGATGAGGTCGTTTTTTATTTAATTTTTCTTTTTTACTCAGGGCTTAGTACATAGGGAAATTTGGACTTTTCGCAACCAATTTTCATATTTTGATAATTCTGAGTTTATTGATTAGCAAAAGTTGTTATAGGTAATGCAAGTTATTCATATCTGACTGCATTACTGACGGCATAAGCTTTAATTTGCCAAATTTTCTTCAATTTTAACATCTTTTTCATTAAAAATGTTTTAAAAAAAGAAAAAAGAAAAAGTTTCCCCAAATGATGATTTTTATGAAACGCGCGGTGGTGAGAAAAAACTTTGTTTTGAGTGGCCATAATAACTAACCATGAAAAAGGTGCAACAAAAAGTGGTTCTATCTATTACTCCTATAATATGATAATATTGAATATTAAGTTGAAGGTCATTACGGGAAAGTCTTGATACAAAGATTATTATAACGATGATTTTTATTCGGATGATATGAAAAACAAATAAATAGGAGACGAGACAAAAAATGTCATCTACAAAACCACCAGTAAATCGACTGAAAGATGTTAATCGACATCGCTAAATCATCAGGCATAATTTTGTTTTGCTGCTAGAATCATAGTGCGTGCCTTTTGACATTACTCATACTCTGAGAATATAATCAATCTCCTCACTAATCATAGAATCCATGCCATGGAGGAGCTCACATGCCACCACCACCAGCCTGTAATGAGGTATTGTGTGTGAGGTTGTGTGGACATGGGCATTATGGTATACAGGCACTGGGTATTATTGTTGTACATGCAGAAAGGCACCAGGGTCTTAGGCATTTGGGCTGCTATTGGCACTGGTTCTAGCCACCAACCTTACCAGGCCACAGGGGGGCAGCACCGAGGTGCCATGATCCCTCCACTTGTAACAAGTTTAGAGGCGATTTGCAGCCGGTGACTCAATTGGCCTAG
This sequence comes from Harmothoe impar, assembly GCA_947462335.1. Taxonomy (NCBI): domain Eukaryota; kingdom Metazoa; phylum Annelida; class Polychaeta; order Phyllodocida; family Polynoidae; genus Harmothoe; species Harmothoe impar. Next base: position 62,379,144 of record OX381707.1, on the reverse strand, counting down.
TCAGTTCCGGTTAGGATTCATATGGGCAGAGTTCTAATGCCTCCCACGACGGTAGCGACCTCTGGGGTCCTGCTGGTTTTGACTTTTGTACACTGACTACCAGCACCCACTCTCTGAGTATGTTGACTGTAAATACAAGCCAGAGATCAGGATAGCATGGAGGTGATAATGTTTTGGATGGTCTAGGAAAGGAATCTAAATGAATCTGAATGAGCTATCTCTGGATACACAGGAATATACCTCAGGGATTCCACATTTGTGAAGCCTATATTTGGGAATACGCAGTAGGCCTGGTTGCTTCTAGTGAGGTAGGTAACATTGTGGATAATAAAACGCAGGTGGCAAAGGCAATGGTTGATCTGATGTTCAGAATGGTACTGACAGCCATTTAATAGCATTATATTATAAACAACATTTAAGACGCTAAAGGGGTCTATGTGACTGCAATATGAGACAAATACACAGGCCTTTATGTATCGGACATACATGTGCACTGGATGCGAGAGATTATAGGCCTAGTGCCCATTGTGGTTCGGAATATGCAGTGTATACATAATTATTCCGATCCTTGACACCCCATTCAATCTCTATATTCATAAAGGTATTGATTCACTCAACATTAGTGATTATCCTTTTTTCCTTCACAAAATGGAAATTGCAAATTCAAAGTCACATGTCCGTTCGAAATTTAATCGCAGATTGATTGAAACAACTGGGAAAATAGTAGTAGCAAATAAATCAGTTGAAATGTAAGTAACGATACTAGGTACAGGAAGGATATCTTGATAGAGTTTGGTTTTAGCCTTACTTTTTTTAAACCTTCTATCTGTTATGTCAAATAGCACATTAAAATAAGTATGAGCGAGATATATGCCACCGAGCTATACTCCTTCTCACATCTTATAATACAGTAATGGAATTGACAGGTACCTTGACTCCAGGCCCTCTACTGCTAGCTCAGCTTTAGCTTATAGTACTGTCAAAAGTATGTGGTTAGTTAAGCCTTCTAGACCTGATTCTCTATACTTTTAAATCTACTTGCCCTGGCATTAATCTGTTAGAGCTGTTGAGAAGTATATGGGTAGTAATTCAAACCTAGGGTCAGGTATTCTATATGAGTAGTATAGTATGTATCGGAACGGGACTATAGTTAAGTACTGTTTATTACTCAATCGACCTGCAGCCAATCAGAGGCCTCCCTTTTGGCGGGAAATTCAAAAGCAGCCAATGAGAGGCCTCCCTTTTGGCGGGAAATTCAAATAGGTCACGTGACCGGAAGTGACCTACTTCCGGTCACGTGACCTTTGGGCGGGAAATTCAAATAGGTCACGTGACCGGAAGTGACCTACTTAAGAGGGTCACGTGACCACCATGTTGGCGGGAAATTCAAATAGGTCACGTGACGGGAAGTGACCTACTTAAGGGGGTCACGTGACTACTAGGTTGGCTTTCAAAATAAGTCACTTGAGATTTTGATGGATAAATAAATTTAAAAAAAGAAAAAAAAAGCAAGCTGAAAAAAGCTTGCTAAAAAATAATTTAAAAATGTGGCTCTTTTTTTCTAGGGGGAGAGGGGCACTCTGGGGGGCACTCTTTAAGATGCATGGGGGGGGAGGGGGGGAGGGGGGGGGGGGTTTTTTAAGAGTGAGACTCGCTTCTCTGCCCTCTCTAAAAGAGAGGGCAGAGAGGCGAGTCTACTTACTATGAAAGGTATCATGATCGCGTTTATGATGATGTGCATCATGATGTGACTATCTTACAACCCTATGAGAAATAAGCAAGACATGGGCGTACTTACACGGGCTATTTGTAAACTAATGAATGTGACTTCTTCGTTAAAATCAGTATCTACAACTCTTTTAAGCCTAAGGCTTTTTCTTGAGTTTATTCTTTTGTTCAATTTCGGGCCCACCTCAAAAGAGGAATAGGCCCTCTGTAGCACTTGTCGCTTGCTCATCAATCAGAGCCGGGGTGTAGAAGGCCCCTGCCCTGTCGGGTACGTTCTCCCTCTGGTACGTTTTTGGTTAGTTTGGAGCTCTCAGTCGACTGTCTTATCCACCTTAAAAAAACCAGACTTTCGGTGTCTCATGATAAAACTGGTGCCTTATACTAAGCGCCGGATTACTTTCTCATTTTTTAGTGTTCTATCCGATGCTTATTTAATTTTTGCACTGATAAAAACGGTTAGCTTGTACAAACACGCGGTCTATTTAAGTGTTAAGTGTAGAAAATGAACAGAACAGTGCACAGAAAATAGAGCTACCGACTACATTTCGCCCAGTCACTCAGCGGAGAACAAAAGAACTACTGACGTAGTGTACCCGCTATTCCGACAGTTGGCGCCACCGTTATACTTTTCCCGCGTGCGACATGAAGCCCTGGGGCGGGTACTGGCTGTTTTGGTTGTAGGTACCGAAACATAAAAAACTACAGCCAGCCCAATGTCATGGTGAGACAGCTCTCTTATTTTTTACCTTGAGTAGCGTCCGTAGGGCCTATGACAAAACCTAGTCCCGTACACTGAGCAGCTTGAGGTCTGAAGGCTCATACAGAAAAATGTGTGGGTGTGTGGGTGTGTGGGTGTGTGGGTTGCTTTACGCCTTAGTTAACAGCTATGGTCATTTCAAGAGCGGTGATGGTGATCGAATCTATTGGCTTTTTTACCGAGACAAGGGTTCTTTTACATCCCACACTACATAGCAGAGAGACGTCTAGCAGCCCCTAGAGGCCCCGCAGGGGGCTCGAGAGGTGCCGTGGAGAAGAGCAGATATCTACGAGAGGCCACGCCAACAACCAAATTCTATCTTTATCCCGCGAGAAAAGGAGATAAGGGTCAAGGTTATGAACTATCAAAAGATTTTAGAGTAAATTAAGTTATGAGATATTAATATAATGTACATATCTAGGGTCCGATATAGGGCCTCTGCAGATCCCCCTTCAGGGCCCCGATCCATGAGGCCTTAGAAACGGAGCTGGGTCATGTAACTAAGGGAGATCAGCAGTTGTTGATGTCGGCGCTGCCGATAACGCTAGTAAATGACCGTTTTACTCATGTTTAGAGTCAGAATAGCTTGAGTATTACTTGAATATCGAAGAGTAGAGGTCAAATTACCCCAGACAAGGTGTTTCCATCTAGAAATTCTCGACAGTATTTCCGAAAATTGCAAATATTGGTCCCAGCCCCACGGGGCCCCATACCGAGTATTAAAAGTTTGAGGTGCAACTTTCATTCATGCTGTTGACCAATCAGGGGGCTCTGTTTTTACGACCTTGACTACATAGTAAAAGTGATTGACAACGTCAGATATCACTTGACGACGTCAAATATCGATCTGATATTTGATCCCTTGATATTTGATTCAAAACCCACATCGAGTGGGATAAAGCCTTTTATCATCTTTTGATTGTGAGGCATACACTTTTCTTACACACAACAGCTGTCATCTATCAAGGGGCTCTGGATAGGGGGTCCCCATGTCGAATGTCGATCTTAGAAAATGACCATGTCACATGACAATGTCACTTAATAATGTTCATATCCCATGTCGATTTTAAGAAATGTTCATGTCACCTGTCACTATGATTTTTTGGGCCTCATGTCACTTGTCATTAGACCTCATGTCGTTTGTCGATTATAAGAAATGGTCATGTCACCATATCGAATTTAGCGGTCCACATCCATTATCAAGTGTCAGGGCATGTTGGCTGCTTGAACACGTAGTCTGTCATCACCCTTGTTTCTGTGCCTTATCTAAACAGGCAATTAGTGGCCGCTAGCCGAGAGTACCTCCCTGGTCGCCTCTCCCGAATCTGCTAGACGTCTCACTGATAGCAGTGTGTGGGTGTGTGGGTCTGTGTGTGTCTGTTCGGTCTGTGTGTGCACGCGTCTTGCGGACCACTGTTAAGCCTGTGGTTGGAGAGCGCGACATAGCCGCTTGCTACACTCTCTAAACAGAGGTCCGCAAGACTAGGCCGGATCGCGCTCTTGCTTAAAGGTGCACCTCAACTCAGTGCGCCTTTAACAGCCGCCCCAAATAGGTGAAGTTCTTGACGCGGCACAGCGCCTCCCACCAGTAGCCAATCAGCGCGCCGAACGCCGGACACACCTCCACCGTGTGAGCCTCTAAGTAGGTCACACGAATCATACTAAGATGCCGATCTCTTCTGTCGGTTCGTCGCGGTGGCCGTGAGTGATCGCACGGTCGCCAAGATTCACTGCCTTGATTGGCAGAGGGGGGGGCTGATTACCCCCCGTCGGATGAATTGCGGCGAAACCATAATCAATTTTTCGCTGTTTTAGATAAAAGAGATCCAGAGCTATCCGCTCGTCCAAGAATTATTTTTCTATCAGCCCGGGATCACCCTCAAATTAAGGCCTAAAGTCCAAAAACCCAAAATTTTTTCCCTATGGGATTTCAGTGTCTAAGCGTTTTTTGCAGCCCCAAGGAGCAGCTCGCGGGCTCGAACCCTGTAAACGCTTTGACGCGCTTTCGTCGCCTTAGGCGACGTAGACCTACCCTATTTTTTTTTGGACCATGTTACCTGAACACGGATTATTTTTTTGTTTAGCCCAATGAGCTCACAGCTAGACTAGATACCTCATGTTTTGGATTGGAGAAATCAGCAGAGCAATAAAAAGCGCGGTGAGGCTAGTGTGGCTCCTGTGAGTTGTAAAATTGGTGCTAAATGTGGTAACCAGGCGGATGCTGAGTTCATTGATATTGTCCGTTAATGATACTTAAGGTGGGTGTTGTCTAAAGTTTTAATTGATATTACCAATGTGGCCAATAATGACTTCACAGTTGGGGCCCTCGCCCGCAGGTCCCAGATTCAGGGTATTCTTTGTTTATTGTGTGGCCCCTAAAGAGGGGCCGAGGCTGCCACTGTGCTATGCAACAGCAGCTATTAATTACGCTTCATGTTGGGCAGCATGGATCACTTGATGGGTGATACCTCAAAGCTCAAACACGGCAGAGCCGTGTGTGGCATGCGAGGACCAGTGGGTCAGGGGTGATCCGTTGCAAACAGAATGCTGATCCGTGTGAGGTTCTGACTTTCTATAGTTTTTTATAAAGCCTTAGATATGGTGTGGTATTTTTCATCTCGCTATAGTTTAGTTGGTATTTAAGGAAACCGCCTCATTTCTATCAGAAATACACAATATTGAATTGTTTTTTATATTTTAATATATTAGAAGCGCGCTTTGTTGCCTATGTAGCTCATTATGCGTTGAAATGTTCGCGAGCATCGTAGGAATGTACAAAACCCCTATTGTGGCACCATCTGACGAAAGAGCGGAGAACTATACTAGCGCGTTTCGTTATTCACATCTTTTGACAGGGACTTGGTTGGTGGCTTTACGCCCTAATTAACAGCTGAAGTCATTTCAAGGGGGGTGATAGTGATCGAATCTATGGATACCTGAAGGTGGAAAGCACACACCCTACACTTTTACCGAGGCAATGGTGGTGCTGCTCAAAGGGTGTGGCGAGCTAGACTGGAGGATGTAATAACTAAGCAGCAGAAGGACCAAAAAGACAATCTCGTAGTAGTAGGTCTACTTAGATCTTGAGTAGCCGCCCTTGTGGCTATAATTACCTAGACTAGTTGGCTCTGCCAGCCTGGTCAAGTGAAAATTGGTAAGGAGACTATGAACTAAGCTAACATCTCATAAGTATTAGTTACCACCCCCTCACACCCGTTTAACAACGGATTCAGGGTCTAATTATGGAGACCCTAGAGTAAGATTAACAATATATCCCAATGTCTGTAGTAGACATTTACGACATGCAACCTGCCCCCTAGAAGGGATAGATCTGACCACAAGTCCGCAAAATGAGACTCCCCCTCTGAGAGTATCAAGGTTTGCGTATAGTCTCTTGCAGGTTAATCTGTTATCTACCCCTTTGTCGACTTCGCCAAAATCCTGGGAGATTCACTTTAAACCTAAGGTCTACCCTTTTTATTCTTTGTTTATTGTGTGGCCCCTAAAGAGGGGCCGCGGTGTTGATTAATTACACCACATGTTAAGCAACATGAGATCAAACCTTCCTCAAAAGCGACAAGGCTCAGAGTCCTGTTGGACGGGAACCCTGTGTGGCATTTCAAGACACCTGGTTGAGTGATCTGTTGCAGATGCCGTTCCGTGAGAAGTTCTGACTTTATATAGCTTTTATATCGCTTTAGATATGGTGTAGTATTTTCAATCTCACTATAGTTTAGTTGATATTTCAAAGAATCTGCCTCATTCTATCAGAAATACACAGCGTTGACATGTTTCTTATATTCAATATATTAGAAGTGTGCTTTGTTGCTTATTATAGGTCATTATGCGTTTAAAATGTTCGCGAGTATCGTGGAAATGTACAAAAACCCTATTGTGGCGTCATCTGACGAAAAGAGCGGAGAACTACACTAGAGCATGTAATGGCCAGACCAGCAGGCGGCAGCAGAGTGGTCAAAAGACAATCTCGTAGTAGTAGGTCTACTTGCATGTTGAGTAGCCACCCTTGTGGTTGTAATTACCTTGACCACAGGTCCGCAATATGGAGCTCCCCCTCTGAGAGTATCAAGGTTTGCGTATAGTCTCCTGCAGTTTAATCTGTTATCTCCTCCTTTGTCGACCTCGCCAAAATCCTGGGAGATTCACTTTAAACCTAAGTCCTACCCTTTTTTATTCTTTGTTTATTGTGTGGCCCCTAAAGAGGGGCCGCGGTGTTGATTAATTACACCACATGTTAAGCAGCATGAGATCAATCCTCCTCAAAAGCGTCAAGGCTCAAAGTCCTGTTGGACGGGAACCGTGTGTTGCTTTCGAGGACGAATGGTTGAGTGATCCTACCGATCCGTCAGAGGTTCTGACTTTATATAGCTTTTATATCGCTTTAGATATGGTGTAGTATTTTCAATCTCACTATAGTTTAGTTGATATTTCAAAGAATCTGCCTCATTCTATCAGAAATACACAACGTTGACATGTTTCTTATATTCAATATATTAGAAGTGTGCTTTGTTGCTTATTATAGGTCATTATGCGTTTAAAATGTTCGCGAGTATCGTGGAAATGTACAAAAACCCTATTGTGGCGTCATCTGACGAAAAGAGCGGAGAACTATACTAGAGCATGTAATCGCCAGACTAGCAGGCGGCGGCAGAGTGGTCAAAAGACAATCTCGTAGTAGTAGGTCTACTTGCATGTTGAGTAGCCGCCCTTGTGGTTGTAATTACCTAGCCTAGTTGACCCTGCCGGCCTGGTCAAGTGAAATTAGTAAGGAGACCACCCATTAACGTGCTCCACAGTCTTTAGACAGTTAAGACTATAGTCAAGACTGGAGAATTTGGCGAGACGCCCCTCTGGGAGGTCATAATCCTCAATGTTAGGTGTTAGCTCATTAACATCAGATACCATATTAACAACCCATTTAAAATGTTCATTTTAATAGCAACTCACCCTATTCTGACAAAATCCTATTAGCAGGTAACCTCTGTGTAAACCATACTGCAAACATCTGCTACTTCCAGCGTCTGCCTCGTGACTGATAGTGTACAACAAGACGAAGTGGGCAGAGATTAGAAAAAATGAAGCTCTTTATATAGCCGAGAGAGCAGCTAATCTGGATGTTCTAAGCTTGTTTTCACCTAGAGCTCCAACCCTCTTCCAGAGAGAATCAAATCGCTTTTCACCTGAACCCTTCCACCCCTAATCCATCAGCATGAAAAGAGAATTAACGAGTGTAACGTGCGCTACATGTATATGGGATTATAGCTGGTGAAGAGATAAAGCCGAGTCACCTGTGTATACAAAGACTACAGGGGGTGATTAACGACAGGTGTGACGCGCCAGCCCGTGAACGGATTAAGCCAAAAAAAAATAAAAAGGTATGTTTCAAGTAACATGGGCAGAAAGACTGGAGTCGGTAGGTCGGATTTTTATTTTATTTTATTTTATTTTTTTAACATGAAAGTACTAGCCATCCTCCGTGGAAATTCTAAAAATGACCCAAAAAGTATAAAAATATGAAATTTTCTTCAAACTTGCTTAAAAAAAAACAACGTAGGGTCGACCCTGTTTTGCTAGGGTTGGTCGGGTGACCTGAAACAAACCTTTTTTTTTTATTTGGCCTTATCTTTCAAGCTGACGCTTAAATTCAACTAGCCAGCCGCCGTCCACACCACTCACTGCGACAAGAGGAGGTGCTGTTGTTTTACACTTGAGTCGCTTACCACATGGTCTCTACCTCACAGACAGACACGCGCCCCCTGTAGCTTTTTTTTTTTGTTTTTTTTTGTATACACACGCTAATCTCATAACCCCCTTATCCGTTATACAGGTAACGAGTATTCTCTTTTAAAATAGCTGCCAGTCAGCTTAGCTCTAGAAGCAAGAAGGCGTGTATAGGTGCCTTATAAGTCGGCAGGGGGTAAATACTAGTGAAAAAGGAAGGCAGGTGTGCAGGTAGCTTTTCTAACAGACACGTGTGTGCACTAAGCTGCTTAAGTCTAAACCCTCCCGCAGTAGTCAGGTGGCATGTGAAAACTTACTTAACTGATCTCTTACATTGAGTAGAGTCTCTGTGCTGAGAGAGCCTTTTCAGCCGTTTAAGAGGATTAACTAGGACAGGGTACATAAGGAGTGAAACGCCGAATAGCGGCTACTCAGTCTCGTGCAGCACAAGCAGCAGCATCTAGCAGCGGCTTCAGCAGCAGCTGCACGTGCAGCACAAGCAGCTGGCAGCGACTTCAGCAGCACAAGCAGCACGAGCAGCACAAGCCGTAGCATTTGTCAGCAGCATCCGTGACATCGTCAGCAGCAGCCCCCATGACCTTGTCAGCAGCACAAGCAGCCAGCAGCTGCTGACAGCTGCTTCAGCAGCTGCTGGCAGCTGCTGCACGAGCAGTAGCACAAGCAGTAGCATCTGTCAGCAGCAGCAGCAGCAGCAGCACAAGCAGCCAGCAGCTGCTGCATGAGCAGCACAAGCAGCACAAGCAGCAGCACCGACAGCAGCAGCAGCAGCAGCAGCAGCAGCAGTGTGGACCACTAAAGTCGAGATGAAGCCTAGTGACATTTGACATGAAGCTTGAAAAACACAGTGACAGGTGACATGAGCAATTCTTAAAATCGACATGAGATATGAGCATAATTAAGCGACATCGACATGCGCCATGGCTATTTTTTTAAGACAAACATCATATGTCATAGCCTCCTCATCCAAACCTCCACTAGTAGTGCTCTATAAGCGCAAGCTGTAAACCCTCTCCTCCCCTCGTGCACACAGGCGAATTATCAGAGTCAGCCAATGGTGTCAATACCCCTCTCATACAAGGGTCGGGCGCTGCTGGACTATAATAGATGAGTCAAGGACCGTTCTACTGAGGGTCAGGCAGGTTAAGTCGGACATTCAATGACAGGTAGGTCTTTGACAACCTTGCTTGAAAGTCTGGACAGCATTGACAGACTGGGGCATAAGGATCTCGCATGGTCAGACTTTCAAGCAAGTTTTGCTAAAGTCGCGTTATTGAATGTCCGACCTAGCCTGACCCACAGTAGAACGGTCCTTGACCCGTCTATTATAGTCCAGCAGTGCCCGACCCTTGGCTGAGAGCAGTTTAAGCGCCATTGGGTGTCTCTGATATTTGCCTCTGTGTAAGATGAGAAAAAAAGTCTGTTGAAAGACTATATTTCAAGCCAGAAAACTGTAATTAGCTTTCCAAGTTGTTTATTTAACAATATCTTAGCCTAGCAAGCAGCTGTCAGATGTCATCTAAGAAAAAAAAATGTGAGCTGTTAATAGATTCAAGAGAAATTAGTTTACAAATAGCCCGTGTAAGTACGCCCATGTCTTGCTTATTTCTCATAGGGTTGTAAGATAGTCACATCATGATGCACATCATCATAAACGCGATCATGATACCTTTCATAGTAAGTAGACTCGCCTCTCTGCCCTCTCTTTTAGAGAGGGCAGAGAAGCGAGTCTCACTCTTAAAAAAACCCCCCCCCTCCCCCCCTCCCCCCCCATGCATCTTAAAGAGTGCCCCCCAGAGTGCCCCTCTCCCCCTAGAAAAAAAGAGCCACATTTTTAAATTATTTTTTAGCAAGCTTTTTTCAGCTTGCTTTTTTTTTCTTTTTTTAAATTTATTTATCCATCAAAATCTCAAGTGACTTATTTTGAAAGCCAACCTAGTAGTCACGTGACCCCCTTAAGTAGGTCACTTCCCGTCACGTGACCTATTTGAATTTCCCGCCAACATGGTGGTCACGTGACCCTCTTAAGTAGGTCACTTCCGGTCACGTGACCTATTTGAATTTCCCGCCCAAAGGTCACGTGACCGGAAGTAGGTCACTTCCGGTCACGTGACCTATTTGAATTTCCCGCCAAAAGGGAGGCCTCTCATTGGCTGCTTTTGAATTTCCCGCCAAAAGGGAGGCCTCTGATTGGCTGCAGGTCGATTGAGTAATAAACAGTACTTAACTATAGTCCCGTTCCGATACATACAATACTACTTATATGATGCCAATATCTTGATGGTATTCAGACGGAGGTATCAGAATGTGGCACTTATAATCTATAATACATGTTCTTGATGATATCTCATGAGGATTGTCCGATTATACACCCTTGGGAAGCATGAAATACAACATATACCTCTTACAGGCTCTTTGATATAGTTTGGCATGAGTTAGCATAGTTATATCCGTGCTCTTATATTTCTCTCTCCATTCAAGTGCTAGTTATACAGTGATGCACAGGTTGTAATTAGAAATGCTGCTCAGTTTAAGCCTGTGCAGTGATGGGAGGGAAGCTATCCAGTTAGATATGTGACTGGGTGGAATTGGAGGTTTTGTGTTCTAAAGAAAACGCCATCTGACAATACAGATAAATCAATGAAACCATGTCCATTGTATTTGTCAAGATTCTATTCTTTATCTACCGTTATGCTCGCACATCCGCTTGCATTGCTAAATCTCGCAAATTGACCATGGAAAGGTATATGTATAAACATAAAGGTAATTTGTGCGTAGCCAAGCCTTTCGGAAAGGGATATTTCGCTTTCATCCTTTCTGCTTGGCTACTCGCGTTCGTAAAAGTACAATAACCAAAGGCAAGTCTTGATGTGTCAACTTCAGCTTTCTGTCTGAAAAATGATTTATAGTACTAATGATTGATTCACTATATCCTGTATTGACTTCACTTATATTTCCTTGTGCAAAATATGCATAGCCTGTGATAGAGAAGGCAATGTGTGTTTATATCGTACAGTAGCATACTTCGATCCCTGCTCTATGGACTGGAGAAGCTATGGTTATTCTGGTCGACGCTACCTAATCAGAAGCAATTATCCAAGCAGATTGCACAAAATATGACATAATATTATGTACATATGCCATTCACCTTCAGCCAGTGCTAATTCATTGCTTCAATAGAATAAGCCAGGAAAATAACAAATACTAAATATCTATTTTTTAACCAGTTCGGCGGACGACCCTGCCAAGGCCACTAGCATGGCGTTTATCTATGAGAAGGTGACTGCCTGCCTTACCAAACCACCCCACGAGCGGGACAAAGATGAACTCAACGTGCTCGAACCGTGGGTACGCAAGAAGTCAAGACTCTTCGGTGCCCTTCAAAGAGGTATGTCCCTTCTTAGTGCAGTAGATGTATTCCCTTGTCTATAATTTTCTGATCATGGCCAGAAGGGCCGTGACTATTGACAGTTCGAACTGTCAATAACAGAATAAAATTCCCTTATTGACAGTTTGAACTGTCAATACCAGGATATAATTCCCTTATTGACAGTTCAAACTGTCAATAAGGAAAAAAAATTCTCTTATTGACACTTCCAAAAAGGAACTGTCAATAAGAAAAAACGAATCTCTTATTGCCAGTGTGAACTGTCAATAAGGGAATAATATCCTGGTATTGACAGTTTGAACTGTCAATAAGAGAAAAATATCCCACTCTTGACAGTTTGAACTGTCAATAAGAGAAAAATATCCCACTATTGACAGTTTGCACTGTCAATAGCCGGCCCACCTTGATTTAGCTATTGACAGTTCAAACTGTCAATAGCGTTTTTGTTCTAGGCCACCTATCTGTATATAATGTCTTATTTTATTGTGGTAGATTACGCACGGCGGTGTGCTGACAGGAATGAGATAACATATAGAAAACACCCATGTGGTCTGAAAAAAAAGACTAGATAAGAAACCGTCAGGAGATGTCAAGAGCCTATTTTCCTAAGACGAGGGGATACTGCAGTGTGAGAAGTAGCTGTAGCTGCACAGTGAGTTATACTACTGTATCTACAGTCATCTACAGAATAACTCACTGTGCAGCTACAGCTACTTCTGACAGTGTGGTGGTTCTATTGTTAGCACGAATGTTGCTATTTTATGGTTTACATGAGACCAGTATAGTTTTGAGTGTAGTGGTCTGAGGTAAGACTACATGGGGCTAGTACCAAATATAGGATCACACAAATGCCGTTAAGAGGTATTAAGAGATGAAGCATGCAACTGATTATGTTACAGCTTAAGGGGCTGGTCATTAATCAACTAGGTGGGGAAGATTGAGGGGTGGCAAAGGTTAATACATGTAGCCGATAAAAAAAAACTAGGCTGCTCTTCAGTTTGACTTTCATAATCTTTGTTTGGCAAAAATCCATTACATCGGCACTGTATTTTTAAATTGCCAAAACATCTGGACAACAGTAATTGAAGGCGGACCAAACAATTTTAAGGGACGGTGAGAATATGACCCAGCAGTTGCATGACGTTTGCTTGCCCCCCCCCCCCCCCGTTATTATAATTACCATTCCATATGTACGATCATTAAGTATAGCCCGACCCCGGGAACAATACTCTATATAATCCTAATTCAATATACAGGGGAAAACGTTGCAAAACCACACTCCAGTTTATTTCATAGGTTACGAACTTTGATCAATGAGTCTTAAGTAGAATACAGTGACAGTAGTATTATGATAGTAACATAGAAGGACAATAAGGCCCACCTTCTCAAAGTTGAAACATGTCTAAGTATTATGCAGAATAAATTGCCCCAAGAATTACGATGCTGTGTACAATTAATAGCAGTGTCATATGTATTGTACATGAACATTGGCAAACAGCTAGAATGCCTCCACTATTGCTTGCAGTGCCTATACATGTATATAAATCGGAGTAGAGATTTGATAAATAGGGTCTTAAATTATTTTGTAAAATCGTGGTAAACATGCATGTATAGACGAAGAGGCCGTTAATACACCATATAGATGTATGCTCTATAACGTTTAAAATACACAGTTTTAAGCTGTTTCAATTTTACACGTGCACTCAATGGAAATATTTGACTTAATACTCTTTTTATATGCACACTTCTTTTTCAAGTCATCTTAATATTCCACAATGAAAATTGTCATGTGAATTTTGTTCAATATGGTTAGAAGAATCGCCAGTGCACCTGTTGAAACATGAACCATATTTACCTTATTCAGAGACAGTCCTGGATGTGATTAAGCACTGTGAATTCCTTACAAAGAAGAAGAATGAACCAGTTATTGTACAAGGGGAGAAAGGCTACAGGTGGGTACCAGCAGATTATCCGGTCAGCATTTGTACCCGGGGCCCATATGTGTTTAACTTGGGCCCGCTGGGCTTGCCCATATCTGGGTTATGATCTTTTTTGTCCAGGGCTACCAGTGGGAGCCCAGATGAGTCAGCCCACAAAAACTCTTTTTTTTCCATAAATACATTGTAAATATTTTAAAACATACTAACATCTGATTTCCCTCCAGAAATTACCATTTATTGTACATTTTTATAGTGTGTGGTAAATCTGGACTAGGGCTGGGCACTTTGAATCCCACTGGTAGCCCTGGACAAAAAGGACCAAAACCCAGGGTGGGCAAATCAGCTTGCCCAGGTAAAAACACATATGGGCCCCATTGCGCAATGTTGACTGGGTATATGCCATACCATAGAAATTAATAGTATATTGTTTATATCTATCATCATACAGATAATTATAACATTAAAATATTATAGTAATGCTTATATTTATACAATAAATCAATTGAATGGTAAATTATACATGTAAACACAACCAAAACATCAGAAATAATTCTAAAAAGACATTTTGTTACTTTAAAGAAGTACATGCAGGGTTGAAATCACAATGTTTAGAACGGAGTTGATCTTCATCAGGTGATGTATTGATCACAAAGAAACCTGATATAAACCCAGTATGATAAAGCCAATGCTAGAATTTTCTATACTAAGGATAACCCCACTACATTATTGCCTTTTCCTCTCTAGCTTCTACATTGTGCTACGAGGCTCGGTGGCTGTACTTATCAGGGATAACTCAGAAGAGGAGGGAGTGGTTCTGAGTGAATTAACCAGAGCTCAATTGGGAACCCAAGTCTCTGTTCTAGGTAAGCCTCAACATGTCTTATAATGGTCAGCTCCTTACTGCATACAGCAGTGGTCTAGTGATTGGGAGTTTGCATCACAGGCAGTAGGTCGGTGGTTTATTCCCCAGAATGCTGGACAGAAAAAGAAATGCATGGTTAACCAATAATGAATGGCTAACGCCCTCACAAGGGGCTGTATCGCTGGATATCGGCACGAGTGCGTAGCACGAGTGACGATATCCAGCGATACAGCCCCGAGTGAGGGTGTTAGCCATTCAATATTAGGTTTATTATACGATTTCATTAACTCCTTACTGTATCATGCCAACCTTATGATGTTGATACACTCCCAAATAGTCGGCATGATGCCCTGTAAGCCTATCCCACTCCTACCCCGCACCTCTCTCTCTCTCGAGTCTATGGTTTCCCTGCTATAAGCTAACAGTGCTTGGAGTAAGTAGCAGGGTGCCAGTGTAGGTGCACCGCGGCCGTGGACCCGACCCAATATGGTCCGACCTAGATCCGACCCACTGCCATGATAAGTTGGATGGGTGTCCCTCCGGTTGTACCGCGGCCTCTGTGGCCAAGCACCTAGGGCGTCGGACTCACACACCGAAGGCCCAGGGTTCGAGCCTGCGTGAAAACGTACCTTTTTTAAAGTGGATATATATATGTAAAAAAAAGGCCCTAGAATTATTTTAACAAATAGCTAAGTAAAGTCCAACTACTACCTTTATAGTAAAAAAGAAATTAAAATAAAATATCGATTTTCAAAGAAATTATACCAAAAAATGCCTTTTCTTCTGTAACTCGGTAAATAATGGTCCTACAGGGCTGGAAATCCGCCTGTAGACTCCTTGTTTCGCCACCCACCTCTACCAGCGTCTTCACGGCGTGGTGGTTAGCACATCGGACTTCAAGTCTTGATGTAGCGTGTTCGAGTCTCCATAGAACCTCGGATTTTATGGGGGACGAAATTTCGGAATTGCTCAGGACCACCGGAAACGTGCTGATATCCACCGGAAGGGTGCCGATATCACTAGATATCAGCACGGGGATATCACAGAAAAAGCACGATGAGTGGCCCGATCGTATAATAAAGTAGGATATTGTATACCCCTTCAATAAAACCATTCTCTGCCCTCCAAATTCTCCATATTATTTCAAATTGTGCATACTGAAGGAGGAAATGTCACATGCTTGTCAATTTAGTCCATTAAATCAAATATTGATATATTTCATTCCAATCTCCTGAGTAATTCAGTTGTTCATGGCTTTCCAGGTGAAGGTTTTGCATTTGGTGAGTTGGCTCTGATTAGTGAGGATTGCGTCCGGACAGCATCCATTGTGGCCGATGAACCAACTGACCTTGTAGTCATCCATAGAGATCTCTACAATAGGTAAGTTCTGCCTACTCAGAGCATTCATGTGTAAATAGTGTTGTGGAGTCACTCATGGATTTCTATGATGCTAAAGGCTAGTTACAGAGGATGAGCTATGATAATAATTTGGCATGATTTAGTTTTGGCATAAACACATTTAAGCACGCTTATGGTGATTTTCTTGGACCAAATTCCTCCTATTTAGGCCTACTAAATACAGATTATGCTCACTTATCCTCGGATCCTTGCTATAGCGTTTTATTCCGTTTCTGCTATAACTACCTAATTTCAAGATTCACTTATTCATAGATCGGTGGCCCGTGTCGTCAAACAAGAGTATGAGGACAAGTACAACTTTGTTGACAGATGCCCCATCTTCAGAGACTGGGCCCAAAGGTGGAAGAAACACTTGGCAATCGCCATGACAAAGGCCAGCTTCAGGTATGAAGATGTCATCACACGACAGGCAGAGAAGGCGGAGCGCATGTATTTCATCATAAGGTATGTGACATTTTAAGCAGAGAAATGGACAGATCATCATGGGAGTATTGGGGGTTATTTCACTTGTTGGACCTTGGACTTTGTATTTCAGGAGTCAAAGCTGAGTAGAATAAAAAATACTGCCCGAATGACCACGGTTCAATAATAATTATGTCTACACAGTAACAGTAATGGTATTAATACTTGGTTTCTTTACAGATTATAACTATGTCATCTTTTAAAACTTGAATTACCTTGCTATGCCTCATTCATATATATTTTTAAACACATTGAATATAAAAAAATATACTGTATCTGCAAGGTGCTACCATATAATATTAATTTGCTTTACAGTGGTGAATGTAAATTAGTAGTGGACCCAGAGACACAGCCTGACCAGTTCAGAGACTTCATAGACCAATGTGCACCACTCATGACGGACGGCAAGTAAGTCAACAATTAGCAGTAATACTAAGGACTAGCACATTAGGTGCTTCTGACCAGTATCCATGCAGTGGGAAAGGGGTCAAGATATTTGCTCTAGACACTCACCATGGTCAGAGCTCTGGCGACCCGTTTTGATAAGAAGTGTAATAGCCTAGCCTTTAAATTAATTGATTTAGAGTACCGTTGGGTATTACTGGCAGAGGGGGGGGGGGTATTACTGGCACCGTGGCAGTGTTGTGTGGATTTCTTGCTGGGCAAATCGGCTCAGGGTAGCCAATTATAATTTAAGACATTTTTGGGACCTATCTCCTTACCCTAAAAGACAAAGAAAATGAACTAAAACTTTGTGATTAGGATTCAGAATTATGAGCATTAAGTCATTAAGCTCAAGATTGGTGCAGTTGTAGGTTTTGCCAGGATGCAAGAGTCGTTGGATCCAAATTCACAGCTTCACCTATATGCATTTTGTAAACCTTAAGCAGAATTCCATGGCCAATTTATGTCCTCTGTCTGCTAGAACAATCATTTTTGAACTGGGTCTAAGTGCCGCAGAGATTGCGGGGTGCCAGTAATACCAACAGATTTGTACAGTTGTGGGTATGACTGGCACCTATCTTGCTGTCATTCTTTCTAGTTAACATGATAATAATCAGTTATTGATTCTTTCTTCAGCACTGCATTGTAGATTTATATGTTTGGTTAAAGAGCAAAGCTGTTTCCTTAGTAATTAGGATTCTTTGGATATCCAAAACAACATTCACAAATAATTTCACTGCAATCATGTCAGGTCCAGGTCTGTGCTTGGGTGTATCTCAATGACCTATAGGTGTGGCATATCAGGATGTCTCTGACTTTAATTCCTTCATGGATGACACATAATTGTGTGTCCCAAACATGGTCGGTTTATATTTTTGTAAACCTATGGCTTTTTCTAACGAAAGCATAAGGGTGCCATGCCAGTAATGCCAACAATATCCTGAATTATTCTAGCATAAATATACATATGACAACATGTATTATTCTGCCTTAAACTGATGGAAAATGTGACAAAGTCCATGCTCCATGGATAGAAAAAGAGAAATTCTCAAAAGATCTCACAAAAATCGCACCGGGGGGGGGGAGCTTCTTATGGTGCCAGTAATACCCCACAGTACTCTAATTAGATTCTAGTAATTACATTGAGCTTTTGTAGGAAATGGGGGGGAAAACATGATATAATTTGCATTTCCTCTAAATGAGATGTGAGACAACCGACTTTGTTAAAAGCTTGTACTAAGTATAGTTAGAGTTGTTATAAAAATGTCATGATGTCTTATAATACAAGACTATCACAAAATGTGAAAATTATTAAATCTAAATGTTGGAGTTTCACCTCTCTGTCCTATCCCTGACTAATTTCCTCAGTTTGGGCGGCCAACAAATTCAGCCCATTTTAACAACTTCATACTTCTTTGCTCACAGGGAGGGTTTGGCACGCTTCGCCCGGAAGGACTCTACGACAAATCAGCAGCGTGTACGTCGTTTAATGGAGGAAAAACAACGCGAGAATGTGACGTCACCAGCCCTGGAGTGCTTGACAGCGACCCCTTCAGTCATCCGTAAACAGATGCTGTTCCATCGGCAGCACAGTGACAAGGTCACCTTAAGCCTCCTTGGCGCTGGTCAAGTATTGGGTGAGATATCAGAATACTTTTTTGAGTTCATTAATTGATTTATCTATTTACTCTTAATCTATTAATGGTGATTCAATGTCAAATAAACGGTGATTCAACGTCAAATTAACAGTGATTCTATGGAAACTGTGGTATGTTTAACTTTGATAAAGCCTCTACTACTTGGTGAATGCTCTTTTGCCAAGTTACTAACAAGAGTATTGTTCATTGGTATCATCAATGAAAGTATTATACCTCATTAAAATCTGTATGTACAAAAGCAGTTTGTGTATGAAGTGGTGAATCTCGAAATGCACGGCAAATCTACTAGCTCACTCTGATGTATAATTGTAGTTTGAAAATCATTTATGTATAATGAATACTCTTACAAACTCAAAGAATTATCAGTATTACCTCATGCCCCATTTTGTTACTTTGTTTCAGGTGATGTTGAGTTCCTGTTGAACCTGAACAAGTACCATGCCTCGGCCATATGCAGCCATGAGACGGAGGTGCTCTGGGTGCACAAGGTGCACTTTGAGCGCCTCTTTCGTAAGAAGAACCCGCAAAGTCTCCGCATAATGGCTGAACTCATCAAGGCTCAGATCACGGGTCGTACGAGCAGCCGCGAGGGGCTCATACGGAAACTGCCCTTCTTCCGCTGCCTCCAGCTCAAGATGAACCATCTCACAGAGGACAAGAGAAAGGTGAAGGAGGAAGACCCAAATAACCTCCCACAGGTTAACATGGATAATATGCTCATCAAACAGAGGAGCTATTCTCAAATGGACTATAGGCTCCCTGAGCCTTCCCGGCGGCTACCACAGCGCAGCCATACGCCATCGGATGGCTTCTCCTTCCGGCCATCCGCCCAATCAGCGCCCATCTTACAAATGCCGCAGGGACTTCCGGACAATGTTTCAGGCTATCCGATTTCAGGGGAGGCCATGAACCCTGCTGATGTGATCGTCGTCGATCGGCCCCTGTTAAATCCACGGGAGGGGATTTTTGTAAAACTGATGCAGATCACTAATCCTGACACAACGGCTGACCATTTATACATAGACAGTGAGGAATTTAACTACCTCATCCAACTGCGGAGAAGGATAGCCAAGGAATTCCAAGACTTTAGCATGGGGAAAAAAGTGCCTTATTCAGAGGGCCTTGAAGGGACAATTGAGAGGCCCTGTAGGAAGGGCAGTAGGGCTACCACGAGGCAGTTGGCTAAAAGAATGTTCCCAATGTTGCTGGGTAGTAAAGCAAAAGGAGGAGGGAATGCAAGACATTCAGCAGGGGCCACAGGGGCACGGGGAGGAGTACGCCTACCACAGTTCTAGCATGACAATAGGTGTTATATTGTGTGGACCTTGTGTATTACAATATACAGTATCATATGTGGGTATGTTATCATATAAAGAGGGTATATTAAAATAAAAGGGGGGAGGGGGTAAGAGATAATAGAGACCAGCTTAAGGGTATTAATGCTTACACATAGAGGGAGCTACTGCTGGGTAATTTTCATGGTGATTTGATCCGGCTGTCCTCTATTTGTTTTACAATCTACTGTTACATAGCATGCCAGAATTAATACTTTATAATCCTGAACACTTTCCAGCATGTGTGCAAACAACAGAGCTCTGTAATCATTGTACTAGCATTTATCCATCAGAGATTTGCATTAATTGGATTCGTTGAAAAATAAACACTTGAGCGTAATGAAAGTGTCATATCTTGGCAATATGAAAACCCCTGGTGGATTGACTAACTCCCAAGGGATCAGTTTTTATTCATTGTCAACCAAAGGTTACTAATATTGTGTAGCGTCCATCAGATCTATTTTTTCGTAACATAAAATATATGACAAAAAAATGCCACAGTCATTCCAAATTGCGTGGGCAGGTGGGCTTGATATATAAGAACAGACATGACAAATTCCAGAACCCAGAGAGGAAGATTTTTTTTTTGTAATGTGTTGGCATACTTTTTGAAATAGTCAAAATTGTGGAACTTTTCATAACATAACTCCAACTTTACTCTGTTTTGCTTAAAATAACTCTTTTTATCATTAAACTCTCTTAGCATTATCCCCATCATGCATACTTTCAAAATTATATATACATTTGCAACCATATACACATTTTTTGCATGGTAAACCCATAGATAAGGTGTTGAATCGCAATAGATCTGGCAGATGTTACATTTGTCATATTACTTAGGATAAACCCAGTTCCATGAGCACCAAATATCACCAAACACTACTTAGACCTGTTCACTTTGACTTTCCTTGTATAAAACAGGTTTGATGTTTGTCCTAGGTGGCCAAACTGATTTAAAACACCCATATAGGGTCTCCACAGGCTGCTTGAGAACAAAAATATCCTTATTTTCACACTTTTGATTTTTTTTTTGGTAAAAAATTGAAGTATCTGCTATGGTCTAAATGAGTGTCTGGTGTAACAAAAGTACCATAGGGGCATACAATGTTACAATGTGAAAAGGTTGCAGTGAGCAGAAATGGGATTTTTGAAGAATAATCTTATAATGTAATGTCCGTCAGATAAATAAAATGTGCCCTAAATTAATGAACAGTGGGTGAAAATCCCTATCGAAGGTTCAGGATATTAGACAAGACACCCCTTTAAGAACTTATCCAGTGATAACTCTAAGCTAGTTGATATTAACATCTCTGGGCTGATATCAATTTTCTGGTGTAACGTCCGTCAGATCTATTCCCAAGAACTTTGTAATCAGTTTGAGAGGCAAATTGGATAATGCCTGGATATGTTTAGCACACCAAATTGATAGCTGGGGGGTATAGGTAGAATATTTACCACAGAAGAATGTACTTTGATGCTTATTTGGTAAGTTTCATATATATCTGACAGATGTTACATAAATAAATATGATAGGTGTTACATGGGGCAAATTCAAGCTAAATGGGTTGTGCATTCCACAGGAGCAACATTAGGAGGTAACTATTGCTCAAGATTGATCAGTGTGTGGTCAGCCATGGTTGTAGGACACATTTAATGTGTACAAGTGTATAGATTCATGCCGGAGAGAGACTAATGTGTGTGTAACGTCCGAAGATCTATTCTGTCCACAGTAGGTTTTTCAGACCCTGAGCTGAGAAAAATGAATAGATTCTCTTTTTTGTTCTGTCCATATAAAACCCATAACAACCCTCTAGGTGGATGATAACATGGCTATTAAACTCACTTTATTAACCAGCCATTTGGTCGCCTCAAATAGATCTGAAGGATATTACATTTATGTGAATCTCAGGTTTGACAGACCATAAATCATAAAATTCTCACCAAACAAACCAAAAGTGTGTTTTTTTCTGAACTCTCAACTATTCCCTGTCACAAAAAAAAATTTTTACAAAATAGATCCAGTATTTCTGGTTCTGTAGCATTTTGCAGGATAATGTACCTGTCAAAATGTCTGAATTGTACATACATTTTATGGATGGTCTCACCCATATATCCCTTTCTGCATTTTTTTAAGCAATCAGAAATATATTTATCTGTAAAAAATATGCATAAACCATTTGAAATTTATGATAGTTGGATGACTAAAATGCAGTCTACATGATGGGCTCATGATTGCCAACTCAGTGCTGCCTCCTTGTAGGTAGGAGGTGAACCACCCTTTACAATGCTGATTGATATGAACTATGATTTCACCCACAACTATAAGGGCTTTCATACTGTGTATATCATGTAAATCATGCATTGTATGCTGCTCCATTTATTGATAGTCATGTAGATCTCCACCATAAGGGTGTACCTATTGTTCATAGCTAAAAAGTACAAAGAAAAGACCACACAATATTAAACCCTTTAACATCCCTCTTCCAACGCCAGAGGTCATATTGGCATGGGCCCCTTAATGGTACCTTTTCTTCCCATCACAGAAAGAGAAATATATCTGTCTTTTAGATCTTTCCAATATGATATAGAGTGGCCTGTTGTTATGCTATGTTATTGTGTTCTGCCTAATATAAAAACAAAGGGGGGGTCCCACAAATGTTAACTTTATGTCAGAGTTGGAGGAGGTCTGAGGAGGTGAAGATGCAGCTTAAAGAAGCATGAAGCATTTTCGGACATCTGTAAGCTGGGTTCAGCATCAACACACTATCCACACATTAAAACTAACACTGAAGACATGTTCATAAGTGTAATGTTTTTAGGTGTAAATCCCTTGATATTCCATGTAATGATTAGAAGACCAAGCAAATATCAACTACTTTTATAGATGCAAGATGGCTGCCGCTCCTCATTCTTTGTCTACAACAACAGGGCAGTGGTCACTGGTCAGGTCATCTGACCTCTGCTGTGGTCATGTGATCTATCCATACAGACACCACAATCTTTGTTTTTGTTTTCTAAACATGTCAGCTGCATAGTTATGATAAACTCACAAGTATAATCTAGTATGGTCTGGAATTCATACTGGACATCTCATTTGGGTATATCACATACAGCAGTACATACATAAAGCATATAATTGAGGCATTAGAATGCATTAAGCATAGTTTAAGTCATCTTGATTAATATTAAATGCAGGTCCACAACCAAGAAGAGAAATGATAAAGGACAATGAAACTGTATTTTATAATTGGATTCACCGGGAATCGAATCCTGGACCTGTCACACCAGTGACAAGTGTGCTGACCATTGGACTATGGACCCATGGCTAATAGTTAACTGCACCGCATATCACTGGATGGGTATGGGGGGGGGGGGGGATTACCCTAGTGGTCTACCTCTGCCGACCTACTATGAGGGCAAGAGTAATTTGAACCCCATACACTACTCCCATCAGCTTCCATCATCCCCTCAGGCTACATATCGGATTTTCAGGGTTTCTCACCCACGTGTGATCAAGGATTCAGATGGGATTTTATCAATCAATTGCAGCGATTGAAGCTTTCCATGCCATATACCGTTTCAGCCAAGCAATTGTACGTCTTATCTCCAGCTACATTCTGGTATTGGAACAACTGCACGGGATCATTTTGATTTTGTCACAGGTTGGATGTTTCAAATTGGGCAAAACTGAGCTGGGTGTCAAGTTTTGCCAAAGGCTGAGCTGAAGTGTGGCCCCATTGGACAAAAAAAAAATCACCAGGAAATACCTTTTTTGGTCGGCCCTAAAGGTTAAAAACAAACATGTCAATTATTCTATTCCATTTAGTCTAGGGTAACACTAGTGTGGGTTCGAATCCTGCAGAGGGGACTTTTGTAAATGGATATCTTTATTTCTTGTTAATCATGTTAAATAGAATTAAAGATTGAGCGTGTGAGTGGCCTCACAGATGACTCAGGGTAAGCTGGGTGTGTGAATGAGTAATGGATGTTTAAAACCATTTCGACAAACCTGGGTCTGTAGCTTATCATGTACAGTTAGATATAGTACTCCCTTATACTCATTTATTGGTCAATTCTGGCATCAGAAATGAATTCCTTGTTTAAAGGTACCCTCAAATCATGTGTCATACATGTATGTTATTCCATTTCAAGCCAGCAGGTGTGTGTGGGTGAGCAGGTGTGTGTGGGAGAGCAGGTGGGTGTGGGTGTGCAGGTGGGTGTGGGCGACAGTCGCCGGCTGCGGGCATGTACCGCCTTCTGTCCCTGTCAAACAGCGAGTTCAAAAATGCCAACATAGTGCCGCAATAGGTGACGACACAGAGCCACGACAGAGCCCCCTTGTAGAGTGCAGGTATACTAATCCTCTGTCCAACCAACACACCCCCTTGTGAGTAGCAGCGGTACCACAGGTGGAAATAAAATATTTGTGGCGCCACCATGTAGTTGACATGTGGTATGAGAACTAAAACAAATCGTTGTTCTTGGTATGTTTAGGGTGTTGTAAGAAGTTCATTTACATAATATGGAGGGCACTTTAGCTTGGTTGGATGGCATTTTAATATGTTAGATGGTAGATGTAGTGTCCGTGTCGGGACGTGCATCGGTTCGAGAGCGACGAGGATGGGATGGAAAAGGCGATTGATTTCTTAGGGCTCAGTAACCACAGACAATGGGCCACAATTTGTCTCAAAAGACTTTGAGGACTACCTGCAGCGGATTAATGTGAAGCATCGCAGGACCACCCCCAGATGGGCCCAGGCAAATGGGGAAGTAGCACGGTTCGAGAGTAATAAAAGCACTTCCGGTGAGACGAGCGGCGAGTCAACACGTGTGTTCTCTGATCACTTAGATAATGTTGTAATCTACCGATGTGTGAGTATGGGAATACTTCAGTAGATTTATGCCAGAAAGATAGAAATGTGCTACTTCTTTGGTGAGAAGAGCATTTCTATCAGCTCCAATTTTTTTTTAACCTTGCAGCCTATGGAAAGTTCATTTAGAGGGTAGTCATTTAACAGTACTTAAGTGTTTAAAGAAAAGAGAGAAAAAATAGCCAAAGATCGCAGTTGATTTGTGACTAGAAGGAAAGAGATATTGATTTACTTTTTGAAGGAAACATTTGTCCCCCGATCTTGCCTATCCTTTTCTTTTGTTGTATTGTTTCTAAATGAAATAGAAACAGAGTCATAAGCATTCTAAAATGGCTAAAAAATGTCTTAAAGAAAAACCTGGGCGTTGTATATGCCTCAGGGTATGAACCCTGAGTCAAAAACTATGGCATCATGGGTTCGAATCCCACTTTGGCACAATACATTTTTTACTATATTTATTCACCTCTCTAAAGCATAAACCAACCTGTATTAACATAGTAATGTTACCTAGTAGGTATTTCACTGTAATTCAGTTGAACTTTGCAGACATCAACAGTAATACTAATTGTGCCAAAGTGGGATTTGAACCTGGGCCAAATAAAAAAAAAGGTTGGTTTCCGGTAACATGGTCAGACAACCCAGACCCGGCCGGTCGGATTTTTTTTTTTTTTTTTTTTTTTTTTTTTTTAAATTTTCTCATTTTAGGCCTATTTTTAGCGTTTTTCCTCTAAAATCCTTAAAAATTATCCGATTTACAAACCGTAAAAACTGGTATGTAGGGAAAAATTTGAAAAAGAGAAAAAAAGAGGGGGTCCCGGCCCTGTTTTGCTAGACCCGGTCGGGTGACCGGAAACAAACCTTTTTTTTTTTTTGGCCCTATGCATGGTCTCCTGATGTAAGTGGCAGTTACGTTAAACTACATCAATACTGTTACGGAAAATAGCTGTTACATTATATAAACATGTTTTAAACGTTATTTCACATAAATCTAGGTGAAATAACCTAAATAAACCCAACATTCTGACGTTATTTTGTGCAGTAAAATAACATTCTAATAACTTAGTTGTGTTTACTGGGGCAGGGGTGTGCGGCTGGCAAGAGCAAGCAAAATCCCCCTCACCAAGGGTCCGCTTTTCACTAAATTCCCCTCAGCAATTGTCACTTTTCAACAAAATCCACCTCACCAAGGGCCACTTTGTGGAGATTTCAACATAACCCTTAGAAAAAGAGTCATGCACTTTTTGGACAAAGTCCCTCTCACCAAAGGCAGGGGTGGGCAGCTGTCGCCATGTCGCCAAAAAGTGGCGACACTGGCCTTGAAATTGGCGACAATACCCTCCTGGCTCCAAGCTTTCCAAAACTGAAAGAATTTTTTAAATCGTCTAACTAGAACCAAAGTTATAATGCATTTTTTAATTGCACTAAAATACATTATTTGACTTCAATATTTTCAAAATTTCCAATTCTGGAATAGGCATGTTAATTGTGGTTATTTTTTTTCCAATTTGGCCCTTTCCTATTCCCAAACTTGGTGGCTCTTCATAATGCTCAAAGCTGACCCTTTCTAATGAGTTCTGATCCCAAACATAGCTCCTTGTGTCTTCAAGCCCTGAGCCTTTCTGGTGCCCAAAAACCATGTTTATCTTAGCTCTTTCCATTGGTCTGTCCCTCCTAAAATAATTTCCACCCCCAATCGTAGAAGATGAATATAGATCTGAGCCATAATAATTATTATGTGCCAAAATGCATCAGATTGCACCATTTTGAGGTTAAGATTTTCCAAACCCTTTTAAATCCCTCCATAAACAATGTTCTAGTCCCAATAAAGAGGACAGTTACAGAGTGGGGCAAAAATATTTTGTGCCAAAATGCACCAAAACACACCATTTTAAGTGTAGACTTCCAAAATTTTCTTGTGGAGGGGGGGGGGGAGGATTTAGGGCACATCAGCTGCTGTGCTGTGAAAAATGCTCACGGGAAGGCCCTTTTTTGCACGTCCTTCCAATACTTGTCTTGGCTACAACTAGTCCTGTTTTGGCTCCACGGTGTTCAGATATGCCCAGCCCTGCAAAGGTCACTCCCAGTTTGATTCCCCAAGGGTCACTTGTGACCAAAAAAAAAACACCTACCCTCAAGGGTAGGGATGTACAACTACTAACTGTATCAATCCTGATAACTGTACTAGGGCCTAACAAGCCGCACACGCCCGTGCGCACCCTTTCCAGTAGCGCGCGAAACCCTACGGAAACTCCGATGGAGAGTGAGCGCGTCGGGATTCCCCTCAGCCTCCCTTTGGCAGCCAATCTATTTTTATCTGCCACAAGGTATTCCCCAGTCACACACTAATCAGCTCTCATCGATCTGTCACCCCAACACGGCGACATTTGGAGACATTTTAGCAGCATGGCGACCACTAACAAGAGCCTGTTCTCCCACAAGACGTTCTGTGTCATAACAGGAGCCAGTAAAGGTTTAGGACGCTGCATGGCGGTGAGATTTGCTTCCAAACTGCCGGCAGAGTCGGTCTTGGTGTTGATAGCTCGCAGCAGGGACCAGCTGGACAGAACGAGACAGATGGTTTTGGAAGCGGCTCCGGGGGTAAGAGTCAAGGTCGCCGCAGTGGACTTGGGCCAGGCTGATGCAGACTCAATAGATTCCCTATTATCTGATATTTACAACGAGCTGAATGTCAAAGTTGGGGATTTCACACAGGGATTGATCGTTCACAACGCTGCATCGCTCGGGGATGTGTCCAAGAGGATGCAGGAGTTGGACGATGCTGAGCAACTCAAGGGTTACTTTGATCTGAATCTGACTTCTGTGCTGGTTCTCAATTCTGTATTCTTCAAACACTTCAACGATAAGGCTGTGCCCTTCCAAACTGTCGTACAGACGTCGTCTATATGTGCGCTACAACCCTTCAAAACCTGGTCACTATATTGTGCTGGTAAGTGACCCCTCCCCGGTCCGGGCCACGCCCCCTCCCTAACACAAACTGTCCATACCCCCCCCCCCCCTCATATCTTTAATCCTACTACCGGTACCCTTCCCTTACTAGAGTAGGGGGAATTTCGACTCCGATAAGGGAGCAACAACATATTTCAGTGTGTACGAAAGCTTTCCGACCTGTCAGGAGAGGGGTGGGGCCAAAAGAAATGTCATCTCCTGTAAAGCTTAGCCCTAGGCTAAAGGGGGTTGGGATTCTCTGTAGGGTCTAGATGTCTACAACATTTGTTCAAACCACGATTCATTTGCTCACTAGCTCAAATTTAGAGAACATAGCTGAAGCCATGTAGTTGTTATGACGTGGGTTACCGTATACACTCTCAAACTTATTCATGATATTTATTTCAGCTAAAGCAGCGCGTGACATGTTGTTCCGTACCATGGCACTGGAGGAGGCCAATATCCGGGTTTTGAACTATGCTCCAGGCCCTGTAGACACGGACATGCAGCTGGAAGCGCGTACACGTACCGGGGACAAGGCCATCAAGGACATGTTTCAGGGTAAGTGTATGCTCATAATACATCAAGGAAATGGCAATAGTAAAATGTAGTATCAATAAAAAATTAAAAAATTAAATGGGAAAAATATATGTTATTGTAGTCACTGTGATAATGTCTTGAACCTTTCTTTTTATGATAATGAATAGAAATGAGTTTGAAAAGTAGGCCCTCTTAAAGATTAAAAGTCTTCAAGATTCAAAAATTTGAGAATTGGGTCATTTTTAAATCACTCTCTTCTTTTAAATACATGTGCACAATATATAACCCAAATTAGAAAATCTTTGAATACCAATAATTTGTCCTTGTATTTCAGACCTGCATTCACAATCCAAGCTGTTGACATGTGACCAGTCGATAGACAAACTGGTCCGGCTACTTGACAATAACACGTTTGACTCAGGAGCTCATATCGACTACTACGATATGTGAATCGACTATCTATCATAGTTATACACAAATTACGCACCTGTTTATTGTGGATGTATATGATAAGCCAAAGAGATTTTTCTCATGGGAGATGCATAAGTGAGTTAGTGCTTAGATGTTAGTGGAGGATCATGTATTTCATATAGCCTGTCAGGTCTGTAACAGTGACCATTGTTTGAAGAATTATGTATATGTATATTCCTTTGTGGAGGCCTCTTTACTTGATACCAAACACATTCCAGATGCGTTAAGAAAATAAATATGTGATTTCTTCCTTAGTCATGTAAATTAAGGTACCGGGTAATGTTACATTTTTCAGATAATATAACAGATATGATTTTATGTCCTTTTATTTTTGATATAGAATAATTATTATAAGTACCGTATGCATATTATAATCTTGAATGTATGACATTATTTACAAAATGGGATGGATGCTTTACCTACTATTTTGAATTCAGTCTTCGATGATTAATAATAAAATTGAACGAGATATTTAAAAGTGCCAAAAGCTGATGACACTGAAAGGCCTGTTAATGGTTGAGATCTGCTGTAGAGACTGTCGGACAGCAGGTGTAACATTGTACAAACTCGCTACACTCCAGTGAGTAGATCATCAGTGCTGCATTGATGTATCATGCCAACCCCTGGGTGCCAACCCTACCTACTGGGTTGAGCTCCCAAAGGTTGGCATGCTGCACCAATGTAGTGCCTCCGATTTGCTCGTCCGCACTGCATTGGTGTTGCATGACGACACATTAACATGATGTGAGCCTGGGTTAAATTAGCTTTACCCAGTAGTTGTTATTACATATAACATATATGAGGTTACATATTACTAGCTGTTATGTCTACAAACTGTTGTGTTTTGATAGATCTCATTATTTTGACAAAGAACTAGAGGGCTGGACCCAGATTGGTTATGCCATCAGCAAAGTCAAATCAAACTGCTATCAGTCTTAATATAGACAAAATGTTCTATGCTCTTTTCAGGGTAAACAAAAAACTCTAAAACTTATTAAAAGTGCTATAATTCTTGTATAGATACACAACCTAGTCTGCTGTTATTCAAGGAAATATAATTAAAGCCTTATTATACCAGTTAGAGCCTTATTACTTTTGTCACAACTTCGGTGAATTTCACTAAAATAACAGTTTTACCCCAGATCAGTATGTCCTATGTGAGATTGGGTTAAGTCTTGGTGGAGTGTTACCACAATTATGCCTGGTCCAAGTACTCATTCGAATTCTTCATAAAGAAATGTCCCATTTCCATAGAAGTCACCCACGAGGTCAGCCCCGTGGTCCCAAAAATATCCCATCAATTTTGATGTCCTAACTGGGGACATCAAAATTGTTAGATATACTCCTTTGCAAACAATTTTCTAAAATCAGAAAATTATTCAGGCCATTTAAGTCAGAAGCAGCTTGTTCTGCCTGACCAAAAAAACTATCTAGAAAAATATATATGTTTGGGAAAAAAAGAGTATTCACGAAAATTGAGAAAAATGCTTGAAACACACCTTTTTATTTTGTTTTGGCCTTAGCCTTATGATATTTCTATCCAGATAAGTTACCCATGAGTACAAGGGGGCAATCGGTTTTGATTATGCCCAATAATATGCAAACCTGTTTCAATGCCGAAAGGAGTCTACCACCCCTTTGCCCGAGTTCCCATCCCATACACTAGGTGGCAGGGTAGTCAATCCAATGCCACCTTTTCTTTCAACAGGTTTCATGCACATGACTCAATATCTGTCCTGCTATAAATCTGTTCATTTTTCTATGGTTAAGAAAATTCTACAAGAACTTGTACCATCCTGTATTTTAGAGTAGCCTATGCCTCTTACAAAGTCATTGGCCACAACCCACCTACAGTCAATGTGCACCCTCATGTTCTGGGCGTACCAAGTAACCAAATACATGAAGAAGCTAAACACACCTGTACCGGGCCAGTACTGTCATTGTACTGGCAAGTACCGGCACTACCGGGCCAGTACTGCCAGAACAGAGCCATTATAATGCCATTTAAGCTTGGTTGTACTGGCACTGTGCCGGCATAGTATCGACATATATACAAGGGTATGCCGGTACTGGCCCAGTACCGGCATGCCGCTACCACCATGCCGGTACCGGCACAGTAGTTTTCAAAGAAACCACCAGATGTCACCGGTGCATGTTTTATGATATTGAGGGTTTAGTTGCATATGATATCTCTATAACTATGACCCTCAGAGTCTTCAAAATAGTTTTAAATAGTTTAGGCTGAAACAGATTTCCTGTGAAATCTTATGGAATACAAACTTTGACATTAAATGTTATAAACAACTGGAAAACAAAGGGCATGTCTTTGCAAACACCTTTTGCTTGGTTATTACACAACCATAAGACCTGCAAGGTGTGTTATCTCTGTCAAAAATGGTTATGCTATACTACTGGCTTTAAACTGTAGCTGGTTGTTGCACCATGATGATTGATTGCCTAAGTCCTCAGGCCTTGAAGGACAATAGGTACAATATGATGTTAATTTTGCAACAGATCACTTATGCTTTTGATTCTACGTTATAATTTATACAGTGCTCAGTAACCGGTCCGGTACCGGCCCAGTACCGAAATGCCAGCATTGGTCCAGTACTGGTCCGATGCTGGCCCTGTACCATGTCAGTACTGGCAAACTGTACTGGCCCGGTACTGGTGCCATTTGCACCCCAGTACTGGCCCAGTACCGATTGCCTGTACTGGCCCAGTACCGTTGCCATGTTAGGGCCAGTACAGGACCGGTAAAGGCGTGTTTGCTGGGATATATAATACAGTTTTGATGGAAACTGTCTCCCATAATCCTAATAGGCCTAAAACAAAGGGTTGTATTCAGGTATCAAACATGGCCCAAAAAAATAGGGTCGATTGGTAGATTTTCTTTTTTACCAACTTTTTTGAGAAGAAATTTCTCCCTCTCTAATAAGTTCAGTAAAATAAAAATGTTCAGTACAAATAAAGTATTTTTTGGTACTAAAAACTCCAAAATGTCTTCCAAAAAATAAAAATAAAGTTTGGGTAGAGCCAAAAATTTGCTTTAAAAATTGGAACATTTTTTTAAATAGACCTAATACCGACACTAGTAGCCTTAGATAGGCTGCCTATCTTATTTTAGCCATGTTAGGGAGTGCTCATTTTTTAACAACAGGGGGGCAGCCTCGGCCAGCGCCTATCCTACCAGTTGGATAGCCTGGGAGCAGGCCATCATCCCATCCCAATCCACATCTTTACATTATATATACCTCTGTCAGTTATATGTGTTAAAGGCGCACTGAACCCACGACGTCATTTGCGTACAAAACTCGGCAGGGCTAGGTCCTCAACTCAGTGCGCCTTTAATTGTACAGTAGCCCACATTTACTTTTATTACCCCTTTGATATTGATTAGCATCTCTCTGTACTTAGATGTGTATTGGCCAATACACACCCATTTGCGCCACCAAACTGGCGCAAATTGGTCTCAAGTGAGATGCATGTCTGCTCCCATACCATACTCAGCAGAGAGACACGGAGCAGTGTTGGTATGGGAGTCCGAGACTGACAGGGGGGGGCGGTGAGATTTCGCGCGGAGCGCGCGGAATTTTTTCACCCCCCCCGCTAGAGGGGTCGAAACTTTTTACCCCCCCCCCCGGCAGGCCGAAAATCGCGCGCGTTCGCGCCCCTTTGTAGCATAGTAACGCGCGGGCTTTTTCCCTCAAAACAGGTTGAATTTTTTTTCAGCCCCCCCCAAGAGGGGTCTAAATTTTTTACCCCCCCCCGGTCAAGGGGTCCAAATTTTTTACCCCCCCCCCAAATCCACCACCCCCCCCCCTGTTGTTAAAAAATGAGCACTCCCTTAGGCCTATCCACCTTTTTCTAAGGGGCATGAGGAAACATGCACTTCCCATATCTACCCACAAGCTATAATGACAGCCCCCTATCCTATAATAGATTGTACGTAACATGGGTATTTAAAAAAAAAGTGTCCTACCATACCCCAGGTAAAATAAATAATAATCAAACCAGCATGGCTGAGTGCAAGTCTACCCAGGCTATATAGGTCAAGCCACTGACCCGTGCCCGTTTCGATCCAATCAACGCGCGCCATACATAGCCACGTGACCAAAACCGTCGTCCATGTTTATGGTACGAAATTTCCAACCGATAACTCTGTGTGTACCACCCAGAAAAGTGACTGAGAACTTGGATCATTACCAACCATGGGTGCCCCTGAGACAGGAGTAAAGCTGGAATAACTTCCTCGCTGGATCGTATGCGTACAGGTGAGGATTGTGAAGCTGGAAGGGCTTGAACGGGAAGGGGCCGGGGGAAGAAAGTTGTGCAGGTGCCCGCTGGTAAAGTGGTAGGGGCACGGCTGAGCGCCAAGCAGAGGCAGTGGTCGCTGCAAGAAATGTCATCAGTGTCATTACAAAGATCTACCATGACAAGCAACCAGGTCAAGATGCCTGGTCTAGCAAGCATGGTTTAGAAGTTGGAAACGTGCCGAGTTGAGGTACACCTGGATTCTGTTGTGAGTTTAGAAGTTTTGGAATACCCACTGATCTTTTGTTTTGTTCTGTAATCTGTGTGTGACGGGAGCGGTGTCTGGAGTAGACTTGTTGTTGTCAACCAGGTGGCAGCCAGCTGTAGGCCTACATGTAAATAGGTTTACCATCTTCACAGAGTCAGCATGCAGAAGATAGGCCTATATATGAGGCTATATTTAAGAAAATGACCATGTGAATATGGATGTCACTGCCACACTGCTAGACACTGCCTATATATAACTATATTAGTTACAGGTAGGCCTAGAAAAAGTGAAGACAAAATGGAATTCTGAAATGTAATATGGCAAAAGTGAGCAGTCCTCAGTTTAATTTAATGTACTAAGCCTAAGGGAGGATTCATTATTTATGGCAGGGGGGGGTGATCATTTGACAAATCAAATACGTAAAAAATAATTGGCCCCCCCTCGGAATAGGTTGAAAAACAAAGGCCCCCCCCCCCCTCGGAATAGGTTGAAAAAAAAGCGCCCCCCCCGCCCCCTCACCCTGGATCGTTTTCAACTTTATTACAAAAACGATGTTGGTGTCTACTAATTGTATGCATTTAATCCTGGGCACTTTTTTACCTACAATTTACTACCTTGCAACTAATACATCCATTCGTAAGGTGTTTTAGTGTAAACGTCTCATGATACTCGCTGGTGAGTGATAAAAGTCAAACCTCAGACACTTGACCTACATACCGTTGAGTTTAAGGGCCCCAGCGCTTATAAATTGGAAGCTCCCATACCCTCAGTGCTTACATGGGGCCGGCACTTTTTTGAATACTGACAAAACGGTGGGCTATTGTGAGTGTCAAAAGTGATGCAGTGAGAAATTTGCTGGGAGTTTGAGGAAAATTTTAGAAAATTTTGAAAATATTGACATAATTTGGTAAAATATAACACAGGCTGTTACCAAAATTCGCGACATTTCAACGTACTAAATTCGCGACATTTTTAGGAATACCCCTAAAAAAATGTGTCCCCCCCCCTCAAATGCTCACCCCCCCCCCCCGGCCATAAATAATGAACCCTCCCTAAACTGTGACTGAGAGAGTAGTGGCCTAGCCTAGACCTACTTATAGGCCACTATAGGCCTGCTCTCTCAGACTCTAGGCCTACAATAATGGCCAATAATTGTGCCACCGTATTTCAAAGGGGAGTGTTCATTTGATAACAAAAGGGGGTAAATTTTGGGAGAGGGGTTTCAAAATTCGACCCCTTAATTCATTTGGGAAGTTGGGGGGGGGGGGGGGTAACCACTTTTAACCCCTCTTTAATTTTGAGGGTTGCACAGTGCATTAAATATTAGCTATTATAATTCTTCCCCTTGTGACTTGTCCTCGTGATGCGTGAATGCAGCTCTGTAGTCTGGTGCTCAAGTAGGGCCTACCGTAGCTCACCAGTAGATCTACTTTCTGCTATAGGGTGACCCCAGTCTTTACCAAATCCTGCCGGACAGTGGCAATGTCCGCCTAAAATGGCTCTGGTCCGGCAGAATGACTGGTGTTGCAGGACCTGATGTCCTTCACATTCTGGGCTTTCCAAAACTGAATGAATTTTTCAAATATTCCAACTAGAACTGAAGTTTCAAATTCTAGAGTGCACTCTAATATTCTAGGCAAATTATAGCAAGTTTTTGTTATTATTTTCTTTTATAAATGCTATTCTATTCTAAATATTATGTAAAAACTTAGATTTTGGTATCCGGTCCTGCAGAAATATATCCGGTCCTGCAAAATGGGCTAGCTGCAGGACCGACTGTCCTGCATGCCGAAAAAGTTTTTGCAAAGACTGAGGGTGTGAAAGTTATCCGATGCCACGCAAAAAACGGGTGATTTTATACCCTCGAATCAGGACAGGAAGCGATGTCACGCTATGGGGTATTTCGGAAAAAATATTATTTCTCAGCAAAGGGAGATTTCTACTGGAAATGCCTTTAGATAAATATGTGTCAGGCATGTACCCTGCTCCCCTATATCATGGTTTAGGTAGGAGAATCACCTGGAATAAGAAATCTTCATAGTTTCAAAAGCGTCCATACTTAAAGCATACCGCGCCGTGGTTTCCGGTCCTGATTCGAGAGTTTTTGTGACCCGCACAACTAAAAGTAAACAGGTAGGCTTTCGCCCCCTATTCTGGTGCTCAATGAGGAGCCACTGTGTAGGCCTGAGTCTAGGGCTAGGGTCAGTTTTCGACTGATATAGGCCTACCCCAGAAGTAGGTGTGGAAATCTCCTGTCAGATACCCAATGTTGGGTATTCACACCTCGATAGGTGTGACTGAGCACTTGGTACATCCTATGAACTCATTCCCCCACCCCTTGAAATTTGGCTGACCATGGCCATGCACTGACGTGCATAGTGTTGCATTGACTCATGAACTTCTTATGATCTAGCTGTGAGTGCGTCATTTAGCTCATTAAGAAAATCCCTGAGCACCTGTAGTACCGTAGCTCATCAGTGAATGTGGTACATTCACTGATGGTGCATGCATTATGCCTAGCCCTAGGCTACCTTCAGGTCGACATATTCCCAACGGGTCGGCATATGATGCATGAATGCGAGTAGGCCTAAACTTTCCAGGGCTGCATTAATGCATCATATTCATAGTCGACGAAAAGGCACTTAGGTAACACAAACACGTCGGGCCAACGTTCCCCATGGAGAATGTTAAATACAAGTAGGCATTCAAATGAAATATTAAAGTTTTCCTCACGATTGAAAGCAGTATAATACCGTACATAGTTCAAACATAGAACTCATCAGTCCAGGCCTACATTTGATTACCTGCATAGATAATTATATATTGTAAAAAAGATAGAAAATATTCCCAAAATCCTCTGCGGGTTGTAGATACTCTAATCAAAAACGATGATGCAGCAAATTGGTCTTTTAAGTGATATATTGTAGGCCTACCAACATAGGCCCTACATGTACATAAATGTAACTACACTATAAATGTATCCAACACTGTGGCAAGCTGGCCCGGTGCCCACCAACTCTGACCTAACCCACACATGGCCCCTTGCCGTCAACAAGGGGCACGAGCGGTGTAACATGTTCACTCGGCCCAGCCTTTGTGGTCTACTTCACCTCTTTACATGGAATCTGCATACTAATATTGGTTTGGACTTGTAGGTGTGGTCACCGCCAAGCTAACATGACATGTTGGTATTAAAATGAGATGCAAAACCCTAGACACAGCTGGTGGAATCTTCTGGTCTAAGGAACCCATTAACTTAATGTGGTGTTTTTAACATTGGAAATACCACAATATGGATGATTTTAATTTTAGCTATGACTGGTGACACTAGTAACAGATCAGAAGTCGAAAACTCATTCACGATATACAAATTACTATATTATTATTAATAGAAAAAGGTCAGTGTAAAAGGATGGGGGTATTCAGCTGAAAATGGATTCTGCAGTTGTCCCTGATGTTTTTGTATTGATTAAAATATTAATGGATCTAGATATAAGAGACAAAGGAAATGTGTACTGTTCAAATTCTGTTTCAATACTGGAGTATATACTGACCGTTATGTACCCTAAAGCTTGTTTTGTAGCATTGCTGAAAATATTATACAACTCTATTTGATTAGTTCTATTAAAATGACAATAGCCGCACCGGATCAGCTGCACATGGTTTATTGATGTGTGGACACAGCTGTTGTGTGGGAGTGCCATATAAAGCAGACCTCATAGAGTGTGTCGATATAGTGGGTCTACAGTATAACCGTCCCAGTAGACCTAAAAAGTATAAAATCATTTGTGTTTAGGTAACATGGTCAAAAAAAGGTATGGTCGGTAAGGTGTTTTTTTCTGATACCAATAATTTTATGCGTTAGGAGAGATGTTTACTCATCGTTTCAGAAAAAGAATGAAAATTGTAAGTAGTGAAAGCCCAAAAACGTCTCTTTTATACAGCACAGTTTAGATACCATTAATGAACGTATTCAAATACTCAAAGCTGCATCTTTTGTTGCTGCATGTTTGATTTTCGCGTATATTTGAGAACGTTTGACTCTAAAGATACTTTTCAGGGTAAACCAGTGTTGCCGAAATAACGCCGGTACGCCGGCTTTTGCCGGCGTAGAATCTTAATGGCCGGCGTAGGGCCTTAGGACGTAGGCCACAATGGCCTGCCATGATCTCAGCTTCCTAATGGTGAAAGAATTTTTCAAATCGGCCAATTAGAAGCGAAGATAGGGCCACATTTGTAAAATTGAATATATTTGCAATTTTTTAAAGTTTTTGCATAGTAAAACAAGTTATAATGAAGTTTATGAAGGTACCTTGAAATATCAAAATTCATATGTACTCATATGGCCTGCGTGAGTATGAAATGGCCTGCGTAAGATGCCAAGACGCAGGCCACCTTGGCCTGCGTTGAGAAAAAGTTTTCGGCAACACTGGTAAACACAATACATGTATGAAACTGT
The DNA here is from genome assembly GCA_947462335.1 of Harmothoe impar. NCBI lineage: Eukaryota > Metazoa > Annelida > Polychaeta > Phyllodocida > Polynoidae > Harmothoe > Harmothoe impar. The sequence continues at coordinate 62,341,586 of OX381707.1, read as the reverse complement.
GTAAGTAATAGAGAATCTTCTCTCTATTCCAGGTCCACAATGAACAACCACCGGCGGAGGAAGAAGCGCCATACGCATGGCACCAAAACGGTGGATGTGAGTCGTGGTAAGACCGGGTACGGCTTTACCATCTCAGGTCAGCAACCATGTATCCTCAGCTGTATCGTGGCGGGTAGTCCGGCCGACCGCGCCGGGCTCAAGACCGGAGACTACCTGCTCCATGTTAACAACCTTAATGTGTCCAAGGCCTCTCACGATGAAGTAGTGCGTCTCATTGGTTCCTCCAGTGGTACATTAACACTGGTCATTGCAGAGAACGATAATGATTCAGACTCCTCGGACGACGACTTCCAGGCCCGACCCAAAAATAAGTATCCGAACAGGGTACGCTTGAGGCAGCACCAGGGTAAGAGTGAGAGGGATGGGCCCAATGGTTTCGGACGAGAGCGATCAGATAATGTCCGAGGTAGATCAGGTGGGAATATACAACAGCCGCAGCAGAAGAAGCAAGTGGCCCAAATCCGATCCAGAGGGTTAAGTCCTGTTGTGGAGCGCTACGGCCGAGATGGGGGCTCGCGAGGGCATCGTCATGGCCAAATGGACCATACTCCGCAGGGGGGAGTTTGGTACCAACATAACCAACCAGGCCAATTACAACCACCTACTGTTCCTATTGGGAGAGGTGTTGAAAATATGGACCCTCTCAGTGTTGCTGTCTACCCGCGACGGCAGAAACATGCCAGCGCAGGGGCAGCCCCTATCCGACCTCCCCAGGGCACCAAGCACACCATCATCACCCGCGAGATGAGGATGGTGAAGAGCCAGAGCCAACCGGAGAACCTGGGGATCCCCCAGGGATTCCATGGTCATGGTGGTAGGGAGATGCCACCTCCTCCTGTCCAGCACCAGCAACCTCACTCTAATATGATGACAGCACAGGACCTATCCAACATCCTCTATCCATCCATTCAACCCCAGGTTATTCAGCCTGTACCAGGGGGCATTCCAGTGGGTGACCCCAAACAGCCAAGTATCAGGATTATTGTCGGCTATGTCGGTTCTGTGGAGATGCCCAGGGACTCACACATGCCCTGCTCGCGACAGCAGTCCATCCGAAGTGCAGTGCGGAGACTGCGGGTGGACCATCGTGTGCATACATTAGTCCTTATGGATATATACATTGGAGGGATTCGGATGACGAACGCCCTGGGAAGTATAGTAGCGCTCTATGCTGCAGAGAGGATTGCCTTCAGCGGAACTTGTCCAGATGACAAGCGGTTCTTCGGCATTGTCACATTGCATCGAGATGATGTGGATGGGCAGGCAGGTCCTCCGGAGGACATCCTGCTCGCGGGTAGCTCCTGTCATGTGTTTATGGTGGACCCTGATATGGCTGTCCACAGTGTACACATGCAGAAGGCAAGAAGTTTTGGGGTCCAGTGCATCTTGGATCCTGTCACTCAGTTTTGCCAGGAATTCCCGCAGTTTGCTTCAGTGGCTGTAAAACACATCACCAAGATCTGCCGGAAGAGAAATAGTGTGTCGAATGATGCAGAGGTAGAAGCACTGAATGAGAACAGGGCAGTGCAACAACAACAGCATCAACAACAACAACTGCAACCACAGCAGCATGGGCCGAGGAATAGTGAGAGTAATAGTAGTAACAGCGATAGCGGTCTCGGCTTTGGTACCATAGACCAAGCAGCTAACGCAGACCAAGTCTATGTGGTTGACATGCCCAATGGGGCCAACACTACTGCAGACGCACATAATGCCTCGTCCAGCCAAGATTCCTCCCTGAATTGGACGGCCGAGCGGTCAGCTTTCCACCCTGCAGATGGGAGTATGTATAAGTCCACCGGTGAGTCAGACCTGAGTACCATGATACCGGCCGGCATGCGGCAGTACCAGTCAGGTACCTCAGAGCACAGCCTGTCCTCTAATGTCAACACATCCATGAGCAGCAATGATGCCTCCTTTGTGGCACACGCACAAGGGAATAGCAGTAGTACCTTCGATAGGCTTAACCTCCGCGTCATGCCAGACCCCAGAGGAGTCAGTCTGCGAGCTCCGCCCACTGATGTCCTTGACAAGCAGAACAGTGCCGATAACCTCAGAAAGAGCATGCATAAATACATGCAGTCTCAGGCGCAACAACGCTTTATGGAGCAATCTGGGAGCGATGCCGAATCCCTGCGCTCAAATGACTCCACAAACAGCAACAACAATGGAATGGCAACGACTAACTCGCGCACCGTGAAGGGTATCCGCTCGCAAGGGGTGACCGCCAGTGACATTGTTGACCCTCATAAGTTAAGTCCGAGGGTTTTCCAACCTGCTAGTATCACTCATCAGCCCATGTCACAGTTTGGTCATCATCAGCATGAGTTCCTCGTGCCTGCAGTGCCAGTGCTCACCAAACCCCCTGTGCCCGACAGAAAGCCCCCAGCACTCCCACCCAAAACAGGGTGGCGAACACCCATGCGCGAGCGACCACTTCCGGAGCGTCCAAAGTCCACACCCCCGTTCCGGGGCAACATGGTGACCCCACCGCCCCTGGCGACGGATGAGGAGTATGACTCGGACCCCGGGAGTGTGATGGGTGGCGCCCTCGGTGGTGAGGAGGAGTGGAATGGACGCATTGCTGACCCTGAGTCTGAGCTGGACGATAAGGACGAAGAGGAAGGTGGGGAGCAGAGCACCAAGCCACGCAAGGAGAAGAGACGCTTCTCTGAGGGATTCTTCATGAAAAAGGTAGGAGCTCTCACAAATTTTAATGTGTCATCGTTGTTGTTTCAATTGATTTCTGCAGGTTTAAATTGTTCAAGCCTATTTCAGTCTCGAGTCTTCAAAAGTTGATTGCGAGCTCAGCGATGCAAGATTTACACAGCGCATTGGTCCGATGGGTTTTCCCTTTAGCGGTCGGCCCCTTGAATCAAATGTCTCCTGATGAACACTGGATGACCATGCTGGGTCCAGGGTTCTCCCCACACTGCAAGTACACCGGCGTGCCGCCGGCGTCCTTTTCACTGCCGCCGTTGTCAAATGGCTTTAGAATCGCCGCCAGTGTCCTTTTAGCTTTCTATAGGTGTTTGAATTTTGCAAATACTCCAATTAGAACAGAAGTTAGAGCTATTTTATGCAATTTCAGAATATTATTTTTTCAAACTCTGTATTGATTTTTAGTAATATTGGGATTTTTTATGGTAAAATGAGAAACTGTTATATTTTGAGAATATTTGCCGATTGCTTCGATATCACAGAAATCTGGCTTTTACGGTGTCATTTTTTCATCTGCGGAGAACCCTGCTGGGTCGGACACGGCATGAGGCCAGGTCACATGAATGATTGCTTAGTGTTGCTCAAATGATGTTGTCATGGCTGGGTGAGCCCATCAGACCGACCATGATCTTAATTTTTCAGATATTCCTCTTAGAAGAAAACTTATCCAATGAAATAACACATTTTTCAATCGAGTTTGTAAGTTCATATTAAAAGTATTTCCAGCTGTATTTATTGATATAAATTGGTGTGAAATTACCTAAGTAAATGGGAATCAAAATAGACAAAGCCAATTGCCTACAGCCTAGTCAGTAAAGCCGGAAGGTCTTACCAAGAACTGCATAACATCATATAGCACCTCTTATCATTCCTAGTGGCCAGATTACCCCCAATCACGTCATACTCCTGCCGTTAGTGTTATGGGCAATGATCACTGCATGCTATCAGAGAGAAGGACGAGGAATAGTGCACTTTCTAACGGTCTGGGTATAAGAGTTAAAGTGGGACGGGGGGGGGGGGGGGGCTGAATAATAGATACCTGGTTCGATATTAATCGCATCTCTAGTGTGTCACATTGCCAATCACAGTCAATGTCTTTGCTCCCCTCTGATAAAAATCAGCAAATTAGAGCAAGGGACCTTGTATTTTGTGATTATACGTTGCAAATATTACTTAAAGTATGTTTTAAAGCAGTTTGTCCTCCTAACTATATACCTGTACTAGTTAGTATATGGCCATGATATCCTTACGACCCCACCCCAATTCTAACCCCTGTTAAACCCATGTGTGGGCCGTACCGTGTCCATGTGAATTAGAGCTAAGCAAAGTCCATTAATAACAATCTCTGAGGAGTTACATGCATGGGAAAAGGGGACTCCCCTCAGTTAAAACTTGCAGCAAAATTTACTAGAACTAAATGAGCATGTTAGCCATAGGTTGTGGTAGGGTGGTTGGGCACGTGGACACACCCACAACCAGTGACATACAACAAGTGAGTGTGCCTGGTCGTGGGAACAGGGGATCTGGGGTGACAAGGGGAGAAGAGGTCTATTTAATGGCCGCATAGTACATTAATGCATTAGACCCTTGGTGGTCATGATGCATGAATGCAGCCCTGGCGAGTAATCCATGCATCGTGACGTCCACTATGGGCTTTATGCATCCCAGGAGGGTCGCCGTGATGCATGAATGCAGCTTATGCGAGCTAAACGACAGGGCTGCAGCTCTCATGCATCAGGATGAACATATACTAGTGGTATGCGGCCCTTAAAGGGTTAGTATGTGTGGTGTGGGGAGTGGGGGGTATCTTTGCCCCTGGGCCATACAGGAGAGTCCGGTAACAGGGTGCAGACTTGGCATGCTGTGGGGCCCTCTACACACGACACACGGTGACATGGACACACTTAGCATGCACAGGTGCTACTGACGGTGGCCACATGAGATGTTAATTGTTACACCCTAAAAAAAACAGCATCATAGTGTCACATCATCAACAGGTCCTTGTGGTTTATTCAGGTGTCTAATCTTTAATTTTAAATCTTTCAAAGGAGCATAATCACCGAGCGTATGCCACTCACAATTCTAGTACCGGTACTGTTCTAGTCGACTATGTGGTTAAGTGTGAGTAGTGAGAATGCCCTTTCAAATACAAGGGCACTATCACTAGTATCAGAACTGACAACAGCGGCTAGGGGGTGGGGCTGTCTTTGGGTTAGGCGACGAAACGTGAAACTCTTCCCAATAGTCCAAAATTTAAAGGGGTGGTGGGTCTTGAAAAAGGTCCCAAAGTAGGTGATACCTGTGCCGGGAACATGCGGCCCAGAATAGCATGCTAATGTGGGACCCCCTAAACCACTGGACCATTCTGAGAAGTTGTTCCCATTCTGAATTCGTCCCTGGCCATGACGGTGGTCTTTTTTGTGTGTGCTATGAGTCCTGATTACCACGATAATAAGTTGCACCTGTAGAATATAACTACACTACTTTGATATTAATTGTAAAGGACATGCTGCCAGAAAGAAAACGCCCTTCCAGAAGACAATAGAATGGGAGGAAGGCAAATGACTGGAACAAAATATTGTAAACTATGAATTTGTCGTTAATCCTTTATTTATTCCCATATATACATGTACTACGCCCTCCCCCCCCCCCCCTCCCAATGTCCTAAAGCACTACTACCGTTAGTAGTAGTACTTTCCGGTTCCCCTGTAGAGTTGGAGGTAAGGACGTTTGGGAGTTGTTCTGGCGAGTCTCTGTGGCTCTGGCCCCTCGCCAGTCTCAATCAACTCGACAATAACAATCCCCTCCGTCATCTGCACCTTATGGGGTGCCGAGTAGAAAAGTAAAAGGTGTCGTTTTTTTGACTAGGTATACCGTATTCGACGTAATAAGCGCCCTCCCCCTAATAAGCGCCCCCCCCCCTCCATTTTGGTGCATTTTTAGACTACAACAAAGGCTCAAAATGCAATATTTCGGAAACAATTAAACTCTTAAGTACTAAAACGCCATAAAAATAATTTTATAAGCGCCCAGGGCGCTTATTACGTCGAATACGGTAATCTAAGTATACAGTTACATTTAATGGATTCTGATTCTAACCATTTGTAAAATAGAAGGGGTATGTATGGTAGGAATACTCGACTTGTGCGTGGATCCAGAGTTCCTCAAACGTTTTGATGCATTATAGTCAGTTGTATCGCAGGGATGCCAAGTGTTACGATTTTTTCGTAATTTTACGATTTTCCCCTCCTATTACGCCATTACGATTTTAGATATCAAATTACGATTTTCAGTATGTTTTAAAGTAAATGTATTATACTGAGGTATACGATGATGAATAGCCTAATATTATAGGAATCAAAAAAAATTGATCAAACTTAGATTGTGTTGGCTATCAACCATACAGAAATATAACATCACACATTGAGGAGCAAAAAAATGATGGATCATGGCTGATGATTACGACTTTAATGAATCAATAGAATCCATTTATGCATTATGCTGACCCTTCAGAGATGTTGTTAATTGTTACGATTTTTGTTACGATTTTAGCCAAAAACGGTTACGATTTTGTGGCCCAAAAGTCGTAAGAAATACGATTTTGGGGTGGGGTAACTCGGCATCCCTGGTATCGATATCTTTTTTTATATCTTTGTCTTATTTCATTAGTTAAAAAGATAATAGGTGTGAGGAAAAGTTCACGCGGCAAAACTGAGGTACCCCATATGCTGAGAATCTGCACTGGAGAGTAGTATAACATGTGAGATGTGGGTGCTCACCCAGCGGCCACATGTACTTCAGAGTTCAGACTGTTACAGTCAAACAAAGACTACCTTGTTGTAGTGTATAGCATGTTCGATGTTAGACATGGGACACATTAGTTCTAGGCCACACCCAGTCACCTTATAGCCGATCCTAAAGCCATCTGGAGTCGGGGATTTCTCCAAGTAGCACTGCAAATACAAACAGTTACCAACACTGTTACATAGATAGACATGTAAGTATGGAAGGCCATGGGTGTAAGACCAATGGGGGTCATGGAGCCTCCCCATCGGAGAGGGGAATGCCTTCTGTCTGTAATTTATTTCTAAAGACTCCCAATTTGCTGGTCTCCTCAAGGCAATGACAAATATACTTAACAAGTAGATTGTCAGAATCCATCATGTGTGGCAGTAGGTAGACCTACCATAATAATGTACCCCCTCATGATGTACTGCCCTTTATGATGTCTGTAATAGTCTGTTTGTGAAGCCTATCTATATCAACTCCTATGGCTGTAAAGCTAATTATGTACAAATAACATAATCGGTTTTGGCTTTATAAACCCCCATGAATCATGGGACGAGATGGTATTATACCGTATTCGACGTAATAAGCGCCCTGGGCGCTTATAAAATTATGTTTATGGCGTTTTAGTACTTAAGAGTTTAATTGTCTCTAAAATCGTGAAATTTGGGCCTTTGTTCCAGTCTAAAAATGCCCCAAAAGGGGGGGGGCGCTTATTACGTCGAATACGGTATTATAATTTCCCGGTACAGAGACAATAGTTGCCAATGGTGATACATCTTATAAATGCGTGAAGAAATCTGATTCTTGATGGTTGTGTCCATGTCCTTTATGACAACAGATACCATGCTAAGGCCACACCAATAAAAAGTTGGTCAATGGATTTCACTTTTCAAAAAATGGTGCGAGCGAGGGAATTTTTAGTGGACCCCTAACATAAAATATATTGGTTGGTCTGGGGGAATTACTCGAAGAAAAATTTGAAAAAAAAAAAATTCTCAATTTTGAAAAAATGAGGCGAGCGAAATCCATTGACATAAATTTCCTTTTTTTTTGGTCTGGCCTAAAATGGCACACACAAAAACACGACGTTTGACCGACCCTACCTGTAGCACACGTACCATTGCAGCATACATGTATTTCTCAGAATGATGTGCACTTCCCTTTGGTCGTTTTTCTGACCAGAGCGTATTGCCTACAGGGAAAATCCATCATACCTGTGCCTGTTATAGTGCGTTTCATGTGCCCCAATAACCCCAATATATCAAAGTGATAATGGGACAACGTCACATTAAAAAAGCACAACTCCAATGCATCTAACACGCCACACACGTGTCCGTTTGTGATGGTAGCCTACAACAAAAAAAGAGAAATGAGCAAAACATAACAGGGAACTCAGTCATGATTATTTTGTGGTTTGCATTGGAATTAAAAATGCCCAATTTATTAACACTACTCAGCTTAGTGGACATGCAATAGAGGATATTCCATATAACATGTTAATCGAGATTAAAATGAATGAACGAATATATACATGGTGATGATAATTAGTGATCATGTTATAGATTTAAAGAATGCATAGTAGTCTGGCGATTAAACTTATATGTATGATGAATTCACCGACTTAATGTAATGTAATTTAAGGGGTAAGGTAAGAAACACCCCCCCCCCCCGGCTGAATATCCAGCCAGCAGTCTCCGCCCATACCAGGGGTATACCCATGTCAGCATACAAATGTCTATTTAATGAGATATATAATCAATATTCACATTTATTCACGGATTCTGAGCCTGTCCAGACAGAATACTGATTATGCACCATGTGTGCCCAATTGATCAATCCCACCGGTCTGACCATATATAACACGTAAGGTTATGGGAGTAGATTTGCCCAAGGCCCCTTGTCATATTGTTCACGTCACTTTTCGTCATGAAATTAAGGCCAATGATAAGAAGTACCTACGTGTATACGTTTTGGAGTCCCAAGTGAATGCCTTAATAATTCCCAAGGCTAGACTGAGCGACCACGTCGTCTATAAATGACAGGTATTCTAAATAGCTAAATACAGTTAATAGGGTATGTTTTAGCAGTCAGATTTCATTCAACTTTCAAATTACTCTTAAAGTTTGTCTTTGTAAATATTATTCATCTTTATGGAGAATACTAAGTTCTGATTTTGTCCATCAGAAATTGAATGGTTTCATAGATAGCTGTATGTCAAGCTGCGTGTGTGTGCCGCGGGGCTCCTTACTGAGTGCTCATGGCCTTTAAAATGCTCATTACTTTTACTAGATCTAACATTTATGGTATCATACATACCGGTGCCGTAAGGCATCGGCTATAAGACAAGCTGACCCCGTCCTTTGACAAAAGGAATTCACCAGAAATAGAGAAATGCATTTAATGTTCTGTACAGTAATATCAACCAAAACCTTTAGATTTAAAAAAAAAGTTTTGGTTGAGCAATACAATGTATACACATGTATACAAACACATGTTGGCTCGTTGAAGATTCAGCCCAGGTTAAAGAAATAAAAAGGGGAAATAAATTGTATTTAATAATGACATTTTTCGTTATACCTATTAGCTGTGAATTATTGTTTTGTTTAGTACAGGTATTGAGAAGTGTCCAGCTGTGTTGTGATCAGGGTTCTCCGCAGACTAAAAATTCACACCGTAACTTCTCGCGTAGAAGTAGCAGCTTATAAGAGTCAGACCCAGGATTCTCTTAGGCTGGGCATGAGGCATATACAAGGGTTGTTGCTGGTAATTTATGATACCACATCTTAATTGATGCATAAAAGTCGTTTCTTTTGGATAAAAAGTCCTAAAATTGGAATAACTTCTGTTCTAATTGATGGATTTTCAAATTACAAAAACCTATAGAAAGCTAAAATGACACCGGCGGTGATTCTGGCGTAATATGACGCCGGCGGCAATGAAAAGGACGTCGGCGGCAATGAAAAGGACGCCGGCGGCCCGCCGACGTCGTTGCCGTGTGGGGAGAACCCTGGTGATGGAGCCCCTTTATCACTGTTTGTTCTAACGTACTCAGAACACTTCATAAGTTCCTTCTCCCTTATCTGAACAATTATTGAGATTAAAAGACTATTACCATGGTGGGATGGTGGCACATGGATTCCTGACACGTCAAATGTCAATATTCAAAAAGAAAAGAAAATCAAATGTATGTAGCCTGGACTGCCTGGTATTCTATTTGTCTGAATTCCTATCGAACGACCCTTCCTGTTTACCAGTCTGATAGGTATGTTCTGTGGTTGGCATGTATCAGTGGTCAATTTTGTCTACAATGGTATAAGTGCCACTGCCATGATAGTGATATAGCCTTGTGTATTCATAATGGCCTCTTACTCTTAAACTTTGATAAATTATACAAGCCACACAGGGAGTCTGAAAATTGCTTATTTAGTTATGTGGTATACTTATATAATGTGCACCCTATAATTTATATTATAAATCAATGTTTGATATCAAATTGAATATACCGGTAAGTCTTAATAGGGCACACGCCCTGGCTTATGGGAGAGTTTACAAAAGTAACCTTTCCTTTCGGTATTTAAAGAAAGGACTGCGGCTATCATGAAAGTTAACGACTAGTTATGGATCGAAGTGTCCATCCGCCCCCACCTCCCACCAGCTGCAGAGAAAATAAGTCAACACAATCTCTGATTCTTAAGTTCCAAGAATGTGACGAGATTCTACCTCATGCAGTATCAGACGTGCCTCATGTGAGATAAGTGGGGTCTGGGTCGTCATCAGCACGTTTAGACGTACACGGGACCCTGGCCTATCGATTATAGATTATGCTGATCTAAAACTTAACTTAAAGGGAATCACCAGGAGTGAGATAGCTACACCTCTCAGCTGTCTACCACCTACTGGGTTCAGTCCATGTGTAGGTATGAGAGTGGGTACATGTGGTAACATTATAAGGAGGCAGTATGGGAGCAGGACAGAAGGCAGAGGCGTGGGACCCTCTCGGACTCATCGTCTACCTCATGTTTTTGTATGGAGATAACGGAGGGAGTTCTGACAGCCAAAAGGTATGTTACATATTTTGGGGTAAATTTATGTGAGATGGTATATATAATATGTACCGGCAGGGGAGGGGGGCTCTATCTAAAACGATGCATATATATTTGTATTGTGATAAAACATGGCATAGGTTGACATTAGGGGGAAACACATTTGTTAAGGTTGATGTTTTCAGCTAATGTGTTCATTTCCCTATTTCAAATTCTGAACTGTATCAACATAGGGTTATATGATATATACTAATTCAGAATTCTTCTTTCTTAGCCAACCACCATAGGCTAAATAATAATGATAAACATCATTTATTAAAAGATAACTATATGTATGTATCTAATAAAAACACACATTAGACCCTGTGTACTATAGGCTAGCTGTCAGCAGATGGTCAAATACCCACCCAAGTGGATACTTGTAGAATGAGGGCTGCTACTCCAGTGGGGCCATCCCGTCAAGTGTATTATACCAACCCTCTCCTATACACTAATGCTGCTACCAAAAAATGGCGAAACGTTGGCTTGCATAAGGATTTATATTTTTTTATCGCAAGCAAAATAATGGCTTAAATAACCTTCCTATTGACCTACCCCTGGGTACAATGGATGTTGCAGAAACTGCGAAATAATTATAACCACACTGTGTCATCATATGGGAGATGTGTGTGTGGGGGGGGGGAGCACTGTAGATCATAGGGAGCTGTCACTCTAGTTAATGTTAATGTACGTTGATGGTAAAGATGGCTATCTGAACCGCCAACAATTAACTGGAATTAATCATGGTCATATCGTCAATCATAGACAGTGCTAATTGATCCAAATTACCAGACGTCTGGAACATGTTAAGTGCCTTAATTTCGGCACTATCCTCAAGTCATTTTAGGTCCATTCTTGGCGGGGTGTGTTAAGACCAAAATTGGTAGATCATCTGTAAAATGTACTAAATTCCCCTAGTCTAATTAACCTACGGTACCTATATTGAATAATACGAGAGAGTGTCGAAGGAAGCGATTGGGTGGGGGGGGGGTGAGAAAAGGTTATAACCTGGGACTACGTGTTATCTGAAACGTAACTAACGGCCAATAGGTATCAAACTAGACTCGTCCCTTATCGCTATAGCATTGACTCTAGACAGTAGGACAAGTGTCTTGGTGGGTTGGCAGGTGGTCACGGTACAGGAGTACTCACCTGTAGTATTAGGACTACCTTTATCACCTCTCATGACTCATCCCCTCACCTCACTACTCCAGGCAGTGCCATAAGACCTTCTTTGTCTGCCTGCCCTTCCCTCTTACCCAAGCCAAGGAGGTGAAGAAGGAACGTCATCACAGTCTCTTGGAAGGTATCCTTGGAAGAGAAGGATTTATTACGTTTGAAACTACATTAAGCAGTTGAGAAACATTCATGTATGCTAAATTTGGGGTGATGGTAAGAGTAACAATTACGAGATTGGAACCAGGTGAGCAAAGAAATGCAGGTGTTTATAAGACACACTCGTAAAACATCATTTTGTTTTACATGTAGTTGCTATGTTGCTAGAATGATAGATAAAAGTTTTGGTTAGATATGAATGAAATTAATCACCCAGTCCTCATATCTGCAAGACTGTACATGAATATGCCATTGCCTAGCTATAGGTGAATACTGCCTTCAATTTGGCAGACCATGATCATGCTGCCTACCAAAATAAAACCTACATATAGCAGTTAAGTACAGTTAATGTTACTGTGTTTCCCCTCGAAGTTCAATGTCAGAAATGAGATTAAAAAGAGAAAAGAAACAAGCAGTAGTAATGCAGATTTAAACACATTTGGGACAGGAGTCACAAAGTCGGCCTGGATCCTACCTGAATGGATCTGGCATCTTGCCAAGTCACGTGACCGTGGGTCGGTACACGTGACCCGACCTGACCTCGGAGTAATTACATTGGATGCCGTCAGGTGGCGGCCCCAATTGGCAGCCTCGTTCTCGCTACAGTGTCTAATTGCAAATGGCGGTAGTCTGGGTGGGACGGGGCGTCTTGTTGTACATCCTCTGAACTCTTCCTTGCTATTTAAATATTTAATTAACATGCTCACCCCGCAAGCCAGCAACGCTGTCATGGGAACTAGTACTAGAGTTGTAGACTGGGGGATTTTCTATGGTAGGCTAGCCTTGCTCCTGGTCTTGGTAATATAATTAGCCTGCAAGATTTCTTGAGCAGTTAAAAGCTGATGTTGATACTACATATTGTCTACATATAATGACCATTGTCTTTAAATTTTGACTTAGATACCTACATTTTTATGTTCAGTACAAATAGGCTACACATCATGTTACATGTTCTGAAACAGATGTTCTAATTAGTTGCAAAAGCAAAATAATGAGGGTTCTGGCAACGACTCACACCTGGTATAAATATCTTTTTAAAAAAAGTTCACATATATGCATCGTATGCATAGTAAGCCGTTATCCAAACAACCCTTTTGTAGCCTTCCATATAGGGCTTCCATAGTATGCACATAAGGCCTTCACCCCTGGTTTTCCAGAAGCTGTCTCAATAGTGCACTATTCACGAGAAATACGGGTATGCTGGATAAACCCCAGCACAAATAACAGCCAAGGTCGGGTAAATGCACATGAGTAGACATACTCTACGTCCCACTGATTGAGCCTTTGTTGGCTGGTTATACCTAGATTACTTGCAAAAGCCCCTCAAAAGCCTAATCCTGTGGGAATTGACTCTTGTATTCATGATGTTAAATCAGCCACCTCGAGACAATAGTTGTGTGGGTAGAGAATGCAGGACAGCTTAGATGTGTGGTTTAGGGTTAGAGCTCATGGTAGGACTTAGTACTAATATACCGGTAGTAGGTGTATCAATAATTATGCAATGGGAAACTAAAGTAACTGAGAAGCTGGCTGCAGTGGTCATATAGGTGAAGTTGATAGTTGTAATAATTCACCATTTATTTCAAAATAAATCAAGCATACATACTCGGTTTGTTCACTGGTATAGTACTGAGATCTGACAGTCTCTCCAAAATAAGTGTACTGTACTCGTTAGCGTATGTAGATCCATGTGAACTGTGGTGGAGTGAAGGAATCTGCATGTGGTTAGAATAAATCACCAAAAGGTCTTGAGTCAGTTAAGTACCGACTTAACTATTCTACCATTGGGTCACCGAGGGACTTATAATGGGCATGATGCCTCACAGGCATGCCATCTCTCTAAGGAAAAGGAAATCCTGACCAGCTATTCCTGGATCAGATGTGCATGAAATATATATGATCCATTATCTTATAGACTTCGGTAGCACTTAAGATGGGCATCACACAAGCTTATTAACCCTGTAAGGACGGCATGGTGCCCTAATGTATCATGCCCTTGGTCGTCATGATGCATGAATGTAGCCCTGGCGAGTAACTTGCCAGTACTGCATTCAAGCATCACCCCGACCCTACATGGTTGAGACTCCCGTAGGATCAGCATGATGCAGCAATATAGCACCGGCGAGTTACTCGACGGGGCTGCATTGGTGCATCATGCCGCCAAATGCCATCTTTTAGGGGCATCCGTCCTTAAAGGGTTAAGGAATTTGAGTCAAAATACTTTAAGCTGCAGTAAGCCATAAAGATCCAGCGTGAAGATATGCTGACATAGTCATATCAAGTTGGACGGTTTACATCCATGGTGTGGCTAGGTTTCTTGCCTTGAAAGGACTTTGATTTATAGATCTATATTCTGCGATTCTGAACAGGACATACTATAGTGGCTAGTGCTAAATACCTTTCAGATCAGTCATTGCTGGTGGCAGGTCTCAGCACGTAGGGGATTCAAATGAACTAGTTGACCTACTAAGTCTATTTTGGGTAGCTACCCACCGTGCACTCCACTGTCGTCGTCTGCGGTCCTGACATGTGTTTGTTTTAATCTACTCACCCCCAAGATAAGCCCCCTCACATGCCTGTTAGCCACTTTCTAAAATTACTAATCGTTATACCTACTTGACAAAACACAACTTACTTCGAAACCCACCTTATATCTTTAAGAAATCCATATTTATAATTCCATTGACTCATGTGCCATGTCCAAATCCCACACGACCCTCACTGAGGCAAGATGGAGTCATTTTAAATAGGAGTGTGGGGCAACGGAAACCTTGATCTAAACTGAGCAACTACTCCCAGCAGATTTTTCTCATCTGTTTGCATCAGCACTACTTCCAAGACTGTGCTGGATGAGTGTGAGTAACGTTGACCTGCTTTATTTTGGTCAGGTCACATACACGGGTAAGACATTCCATATATGGGATGTCTGACTGGGTGTCACATGAGGGGGTGGGTGGGGGTGGGTGGGGGTGAGCTGTATGTTTTGCTCCTAGCACGTGGATGGTAGAGGTGCTCAGAGCGATGGGCTACTGGGGAGTATATGTTCTGTCGGCTACTGGGGGGGGGGGGGGGCACTCCCTATATATTCTATAGGCTACTGGGGGGCACTCCCTAAATGTTCTATAGGCTACTGGGGGTCACTCCCTATATGTTCTGTAGGCTACTGGGGAGGAAGCACTCCCTATATGTTCTGTAGGCTACTGGGGGGGGGGGCACTCCCTATATATTCTGTAGGCTACTTGGGGGGGGGGGGGGCACTCCCTATATATTCTATAGGCTACTTGGGGGGGGGGCACTCCCTATATGTTCTGTAGGCTACTGGGGAGGGAGCACTCACTCTTTATTTGGGGGGGGGGGGCACTCCCTATATGTTCTATAGGCTGCAGGGGGCGGCACTCCCTATAATTATGTTCTATAGGCTACTGGGGAGGGGGTGCCTATATCTTCTATAGACTACTGGGGAGGCACTCCCTATAATTGTGTCCTATAGGCTACTGGGGGGCACTCCCTATACGTTCTATAGGCTACTGGGGGGCACTCCCTATATGTTCTGTAGGCTACTGGGGAGGGAGCCCTATGGGGGGGCACTCCCTATATGTTCTGTAGGCTGGAGGGGGGGGGCACTCCCTATATGTGGGGGAGGGGACCCTATATGTTCTATAGGCTACTGGGGGAGCACTCCTTATATGTTCTATATGCTACGGGGGGGGGGGGACTTCCTATGTATCTTCTATAATCTACTTGGGGAGGGCACTCCCTATATATTCTATACTGGGGGGCACTCCTTATATGTTCTATATACTATTGGGGGCACTCCCTTTGTATCTTCTATAGGCTATTGGGGGGGCACTCCCTATATGTTCTGTAGGCTATGGGGGGCACTCCCTATATGTTCTGTAGGCTACTGGGGAGGGGCATCCCTATATGATCTTTAGGCTACTGGGAGGGGCATCCCTATATGTTCTGTAGGCTACTGGGTGGGGGGAGGGGTCCCTATATGTTCTATAAGTTACTGGGGGGGGGGCATTCCTTATTAGTTCTATAGGCTACTGGGGGGCACTCCCTATGTATCTTCTATAGGCTATTGGGGGAGGGCACTCCCTATATATTCTTTACTGGGGGAGGGCACTCCCTATATATTCTATACTGGGGGAGGGCACTCTTATTTGACACCCTTAAATATAGTAAGAAAAAATCCCCCGGCAAAAGACACTCTTTATGGGGGGGGGCACTATATGTTTTATACTGTCAAGCCCCCGTATCAACCCCTCTGTTGGGGGGGGGGGTTGCGCCTGCGCGTTCCTATGCATATCAGGGCATCCCTCTCACCTGTAATGCTTTCACTCTCCGGCGCCGAAGGCGCTGGTACTATAATAATAAGTCTGGTACTGCATGGTCAACCTACTCTGCACCTTGTGGTCACAATGTACCGATTTACCTGTTGTAAAAGTCCAGGTCAAATCTGGTTAACTTCCCCCTCAATAACTGGATTATATGCATACCCTGAATAGTTTGATAATTTTAGCATAATCGCCTGTGTAACGATGTTTGTCACTTATGAGCAATGTTTTGAAGATCAGACAGTAGCGTATCAATATCAGTATGCTAAAATACATACCCTTTGTATTTGTATTAGGCAAAAAAAAAGGTGTGTTTCAGGTTACCCGACCCTACCTAGCAAAACAGGGCCGACCCTAGAAATTATTATCCAATTTAAATATGTATATTTTAAGTAATTTCAGAGTCAATTTGATGGTCCACAAGTCAATGCCGTTGTCGACGAGTCAGCGCTGAAGTTTGCGAGTCAAATTTTAGGTACTTTTCATTGCATGGGATCAATCTGTCTTTATAAAAGATTTTGGGGCTATTTCAGAGTCAATTTGATAGTCCACGAGTCAACGCCATTGTCAACGAGTCAGCGCTGAAGTTTGCGAGTCAGTTTTTGGGTACATCATGTATTTTCAGGCCAAAGTAAAAAATTGAAAATTGAAAAAAAAAAAAAAAAAAATCTGACCTACCCTACCTAGATTTTCAGACTATGTAACCTGAAACACACCTTCTTTTTTTTTTGGCCTTAGCTCATTCAAAATGCCATTCAGGAAGCTAAATATTATAGATCGGCGTCACCTGAAGCTACCCCATTAAAGGAAAGGTGTAGATTTGTGCATTGACTCAGACAGCATCACATGTCAGACAAGGCAGAGCACCTAAAGTGGTTCCAATTCCAGCCTATTAAGTGTCCATTTATCATGATTAAGTGTGTTTAAGTAGGTTGTGGTCAGTGGATGAAGGGTCTGACTGTGTGCCATGGGTCAGGCTGGTCACTCAAACACCGTGTTTGTACATACCTCACCTGGGTGGGCCCTTTGTCCATTGTGACCAGGTTGTCATGGTTACCATGGGATAAAGAGGACAGAGTGGTGGACGCTGTGTGCTGACCCTCTTGGCGTCATGGCCGGCCAATGTGTGGGTTTTGAAGGTCTAGGTTAGACATGCATGTAGGTCTAAGCTATATGCATTCATATTATACAAAATAAGTTATACATGTCCATTCCTATCTGATGTATTTAATCTTGGATGATTTACAAACTGTAAGTGTGTAGGGAACTCCTCCCCATTTAAAAAAAAAAAGATACGTGACACAGGTTGAAACATATTCCCTCAACCTCTACTTATAAATAACTGCCAGAACGATAAATCAAGTAACCGAGGCTAGTTTTAGAGTTATGATAGCTGAGAGTCACTGAGTGCCATTACAATCAGGAGAAGGTTAGAAAGTATCCACTGAAATATCCATTGTCTTTAGGCTGTAGATAAGCCATGACAGTACGGACCGACTGATATATACATTATAGTACGAGGAATACGATAGGGTTCCAGGAGGCCTCTATTGTAGATTTGTACAGTCATTGGTAATTACTGGACATCGATTCTCTCTCTTTGTAGCTCTATAGTGATCGATGCCCAGTTTTATACTTCAGACCAGTGGCTCATTTTGGCTGTTTTTTGCCTCACAGATTGCTTCTAGGGCAAAATCCTGACTAGGTGCCAATATATTCTCTATGCCAATGTGTAATATGAGGGTAGAAAACACTGGAACCTCAGTTAGAAAAAATCCTACTGAACAGTTTTTGAGAAAATTTAGGGTTTTGTTGCATATTTTTGGTGTTTTTAGTACATTTCCTACATAAACCGTGAACGCCAGCATTTCTCACTTTTCAGGTGTTTAGAATCAGAATTTGACTTTTTTTAATTCGCAGTAGGATTTCTGAGTATCGAGCCATTCTAGAAAAGCTATTCTTTGGAAAAAATACTTAGTATTTCTTGATGATTTTCGTTGCACAAATTTAGGGTTGTAATATAAAAACTGCATTGTCATCCAATCAAAGTGTTTATGCACTGTTGATGGTCACCCCCTCCCACCCTCTTCACTCTGCATTGAAGGAGAACAGGCAGGGGAGGTACACTTGTCCGTATATAGCTGTTGACCTGGGTGCTGGGTGCATTTTCAATTTATGGGGTGCCAACTGTTCATGAATGAAAAATTTTTTTTTTTTTAGTATCAGATTAATGCAACTACAATTCACTTAAAGCATTGTATTTGCATAAACATGAATGGTAGCCACCTTATGGGGTGCCAACTATTCATGAAAGAAAAATCGATGAGAATTTGTTTTTTCTTAGCATTAAATTGATGCAACTACAATTCGAGATTGCATTTCAAGCATCAGGGCATTCACTGAATGGTAGTCATCTTAAATATATGGGGTGCCAACTGTTCATGAATTTTTAAAAAAAGAATAGAATTAGTTTTTTTATTAGTATCAGATTAATGCAACTACAATTCGTGATTGCACTTTAAGCATTGTGGCATGCAACCACCTTGAATGTATGGGGTGCCAACTGTTCATGAAAGAAAAAAAAGAAAGTATTTTTTTTTAGAATCAAATTAATTCAACTGCAATTCAAGATTGCATTTAAGCAGTATGGCATTCAATGACTGTTGGCCATCTTTAACCTATGGGGTGCCAACTCTTCATGAAAAAAACAACTAAATTGGATTTTTTTAACAGTATAAAATTAATGCAACTACATTTCAAGATTGCATTTAAAGCATTGTGGCATTCAATGAATGGTGGCCATCCTAAACCTATGGGGTGCCAACTGTGTTTGAAAAGGGTATCAAATAGAAATTTTCTTATAATAGATATCAAATTAATGCAACTACAATTCTTCATTGCACTGAAAGCATTGTGGCATTTAGTGAATGGTAGCCATCTTGAATGGGTTGAATGAAGGAAAAATCAAATAGGATTTGTTTTTTTGATCAAATTAATGCAACTACAAGTCAAGATTGCATTTCAAGCATCGGGACATTCAATGAGTGATAGCCATCTTGAATCTATGGGATGCCAACTGTTCATGAAAGAAAAATAGAATAGATTTTTTTTTGTTAGTATCAAATTACTGCAACTGCAATTCGAGATTACATTGAATTTTGAAATGAACATACACACAAACATATTCATAGGCATGAACATGGTGTTCTCCTTCATATAGATATTCATGGATTTCTACTTCTACTAAATATAGCTTTATGTTAGAAGGATTCTGTTACATGGATGTCGATGTCCAGTTTTAGATATATATCCATATAGTGCATTGGAGTGCTATAATGTTGGACTGCTGTATATTACTAAACTATTATACTGAAGAAGGTTATATGTGTATGTCAGTTTAGCCCACTCCTTAGACTAGGTCTCCATTTTGAGAATACACATGAGAATTCTTTAAAGGTGCAAGTTTAACATTGGGGACCTGGGACAGCAGCATACCTGGGTGTCCCTCCCTCCTCCTGTGTGTCAGCCCTGCCTGGAGGTATACAGGTAGGAGGCAGCCCACACACACTCCTCCAGGTACTACCACCTGTAGTGAGCTGATCCTAATGATCCACCTTACCTGTGGTACCTATAGGGGTTACCTGCTATTACCACCTTGTATATAGCCTATATATAGGGACTGTAAACCTCCAGGTGCTATTAACCCTCAGGTATGCAGCCCCACAGGTTGACACTCACACCTGACCAGGTTCTTACACCATGGAGTTGAGTTAACCCCCTTTGAGGCACACCTTGGTATGTCAGTGGATTGACTTGTCAAACCTGGGTCCTTTTTTTTAAACTATCCATGTGGCTGAGACTAGCATTGGTTTAAAACGTCACTTTGCTAGTGCAGTACTAGAAGAAAAAACTACATGTTGGGCAATTAAATGAAGGTATATTGAGACATATCCCTAATCCAAAGGCCCTGCTGTTGAATGTTTCTTGGTCAGGATAAGGTATTTTTTCTTTTCTTTTTTTTTCTCTTTTTCATAATGGGCAGGGCAGGGAGGGGGTTGTCAATTCTTTCTTTTTTTTAATTTACAATTTGCCAGCACTCCCAGCGCCGTAATCTAAGTAATCAAAATAAAATGGCCTGATTGAGGTCTCCAGGGTTGGATGTCAAATCGCAGCCAGTTGTGTAAGCTGAAACCCCAGACGTGACAAAAGCTCTCCTGTCCGTGTCATGTAATGCTACCTAATGTACCAGGTAGGCCGTACACCGAGCAGTTAGGATAAGCAGTACGACTGTGACGTTCCAAAAACAGACAGACTTCTTTGTAACCTCATCGAGTTCCATTGAGCCACAATATCCACACCTGCAGGCATCAAGACCCATCATTATTACCCTGTGAAAATAACCAGGGCCCTATCTTCAGTAGCTAGCTTAGCATGCCTCTGTAGGAATAAGGTGGGATCCTATTGCAGTAAGCCTAGGCTTAGGCCAGCTTGGACTACAATGTATTAGGCCTATATACACCTGGGCTCAGTATACCTCCCCTGTCAGTCACCCCTTGATGATAGGGCTGGAGGAGACATGTGGTGGGTGGGGGGGGGGGGGACCTCCAGGCCGCCAAGAGGCACGAGGGGACGGTGGGAGGTGTGTTCAGGGCCAAACGCAGCCTTCCTTCTGGATCCCTGGGTCAACCACTTTAAAGACTGACTACCGTAGACTTGCTCTATAGTCCCTGAGATCGAAGGATTATTTTAGTATTACTTTATTTACTAGTATCAGTGATTGATAGATGTGTACTTATTTGAGTTTAAAGTTACCTACATTTTGTATATTAAATTGGGAAATAATGTTTGACTATGCTCACTTTGAAAATCTGTAAACTTGGTTTATGGCATGAAGAAATTGAGGGAACTGAATCCCCCCCCCCCCCCCTCCCCCCCCCCCCCCGCCACCTGGTTTAACCGGTGGTCGAGCAGCAGGCGGGCTGAATCTTTAAAACCAGAGAAAGAAAATTAAATGGGTTTTTATTTAAAGGTAAAGAGAGACAGGACATTTTAAAATGACGTTACATTTTCACAGAGCTATTGGTGGTCTAACATGCGGGCCGTAACAGCATCAGAACAAAAAAAAAAAAAAAATCAAAATCAAAATGACCACGGCGAATTATGGGTGCCTGACCATAATTTATATCTTATTCACCCCCCCCCCCCCCCCCCCCCCACCGTCGTCACCCATCAGCTGGTGTGGCCGGATTAATAGTAACCATCCCCGCAGGTGGTAGATCAGATACACCCCAGGATACACCTGAACGACAATATTAATCAATTGTGCAGGTGGAAGGGTGCGAGGGAACTACTACTAAATAAAGGTCTAAGGACAAATGAATGGAACTACAATATCAATCAACTATACAGGTGAAAATACGCTGGGGAACCACTAATAAATAGGGTCTATGCCTATGGGCAATGTTGATACTGTAGATATCTACAGACATACTGTATATATGCCACATATTAATTTTGGATTGTATTTCATAAATGATATGATGTAATATTACTTATCTAGTCAGTCATAACACCCTTATTTTTGTTTTGAAGACTGATGCACAAACTGTTGAATTGGTCAAGACCTAAATATCAAAATGTAGAAGACATGCACCTGACCTGTGCACGTCTATGTGCACATAGACGTGTGGTTCCCTAGTACGTAGGGCGACAGCTGAGTCGGGTGACATGGGTTGACATGGTTAAAACATGTCTAATGTAGCAAACAGGGGCCGCATACCTCACATGTATAGAGACTGAGGCCCCACACGTCCCCACACTTGGCATACCTAGAGTAACACGAGGCTGTAAAGGAGCAGGCTTTAGTGCTGTTTTACCTCGACGTTACAGGAGTCAGAAGGCAGGTCGGCAAAGGGCAGGGGTGATATGCTGGAAGTCTATATGAAAAAATGAAATAAAAATTATGGGAAATGACATAAAAAGCAGTGGATATGGAGAGTTTATTTACTCCTTCTACAGGTGCGTCTTTATTGATTTGTATGACTTTTCTTGGAAGATATTTCAAATATTGATGTCCATGATATCAGGTGGGCGGAGAGATCATGAACTCCAATACATGGTAACCTTCAGGTGATTGACTCAGGTAGGTCTACCTGAGTCTTATGCGACGCCTCGTGAGACGCTTTTTTTTGAAAGGCAAAAAAAATTTCAACTCCTTTTTTTAACCAGAAAGACGAATTTCCCATCAAAAATTCAAAATGTCACATCAAATACAACATTTCCCCTAACTCATGTCGCTAGAATTACCCTTGTAAAGTGAAGCATTACATGAAAAAAAGGGATTACAAGAAAGCATTGCCAAAATCTTGTGCTTTTTTAGACAAACATCTAAGACCTGTAATCGCCTCGGGATCGTCTATGGCAGTAGTAGTTAATTCAATGTGATCTCTCGCTGAGACGCTTTTTTTAAGACCAAAAACTCGATACGACAGCGGTGGAAATGATGGAATCGACGCGAGTTTACTGCCGTTTACTGCCACTTTTCAAGTTTCGCGGCGCGCCGAGGAGTGGATATCTCGCGAACTAGTCCGTTTTCAAGGCTGTAACCTGTCCTATTCTCTTTATTTTCCAATTTTAGGCCGGAAACATGTGCTGGGGGGGTGGAATGGTGGCTATTTGGATCAATTTGAGCAATTTTATCTTTTCGAATCGATGTGAGTTCCACTCGCCATTTTCACATTTGAAGTCTCGTCTGCTCTCGCCGTTCGCGAGAGGGTGCGAGATTCGAAAATTGTTGTTGTTTTGACAATTTTTGGCGCCCCGAGGAGTGGACAATGGGGGTATTTCGCAATTTTTTTTTTTCCGGCTTCATTTATGCGTATACCTGAGTCTTTTGTGATTAGGATCATACATTAGATTTTTTCCTCTCCTGGTGAAGCATTTTCAACTAGATCTATTTAGGCCCAACGATTCACACCTGGGATTCGCCCTACTCATATCAGAAGCACAAATCTTTTTTTTGCCTCTCAATTTTTCAATGACCTGGGTGGGGGCGGGGGGGGGGGGGAGGGAGTCTTACTACTCTATAGTGAAGATGAAATCCCAATCCCATTGGAGCATAACAGTCGGAACTGAATAACACAATGCATATTCAAGTCCCAATTTTGCTGCGTTGAATTCTGAAAAGGAGAAAATGTAGAAGTACAGTTGGTCTTGTACAAGAATATAGATTCAAACCAGAGGGTTGTCGTGGTAAACAACGCCCAGATATCCACACTTATAAACAACAATGGAAGAGCTGATGTGTGACTTGATGGACTCAGCTCCCCCCACCCCTCCATTTCCTTCATGTCAATTTCAAGAGTAAACGCCCTCTCGTTGTTCTCAATGTAAACAAGACCAGCGTACAGTAGACGTAGTACCTTGTCTCCGGGTATGGTGATAACAGTCTCACGAAATCTCACGAAATCGGGCCAAGTTGAAAGTCTATGACCGGGTGCAATCTATGACCGGGAGCAATCTATGGCCGGCTTGAAAAAAAACACGCTTTATTTAGGGCAGATGAAGATGTAAATGGTGGAAAACGTTAATGGGTGTTTTACGACTTTATATCACTCATTTTATTTCAATTTCTATCTACATGTGCCCTAAATAAATCGTTTTATTTCAAGCCGGTCATAGATTGCACCCGGTCATAGACTTTCAAGTTGGCCCAATTTCGTGAGACACGGCCTGTCATCACAGGGTTGTTATCAGGGATGTGTAGTTCCCATCTGGTCAGCTACTTGTTATCCTGCCAGCCCCTTATCCAGGCCTCACCCACACACCACAAGAAAAACACTTCAGCGATCTGAAACAAGCTTATCAGCATTAGTACCAACTCGATGCAGTCCCTCTTTTCCCCATAACGTATTAAAGCAGAAGATCCATGGCTATACATCCTTTAACCATGATAGCATGATCAAATGTATTATCGCGTTTTATTAACAACATATTACTTCTTACATGTAGGAGTATCCCAGACCCCTGAAATTAACAAGGCGAGAAAAACATTGTTTCAAAGGGAATACATACTGTGATTTGGCGAGAAGGAACAAGACATATTTCTTAAGATCGAGAAAGGGACATTGGGCATTTCTTCAAACCAACATTATTACTTCCCCCCCCCCCAAAAAAAAAAAAAAAACACACAGAAAAAACAATAAATTAAAAAAAACAAAAACCTGTATGGGCCCTATAAGCCTGGAATGAGAATACAAACACTGTGCAGGTCTCAAATAGGGAATTCCCCGAGGTCAGTCGGTGCATCCTTACTGAAAGACAAACTCCGCACAGAATACCAGATGAGTTCTGGGTGGTCAAAATAGTTAGGGGATTTTCTAAAATTCTGTTAAAAATCACAGGTGCCCCTATATAAATTCTAAATCATATGACATGCAATAAAACATGGTTCTTGGAGGTAAAGGCCTTTGTTTTGGGGTCTATCTGAGTTGGGTCTGAAATGAATTTATTCACTGCAGAACTGGCCGGTCATGGAGGTTTGTAGACATTTGGGAGTGGCATTTCAGATTTTCGTGAACAAAGTCTCCTTATACTTTAATAGATTATGTATGAAGGTTCATTGTAGTGACGTATGATTGACTTTTCCTTCAATACCTCCTTATAATACAATTTATTGCATGTCATGCTATATTAAAGTATAGTGGGGGAGTAATTCCCTGTCTGAGACCTGCACCAGATACAGTTATATAATCTAGAATGTCTGGGGGATTATTGAAAAGTTAATCATTTAATTGGTTTAGCTTACTTTTAAATGTTTTGGGACAATTAGGCCTACTGGGGTGTGCAATGTTGGTTGAAAATCATTAAAATCCACCTTTTTGGGGTAATTGACAGCGACAAATTTGAGGATTTATTATGTTTAGCCTATAGAATCTATGAAAATGGGCCTAGGTTCATAGGAGGTGCAGTTTCTACTATTGAATAGACCCTATTAGGAGCACAGATTCCATTTCCCCATAATAATCCAGGTGTGGGGCCTGCAGAACAGTTGTCGGTGTGATTTTCTGCGTAAAGCATAGCTCCGACAGGCTGTCTCCGAGCATCAAGAGTTGTCCATTGGCAGTTCATAGCAAACTACACATTGTCCTGATATGCATATTTTTTTCAATGAACATTGCCCAAATATGTATGCTTAAGAATGAGGTCAGGGCTTGATAATATGGTAAGCCATTGTGGTCAAAATTACCACTTTTTTATGAATTTGTAGGATTTTGCACCCGATTATTGCCATCCTTAATACATTGTCATGAGAATATTCACACAATTCAATAGAGGGCAATATATTTATTGCTTGTAACATCATCAGCAGCCCCTTAGTAACCTGCCTGTGCAATTTTATGGCTCTGTCAGCACTATTTCCTATAGAAATTCATGTTTTAGCCTATAGAAGCTCAGTCCAGGGGCCAGGGGCTGGAAACGCTACTATTTAGGTTGGTAGTTTGACATAAACAAGTCTCTGTATTATAGGAAAGAGTTGCATTGGGCCAATAAAAGTTCATATTCATACTTCAAACACACAAGGGCACATGAAATAATGATTTTCAGAAAATATGAAAAGCACGTCTCTCCATGCAGGTCTCAAATAGGGAATTCCCCGAGGTCAGTCGGTGCATCCTTACTGAAAGACAAACTCCGCACAGAATACCAGATGAGTTCTGGGTGGTCAAAATAGTTAGGGGATTTTCTAAAATTCTGTTAAAAATCACAGGTGCCCCTATATAAATTCTAAATCATATGACATGCAATAAAACATGGTTCTTGGAGGTAAAGGCCTTTGTTTTGGGGTCTATCTGAGTTGGGTCTGAAATGAATTTATTCACTGCAGAACTGGCCGGTCATGGAGGTTTGTAGACATTTGGGAGTGGCATTTCAGATTTTCGTGAACAAAGTCTCCTTATACTTTAATAGATTATGTATGAAGGTTCATTGTAGTGACGTATGATTGACTTTTCCTTCAATACCTCCTTATAATACAATTTATTGCATGTCATGCTATATTAAAGTATAGTGGGGAAGTAATTCCCTGTCTGAGACCTGCAGAATGTATTTGTACCGCTAGTCCCTGGGGCAGTGTAACGTGTCTCCCCCTGGCGGACATTCTTTGAACCTCATGTTGGCGTCCACGATGTGTTTGTGTAGTCATTCACGAGGGGGCGACACTGTCCCACTGTATAACCTGACCAAAAGTGTTGTATACATAGACAACAAGAGTTGAAAAGAAGGATTAAACATTCATTAGGCGTATATTACATGTACATTTTGGTGGCCGTCACACTAGGAGAGCTGTCCTTGCACCGTTTTGTACAGGTACATGTGTGAATGGACAAGGCTTTGAGCGGGATTTGCAAAAAAGGGTGACTTTCCAGAGGTGCTGTTGAAAACGTTTTTTCCCTATTCTTGAAAAAACATTGACTGGCAAGAATGGAAATATGGCAATAAAGTTCTGCATTTTGATACACACTACCGCATTTGAAATATATTTCATAAGAGGTGAGAGACAAAGTTCCAAGTATTCCATTCTACGAACAGTTATCACTACTTTATCATGGCAAATTACCCTTTCTTGCAGCATGTGTCGTAGTACCGAAGTGTATAATAATGTTCCAACCTTTTAAAATCAGTATTTATGGAACATCTGAGGTATTTCAATATGACTTCAACCCCACATAATTTGGGGAGACTCTATAGTCATTAGAACTACCGATATTTGATATCGAAAAGTTGTTAATTGTTCCCTTTTATAGTATATATATTTTTTAAAGAATCTTAATCCAAAGGATTAGATTTACAGATTAGGGCCTGTCTCACTTGATATTTATCTATGTAAAAAAAATCCTCAATGACATGAAATTTAACCCTGACATTTCCTGTACCTTTTTTAGGTGAGTGTGCCGTGACCTGTCCCTATGGTGGAGCCTGAATAGGGTAAGAGAACTGACCGTGCTCGTCTTTATACTCACTATTAACACCAACAAAGGGCTGCTCTGATTGGGATCTCAGACCTGCGGGCATTCATACCCCTTCCTATTAAACCTTTAATGGTTGCATTATGCTTTAATGTGCTATGGCCTTTATCATTATGATGCATGGATGAGCGTACAGGTATGCCAGTGCTGCATTTATGTATCGTGCCAACCATTTGGGAATGTATCAACCCCGTAGGTTTGCCATGATGCTCGAATGCAGCACTGGCAAGTTACTCGCCCGAGTCGCCCGGGATGCATCCATGCAGCATCATAACAGTAAAGGACATTCAATCGCTATGCGGCCCTTAAAGGGTTAGGGATTTACCTGTAGAAAGGGTGACCAGTCCTGCCTGACCTCTGACCAGAGGTGAGAAAGCTTTAACCCTTTTAGGACGGAATGATACCTCAGTGTTTCATATTAATATGTCGGCATGATGCAATAATGCAGCGCTGGGGAGTGCCTCATCATAGAAAGTCCACGAGAGTGTATCAACCCCGTAGGGTCGTATGCTGCATGGGTACAATAACTCACCAGGGCTGTATGCATGTATCATGACGACACAATTAAATGACTATGCTGCACAGAAAGGGTTCATACAGGTGAACCATCCTCCTGCTCAACTTGGGACCTCCTTAAACGTTGTGGATTTTAGCGGTGAGTGAAGGTAATGTAAGCCAGGGGGCGATCCAGCCGAGCTGCCTGGCCTGGTTTGCCGTCAAAGCTTTATACAGAACTAAAGTTGTGGTACTTTTTGGTACGTCTTGATAGAAAATGACATACTGGTATAAATCATAATATATTGTACATTTGTTGTAAACAAACGTGTGTGCAACATCTACAACTCCATACCTAAATGGGTAGCAATGCCTTTGTAAGTAGTAGACTAACATCGTAGTCAGTCCTACAGAGGAGAGGGTTCCATACTTTTGGGGTTGGATAAAGTTTAATTACTCCTAATAATGAAAGGGAAGCATAGTAGTGTTCTGGAGGCAACCATCAATCATTGGGACCTCGTCTTATGTAGATCCTTAGAATTGTCGTCTGCTATTCTGGGCATCATTCCATACAGACTTGGCACAGAGCATGGCATAGGATTCAATGTTGTCTTTGAGAGAACACAATAATGATAATAAAATAGGCATAGCACACACCTGTATCCAGCTGTATGTGTATGGCCAAAATTACATGGGTTTGTGAGGAGGTTAGTGTGAAAGATCTTTCTTGCACATACTGATAGTGTGTTAGTAAATAGAGCACACCCTGGTTACTTTTGTTATTATTATCATCGTACTAGTGGGTATTAGTGGAGATTGTATTGGATTGATTCGAGCTGTCTTTAAGCCTAGTCAGCTTAATCGGATATTCTCTCAGATTTATTTACTTGGGGAAATGTTTTCTATTTCTAAAGATAACACGTTAGAATTCTTTTTCGATATTATAAAAGTATCGGTCAATATGATGACGTATTTTGCAACTTTAGAGGGGTGTCTAAAAGTTTCTATACATGTATAACGCCCTTTAGACGTAAGTATGTACCGTGATATCATCAGTAGAAGGCTGTAGACGTGTAGGGAACCTTGAACCCTTAACGTTTTAGAATGTGATCTATTATAGTCAGATGTATTAGAACCCCTTAATGGGGTCTATCTGCCCTTAGGTGGGCGTATTGTCCCCATTGTGAACCACCAAAGGGGTGCATTTCTGCCTGTCAGCCTCGGACCACAGCTTTCACTGAGCAGACGATAATTTGTGTAGAATCTAGTAGAAGCAGACGACATTTTGCTCAGGCGTTGGGGGCGCGGTAAGCGTGCTGTAACGCACACAAAGCTAACTGTTAGAGACCATTTAGGGGTGTCAGACCTCAGGGGATGACGTCATCGTCAGGTGACGTTCTAATAGAGTGTCAGATTAGAGAGGTAGGATGTTGTTGTGACGTCATATTACGATGTCACAATGCTGTGACGTAACGTCCTTTGCTTGAGTGCAGTGATATATTGTACTTATAGGAGTAATACTCGTCAGCACCCTACTCATTTAAAGTCAATTAACGGTAACAGAACAGTGACGTATTTAGTCATCAATATCAACAACTGTTAATGTTTTTTTAAAGGACACAAAAGGAAAAGCTGACCCATTTAAATGTCCTGGGGAGGAGTATTAATTGAAATGCACCAATTGTACAAGTTGTGCTCGATCTAACAATAACCACAGTTTAGTCCGTCACAGTAATACATGTGTACTAATAATTAGTTTGTGCAGCCCTGCTTTGTGCACTCTGGTAGACAGAGGTAACTAATGTACTGAAAGTCCGCCCATTACCTCATCAAGGTAATGGGTTCATCGAGAAAAAGATTGTCGCGACCTTTCCTGTCTATGAAAGGAAAGGAAGTGAACTAAAGTATAATTGGATGGGGAAAGTAATGAGTATAAAATAGTATGGTGTGTTGAAGGAACAGATAAAGTAGGGGCTGCCTCAGTGGGATTCATCCATTTGGTAAAAGGAGATTATAGTGTATTTAGAGACATCGGCTGAAAGACCTTCACTAAATGTAGGGGGGGGGGTGGACAATCGTAAATGTTAAAAACTACAAGAGAATACAATCTTTCCCTGCATTTGGATGGGGTACATTTCTGTGGCTAAGTGTGGGGGAAATACAATGGTGTGTGAACATCATTAGACCCTGGGGCCCCTGGGCTTAATAAGGAAACATACTTAAATATATATATATATATGAAAATATAAATGCGAAAAATATAAAAGATAAAAGGAAGAAACTATTTTAAAACAGAAAACTCATTACATCTGGTATGTAGTATTTGCTTTCTTCACAAAGTCCCCAGTGTTTGCTTTCTGTCAATAATACAGGCTTCTATAAGATTTTAATGGGAGAACCAGGTCTTTAGGTGGAAACATGGCCCTGGGGCGACCCTGGAGCCCTACACCCCCAGCCCTGGAGGAAGGGAAGGGGACAGGTTGTTCTGCGGTCAGCCACCACCAGTGGTTTCAGACCTGGTGATAATACTGGTCTGCCAATACCAAGCAGGGTATGGTTGGTTTACTGGTGCGGTAGTCTCATGCAACTTCTGCCTTTGAAGACTAAAATATTTCTATCCGGTTCCCTCCCCTGTTGCAGTGGCTAAAATATCCCATTTCTTAGATGGCTTGGTTGGTGTTAAATTAATGGTACTGTTGTGATGTTGACGTAAGAATAAAGTGTTCAATGTGGTTTCCATGTTCATTTACAAGAGCTCTAAATCAATACACTATCTGATCACAAAGATGTATACCCCCTGTGGATATAAATCATAGTAAACTTACCCATAAATGGGGCATGAAGTAGACCAACGTGAATTAAGTGTAGAACCCCCAGGAGGTGTTCTATCAATCATTGGTAGGCTATATATACCTCAGACTCAGTCCACCATATACCACCATAGCCCTACACTGGTCCCTACAGCAGGTAGACTTACCTACCACACCAATACCTTAACCCCCTAGCCATCCTCTCTCAACCATACCACCTTATTTGGGGTAATTACATGCTTTATTTTCTACTCTTTCTGTAAATAAGCTAACGTTCTTACCCACTCCCACCCCTACCCCCTGGGGTTAGTTCACACTTTTCTCCCCAGGAGGCCTTCACCTGAGGTGTTCGCTGGTCCCTAATAGGGTCCAGAGTCAAACGGTCCGTAAAAATGTACAATTACCTGGCACAGGTAGGGGGCTTTGAAGTAAGGGATAGATCACAGGGCTCAGGGTTTAGTCTAACTTACTATTAATATAAACAGGTATTTATCCCTCCCAGGTGGGAGCAGGCCACATCCCAGGATACCCCATTACATTATTCCCCATAGGGTATAGCCCGGGGTATAGCCAATAGCCAGGCAATAGCCCTATGCTATACTCCCAATCCCACAGTCTAGACCACCTGGAGTTGACTAAAACCTCACATGGGCCCTTTTACTAGGATACATAGAATGTAGCAACCCTCTTTCCCCAACATTGACACAGGTATCCCAGATTGTGGTAATGGGTCTAACCATTTCCTGGTCACCAGCTGCCTCTTATACCCCTTACCTGTGCCTGGTATTGTACCCCAACAATACCCTACTGACGATAATGTATACAAGTCAGGAACAACCCCAGTGTTCAGCACTGGTGGCATGTAGAATAAGGGCATAATGCATCCCACCCTTTAGATGTACTGCTAAGCCATGCGCGCCTGTCTCTATGGAAACGCGCGGTTCTATGGCAACAGCTGGCAGTTGACAAGCCCCGGAGGCTGAGTGGGAACAAAAGGAGGGAGGAGGGGGAGGCTGAGGAGGGGGGGGGGCTGGGAGGGGTTCAGTATGCATGCTTAAAGTGGGTGAGACCTCAGACTCCTCAGTCCCCTCTCACCACCTGAAGGGGGAACTACCTGTAACTGTAACATTCTAATACAGCTGTACTATAGATGCCCTATACATCAATCTCCACACCACTAGGAGTTACACCAAAGCATGGCGTGGGAGTTGATTAAAACCTGAATCATGATACCCTGGAGGACTCCTCCTCCTCCTCCTCCTGTGTGAGATATGGTTTAGCCTGGAGTAGGTCTCCCCTATACTGTAGCAGACAGGATGGTGTGGTGACGGGCCGGATGTAGCAAGACCCCAGGGTCATCACTCCAGTGTCGGCGGTAGGCGGGAAAAGAAGCACACGGAGAGCATTACTCTACATGGATGTACTAGGAACAGGAGGCAGCAGAACACTCAGGGACACTGGAGGTTTCATGTCAATTACCCTTGGTGCCACCATGGAGGGGATTCTATACATATTGGTGCTACTGGAGAAGATTTAATGATCAAGGATGTATACAGCTCTGTGGTAACGCTATGTTAGGTCCCAGCACTAGAGGTGTGCTGTAAAATAGTTAACAGACCCATACCCCATACCCAGGATCCTGGGAGACTGATTTCATAGTCAGTTTACACTTAGCATGCACCTGTGGACCTCTGTACAGGGGCCCAGTGTTATTTATCCACTGGTACTTTGGGTACTACCAGTCAGACATGTTACCTAGTGCAACTACCACCTGGGTGCCACCTACTTGACCGGCTGGTGGGAGCAGGATTTACACCTTAGGACCCCAGTATACTGTCTCCTTCTACTCCCAGACTCACCAGGCCACCAGGGACGAACCTCTTCAGGAATCAGGACCTACAGTGTTTAGTACTCACACCCTGGAGGATATAAAACCTGGATTTAAAAACCTAGCACATCAGAGTTCAGGTTTTAGTATGGTAAGATATAGAGTCTAGACGCAGGCACTTGTACCCCATTTAATATTGACTTTTTTAGTATCAGGCCTGGAGTGTGTAATCACTAGTAGTAGGGGCACACTGCAGGTAGCCAGGGTCCAGGTCCTGTATACCTAGAGCTGAAGCCCACCTCATGAGACTGAGTCACTCAGAGACTGCTCAGAGCTGCTCAGAGGTTAACCACAGAGCACCAGCTGACCCACCCTTACTCTACACCACCAACTGGCACGTGTAGGCTGTATATATCTACTGTAATACTTGCCCAATTGAGTTTAACACACGTCAGCCAGCCCACCTCCCAGTGCGAGCTGCTCATTTAGTGTAAGGTACGTCAGCCTCCACTGAAGGAGCTGCTCACTGTCACAGGTCTGTAGTGTGTCAGAGAGCAGCTCAATAGTTCAGAATCTGGATCTCTGAGGCCAATCCCATAAGGCTTATACTCATAGCGACTTTGAACTTCCCTCCTACAGTCACACTGCTCATACTGGCCCAGAAGTAAATCCTTAGTGCATTTACGTATACATTGTTGCTTCTACAGCAGATTTATTGATTTAAAAATCGAAATGTTAAAGTTGACTGAATTACCCATGAATTACAGATACATGTTTTACATGCAGTGCGTTTATTTAACAGATTTATTGGTAAAAATTCGAATTATCTTTTAATGTTGACTGAATTACCCCATGAATTACATATACATGTACATCCCAGAAGGGAGAAGACCGGAATCCAATACCATCTTCACAGCAGTCCCTGTGGTGACACATTCCTGATTGCTCACGTTCCTCCAGGGTTGGAGAGGTGTCACCCCCCTCCCCCTCCAACCCAACCCACCCCCCAACCCACTGACCCGGCCGGAAACCGCTGTCTCCATAGAGCACCGTGACACCTGGTGACATGAGCAGTAACTTGAGTTGCTCCGGGAGGAGCTCACGAGCAGGTCGCGTGTAACTCAATGTGTATGGCGCCAACACAGCAGGGGCGTCTGTAGGTTATGGAGAGGCCGAGGAAGACCCCCTTTGTCACCACTTGTTACTGGAGAAGGGTTAGGGCACCATGCAAGGGGAGGGGGTGGTGACTGTTTGACCCCCTGACTTTCTTCTCTAAACTAACTTTCTGGTGGGACGTTTTCCCTATATCCCATTATCAGAACTTCAGGTGCTAACCATATGCTCAACTTGTAGAGGAATAGACACAGAAAAAGAAACACAGAAATGTCTTAAAAGGGGGAACAAAACTCGTGTTGCAGAAACATTTTGTTTAGACTGTTATATTTCTCCTTATCAATGGTCAGGGTCTATTATTACCGTACCATGGTGGTTCAATTCTGTGTCATGACATGCATGTCAGTCTGACCTTGACATTTGACCTTGAGCTTGAATGATTTGACCTTGGGGTGTCATAACTCGCACCCCATGCGTGTGGAAGGTCAAGCTGGGCATAGGCATGTGTCAACCCTCACCAGAGACGCTGATTTCGTGTTAAATCATGTCAATGCTAATTATCACTGGTGATGGGGAGATGGAAACAGTGTACATCATAAAAGTGTACCGACCTGAACTTAGAATACGGCCTCCCACACATGTACAGTACATGAACCCATTTAGTACGTTATGCTGACGGCATAGAATGATCTCAGTTGATATAAAGAGCACTCATTCATACTGTTGATGTTGTCAAACCTGTAATCTTTTATATAAATAAATATTTTCAGGCTAAGGCCAAAAAAAAAAGGTGTGTTTCAGGTTACATGGTCTGAAAATCTAGGGAAGATAGGTGGGATTTTTTTTTTTTTTTTTTTATACTACTTTAGCCTGAAAAGAACCCAGAAATCGACTCAGGAACTACAATGCCGACTCGCCGACGACCACCTCGACTCGTGAACTATCAGATCGACCCTCAAATAGCCCCAAAATGACCCAAAATATAAATATATTTTTCAAAATTGCATAAAAATTTCTAGGGTCGGCCCTGTTTTGCTGGGTAGGGTCGGGTAACCTGAAACACACCTTTTTTTTTATTTGGCCTAACCTATGATTAGAATATAATAGAATAGTTAATCTGCAAGTTACTATTCCAAAGGTTTCCTATATCAGTGTGATCACAAGTCATGAATGGTCCTTACAGAATCTACGGGCCTATTATAGATACAAAGGTTATGTCTCTAACTTGCTGCAGTATAATGTTTTATCCAAAGTTAGATTCTGAATACTGTAGAGCACTACAAGTTTCAGAGGGTTCTCACCCCTGGGGTCTCTGCCCGGACCTCTCCTCCCCCAGGGACCGACCAGTTTAATACCAGCACAAAGGGTACCGGAAGTGAGATGCCCACAATTACACACGTGACTGATCCCTTTATCTGGTCTACACATGGATGTGTCACCACCAGAAGAGCCTAACCTCCAGGGGGCCTGGACGCCATATATATATACAACAAATGGAATTAACAGGATAGGCATTGGGCATATTGTGTTAGGCTAAGTGGATGATAAGTATGTGCCTCTACATGGGTAAAAATCGACACGTGCGACACGGCCCCTTTAAAAATCGACACGGCCCCTTTAAAAATCGACCGACACACCCCTTTTTTAATGCTCTAGTATATTCTATATGTCTAAAATTCGACCCGACGACAGGGTCCTTTTGCTAAAAATCGACACGGCGACATGGTCAAAAGTGTGGGGACCCATGTAGAGGCACAAGTATACAACGTCCCTGGGTGGTAGTGGACTAGGTGACGGAAACACGTGTGAGCTCCATCTCCAAGCACAGGTTGCTATGACATCCTCCACCAGAGGTGTCCTTTGTGTCCTGTTTTGGTATTGATGTTAGAGCTACTGTGGTTAGAATCTCTGTGATGGGGAATTCCCTAGAGATGTACTAATACAGGGTCTCTTTTTTTCTCTTCTTTTTTTACGCGGATCTCATTCCCAGAAACAAGGATTGTGAATCGTGTTTTTTCTTTTTTTGAATTTTAATTTTATCACCGACATCAGGTGATATTTAACATAATGTTGATGCTCTAGGGAGTCCAACGTTTGTTGAATATGGATGGAGGATGCTGACTCATCTGACAGTTTACATCCAAACTAGCAGTGTTAGATTGCACAGCAACACTAAGGCATTCAACAATTGAATGCAATACTTGAGATACTCTACGTTTATAGTGTCTAATAACACTCACCACCCGGCCCATCTCCTTTTTACTCTCCATTGCAGAAAGGTGTGATCTTACTGATAGTATATGGCGAATGACAACCAGAGGCAAGTGCCCAGAGGCCTCAACATCAAAACACTGACAGTAGTTCCCGGACCCGCCACTGGCGGCGCCACTGACGGAGACGCTGGTGTTTGATAAACCACGCGCCGTTTTCACAAATGTCGTCTGCTTCTGACTGAGGAGGGAGCTCTGTATGGAAATAGGAGTCTAACAACTCTGTGAAACGACTCTAGAGAGGAACTATACACATGTTACACTGGCTATTTACCAAGGAGCATGCCACGTAAGGACAATACAAACTGAGCAAGAGAACGTTGTATAGGGATAAAAATAACATAGGGTGAAGAAGTCTATAGTGAGTTGTGAATTGAATTTGCAAGACTGAGGAGGTACTTCCTATATACATGCATAGTATAGGCCCCAGGATACTTGCACTTGGAACCTGGGAATAATAATAGAAGTAATTTATACAATAGTATGCCTATGCATAGAAGTGGGCTATGATATTGTATGCAGTAGCTACGCTAGAGTAGACCCGGAGGTCCACTGCCATGGGCCTACTTACAAGTACTGACTGAATGTGTGGGTCTGTAAATGGTTACAACTGGGAAGGTATAGCTGGTTCAGTGAGGAGTGCGGACATGCAATGCTAGTTGTGCTAGATCTAGATATGTTCTAATAACTCCTGTGGGGACACATTCATGGGTAGGCTCTGGAGCAGTGGTGATACGGGAGGGTGTACATGTATGCGCCCAGTATGGCACCCTTTGTTGAGTCTACCCCAATTTCCAGGCTCTGACAGTCACACATGCTATCCCTGCACTTTTCATTCATTCGTGGATCTAGCTTTCCTGATGGTCACCCTGGAGTTCTATTCAGTGTTGCACAGATATCCAGTGTAACTGCAAAGTGCTGGTGCTCATAGGATGGAGAGCAGAGGCAGCACAGAGAAGCACTGGAGGGATTCTAGGAGTGTGTGCGTATATGAAAGTGAGTAGCCACTCCTCGACGTGTGACTAGCCCCACCCACCCACTCCTCCAGTGTACTCAGCACCAGGAGCAGTGCTAGTATGCAGGAGAAGATATAGACAAAAGGAGAAGCCATCAGATCTACATGTAGACACAATATCTCACCTTCCGCTGGAGGGATTTCCACCACCTGGAGACCAGGATCCACAGGGCATATTTACTCACCTGTCCACATATCACCTCCTGGAGGAACAGGTGTCACATCCACGGTCCTTTGTCCTGTATTGGATCCTAAGAACTTGACCTATACCATCACCTACTATAAAAGAAACCTTGAGAATTGCCCATCTCTCCATTGTTAGGCTTTCACGCTAGGGATACATTAAGTGGTCTATGATATGGAGATATTCTGTATATTAAAACTAGAACTACGTATTAAGGATCCAGTGTACAACATCCTAGCACATCTTGACCTTTACACCACCACACAAACAAACTGACGCATCACGATACATACAGGACCAGTTAACATTAACTTAATCATATAAGACTATTCCGTCATCTGATACACTACTTGTGACGCTTGCCATGACACACCAGTTCAATTATAGCATGCACTAGTCCTGGAGGACCTATAGTCAGGGATCGGTATCAAAGTGACCCCCTTGAGGAGGTTCATAATAGGCACTCCATTGAGGAGTAGGAGGTTTCCTTTTCTATCCTCTGACACATTGTATTGAATGATTTATTATCTGTGACTGATAGTATTAATAGCTGATTTCCCAGAAATAGGAATATTTGGAATTAGAACTCACCATGGATGGAGAGAGCCCTCTGTCGGACATATATGATGACTAGAGATCCTGTGGATCTTGGATCATTGTGGGGATTTAGTGCCCTGGAGTAGTGTTACCATGGATACAGCCACCATGTCTAGGCTGCTGTCCGCCATCTTGTCCCCCAACTGGAGGCAGGGACTGAAGGACATCGCCAACATAGAGGTAGGTCTGAACTCTCCATTAATATAGACAGAAGTCAATGTGGGGGTTTGAAAGGTTGGATATCACACAAGTTGTCTTGCATAGTGGTCTAACGAGGCAAAGCCGAGCTACAACCTAAAGCAATCAACCAGATGTGGTCCTACACTTCTCAAACCCAGATTAGGTTATATTGGGTTATATTATGCTGAATATAATCTAAACATTTTACCAAGCAGAAAATAACATATGTTATAAGTCTACGATGCGAGAATTTTACGTACAGAAAATGTATAATTCTAGATATTATGTCTCATTCTCATCCCAGACACATGGGTTGGTCCTTGGAGAAATAAAAACCAAACAGAAGTTAGATAGAGACAGGTTCTTATGTCATAGGTCATGTCATCATGGCTAGTGACACACCGCTGCTGATATCAGGATAGTTATCTTTTTGTCTGTCAATTTATAAAGGGAAAAAAATGAAGAAAAGGTATATAATAACTAGATGACAAGTTAGACAGGAAGGTCAGTGTGTTATTAATGGCCTCCATTTATCATGTTACAGCTATTGTAACATTGTGGTTATCATGGTAGATAATATGTTTACACCCACCCAGGAAGTCCGTGTTGACCACAGTGACACAAGATAAGTCGTGACGGTACATAACGTGGGGTATGTGCGTGGTGCCGAAACTATCATGGGTCCTCCTCCATAATAACACTATGTCCCTCCTCTCGTGGTATTCCTGTTGCTGGCATTTTTTTACTCTCAAAATCCATTTAAAAAAAGAGAATAAAGATATTTTGATGAATCAAAAAGTGGTGTGAAGCTTTTAATGGGCTCTGATGGGTTATATATACATTTATCTTAATTTATATACCGGTACATAGTAACTCCCTGCATGTCCCTTGCTCGGCCTTTTCCATCTCCGGAATTCAGCTCCCTCTCCCTCTCCCCTCCCCTCCCTTTCCCTCTCCCTTTCCCTTTCCCTTTCCCTTTCCCTCTCCCTCCCTCGCTCTCTCGCTCTCCCTCTCCCTCTCCCTCTCCCTCTCCCTCTCCCTCTCCCTCTCCCTCTCCCTCTCCCTCTCCCTCTCTCTCACCCTCTCCCTCTCCCTCTCCCTCTCCCTCTCCCTCTCCCTCTCCCTCTCCCTCTCCCTCTCCCCCATCTTCTCTCTCCTATAGCATCTCTGCCTTCTCATCCCAAACCTTACACAAACATGTCCCACCCACCATTACTTATTTAGCCTAAGATAATTGTATCCTTGAGAGATAAGCCTACCATGTCCATACACAATTACTGTTACATTTATTATACATATGCAGATAACAGTGACAGAGGGGTACATGGATAGCATTATAAATGTAGTCCTTATCTTATACCTACCCTAACGCCCCTGGGCACAGATGGTGTGGTCCATATAGGTCCCATGTAGTGGTGTTATCTATCGATGTGATATGTTGAGGGTTGAAACCTAGTTAGCTATCACTTTGTCTCAATAGATGATAGAGATAACGAGACATATTTAACATGTTTACGTTTAGACAACGATACCATATATGAGTATGCATCGATATAACACATGATGCTTAATAGTTGCTGTGCGAGCTCACTTAGATTACCTGATTGAAAAGAGGAACTGCAACAATAGCAACAATAAAGATTAAAATGTGGCTTGTATATTTGTGGATATACATACAGTACATACATATATGTGTCATTTACTCAAGAGATAACCCATGTAAAAAAAAATTTAACATCTCTAGTGTCTTTTTTTTTCTTTTAAATCATTACCGGTAAGCACAAAGAGGAAAAGCAATCCATGAGACTTTTTGTGTGAACAACCCTTGCAAATATAGTTGGACAATGAGCATTGAGATAAGTGACCAGTTAGGCTCACTGACAATGTGTGCGATAGGCTAGACAGAGTTTGTACAGAAGTGTTGTTAGGCTTACGTGTGTATGATGTGAGACAGCGATGAGCTGATGTGTCCACCCTGCCCTATAACAAATACTGGAAGACAGAGAACTCAGTCAGTAAGGTGCTGATCCCGCCTCTCTTTTCCAAGTAGACCTACTTAGGGTATTATAATTTTACATGGCACAGCACCGGATATGTTTGATGCACGTTATATGAAGTTTATTAGCCTTCCATTAGGTCCTTCCTCTATATAATGGAGTACTGTCTTCCCTTAGATCAGAACAACAAAGGGCAGACTGGAGGTGGGGTGGAGGGTACCTGGTAAAATATCAAATCACTGGCAGATAATGTACCTGTCTCAATAACTCTGGCATCTATGCAATTTCCAGAAAGTACCGCATAGTATAATATTTAGCGTGAATGATATTCATTGTTTTATTTTGGTTTCCATGGAAACTGGTCAGTTTACCCTTTCACCTCGACCCACCTCTACCCAAGCACCAACCACACAATACAAACCTTGGTACCTGGAGTAGAGTGTTTGATGCGTAGAGAGTAGACCTCAGGTAAGCACTCGTTACCTGACAATGTTACCTGGTAACAACAGGTTAATACGATATAGGT
Source organism: Harmothoe impar (assembly GCA_947462335.1). Taxonomy (NCBI): domain Eukaryota; kingdom Metazoa; phylum Annelida; class Polychaeta; order Phyllodocida; family Polynoidae; genus Harmothoe; species Harmothoe impar. The sequence continues at coordinate 62,301,217 of OX381707.1, read as the reverse complement.
GTTTACCTACCTGGATGTGCCATACCAAGAACCTGTTCAAACACTCATTAAAGGTATAGATGAACTAGACATAGATAGAGCTAATATATAAAGTACCCTGGGAGTCATCAACAGAGGATTGCTTTTAGAAAGGAAGCGTATTTCAGCTTGAGGTAATGTCACCTTTGGTAAAGTGATTTACACAGAAAAAGATAACACTATAATACACATTTTAAACATGAATAGATATTACAATGTCTAAACTGCTACTTTACTAAATAGAATCTTTATAATGATTAACCCAATAAAAATCCTCAACCATGGATAATTTATATTGTCGATTTATAAGGTTGCCCTCTTTAGAATTAGGGGTGATCCCAGTGGCGTAGGAAAAGGGGGGGCCAGGGGGGCCCGCCCCCCCCCCCCCCAATCACTAAGGAGGGGGGGCCTGAATATGTTTGGGCCCCCCCAAAATTTGTCAAGACCTGTAATATAATACACATAATTTTCAATCCTTAACTCTCCCACATAGGGAAAAGTGGGGGCAAAGGGGGCCGGGCCCCCAAATCAGACCTAAAGGGGGCTCAAATACTACTTTTTCATACAATCTAATATAAGGATGTATATGATGCATCATGCATAAAAACCTATACTTTAAGTTGGTTGGAGTGGGCCCCCCCTTGGGCCCCCCCAATGAAGATTTGCTTCCTACGCCTCTGGATCCATTTAGTATGTCACGCCCGAGGGGGTGGGGGGGTCTTTTTTTTTGTGTGACAAAGTGTGACAAGGGGGTGGGGGGGTGTATAGGATTATGTGACGTCACACTTTCAGATTTTTTTAAAACCATATATTAAATAAATGCTGTATAATTAGTGATATCTCCAGGCTAAAAACTTGCTGGTGGTTGTAGTAGACATACAACTACCAGCCCCATCCACTATAGACAGGTCAGCCTTCATCATCCTTCATCTGCTTAACTGACCTCGTTTCCATGCAATCACTGTAGAGGGTAACACAAGATCCCTTATACATGGATGTATGACTGGCAAGGCTATATTTTGAGCAAGATCCCCCTTGCCATGGGTCTGCTTTTCCAAAGAAATCCCCCTCACAAGGGCTACTTTTCACGAAAACCACCCTCATTAAAGGTCTCTTTTTGGAGATTTCAACATAATCTGTAAAAACAAGGGTCGCTTATTGGAGATCTCAGCAACAAAGGTCACTTTTGACTAAAAATTCGTTTCACCAAGGGTCGCTCCTCAGAGAATTTGCTGAAACCCAGACACAAAAATCTCCCCCATTAGGGGTCACTTTTCACGTCACCATGGAAAAGGGTTGCTGGAGAGCCAGCCACATACCTGTGTTGAAATAAAATTGAGTGCCCCCTCCCCCAGGTAGCATTACCAGCACACCTTTTATAGGGCACCTAAGATTCCCGATAAAATGTAATTTTATCACCGTTTCTAACAAAAAGTACCCAGAAAAGGGTTGCTGGAGAGCCAGCCACATACCTGTGTTGAAATAAAATTGAGTGCCCCCTCCCCCAGGTAGCATTACCAGCACACCTTTTATAGGGCACCTAAGATTCCCGATAAAATGTAATTTTATCACCGTTTCTAACAAAAAGTACCCAGATCTAAGTTGGCCTAAAGAGGTCCTAGATCTGATATCATATACCCCAAATCTTGATATTAGTGGAGATATATATATGGAGACAAAAAATGTCGCCCATCCTTTAAAGCATGCAGGTGATAATATGGGGAGCCCATGCGACGACTTGCAAAAATCCATGGATCAAGGCCACAAAAATCTTGCGTGCCACCAATATTCATATAATTTTGTTACCGCCTCTTTGAACAGTTGTAATCTGAAATGGTTCTAATCGATAAGGTACATCATGCCTAATAACATCACTATTTGTAAGGGGGGGGGGGGGGGTGTCAGCAGATTTGTGGCATACTTTTCTGGGGGGTGTTGGGAGAAGTGTGACAAAGTGTGACATGGGGGTGGGGGGGTGTTCAAAATGGCCCAAAAAAGCGTGACATACTAAATGGATCACCCCTTATACGTATAGGGTCAAATGTACTTATTTTACCACCCTATAGTAAATCATGATTAACCATACACATTCCTGTGGGCTTTGAACTGTTTCCCTTACACTGTATTGTTCATGGACAGGTTTCACCTGCTCGAGGATATTGTACATTTGAATTGAATAGGAAATTCTTTCTCTTCTCAAAATTACAATAGCCAGAGTAGGAGGGGCTGGCAGGTGCAAGGGTTTTTTGTTTGTTTTAGCGCAAATTCACTCGTGCCTGACCCAACGTATACATATACCGGGTACCGGTAGGAATGATTGGTGTGTCAAGGGGAAGTGAGTTGAGAAGGGGGGGGGGGTGGATATTGTGCCTACACAACACATCAAACAGACACTTGAGGTGGGCATTACCCCCTCCACCACCCTGCCGACCCAGCACCTCACCCTGGAGACAAGGGCCCTCTGCCCTACCCCCTACCTCCTCCAGTTGCTCCCACGGGCCCTCCAGTGCCCCAACTGACCAGTTACCTTGTTGAATGAGTGGGGGGGAGTCTGGACTTGCTGCACCTCATCAACTGGCGCCCAATACCAGACTGGTCAAGATCTTGGAGAACATGATGAATGGCTTGCCAAACTCCTCTCCTGGGGAAAGGGAATAGAAGGGGAGGGGGGTAGAGAATTGCAGGCACTCTTTGTTTGCTAGTACTAAACCTGGGAGGTTTGCGACCATTTCCATGAAGGGTGGTGTTTGCTAGGAAACCAAGTAGAATAAATAATTCTGAGGTGGGGTCCTTGCAAGTGAGTAGGCTAGGTCAGTCAGTACAGATAGGTATTTGTGAATGACCTATTGCATTGGAGGAGGAATGGAACGTAACTTAAGTAATAAGATTTGCTTTTTTATCACCGGTACTGGCCAAATTAAAGGGCAGTGTCGTAAAAGAGCGCCCCAAACCCATTGGACATCTTGAAGTTTGAGCAAGATAAAAATAAAAGTGAAGATATCTATTTGGAAAATCTCAGCTTGAGCACTTTGATTGACAGAATGATAAGGCTGAAAATCGTCTTTAGGGGCAGTAGCATTAACCTGTCCTTTCAGTTCACTGCAGGTGTGCCCTGTTCTATTCCTCGTTTCCAATCTCAGTCAACCTCTCCCTATACGCAGCACCCCCCCCCCCTTCTTAAACAGTTAAACCCTAAGTGTATGTCTAAAAATAATAATAATTTGACTCAGGTCATCGTATGTGGCTTATCGGTGACAGGTAGGTGTAGGGTGTATTACTTGGGTGTTGGGGTATGTGGGATAGGTTATATGGGAGAGGCAGGTGTGGGGGACGTAGGGCAGGTGGGCAGGGTGTCACTAGGTGTCTACATGTCAGCCGCCATAGCTTGGTGCATTAAGAATGTAATTGTTCATGCACAACATCATGAATATATATTATGGTGACTGGAAGTAGCAAGTATTGATAGTAAATTGCATCTAATATGCATGCTTTTAAGAGCGATGTCACTCGATGATTGTAACCCTTTAAGGACGGGATTTAATAAAAGATATGACATTTGTCGTCATGATGCAGCCATATCGACCCATCTGGGATAAATGAATTGACTTGCCAGTGCTGCATTCAAGCATCATGACAACCAACGGCATGGTACGTAAATGTTTGATGCCGTCCTTAAAGTGTCAACCAGGACCGCAATATATGAGTTGTACTTATAGTAAAGGTGTATATATTGTGACCTGTCATTTCCTCCTTTTGATATCAAAATGAAAACCGCATTCTAGTTTACCGTCACATTACTAAGGTATGCCTTGAGCATGAGCCAGCAATGTGCTTTCAGGCTGAATCCCTTTTGTTGGTTGCTGCAAATTGCAGTTGTGCCAATTATTATTACTTATAGTTCTGCTCTGTATACATATAGACACAAATAGAGTGGTATCATCATGTCATTGTCGGCGTTATAAAGGTATACACACCCACGTAGCATTCACCAAACCATAACATACCCATCGAGATAAATACACCTGACCAGGGCATGGTGCCAACCCGAATTCACCTCATATACATCTAATACAGCCCATAATATTAATAATATCAAGGACTGTAAAATGCGAGATAACCAGGATAAATAGTGTTCCGGGTTTATGGGTATCAGGCGGGGTATCAGGAGGTACTAAAGCATAATAATCACTTAATGGTGACAACTGGAATACAACCACACCCAACTAATAATGTATGCGTTATTGCATTGTTCGCTGCTGTCTTGTAAATATATCGCTTGATATTTAAGGAAATATGTATATTGACTTAATCTATATTTACATATAGATGTAATTGGTGCATTAACTTCATCTATATCTATATATAGATGTAATTGGTGCATTAACCTCATCTATATATATAAATAGATGTAATTGGGGATTTAACTTTATATATAGATGTATATAGCTGCTTAGAATAATGAAGAAGTTTGGAAAACAAGAAAAAGGGTATTAATAGAAATAGTCCTACTATAATGATATAGCCTATCCAAGAAGGGAATACTTCCACGTGTGCCCTGCCCTTATTTATCACTACCACATGTGTCAATATACTTGAATTACGTGGTAGTTAAGTGAAATAAGCTATAACGATCTGCTAAGCAAAATCGCAGAGACTATAATGAAAGACTTGAATGTGTAAGAAATGGGTGGGATGGCATTTTTTATTTCTAAAACTGGTAGTGTGTTACAACCCAACAGGTGGCAGTGAAGTGTCATACTAAATACAAGTATATGATGGTCGATTTGATATACCAACACTACATACGTTTTAACAAAACATGATACCCTTGACCCATAAATACCCATCATTCCTTAGTGGCCTGTAACCTATAATTGTCCACTCAACACAAACATACATGCATGTTCATGTGCATTTCCCTACATTGTGGGTTTTGGGCACTGCTCCATGAGATCTAAATACAATAGTGTAAAAGGTCTGACACTGACTGCTACCACAATAAAGGCTAGGTGCTATATGTCATAACGCTATGTCCCCAGGTTAGGCTCATTGATTAGGCCTAATGCAGCACAATGTGTGTATTGTATGATGGAGTGTGATGAGGTCGTCATGTGTGATTGATGCCTTGATCACGTGGAGACTCGGCCATAACGGGACCTCCCGTGACATATGCCCCCCTACACACACCTCCTCTCTGACCCTGGAGCTGATCAATCATTCATGTGAGGTGCGACATGTGAGTAATGCTCATTAATAGTGTGGGTGTGGTTTATGTATGTATAATGCACAAATATACATGTGTATATATGTTACCCAATCAATTCATCTAAAACTGATCATTAACATACTGTTACTGGTATGTGCAGTTAGACCCTTGCATCATGTCTATATTATTCACGAATTTTTTTTATCGTTTTTGTATATTCAGAATGCATATATTAAATATCTCTATGGTACTCTTTAATTCGGAAATATATGCTAGGGTCCCAGGGTTGGTGTATAGGTATTGATATAAGGATACATATTATAATGTACTATGAAACATCTTATGATTTAAAAAGATCTATGTGTATCAGTGGTCCTATAATTGGCAGTTACACTCTCTAGTCCATACGTGGGAGATGGACCTGTTTAAACCACCACCCACTCTATAATATGCCTGAGTACCTGCCCCATCTCCACCCCGACAGTTGCTGTAGGGGTAACAACATGTTGGCCTTACGAGTTACCGGTTCTCCAAGTAGCATCTACCAGGATACGACGTGGGTGTGACCTGTGGTGCCCCGGCGTGCCCTCTAGAGGGAGAACGTGGTACTACGTCTTAGTGCAGACAGCCGCCACTAGGGTGTGTTAGGTGAGGCAGTACACACTAGGGGGCGCATGGGTGCCAATGAGTGCGCCTCAGTGTAAGTTGACGTGTGTTGAAGCAAAGACTTCTAAATAAACCCTATAATGGAAGGGAGGAGAGGGCGATCTCTAAGTGAAATGTACCCATTAAACTGAGTGTTGGGTACTGGTACAGGGATTGATGAAATAAATGTTACGTTGGATAAGCTTTAGTCACATAGGAAAGTAGGCTGCTGCAATCATTGAATTTCGACAAATTTTAAGTCGGAAATTATGGATCTGGAACCCAGGGTTTGAAAGGTAGTCTTAAATAACAGACAATTCGATTTTGAATAATTGATAAAAATTGATTTATAAACGATTAAATTCTGACATTACTAAGTATACACCTCCTCTCCTGACCGATCCCGACCGACCCCCTTATGGACATACCGACAATTACGACTGAGAAACTAGAATTGTATGGATTCATTAAAATGGTCAGAGAAATCGGGGTGTGGGTTGGAAGATACCGACATACATACACAAATTTGAATGAAATAATTTAACTGCCAAGTGGGAGGATCGAAGTGAAGCATGCATGTGTACTATGTCATTGAAAGGATAAAAGATAGAAGTCAGCAAAAATAATGAAAATAAATAATTACAGTTTCTTGGCAGTGGTACTTGGCAGGTGATCCATTAGACACCTACAGAATCCACACCTCTAGTACTGGACAAACCCGCCAGGTGTCCGCCTGATGGAAGAGGTACAAAAAGAGAAAATAAAAAATAAGGGGGGGGGGGGATAGTGAGAGTATATTGACAGAAGCTTCCTTACCATTTAACAGTCGGCATATATACACGGGTGTTGACTGTTCAAGTAGTGTAACGTTGGTGGCGTGGGAAAAGACTTATGCCAAGAGTCCTCTTCTCAAGGACAATAAATAAAATATCTATGAATAGAAGTGGTGTAGGTGAATGTGTATCAATGTTGTCACTGTTGTATCTGGAAACGACCTTATCTGTGATGTTGAAGGAATTTGTAGGCATCACTCAAAAGTTGATATTCTCTTTGACAAAGGGAACATTTGATTTTGAGTATAAATTATGCTGATGCAAATGTACATCTTTTATACAAAGACTTTTTATGTATCAGCATAGTTTCATACACTCTATTACTAGAAGTATAAAGTTAAATTGGTGTTGACATTCTGGACATTACGTCCACCAGATCACAAAACACGTACTGTCCCCAACAATAGTACAGGTAACATAGGAATGTCAATGACAAAACCTTAATTGTCTTGCGTCTCGGGATTTTTGTCCAGAAAGTATCTCTTTTACCTGTAAAAGCTACTCCACCTGTTCCTGTTTGTAACTATTTTCCCTGTGGACATTTTGTGGTTTGGCTGGTCTTGGGTGTTTCAGGCCTGAGAGGGTGCACGGATTCCTGAACCGTCTTTGTGTTGTTGTTTTTTTATCGGGAGGAAAGGGAAAATAGAGAAGAAAAAGAGTACAGTATCATGAGTATGGGTTATTCAGGCGGAAGCGGTAGCTGGTTACGTGGAAATGATATATACTTATGCATGGATCATGAATCCAGTGAAGAAATATCTGCCAAATGATGATATAGACCCGGTATAACTGATGATGTATAAATCTATATATACCTACGATTTTGGCTTCACGGTATTAACACCATTAGATAAACCAAGCCAGGAGATTATGATACGGTAAAGTGTACCGTAATACATTGAAAAGATATGGGCAAAGATGAAGATCTAGTGTTAGAGATGTGATCAATTGATGAGCCTAGTCGTAATTTCATGAGAATATACAAGGGTAGTCATTAAAACTGTCTAAAGCATTTTGTACACGCACTCCCGTTATTACCTCCGATCACGTGCCCCACAGGGGTCAGCCTTCAGGTGAGCCCTCACACCTACCTCGTCCTAGCTTAGTCAGAGCAACTCCATCCAGGGCACCTCCAGGGCATTCTCACTGCCGCCCTCAGGTAGCAGGCAGCAGGGACTCACACCCCGGGCCCACACCTCTGTCACCTTCAGGTGTCAGGAGCAGTGAGCCACTCACCTGTGTCAGGTGTACTGAGTACCTGACCTGGAGTTCACACCTCACCTTTGACCCCTCCTCCAGGGGGGGGGGGGTGGTAATAGGAGGGCGTGGTATCAAGCTACAAGTCATTCTACCCCTGCTGACCGGTCCGCTACGTTCTACCCTTACTGACCAGTTTAATGCCCACGTCCAGTACATACCAGGGGTAGGGGCGTATGGTCAACCCTGGAGGATATTATACGTGTACATGCCGTTCACCTGGAGGAGTGGCTCAAGGAAGCCTAGGCCACCAATGCGGGTGGTGACCACAAAGGACAGTGGTCATACCATAACGCTACCTTAGCCCCACACCCAGACCGCTACACACCCCTATGGCTATGTACAGCTAACAATATACAGACCACAGTGACCATTATACATAACGGCACATACGTGTAGGTGCTGTCTAAACAGCACAATACTAACCAGACAATTACCGACCCCCAGTACTTTGAATTCACTCTTGGATCAAAGCTTTACCCGCACGAGGCATATATCAAAAGTGACCTCAAGTTGGACGCATGTCCAGGTGACCACAGGTGACCAGGAGTTAGTGGTGTGCATTTAGCACCAGGAGTTAGTTGTACGTCTTTGGTGTATGGGCATGGACTGTGGATAATAGGGCGGCTGTCAGTATGGGGATGTTAATGCTGAACCTCGTCTCCAAGGCCAACACGATACTACAGGTAGGACTTAAGTCTTAACCAATGTTACATTTTTTACGAAGATTATTTAAACAATTGTGTTTATTATAATAATGATTACATATACATGTACATACAGTTTAACACAGACTTATCGAAGGGGCGGAACTGCTAGGATTGTGATCATTTAATAAATTGCAAAGAAAAGCATTTGTCATATTGATACATGGAATATAAATGCCCTCTTAACAGTATAGATATATAAAACAACAGGCTAATAGCTTAGAGTTGATACATTGGTAGGGCTGTGGATTGGTCCTTAAGCCTTAAAGTCATATCGTTTTTACCCTATCACCTGTCATTGATCCTATTGTGCACGACCACGCTGCTCTACAGATAACCAAACAGATGGACATTAGCCTGATTAGGGTTTTAGACAAGCCCTGTCGAACCCCATCTTTAACCTCCCATTTAACTAGATCTATAGCGATTAAAGATTTACCAACCCAACAATTTACCCGTCCATCCCTTAGGATCAGATAGGACATATGATGGCCCAAAAGGACATACCACTGATCTCCCCAACTCCTTGTCCGATACCCATTGAGCCGGGGTTCTTTTCTTTAATACTAGACCCTATCTGTTCTTTTAACAATACAGAGCCGGGCAGATGACCCCACTTTATCTACCTGGGCTATTACAGTAGTGTCCGAGCGTGTGGGGCTGTTTAGTGATATCTTCTTCTGATCTCTGCTGACAATGGTGTCAATAGGTATACGCCAAGGCCGTGGGTATACCAATAGTCCAACTGGACCCCCTCTGTGATGGGTGAAGAAAATGTAGGGGGGGGGGGGGACCTATCCATGTATATTTTACTAGTATGCGTCTGGTTTCCACGTCCGTCAGCCAGACTTGAACAATCGGACAATAAGGTGATCGATTGTCTGAGGAGATCCCAGCGGGACTGAATCAATAGGTATTTTATATTTGGAATGTAGATTCTATATATTAATTGTGGAATGGAGTTTATTTATTGCTAAGATAGACTTCGACAGTCCCCTGTACCCTCAAAACACCCAAAACCTTTGCCAGCTTTATAGAGAGGCCAGTTGAATAGGTATACAACCGTGCATTTGTATGGATCACAATAAACAGAGGATAAACGAGTATAAAGACATCAAAGGGCGGGGTAGGGCAGTGTTCATTGTGTGGGAAGATGCATACAGACTTCATCCATCTAATCTCTCTATCGATGAACAACATAGGTTGATATCTGTGTTTAAATGATACATGGAGGTGAAGAATTTCATATCAACATTGGTTGTTGTATGAACAATATCCTACACAGATGTTACATTTAATCATATCAGCGTATAATACGATGATTTCTTCCCTTTTTTTGGGGGGGGGGGGGGGGGGTCTCATTCTACTAGAATGAGAATTTCTAGTTAAAATATATTGCAATGAGATTTTACATGGATGACACATGGTGTTGTCTTGACATATAGGCAATATATATTTTCTCAATTTACTTGTTCTCTATTTATTAAACGTCAATAAGCACTATTCAAAATATTGGTACAGATACACACACAGCTACTGATATACCCTCTGGGAGTGAGGTACAGGTACCCTAAAACAACACTAACAAAGAGAATACATCAGCCAAATAGGACACCTCACCCCTGGACCTATCACACAGACAATTGCTGAAGTTAACAAGCCGTGGCATTAAGTAGTAATATACAAAGGTTACATTACAAGTAGACCTTGACAGCAGGTCTGTAGGGTTATATGAGAGGAGCCACTGGAGGGCAGGGTTATTGTATTAGGGGATATTTAGGGGAGGATATAATCGGTCCTGTGGACGGCTCGGTTTCTTCCCCCCGCCCACAGAGATATTGGAAGTCATGGGTTATGAGGGGATCTAGATTCGCTTTGGAAGATGTACAGGTGTAGTATAGTGGGTCTCCAACAAGTTTGCAACATGTTTCTGTATTTTGATTTTACATAGACATGTATTGCCTATTTTTGGAGAGGATGACCTTTACAATGTCATACAATGGAGCTTCACCAGCATTCTACACTTACCATAGGAAATATTAATTTCAATTAATGTAAAGTCCAGTCTCCAGCTCCCCTTCCTACACCTCCAGACCTCAGCTGTAAACGCAACCTTGCTAGAGGTGCACTTTAGTTAACCCCCTTTAATATCAGTTGTTTATAACCCCCCCCAATAAGAGCCATGATACCTTTACCAATAAAGATGTGAGATGAGTGAGTTTACTACCTCCAGGGCTGTAACCCAACAAGTCCAACCTCAGGTAAACCCATGGTGCCACATTCCTATAACAATAGGTGGGATCAACAGGAGGAACGACTGGGAGGACTTTCCCACAGTACAGAGCCTCCAGCTGTTGTGTAACCTTCACTATACCTAGATACTGGAGGGTAAAGGTATGTACCCAGGAGGGCACGTCTTCTGTCCCAACCACGAGGAAGGAGTGCTCTATTCCCTTATGACTTGGGGGGTGGCCCTTGTGTGTCCCATATCTCCTGTGTGACATTGGTAAACCTTCTTCCTTAGGTATATTAGCTTTAGTAACTTCCAAGGTTGGTGTCCCTACATATGTACTGTTTACACGTATTACAGCAAAGAGAGGGAGAAAGATTGCTCATATACAGTATAGTGTCTGGATGGATTTTTGAACCATTTAACTACACAAAACAATTTTAAGTACATTTGATTATGTCTTTGGCCGTGCTCTGAGGTCATATTTGATTCTTAACCCATGCATAGATCTACTTAGTTTTGCCTGGGCATCTTTTTGGATCCTAGCACCTAGGTACGAGGAGGTTTAAGTGCTGCAGTTGATGGTGGTGGCTCACCAGGTGTTGGAGGGGCACCCTGGAGGTATGGGAGAGGTGGGGAGGGGGGGGGGGGGGGGTCCTACCTGATAACATCACCATTGGACATGTATACCTATAGGCAAACACCCACCTACCCGGTATATACAATTAGCCAAATGGTCAGTGTGGTCCATATTCTATGGTCTAAATATAAATATGATAGTTTAAAAAAAGGTATCTTGTAGAACATTAATTTCATTTACTACCGAATATCAGTTATTAATAAATTGAACAGATTCGATGATTTTCTGTTCAAGGGTATTGCAGAATATAAACTTTATACATTTATTGAAAATATAACTTTCTAAAAAAATCAAAGATGCCAGAGATATAGTCTAACCCTCTAATGTGACCATTGTTGTAATAAGCTTTCTAGAACAGAAGTATTTGCACGAGCTGTTAGTTCAAGAAGCCTGACATCTACCTCATACTGATCCACATCTCTGAGCCCTCCCTCCCTCCTCTCCCCTCATGCATGGCTGTGGCACGGCACCGTGCACACATTCATTACTATGGACACGGTCTGTGGGGAGGGCAGGTGTTGTCTGGGAGCATGTCTCTGTTACAATCACAGAGCTAATAGTGACATTGGAGGCATGGCTGCTACACCTAGATTGGAGAGATAGTGGTGACTCAGGAGCTGTAGTATTTCCACCTGCAGGTTCCATGGTCAAGCTGACGTCTGGAAATTTTAGATAACCGCAGATTGGCGACTTAGTATTCAGTGGATCTGCTCTTTGATACTTGCATATTTACTCTGGTTCTTGATAAGTGAAACCTTACATGGAGCTTTGGTTGGATCCTCACAGGATATTATATATACCTTGTCGGGTGACCCATCACTGGATCTCTATTTAAATGTAAACCATCAGTACATGGTGGGCCCTGGACCTTACAGGTTGCTTGGCTCTACTAGCCCCACACCTCCCTCCCTCGCCACACTCCAGTGTTAGTTACTCTTAATGCCTGGTGTCTGTGGCCTTAATAACCCATCATCACCACCCCACATTAAGTACACACTCCTCCAGTGTCACTCAGTGGGAGTTAGGCTCGTGTCCGGGAGGCTCTGCGCCAGGTCCCCAGTCATTAAGGCATTCTACTTCTGGGATCCAACTTGGATCCCTCCCACACGATAGGATCCCAGAGCATCCAGGCAACCATCATGGACATGATACCAGGTCTCGATGGATCCTAGCCGATATGGCCTTTTGAGTGTAACCGATTAGGATACTATACCATGTTGTGATATCTGAGACCAGCTGAGGGTGGCAATAGCAGGTTTGGATCTCTGAGGTCACTGGGAACAGACCTAAAATAGATAGATACACATACAGGACACCTGTGGTATAAGGCATCAGTATAAGTAGAGGCAGCATGTGGAGCATTAAGCAGGGAGGGTGCAGGAGGCACATATTATACCAACATATATAATAACACTACCCCTGAGTATACCTACATATATAATACACCACAAGTGAAGTCACAGAAGTGAAAAAAGGCTACCTCAGAGTCCCCTTCCTGGCATCGTTTTAATCTGGAGGAAGAGCTCGGTCACGCTGTGGTGCGTCCTCTGAACGCCATCTCCATGGTAATTCTTTTTGGAAGTAGTACAAGTACAACAAACAAGGACTGACTGCAGGTTGAGGAGGATTCCACTGCCTCGGGGCCTGGTGCTAGTAGTCGTTGGTCCTGTATATTATGTGCTTGTAAGTGGCGTCATAATGTTGAGTACACAACATGTGGCTGGAGAGAGGGAAGGGAGAGAGTCACTGTCACTGTAGAAGAAGTACTATTAGTCCCATAGTGCAGGGGTGTGGGAACCACCAAGCATGGATGGGCCACCTCTTCTGTTACCATATACATACATGCAGGTACGACTGGGAGTAACAGAAAAGGTGGGAGCAGCAGCCTTCTAATTCCCCCACACCTCACCAGCTTAAGGCCCTCAGTGAGGGGTGACAGAGGCCATCAGGAGGAGACACTGTGTGTATGCTGCTGGAGGAGTACACATGTATAAATAGTAGTGATTGTGGTGTAGGTATGTAGGTATACACACACACCACTCACCTCCTCCCACCTAGGCTGAACACCGTGTAATGCTGTCATTTGATAGAGTTGTGGCTTTACTGAAGGGACGTACGTACAGCCCGGTGCTAGGAGTGCATCATATTGTGTAAGGAGTGCATCATACCGTGTAAGGAGTGCATCATACCGTGCAAGGAGTACACAATATTGTGTAAAGACTGCAGCATCACACAGTGTTAGGATTTCATCTTACACTGTTGTGAATACATTGTACACTGTAACTGTAAGGACTGCATCATACAGTGTTAGGACTTCGACATACAGTTTTAAGACGTCAACATACAACGTTAGGACTTCGACATACAGTTTTAAGACGTCAACATACAATGTTAGGACTTCTTACATACAGTGTTAGGACTTCTCACATACAGTGATGTCACAATGTTATTGAGATGTTCAGATGATATCTTCAGGAAGCTTATTGGCATTAATCAAAGACGTGAGATTCGGAGACGCCATCTCTGATTTGTCACCAAGTATTGAGGGCAATTAGTCGGAGTACATATTGATTTAATAGTTGATAGCAAAAGTATGAGAGTGATGCATGTCTTCAGTCAAGAAGTATGAATGGATTCTTCATTAGAAATTGAATATGCAATACCCTTAACGGCCACCCAACGTTCAATATTTGAATACTGGTTGATTTTTACGCTGTATGGCTGTAACTGACGACCTCATGTGGACACATATAAAGAAGTCAGGGATGCTACACTGAACTCGCCTCCAGCCAACCATTATGGTTTAATCAACCTCAGTAGTAACTCCTTTAAAGCCCAGGATGGTATAAAATTAAAGGGCCGCAATATGTCGCCGTATGATATGTATCTATTAGTAATTCATGACCAGTGCCTGTGATAAGCTATGCTAATGTAACGGCGTTACTCGTCCAACTATGCAGCCTATAGAACGTTTTTAACTGATTTGTCACCACATCATCTATCACACTGCTGCAGCTTTCTCTAAGTTATTATCCAGTTGGAGCCGTAAAAACACAGATTGGATAGATAAAGGACCCAACAACGGTAACTTGCAGAGATGAACAAAATAGCAGATGTTAGGTCGTGCATATAACATGTGTTCAGACAGTTATTTAGATACATCATTATAATATGTGATCCTTGGGAACCCGTTACATATACATATAGAGCAAGTGTCTATGAAGAACTGATTACCTGGTATATAAATATATAAATGGATACGACCAGTAACTAAATTTGATGGTCTTAGTCAGATGTGATGTGATAAAAAAAAAAGACGTTAGTCTACAGGATCCAACAACAATACAAATGCTTACTTTTTACACAGAATCTACGAACAAGGTAGATTAAATACAGTCGTGGATGTAATATATTTCAAGTTCTTAAGGACAGGATCCACAGATGGAGGTTGGTGATTGTTAAGTAAGTATGTCAGCTGTGTACAGGAGGACAGGACTGCAGCATTAACGGTGTATGTCGTCCTGACGCCACACCATGGAGGACTGTAACAGCTGGGTAGACCTGACACGGCGGCACGTGGAGGAGAGGCATTAACATGCAGCTACCTTACAGACTGCTGACCCCTCCTCCTCCTGCTCCTCCAGTACCCACCTGTCACTGATCCACCTGCCGCCCACCTACCCCTCCTCCAGTACCTCACTGACCACTGGGGACCCTAAGGACACTGGAGGACTGGCTATACCTGTGTATATTACTCTAGAAAGGGAGACTATTTGATACCATTCTGATATATACTTCTACAGCACAGGAGGAGACACTATTAGATCTAACTTATTTACACACATGAGTACCTAGTGCCAGCTACTCCTCCCCCTATACACACACGGAGTGGGCCGTATGGAGATGTGCCCTGGAGGAGTGGGATGATGATGTGTGGGAGAGGATCGGGCAGGTAGGCAGGGTGCTGGTGTCTCATATGACACTAGGATCACCTGTGTGCTCCCTACCTTACCCCATGTAGGGCCTACCCCTCCTCCTAACGCTCTACGCCGTGGGAACTCTGCCGATCCTACACCACTGGTCCTAGCGGAAAAACTATATACATCTACAGGTTCTATCAATCCCTACACTAAGGTGAAGCTGTGGATATTAGACTTTTTGTACATACTGTTTTTACATCTTAGACACCACAATAGATGTATTCTATACACACAAGGATAGCAGCCCGGATCAGCTGTGCCTCCCAGTGAACATGCTCCCACTATACAAGACAGTTCCATACCAGTCACCCCCGGGCGCCATGACACCAGCACCGTGTTAGACCTACACGTAGGATGTCGGCCGCCGCCGCCGCCCTCACCGACGTTTCCGGTGTCGGCGGGTGTGCGGCGGAGCGCGTCGGCCGCCGGAAGGACGACGTCGCCGACCGGACGCGGGGGTGAGCGGTCGGGCGCCGCAGTGCGTCGGACGGAGAGCGGCCGGCGGCTGCGACGCTCGGTCGGCGGCGAGATGGGGACTGGTCACCGACGCGATGGGCGGGATGCCATGAGTAGGCATAGATACGCCAAGGTGGGTGTTACTAGGCTGGTTGCTATGGTGATTATAGGATTGCTATGAGGAAGCGAGTCGTTGCCATGATATGTGATTTATATGAGGTGTTCCATATTGATATGGATCCAGTGGTGATTCAGGGGCGGACCCAGGAATTTGAAACAGGGGGGGGGGGGGGGTCCACCAAACGCCAAAGTACCGAAAAGTGACGCGCCGCGACGGATCAAATTATCATTTAAAAAAACTTTTAAAATTTCCAAAAGGGGGGGGGGGGGGGTCCTGAGTGATGGTGCCATGGTGATATAGAACGTTGCCATGTTACCATGGTGGCGTAGGGTGTTTAACACTGTTGCCATAGAGATGGCACTCCATGGCAACGTAATCATATCCGAATATAGTCGCGCCTTTAGATACCAGGGGTATAAAATTATCTTCATAATCAATTTAAGCCAGTCAAATCAAATAAAGTGTGACACATGACGGAAGCAACTAGCACAGCTATAGGGGCTATTGCCTGGCCCCACATACATACAAGATGATGGGGATTTATTGTCTCTATAAGTGCACTGTGGGTCTATCTTGACATGGCAGATCATACCAATTACAAGATTATCCACACTCAAGTCTGACTTATCCATTAAAATCTAACCACCCACTGCTTTCCTCCATTGAAATTGCACTGTAAAGCTCCCTTGACACTATACGACGTCCCCTTGGTCCCTATTGTTGGACAGTCCCCAGTCTGCAGGGATGGTCTCTTTCTGACATTATAGTACATTATACAATGGCTTCACGCTGGAGGAGGCCACCTGAGGGTGCACCATTCAGCTCCACAGCACCTTAAGTAACATTATAACACAGATCCTAAAGTACCACATAGTACTGACTACATCCTAATGTGAATGGTACTGTGATATAATAAGGTAGGGTAATACATATGGATGTATTCAGGCTATTCAGTATAGGTGCCCTGAGGCATCACAGTGACCCTCTGATTGTGGATGTATTCTTAGATTAGTTGATGGAATAGTGATCCCTCCATTCTGTGTGGTCTATAAAAAGATACTGCATGAATGCCCACTACTTAGTAAATCCATTAAAGTCAGTAATTAACCTATTTAGTCTTAAGCTTGGTGCGATTAGCATTGCCTAAATATATCCCTTTCAAATTCACAAACCAAAGATCTTGCGTATGTTCCCAAGAAGCATATAATCCTTTATGTTCCCCCTGTCAAACTGCAACGTATCTGAATCAACATGGCGTCTTTTTGTGAATTCAATAAGTGTTTGTATTGCAAAGAGAGAGAATAGAAACACGAAGCATTCACTAACATATTTGTTAATTAGGTTACCACGATCACGAAGCCATTACCAAGGGGTTAATCGTAAGTGCATAATTTATCAAGTCTTTCATCGGTGCACTAATTAGACCACAATAGTGTCGTGATGCTCGTTATGGTACAGTGGCCATTTATTAGAAAAATGTATAAATACAGTAGGAGGAGCCTACTATAGACTGTGCCCGATATATATATTTTGGACATTACACTTCTAAAATGATATCCATTTACACTCGGCCTATATACATCTTCATACCACGCGTAAACAAAAAAAGCAAAGAATAATTATTTTTTAACCCACACCCTGAAATTAATCAATGGAAATTGACTGAAATTCATCAATGAAACGTGGGTTACCCTCCCTCCCTCCCTCCGCCAATAATATTAACTTAACCTTGAGTGGCTCAGTCTGAGGGTGGGGTGAGGTTGGTGAGCTGCTCATGTTATGGGGACAGGTGTGGGTAGCGTGATCTTTGTGTTCTTATAGTGACCATTAAAGGGGGTGCTGCATGTACTTTAATTATTTAATGACCTTTAATTAGTGAACTGCAATAAATCTGAGAAGGGACTGATAACATTACATTTGATCAACCGTTTGCTAATCTGGTGTGGGGGGCAATTCCCACTAATTTAATAATAATATGAAATTAGGATCGTGTTGTGTGAACTAAGGTACCACTTTGTTCTTTATTCCTTGGTTATCATAGATCGATATAGCAGCATGCAGGATCACCAGTCATTCCGCCTACATTGTATTCGTTTTACAGCTCTGTACAGCTGAGGGTGCAATGGGGACACACTGATCATAGTGTGGTCGAACCTTTATAAATACAACAGTATAAAAGAAGGAAATCAACAAATATTTGAAGACCCCAGCCCATGTCACTATTTTAGACTTTAGATTTTAATGGATCTATAAATAATATTCACATAATCAATAATTCACACAGCAGTGGACCGAATCACTCAGTGTTAGAATCCGGTTGTACCTGATTGTCTTAACATTTGATAAGCGTTTTGCAATAGCGGAAATGTGTGGGCAGCATATAAAATTACAGCATACCGTTTATAATGACCAACCTATCGTGACATATATTAGTTAGGACGTCACGTCTGACGTAGATGCAGGCTGTGGCCTACGGCACCTGGCGGACAATGGGGTGATTAATGAGCTGCTCCACACCTGCAGGTGTGAGCTAATGTCGTGATATGAGTCACACACCGCTCTGAACCACACCAGGCATATACCTGGAGCTCATAATCTGGGCGACACTTGTGAGTTCGAAAATCCAAATAAGATTTTTACCAGTTGCTGGATACTAGTATATAACTGCACGACTTAAATCTGCAGAACCCTTTCCGCCGTGACCTGCCCTTTGGACATTTCTCTTATAATATTGAGCAGTTGAATGGTTCTTGCCATTGCGAGGAGGATTTTACTCGAGCTGGTATTGGGGGACGTTGTGTAGGACTGAAGGTTGGCCGACTGTAGGTGTAAGTCATGGCGTGTGCTGCAGTGTTAGGGGTGTACGCACATTGGGTACTGGAGGAATACACCCAGGTGACAAGACGGCATCAGCGTGTCCCATTACGATACATGAATCGGCATTGTATGGCGTGGATCGCACAGGTGAGATATGGGGAAGTATTCACTTAACTTTCTGGTCCCATTGTTTCCTACTAGTGTCAAGTTTCTTTTTGACAGATGCTTAAAATCTGATCATCAAATATAACGTTGAAATCCTACCTCAGAGGATCACATACTTCGGATGGAAATACATGTATGAAATATTTCCCCATTTACACGTTTCTAATAGTTACACCCTCCACCAATCCCTTCTTATTTTGCAAACTATAGCTGATACCCCTAGTTTAACCTACACATCTTTATGTTCATTCAGGGATAGTGAAATGTAACACTGTGTTTTTACTGATGTCTTCTCTACCGGGTGAAGGTTATGGATTGTCTGTCACCTCTTCTCAAGGACTGGCATCAAATAACCTCGCTCTCCTATTGTGAATAGACTCCCTCAATCTGTCCCTTTGGGACAGCCTCAATGCTTCTTGTCACGCATACGATAGGTATGATCCGGTCTAATTCAACAACCTTTGTTCAGGGAGTTTCAATGGGAATCTGATCCTATAAACTGTGCTTATATCTGCCTCCACGTCAGGTGGCTAACTATTTGAGTACAGTATAGTGCCTTTCAGAGATGCCACTTTTCCTACTTTTGCAGGAATTCCTACTTTTTTGCTGGAATTTCTCTATCAACTTATGTTAATTTCCTGCAGACAATTGACCAAAATTGTAAGATTTTCTACTTTTTGTCAGTGACGGAGTGGCATCTCTGCTTGATTCAAATGTCATTTTCTGGTCATGTACAGTTGTTGATACATGAATATTCCATGATGCCCAGAAGTAGCACCAGCGAGTTACTCGCCATTACTGTGTTCAGGGACGCCACATTTCCTACCTTTACAGGAAGTCCTACTTTTTTCCTATTAAAAAAATGGCCACGATATTAAGATGTCCTACCTTTTGTTGACCAAGGAGTGGCATCTCTGGGTTTATCATACCTTAGCCTGTAAGGTTGTGTCGTCCTTAAATGGTTAGGTTCTCATGCTTGTCATACCTCAGCATTATATGGTCATGTCGTCTTCAAAGGGTTAAGTTGTCATTGTCATACCTTAACTGAAGGACTCAGTGTGTGTGTTGTACCCACCTGGTGTCACGTCCGACTTACCTGGTTATAAGGGAAGCCATAGTACATGTTTACTACTACATTGTATGTGGAGTGATACCACGTGATTGTTTGTATAGTTGGTCCATCATATTAGACTAGGTCACTTGAGTGAATATATTCCCATTTTCAAAATATACCAATAATTATTTGTCTATCTAATGACCAGACAATGAAAGTATGTTGTACAATGTTGTTATAGTATGGGGGTTAACCTGGTTAATATTAATGGAAACTATCTTGAGTGGCAATCTCAGGGGGAATGTAGAGCTTTATCTGAATAGAAGTTAAAACCCAAGACTAACTCTTCAGAAGGACACCAATGTAGACGTTATATCACATCTGAGAGCACAGTGTATTTATAGCCACCAAACGCTAAAGAAAAAATTAACTAGGGGTAAAAGTCATTCACCCTCTCCTACCCCAGTGCCCATTCACCAGTTGAAGTTGAGAAATGCAGGCTGGGCCCACCAAGACTAGCCTCTCCAGTCCCAGATGACTTTATTGGGACGCAGGACTTCAGAGTCTCCAGTGGCGTTCATAAAGGACTAACAGCACTGACCCCTACTGGCGCTGAACGTTACTAGACTGGTCACAAACGGCCCCTAGTGGCCGAGGATCAAACCAATGCAGCTTGAACAAAGTGGAGTGGGGTTTGGGTGAAGTGAGGATTCTATGTATAAGAGATCTCAAATAGCTCTTGTAAGACTTATTTTGTCCATGAGAGTGCAAATCAATACATGTAAAACGACATATTGGTCTCAAATATAAGTCTATAATACCAAATTTATACTTTAGTCTTTTTATATCCTCACCACATTGTCAGTGCGATATTATGGCGACTACTTCTCAATCTTGCATTAACAAATAAGACAGTTGAAACCCAAGAAGTTACTTTGATGTTGATGTACATCTAAATGTTCCCATGCTGTGTCAAAACGCCTAGCTTGACAAGGTTCCCATGGACATGATCCAACCCCCCAGTAAGTTGGGAACAGGCCACACCAAGGATACTACCTCGTAAGGTTGGATGCATAGGAGCACCGGGTCAGACCTGTCTTCAATTTACTCATATTAAGGGGTTATTCCCAATGCCAGTTCTATGGATCAGACCGGTGGGACTATTTTAACTTTACAGTCTGTGCTTGAGAAAGTTGCCAACTGCCACTGACCCACTGTATTTTAGTATCTGACTCTTGGGTCTCTTCACCCACACTATAACGTCCTATGGGTCATGCTCTGAAAAGTGTAACTCATGTTATATTGTCGATGATTATGGTTCATAAATAGCTATATAAGTGCGGAAAGTGTACCTGTATGTAAGCCCCTGGACGAAGCTTGTGAAGAAATGGTAAAATTTCAGTTATTATAGCAATCATCTGAACACCAATAGTGTTTGAGATGTCATATTTATAGGTGCACTTGGCACCCAGTTTCCATCATTATGCCAGGTGTGCTGAAGAGTACACAGGTATACTTATGTCACGGTCTGTTCTGTCACATCACACCCTTGTGCTTTCTATCGCATAAATAGAAATTATATATTTGAGAGATATCAAGTGATTATTGCAATTATAGATGGATATTTTATTGAAAGTTGTGATGTGATAATGATAAGCTTTGAATTGATGGTACTGATTTCGGTGTAAAGTGTGGAGTAGTTTCTGTACATTATTTGACATTAAGTGGTGTGTGACGCGTTCAGCATGAGTGGGGCCTAGTGTTTGTAGCATCAGACCATGGTCACGTAGTTAAACATGCCTCACATACCAGACCCTCCCACTGGGTTGAGTCCTAATGGGCGAACAACTAGCTCAGAAATGATGTACATTGATAGAACTAAATATTCTAAGATTATCACAAAGAAGGGCCGGTTATATTGAGAAAGGCATGACTTGTGATGGTTTTATCAGTTCATACCCACACATTTCTGGTGTTAAATTAAATATGTAAATGTTCATCCCAAGTTTGGTGGGATTTATAAGTAGAATGGTGAGCATGTGTTAAGTGTTGGTTCATGATTCTCTTACCAATCCCGTCACTGGTAATGATAGAGTCATGTCCACATCATGAATTATGGCATGATTATTGGGCGCGGTAAGGTGGCCATGTGAAACATTGTGACAGCTCCATGTGTGTGACATTCATCTTGTGCATGTCTGTCAGCATGTTACTTCCAGCTGTCAACCACTGACAGCTCAATATAATTACTTCTCCAATTTCTTCCTTCATTTACCCCCCAGGACACTATTGTATGTCATGTACTTGTGTGATAAGTAGCCCATGGCCGGGTGCTGATCTTATCATTCAAGGTAATTACGTTATATATATATGAGGAGTTTTAGGCTAACCTATATAAACCATGCTCCCGCTGAAAAGGGCATAATCTTGTACATTTGAGTATGGAGAAAGAGTGGAAAGGTGTGCTCTTCAGTTACACTGAGAAACACAGCAATTGAACAGAAATTAGACTGGACTAGGTCTAGTAAAAAGCAACATAAATTAACTCCCCTACCTTTGTATCGTTGAACCCAATGAAAGTCATGGAAAAAAGATCAGATGAGCATGATTGGGAAAGACTTCGGTTTTAAGAAGGACTGTAGGAGGGATATGTGGCTGGGAAATAAAGGATCTGAGAGCCAAAAGATTACCTCCCTAATATAAAGTCCGGGGGGGATCCTGGGATCCGGACCCCTCCCCCATTTTTGAATGACACCATGATTTTGCCAGTACTTTAGTGTTTGGTGGACCCACCCCTCCCCCTTTTTTCAAATTCCTGGGTGCTCCCCTAATGTCAGTATACTACATTATAGTTCCACGAATAGCTGGCACTGGGATGGGTATAGATATCTGTCCAGTATACTACATGTATTACTAACTATAGTACATGGTGTATATGTATAGTAAAGGATGTGACGCCTGAACCAGGATCCTCTCCTGTCAGTGTCACTGTCCTACTTTAAACCTGAGTGACACCTAATGCCGTAATATCTAAACTAAGTGTGATCCCATTGAAATAAATTTAGTATTAATTGCGTGCTTTTCTAGAAATTGATGAATTAAAAAATCACTGATCAAGGGCAATGTAAATATCTGTATTGGAATTTTTTTTTTTTCACATTTTAACACATGTATTTATGACAGTATAAAAGTGCACTACTGGTTCAATGCAAAAACAGGGTTTTATGGTGACTTTCCCTGGTAGATTCGCTCCTTATACAGTGAGTGAGCAGCTCAGTTTGGTATATAGGGAGCCGCTCTATATGTTAACCACTTAGTGATATACACATCAGCACTTAGCATTGTGCCACTGACGTGGGATCTAGTTGGAAATGCTTTGCTCCTCTGCAAATATACATTATACATGGGTATGATGCAGGATTAATCTGAAGGATATCAACAATTTACTGGAATACCGATGACACAAGGGAATTACTTGATCAGCCTATTAGAAGGAGAATGGCATTACCCTTAGTCTTATTTCCATTGGTGTGAGCTGTACCCCTTGGACGGTTACAAAAATGAGCCTTTCATCTCACACAGCCATCTCCATATCCCCATTGGATGCGTCACAATGATAATTATGATCTTTAAACAAAGGAGAACTGATTAGCAACCGTCATTAGCGTGGTGATATGAGGATGGTTATACATAATGAATCATCATCATTTAACAATAACAGTACTCTAATTGCCTAAACGACCCATTGTTGTGCTCCGATATAGTGGGTGGTTTTCACCTGCTGACTTTGCCCATAGAGATAGAGAGAATCTCTCTGCTTTGCCCCACTTGGGTAGGTTCACACGCCCCGTGTCATATAGCTACCTGGTGGGGGGTCTGGTAGGGGTGTCTTGTGGTAAAGGTAACAACATACCTGCACTTTCACATGATGCCCCAGGGATCCATTTGATAACGGGACTTCGTTGTCAACCACCATATGTAGCCATTGTGAGGCCATTCTTTGTGACAGCAGTATTTTTTAATCGTAAAGGTGTCTATACTCCGATTGACGATGGGATGATTATTTATACTCTTTGTGTTGATTTATGTTTAAAGATCATTCAAATCACTGGGGTTTTATTTTTCACACTTAAGTAAAGTCCATGTATGTTGCCTGAATATGATTATGTAGATTCTGTCAATGTGTGATCTGGGGTGTAAAAAAGAGTGGAGGTCAATCTATTGGTGGGTTTTCGAATGGGGACTTCGTGTACCGTATAAATAATTCAGTATTGTATAGGATAAGAACTTGACTGTCTACTTGCTTGAAGTATTATATGACTGTGACAATGCGAAATAGAGGAGGATGTCTGGAGATAGTTCATCAGCCCTATATAGAGGATTTCTCAATGTAGGACGAAGGCAAAATAGATAAAACGGAGAAGGGATCATTGTATTATAGGATAAGCTATGAGTACCAAAGGGTATCATACATCATACTAACGAAGCACAATAGAACCGTGCCTGCGGGGACAGTGCAGTAACATACAAGACAAGTGCAGTAATAAATAAGGCAAGACACTGCAAAAAAAACACGAAACTGCCTCAGAAGATGCTCTGATTGAGCTATTATTCCAACAAAAGGTTGACATAGGGAGGTACAACATAGAAGCAATATGTATAGACCACTACTGAAAAGATGACACAGTTGATGGAAATCACGTTGAGCTTTAACCTCAAAAAGTGGACATTGTGGTGAGAGGCAGTAGTAAAGCCTGTTGTTAAGGCCCTGGGATGGGGACCCCTGGTAAGGCAGGCAGCAGGAGGTCGGTGGAGATGCTGGACCTGCTGGAGTCGGTGACCTGGTCCCCGGCCGTCCTCCTGGGTCAGCTCACCTTAAGGAGCTCAGGCCGCTACCAGAGGCTGTACGACACCTGCACCATGCCCAAAGACAAACAGGTGTGGAGTCTTAAGGTATAGGTTAACCCTTAGAGGACGGCGGTATAGTGCTTTAATGTGACATAGTGTTTTAATGCGCTGTGCGCTTTGTTACCTTGATGCTTGAATGCAGACCTGGCGAGCGACTCACTATCTCACGAGCTGCATTAATGCACTATGGTGACTAAGTATAGCACATTATTTATAAAAACATTATGCCGCCCTTAACCTGGTTAATAAAATGGTAATGATAAAATCACCAATTACTGACTCAAGAGTGGGGCTACGGTTAGGAATGGTTGTTGGCAATGTTTATCTTTACAAAATATATCTTTTTATATGTCGATTCCAATGTTAGAAGATATACACAACTCGTGATTATGTATGTATACCGATCGTAGGGAAAAGGAAAAACGCCTAGGAACCTATGGTTGGTGTAATTTGAGTGAAAACTACATTATAAAAGAAACGGTTAAGAGCGCTGGGGACTCCCCTTGAATTAGATTTAAATGGGAGGGGAACCATCTGATAATCTTGCAGACGATTAGTGCTCAAATGTTTTATTGTAATTTGAATATTTTAGTCACGTTTCTTAGTGTGTCATTGTCATTGATATAATATGGTTGATAGAATGAGGCTTTAACGTAGGCCCTTCGTACGAGGGTAGATTCACCTTAAGTCGGACACATACCTTGAAACGGGCACCTGCTTTATATTCAAGCATACTAATCTCTATATTTGTGAATAAAATCATTAAGTCTCATTTTCCCCCAATATATCCCCACAAGAAGTATTATCATACATGAACAATAAGAAATCTCAGTGTCCGTCTCAGGGAATGTGTCCGACTGATGGTGAATGTACCCTATATGTTACATCAGCAGTACCCATTTGATAACAGGATACACGACCCGCTCAGGTCACTTGATGTTATGTTATGTTCAGCACTATCAAAGCGAACTGTATGTTACCCATATCTCTGTATGCTACATTGTACCCATTCATTAGACTACAACCCCTACTCTGTTATATTTTGCAGCGAGACAAGGAGAACTCTGAGAACAGTCGTTTGGCCAAGGGAGGATCCTTCAAACAGATCAAGATCAAGAGGAGACCCACCCTCAGCACCTCGGCCGAGGTAAGGATATCAACTTTATCAAATATAGTTTAAATAATGTTTAATTATAGGGTCTTCTACAAAAATTATATCGGTACTTCTAAGAAGGTGAGTGCCATGTATAGTCAATCTCCACGTTACTTTTGTCTGATGCGTGGGTGGAAATAGAGTGGAGACCAGCTTGTGTGTACCTTTGCAGAGGTGGAGTGCAGGTGCTGCCCCCTGGTGTCTTGTAAGTGAACGATATAGATAAAAGTCGTCTGCTATCCAACTGTTCATTTATACATGCTATACCTTAGGTTATGTTTGATATATGTCTGTGGGTGTGGGTGTGTGGATGTGGTGGGGGGGGGGGGGGTGGCTTCAAGTAGTTTGTGAAAACCTGTGTATAGCTACTGTTGACCCAATTATAAAGCCAGTCGCACAAATGTTCAAAGTTCACAGACGCTTTAGAAAAGAAGAAAAAAAAAACAGAAAAAAAACTGTACCTGGTAGGCATTGCTGGGTTGAGAGTTGGGTCTACACAGAGGTCGGTCATTGCCACTGTAAGCCTTGGCCTGATCTTTGTAGTCATCCAGGACCATCTTAAGCCGATCGAATCCCAAGAAGTAGTACTAGGCCAAAGGCTATAACCTTTCTGTTTTGCATGGTCTTGGGTGTAGAGAAAATTCTGCTAAATGATTGAGGCTGGGTGCAAAACAAGAATATATCTGCAGTGTAGATTGTGATAAAGTATAGCTGTCCAAGATAATACCATGTTGCACTTTTAAATGTGCATCTAATATACAATATCTGCCCATTTGCCTCCCAAGTACAAACATAAATATGATCATGCTGACACTCTGTTATACTATGTAAAACACGTACTAAATCACGTAGCCCAACATGACGGCACTACGCTTCACTGCCCCACAGGATCAACCTGCACATGTTGCAATAATCCACTGTGGCGCCAATGCTATATCTCCCAGCCATCTTTGTGTATGTGTTCTGTATAAAAGACTAGATCTACTCTAACTATGATGGATCACCATAATCGCTAGTTGTCAAAGACTTAATTTGCTGGCTCTATGGCGCCTTAATTGTACTAAATATTATTCAGTACATGGGTATTAAATGGCAAGGCAATGTTTAGTGTACTCGTGATGTTTGGTCAGTGATGATTTATATGTATCCGGTGGTGCTAGATCATATATTTTTCTCAAATGTTAATGCATGCAGTCGGTTATTCCTTCAGGTTTCAATTGATTTATAACATATCAAAGATAGCAATGTTTATAAGAGGGAGGAAAACATTCAGTGTCTAATTTGTGACAATCATCCAATTATAAGTTGAAGAGGATTCACTGGCATATATGAGCACACACAAAAAAAAATATAGGAAATTGCAACACACAGCATTTCAACAAAACATGAAATAACCATCAGCGGAAAAAGGCTAGGTGAACCAGCTAGCCTTGCCCAATCAACTCAAGGTCGTCGATCATCGATCGATTGCTGATCGGTTGACCACGTTTGGTGACCACAACCTACCCACCAACAGTGTGTAGGTGGGCGGGTGGGTGCTGGTGGGAAACGCCTGAGATTTCCTCCAGGGTGGTGGCCTACACACCTGTCGGCTGGCTCTGCTCACCTGCGGACCAAGCCCTTACCATAAGTCGGCTAAATGCACCAGGTTGGTCCCACCTCCTACTCTATGGCACTACCCCGCCTACTACCATGGAGGACTTAAAAACAACTGGAGGACACATGGAGACAATTGACAACATAGTGGAGGCATTCTAGTTTATAAAGTTAAGGAAGATTTAGACACTTCACATTAAGGGGTTTCTTGTAGGAACTGGAGGTATAGAATCCTAAGCCGTCACTGGGGCAGGTCAGGTGATTGATTACACAGGGGATTAGGCCTCCAGCCACCTGACTGCCTTACCTGAGACAAGTCCTCCAGGGTGGTGCCTCCAGTGTGACTCCATACCCGGCCATCTCACCTGACCAATGCTGCATGGGGACCCAGAGAAAATGGAAGAGAAAACCTCATTTTGTGATTTATAGGAGAGAGAAGGGCCAAGGTGTGCTTAATATGCTCCACCAATGGATGACTGGCACCCTGGAGGAGGTGGTATATGGACACCAGAAGCCGGTCAACTCCCTGTGTGTGTGAGGAATTAAGAGGGTGGATCTTCTGGACTATTTTTGTTTTGCTCTTTTGGCGCTGGCACCACCCTCAACACGCCACAACTTCAATATTGACAGCCATGTGGAAGTGTTGGTCACAGGGAAGGAAACAGTAGTTAGTACACTGGGGGTCCTCCTGTGGATAGGGGGAGAGAGCACAGGGCAACCCCCGATGGTAATAGCACCAATTAGAACTAAATAAATAGCCATTTGAATGCTCTTTGGTGTGTGAACGCTAAAAGGGGAAGCAATTGGAAGGAACCATTCCTAATTTGTGGGACTATCTTGGGTTTTCCCAAGTATAAAATCCAAAAGCATGGAGTACTATGGCTCTTTTGAAAATGGGAATAATAGCACTATGCTGTGTAATGGAAATACATGTATGGCTAGTATAACTGAGATAGCCACAAGAATGTACCCAGTGGAGAACCAAGGTTGTACAATGAGACCAAGACAGTAGTATTGTGCTCAGCCAGGCAAGGGGAGCAGGAGGGGCCAGCACACAAAGAGGCAGAACTACATGGGAATTATTATCAAAGGAATGTCTTTTCAATGGCAGCAGTAACAGTCGGCCACCAAGCCTGACTTATGCCAACAGAACAGTGTGGTCCTCAAGCTGTAGCAACCAGTTGACGATAAAACATTTGGGACTTTTCGTCCTCCTTAAACTGATAACTGACTCTGATAGAGGCTCCTGGAGGATTGAGAGGCTGTGGATCTGTGCTGCCCTGGATGGCTTCTTGGCGGGGACCCTGGAGCAGGTGACCGTGGAGGGATGAGGGGCTGGAGGAGGGGAGGATGAGTGTAGGGGGCGGGCAGGAGGAGACTGCTACCCGCCGCCACCATGGGTCACTCCGCGGTAGGTCCATACTATTTCATAATCAATCCTGAGATGTCCTCAATTTTGTGATTGTATTATACATGTATTCATATTCACGTCGCATAGTCCTACCTGGAGTTGAGCCCCTACTAATAAGTTGAGTTGACCAACCCACCCACGACTAGCCTGACACATAGAAGTCATCGGATCAGATCATTATCTTTTTTTCCTGGACTCTGTTTTTGCTTAGACTGTCCTACCGGTAGTAGCGCGGATGAAAATCTCGATTTCAAGGTGTGTCTTTTTTAAATGTCGCAAACACATGTTATTAGCTATCGAGAACCTTTATTTAGGGGGCTCCAATTCACGTCTTTTCGAGATCGGTCACTTTCATCCCTGGTCTAGTTTGTCAACTTTTGAATGAACCCTTTCTCTGTACACACCTGTGGCGTTGTCTCCGTCACTGCTGGCACCCAGCACAGAGCCTACCCACTGGAGGTAAAGATGTCAAGTACTACACTGGTTCCCGTGGCCCCTGTCAAGTCTCACAGGCGACCTTTAGCACTTTCGCTACAACTGGTTCCAAACGACGTTCTCAAGGACCACGACCCTGGTGTTGTCTCCCCTTTCTCTGCTATCTACTAGTAGCTATAATTACGATGGCATTCATTTATTGCCATGATAAGGCTGAAGTACCTTTCTTTTCCCTCTTTCCCTCTTTCTTTTTCTTTGTGATACTTTCTCAGCCATTATCAGTGGCGTAGGAAAAGGGGGGGCCAGGGGGGCCCGGGCCCCCCCAATCACTGGAGAGGGGGGGCCTGAATATGTTTGGGCCCCCCCAAATATGTGTCAAGAGCTGTAATATAATACACACAATTTCGAATTTTTATCTCTCCCGCATAGAGAAAAGTGGGGGCAGAGGGGCCTGTGCCCCCCAATCAGAACTAAAGGGGGCTCAAATACTACTTTTCTATACAATCTAATACAAGTATCTTTAATGCTATATCATACGTAAAAGCCGCTACTCAAAGTGGATTGGAGTGGGCCCCCCCTGGGCCCCCCCAATAAAGATTTGCTTCCTACGCCTCTGATTATGTACCCGTAAAGCCAAACGTACGTGTTATAAAATGTATATTTGTTCAAGTGAAATCTATAGAACCTAAATGGTCGATAGGTATAGAAAACTATTGATTCAAGGTAACAGCAATTTAACCTGAACAACTTGACAGGTTTCGCTCAGTGTAGGTAGCTAGAATAAACCCAGTTTTATCAACTATAACTTGAACTCAGTCAGAGTGACAATATTGAATGTTCACTTGGCACCAGAATCGTCCGGTGTCTGGCATGGAACTACAACACGGGGCTTGGTGTGCAGAACTCTTATCAATATTTGTACCCAAGTGTTAACAGGAAAGAGTGAAAGATCGTATGTAGAGGTCAGAATTACCCTGAAGCCAGGTGACAAGATTTACCCTGGAGGAGTCCCCCCCCCCCCCACGCACACACACATACACAGACCTGGTACCCCGACCTGAGATAATCATATTAATATTGAGTCCAGGCTCCAGGCCCTCTTGGAGTATAAGCCGCCCCTTGGGTATAAAGGGCTTCAGGACTGTCCTCACCCCACTCTGACTCT
Organism: Harmothoe impar; assembly: GCA_947462335.1. Lineage (NCBI taxonomy): Eukaryota > Metazoa > Annelida > Polychaeta > Phyllodocida > Polynoidae > Harmothoe > Harmothoe impar. The sequence continues at coordinate 62,270,420 of OX381707.1, read as the reverse complement.
TACTGTCGGGGCAGTAAAATCTCGACATTCAAGTCCTGTTTTGCCGCCAAGGCTAGAACACTGAATGTCGAAGAGCTGCATGGTGCCAACATGGAATTCTGGCTTGGCACCCGGTCCAACTGTGGGCATGTATATGTTATGATTATATAGGTAATTTACTGCTGTAAAAAGATTATAAGGTGTAATTCAGGCAGGTCACATATTTATGACGCTACCCTAGGCCAATTCGGATGTCAATTGTGTTTATACTAATGTTTTTTCTGTAGTTTGCCAGTCCAATACAGAATCGGTAAGAGCCTGTGATATTATGTTGCAGCGTTGCACACTATTTATAAGTTAATAAAGCAGGTCACAATTGGTAAATATTAAAATGTACCTTCATCATATGATATTCATTACCATGCTTGTACAATAAGTACATTCCATCAATATGATTTCAGGTGCACAGAATCAGTTATGACCTTGTCTGTTAAATATCATTAGACCTAGACATTGTAGATGGTACATATTAAGACAGAAAAAACCGGGAGAGATCAAGACCCAACTTTGGCAACCCCACCTAGTTCCATATAACTATAATGTTACTATATAGATTAATGAAATCACCTGAAAAGGTGGTGGGAAAGAACGGATGCTCTCCATTTTGCCCTATACACATGCATTGTCCAAATACTCAGTAGGGGACATAACACCACTAAGTCATACGGCCACAAGTCCTTTCACAATACTGCTAATGCTCTTTGCCACTTTTCTCTAATCCCTCCCCAGTTGTAACCGCCCTGACCCCTACCCTCCCCAACCCATGTTTAACTTCACGTGATTACGTTGTGGGTGTAGCTAATTGTGTCTCTGTACATGGATCAACTGATCAATGCTTCATTCAAAGTGACCAAAGTATATGTATTCTCATGTCTTGATGTGTTTTGAGAAGGACTGACTGTATTGGGAATTATATTATGTACCTGTGATTTATAGTTGCTTGTGCCATTTTGTTTTTGGTCTCTTTATTTCTGCTGATTGGACTAAGAGGATTGACAAGGCAGTAGGGGATATTGCCAAGAGATTTTAGCCTTTACCAAAAATCGATCACAAAGGATTTGGAAAATGCATATCACACTGTTATGTAGTACACAATTTCATTTATAGAGCAGCATATATATTTGGGAATGAATAATCCTTTGTTGTTTAAGGGACAATACATGTAATATTATTATATTTTATCTAAACTTTAAACGGTTCACCATTCTATTAGTAGCTCTTGGTGGTATAGAAATTCCCCAAATGGCTATAATAATAACAGTTTCAGTAAATGTCCCCGCTCAGGCTGTAACACAAATTGAAGGTCAATCTAAGACAAGGTCAGTGTCCTAAAATAACTTTAAGACGCTGGTACCAGCGAGGAATCATCAATATAATCCTTCCCTCGTTGGTCCCTTGATAACCTGTTCTGTGTCCATGAGCTAGGTCTGTCACATGTCAGAAGACGTCAGCCCACTAACAGTGAAGATTGAGTATAGTCTTCCAGTGTGCCCAGTTAACTTGGCTTTCGTAACACTGACTTTGCCAAATCATAGGTTTAAAGATCTGTATATAGACACCTAATCCTGAAATAATGTTTTTACAGGCCACTTTCTGCAAATTGGGCGTTTCATAAGCACAATAAGCATGCAGTGTTTCAGGTTGCCCGACCTTACTAAGCAAAACAAGAAACAACTAAAACTAGACATTCTGAAAATATAAATGGGGTAGAAAGGTCTTTTTTGTGACCTGTTTTATCGTGCTTTGCAAGTCAGCGCCACTGTTCACAAATCAATTCCTGAGTCCTTCCAGGGCGTTAAATTTGAAAAACAACAGGGTGTTTTTTTCAGACCATGTAACATGAAACACCTTTAAGCATTGATATAAATGTAGTCATTACACGGAAAGACTACATTGGCACTGGTTGTCTTGTTTCATATATAGCATTGATGTCCTGTCTGTCATGTGGTTGATAATCAGGCCCATCACATGTGTGAGTGGAGAGTCAAGGCCCTGGATGGGCTAACGAGACCAATGCCATTTGGGGAGGTCATACAAATTAGGCCAGACATGGATGGTATCCAGTCCAGATCCGCTCAAAGATATCCCAGTAGTTAGATCATTGATTAGTTTGGTAAATCTGATCACAAGGTACGTTAAACAAAACCTAACATTAGAATTGAGAAAATGTGGTTGTTCAGTCCCTGCAAATATTGAGGGGATTTTGATTATGTTAATGAGTGGCAGGAACAGAGTTATCCAGGGATACAACATCGCTGCCTCTCTATCTATAATAGTGATGCCTGAGACACCTCTCCATTTCACCATCCAGTAGCTGCTGCCACCTAGTGTAGAAATGCTACACTAAACTTGGGTGTGTGGTGTGTGTGTGAGGGGGGGGGGGGGTAAAGACAAGACCCGATGAAATAGCACAAAGAACTGAGTGAGTTTGCGCATATATAAGGCATGTACTTTTAGAATGGGCAAGAGCTAGAACCAAAGGACGGCCCTTGGATTAAGTAGGCTATATGTAGCAGGTGGACATAAGCCACATTACTCTGAGTTGTAGCAAAGCTTGTAATATGGTGCTGGGTGCAGAACATTGTGATTTTGTATGCCCTACTTGTATTTAAAAGTAAACCGTTAACATTAAAAAAAAGCACATACCCCTACCTGTCCAGTCTGGCACATGCGGGAGGTTAACGCTTTGCCTTAGTTGTAGTTGTTATTATAGATTATTATTAACTGTGGTTTAAAGAGGCACCCCCATGAAGGAGACTGTTTTTATCGTTCCAGAGAGGTTACGAGAATACAGAGTGAGTTTTCTGGTCTAGCCTGGATTGAGTGACTGCTAATTTGGCAGACTAGGGTGTGGCTATTGTCACCCCAGTGTTCTCTATGGATCATGGCCCTGAATATAACCCCAGACTCACCCTAGCACACCTCCCTAACTCCAACTAATAGGATCATTCCAATACAGCTTAAGACAGCAATTAATGGAGTTACATGTTGGTATTAAATGGTTCAAAAGACCAAATGTCAGTAAAAGTGATTACAGATCAAACGCTTAATGCATAAAGCAACCGCCTAGGCAGACCGAACAGTCCCATCAAAATATAAACAGTTAATTAGAGCACCATAGGAAAAGAACTCTAATTGGTAGCGTGTAATGCGAATAAAAGAACTAGTCGAAACAATCAGAACAAGTATATATAAGCATTGACATGGATTCATTTAGAGAGAAAAAACAGGAGACAGCAGTTCCACTGACCTCAGTTACAAATGAATGACCTTGCAAACATAGGTCAATTAGTTTAATTGTTCATTGCATGAAATAGTTGGAATTTATAGAAGAAACACACGCAATCAGTAATGTTCAGTATACCTAATAGCAGTTCCCTCTTTTGACACCAGAGGTCCTCCGTGTGCCTTCCTCAACCTAGCCTGTCCAATAAATATACAACATCACAGTGATATCATAGAATAATCTTATAATAGTAGGTGGATATGGGGTGGTCCAATGGTGGCCAATCAGTTATTTCTATTTCAGGTTATTTCTAACCCTCTGTATGCTTTGATTTAACGAAATATCCTATCTGGAAGAGAACACAATACAAGATGGGCGGTCTCTGTTTCTTATAAACCACCCTGCCCCCTAGAGTGTTAGTAGGGACTTAGCGTCTTCTGAAGAATTAATACTGAATCCATACAAAATAAACAGACATTAAAGGCGCACTGAACCCAGGACCTAACCCTGCCGAGTTTTGTACGCAAATGACGTCGTGGGTTCAATGCGCCTTTAAACTTCCCATTTAGCTCTGCATGTGGCTGAAAAGCAGTGGAATATCTTTGTATTAGGCTCTAACACGATGACCCAGTGGAGCCTCTGGAAGGGGGCAGCCATCTTGTAGGACATGAAATCTCGCTCCTTTGGCAAGATTTCTCGCTCCCTTGGCGAGATTTCATAGCTTTCTTGGCATGGGGGAAGGTAGGGGTGTGTGTGTAAAGCACTCACACCTACCAGCAGCTGACCACTGTACACACCTCTGTGCCCAAGTGTTAATGGGATGGCCATTGTTCTAGGGGGGCTCCTGAGTGACCACACCTGATAAATCCACACCCTGTCTGTAGTAACAGCACCCACTCAGTGTACTACCAACAATCATCCTAGACTCACTGGTTCTGTCCTACCTGCATGGCTTCACTCTCCATACAGTTATTTGGCCACTCTCCAAAGCAGAATTTAGTTTTTTAATTCTTATTTATTTCAGTTTTATGAAAAGATTTTTTTTTAAATGACTTGGTAGATGCATACAGGATGATACACAGTTTTCATGTATGCATAAACCATATATTAATTCATCAGAAATACACAGTAAGAAGTGTCCAAAATAGACTATACAAAGAGGCTCAGTGCCATCTTGTCCTACCACTTAGATCTGTTGTGTGCCACCAGGTGGCACCACCCCTTAACGTGTTAGAGCCTAATAGCCAGCCAGCCATATTTTTTTACTTCATGTGGCATTGGAGGCTTCATGACCATTGGTAGTCCCCCTGCTAGGTTGGTGTATATACCTGGAGGTGGAGAAAGTGTGTGTATGGGGTGAGACTACAGGGTAGCCATTGACTTGTCACTCATGAGGGGAAAGGGGTAGGGGGTCGCCTCAGGATGACAGAGTTTACTCACTTTCCCCAGGGTTCTCCTCCTCTCGCCAAGTCTGCACGTCCAGTGACAACAATGACGGCAGGCCAGGACAGACAAGTAGTGTAGGATTTATTGTGACATCCCTCCCCACCACAAGGACATAGACTGTCTATCGGATAAGGAGGGAAAGGGGATAAAGAATGAAATAAAGTGAAATTGTAGTAAAATTGATTGAAACTTGACACGTGGGAACTGGCGTTTATTGTTTAGTTCGAGGCAGGTGGGTAAAGCCCTGGACAGATTTACTGTCGTAAAAATACATAAAAATGGCCGTTATGAGTTGAGGTTGGTGAGAAGGGGATTAAATGTCGTGGTGTGTCGTCCTGTGAAAATCTGAGAAATATCTCATTTTCCCTGTGCCAGTAGGTCTATTGCCCAGTAGCAGCCTAGCCCAATAAAGTATATGAAGAAGAAATTGGACGTAAGGTATAGAGTAATACTGTGTTTAGTGACCCATACTGACCTACACGCTTGTCCACAGATACCACACACGTATAACACGCACACACCCTCTACCCCTCCATTCATTGGTACTATCTCCTAAAGCAATATACCTATCCACTATACTGCCCTTGTATGCTGGCACGTACGCACATACAGACACGCACACGCCCATTGCGTGAGGCTCACCCACTGTGTGATGGTGCGTGTCATGGTTCCTGCTGGGTGCATCCTGGCACAACAAGAAACCAATAACTTTCTACTTAAGACCAGTCAACCACAGCCAGACCAATAGTATGGATTTGAAGAAAAACATGATACATGCCCTCATATTAAAAACCAACAGGAAAAATAGCATGAGTGAATGTTAACTACATTTTATGTATTTTATTCGAAAAACAATTCGAAAAAGAATTTGGGCAAAAAGCGAAAAAGTTCTGTAAGAAAATAGGCGAGCGAAATCCATTGGCAATACAAGTATATATTGCATTTCCGATTTATGGTGCGCGAAATCCATAGATCAGCCTTTTTTGGTCTGGCTTAAGGGTGATATCACCAGTGGTCCAATACCAACTATAAGAAACTGGGGGAGAAAAGGTAATGGTTTAAGAGACAAAACATAAATTTAAATCCCGATCAATCATTGGTGGGTTGGAGACAACATCCCAGTGTGCTTGAAATGTATGATTCACACTTCTATGAGCTTTCCCCATTATGCATTTCTGTAAATTTTGCTCCGTTATTGCCATGATTAAACCGTGTCCCAGTGTTTTCTGCCTACTGCTGACACCCACAGAATGTGCAACATAGATTATGTTGTCATTCATTCCTACATATGACAAGCATGGTAAGAGTTTTCTACCTCAGAACCCTGGTCCAACCCCAGGATGAATGACAGTAACAGCACGTTGACAGCTGAGACCAATAAGACTTTGTAAAACTGACACAGGGAGGATGGTGGGAGAGTGGTGAATAGGGAGAGGGCAGTCACTGACCCATGAAACAATGGACATTGTATTAGACAGTACTGGACAGGCCTACCCATCTCTAGTGGAACAAAGTGGGGCATATACCTCCTCAAATTCTAAAGGCTAAGAATACATGTACAATACTTCTGCTTTGGTGTTCTTTTGGTGACAACGTTAATTTAGATGTTTAAATCTTGACCCAGGAAAAAAATAAATGTAATAGGTGCCGTGTCCAGGCGTTTACCACCGTAGGGTATGCAGGAAAATACCTTTGGGCATTTCGACTTGAGTTGTAGGATAGATATTTTCATTCATGCTAAGGCCTAATTTGCACTAGGGCCACTAAGTCTTGTGGCTGCAGGGTTTGGTGTTGGCCTAACCTGGATCTGGCACAACAAACCTCAGGTGTCTAAGCTGTATTCACACTAAGGCTCTATCTTGTCTACCCCTCCTCCAGTACACCCAGCCCCAGGTTACAGGGGTCTGTGTGTACAGTAGGTACAGGAGGGAGCAGCACTTCCTACGGCGAGGAGGGAGTGACCACTTTCAGCAATTGGGGAGGGGGCGGTGATTTCGCACAGATCTCCCTAACCCCCCGGCCCATGCCTCTGAGGGATGAGAGATCGTTTATGGGCGCGCCCTATTATGTTGTACTGGATGGTAACACACTAGCCTTTCGCTGAATGCAGGTGAAATATGTTCACCCCCAGTCTGCCCCCAAAGAAGGCCTGAACCCGCCCCATCCCCTGCTGGTAACAAATTAGCACTCCCAAGGTGGACACTGACAGGGGGGGGGGGGGGTAGAGACAGCTTTGTCGTCCATGCAGTGTGTACGTACATTTTTGCATGAGGACAGATAGCTGCTCACACACAATGCCTGCCTGCCAACTTAGAGACTCTATTTAGCATATTCAGTCTGACTGGGTGGGAGTAAATAGAGTTAGGGATGAAAGGATTAAAGTGATGGACTTTGTGGGGTTGTCAGAGTGTTTTTACGATAGTAATTGATTTTGTGGTCCTCTACAGATTGATGGGAGTACAGAAGTGCATGAACATTGTTCTGTGGTATTGCGAAATTACATTGGGGTTGACCCAGACATATCCAATTTATGTATCTTAAACCTGTGACACAATATATGTTCAGTGTTAAGGGGTGATCTGTAGTACACCTCTCATATCAGTTCCCATCCTCAGGTTACCCTGTTTGGGATATCCTCAGTCCACACAGGTATAATTGTACTACCTGCAAATAGAACCCCCGTCCCTATCCATCTCCTACAGCAATGGGTGGGCTTAATATGGGACAAAATGGCCCCCCCCCATCTTTGGGCGAAGAAGAAGCCTGTTATTACATAGCATCTAGATCCTCTATTTCTTCAATACCATGCTCCTCACCAGCTATCTCCATGGTCGAGTACGCTCACTGGAGAAGAGGCCTGTAGGCCTTGGTCACACGCCAGGGGTTGGTTGAGGCTTTCTGGTCGGCTGCACGCCCCCCCCCCCCTCATTTCTTCCCATGACAGCCATACTACTGCTACTGATGTCAACGTTGTCGATGGCAGTGCCCGTTATGGCCGTGTGTGTGGTGGCAATGGAGTGTGTAGGGACGTGTGTATGTGTGTGAGTATATGGGAAGCAGGAGAGACCCATGAAAGGGACGACTAGCTGCAGCGGTATACAAGTGGGAGGTGGTGCAGGAGGGGCACTGTGAAGTGGAGTTATAAGTATATACTTACATATAGACCTCTGTATAAACACTACACTACTTGTATGTGTGTGTATGTATATATACTGGAGCTGCCACCACTAGCATTAAGGGCCATCATGGAGTGTAGTGCGTTATGGTGCTTACTGGAGGAGGGAGCAGGGATCCAGAGTTAGTGCTGGGACACAGGAGGAGTGACATGTGGATGCTGCTGCCTCACACTGAAGGACATATACACAGGAGGATTTGAAGGACTTAGTGGTCAGACAAGTGGGATTATGGCTACTGTACTCCTTCCGATTTGGACATTAGCACTACAGCATCCCCATCTAGATCTCCAACCATCACCTCAATAATCCCAACCGAATGTTGTGTATTATAAAAGGCGCCAAAAAGAAGAAGATGTAAATGGATTCAGCTGCAGCAGACGACAATTAGGAGGATGTAATTGGTATCAGTCATAAAATTGGACACATGGTATAGGACCAATTATATAAGGATTACTCATGTGATAATTACAGGCCTACAAGTGCATATGAAATAACACATTGAAAAGATGGATGCTGTGGCCAAACAAACATAAACACACATAATTATAGACATCTGAAATTGTTTACTACCATACATATTATATTTGGATTTTATATAGCTTTAGGGAAAGACTACTTCAAAAGTTGTACTTGGTTTTAAAACCAAAGTTATGAATGAAAACGATCGTTATGTGTAGCCTAAACAAGGAAGAGGGACGGCACAATAGAATTGCCTACAAAGGATTAGGGAGGCTTCCAGTACCACCTGTCTAAGAATCGGATACATAAAAAATAACATACCTTTTCTAATAGCTACAGGTGTGTTTCCTTGTTATGTTAATCCTACACTGGCACCCCGTCTAGCCAATACAAGTCACAAGATTGAACCAGCCAAAAGCTGGTTTGAAGCTCCTAACAAAAAGCTGGCATACCAAAAACATCCCTATATCTCACCAGGCATGATGAGGTTTTTACCCCAGTTCGTGAAGAGACTGCAAACAATGGGTGAATGGAGGTAAAAAATGGTGGTGTCTGGCAGGTGTGAGGGAATGGTGGTGTGGTTGATTAAATAGGTGTTCTCAGGTGTGTTAAGGTGTGTACCTACTGGAGGCATCACCTGGGGGTATGCTAAGTGATACCTGGATACACAGGTACCTCTGCAAGTCTATAGATACTGGCCCCACCCGGCCTTAAGCTCTCCAGGGCTGCATGCTCTAAGTGGGCGATAATCCAAGAGCTCCACCCTTCTCCCATCATTAAGCACAGATGAACCACACCTCTCCATAGAGTATTATTCGGTGAAACACGAGGAACCCGACATATACCTATAGATAGCAGCACAGCCCTCTCTGGCCAACATTGACAGAATGCATGGAGTTTGCTCACAATCCGTGATAGAATTCAAGCCTGTTTTCAGTTTTCCTCATTTCTCTTCCTATGTTTCCCTCAGGCGCTATCATAAAATGTGCCATGTGCTATTACACTATAACTACTATGGAGACATGAACCCAGTGGCTTGTACATGATGAACATAAGAAACAGTGGGACCGAACAAGGTGGATCATTCAGAGCACACATTTCATACATACAGAATGCACATTGTGTTCATCAGTTCCACTACGGGAGCTCCCCGAAAAGGTCGTCTATTATTCTGTTACATATTTAAGTATGCTGTAAGAGCATTGTCCCACATAGAGCTTTACGGATGAGAGAGCCACTTCCTGCCATAGAGGCTTTACTATACATACAGGAGATGAAATGTGCAGATAACCCTCTGATGGACTAATACATCTGTCTTATTCCACAGTTGTACGTTAACTATTAAGGAAGAATACAACAAGTGCTACATATGTTATAGAGCTTCTAACCAGGAGGAACCCTGAGAGAAGACCCGTCTGTATCTCACCATGGAAGCCTTGGGTGGACTCATATATAGGTAAAGAGGTCCCCTCTATCTGCTTCACTCCTAATACCCCCTGGTCAAAGCTAAGCCTCACCTGTATAGACATTGGGAAACACACAGGGGTGTTAAACTGTCAGACTACCTGTGGGGGATTCAGTGACAGATGGCTGTTGTGATAAAGGATACAGATGTCTAAACCCCCCAGCCACTGTTAGATATGGAACCCAATTACCCCACATAAGGAATAGGAGATCTGCTCTACATAGGGGGTATATACTGTCAAACAAAAACAACTATGCCGAAATCAGCTATGGCTTTATAGTGTACAGTTGGAGACATTACTGGTGTATGTACATATTCATATGGTTGCCTACACTAAGGGATGCACTACCCACCCTGCCTGTTTACCTCCCCAAAGGTGTACGTGGATGTATGGCTTACAACACCTAATTGGTCTAGCTGCAGTTACAGTGACAGATCGCAATGTATGCCTTAGATAAGGCATAGAGCTGCAGTTGGTGATCACTCATTGTCATCTGAAGGTACGTTTGGCAAGGCTAGCTCCACTCTCCTGGGATATGTGTAGACGATCTTATGATAGATGTGAGAGAATAATGATATCATCTTACAGGATTATAGTTGTGCTGACACCAGAATAGAATGTGCCTTTGTATATGGAGTCCGTGGTATAAACTGAAGTTGAAAGGAATATCTATCAAATTGACTCGTGACCTCATGTAAATGTCACAAAATAGATCCTCCGAGTGGCTCGCATCAGCTTCACAATGATTATTGAGAGATGAGCTAAGCTCAGCCTCAACTCACATCAAATAACATAAGGAAACCCCACAACTATACTTTATGGACATATACACGACACCATGGGTGTTTCCTATAGCAGGGAGGGGCAGCTCAGCTAGTGGTGAGCAGCTCCACAGCCTGTGACTGAGCAGCTCACCAACTGCTCATACCATAGTCAATGTGGCTGCAGGCCGAGTGGCTGGGGTTGAAGGGGCACCTGATGCTGCTGGACACTCTGACCCACCTGGTCAAGGGCGACCAGACGGCCTCAGCGCCCAGTCCCCCTCTCCCAATATCCTCCAGTACCCCAAGGGGCACTATCAAGGGGAGGGGGACGCCCCCAACAAGGACAAAATTGAGCTCCACCTCGACTAAAGCCATGTGGACGCCGTCTCCTACATCCTCGGAGGACACAGCCTCCCTGGTGTCTGTGGATGGGCTGTCCTTAAGGTCTGAGGATGCCTCCAGCCTGGGGGACTGCTGGAGTCTGATGGACAGGGAGGACTCGGACCTTCAGCACCTGGAGCAGTGGTCCTCTGCAGACTGGGAGCTGGAGCTCGAGTCTAAGTCAGTCATAGGGGACCTACTGGAGGAGATCTACGCCCTACAAGCGGTTGGTATTTATTGATATGAAAGTAAGGGAGTGATCTTCTTTTTTTTTAAGTGGGCCGATACATTTTTGCTATCCCCCGCGCCCTCCTCGGAACAAAAATCGTGCCCGCGCGCCATTTTATGTTCGGGTAACACATGAAATAATGAATGGACAAGTGCATGTGTGCTATCCGCTCAGTTTTTTGCTACTTAAATGTGGCTCCCTATGAAATAGACTAATTATTTTCTTCAGAACATGTTACAGCTTTGGCTCGACTACTAGGGTAATATTGTCTAGCTCAAAGCTATTGCATTTTTATAGCTTAAAATCAGGGTCCACATCCTTGCTTTTTACTAACAGCAGTCTTATAAATAATGCAATAGCAACATACCTTCAAGCAGCCACCATATTATATTCAAAGTAATTTCATAGATAATGGTTTTACTTATGAAATAATAGGTAACTACACAGTGCATTTGGAGGGTGAACTCATATATGACACTAAGTATGATAGGTTACCCAAACCAGTCCTGAATACCTATATATTATATTAAAATTCTGCGCAGAGATGAGGAGGAAGATGGGACAATTGGAACTTGGGGTGGTGCACCATGCCAACAGACATGCTGGTTTGTGTTGGCGAGTAAGAGAAGGTTCACATTCTAAAAGGACAGGATGTGACCTTGTATATACAGAACACACCTCCGTCACGGCACCAAGACGTGACGTCAAAGGAAGTCATGTAATGTACAGGAACATGTCCATGTGGGTGATTCTACCAAGTGGTGGAGAAGTGCAATGACCGACTAGATAATTATAGTAGCAGAGAAAATCATCAACTAGAATTATGGGGTAACTATAGTATAGGGCGTTGGAGGATTCCAACCCGAGAGTGCAGGCATCTCCAGGCTTTCTCTATGACCACGACCGCATGGTTCAGATGGAAATCATTTTTGATAACTAAAGCTGTTCGATAACTACATGCTGCATACCTAGGGCCAAAAGAAAAAAAGGTTTGTTTCAGGTCACCCGACCGACCCTATCTAAACAGGGCCGACCCTACTTTTTTTTATCCAATTTTGAAGAAATTTTTACATTTTTTCTTTTTTTGGGGGTCAATTTTGGGTTTACGAAAGTTTTGAAAAAATCTTCCCATTTTTACACTTTTTTGGGGTCGATTTTGGGTTTGTAAAAAAAAAAAAAAAGTAAAAAAAAAAAAAAAATCCGACCTACCGACCCTAGAGTTTCTTCCCATGTTACCTGAAACAAACCTTTTTTTTTATTTGGCCTAACCAATGCGGTCACTAAAGACCGATATAATTGATTGGGGTAAATCCAGTTTTATATCCACACCCGGTTGGGCCCTGACACTGTGACAGTTACAAGTCTGATCTAAGAGGTGCAGTGATTGTGAAGTTGTCAGGGCCTACCCAATATTTAGACACGCTTGGTAATACAGGTTTATCAGCATCAGGTTAACAGGACATGGTTGGGGGTGAAGTATAAGGCTTTGTATGGGCTATTTGATCCCTCAGGTTGTTACTGGAGGTATATTCTAAGGCAAACCTTGTTAACATGCAACTACACGATTCTTAATATGTTGCGAATTATTTCATGTGTATATCCTTTGTGGCGTGAATTTCATGAGTGCTTCATTGCCAAGCTTTGAAACAAGTTTAAAGTTTGCTTAGGTAGACCTTGTTAACATATTAAATCACTTTTAAAGTTGGGTTTCTAGTGTCTTGAAGATATGCTATAATGAGTACCACATTTTGGATCTTCTCTCCTGTGGGGTTGTTGGGTACACGATTATTAGCACTAGTCACCTGTGCCAATGGGAAGGGACCCAAGCCTCACATTACTCTCTTAGAGTGGTGGTAATAATAGTGGTACAGTTATTAGGGTGGGGGGGGGGTCTACATGCTGGGACGTGTGACACCACTATGGCCGTCTCCTCCATGGTGAAAGAATCAATGTGTTCATGATTATCATTTAAACCATGCCACATCTCATTGTACATCCCCCCCCCCCCATCTCACATAGAAAAAGCAGTTTGCATGATGGTTATAGTAATTAATTATGCCCGAATTCGATCAGATCGTAAAAATAAATGTTAAGCAGTTTATAAGACCATAAAAGCAGCATAACCATACCGTTTTGACTTCCGTTCATGTTGTGGGTTCTTTAATAATGTAACTGGCGTGTGCCAACGAAACATTCTGCATGCAATCCTACATAGAAGGGCTACAGTCCTGACAATATATATTCATGGACGTTTTACAAATATGCTTCGGACTTACTAAGTATGCATTTGCAATATATATGCATAATACAAAGAAAGCTATGATAATATAGAGGTTTGGATAAGAGTCGTGATTTTTCTGCAGTTGTGAAAAGGGAAACCTAAACAATATTAGTGATGAGAAACCGTTATTCACGCATTTACTTGGTCCAATTATAACCAAGCAGTAATATGTCTAGCCCGCTCCCTGTTTAAACCCGCAGATCTTACTGCACGTCCAGTAACAGTCAGAGTGCAGTCGGGACAGGTACTCAGCCCTATATATAGGGGCGCTAGGCCTTAAAACGGATGATCTGCTAATTACACACACTTTAAAGGCTATTAAGACCTTGTTTATTTGTACTTGTTGTTATCACATGAGTAACGTTTACTGTCCTAATTACAGGATCCAACGGAAATCACGTCTAACCGTCTTTAACCTGACACATTTGTAATCCTTCTTCTCTTCTTTTATCTATCCAAAAAGCAAATCAAATCCCACTGTTTTCGTGGGAAGAAATATCTACCGTTTCTCTACAGTGTTTTGTAGAGGTGAAATGTGAAACAGATCTATTTCTCTGCTCTAGAGCAGACGACATATGACTTTATTGTATACTATATAGTATAAGATGAACAATGTCATGGCTCATAAACTTTGTTTATTGACACCAAAAGCGATACGATGTACCAAAGGGATTTCTTTACAAACACAAATAGACGCGAAAAGAAAATAATTAGATATGTTATATCAGAAGAAGTGGCTCAGGCTCTGTGTAAATGCTATCATATAAGTGGGTATAAGCCGTTGAGATGGATCTGGGTTATTCGGGGTGTGGCATATGCCAAGCCACAATTAGATCACATTAGTCGGATTATCCAGTAGGGCAAGGGTAGGCAGCCCACAAGTAATAGGGCAACTACTTAATAATACTCCTTGGTTAGGCATGGTGGTCTCTTTCATGTATAAATAACTTGAAATGATCCACAGTCCAATGTAAGGTCCTGTATTAGCTAAGGACATCCCTGGTGCTTCCAAGCAGAACCTTTGTCAAAGGAGAAATGTGTGGGAGGTTGACAACATGTGTTTGGAGATTGGCCTTCCTGTAAACCCCCCATGTTTGGCTCACATGCAATGTCCACACGCATGTGACACGGTGGTTAAGACGTGTTGTGGTTTGTTTCATCTTTATTTCCCTTTTGTGGTTATTATTGGCAAAGGGCGTCACCTGTCTATGATTACAAGTCATGGAGACAGGAAGGTGCAAAATGCTAATGTTCACCATTGGAGGCAATATGGTTATACATGTAGTATTACATGCACTTTGATGCTGAAAGCAGATTACAGAAAATCATATTTTATAATGAGCAAAACAACAGGCGTGTTTCAGGCAACACGGTCTGGTTGTTTGAAACACTTGCTTTTGATTAATGTACTTGAAAATGAAAATGATAGATGATTTTGCTATATATAGAAACGCATGACAGAGAGTCTATTTTCTGGCTCTTGTTTTCACCCAGTATTCACCCATTGGGTGGATCAATTGCCCGAGGCAGAAATAATGTAAAGTGATCCAGGTGACGCCCTTTATCCTACATGGACCCATTCACATTATTGTTAATAAGTACAGGACAGGTCCACACGGGCCTTAAGTGACTCCACGGTCTTTGGGCAAAGATTTGTGTGGGAGTGGACAGGTTAATAGGGATCTACCCCTGCTCCTCCAGGTCCTTACATGTAAGTGGGTGTTAACTGCCCCGCCCTCTAGTAGTCACCTAAGGACCTAGACCCACTCTGGCTGTAGTATGGCCTTAGTAGTCCATGCCCAAGGCCTGCTCATTGAAGGAGGACTCCCACGATCCCTCCAGTGGGTGAATGGTAGTGCTCGCTCTCTCAGGTAAATGGGAGGACACCCAGGGGATTTGCTGCAGCATTTATTCAGGGATCTGCAGGCTAAGAATACGTGACCTATGGGTGTAGTGTTTATCTGGCCTCTACCCACGGCTGAGCGCAAGCCTCAGGCCTCCAGGCATTCAGGGCCGCTCAGCCAGAAAGCCAGAGCGATCTGGCGGCAGTTGTAAGAACTAAAGAAACACCAAACACCCCTTAAGTAAGCAGCCATGGAGGAGGTAGAGGGGATGCCAAACCTGTAGGTCCAGGTAGTTAAGGAGGACAGGGGTGTGACCATGCTACTTTACCTTGCTATTTAGAGTGTTTATTTTTCTGGATTTTATATATTATAATTCTTAAGGGATGGTGTAGTGCATGTTAAATTAGGAGAGGACAGGTATATCCCATAAAATAACATCTCCCAGTCAGATCAGATTTGTAGATAGTATTGGACTCAGAATAGAATGCTGTATTTTGTGAAAGGAAACTAAAATTGAACTTCTTTATCTTAGTGCATCTTTGATAGTACAGTCCTGGGTGCATTCTTAATTCCCTCGATGTCTTGTTCCTTTATGCAATTATCTACCCGCTGGACTGAGCTTGTATACTGTACAGATAAAGGTTTAAATTGGTTACTTTGTTGGATTACCCCTGAAACTAGGGCTGAACAAAGGATAAGCCTTAACAGCAAAATAAACTGACGAAATCTAAATTAGATGAGGTAGATGTGTGTTTCTATTCAAATAGGATATAAACGGAGTCACCCTTTTTTGGAGAAGATTTAAAAACTATATACATGTATACCCTTTGTAAATCATGTATGCTAGGCCCGGGATGCTAGCTAGCCCATGATAAATCAAGGTGTTCCAAAAGACCATCCAACAATATCCTATTTCATTATGGAAATTTTACCTCAATCTCAAAACTAGCTTAGCTAAAAGAAATGTCAAGAAGTAGTTGAGGAAAGTGGTACACAGGGGGTGGGTAGTGAGGGACTACAACCGAGCAGACCTTGCCTTTAAGGGGTGACTGAGCTAGGTAATAGAAAGGGGACATAATATGCTGTCACTGTTAAATCACCAAAATTGGGCGGGTCTATGGTGAAGGGATGAGAGGTGTATAGGGATAAGTAGGGGTCTCTGATCCATAGGGGAAAGCTGGTGGTTGGTAAGGTGGGTGAGAAGGGGGGGGGTGCTGACATGAGGTCATAGTGAGTAGGGCATACTTCCCCTACAAAATGATGATGTTTAGGTCGGTTACCTTCTACCTACTACTTGGCCATCTGAGATGATTGAAAGTCATGTACAGAGCATCAAAGGGACAGGATAATCTTCTCCCCCCAGTCAAACCATGAGTGTAAGGCAGGCACAAAAACTGTTGCTCTCCTTGGTATTGAGCTAAAGCACTGGCTTTGATCTATTGTGGGTGTGGATGTTTTCGAAGTTGACTGGTTTTAAGTGCTGAGTTTGAGAGTGATGGCTGCAAAATGATAAAACTTCTGTAGTTAATAGTCCGTGACACATGATCCATTACATGAAGTCTGGTGAAGTTCTCATCAATAAATCTTGAGGACTCTAGCCCTGTAAACAGTCCATAACTTCAGGTATCATCTTAAATCTTCAGTACGTGTATCTATATTCTTCTATCTTTCCATTTATTGGAGCTATAATATTTTATTATATACCAAGTTTTCACTCTCCATCAATCATTATAAATCAGGTTTTGTCCTTGATGAAAATTTGCAATTGAAAGACATTTTTTCAATGGTAAGTGGAGGACACTCTTATTCACATTACTACGAAATGTGAATATACTGTAGGCCTAAACAGTCATAGTGAAATTAAATGTACATCAACATGCCAATGTCCCATTTTAATTTGATATCCATGATAATGAAAATGTAGTATTAGAAAGGGAAAACGACCTAGCATGATATACATATTGATATAATACACATATTGATAAACTAAATCTGTAAGCAATTGCCTCATTATAAGGTCAGTACACATGCACAAGTGACTAGTTTGTGAAACTAGACTACAAAGGTAACACTGCATTTAACCTGCTACTCTTAAACATAGGTATACCATATGCCATTCTCTCTGCAGTTACCAACCGTAGACACTGCAGTAAGGGAGTCCTTAAATGCCCTTAAGGGGACACACATGGTTTGGCATTCTGTCACGAGTATACTATAATTATAGTCACTCCTCATGTCAAGTGATAAGACCCTGATGGTTTGGTTAGAAGATGATCTCACTCTTAAGTACGGTGTCAATATGATTATGAACTATGCTCCATACCTGTGCTATATAATAAACCTTGGAAGAGGACATGGATGAGCTACATCAATCTTGGTGGTGATTATTTACATCACGTACCGGCCTAAGGTAGAGGTTGGATGAACATTCCTGAGATCATCTCCCACACCCACCATTCTAACCTTCAATATCACTCCCCAAGCCTTATAAACCCCCAAACAAATAGGTGAAAAAGGCTGTAGTGACACGGAAAACAGAGAGGAAGGTATGGAAATCCTTTAGTAAACAAGACAGGTTTTGTTCCTTTTCGAGGGATTTCGTTTTTGTATTTTGGGTATTAAGTATACAACCATCTCGAAATCCGGTTATTCTGCTTTCTATACTAAGTTTTATGTCTCTCATGGGTATTGGGTCTAGGTTTCACTGAGTGAATGCGATTATTTGATGTACAAATGTACATCATAATCTATTACCATCTATTCCCTCATAACGTAGCATATTCTGGCTTCTCAGTGTTATTTACCCTAGATATAGTTCGTGACACCATTCATAGTTGCCAGTGATATAAACATGATCAATCAAATATCGGCCATATGGAATCATATCAAGGACATATATGGTTGGAATCATTTAGACTAAGAAGAGTAGGTCATTATAATGAGATGATATGCCGAATATGTAGCCAAGCAAGCCATGTGCCATAAGTCCTCTCTCCCGGGGAAGCACCTTATTGGCTTCGACCCAGGATTAGGATTTCCTGGGAGAGTGCTTCAAATCGTTGATAACTATGACTTGGAGAAGATGACCTGATAAATATAGTAGATGGCGGGATAGGTTTTCCCTATGGCTTTAAAGGGAAATAAGGCGTGATAAATCACATATTTCATGAGCCACCACGTGTTAGCCTGCTCACCTGTATAACCTTTGCTGCATATTAACTTGGGTGGGGAAATCTCTAGTTTCTGAATAAGGGTCATATCTAAGTAAATGTGTGCTAACATTAGATTTAAAGCCATCCTGCTTGACACCTTCTTAACAGTTGATGATGCCTCGGCCATAGTACCTACAACTATAGCATTCTAAATTATTTAGAAACATCGTGCTAGCAAGAGTCCTTACTACGTTCCTCCCTCTTGTCCATTTCTTATCTTCTTGTCCATTTCTTATCAATTACATACATGTACAATCATACTCACAAATGCTCCTCAACTTAAGATGTGGAAAATTGAACTAGGTTGCTTTATGCAATTCAAGAAACATATTTAAGTACACACCAATGGAGTTTAACCAAACTAAACAGAAGCTATCATAGAGAAGCCTCCCTTTTGGCAGCAGCAGTCACCATTTGGCTTCTACCCCCTGGAGGAAGTGTATAATAATATCGGGCTTGAGGACCCTCCAGTGAACAGTTTTGTCTCACCATTGCTGAGGATCCAGTTGGATCGTGGGCTTGAAGCCAAGTCGGGTTTGGACTTTCATCCGGTCCCAAAACCTAAATATGATTCCATATGGTTTAAGAGATATGGTATACGTATTTAGGTGATGCTGATAGCTGTGTGAGATGATGGTAGGGTGTTCATAGGTTGGGTAATGTGTGCTCTTTGATAGTGGCTGAGGGGGACCGACCAGCCAGGCACGGACATACCAGGGCAAGTAGACCCTGCCCAGCCATGCTTACCCTGCTGGAGTATTTGCACAGATTTCTGACTGCACCCCCCTGACGCCATGGGGGGAAGTTGAAACCTGATGCGGCGCTGCTCATCCTCGTTTTACTACCTAAACACTTTAGAAGCGTGAGTTATTCACATTGAAGGGCTTTTAATGTAAAGCTATTGTGTCCCTATTCATGCCCTGTCTGTGATGGGATGCTGGGGGATTTAAATGCTATGGATATCAAATTATAACCAAACATAATGGCCTTATACTTTACTGTGAGAAACCATTTTAATTTATTATACAGATTTAGGCAGATTGTATTAAAAAATTTTTAATTGATATGATTATTGCCGTGGTACATACAGATGTTGTCATACAACTACATGTGGGGTGTTCCCCTTCTTCATGTGGGGAGTTCCCCTTTTTCCTATCAGCTTTTCGCGAAGAAGGTGTTAATAGGGGCATGTCTCATTCTAAAGCCTGTCTGGGTACATACGTGCCTGCTCTATATATCACTCACGTGAGCACTACAGAACTAGTGTCACTTTCCAGTCCATCAGTCCTAGTAAGAACAGCTCCAACTTAATACCAAGGTACTACACTAGGGGGAACTACCGCTGTAACTCTTACACGTTGGCTTGCAGAAAAGGATGACTAAGAGTATGCTGATAGTGTGCCACGTTTAGGCTGAGAACAGTTATCCAATGTGTGTATGGTGCATAAACTGAAGATAACAAGATAGAGTATGGCTAAAATATTTCGAAATCGATATTGGGATCTTGTACGTGATTTATTTAGCCATTAATGCCATCGTGATTAGTGACTGAAATTATTACTAAGTATTGAATGATTCCATTGCAACGATGATATATTAAACAAACGTAATTTGTTCTCAAATAGATCTTAACATCCAATTCACGTTTTTCTAATGAAATTTCACCACCCGTCCAGTGTAAACTTGACCCTCTTAAGCTGTTAAAAGCAGGAGAGGGATTAAAGGACACATTGGCCTTCCAAAGGAAGTCGTTGCAAATGTAATACCTGTTACATCAGTTTTTGTAGGGCCTTTGTATGGGACGCTGTGAAAGGATGTGAGGCTGGGGGAGGGGGGTTGGGGGGGAGCAATGACTTTTAAATCACACCAGGATGGTCTAGACTATAGTACTATATTTTACGGCGTTAAAAACTCTCATAATTTGTGTTACTAAATTAAAATCCTGAGGGTTATTTGACACCCATTTATTTTTATCCCAAGCCAACCTGAATATCATATTATATTACCCTGGGAATTCTTTTCAATATTCTACACAAACTAGTTTCCCTTTAGAAATCTATTTCTAATTATACATATTTTTCTCTCACTTTCCCTGCCAGCCCCCAAGGGGCATTAGCGCCTAGGAGAGCCATGGCTTGTTAATGCAGTAGTCTAGCTGTGGGCTTACTTTCACTCTAGATACCTGTTGACCAGGTGCTAACTACCACCCAGGGTGGCATTACAGGTGTAAAGCAGTATACAGCTTTAGCAGGCTGGAGGCAGGCTGGAGGGGGGATCATCATCAAATTACCTCACACCAGGTGAGTTTATGGGGGTCGGGATGAGGAGGGGGGATCAGCTGACGGGTAACTCGGTTGGCTACCCCCCCCCCCCCCCCATGCCTTACCATTACCGTCACCCTCCACGGGCCCCATTGCTGGATCCTGAAGTGAGTGTTCCCACCACCAGTCCCGGCCAGGTAACTGAGGATCAACACTGGGATCCAGACTGAGGTCCTACAGAGGCTGACCTACCAACCCCAACATAAAGGGTTGACTTTGTAGTAATGTACTACTGTATGAGGAGGAAGATCCATAGGACTTTAGTGCAGAGGACTTCATTAATGGTGTTGTAGGCAATAATACACCCTGGGGGAGCAGGTGTAGTGTTTCCCCATCAGTAGGAAGGCTGACTGTGATGCTGCAGGGCCCAGTTATAGTGAGTGGTGGTGGTGGCCTCAGTGGTGGTGCTGAAGGCAATAGTGGTGGCATTGGCCTGGTTTGGCTAGTGCGTCGTCGCGTGTGGACGTGTGGTGGCTGATCTAGGAAAAGTGGGTGGTGGTCGGGGGTGGGGCAAGGTCCCCTCCTTATGGTAGACTGAGGTATGTAGGATGTCGTCACCCCCTGATACCTCCCCCTATACATTACCCACCTGGGGGCCTCTATACTTCACCTGGGGGAGACACAGGAATTTGCACCTGGCACCTGGAGGAGGCTCCTACCCCTATAAACCCCCCACCTCACCTGGCAGGTGAAAAGGGCCCTATAAGAGCCAGTGCCAAAAAAGGGGGTGAGCACCATATCATGCACATGGAGCATTGGATGTTGTCTCTGAAGTGAAGATCTCACCCTCCCACCCTCCCCCAAGTCCCATGTGTCAATGCTACATAACCACTTTCTCCCAGTACCACCAACCAGCCCACCCTTGATCCAGGTCCACCCTTGATGTATACCCTGGAGGTATTGGGAAAAGGGCTCCTCCTGGCTGGCACCAGAGCTCTGTGACAGCAGCCCCTGGCTCGGGTCCCAGCACCGGACGTCAGGCCCGAAGGGTGAGGGGCGGTCGGTGGCCAGAGGGTGGGATCTCTCCCCAGCAACCACCATGGGCGACCAGCAGAGCATGCAATGGGGTGCTGGCCTCCCGCCAAAGGCTGCCAGAGCAGGAGGAGGAGGAGAGGGATCCACCACTACTGGAGGAGGTGGGTAGGTTAGGTGTGTGAGTGTGTGTGTGTCCCTACAGGGTCCTTCTTGGTCCTGCGTATACACCCTAACCTTAGGTATGGGATCACATCTAGTGATAGCACATGGGACATACCAGCAGGAGGATCTTATAGGTAAACATTGCCCATATACACTCACCTGGGACTCACCTCCACCCCATGTTACACCCACACCCACAGACACTGGAGTCATCCCCCTTACTACACACACCAAGGATCAAGCTGTTCAGCCTAGCGTTAAAGACAGCCCAGAATAGCGGCTAGGAGCAGGGATTAGAGTCTTCTATAGTATAGCAGCCTCAGAGACCATGCAAGCAGGGAGGACCCAAATATGGATTAGGGACACCAGTTGGATCTCACAGAGTGTATTTGTTATACGGCCTTGTGGAAGAGGCCATACATAATGTATGGCCTTCAGCATTGCAGGCCTGGACATACATTGACCTGAGAATACATGGAGAGCGACCTAAATGCTTGTCTATCTGTGAGAACGCCACTATGTAGGATGTACACTGTATTTGGCTCTATATATGGATCTTTTGTGATGGCAGGTGTCGAAGTAACTCTGATAAGTTGAGGAAGCTCCCATTATTCCCTACACCCTAAACTGGTGTCTCCATGAATGACACATACATGACATAACTCTCTGCAGGACATGACAGTGATTTATGTATATACATGTTGTACACTGTCACTGTAGTGTGATATATACACATAGCTTCTGGTAGAGTAGCTCTGGGTATGTTAAAAGCCCACCACTGAACCACTTTAACCAACATTAGTAAAGAGGCACACACAGATGTGGATAGCTTCATATAGGATGTGTTAGCATCAATATACAGGATCCTTATTCATACATAGACATACCAATACAGTGAGGAGGCATGACTCGCTGGTCCCCTCCCACCCGGCCCCCCTTGTGGACATGGCCTCCTACTGTTAAGATATGGTTGCCATGGAGATGATGGTGGTAGTGGCTATGCCTGTATACAGTCACTCAGCCATGTCTCTACCCAGAGACGCAATGGACGACGAAGTCGCTGCAGCCACTGTCTGTGGCACAAGACAGCGGAATACAAACAGCCATCGAACACAGCGAAATCGAAAACAGGTGGCTTTCGCTGAAGAACCTGAATCTACATCTACCTCGACCAACTCTGTCATACCTGAAGAGACTAGATCATCAAGGTCCAGGGTAAGGGTCTCCATCAATGATGACGGGTTAGCTCCGGTGGAAGCCACACATCAGCGACGAGTGCGGCTGTCACAACGTCCGGTCACCCCTGTGCTGTTACCAAGTCAAGTCCGGTGGCCACTACGGGACAATACAGAGAGCCATGATGGACGAGGAGGTTCTGAAGGTGTACGACTACATCAGCGCAGCCGGAGTTATGACAGCACCACCTACAGGAACCGCATGGATGCTGGCCTTGAGCCTAGTCAAGGACAAAATGGTCAAAGACAGGGTCATACTCAAGGACATGGTCCAAGATACAGCCTGGGGACTTACCAGAGGGGAAAGCCTGCAACAACTGTACAGGAGCTCATTAGTCGTTACGCGACAGCTGAGCAGCAGCCCCTGGCCATGCCGGGGACATGGTTTGGTCCTACTCCGGGAGCTGCTCAAGATAAAAGAGCTGCTCCCAGGAGTCCAAGCCCACCAAGGAGGAGGCACCGCCACCGTGGGAGGGCCACCTCTGCAATTCCTGACCAAACCCCAGCCCACAGTGAAACACCTGAAGTCCCGCGGCGAAGACGTCGGCATAAACCTACAGACAATCCCCAACATACTGAAGAGCTGTCAAATAGGGAGAGTTTAGAGACTTCTAGGAGTAGACAGAGACGCAGGTTGAGTCCAAGTGACAGGGTCCCTAGTTCAGAAAGTATACTAAGTGATAGGTCGGATGCATCAAGAAGTAGACAAAGTGATGGGTCCGATGCGTCAAGAAGTAGACAAAGTGATAGGTCTGATGCGTCAAGAAGTAGACAAAGTGATGGATCAGGTACTTCAAGAAGTAGACACAGACAGCAGCCTATTGAAAGGCCTCCTAGCTCAGAAAGTCCTGCCAGCCTTGCTCAAAGTGATAGGTCAAGTGCTTCAAGAAGCAGACCAAAATCAGGTAGTAATGAGACGATTTCAAATCCAGCAGTACAGGCCCATCCAGATGCTTTACAAAGTCGACAGAGACACAGGCAACCTAGTATGGATGACCTATGTCAAAGCAAGGTGCCTGGAAGTCCAAGGCATAAATCTAGGCATAGTGTGAGTCCAGAGGACAGTTCTCAAAGTCACAAATCAGATAAGAGGTCAAGTCAGACTTTCCTGACGAATCAGAACAGACAGGGACCTTCTAAACGCCCCAAGAGACCAGGGTACAGTCCAATGCAAACAATGCATTCTCAGACTGATCGGCATGGAAGCAGACAAAGTCTGATTCTGACAAATCAGAAATCTACCTCAAGGTCTCCAGAAACGCCACAAAACCAGAGAAAATCCCAAAGGAATAGTTCTCCTGGGGAACAATCTGCATTTGAAGTCTTTAAATCCGTCCAGACCCTGGTTCTAGGCAGTCCACAAGGGAAGCAGCCTGTCCAGACTCAAAGAGAAAGTATTCAGGTTCAGAAGAATGGCCAGAATCAAACTGACAGTCCCCAGGTTCATAGATCTAGAAGGAGTCTCTATGAAAGTCCCAAAAATGAAAGATCTAGAAAGAGTCTCCATCAAAGTCCTAAAAATGAAAGATCAAGTGTTGGAAATGAGCAGGACCATGGGAATAGACAACATCAGAATGATGGACATTCATCTCATCAGAATCAAAACAATGTTCCTCAGGTTCAGATAGTTGTTATGAACCAGACTGATAGCCCTATAGCTCCCCAAAGAAGGAGATCTAAAAAAGCTGTGCCACAGAGTCAGAAACTTGATCAGAATCATAACGGTAGTCTTGCAGGACAGCAAAATCAAAACGACCAAACTGAAACGGACAAGTATGATCAAATGATTCGGGAAACTCCTCGTTATGATACAGAAGGAGACCATGACGGTTCGCGAAACCGAAGACCGAGTCCACCCGAGGAACCCGAGTTGCAGCTTTATCAAAGCCCTCTCTCCAGTCTAGCCAACAGTGCCTTTGTAAGAGGGCTAGGCTTCAAAACCAAGGCTAGTCAAAGCCCAAAGATCCGGAGGGATGGTGGACACAGGAGGAGTCTTGGCTCGCAGAGGTCAGAGAAAAGGTTCAATAAGGATCTACCACCTGCCCGAGCACGTAGTCAGACCCCAACACCTGAACAGAGTGCTGGGTACCACACAAGAACTTCTACAAGCCAAAGTCCACAGAAGGTGCTACTAGGACACATTAGCAACCTCAGCCATAGCTTCAGCTTTGGGTCCAGGCGGAAAAAGCCAGAACAGGTAGTGTTTGAATACCATGGCCCATGTAAATGGGTGGGACTACTGTAGGAGGGTTGGGTAAAAAGAAATTTATGTTCTGGATCGTTGATCAAGTATTTAGGTGTGTACATGCATGTATAGGCACAGGATAGTCTACTTTATGGTAGGTGTGAAGGGGTCAGAGTATGAGGTATATTCACCCTGCTTTACTGAGGTTCACCACAGCTGAATATTTAGTACATGAGGTAGAACAGGCACATGATGTGGGAATTGTAGAAAGGTGGAGGGGGAGCAGTGGGCACTATATATGCAGCCCATCTGTGGAATCTAGATTTCAGCTTTAGTGTTGCTGAAGATACATTATGGCATACATTTACCCAGTTTCAGGCTAAGTATATAACATTACACACATGAAGGGATGTGTATAGGACTGTAAGCATGTATACATAAGGATACAGCGCAGGACACCAGAGTTTGGAATATGATAAACTAGACAAACATGAGGTACATACTTAGAATGCGGGTACTGTTGCTCTGGGCACTGGTGGTATTTGTTATGCCTGAAATGGGCATGTCATATCTTAGTCTAAGAAATGTAGAAATCTGATATTTACCAAACCAGATCGCTTGTATTTTCAAATATATGAGGGTTAATACCAAAACTAAGATGCATAACAATATCTGGTACAGAAACAAAAGTCAGCATCTACCAAACTTAAGTAAATACATTATCCCCTAAATTATGTTCTATGACTAGTTATATGAATTTCTGAAGAATAACAATCAATTACATAGGTATAAACCTTCAACATGTTAACCTGAGTATATAGTTAGGGACTTTTTAGCTTTCAGTTAATAAAACAGCAATTTAGTCATGCCCTGGTTTTCTTCAGGACACCATATGCGCATAATAATTATGATAATTAAACTCATTAATTCAAAATATGTCAAAGCACCAGACACACCCCCATCTCACCTTATAATCTCTTTTCTTTCTTCCAACAGTCACTGGTGGTGTCCGATGCTGTAGACTTCCCCACCAAGAAGTTGAACGGTGCTCCATCAGCTACGAGTATCCTTCACCCCGTTGGGGGACACCCGGCGGAGAATGGAGGGCCCCACCAGCACGGACAGCGGTCAGCGCGCTGGGCAATAGGCTTTGACAGACTGCTAGAGGACAGGGCTGGCCTAGCCACATTCACAGTAAGTACTCACCTTATATTCATTCTTATAAATAGGGTTTTTGAATTTTACCAGTCAATTTGGAGGGGAGGATGGTGAGGTGTGTTGGTGACCACCATTTTCCCTATAAATCTCCATAGAGCTGCAGTAATTATATAAACAGCTTAGAATCCATTTATGTATACTCTGCAAGTACTACCAAATAGATCATGTTACTTTCTGTACCATACATCAACAAGTCACTGCAAGTGCATAAACTATGTATTTGGTTTCATGTGAAGATAAAGGTAATGACCTACTTTTGAGTGACATGTACACTAATTACAGACCCCTGCTCCTTTAAACTGTCAAATAACTAGGTTGGCAATTATTATTATTGTTATGAAGATTTGCTAGTCTTGTAACTGAAGTCTGTATTATTAGGCATTAACATCTCTAGACTAAGCTAATTTTACCCTCTTATTCAAACAAGATAACGTTAGCAAAATGATATTGTAAATGAAAGGTATGGGCAATAGCAGAATAAAGTAGAGTATATAAATGCCATTGTACTTGCCAAGAAAACAAACAGAGTGACTTTCATCTTTATTACTTGGCATAATATCAAAGACAGTCACACCAATGAAACCTATACAATTTTACAACTGAATATAGTGGTATAAAATATGCAGGTATGTACCAGATGTATACATTTGTTGTCGTGTTCTAATTCTTTTTTCTATATTCCACCTTGCAGGAGTTCTTAAAGAAGGAGTTCAGTCAGGAGAATATTGACTTTTGGGTAAAATGTGAGGGTTACAAAGAGTGCAACGATGAGGAAGAGGTATGTGTATTGAAACACTATAGGAAACTACCTATGCTAACAATTTTCACCAACTCTGGTTTTATGGAAATTATTTTTCAAAATATACTCTTTTTTTTTTAAATAACATGTAAAAATATAAACTGTTTCTTGACATGTCTTTATACATGTCGGTAGATTTTTTTCTGAACACTATAGAAATAGTTTACAGAGACCCATAACTATAGTCTCTCATTTCCTCATATGTGGGAAAGTAACTCATGCTTACTCTTACCCCATTCATAACAGAGGCAAGCAGAGGCCAAACGGCTGTGGGCACTACATCTCAGCCAACATTCTAGTGAGTCTGTAAATGTAGACGCGGCCACCTTGGCAGGTGTTGAGCAAGATCTGGAGATGGCCCCGCCAACTCTCTTCGACGATGCACAAAACCATGTAAGTATATACGCGGGACCTAGCATGTAAGATGGTCGTTAGTGTAGGCATAAGTAGCATGACTTGCGGGAGCTACGTAACATACATAAACCATAACAAAAGCAGGATGTCCCAGTGTGCATGTGGGTCAGGATAATTACCCATATATATAGATCAGCTTCTGGGAGTAAATACACCCACTACCAGTATGGTTGTATATATTTACATGAAATATATAATGTTCTAACTGTTCTATGCAAGAGCTTCTAGAAAGCGAAAGGAATTTAGTTTCTTTGCCATATTTACTCATACTTCCGATGAAGTAAACAAGTACCATAGACACCTCATGAATTTTTGGTTTTTTTTTTTTCATGACGCTAATTAGCCTTCAATTAAGACAATTACACGAAACACGCTAGTATCACACAGTTAGTACTTGGTCTTCAGACTATAACCTCTCTTTATGTACTTGACCATAATGTTTCTACAGATAATACTGAAAAATAAATCATCTCAATAGTTAATTTGTTATTGTAAATATAAAAATTAATTATTTGTCTTTATTTTCTTTATTGTAGATATTCCAGCTGATGAAGCAGGACAGTTACCCACGTTTCCTGAAGTCAGAGTTATATAAAACATGTGTCGTAGCCGAGATGGAGGGCCGCCCACTGCCCTACTTGGGGCCCGACGAGGAGGCACCCAGGCCGCGCGACGAAAAGAAGGTTGGTTTGTTGACTAATAATTAATGCCATTCGTTGCTCTATGTATGTACTTCTTAAATGTTTCTTTTAAACAAGTAAGTACACGACGTACACATGTTTTAAATCAAAACAATACTAGAAAATTTAATTTGGGGCCATATTATGATTTTAGATATCTAAAATCAGCCGCGAAATCAAATATTCGCCTTCTATTGTACCGATAATAACTGGACGTATAACATTCCTTCTTATTGCTTGGAATTTATTCCATTGAAAGTGTCAGGAGTTTATATTTGCCCTAAATGAAATAAAAAATCTCTTATTAGGTTACGTTTGCGGAGTTGGAAATTGAGGTATACTACACACACCTACTGTATTTAGTCACATTGTGTATAACCCCATAATGTCCTCATCACCTTCATTTTCCCCCTATGTTGGATTTGATTTTGTGCCTTGTATGTTTTGTCAATCTGAACTTTGGGAAACCACCTTGCTTCACATGAAAGAAAAAGTGAAGTGGTTATTTGCTTTTGCACTCAAAGATTACATGATGTTTTATGTCAATATGTTTGTTGGCGATATATTTTTGTGTCAAAAGCTTGTGTGGGTGTTATGAAATTTTATTGACATAATAAAATGGTATAATTTGTGGCCTTGTATCTGTATTGTATTTTGGCAGCTGGAAATGGTTATGCTTTTGGTGTATCTTCTTGATGTTGACTTTATAAACTTTATGAGGAAGGATTTTATTGAAAATAGGACTTAATGAAATAACATAGGCTATTTAATACTGTGTGGATAATGAGAATTATTAAGTAAAATAGAATACTGATCCCAATAATGTAACATAATCTAGATGATAGATAATATCTTCTTAAATCATAGATTATATTATGGAAAAGAAGACATTCACCATGTGGCACAGCAATCGTATGACATTATTTAGCTGGAGAAGGGTGATTAATGTGAGCACTGTTTATGTATTGGAAGTACATCCACATGCTGATATGATGTAATAATTTTTGGGATTTTGATTTCAAAATAATGTATTTCTCCTGCAGATTACCAAAAGCAAATCGACCGTGTCAATGGATAAGGGGAAAAGGAGGCAGTCCTTCTTTCCATTCACTTGGAATAAAAGTAAGTACTTGTTTACTGTTATTATAAACCATATAATTAACTCCAGAAACATTAGACTGTGTATAACTGATATTTATAAGAGACTCAATAGACTTTTTTTTTTAATCCACAACTGCTTTCTTATTTCCATCTTTCTGAAATTCTATCATTACAAAAAAAATACTACATCTTCAAATTCATGTTTCAGGTAAAAGTGAGAAGCGGTTGGTGAAGCCTGGAGATGTTGATGCGAACCAGCGCTGGGTAACCAAACAGCAAGATGGGACGGTACGTGTAGGGGTCGGGTCCCTGGACCTTGTGGACCTCAGTGTCATGAGCCGAGAGATTCGCGCTCCGTCCTCCCCAGAGGTAAGACCTCAGTCAGTGCAACGCCTGCGGTCACACAGCCATTTACCTCCGCCGGGCGGCTGATTCCTACTGACCTATTTTATTTTTTTCAATTTATTATATAAACTAGCACTGATCATTCTATTGCACATATTTGTGTTTTCATCTTTATTTTTCAGTTTTCCATTTTTTATATTTTCACAAATCATAACAGAAGAAATGAGTAGGGAAGGAATTGTTTTTTCCAACTTTAAAGTTAGTGTACATATTATGTAGGTAAAATAATAATTAAGAGTAGTTGTTTGGTAGTGAATTTAACTTAGTATCCGCACTAGGAACTTTCAAATAAGGACAACATGTTCTTTAGACTTTCAAACAATTTTGATTTGATTTTCAAAATTCAACATTTTAAAATATTTTATTAGAATGGTCAGGTATCTACTTTAAAGGTCAGCCTCCCGGCATGAAAAAGGCAAAGCTGTGAAATTTTGATTTGTGTGAAAAAATGGGGGGAATATTTTAACCTGAAAATGCACCCTTTTCAATTTGTTTTTGGGCGGAATATATTTTTGGGTACCATTCATGATACATGGTAGAGGTTTTTGGCATCCATGGTTTTGACCCCAGCACCAGGGAATGTCACCAACAATTTTATTTCCCAAAGAGAAGAAAAGATTATAATTTAAAAGAAGCATATTGGCGGCACGCATCGCAAACACTGAAAACTTGGGGGACGGAAAGCGAATCCAGATAAGTAGAGAAAGTGGTGGTGGTGTGCAAGAATGCAAGACTTGTTCTCCTTTTCATTTCACATCCTTATTTGCTTCCCATTCACCCAAACCTTTTCCTGTGCGACAGTTGTAGATATTAATTGTCTACCATAATCTTCATGACATAAGCCGCAGTTCCTAGCATGTGCCGTTGGGTCCGGTCCCCTCACCCCTTCTTGTAACACTATTAAAGATAAGATATACAAGTCATGCAGGCCATGACTAAGTCAGCTCTGCATGGTCAAGGTTTGGGTCAAGCTTGGAGAGATACACATACATTTGGATATCTTTCTTATATTCAAGTGTACTTATGTGTTGTTCTTGTCTCAGTCATGATTATCTCTGCATGAATTCTGTATAAAAGATTGATGTTACCCATGTTACTCCGTTGTATATATCGTTGACCGTTCGTTCCTGTTTGCTCCCAGTGTATCCACATGGATAGTTATAATATTGATTTGGAACACATAATGAAACAATGATGTAAAAGTGAAGAAAATCGTATAATTATTTCAAATTATTCCGAGAAATTGCAGGAAATTTCAAGATCGAATGAGATATCATTTATACTTGTATATTTATCGTATCAGAAAATGTTAAATAAGCTTTGGCTATATTTCTATCTTATAAATTCATATACAGCTTTATCTGCTAAGTTATTTCTTTAAGGCCGCTTCAGCGCGTAGTATCCTTGCTTCCAATTATACAAGCCTTATTGCCAAAAAAGAATTATAATTAATGAGTTATGCTATTTAGCTAGCTTCATTATTAAGCAGACAGGTGTACCCAGTAAGTTATATACTTTTATACAATGAGGCTTGTTCGCTAATTTAGTTAAGTGCCATAATCAAACAGTATAACTATCCATACCTATTCCGCGCGTTACGTTGGATGAATCAAGGTGATCAAGGGCTTCCTTAGAGTGCATGTGGAATATCAGCACTTAGATATACATGTTGTAGTTAACCATTCACAAGTTGCAGTTCAATGTTATTTCAACTCTGTGTTATAGATCATGTAGTTCAACTCCTAAACAAAAGCCTAGAGTTGGTGGATATTAACAGTTGTTTTATACCAGAATAACAGGGGAAGCTACTGTTTTAACCTTCATTATGACTTAATCAACATAGTAGAAATAAGTTTTTGATCTGTTCAATTAAACTTGGAATATTCTAAACATTAGATACTAAGAAATTGAAAATATATAATAAGCCAGAAATTATTCTCCTTATTTCTTCCCATCATATTCTAAAATTGAATCCTTGTGTTAAAACCATGTAGAAATTATATCAACTGTAACTTAAATTGGATTTTGTTTAGGTAGAGTCTGGTCACATAAAATTAACACCTTCTATAAAGACACTTCATTTTCTTCCCTCATAGGATGAGAAGGATGAGAACAGCAACCATGGTGCAAAGGAGGTGAAACTGTGCAGAGTTATCTTACCTGATGGTTCCACCACTGTACTACACATTAAGGCTGGTACCCCAATCAGGGCCAACCTTCAGCATCTGTGTCAGCGGCGCACCCTATCTTTACCCACCCTGGAGGTCTTCCAGCATGGCACTGATAAGGTAATGTTACTAAACAAATGTGCATTATAATTGAAATGGTGATACAACTGTAAGAATGTTAAAAGTGAATATAAATGTTCAGACGTTACAAATTAGAAATTGAGGTAATTAATTTAGGGTTTGCAAGAATGGATCAATATAATGAACTTGCCGGGTAAGTGGTGTAATGAATGCTTGTGTCTCTTTGTTTTAATCTTTATTTACTTTAAATCATACCGTAGGTTGTGGATCTGTCGAAGGATGCGTCTGCTCTAGCGTCAAAGGAGATTCGTGTTGAGCAGCGGGTATTGTTTCAGGCTGACCTGCCCACCCGGCGGCCGCTTGTTGTACGAGCCCGGCCAAGTGTTACGCTACGGGAGGCGCTAAAACCTATACTACCAAAGTATAACTGTAAGGTGGACAACATGGTAGCACACCTGGTGAGTATTATGTGGAACATAAGGTGGTCTTATAGTTTAATTTTCATGAAAGATCTGAATCAAAAACTGATACATAAACTAGGTAAAGATGGATGGATGGATAGTTCTCATATTCTTCAATGAATCTATTTTCCAAAAATAAAAATTTCCTTAATGAGATTTACTCCTTGAAACTAAACCTTTATCTCACATGTCATCTACGTATGTATGTAGTGCAAAGTGTGTCAAAAAGAATCTTTTACTCATGAATTTATTTGTTTTTAAATTGACATTATCTCCCCACTAACAGGTTGGTTCAGATGCTGCTATAGACTTGGACGCGGTTGTAGCTAAGGTTGAAGGTCAACGACTATTGATCCAAACAGAGGAAGACTTTGCAGGTATGTGCCACAACTACTTTTATACTTACTGATCAATATCAAAGAAAAAAAGCTTAAGTAAAATAATATACCTGAACAGAAGTGACTGCAATGATATTTTTCTTCGCGTCACGCACACGTCTTCCATACTTGCTGCCTGGCAAAGCTAGCTCATCTTCATAAGTTCTGCTTTGTTCCAAATATTCCTGTTTGCAAGACTCCCTCTTATGACTTGCCACTGCTGTGTAACTTTAAGTACATATCTCATGAGGGATTCAAATTCTGTTTGACATTTAGCCGGCAAAATAATGACTCAAAGAGTTGATGTATTAATTCAATGCACCGGCTTTAATGCAACAAGTGTAGTCAGTAAAATTAATTGAAGTGGTTTTTATTTCGCCTTCAAAGGGAAAAAGCGTAGATTTAAAGGTGAGCTGACCTAGAGCCCCAACTGCCCCCCGATGCATGATACAAGAACTGCTTTGTGACATCACCCAGTGGTGATATCACACTCTATGCTGTGATATCATTGTGGCCTTGACAGTGGTTAAGCTTTGACATTTTCCTCTATTGGTCATTGCTCCTGTAAATTCCTGCTGTATTCTATGCTATAATTCCTTTGTGGGTTTTTCCCATTTTCCAATTTGTGTTTGTTTTTGCATGTCCTATTTATTGTGTCTTTGTCATTTCTATGCCAGGCTTTTTATATATATTCCAATGAAACTTTTAAATCAATCATCTTTTATAATGAATGGATTTGAAACGGAGTCATGATGGCGAATCCTAATTGCTGTATAATTTGCTATTTATGCCAAATCACACTCATTCAGCAAAATAATTTGGTATATTATGTGTTTTCAAGAATTTCTGAAATAGAAAAAAAAGAGTATTTCAACTGGTATATTTAAATTTCCTTATGTTTTCCTCTGACACATGAGGTCCTGTAAATGTCAAATAATTCTGCACATAAATCCACAATGTTCCTATATTTTGTCATCTGGAATTTTGGGAACAATGATAAACTGTGCTATGATTAAGAGGGTCATTTTCTTCCTTTTCATCATGCCAACTTGTCAGTCACGATATGCATTCCCCTATGTGTTAGCGATGGTGAAGGGGCTTTAATTAAATCTGTGTTGTAGGAATGAGACCAGCAACTGCACCAACAAGCAACTTCTAGATAACCTCACATTGTAAATCTAGACAAAATTTATTTAACTTCCCTGTTTTTGGTTTGATGTAGTATATGTAATTATGAACGACAGACATGTTAACAACAATCAATAGATATATAAACAATAGATATTTTCAATTTGATTATAGAAATGCCATTTTAAAAATTCAGTATGAAGAAGGTGGGATTATGTGAGGTGCTAGTTATTAATTGTTGGTGCATGCGCTGATTGGTGTCGGGATTATTACAGAGGCCAGGCGTCGATTGCTGGGCGGCCTCATTTCGCCACGCATTTCATGGAGCGTCGGTGACTTCAATAATCTGCGTTATCTCAAGAAGGGTAGATGGCCCCACTTGTGTATCTTACTAGTACCCCTCATGGGCTAAGACCGGACTAAGTTCACACTTTCTTGAACGATCTTCAAACAAAATTACTCCTTTCCTATATTCGTTAAAACATTGGTGGTGCAATGAACAGAACTTAGAAATGTGAACTTAGCTTTAGGTCTCAGAAAGTGTACAGTACTGATATGAAGTAGAAAACTTGAGAGCTTTTTCAACAACTGTTGAATATACTCACACAAACTTAATTCACCCCTCTCTAATGACTGAATGCTTCCAGCCATGTTACTATGTATGATTAGAGTTGTATATAGACAATACATATAACATGTAAATTGACAACACTGTTATTATGGGTTCTCCTCTCTCTCTGTGCAGAACTCATGTAGATTCATGTTGTGTGAAATCACAGTGCTAGGGGGACATGTAATCAACCCTTGATAAGAGGAATAGAAGTAATATCGCACTGAGATTTCACACAATATGGTCTATAAGTCTATAGCCTATCATACATATGACAGTGTATGTGAAAAATGTACATATTCTGTCGCTCCTGGTACTTGGGTCACATTTCTATGTGTTGTCTTGGCTTTTGGTGGTGTCGGTGACAAAGTCTTATGATCGTATTAACTGTCTGAAAGAGATTGATACTATGTATTACTTTTTAATCACATGTGTAATAGTATATTAATACAAACTTCATCATTTCGTCTGAAATATTGGCTTTCGGTCTGCACTTATCCCTAATATTATATTAATATTATAACTTTGCATAATTCAACTAATAGCATCAACTGACAAAATATTTAAGTAAATATTATCTCCACCTTTACTATATCATACTTTACCTTTTTGGTGTTGGCATAGATCAGACATTGCTTAATTAAATGGGCAAATGGAAAAAAAAAGTATACTAATTTTGATAGGTCCCATCTTAAGTTGCTTCACCAAATATGATGCACTGACTGAACTTGATGACACAGGTACAGACATTATCTGTACAACTTCAACTACCGGTACAAGGAAATATGGAAATGCCAATGGCCATGGATATCATCCTAATGAGTATCTCTATCCTTTCAACAACATTCCATTTGACTAATCAAACAATTTTCTGTATTTCAGAGTGGGGCGGGTTTGGTAGTCACCGAGGTAAGCCTCCGGTACCGGCACGCAGTAAGTCGACGGCCAGCCTCGACAGTGGCGCTGATGACGATGACCTTCTAAAGGACATCCTTGAAGGCAAACTGGACATTGCTCACCTATTTGATGACCTGGGTGTCTTCGACCCAGATAAGAAGGTAAGAGATATTTTATCAATTGTCCATACTCCTAAAAAATTTATATTAGTGAATAAAATATCTCTGGATTTTGAAATTGTCATAAACTTTTCTGTCACCGTTTGATACATTTTGACATTGGTTATTACTTATTTTCAGCATGACAGACATAGGGGTGAGGATGGAAGGACCTCAGGAATTTTTGGGTTTATCCGGAGAAACTCAATTGGAGAGAAGGACGGCGGCAGAGTAAAGAATAAAAATGGCTCGATTTCTCATAGAAGTGGGAGTCAACCTGCTACCATCAGTGGAGGAGAGTTGGACCGGCCCCGAGCGAGGCCTAGACCTCCCATAAAGGATAAAGAAGGTTGGTGCTATATACCCCATTTATATACCGTAACATATTGTGTATCATACCTGAATTACAACCCCTTTGCGACTTATAGAATTGTCCTAAAGACTAGACACAGCTTATAGTATGGATGGGTGCAGCTCATATACAAGGTTTAATGATAGTTGTCAGATGCCAATTTTGTTAATGTTATGTATACAACTGTATCTATGTATTATTGATGCCTGGAGAAGTATATAATGTACTGTCTTTCATGTTATGCTGATACAATATCAAACTTTCTTTCCACAGCTGAGAATCTTTTTGAGCAACTCAACAAGTTGAGTGGACGGCTCGATGATCAGCGAGGTGACAGTCGGGGCCTGAGTCGAGCTGAACTCGAGTTGCCCGACTTCCTTAAAGTAGACAAAGAGGACCCTGACAATGGTGTAGAAAGGCTCTCTGGGCAGGGCTTAGACCCCACTAGAGGCTCTTTCCGGACTAGAGAGCGGCGAAGCTCTGAATCCTCAATACTGGATGCAGAGACGAGTCGGCGCTTGGCGCAAAGTGTCTCACAGGAGAACGTAAACGGTATGTCAGTGCCATCGTCGGGGCAATCAGGGTCGCCTACGTCCAATAGGATTCCATACATGGACCAGAGTTTCTCTCAGGACGGCGTGGTGCCCTCACATGCAGAAGCTGATTCTGCCTTTGCGACAGCCCGGCATTATCCGGGTAGTCCGGACTTGAATCACACATGGACCGGGCATAGTGAACTCAGTAGAGACGCTCAGTGGTCACAACAGCACCGACCGCGCCGCACTGCCAACCCCCGGTCACCGGCGCGGCGTGCTTACTCACCACGGTCACGGACTCCTGACCCTAAACGGACGCTGTTACAGGAGGTGAATGGTTACAGCCGCAGCCACCAGGGGGAGGAGGATGACGACCTGAGTGTGCGGCCATTACCGCAGGGAGACGGTAGCAGCCCACGTGACCAGCACCTTGTCCACATGGACATAGCCGACTACTCCCCCCCAGCCCCCACACGACACGCTGAGAAACCAACACCTCGTGCTAGGAAAGCTGCCCCACTGCCACCACCACGAAAAACACTAACAACGCCGAAAAAGTTCCTCCCGCCACCCTCCCCCATGCCAGTGGCAGGCGCTCGGCACAGCCACCAGAACTCAACATCGAGTGAGCTCAGTCATCATAGTACGGCGAGTGGTGGTAGTGGTGTGAGCAACTCGTCCACGCCTTCGCCCAGCACACATGACTTGTTGGTTGGGGCAGAGGGAAGTAGTCCAGAGCACATGGCCTCACCCCGAAGGACTCGTCCACAGCCGCCCCCACGACCCTCCCGGAGAGGGCATGGGGCCAGCGGCTCTGGGAGTTCCTCGGCCGATGAGGGAGGACGACAGACACAGAAGTCACTCAATTTCCAGGATCAGAACGGTCCGTCCGCCACCCCCCGGCAAAAAGAGGGCGGTGACATGCAAGTCAGCTATGTGTGATCATGTGATAATGTCCTCATTCAGAATAAGGACATCGTTCACGCCCTCACTGCCTAATACTGTTTTGCAACAGAGCAGGGACTGATATCCTGCTTTTGGTAGTCACCGGGGAATGTCACAGACTATAAATAATGTATATTTGTCTATTTTATGTTAATAATAATAGATGTAAATACTGCAATTTCCTCTGGAGATATTCACCTATCCCCAACCCTACAACTTAAGTTGTAAACTCACTATTTATATGTGTATATTATTAGTATATAGGATACATCTCATTATTATCCAGCTGGTCAGATTGCTGACTAGCATAGACTGCTTTCAGTATATGGAAAAAGAAATAATACAGTGTATAGTAGGTCTTTCAGTACCCTGTGCCATGCACAGTGTAATATAAGACATCATTTCTCATTAAGAACTACCAAGGTTGCCTTCTTAACCACTAAGTGTTCAGCCAAATGACCATCCCTACACTCATCGTTCAACATGGTTGTGTATAATGTGTATAGTCATTCTTGTGTATTAAAATTGAACACATGTACAAGAAACATTGTATGGTTGTTCCATATACAGGAACAGTATATGATTGTGATGGTTGTTTACCTCTCATTGACAGCCTATTAATAGTCAATTGCATGTATGTTAGAGATGTAAATGTTACTCGTTTCTCTTAAATCGTGGTGATTTTATACTCAGAAGCTATCTTTTTCCCCGATAGGCATATTTCCATGAAAAATATTAATGCTCGTAACTAATTGGTTGTTGTATTTTTATCCTTTTTTTTAAATTACAAAATCTATAATGACACATGACATTTTATCACGTTTTCTCCCTGAGTCAGTTTATCGGTGTAATTTGAGTAAGAAATGAAGTATCTGGTAACCTAATTTATTTGTCTTCTGTGGTTGTGAATTACTCTTTAAACAGTCAACTAAGCTTCATATTAGACACCCTGATGTAGATTTTATTGCTATTTTCTCACATGTTGAGATAATGCTTTTTGATGAATTCCTGGTTATGTAGCGAGAGCCTAGAATTTTATTGCTATTTCCCCATTTTTAGTAAAATCATGCTTATGTTGAATCCAGAATTATATACGTTGATGTATGTATCCTCTCTGCTTTTATTAGAAATCAGAAACAAATACATAGTTGCTACACATTGCACAATTACCAGTCTGTATTAAGAAATTAATAATACCTGTATGAACTAAATTCCATATCACGACATATAACCCACTTACTTGAAATCAGTGTACAAGACATGAAAACCATATGTTGATCATGAAATACGATAACTACGGATTAATTGAAATACAAAATTAACTTTGCATAATAAAATGGGATGCATTGACTACAATTACAGATGTAACTGCGTGCTGGACATGTGATTTAATTAATAGAGATTAATCTAAAAAAGAAGAGTAAAGGATGCAGTTGTGTTACTAAATACTGGTGCTGAGCAGGATTAAAGAAAACAGTGTAAATGTCTTGTCAGTCACCCCTGATAGGGACGCCTTGTATTATCATGTCAAAGAAATATGCGGCGCTGTGAGAGTATACAATTAAAAAGTGTTACTACAACTTCTGTGTCGCCTTGTGCTGTTTCAAAATGATTAAGATCAAGATCCCGTTCTCTATATATAAATGGGTCCGTGAGTGCAGGGATTTTACCAAATATCGAATTAACATAACATTTCCTATACAATGCTAAGAGCAAACCCCTCCCCCTAATAACCACCCGACCGCATTTTGAGGCATTTCTTCAAATTGGAATTTTGTTGTGACACCCTAAACAGCTAAAGAACTTAGATGCCGTTACCCCACTAAAATAATTGTATTAAAGCCCCTTATCTATCTACAGTAGTCATAAGAATGTCTTGGTACAAATTCTCTTTAACCACGCGCAAAATTGGAAAGAGAAATTGCGTGTTCTGAAAGCCCTACGAAATAACTACTAGTTTGACAGGACATTCACAAGAATTTTGAATTTGTTCCAAGGCTGTGTTTCCCACCCCAGACCCCATTGCCCGTCTAATCATCCAGTTAGTGCCTCAGGGACTTATTGAGTAGTCTGGTTCAAGTTGAAGTGAATCTAAAACTAAGAAATAAGTTGGATCATGAAAAGTACTGCTGATATAGTAGTTGAGCCCCGTTTTCTTCATACAATATTTCTCCACCAGATGTCGACTCTGTTCCAATTGCCTCCACAGTGGTATAGCCATCATGTGTATGGTGCATTGATACCATTCTGATTCGAATGTCTACCGTGGAGTCCCTCTCTGAGGGGTTTAAACCTGTAGCAGATATCACTCACCCCACGCAGTTTGGTCCAGACTCAAAATCCAGTAGCATTTGTACCTTAACGGTTGGTGGTTAAACAATGTCCATATCAGTACAGAGATACTGTAAACGTATTAATTTTCGCTCAGTACATATTTTCGCGCATTTCGCGCACATCGGTGTGTGCGCGAAAATATGATGTGCGCGAAAATTTTGCACAAAAAATTAGCTTTCCAATGATATCTGGCACTCTAGGGTAGATTCACCCAAAGACAGACACACACCTTATGTCGGCCACTTTTAGCAGATGATGGCATTTCTGCGTGTGAAGAGAGAAATATGGGACAGATGGGCAAAAGTAGTCATTTCTATCTTTGCTTTAACACTGAAGCCTATATACCTTTCATTTAGAGGGTAGCAATTCAAGAGTAAGTTACATGCTGAAAGAGTTTAAGGAAAAGAGAGAAATCACTACCTAAAGATCGCAGGCCAATTACAGCAAGAAGGAAAGACATTTCAAATTTCTTTTCGAAGGAAACATTTGTCCCCCGATCTTGCCTGTCTCTCCATGGTCTTATTTAATGGCTGTGGGCCATGGACATTAAATGAGAGCACTTCTCCCATGTAACAAAAACGTCTTAAACCTTGGTTGGGTCGTTTAGTATTACTCAGTTACCCTGAGTCAATAAACAAAAGGGCTATTTATTTCTGCAATAGAAGAATTTTAGACCATCCAAAAAGATATTTGAACGATCATTTTGGGCTGTAAAATCCTTAATAATTGTCCGATTGAAAAACCGTAAAAACTGACATGTAGCTGAAGATCACCTGATTGCAGGTGCGCGAAAATATGATTGCGCGAAAATGCCTTCATGTGCTAGGTGCGCGAAAATTTAGCTGCGCAAAAATATCTACATTTACAGTATGTATTTAAGTTGAAGGGGCACCATCTCTCACTACAGAATTGATTGACTGGGCGTTAGTTCTTGTGTGTGCCATTTGCTACATTACACCCTTGATT
This sequence comes from Harmothoe impar, assembly GCA_947462335.1. Lineage (NCBI taxonomy): Eukaryota > Metazoa > Annelida > Polychaeta > Phyllodocida > Polynoidae > Harmothoe > Harmothoe impar. Next base: position 62,229,389 of record OX381707.1, on the reverse strand, counting down.
TACTGGAAATCAGTAAGGGATACATTTAGGCTGATATGAGAACATATACATATTGGCATGCATTGGTGATCCATATATACTTTTTGAGTATGAGATGATGTAAACACACCAATCCCGTTTATTTTATCCTGGTGTACAAAAAGAACTTATTCAGCTCAAAAATATTCGACACCAGCATTAATTGAAATCGATCACACTCAACTTAGCTATTATAATGAAATGAAAATATTACCAATAGGTTGATACATAAGGTATCAATAATTAGCAGTATTATAACATAGACGCTTAGAAAACATCCATCTATTGCATATAATAATTACATACGATAGTATGAAGTTCCATGGAACGAGAAAAAATACAATTATAAATCCTATACACTTGCTACTGGCCTTTAGCCTGCTCCATGTACATACTATAATCGTCAAATATAATCCTAGAACCACTGTTAAACAGACCTCATGTTTGCCTGTCCCACTACTACAGAGTAGAAGATGACTGGATACCTGGAGCGGGCCACTCCTGTACCGCGGCGGATTCAAAATATATCCACACGAGTGAAAAACCTCTCAAGTGCTAATTTGTTATTACTACATAATTACCGCTATCAACATCGTCATAAGGGTAGTTATAAATAATTAATCACTCATAGTGGCTATTGGATGATTACATACATACTTAAAGACGGTAGTTTGTGCTACCCAGCCACTTTTTCCTATTAAGCTTAAATTTCTCATAGTCATCAATTAGACGAGTAGAAACCGACAGGTTGTTCCATTGTACTGCGCCCCTATAAAGCACACTTTTTTTTGCTGATTCGTTCTTAGGCTTAATGGTGATAAATAGGGGCGCATCATGGGCTCTGGTATGGACAGGTCTTGCATTAACAATGGCAGGATTACCCTTCTGTTTATACATAAAACTGACAAGATGCATCCTTCGTCTAGGCAACAAAGATGATATGCCTGCCTCCTGATGGGTCAGGATAGTGGGGTATCTAAAATCCACATCCAAGCACATTCTTAGGGCCTTGTTCTCCGCCACTTGAATTTTATCTAATATATACTTTCCAGCTACATCATACAAAATATCTCCATAGTCTATATGCGGAAGTACCATAGTTTTATACATCTTAATCCTAACGGAGACAGTCATTGACTCTTTAAGGAAAGCTAGCTGGAAAATCTTGAATACAATTTTCCTGAAGACCCCTTCAGCATGTTTGTTAAAATTCAAAACTGGGTCAAGGATTATACCTAGGTATTTCACGCTCAATGCTCTGGCTATGGGAGTGGTGCCGAAAAGGAGGGTATGGTGGTGAATTTCTTTTAATTTAGCTCTTAATCCAAAAATCATATAATTAGTTTTCTTAGTATTCAAAGTAAGCTTATTTTTTTTGAACCAGTGTTGTAAAGTCACCAGATCCTCCTCCATTGCAGTCGTGAGATCCCCCAAATCATGACCTGTCTTCGATATGACCGTATCATCAGCATATAAATATACAGAACAATTTTTTATCACTTTTCCAAGGTCATTTATATATACCAGGAAGAGGGTGGGGCCCAATATGGAGCCCTGGGGGACTCCACACGTGACCTCACCCTCCCCCGACATTCCATCATTAGCAGAGGTGCGTTGCTTTCTTTTACTAAGATAGCAGGTCAACCATTTTTGAAGAAGGCCCCCGACACCAATTTTGGACAATTTTTCTAATAAAATCGAGTGGTTTACGGTGTCGAAAGCCTTCTTCAAATCGATAAATGTAGCCAAGGTATACTGCCTTGTATTAAACCCTGTGTAAATGTCATCTGTGAAATAGCTTACAGTACTAATAGTGGAGTGATCTGACCTGAAACCCCCCTGTTTGGGATCCAAAATATCATTATCTTCTAAATAATTAATTAATCTATCATTAACTATTTTTTCTAATAATTTACCAATAACAGGAAGTAAAGTCACAGGTCTCAGGTTAGACACCTCCGATTTGTCACCATCCTTTTGTAATGGAACAATAGTACCAACCTTCCATATATCTGGGATAGAGCTGGTGATAAAGGATTCATTAAACAATGCCGCTATACGCTCAGGAACTGCTGTCATAGCATCCTTAAGAGCTGGTGAAGACAGACCATCGATACAAGATGACTTAGTAGTATCCAAACCCTTGATGAGTTTCAATACCTCAGTCTCATTTGTCTCTATATCTGACAGCCCCTGCTCAAGTTCTTCCCCGTCGAACGACCAAGGTACATTATATGCTCTGGCAAGGTTGGGACCTATATTTAAGAAATAATCATTAATAAAGTCAGGTGTATCACCATCATCTACCAGCACCCCCCTGACATGGTCCTTCAATTTAAAGTGTGGCACACCCCTATCACCTTTGACCAATCCATTTATGATACGCCAAAATTTCTTGCTATTTTTCTGATTTTCTTCAAGGCTATCTCTAATAAATTTACTTTTGGCCTTTCTTATAAATTTATTAACTTTATTTCTTAGACTACTAGCCAAACGCCAGTCATCTGCTGATTTGCTTCTAATAGCCCTCGCCAAAGCTGTATCTTTATCATGGATAATTTCTAAGATGTGGTCGGTGATCCAGGGTGCCCTGTCCTTTTTTACCTTGAATGTCTTAATAGGACACATATTATCAAGCTCCGACGTAAATAAATTCAAAATAAATTGCCATCTCTCATTAATGTTATTACAGTCGTCAATAGGGCCCCAATCGGCATCTCTAATGCAGGCTTTAAACAATTCAGCATTATAGCGTTTATACGAGCGTCCCTCAAAGGACACCTTTTCATTTACATAGTAATGATCAACTAAAGTGATTCCTACCATAAGGTGATCACTCAAGTTCCATTTTCTAGTGTATGATTCAAACAGTTTAGTAGTGTTAGTAATAACCCAATCTAGGCATGTACTAGACGTCTCATTAGACCTGGTGGCGGTGCCAATAATTTGTTGCAGCCCTAGAATATTTAAACATATTTTCATAAGTCTTGTCGAGACCTTGGTAACATTCAAATAATCAAAATTAAAGTATCCTAAAATCATTAGGTCTTTTCTCCTAAGTTGAGCTCTATTAATAAGCGAATTAAACTGCTCAATAAACGAGGCCTTGTCACCATCAGGTGGCCTATACACATTTGCCACCACAATATTTTTTTTGCCATTTCTTATAATTTCAACCCATTGAATCTCAATGTCGTTACTACTGACATTAAGGTGTTGATAATTAGTAGTCGAATAGGATAAATCCTTCCTAATATAAATGGCAACACCCCCCCCTGTTTTTATAATATCATCACCCCATGCTCTATCGTGTCTTTCCAAATTATAGCCAACTAAATCCACAAAGTGAGTAGGTACCGCTTCATGGAGCCAGCTTTCAGATATACCCAATACAGCATCAGAATTACTAAACATGTGTGTACGCAATGTCTCAATCTTAGACTTAAGACTTCTAATATTAATATGTGACAATGAAAAATCATTTTTGCTACCCCTTTTCACGTGTCTACCCACCATAGAATACAGGGTAGCCCAATGATATCCAGTCAATCACTACATAATACACATGAATACAGTAAGGTAGGTATAGGTAACTCGTGCCACCTACAGAGGAGAAGTAAGTCTCCCACATGAGATAAGTTGTACAGAGTTAACCCCTAGATAGGGTCAGCTATATACCACTTAATCAATATATAGACTTAAATAAATTTAAATCGTTACATCAATCAATTTCTAGATTAAACGAATATATCCTGTGAAAATAGTTATTTTAAATACCGACAGAATTAAAGGCTCATTGCCATAGGTCTAGACAATACAATCAGTACCGGTAGGCTTCGATCAACAATAATTAACCCAACAGTGTCTAGCGTGAGACATACAAATATACTAGTAATAAACAAAAGAAACATTACAACCATGGTGGCTTAGTCTCCTCTCCAATTTGCTAGGATGCTCTATAATAAAGTACCGGTAAGTCGAGAAACCAACAATATACATATCAAGCGAGCACAATGTTCGACACTCACTGGCGCCACCTGTCGTGTTAGAGGTGAATCACTGACCACGACCGCTCAACAGCTGATCGCTGGTGTATATTATACCGTATGTAGGCTATTTAGCATTAACACAATAATACAGATGGATCTAAGACAACCTAAACAGGGTAATTATTGGCCTACACCATAACATTATGATTATATATAGAGAGGATATTGTTGAATGACTTGTACAAAGTAATTATTACAAATATCTTTAAATTCATAGAATTTAAATATACCGTACATTAAAATGTGAGTCAATTTCCACTGTGTTTTTACATGAAAAAATAAGACATGACATGGGGAAAATGCAATTACTTTGGGAACCTTTCAGCAGATATTGAGTTACATATATCTATACATTATGTTGCGCTATTCAGCTTGTCCCTTAGAGCCTCGAGGATCTTTCCCATCTTGTTTTCCTTAATGTTATTTGGTGTAATCTCGTGTGCTCTGGCAATTGTGAATCCGCACCCCCAGGGTTTTTCGAGGGTACATTCGTAAATCCCACCAGAAATCGCCTTGAGTCTCTCACCCATGTCTGTGTTTTGGAGATACTTCAGCTCTGATACCTCCTCCATGATCTTGAACCTGTTGGTTGCGTTGTCGGCCTTGGACACCTTAATCTGGTAAGACAGTCTCTTAGCTTCATATCCATCAGTACTCAACATGATTTTACGAGCCATTTCCTCATCGTCATTATATTTCGCCATTCTGTACCAGAAGAGTTGTTCTGAGCTGTTCCAAATAATACCCTCATGCTCAATTTCGCATTGGTGCATATTGGAGAGGAATGCATGATGCGATTGAAAGCAAGTCCCTGAAGGTATCACCACTAATTTTGCAGCCTCCATGGTGACTCCTTGGGGTAGTTGGTACAGATCTCTGTACGTCATCGTTTTGTCGCCAATTTCCAGTTTGCCACCTTTAACCTTTGCAGACATACCTTTAGTGGTGGCTACTTTAGCCAAGCACCTCAGTTCTTTCCTCTCATTCTGCTGTTCCATGCTGAGATCGTCAGATACATAAACGTCCTCCCACCTCTTCTTGTGCTTCATATTTCCAATTTCTTGGAAGAGTCTGAGTTTGAGATCTAAGTCCTTAAATCTCACAAGGATATTCCTGGGTCTGGTTTGGTTAGGCCGATGTTTTCCAATCCTATAGGCCGCGTCAAGATGTACACGCTCATTGCCTTTAATGGCACCTATATCTACCATTAAATCAATCAAAATCTTCTTTGGAGTATCACCTTGCTTTTCCGGTACCCCTTCAATAAGGATGTTGTGGCGCTTTAACATCTCTTCGTTTTGCCTGACCCTAAGTGAGAGTTTATCCAACTTGTGCTCTAGTCTAGCATTGTCCAACTCCAGTTGACGACAATACTGATCCGCCTTCCCGCGGTGTTCCTCTATATCCTCTATACGTTCCTTCAAGCCGGACACTACCATATCATTGGATGTTACATAAGACTCGATTAGCCCCTTATTGTCGTCAACTTTCTTGTTTAGACCACTAAGAGACGTATCAATGGAGCCAAGCCTATCCAGGGTTGATTCATTTATTTTCTTTATGTCAGCCATAAAAGTCCTAATAGTATCGTCATTCGCCATGTTGACACACGGTTTGTTTACCTTAGTGACGATGCCGATTTGACCTGAATCAACCCTATTATCGTCCTCCTGTTCCTTACGCTGGCTTCTAGTTTGAATACCTTCACGTTTCTCCTCCATTTAATACTCCCATAGGTCAAATTTATAACCCTCGGCGAGCGATGTTATTCATAGAGGCATCAGGGTGAAAATAAATGTCCTGATTGTAACATAGACTCCGATGTTAGTGGATCTAATGCGGACCTTCTCAAAAGTCAACCGCTGCCAGTATTCGCCATCTTGCTATAGTCATGTATAAAGTAATACATTCCATATATCTTCCTCAGTTTACAGCCTACTGACCGTTGTAAAAAGTGTTTGTTTTACACATACAGTGCCATTCTAAGCTAAGAATGTTGAGAATAATTATCAAGTAGCTCAGTTTTTAAACTGAGAGTAAGACAACTTTTAGAAGATAACGTTTATCTATAGCTCTATCTATCACTACTGAATTGAAGTTCATTAATTGTTAAACAACAGTTGAACTTTGATATTGAATGATATTATTCAACATTAACATCCAAACATTGAATTGATTTTTCAAATATCAATATTGTAATGGACATAACACGCTTTGTATATTCATTGGATCTTGTTAATGACCACAGTTTTATAGCCTGATTCCCGTATTTCCTAAGGCCAAAAAAAAAGAAGGTTTGCTTTAGGTCACCCGACCGACCCTATCTAAACAGGGCCGACCCTACGTTTTTTTATGCAATTTTAAAGAAATTTTTATTTTTATACTTTTTTGGGGTCAATGTTAGGTTTACAAAATTTAGGGAAAAAATCTCCTCATTTTTGCACTTTTTTGGGTCAATTATACAGGGGAAGTAGAAAAAAAAAAGTTTTAAAAAAATCCGACCTACCGACCCTAGAGTTTCTTCTCATGTTACCTGAAACAAAACTTTTTTTTTATTTGGCCTGTAGTTGGTCTCTTACTACGTATGTAACACTTGAGTACAAAAACCAGACAAGGTAAATTAGACTTTAATATACGGCGACTTTATTGTAAAGGTAACTCTTGGGTATTATAGTACAAGTATAACCAGCGGATATACGAGATCAGAACAGATATATAATACAGTGGGCAACCCTATAGCATAGAGTTAAGCCCGTGAGCACAGGGTGGTCATGTCACGACAGTCCCAAACCTGACTGACTTCCAATGGGGAAGCAGCCGTCTTATATACAGCGCTGCGTAGCCACGTGACCGTACTAGCAGCGCCACCTGTTAGGTTTAGTTATGTAAAAATGATTATGTAACAACTACCGACGGTAACCGAAGGTGGTACCGGTACACTACCGTATAGATAACCGAACTAGAGGAGTCGGTGTATGTAACGAACCGACGACACTAGTTAGATGAATAAAACAGTTATTAAACACAATAGAACCGTGTTGTCTTACATCATACAACATACAATAGATATACAACAATAACAGTTAGACTTTATAGTCAACCCGTTACACTACCCCCCTTTAGAATGTAGGAAGGGTTGGTTTTATAATAATAATACCTCTTGGATACATTATATACCACGTATATCTATTTATCAACAAGTAACATTTCTACTCATAGTAACAACAGGCATACATACATGAACATACATGTTAACATGCACATAACAGTTTATATCAACAATATAGTCTTTGTAAAACCATAGTCCCGTAGGCACATGATATAAAAACTGTCCAACTGATAGTCCTAGACTAGTATCAGTTAATAGTAAAGGCACCAAATAACCACCTTGGAAACTCAACACATCACCTACTTCATTCAGCAATGGTGCGAATCCGTGTGGAGTTAGTGTCCTTATATATAAATAATAGAACTATAATAGCTCTCACTTCCTTTGGCGAAGAAAAGTTTTATAATAGGAACTATAGCAGTTCCCACTTCCTTTGGCGTAGAAAAGTTTATATATAAAAATCCATAATAGCGTATCCTAAAATAAGGTGGGATAGATCGTCATCCTTATTAGGGGCGGTACTCCAGTACCTAGCAGTTTATGGTGGTAGAGATGGATAGAGTCCAGTACCGGTATAGTACTTCCATCTCTTGTGAAATATAAATATAAAAAGGTAGGTCCGTGCCTCCCTATAAATAATTATCACAGGAGGATGATCCATATAATAGTTCATAGGTCACAATAGCAGAATGTGACCACAGGATCAGGAGCCCTGGACAGTAGTAGAGCACCGACGGTTGTGGCTTAGTAGTAAACCACGGTTGAAGACATCAGGCTGCTTCCAGTGTGGTGGCAGTAGAGACTCAGTTAAGTCACGACAGCACCGTCGGTCTGCTTTTGGGTGTCCAGGGGCGTGTAGCTGCGTCGATGGTTTAGTTTTACCTCCGAGGGGCGGAACAGTGCACCCCAGAGGGCCTGACGGGGGACCAACCTTAGGTGTCCATAGGGACACCGCCGGATGGCTTTCCTTCCCCATCAGGACTTCCTCCAGGAGGGGCCTCCGTGGTGCAAACCACAGCAGCCTCCACCTGGAGAGGAAGGGCTCCACCTGGGGCCACCGAGAGGGTACTCGGCGCCGCAGTAGGCTCCCCGCCACTGACCACCCGGGTAGATTGTGCCATGAAAGAAAATGGCATCTCATACCTAGGTGGGTGTACTGACAGTACCGGGGTCACAGGAGGAGCAGGCCTTGCGGCAAGCCCCAACCTGGACTGGAGATCTGGAAAACCAGATCTCTCCCACTCTGTCAGCTTAAACCCGAACTGCCGGAAGAACTTGGCGTCACAAGTTGTCAACCTTGATTCGAGTTGGTCGATCGTAGCCCTCCAGAAGGCATGATCTTGCTCCAGACTCGCCTCGCGCTCGGCAAGGACTCTGGTGCGTTCAGCAACCCAAGCTTTCCCTTCCCGGATAGCCTGTTCTCTGAGCAACTTGTACTGCTCAAAGTACGACTTCTCCAAGAAGGAAACCTGAAACTGGAGTAGCTTACTTGCGTTTTCAGCCATCTTAGCTCTGTAGCACTCAAATCCGGGGACTAGAGTGTCAGAGAATCCAGTGTCAAAGGCAGGACCGTCTCCAGGCAACACAGGTAACCCTGCTAGCCCTTCGTCAACAGCCCTGTGCTCAGGGTCTGGAGTCACCTCGTCATCCCTTGCGGGGTCAGAGGTTGCTCCGTGCTGGGGTGGAGCAGTCGGCTGGGCTGACGCCCCATCCGGCTGTTGTACCTCTACCTGTTCAGCGTCACTGACAGGTGAGACACTCTCCTGTGGGGCTGAAGCTTTCTTTTGCTTCTGACTCCACTTGTACTGCTTGACATAGTCAGCAGCGACTTGTTCCGCCTGCTCGTCACCCAAAGAGTTCTGAACAATAGCCAGTGCATTCCCCAGTTTCTGTCTCTCCTGCCTGGGCAGTTGATCAGCAACCGGGGGCAATGCAACCGAAGATACCGTGATGGTACCGACGGTTTGGCTACGGTCGACCTCAGATGTTACCGTGGCGGAGGCGACACGTTTCTTCGCAGGTTCACTGCGGGAACGGTCACGTCCACCTTTGGTATCATCTTTGGATGCCTGGCGGCCCCTTTTTAGATTTTTCTTCTTAGGAGGGGTATCCTTCTTTACAGTGGGCATCGGAGCTTCTGTAGCTGGTCCCAGGTCGGTTTGTTCGCACTTGGCGCCCTTACACAACCTCTCCCAGTCAGCCTCCGTGAGGTAGTTCCACTGTTTAAGTTTGTTGGTTCGCCACTTAAACTGTAGATTTCCTACACGTTTGTGGACACCCCAAACTTTCAGTGCAGCCTCAACTCCACGACTAATAGTGCGCTTGTGCACGCCCTTATTGTCGCAAAGATGCCTTACCAAACCAGATCTCCGTTGGCTACGGAATAGTTCCCCGTCACTGTACTCAGGGCAGGAAGTACTCGTACTTCCACTCACACAGTACAAGTAGGGACGCACATTCATGTGCTTCTCTACCAAATGACGGGCAAACTTGAAAAGGTTTGGCCACCGTTTTGCTGCTGTCGCAGTCCCTTTCAGGCGCTGACAGCGAACGTACGGGCAGGGATCCCCTGGCACGTAGTTCTTCCAAGCATATTTCAGCTTGGGACGGCATGACCTATGGATGTTAGGTTTATTCCCCGCCAACACTGCCTTGAGGTACACGAGGTACCAGTCAATGGGATGGGAATCACCTGTCAACCAGTCTTCGTCGTCTGAACCGTCGACCGTGTGAGGTGCAGGAAGAGCCATTTTGCCATTCTCCTGAATTAAATCAGTGAGGCTCAGGTTCTCCCGGTCATCATCACGGAGACACAGGTTTAGACGGACATGCGCTGCCTTGGCGCGGAGGCGTCGATTGGCTCTGCTCTCTGCGACAGACCATCCCTCGGCTTCCGCCTTGGACACTCTATCAGCAACAGCTTTGAGCCGATCTGCCTCAGTCGGTGCGACCTCTTCGGTAGCAGGAGTTTCAGGGGAAGATGTAATCTTCCTCTTACGCTTCCGTTTCCGTTTGGTCTTAGCACGAACCGTGGACCCGTCTGATGAATCACCATCAGGGACCGTCGGTTCTTGTGCCAATACACCGGCGGGTTTCGGAGAAGATCCCCCTGCAGGGTTCTCCTCCTGGTTGGTATTACTACCACCCAGACCAGGTTCTGTCTTCGGAACAACATCACCCGACCCCTCAGGGTTAGGTTCAGTTGGTACCGAAGCCGAGCCTTGACCGACGGTTGGAGCACCGGTAGTGTCCATTTCCGTGTCAGACTCGAGAACTCGGTCTTCCCCATCGGAGGCCTCAGCCTTCTCCGGGGCCGTGCATTTGCCATCTACACGGGCTGCCATACTGTTAGCTCAGGCGTAGGTGAACCTCACGGTTCACTCACCCGAGCATTTAGTAGCACAGCTACAGTAAACAATAGTGTAGGTACTGCCGGGCAGACCTAGGCACCACTGATCAACACGCTACCCTACGGGCAAACGTGTTGATCTGAAGAAGCCTGGCTGCCTGTGGGGCTTATATACCCCACCCGTCCCCCGTGACCCCGCCCCTTGACCGGCTTCTCAGCCAATCAGGGGTCGCGCCCCGAAGACGCGACGAGGTGACCCAATTTCTCACGGCTCATTTGGCGGGAGAAATCGATCAGGTGACGCGGGCAGCGCCCTTCCCACGTCTGGCATATCCGACGGTGGGAACCTCACTGTTGTTTACAATTTTCGTGGCGTAGCCACCGGATAACCCGGGAATGATATACCGGCATTAGAGGATATACACAGCAGCGTGTTGCTAAGCAATATGTGGTCAAAACTAGTCCCATACTTAGAACTAATCGGCAAAGCCAGCCACCCGCCCTGAACACGTGCTTTTCTACCTCCAACGGATAACCACACCGGATAACCCGTCTCTTCTCGTTGTGTTTTGGTGATCGAGTACCGGGCCAATGACCACCGGCCCAGTACGGAACTGTCCAGGGAAATTTAATCAAGCCAGCAGCTAAATGTCGTCAACAAGGTAAGAAAAAAATGTTTACACAATTTTATCTCGCTCTCTGACACGTGTGCTCCTCCGTAGACCTTGTACCGGTATGTCCAGCAATGATGACACCGGAGGTATCACCTTGCTTTGTTTACCGGTGTCTATGGTTAGTCCTTTACGCACAGCTGACCCTTTTTTACGAGGCCTACCGCGCTTGGGCTTGGTAACACACGACTGTGGTTCAATCGGTAATTTCCTAGGACGACCCCTTCGGCGCGCTACCGTCGGTACCGACGGTATGACCGTTGGTCCTGCCTTCGGTATCTTCGGTAGCGCAGGGTCGGTTGGTGCTGGTACTCGACCAGCACCGAGGGAATCTTCACCGTCATCTATATATGGGACTCCATACCAAGGTCGGAGTCTAGCCACATGTGATTTAGTGAGAGTCCCTTTTTGCAACCGTATTACTACAGTAGTTTCACTAACCACCATAGTAACCGTATGCGGACCATCCCAGGAGTACAGGGTCTTGACTTTGGAATTTGGTGTGCTAAATCTCGCGACCTTATCCCCCACCTTGAATTGGCGGAGTTTAAGGCCCGTGTCATAGCCCACCTTCTGCAAACTAGCAGATTTTTCCAAGTTGTCCCTTACTACTCCATAGGACTCGCGTAATGATTGTCGAAGTGATTCAACAAACATCACTGTGCAGGGTTGCTCGAGCTGGTGTCCCTGCACTCCATAGACCATGTCACTCGGCATGACTATGTCTTCACCCATTACGAGCATATTAGGCGTACAGCCCGTCGACGCATGTTCGGTAGCATTGTAAGCATGGGAGATATAGCGAGCATGCTCATCCCAATCATCCCGGTGCTCATTAACCATTGTCGTGAGACATTGGATCAACGTCCGATTGAAACGTTCCACCATACCATCCGATTGAGGTCGGTAGGGGTTCGTATGCGTCTTGCAGATGTGTATTTTACTACACAGTTCTGCCCACAGTCGAGATTCAAACTCACGACCCTGGTCGGAGTGAAGCATTAAAGGACCTCCCCACGTGAGGATCCAATTCTCGAAAAGTGCTTCAGCGCAGGTAACAGCTGTATGATTTACCAACGGATATACTTGGACGTACTTGGTATAGTAGTCCTGTACCACCATCATACAGGTATTCCCACGGGGGGTCGTGTTGAAACCACTAATGATATCAACAGCGATCCGGGCAAACCGAACACCGAATAGCTCTTGACTTAGAGGTAGTTTACCGATACCAGGTCCAGGCTTTGATAAACAGCATTGGGGGCATTGCTTTACCCAACGCCGTATGTCCAAAGTCATACCAGGCCAGTAATATCTACTCTTAATCTTTGCCTCAGTCCGTTGTCTGCCAAAGTGTGCTGAAGTTCGGTGGCCATGACAGTAATTGAGCAACTGTAGTCTGAGTGACAGAGGCACTACAGACTGAGCTGTTCTCTTCCTGCCAGGTTGCACTCTCCAGCGGCACAATACACTGTTCCGTATAAAAAGATTATCCCACTGAGCTAACAGTTGTCTAACTTCTTTACATTCCAGCGAAAGTGCGGGGCGAACAGGCTTGGACAGGCCCAACAACTTCAAGGAGTACACCCTCGAAATAGCCGGATCTGCAAGCTGCTCATCCTTCAAGTGATTTAACGTCCAGTTAGGAACTTTCGCACCCACAGACGCAATCACTGCATTGTGAGACCCACAGTCTCGGCAGTCTACACGGTGACAGTTCCGGATAGGATAGCGGGACAAGCTGTCCGCATTCACATGATCTACTCCACTCCTGTGTATGATATGCTCATTCGTCATGCCAAACTCAGAGAGGTGGTTCAACCATCTACCCATCATCCCCTCAGCGTCCTTGAAGTTAAGGAGCCACTGCAGAGATGAATGATCCGTCCGTACGAGATAATTCCCACCATATAGGAAATGTCTGTACTTTTTTGTGTAAACCACCACTGCCAAGAGTTCACGCTTGGTTGTGCAGTAGTTACGTTGTGTTTTGCTTAGACTGTTGGACGAAAATGCCAGCGGCACTTCTCGCCCATCCTGGATCTGCGACAAGGCAGCACCAATACTTGTATTAGAAGCATCAGTGTCCAAGATGAACTTACCAACAGGTGCAGGGTAGTGCAAAACAGGTGTTTCTAAGAAGAGTCTCTTTAACTCACTGAAAGACTGTTCTGCGGCTGGAGACCAGACTATTTTAGCCTTAGCCTTCTTCTCTCCAATCATCAGCTCTTGTAAGGGAGCTGCGACTCTCGAGAATCCAGGTATAAAATCTCTGTAGTATGAACAAAACCCGATGAAAGAGCGTATCTCCTTCGTGTCCATCGGACGAGGCCAGTTCTGTACCACTTCGATCTTATGAGGATCAGCCATGATGCCATGTTCAGAAACAATTCTACCTAGGTATTCAACTGACTTCCTAAAAAGCTTGCACTTTGAAGGTTTCAATTTCAGACCATATGATAAGATGCGTTTCAGCACAGCTTGGAGGTTCTGTAGAGTTTCCTCCACAGAACCACCGAAGACGATGATGTCGTCCAAGTATACTAGGCACTTTTTCCAAAGTAAACCCCGTAACATGGTTTCCATCATTGCCTCGAAGGTTGCCGGGGCATTGCATAGCCCGAATGGCATGACGTTGAACTCAAATAGTCCCATATGGGTAGAAAATGCGGTTTTTTCTCGGTCCCGGGGGTCCATGCCGATCTGCCAATAACCAGATTGTAAATCTAGTGTACAGAACCATTTCGCCCCACCCAGAGACTCCACACATTCATCTATCCGAGGTAGAGGATATGCATTCTTCCTAGTGAGTCCGTTCAACTTCCTATAGTCGATACAAAATCGACAGGAACCATCCTTCTTGGTGACCATCACCACAGGACTTGACCATGGACTTTCACTAGGTTGAATCACATCTTCATCCAACATCTTTTCTACCTCAGCCTCCATAGCACTTTTTTTAGCCATGGGTAACCGACGGTAGGGGATTCTACTGGGAAGCGCGTCCCCAGTGTCAACCCGGTGTTGTACCGTATTGGTACGCCCTAGAGGATCTCCTGGTTGCGCAAAGGCGTCAGATAACTCCGACAGCTCATTTGCCACCATTTCGCTCTCTAGGGTTGTGAGGTGTGACTCACACAACAGGGACCTTAAATGTTTCGGTAGGTTGGATTTAGCTAGAGCCTCTTCGTGGGAAGAGTCTCCCGCCACCACACCTACTTCCACAAAGTCAGTAGTTAGTGAGTCTACCCCATATGCTCGCGTGGTGTTACCAATAGGCGTCCCCTTTCGTAGAGTGATTTCTCTACTACTCGAGTTACAAATCGGTATCACCCCCCAACGAGCGTTGGCCAGGTAAGTATGATAGCCAGCAAGACCTAACTCAGAGAGCTTTTGATCTTCTGGTTCAAACATTCCCGGTCGTTTGGCCTGCACTCCCACGCAGCTGACTAGGACATCAGATACATGTCCTGCTGCCAACTTTGTGTCTTGTGCCACTGACGCCACAGAAGAACCATTCCTTAAAACGCACTGTACAGATTGTTTATAAGGATGTTTAATCTGAAGTCGGCCCGTGGCGGTGTTCATTGTTACCCCGTAAAGAGCAGCAAAGTCCATCCCCAGTATGCCATCATCAGTGATGTCGGTGATGGTTGGACATATCCAGTATGTCTTGCCATCAACCAACATAGGTTTTACAGTTCTGCCATAAGTCTGCATACTATCTCCCGTAGCAGTCCGAGCCTTTACTCCTAGTAGCGGAGCTTCGGGCTGGTTGCAAAGACGGGCCATGAATTTACGGTCGACCAAGGTGTGAGATGCACCCGTGTCGACCAAAAATTCACCACGCGTCCCGGAAATAACCAGACTCAGGTACCAACGCTGTCCCCGTAAAGGGACACACTCAGAGGTCAGCATCGGGCTTCCCCCTCCATCCATAGCAACCCCTTTTGTCAGGAGATAATCCCAACATGGGTCGCTCGGGGAGTCTTGAATCACACTGCTCTGGGCAATTGATTCTAACCAAGACTCCTCTAAGCCAGCGACTACAGAATCCTCCGGATTCCGTTCGTCCTTGCCAGCCCCGCCTTGCCAGACGCTTACAGGTTGTACAGACCCTTCTGCCTCTGCGCGGCCTTGGTTCATGGAAGAGTTAACACCGTCTACTAATCCCTTACAGGTATGGCTAACTGTGGGGGCGCCATCCTTGCCAAGAGGATGGGCCCCATTCAGTTTTCCGTCTCCTTTTCGGTTTTAGCAGCGATGGGTGCAGGGGCTTTGCATTCGCTAGCCCAATGACCCATCTTCTGACAGCGTCTACATGGCTGAGGTTTCGTGTCCTTTTTCTTCTTTTTCCTTCTCTTTCCAGATCCAGAATCAGAAGTGGACGCAGAGCTCTTTTCCAAGTGCTTCCGCAACAAACCCTCAATCATCTTCTCCATGTCCCTGTCAGGCATTACTGCCGCCACCTCCTCAGAGGCGGGCTGTTTTTTCTTAGGTGGTTTTGTGGCGGCCTCTACCACCTGAGCTCCTTTCGGGGCTACAGATGGAGCTGCCGACACTCCTCCACTAGGAAAAACAGCCTGTTTGGTGTCATACACATCTGCATGGTCAAAAAGGTCAGCTAGAGATAAGTCCGGCTGCCATTTCTCCCGCAGATATGCCTGGAGATTGGTGTCTCTGACTCCATTGACAAACCTGGAGGTTAACTCCTGGATGACAGTGGGGGTGTCAGGTCTACATCCCTGATAACACTCGGATATCAGTTCTTGTAGAGCAAATCCGTAGGATCTCAGATGCTCGTCCTTGCGTTGGACACGTTTGAGCAGCTGAGTCCTTGGGTCATGCTCACCAATCTTCCCAATCGCCCATTCAGCTGTTTCTTCAAGTGAGCTCAATGTCTTGATCTTCACTCTCTCGAATGCCAAAAGGGCTGGTTCACCTGGCCCGTTGCAGAGTGCTTGCTTCAGAGCAACCAGCGCTTGCTGATTGTTCCAGCGATTGCTCTCCACAATAGCCTTGAACCGAACTTTGTACTTTCTCCAGGGTGGCGACCCTGTGAAAGGCGGAATATCGATGGCCTTTTGACGGGCTGCATCCGGATGTTTGATCTCCCCAAAGTTGAAAGGAGCATACCGTTCATCCAGTTCATCGATGTCCCGCGGGACGATGTCTGTCCCCAGCTTCTCAATAGCCGGGTTCCGGTCGTACTTAGCCCGCTGGACAGGAGTTAAGCCCTGTCTAGCTCTGGGTTTCGGTACTGGAACTGAGACCATGGTCTGCTGTTGGTTCAACATCGTTGAACCAGTAGATGGGTGGGTGTACCCTGGAGGTGTTGCCGTGCCTCCAAAGGCGCCACCACAGACCGGAGTCTGTAGATAGCTAGCCCCCATCTGAGGTGTCATACCTGTTACCGTGGTGTGTACTAGCGGCGGGACACTCGAAGGTGTCACTGTCGTGTATACACTGGGTACGGGTATGACTGGAGGTACCACCGTGGAAGGTGGTGGTACTTTCTCCGACTTCGTCTTCAGGTCCTGATTGACTTGCCTTAAGCTTGCGAGGTCCTGTCTGGCTAAGTGGAGTTGCGTGCTCAAATCCTTTCCCAAGGAAGTTAAGCTTGCAACCTCACATTCGCCGGACACCCTCTGGTGCAAAAGTTTGTCAACCTCCACCTTGTGGGAAGCCATCTCGTTCTGGAGTTCCAGTAGGAACTTTTTCTTCTCATCAACCTCCCTTAGGAATAACTTCCTAGTTTGATTGATGGAAGCAAGTTCCCTCCGGGCTTCAGCGAGCTCATGCAACTCAGTTTTCTTGGTGGGGATCCCCATGGCAGCTAGTAGGTCCCCATCCAGTGGTAAACTGGATGGCTCATCTACTGCTGCCGGGTACCCCTTACCAGGAGCTTCTGTTGCCACGTTAGTTTTCTTTGATAGCCCGCCACCCCCCATACCGTTCGGTGTAGGAGTGGCACCATCAGTGAAAACCGACGTGTCTGGATCCAATGAAGGATCTGCTACCGTCGGTGTAGAACCGAAGGCAGCTGGGCCGAGAGTTTTAGGCTCTCTACCCGGTATTTTCTGACCCTCCGGACAGAAAAGATTCGTGGAAAGGGAGTCCAACGATCTCCTGGAGCTTATATCAAAGGGTCCCGGGATTGGAGATTGCTCCCCATCCTCTCCTTTGGTAAAGGCTTCCACAATAGGATCACCTATTGCTTCTTGGGAGAGGTCGTCACCGGGCACCTCCAAGGCTGCCCGGCTCTCCCGCCTATTAGATTTGCCTGTGAAGAAGCGTACATTCTGTACGGCTTCTTCACGTTCCTCAGCAGGGGTTTTAGTCCTGCCGCTGAACGAGCTGACAAAATCGTATAGGTAATCCATATACTGTAAGTCTATTTAATACCCTATCAATGGTCGGTTCGTCAAGTGGTCACGGCACCAATGTAGTTGGTCTCTTACTACGTATGTAACACTTGAGTACAAAAACCAGACAAGGTAAATTAGACTTTAATATACGGCGACTTTATTGTAAAGGTAACTCTTGGGTATTATAGTACAAGTATAACCAGCGGATATACGAGATCAGAACAGATATATAATACAGTGGGCAACCCTATAGCATAGAGTTAAGCCCGTGAGCACAGGGTGGTCATGTCACGACAGTCCCAAACCTGACTGACTTCCAATGGGGAAGCAGCCGTCTTATATACAGCGCTGCGTAGCCACGTGACCGTACTAGCAGCGCCACCTGTTAGGTTTAGTTATGTAAAAATGATTATGTAACAACTACCGACGGTAACCGAAGGTGGTACCGGTACACTACCGTATAGATAACCGAACTAGAGGAGTCGGTGTATGTAACGAACCGACGACACTAGTTAGATGAATAAAACAGTTATTAAACACAATAGAACCGTGTTGTCTTACATCATACAACATACAATAGATATACAACAATAACAGTTAGACTTTATAGTCAACCCGTTACAGGCCTAAGCCATTCCTCTCATGACCCTGTGTATTCGCAGACACTGTCCAGCCTCTTTATGGGTTGACCTCTGGTAACCCCCAACCAGTTATCCTTCTGACCCCTGACATCTTGAATCCCCATGGACTGACAGCAATCAAATAGTGGTGCATTTTATACAAATATAATTCCCCCAGATGTACATGTATGCCGTTGAATAGGGTTCATTCATAATGATTGGAATCGGATATTTTCGTGTAAAGCTCCTAATTACTTTCATAGAAAACAATGTGCTGTCTCTGATGAATTTTCATTTGAAAAGAAAGAAGTATATCGTGTTCTCGACAATTTCCTAATCTTATAATTTTCCTGTTTATTCGATGCTGTCCTCCAATGCAACCCCGGGAATGCAACACATTACATTGTTGCTACACAATGGCAAATATAATGGGAAATAGAAATGTTATGCTTCATCATACTTGTGTATATGAATTATACATGTATATAGTTGCTATAGAGGGTACTTTAGTATATAGATATGGCCAGCGATATGGAGGCCTGATATGGCACATGTGCCCAAATCTATTGAACTATCCGTGATTGCTCTCTGTCGTGTCTGGGCTGAATGGGTAGCGTACGTTATTGAATGCACCCCTGTCACGTTGTATGTTATCACACCCCACTATCAGTCATTTCCATCATTTTGAGGTGTGCCGTTTTATCAGGCACACCAGACTCCAGTTAGCAAATCTCGTCGTGGGTCACGTGGGTTGAGATTTCACTCTCCAATCGCATTGCAACCCCATCTAGACATGGGGAGACTGGCGACAACCTGGTTGGAGCTGTGGGGGCAATTTCCCCTCCTTATCACCAGTGCTGATAAGGGAGTGATAGTCCTAGAGGCGGCATCTGGCGGCATATAGAAGCCACAACGTGTGGAAGCCATGTGGCTTATGGCTGGGGAGGGCAGCCACCCGGTGAGCGACTGTTGCACTGCAGCCGGACTGTAGCAGACTGCAGTGGCCATATGGCATTGGAAGGGTACTTTAGTCAGTTTTAAGCAATGGTAAAATACTGATTGTAGTGTATCCTTTATAATATTGGCGTATATGTGTTTTTTTAAACAGGTCTTAATATTGCCCTAGACCCTTACATTTGACACGGCAACATGGGCCATCTTGGGCCATAATGACATGGGACATGGGGGGGGGGGGTGATTGGGACATGGGTCATTTCTTAAAATCGATATGGCGACATGGACATTCATATGGTGACATGGGCATTTCTTAAAATCGACATGGAACATGGGGACCCCCATCAAGTGCCTCCTTAATTGAGCCTCTTGAAAATATGCCACTATTGTCGTTTCTTAAGTGTTAGCCCATCAGAGTCAACCAATCGAACAATACAGTTGAACATAATGATGTCGGTTCCATAGAGATCTACATGCCCTATAGAGTACTACTAATACTCCCGAAATAAGGACCAACAGATCCTGTGACAATACTGTACTAATCCAACTATTATTAAAAGTAGACCTGTATGCTCCACTGTATTTACAGTCAACCCTGCTAGCGCAGTAGCTCCCTGCATGGCGTCAGAAGCCCCTGATAACGTCATGCAGAGATCATACTGTGAGTGACGTCATGCCATAGACACGGTGACGTGTGTTTGTTGACGTAGGTCTATACTCCACAGTATGGGGTGGTCTCCACGGTCATGCTATAATGATTGACAAGTACCACGTCTTCTCTTGTGACATTCTCTGTAGTCGACCACGTCACCGATGACCATAGATGGTGTAAGAGCAGTTCGATCCCAACCTGAGTCATTCCCGCATTTCCCTCTAAGCCTTGAGTTGCTCAGCTATGAGTCTCATATAGTTACATACCCAGGAGAATGTTTACAAATGCCCCCCCCCCTCCTCCCACTGTAAACTATTAGATTCTACTGCCCTTGTACACTCATACCGTAGTAAATTCAGTAGATTCCACTCCTAGGCTATATTGGTTACATTCTCCACTATTAAACTGTGTGGTATTCAACATCGTACCTCATCTTGTAAATACCAATCATTCGTTGCTTCATCATGATTTGGAGTTTGGACGTGAAGATGTTGTAACTGGGTCTTCGGACGTCGATGGTCTTTCCCATATATATACATAACATCATTGTACTTTTTAATGGATGCAATCAAGGGTTGTTATTAATGATTGGTACACGTACTAGAATAACTGTAAATAGGGATGCTCATGTAGTTTATGACACGCTTCATCTTTATTTTCTCATGTTTATCCATGTTTGTAAGTTTGGTTGAGTATAATGGCATGTGTGTTTGTGTGTGGAAAAGTTTGTCTGTTCTCCCTTTAAGCCTTTAAGAGCCATGTAACTAAGAAGATTTAAACATGCTTTAATGAACGCAGATACGCTTCAGTGCACTTGTTCACTTTGGTATGATGATGATGATGTGGTTGCTCCTTCCGTACCTACTTGCTCGTGCTCCAAGGCTCGTGCTCAGCCCCAAGTGGAGTGAGAGAGCCAACCTTATCAGTAAATACCACCCAACAGTCTGCAAACAGCTTCCTTTCCAGTAACAAATGTCAGTAGAACAGCATGTCTATCCTCCTCCAATCTGACAGAGTTCCCCTCTACCCCAGTCAGCATGGTGTTCTCCTCTCATTGTTGCTGCCCTCCTAGCGTCACAGCAGCCTTCCCGCCGCGTCGCGGGGGGTCGGGTGGGCGTGGCTTAGAGCTGGCGTCGACCAATCAGCGCCCGACGCCCGATTAAAGCATCTCTGGTGAAGCCAAACAACAGCAGCAGGAGGAGAGAGGAGAGGGGAGGCAGCAGGAACAAGAGAGAAGGCACCAGAGCTGGCACAGAGACATTGATTTGTCTCTGCTGGATCTCTATACACAATCTTGGTGAGCTCTCTGCACCTCCTCAGTATACATTAGTACAGAGCCACACAGTGCAAAGGCTCATATCTGCTCGCACCCAACCACTCTTACTGGATATATTTTTTTACCAAAGGCAAGGAAGAGGACACCGGTGGGAGGGAATAAGGTTGACGGACGGAGGTCGCAGGGTGGCCGGCAGGCAGTGGCATAGAGAAGGGACAGGGAGGTACCTCTGAGGCCATCCCTTCTGGACGTGGACGGCCAGGCCCCGGGCTGGCAGGGGGAGAGGAGGGGGCGGAGCAGGAGGAGGGGGTAGGAGGTGGACTAGTGCCAGCTTATTGCCGCCCTGGAGGATACATGCTGGAGTAGTGGGCCTACCCTGCCCACACTACACATCACCTAATAAAACATCACACACCTGCTGCTATCCACAAGCGCCTCATACCTAGAGCCGGATACACGGAGCCTATACCTGAGGTGGTGCTCCAGCCTCCAGCCTCATCACTACTATACCTCACACCATAAAGGTAGGATGCTGCCTTTTATTTCATTTTCTAGATACATGATGCAATATATTCATTTCATCATTATTTGGGTATTTCTGTAGCACCAATAGTGGCAGGGAAGGAGGGTAGGATGGGATGTGGTGAGGGGGGTAGACTGGCAGAGGGAGGAGGGATGTTATGGGCAGAGGGGAGGGATGGAGGGAGTGGGGTGGGGGGGGGGGGGTCTCTCTGGGTGCACTGATGAAGGAAGGAGACTGCTTTGAATCCTGAACCCAATGACTCAGGCCTGAGAGGAGGGAGTAGGGGTCAGTGTTAGAGTCTCTGGTGGCGGAAGCTGACGCCTGTTCTATGGTGACGCCTAGCGTAGCGTATACTAGTACCTCATTGCATCCAGACCAACAGAATCAATGTACCGTATATGTCTGTATAGTTATGAAGCATAGCGCCCGTATTGACGCCTTGAGTCATGGAGCGCTGACACATCAAGGAATTATTGTATATCTGGATTTGATTTACCACACACACACACCAACCATATACATGTGTAAGCGTATTCATACTTACGTTTTACCTATAACTTGAATCTAACACCCATATAGTGTAATACAATGAATACAGCTATATGTACCTGTATGTACCTGATATGCCATTTCCAGTTGCGGGTCTACCAATACATAGCATGCACACTACAGTATAGATATACAGATATGTTTTAGAACAAAGACAGCTAGCAATTACCGAGCTGTTTCTGCCTCCAATAACGTGCAACCATGTTAGCAATTTATACTCTATACATTTGGAAAGGCACTGCCGCCTTTCAGATTCTATAATTAAGGGTTCACGTATCTACCCGTACAACTTGTAAACCAGCAATCAGATGTAATGACTAGGGTTTCCACATGGTCAGGCTTTAACCGTTTTTAAAACCGCCATCAATACCCATTCATTAAATGTCATGAGGTGTGGTGACGCTTGTAAGCCCCTATTGCATGACCTATAAACAGCTGATGCACAGAGGGTGACGCCTATAAACACAGACTGGCGCCTATAAACACAGACTGGCGCCTATAAATAGAGACTGGCGCCTATAAATAGAGACTGGCGCCTATAAACACAGAATGACAAATAGAAACTGACGCCTATACACACCAACTGAAGTCTGAGAACACCAACTGGTGCATAAAAAGAGAAATTGTAATGTAAATAAACAGTGACTGGCGCCTTTAACACAGTGACTGACGCCTTGAACACAGTGACTGACGCCCTGAACACAGTGACTGACACCTATATCACACAGTGACCGACGCCAATATCACAGTGACCGACGCCTATAACACAGTGAGCGACGCCCATATCACACAGTGACCAACGCCTATAACACCAACGCCTATAACAAATGGACTGACGCCTATAACACCGTGACTGACGCCTATAACACCGTGACCGACGCCTATAACACAGTGACCGACGCCTATAACACAGTGACTGACGCCTATAACACAGTGACTGACGCCTATAACACAGTGACTGACGCCTATAACACAGTGACTGACGCCTATAACACAGTGACTGACGCCTATAACACAGTGACTGACGCCTATAACACAGTGACTGACGCCTATAACACAGTGACTGACGCCTATAACACAGTGACTGACGCCTATAACACAGTGACTGATGCCTATAACACAGTGACTGACGCCTATAACACAGTGACTGACGCCTATAACACAGTGACTGACGTCTATAACACAGTGACTGACGCCTATAACACAGTGACTGACGCCTATAACACAGTGACTGACGCCTATAACACAGTGACTGACGCCTTGAACACAGTGACTGACGCCTATAACACCGTGACTGACGCCTATAACACAGTGACTGACGCCTTGAACACAGTGACTGACGCCTTGAACACAGTGGCTGACGCCTATAACACAGTGGCTGACGCCTATAACACAGTGACTGACGCCTATAACACAGTGGCTGACGCCTATAACACAGTGGCTGACGCCTATAACACAGTGACTGACGCCTATAACACAGTGACTGACGCCTATAACACAGTGACTGGGACTCTAGTCCTGCTATTCCCACCCTTTGTGTGACATCAGCACCAAACAGCAGCAGCAGCAGCAGGTCACTGGCAGCAGCAGCAGCAGCAGGAGGAGGGTGTAATGGGCAAGTGTATGCACGTCTGTGTGCGTGCATGCACGCTGACCCCGTTATCCTACCCCCACCCACCTGCCTCAATGTGCATTAATGAGGCAGCAGGCTCAGTGAGTAACAGCAGCAGCCAGCATCCCCCCCCCTGCCTGCAGGCCCTGGGACCAATACCACCACCATGCCGCCACCATCCCACTACTGGTATTTGGTAGCCCCTCACCCCTCGGACATCACCTTGGTTGGTGCCTACACATTGCTAGACTTGCTCAGATTTCCCTTTTAAATATGTAAACAGTACATGAAAAATACATTCACATAATGAATGTAGTCCCAAATCCAAATACTAGAACGCACCTAAGTTAATGCCTCAGAAGACAAGAGTCTGTGGTCAGTTTACTAAAGGTATGCCTTTCTGAGAGAGGATATACTCCCTGAACTGCACATCCCTGTTCCATCTATCCAAAGAATTTGTTGACTGTATCATAATTCATTATAATTGATGCATCCAGGAATATGCTTGGAATCGAAATGGATATTGTGTAATGTTTGACTTTCAGTATAGCCATGTGCAAGCGTACGTACCATTTAATATATCTGCCAATAGTATTAATGACCTAATTTGAAATTCCACCTTCTCATCGTACAATCGGTAGGATGGGCAAGTCTACTACTATAAAGGCAGCTACCCACACACACCTGCTGCATGCTCGTACTGGGATGGGCTGAGGATGATGGGGGAGGGGGGAGGTGTAGGGGAGAGAGAGGAGGGGGTGGGGGGGGGTGTGCTCACCTCCAGTACCCACCTGAACCTACTGGCGCCAACTGCCATCTACTGCTTAGCATCAGCACCCCGCCGCCACCCTGCACCACCATGGCACCACCCCCAGCACCACCCCAGCACCACTGTCACCAGAGAGGCCGGCAGACGCCTGTAAAGGCAGTCTGCTCAACGTGACCTCGATTCCCAGTCTAATCAGCGGCTCGCCTTCTGCACGCCCAGACACCCCCCCCCCCCCACCCCAACCCACCCTCACTCTCTGCCCTCCCAAGCACGTGCACCCCACCCCTGCCAGTCTACTGCTATTATAATACTTTTATAGCATGGCTCACGTTGTATTGATTAACTCCACCCCAAGCTTTCTCCTCTTACAGCAACGGTTAACAGTGTGGAATGCAGTATAGGGTGTGAGGTGGCTGGAGCTGCTCGGAATACTTCATTGGGAGCAGCTCAGGGTCAAGGATTGTAAGGTGCACAAATGTGGGAATGCTCAGATGAAATTGAATAAGTTTAATAGGATGTGGTCGGCAGCGGTGAGGGTGTGGTACTGCATGGAGAATTGCTTTATCGAGCTGCTCCAACCCCCGGACCATTTTATTGGGAGCAACTCGTGGGGTTAGGCTCAGATAGAAATTGGGAACTGCTCAAAGGAAAATCGGTTTAATATGATATAGGGTGCTGGGACACGGTGATGCTGGAGAATTGCCTGGTGGAGCTGCTCAAATATTACTACGGAAGGGGCTCAAGATTTAGGACTGGTGCTGCGCAGGATAGGTTCACGTCCATAGTAAGTTGGCTGCAGGCATGAGATCGGGGATAGCTCTGTATCTGACCTATGAGAGCAGCTCAGTGAGGAGAATAAAATCAAGATTGAGTATTGGAAACTGAAAGTCACATCAAATCAGATATATCTGCTTTAAATATTATTGACCTCGATGTTGCTATTAAAAGATTGACGGCTATTAAAAGCTATTAAAGGAATTATGATCATGACATTCCTAGATATTGATAATGTAAGCTACATACTATAGGAGAGACCCCCAGCACTGCAGTGTATAAAATGGCAGTTAATCCATGTAAACTCACCATTAATTAGCACTAATTGGCCCCTTACCTCATCAAGGGAGCGCCTCCAGGACATGGAGGCTGCCCCACTCAGTACACCTGGCTAATACTCCAGGCAGTTAACCCTTTAACGGCCGCATAGCATTCATTATGCCGAGCCTATGCTATATGGATTATTCACTCCCTGATGGTCGGCATGATCCCTGTACATACAGTCCTGATGAGTTGACTCGCCAAGGCTGCATCCATGCATCATGACGACATGGGGCAGAGCACATTAATGCAATATGCGGCTCTTAAAGGGTTACTGGCTGGTGTCTGACCGTTATAGCATGGGACGAATTCAAGTTCTAACCACCATCCAGGGCCGAGCTCTGGTCAAATCTTTTTGATGGGAAAAGAAAGTACTCGACTAATTGAAAGGGAATAGATGGCCCAAATACCATCAATATCAGTACAGCACTATGGCATGTGTGTACATGTTTATAACTATTCGATACTGTACATGTAATTCATCAGAGGAGATTATGTTATTATGACTGATGAGTATGTGTATACCACTCAATATAGTGACTCCTCCGTGGTTCAATTACTATCTACTTAACAACAAAGTGACTGCACATCCGTTGTGGACACGGGGAGAAATCTGCACATTCATCGTGTGACTAAAGAATCCCAAATGATTTACATCTCTGGTTTCAGAGGTATGTCAGAAATGTGGGTTAGTTAAGATAGAATAGTTATTCTGGTGGTAACATGGTGGTTATGTAATCGGGGACGTGACCATTTGTTGATGGGGTGGAACCTCCATTAGTGCCACATTCTTGTCGATGTAAGGATCTCAGGGGGTGGGAGCGTCATGCATAACATATCACAGCTCTGGGATACTATCACCACTATAATCAGTATAGTATTCAATGTATATCATGTAACTATAGATGTCCCGGAATGGATGCCGACAGACCTAGGACCACTGCCTAGTAAAATCTGTAGATTAACTTAAACATTCTCAGACCAAGCTTTTGAAAAATGTCAAATGTTATTTGATATATGTGTTAGATATAAATAGTTGACCTGAGCTGGTTTTCCCAGCATCTCTACCCTTATAGCTCCATGCTCATACATGTTTCAACTGGTATTGCCCTATACCCTCTCCATGGTCTATGGCAATCATCTCCCTCCTCCAGGGGGTACAGTCTGGGGTAGGGTTGATTCAGGTAAAGTGGGACACCTAAGCCATACTCTGACTTTGTGTTCCATTCACACATTTGGTACCAATAGTAGAAAATGCCAAAACATCAAGTAGGTTCAA
This sequence comes from Harmothoe impar, assembly GCA_947462335.1. NCBI lineage: Eukaryota > Metazoa > Annelida > Polychaeta > Phyllodocida > Polynoidae > Harmothoe > Harmothoe impar. The sequence continues at coordinate 62,202,496 of OX381707.1, read as the reverse complement.
TATTTATTCCTTTAAACAAAAATATAAAAAAGATATGAAATACCTTAACCAATGTTGCCTAAATAGCCCATTTCTTGGAGATGCCATTTCAAAATTGAAGCGTCCCACTTTACTTGTATTTTTGGTAAAGTGGGACACTTGCTTCATGTAAAGTGGAACAATTGATAAGAATTGACCCCCATGCTTTATATTCCATATGACAAATATGGTAAAGGTCAATTTTTGAAGGTGATATATATTTTTGATGCACTACATCAAAAACATTAAGGAAATTTATGTAGGGTCCTATACAGGAATGAATCAAGTATGCAGAGTATAAATGCAAAACTGCCAAAATGCTGTGCATGTGGGCCTAACTGTGTGCTAGCTGCACTGCATTATGTCAGATGACAACATATTTGTACCTAACTGAATCTATATCCTAAAATTATTTTTACAAAGTGCTAAATAATTTTATGCACAATTATATAGCTCATACTCTTAATTGTAAGCATCTAAAATTAAATGTTTTGTTAATGAGGTAGGAACGCAGGAGCATTTCAGGGGCATATTAATTACTAAATATAACTATTTATGGGAATAATTTCTATAAATTGTAAGAAGGTAGTATTGGTGAATGATTTCTATGGTTTTAGCCTCAATGTATATCAAATACCAATTCTAAATGAATTAGCTACAGATTTTACCATTAGACATCATAATGTATGATTAAAAATCATTTAAGGTAAGAAATATTATGATAACTATCTGAAATTATGATGGAAGTCAATGGATCACTGATGGAAGTCAATAGTTCGCTCATCTAAATAATGATCATGAGTTAAGTCACTAGATAAACCACAATCTGGATCACTAACAAAGCCCTATTTTGGCTGTTATACTTAATAGTTTGGTATTATTTACACAAGTAAGTATTGTAATGATATTTTCTATGATACTTCTTCTCATTATGAATCAAAATATGGGCATATCAGGTAATGATACTCTGAGAAAGGGGATTAATATAGTGTCCCACTTAACCTGAATCTGTCTGTCCCACTTTACCTAACACTTTCAGCTAAAGTGGGACACTTGCATTTAAGGTCTCAGTGTACTTCATTTCAATATCTGACTAATAAAAAAATATCAGGATGTAAAGAAACAATATATGTATCTAATATATACATACATTTTGAAATATCATGTTATCATTCTTAGTACCACTACTAACAAATAATTGTACTATTTCTTATGTAATTCCAAATTCATAGCGACAAAAGCTCTCCACCCATATCATATTGAAATTTAGAAGGTATGATTACCTCTTAACTTTGGTGAAATAGGTGCAGTTAAGAGGTGTCAAACATATATTTCCAAGAAAAAAATAGAATTTTACACTCAGGAAAGAAAATAACCTCTAAAAATGGCCTTAATGTTAGTTGTCCCACTTTACCTGATGTCCCACTTTACCTGAATCAACCCTATAGTATAAGCCAGGAGTATAACTATAAGCTAGATGACCTGGTTGACCCTGGAGTAACCACCCTGTTCAGACTGTTGGGATACAATGGTGTATTATATAGTCGGCAAGAAGCCCTGGAGGTCAATACACTGTTATGCCTATAATATCATATAGTATAGGCAAATTAGACAAATGTATCCTATTACTTTCACCTTTTATTCCATATATTGAACCATTCCTTATGTTGCACCAGAACACCAGCAAGTTTATATTGAAATTGTGAGCTGATAACTATAGTGCACCTATAGATAGTGTCTGTGCGGGCCTGGTAACATAGGGCATGCATTATGCAGATAATCAAGTGATACAGATATTGATGAAGCCAATATGTATACACCCCTGTATAGGTACGGTACCTGGTAGTGGTTATATTATTCATATTGTATTGTTTATTGTAATAGCCTACTGTTCTTATGTATATAATATAAATGTAGTTCTAATTGATTTAGACAATTAATGTCCATGGTATCATATTTTGTCACGGCATCTTTCCCATTAGAGTCTATAAACGGTCTATATGCAATTTACTGAAGTAAGGCCAGGCATCTATGATGTATGTACGTCATTATGGCGGTGCTGCATACCGGTATACTAAAACAATAGCAAGGCAGGAGACATGGTTAGGGTAGGAAGTGGGCTTCTACATGGCCGTTGGCACTGGTTTATGGGACACTTTTATGTTCCATGAGCCCTCTGTTATATCTGGAACAACCTACCGCCCAGGGGAAATTGCTCTTTTGTCTGTAGTGCACCTAAAAGTGGAGGCAATACCATAAGGTTCCTTATACTGTAACTCATTGCTTTACCCTCCCCTTTCTACCTTTCACAGCATCTACTGAGAAATGCGATACACTGAGTTAGGGCCATAACCCATTACCCGATTTGGTGGCATTATCGGCCGATACATCCCCAAAATTATACTACAAAGTACTGTTTGTTGAGGGTGTATTGGCCGATAATGCCTCCAAATCGGCTAGTGGGTTATGGCCCTTATATCCCGAAGGAGGATTTAACATTCAAAGTCTGTTTATAGCCAACAATACAGTCGTCGTGAAGTTAGCCATGCACCTCAGTACAGAAAGCCTTATTTGGCTTGCAGAAAAATACACAGAAAAATATGGATTAATCGGTTGCACTAAATATTATCCGCCCTCAAGTCATATCTGCGCTTCAAGCCATATTTATGTTTTTGCATCAGTGGATTATAAATACTGCATATATATATCAAACAAAGTTCGTTCCAATCTCAATGGCCCCTTGTTCAGCCCTAAAAACAGAGAGTGAAATTTTCTAAAGTGAGTTCGACATCTTTGTCAAGTATGGAAAAAACTACGCATATATGTATGGCCGTGACTATTGACAGTTCGAACTGTCAATAACAGAATAAAATTCCCTTATTGACAGTTTGAACTGTCAATACCAGGATATAATTCCTTTATTGACAGTTCAAACTGTCAATAAGGAAAAAAAGATTCTCTTATTGACACTTCCAAAAAGGAACTGTCAATAAGAAAAAACGAATCTCTTATTGCCAGTGTGAACTGTCAATAAGGGAATAATATCCTGGTATTGACAGTTTGAACTGTCAATAAGAGAAAAATATCCCACTCTTGACAGTTTGAACTGTCAATAAGAGAAAAATATCCCACTATTGACAGTTTGCACTGTCAATAGCCGGCCCACCTTGATTTAGCTATTGACAGTTCAAACTGTCAATAGTGGAAAACTTTCAAACTGTCAATAGTGGGACATTTTTCTCTTATTGACAGTTCAAACTGTCAATAGTGGTAAATTATAGCGTTATTGACAGCTCTTCACTGAACTGTCAATAGTGGGAATTTCCTCTCTTATTGACAGTTCCTTATAATTACTGTCATAACCCTGAGAGCGATTTTGGTGTAAAGTTCAATTTTGGTGTAAAGTTCGATTTTGGTGTAAAGTTCGATTTTGGTGTAAAGTTCGATTTTGGTGTAAAGTTCGATTTTGGTGTAAAGTTCGATTTGGGTGTAAAGTTCGATTTTGGTGGGAAGTTCGATTTTGGTGGAAAAATCTATTTTAGTGGAAACCCGATTTTTAGTGCATAACCGATCTCAGTGCAAACCTCGATTTCAGGGGCAAAACCGTTTTTGAGGGCAAAACTGATTTTGAGGGTAAAACCGATTTTGGGGGCAAAACCGATTTTCAGTGCAACCCCGATTTTTGGGGCAAAATCGATTTTTGGGGCAAAACCGATTTGGGTCCAAAACCGATTTTGGAGGCATAACCAATTTTGGGGCAAAACCGATTATGGGCCAAAACCGATTTTTGGGGCGAAACCGATTTTGAGGGCAAAACCGATTTTGGTGAAAAAAACACTTTTGCTAAAAAATACAATTTTGCTAAAAAAAAATACTTTTGACTCCAATGTCAGTGGGAACTGTCAATAAGACAGAAATATTCCACTATTGACAGTTCGCATGAGGAACTGTCAATAACAGAAATGTTTTCCACTATTGACAGTTCAAACTGTCAATAGCGTTTTTGTATATGGCCAAGAGGCCTCCTTATGTAATGTACCCTAGGTTGACTTGAGTGAGTCAACAATCTCCTGTTTGGAAAGATTTCTCATGTTGAGGTTTCAATAGAATGCCACATGTTTTTGTCGGGTCCTTTTACACTTAGGTCTGCTTTTATAGTGTGAAAGATAGATCCTGATCCTTAGGACTGCCAGTACTTTCTGGAGGCGCATTGCCATAGTGTATTGTTTCCAATGCAAACGCAAAATCTTGGCTTTCAGGGGGCCCTTTTTACTATACACATTGGCCCACTATGGTTGTGCTAAGGATAATATTATATCAGCCACTACTTAGATATGGGTACTTTACACTCTATTAGTGTTTTTGTATGTATGTGACCCCCCCCCCCCTATAGTATATATGTGGTATATATACCAGATAACTCCCCACTCCTTGATACCTGATGAAAGAAGCCAGCACAATAACATTGGTGTAGCCTGGTGCAGGTTAGACGGGGAACACGACCAACAGGGCAGGGTCACACCACCTACTGCAAAAACAGCCCTGATTGACAATCTCCAATGTCTCTTACATGTATCGTTTCCATGGTTACCAATGGTCTGTACCACCAGAGGGCCTCTTAGTCACCACACCCTATGTGTATCTGTGACGTCATCAGTAATGGAGAGGTATATGGACCTCTGGGGCTCATGATAATGTTAACTCAAGTTACTTCTGTCAAGTGTAATTTTACTGTTGTTTTTACTTTTTATTCTGAGAATGATGGAAAACGCAAACACACAGAGACACAGTATTAAATCAGGAGGTGAGTGTGCTGATATTGAAACAAATTAATCTGTCCATGAAAGGCAGAACAAAGAACTCGAATCAATTTGTATTCCTTCACAAATGGACCTTTAACCCAAGAGCATGTAGCTATTACATAATTACAAGGTGTGGGTATTACAAATCATCAATCATGGTCTATAAGTGTGTCACCTCACGGGGCCATTACTTAACGGTCAGCTTCCTGAACCCAGGGGATTACCCATAATACCCATTAATTACACAAAGTGACGTCATTAACCCTTTAAAGACCACACAGTGCATTAATGCAGCATGCCCTTATGTCGTCATAATTCATGCAGACATCTCTGGTGAGAAGCTCGCCAGTGCTGCATTCAAGCATCATGACGAGCCTGTGGTATGATACACTCCCAAGGGACTGGCATTAAAGCAAAATATGCGGCATTTAGATGGTTGATTAACAAAATGACGTCATTCAGGCACGATAATATTGGCCAGACATAATGAACGATACTTAGCACATCGCAGTGCACAGCTGTTCACTTCGCAGCCACAAAGTCACATTTCCATTTAGAACAAAGCATGGGGGGATTTTATGACTCCCCAGTGGAATGAGTAGTGTGTAGAATATGCCACCATCTGCACTTTCCCCTGTGCATGCTACTAGGTCTACTTTTTCTTTCCTTTCTCCCTTTCCCCCCTTTTCTTTCATTTTAGATACAAAATTAACTCTCAACAACCCCGTGTTCTGGGTTATTATAAATGTTATCGCTTGATTGAGTGAAAGATCCAGTACATAAATTCATTGGCTGAAGTTCCCATATAAGCTGCGATAAAGGCAGTCTGTTAACTGTTTAAATATTGTACAGAATATTATCCATTGCAACGTATCCAGTGCTAATTTCAGTTTCACATTATATTATTGTTTCATAGGCGAGGGGAGATCTAGTAATGCGTGCTAATATATGAGCATTTTATCAACATTTATGTAGAAGAACCAAGCAAGGATACAGTGCCCAATGCCCAGGCCTTCACAGTTCTTAGAGGAAAGGGGCCTGCAATGTAGAATTATTTTGACACAGCCTCCCGGGACAGGGGTAAGATGGGAGTGGCTGTGCCCCGGGGTGTACCCCGTGCCAACCTCCATGTAACACTTCTGATCTATTCTGGATCTTCTCAGGTTCTACCGATGAGTGACACTGCAACTCTTAACTGCAAACAAGTTTTTAAGCTTTGCAGACACTACATGGGTGCATTGTGGAGGACAAATACATTACATTGAGGAGAAAATCAAATACTTAATATACATTCATTATGAATTAAAACCTTAACGGTAGCCTTCTTATACTGTAAAGAGGAAATGCTCATAAATCCACCCTCATATTCATGTCACTATAGTATGTTCCTATCATGGCGGAGCATTTCATGTCTAGAAATATCTAGAACTGCCATCAATTTGGAGTAGAACTACATCACATATCAGCTCCTCCCTCTTGGGACTGAATTCCTCCTTTCCACCCTGCCTCTCAATGTCTCAAGGGCAGTGAAGAGGGACCCTCATGCTGATACCAATGTGTGGTTATGGATGGCCATATCCACTGCTCCCCACTGGGGGAAAAGTGGAGGCACATGGCTATACTATACTATCACAGGGGAGGCGGGACATTGTACAAAATGTTGTTAAATGAAGCACGGCCAATAGTATACGGTGAATACATGCAAGACCTAGTTCTGAAGACTAAAAATTGGCATTTTTATACACATTCCATAAACACATTACATGTACTGACTGGTGATCATATACTACTTAGTGGTAGCCATGCATAACTTGTGGGAGTGCTGGGGTGAATGAGCAGCTCAGGGGTTAGGGGTCTACATGTGTAGATAGTTAGAGCTGCTCCTCTGGGTATTGTTGTAGCAGGGATGAGTTCAAGCACATATTTTATCGGTCTGAACTGACAGGTAGTGGCCATACTTCACATGTGTGACGTTCAGAGATGGATAAGTTGCTGGGTTTTTTTTGTAGTGAAATCTAGCTGGTTCTTACAAAGGACAATATGAACAATATGTGTGGAGCTAAATGTAATACCTACCATCATGTCATGGTTAACACAATATACATGCAGTAAACAGTCATGGTGTACTGAGAATCACGTTGTAGCCCATACTATCTCAATAAGCTTCTTTGTTCTTTTCTTTTTTTTTTAGAATTTTCCTATTTTAGGCCTATTTTTACCGTTTTTCCTCTAAAATGCTTAAAAATCATCCGATTTACAAACCGTAAAAACTGGCAGGTAGGGAAACATTTGAAAAAGAGAAAAAAAAAGAGTAGGACCCGGCCCTTTTTGCTAGACCCGGCCGGGTTACCGGAAACAAACCTTCTTTTTTTGGCCTAAGTCTTTAATAACTCTTTAATCATAATCCAAACAGTACAAATGTGGGACACCTTGAAATACTGATGCCTCACATAATGATTATAATGTTTACAAGAGAGTTGCTCAGAAATGTGGTACACTGATCATTGGAGTTTCCCATTAGCCTTCTGCCCTATTCTATTCCGCATTAGCAAGATGATCACTGTACAGCGCCATTTTGTCTTATATCAGTGCTCATTCCTCTGCTAACTATAGCTGATCAGCTGCAGCTGGTTCCTGTCATGTCCCAAAATTGAAGTTTTAGGGGCCATAAACCTCTGAGTTATAGGTCTCTATCATGGGTCCTCACTTCATCTGTTCAGATTGGGAGAGTGGTTAGGACTCTCACCTACTAATCTATGGGTCATGAGTTCAAATCCATGTCAGGCTATTTCATTCAGACACAATTTTAAAAAGTATTTTTGGTTGGTCAAAAATTGTGACAGTTAACAATTCAGTTGTAAAGATCCTTTACACAAGATACATATTCATAGTGTAATCTAAAATAATATTGTATTGCTAGTTCTTTTGTAAATACAACATGTATCATTATTTTTGACCAAGAAAAAATATGTAACCCAGGCATGGATTTGAACTTATGACTCTTGCATCGGTTTGCCAGTGTCATAACCACCCCCCCCCCCCCGCCCAATCCAACCAGGTGACCTAAAGAATATTCAAATACAACTGAATCAAAAGTTTATGACCCCTAAAACTCTGATTTAGGACATGACAGGAACCAGCTTCAGCTAAAGGTCTCACAAGGTAGAATTACTGCATCTCGCTAATGCGGAATAGACATACCATGCCATGGATACCTTGTAGAGGCTGGACAATAGCAGCCTCCCTGACCACTCACCATGACCTGGTGGCACTGCAGTGACGACACACCACCATCTCATGTGTTATTCACTGTACACAATGTACTACAGTCTACGGTCCAGGGCAGATGGACTCCTACTTGTACGCCGTCATGGCTCAAGGCCACCCACTCCTATCAGCATCAGCCATTCATGGCTGGACCCGGCATAGAAATGCCCCCCCCCCTCCCTCCACCTCTTTGTATGGAATGGAGATCCAGCCTGGGACACCTTAAACAGGTTTCTCGAGTTTCCCATGATATTCAGATCATCCCTGGGACATTAAAGTATATCGTGATTGAACCATTTTAATTAGGCTTCAGTCATTTAATTAGGCTAGACCGTGTATTGGCGTTGGGAAGTCTTAATTGGCATTAACACGACGTCCATCTAATGGCTTTGTGATGGATTACTATAGTAACACAACGTCCATAGACTATGTCATTTGGATGGATTAATTTGTATCAAACACGAGAACACGTATATGTTGCAGTAGTAACATCCTATCATGGTAATCATCATACTAAATACAACCACCGTATGAATAACCATCCTCCAAGAAAGAAGGAGTATATAAAAGAGAGTAGAAAGTTCCCACCTAGGGGTCTAATGTAAAAATCATTGGATCTTCCAGGCCTGTAAAATTACAGTACCACCCTCGTCTCCCCAGATTCCCACTGGTGCCAAACCTCCCTATCCCTGTGAGGTTTCCATATAGACGACGTCTATACAGCCTATTATCGCCCAGCCCCGCGTGGCCACGCCTTCTTCACGCCAAAACGAGTTTACGATGTGGGCAGGCGCTAGGTGGCGTGGTGGTGGAAACGTGGGTGGGGGCTCTATACACCATCCACGTGTAGCTGAAGTAAAAGCCTGAGTTTATAACTTTATTCGGGTGTCCCAGCTATATGTATTATAGATACATCTAGACCAAAGTTTGGGCCACAATAGCACTGGACACTGATGAGCCATTCACTTTACTGCTGGGGATGATTTTCATGTAGGGTGGGTGGTGGTAGCTATAGCCTGAGACCTGATTTATGAAAATAACATTGAAAACCTATTCAGTGCCATCCTCTTAAGGCGATTAACAGTTTCTGACAATAACAATTATGTCATTGAAATAGCTGAACCAACCAAATAACATGTTCTTGTTTTAGGAAAGAACAAGTATGGGGCTAGAGAATAGGAGTATTCTTTAGCTATAACCCGAGAGCTATACCCAAAATGAATACATGTATTATGCTCTCCTCTCAGACCATGGGATGGGATGGGCACTGGGCAGGAAGCGATAGGCGAACTTTCAGCCCATCTCTCCTTCCTATACAACCTTCCCAGTTCCTATAATTTCATTTCCAGATGAGCCTGCTCTTGCCGGAGGGTGATTTAAGGGGAAGGCTGTACTGCATGTCTACTGTGGTGACGTTGACATGTGTATTACGTGTGGTATGTACAGCTTCTGGGCGTATTTTCGGAGAAGGTATACTTCAATATCTTCATTCTCACATAAATTGTTCATCTATATATATATAAATGTGTTAGCCTAGAATTGAACTTCGTATCAGGGAGGATAAGTAACCACGTTTAATATCATGGATACAGATTTAAACGTATTGAAGCATCTAAACTACACAATTCACAAGAGGTATGCAGACAAAGAAATCATTTAGAATACCCCCTCGAATCAGATACCCTCATGATCCACGTGTGGACACATGAAAGTGTCTGGTCTTAATGTCCAAATTAACGCATTCCCTCTGGAGTTGGTACACTAGAGGGGAGAATCTCCAGAAGCCATTCACTGGAGAGATCAATGATTAACACAGGAATGGGGTGAACCCTGTTAGATCCTGCCCAGCAGGTTGGAAGAGGGACATGCCCACCTGTGTCTACCTTTGTGGCCAGCATCAACAGAACAGCAGCAATACCCTTTCATCTATTGAGGCCAAGAGAAGGGCAGATTTTCCTGTCAGTAAGCCAGGACTAATCTCAGTAAAGAAGGGTTCCTGAATCTGGGTTCATCATTGGGTATTCTATAGTGGTACATGGTTTTGGTGTTTTGTGCAATGAGTAAAACTAAAGTGTTTAATTCTCAAGCTAACTGGATCTTCTCAGAACTGCATGTGTGACATGCACAGATATCCTGTATTATCATTATGTGGAATAGAGGGATAGGATTTGAAATGAGATTTTAGTTGGGCAATTATATAACGAAGGTCATTGTAAAATGGAAGCATATGTCTATAAGCTAAGGGTTGGTGTAGGTTATGTGGAAAGGGGGTGTGGCATGCTTCATTGCATGCATTACGGATGGACTGGGTGAGGCTTTAGTTGGAATGGGGTCAGGGTAGCGGGTGGTACACACTACGTTGGGTTTCTGAATAGGGTATGATTGCCGTGCTAGACCCTCATCCCACTATAATGGGCTCAGATCTGTGCAGACTTTGGCTGATGTCCCTGAAGGATACCCTGCTTGAGAGCTTCTTATGCATAATAATAGGGCTACTGATAAGTTCACAATGGCCAATTTTCCCAGTGTTCTGTTTATGTCAAATAATACAATATAATATAATGATAAAATATGCCTGGTTGATATAACTCCAAGAGATAATATTATATCGTGGCCAGCTATACTGTGGCCTATCCAAATGATCAGAAGTCTCAAAATCAGGTGTGTAGTGGAAGATCCCCGCTTAAAGGAAAATCTGAGGTATTGGCTGCGTGTATGGTGTTATGTTGTGGAGGATAGCAGGCCTGGTGTGAGGTGGGTGTTTGGGGGATTGGTGTGGTCTGGTGTGGGTTTCTGTCTCGGTGTGAGGGGTGTGAGGTTCCTATTGATTGGGATGGGCTGGCGTGACGTGAGGGATGTCTAAAGCAGGCATGGGGCATGGGCATGCATCTCGTCTTACGTACTCACAAAATACAAGGTATACATGTGTGTGGTCTCTTTTCCACTCCAGGGACCCTCCCCTTCTCCAGCCACCCTCCCAGCTGTCCCTTAACCCCCTTCTCCTCCCTCCAGCACGCATACCACAAAGATCCACATCACAAGACAGCTTTCGGCCACTGGAGGATCATGGATCTTTACCTCCATAACCCCCCTAAGCGTCCTTTGTAAGTCCTATACATTTTGTATATTTTGTTACGGTGTTAAGGGTGCTTGTCTCATCCTTAGAGCTATAGTGATATGCACAGAACGCACATTTTTGACTAATGGCTACTAATACCCTGGATGAGAGTTCATGAAGAGCTATAGTGAGACCTAACTATCTTTTATATTGGTCTAACCACACAGACATCCTTCTTTGCCTCCTAAGCTCCTCAGGGTTGGTTCTGGACCCTGGGATTATGGTGCATAGGCAATTATTGATGTTTCCACAATACTGCGTCTAAATAAGATGTTTATAAGGGGAGTAATGGTCTGTAGCTAGGATTTGGATTCTTGGATGGGTTGGCAAGCAGAGTGCTGGTCTATGTCTGGAAGTCTCAATGAGGATTTAAGCTATTCGAAGACGAGCTTTCAGTATTGTTAGTGGCTGTCAATTTTATTTATAACTTCTTTTCTTGGGAGGATTTCCATTTAGAAATGGCTTTGGCAAAGGTGCACAACTCATGACAGTAAACGGGGAAACGGGGTAAGGCGAGAAAAAAGACAGCAATGATTCGTATGGAACTACAGAAAGTACAATTAAGCTACAAATAGGATACAAGCAGTAAAGTATAGGTGTACGATGTTAAATATGCATAATAAAGTCACGACACATGTCCTCCATGAATAGAACACACTCAAATGGGCCTACTATAGATTTTCCTCCAATACATGTTATCAAATACAGATGGAAACGTGTTAGCCAGAATCACTAAGTACACACGCTTACTGTCCTGGGGCTCATGGGTTTTGACACTTTAGAGGGACCCACAGTTGCAGTCAACAAAAATTAATTCTTTGAGGCAGAGCCAAGAATAACAAGCCTTTTCAGAACTACCCACGCGGGGCCCGTCAAGCAAGTGAGTTGCAGTGCCACTTGGAAATGTCAAAACTTCAGGATCACACTGAAAGGCCTTTAACACAAATTTACAAAAAGTATGAATTGATTTATTGTAAAACTTCAGAACTTTGAACTAAACACAGCCATTGCTAATGCCAAATATGGTATTATTGCTCCTGGCCTCCACAAGTAGGGTGTCCCAATTCTGTAGTTATAGAGCCTTAATACACTATGATGAGTCTAATGTGTACTCATTATCAATTCATGTTGGATCATAGTTCATGGGCATGTGGCATGCACACGTATGTGGGATCATTCCCTGTGGATGGCTTGGTCTTTTTATGTTCATATTGATAATACTTACTTGCTTTTGAAGCTTATACATGCCCAATTCAACTGAAGATTCTTAATGGCTGTTTTTTATGGCGTTTCCCAGCTTACTCCATGCAGGCTAAATCGTGCATCATGAGAAACAGCAAACCTATAGTTATAGAGAACTAGTGTTAAAGTAAAACATCACTCCATTCATTCATGTACCCCCCATCATGGAGAGTTTATTTAATTTAGTGATTGATAAAAGCATTAGTACTATGGTTTAGTTCACACTTCTCCATGTATCATGACATTACAGGTGTGATGGAGATGTAATACGGGTGATAAAACAATGGCAAAATTGCTGTAGGAAAAGAAAAGAAAAACTTTTAGAATAGGATTCTCAAGAGAAGTTATGGGGAAGAGATACTGTTTGTAGACATGCACACTACCATACAGAAAGATGCCTCTTATTCTAAAGGTGAGAGTAGAAGGCAGTATATTGTAAGAGCACCAGACATGTGGAGATGTTGGTGTTGGGTCAGTGAGAGGGTACACTATCTCTACACGCCTCAGATCCTGAGAGTGAGTGCCCCCCACTTGGGGGAAAGATCTTTATTACACTCCTTCATTTTTTATGTCTGCCATCCTTTGACCCTTATAGATCAGAGCCATCTGGAGGGTGATACAAACATAAACCAGGTTAGAAGCAGGCAGTAAGGACCCAGGCTGCTCTGGAGACAAATCATTTAGGTTAAAGGAACAGCCGGAATTTTCAGCATAGGTCTTGTGGGGTAGGTATACTTGGATGGTGGGTGTTAGTGAAGGGGAGTGTAACATGTTGGTCACATTTATACTTCAGGGGTCACTCCCCATAGAGACCAGATGTTGATCTTACACCTAGGTGCCCCTATCCTTCACCCTCCTTCACCTCTCTACCTGACCCTTAGCTTCAGGTTACCCACTCAAAGCTGCTCCTCAATGGGACCGAGTTACTCCTGCCTGAGTGTAACGGCAGTAAGAAAACAGACCTTCAGACGGCAACAAATTGGTATGAGAGAGCTTATTGAATGTTGGGCATTCCTATGTGTGCTTGGACAATATACAGACCAGCACAAAATAAATGCAGAGTGATGGCTCTTTGACAACAGTGGGATTGTGCTTATTTATAAAGGGAGGTTAGGTCAGTGGTATATGTGCTTTAAATGTTTGTATCTTCATACATGCAAGGTAAAACCTAGTACATGTATTTATACAGGAAGTTGTTTCAACACCTGTGGCATTTTGAGTGACTTACTTTATTGCCAATTCCAAGAATTCCATTCAGGTGCTTATGGCATATGCTCTCGGAACAAATCGTTCTTTTGATTTGATATGTATGGGCCGAGAACACATTAAGTTTTATGGTATTTTATCAGAACATAATCAATTACTATTTGAAGGAATGTCAACTTATACAATTCAATTCAATTCAATTCAATTCAAAGATCTTTATTTCAACTGCAACTGACAGGAACTAGTCCTGTATATTGTCGGTTACAGCAAGTCTGAGATATAATTATGCTTTATAGTAATACATATGCTAGCATACAGTTAGCATCACTTTATAGATGCAAGTTTTACTTAGCATGTTGCATCAAAAAGTAGCTTTTTCCTGTAAGTTAGTGTGTGAGTAGTCATGTCTATCTTCATTATTATTAGTACATTTAAAGTGAAAGAAAGAAAATTGGTCAGAGAGAGGACCAATGGGAGGATTGTTAGGGGAACCATGGAGAGCGCTCGGGCCGGAGCTTGATACTATCATACCTTTTAGGACACTCATTTTTCATCATTTTTCACGAGACATTCGTTTTGAACACCTCCAGGGATGAGGAATTTCTTATCTCTGGGGATAGGGAGTTCCATTTATGACCTATACGATATGTGACACTGTGTCTTGCTGTAGCTAGCTTATATGTCTTGACTTTCACCAGTTTGGCATCATGCTGACGAGTTCTTATATCCCTATTGTCTAAATTGTCTGGAAAACTAGCATATTTGTATGAGGCTAGGGCCAGGGCTAGGTCCCTTCTTTTGTCTAGGGACTTGATTTTGGCTCTTTTCCTGATGTCCTCAGCATTTTCATCCTTAAGCATAAAGTAACATACCTTAAGCATCCTATCAATGGTACCCTGAATTTTGCCCAGGGCAGATTTGTTGCCCGTGCCATAGATTAATTGCACCAATTATACCAAATATATCCTCCACTTGCACACACTTTTAAAGAATTGGACAGTGATTGATTGGCAATTCATGAAAGGGAGAGAACAACCCTGCAACCTCTGAAATAACACGTTATGATAATATTATCTAGATAGCTCCAGGGCATTAAATCTGTGTTTTCTCTCTTTACCGTCCGTTAACGCCTACCGTATTTACGCACCAACTCCCTTATTCGGTATGCACAGAATGCTGCGTCTAAATGGACGCATAAATAGTGTCAACCACCTAGAGCTTCTGGAAATGAGATGCCATCTCTCCTGCAAGGGACAATGCAAAGATTGTTATTCCAATATAACCTTAGTGCCTCTAACAGTATGGGTGATGAAAACAATCTATTCGTCATTCTAAGAAAGGAAGCATTTTATACAATTTTAAGATCAGAGATTTATATCTGTTTGTAAACATTCAAACATTGAGATATGAGTTCCAATCATATAGCGGCAGCATGATGCCTAATATGGGCCAGTCAATATGGAGGGTAAACCCATGGGGCATGTGTTGAGTGCAATGGGAAAGGGTGTACACACAATGCTGTACATGTAGTGAGAAAACAATGCAAGAATCCCATCAGTATTGTCCCCAAGCAGCCAGTGATAATAGACCCCCCTCTCCATGTGCCATAAACCACACCCTGTTGTCACATGATACTGTGTTGACCAGATGTCTTTTCCATGTGGCTCTACAGTAAAAATCAATACTGAAAAACAAGCCCCGACACCATGGTGCCAATGCTGTAATGTGGCATGGGTGTGTTGTTATTCAGATTATCATTGTGATTCATGACTCAGAATGGTTATGATTTGTTCCTGAACTGCTCACACACTATTGGTATAGACCTCGAGCTACTCCAGCTGTATACAGCTAGAAAGGAATACCACCCCCTTTCTGAAGTATACTCACATCTACCAAACGCAGAGAATACTTTATGTCTCAGTTTTGCCAATTCATTTCCGTTCAGTTTGAATTAAAATATTTAGGCTAAAGCAAGACAAGGGCTATGCTCCTGTATTCTGTCTATTACAGTAGCCTACTACGACGATCTATATATACGTTGCCACATACATGATGTGCACAACACTATAACTATTCCATATTACCTTACTCTTACATATCAGACTCATAATAGTGTGTGTTTGAACAATCAAAATGAATTTATTGCACGGTGTCGCTGGTGCGACAGGTTATTGTATTTGTAACCACATTTTGTATAGCAATTCTGACAGTATATGCAGCCAACAATCTGTATTGGATGTTGGTGTGGCTTATTGTATCATTGGTGATGGATATAGTGCATACCAACATTGTGCGTTAAAGCAATTGCCTGGCCAGTATCATGAAGGTAATTTAGGCCTTCCCTCCCGGGGGGTCCACTCCTTGACTTTTAGTTACTATGTGCGTACACAAACTGAAGGAAAAGGGGTCCTTTTTGGGTGCCACCAACTGTGCATGCAGGCCCTCTCTAAGGGGTACTCATTTTGGGCCAAAGGGGTACCTTTTAGAGCACATGTTTGGGAATTTTCATAACATTTACCAAATCATAATATTTTAAGTGCTTCTTCTTTCGCTTTTGGTAGGGAAAGGGGTGCTTTTCTGATAATATCACTTTAAACATGATAAATTTTCCTGGATTTCCCCCTTAGAATTTAACTATATTTGGGTGTTTTAGGCAATCACTTTCTTTCTTTTACCCACAAAAAAATCTCTCTCTAAGGGGTACCTTTTTCAGAATTTCCCGCAGTTATAAGGGTTCTAAATTTGGGGTGATGTACGCACATAGTTACTATAGAAAAGATAGGGAGTGGACCCCCCGGGCATTCCCTTCACATCATGGTATCTAATGCCTGTGCCTGGTGGATGGTATGTGCAATGTATCATAACCACTGTGTGTTGGATGTGGGGGGATACCACAGAACCACATGTATACCAAATATATCAAAACAGCACAGGCACCATGCCCCCACTAGACCACAGGGCTGCAAAACATCAATACTGTAAACTACCAGTATATATCCTTCAGTGTACTACAGTCCTACCACCTGTATGCTGCCCTAGATAGACTTGTTCAAGTCTATGATTAAACTATTCAAACTGGAAAAATTCAAATCTCACTCATACATGCTTGCTGTAGTTGCGAAGAAGACAAGTTATGATTATAAAAACAGCATCTATATAGCTGCCACTATTAACATTCTGCCACCAACCATGCCTTATCCAACCACAGCAGTCATCACCCATAGTGGCCATACACAGACCTTCACCATCTTTAACAGTGCAAGCACCACCTGTTCAACCCACAACCTTGCATACATGATAATATACAGCCACGAGCAGCTCCATCGCAAACCATCCTTACTATCACAGGCCTTATACTCTTCCATGATCCTCACCACTACCCCTGGTACTGTTTAGAGGCCTTCTCGGACAACTTCCCCATCACCACCTCTACTGCTATCGGCACCTTCAGACACACACACTTCAGTAGAAAAATCCATTTAAAACACTATACCACCACCATAACAGAAAAATATGAAAGGCCACTCCAACTTCCATCCACCAGTGGTTGTGGACTGACATACATGCACGTCTTTGTAGGGTTGATCAGTGCCAGCTGCCTGAATCCTCTGGTTACAACCTTTAAAAACATCCTCCTGTCTATGATGTGCTCATCCATCCCCAGCCTGCCAACCCCTCCCCATCTGCTGCTGGTGTGACCTCTGCCTATAGTTTGTACCTCATTCATGGCCTGTCAGATGGGTATGTGTGATGGATTGTTACTATAAGGTATAGGCCCTGGGATTCCCCATGCTCATCCCTACCCTGGAAGAGATCCCATATGGTGGGAGGGTGTATCTCACTGTATTGGTGTTAAAAAGTACGGCTTCAATCTTGAATGAGGAGGAACTAGGGCTGCTCAGAGTCTTGATATGAGCAGAAAAAGACTCGAAACGATTCCGTCACACCGATGGTAAAGATATTTCAACATAGGATCAAAGGCCTGCTAGTAATCGGATAACAGTTCAGGGAATGTGTGACAGGTTAGAATTGATAGATAACATAACGATGTATTATGTTTTGTTCAAACTGACTCCTGACGTTTTTAAAAGCCGATCAGGGATTGCGTAGATCTTCCGAATCAGAGACCTTTGTAGGTACATTAAAGTAAGCCAGTCCCTCTATATGATCAAGAACAAAGGCACAGTATACATTGTTACCTCGGGATGCGCACCCTTTTCAGGATCTAAAAGAAATTGACCGTGACCGCTCTTGGCAGTTGTGCTGCAGTGGTTATCCACCCACCGGGATTGATACACGCATAGCCTATTTGCCAAGACATTCACTGACATTACACGTCCCGTAGTAAACGAGATACATTCATTTCTTATACTTTTCTGAAACAAAATACAGAAAATAAGAAACAGAGAAAAGGTTTCAGTTACGTCATTGAAGCCATGTAGCTGAATGTCACCATCATTATGCTCCACGTTCTTACATATTTGTTAGACCTCAGTACAAAACGACCATTCACACCCCAACCCCCCCCCCCCCCCCCCAAAAAAAAAGAGAAGAGACAGAAAATACAAACACAAAAAAGGTATTGAAAATGGTACCCCTAGGCCCCTAGCTGAGATGGGTCAAACACATGGCAGTGTAAGCATGTAACAGCCAGTGAGTGGGACCAGTGGTATACTATAACGTGCAGACAATTGGCTTGACAATGGCCCCACCCTGCACTAGGGACACGATATGCGTTACAGGGACCCTGGAGGAGGGAGCATCCAGGCCTGGTGGTATCTGTCCCACACAGTCACAACTCATGTACTCAGAGGACGTCCAGATGTCCGGCTGTGGTTAGAGTAGGTTATATGGTGGTGGGAGTTGGGATGATGGTAGAGGTCCGGGTTGGGATGTGAGACCCAGATCCTTGCTTTGGCACTTATACCATTATCCTGGGTAAGACCTTTAAGCACTTTCTCAAAGTTCAAGGTGGGTGAACGAGAGTTTGTTATGCTCTAATCCAATTCTATTGATCTGCTGGTAAGATTGGTTATTGATTGAACTTGAAAAACCACTTCATGGAATTACCTGAACTTTCTTCTAGTTCTAATGCTGGATAGTGTTGCTGAATGCCTTGGGGGTATAACCTACCCTGGGACATAGATATAGCTATGTTCCTGCTCTCCTGATATTGATTAGTAATCGTTATCTCAGCTTCCTAGACCCTCTGATCCTCTCCTTACCGTGCACTATAGATTTCCCATGGCAGGACGGAGCAGGTCACACACCCCTCCTCTTTGGGCCCGGGACCTTTAGTGTTTGGGCCTGGATCCTCTGTATTAACCTTGTTGCCTGGAAGGGCCTCCACATATTGATTAATTCTGTCAACTCTGGTCCCCCTTGAGGACGCCTGATCCTTGCCCCTTTCAGGTCTGCAACGGCCTTCTGGACATGACACACCAGGGAGGGTGTATGGCAGGGTAGACCGAGGGAAGGCACTAAACTCTGTCTAGGTGAAAGGTGAAGGGCAAGCTTAAAAACTGTTTGTGGCTATGCAGTAGCAAGCAGTTTCAAAGTAGGAGGGACAAAATGAATTTCTGACCCCTTTTCACTTGACTTCCATGTCTGATCTCTCTTTGACCAAAGCTGGAGGGGGTAGGAACCATGTACAACCTGTCCCTCACTCCTGTAATACTCCCCCCTGGACATGGATATCTAGACTGCTTCTGTTCTCATACAACATTAATGGGCAAGTTAATCTGGCATGAATGGGATGAGGAGACATAAAGCTGTCTATAGATTGAGCAGCTCCTCGCTGAGTGAGAGCTGCTCTTCTGTTATCTGCATCCAGTGGTCTGTAATAAGTGGCAATGATGAGCAGCTAAACACAGAACACTGCAGGCAATGAATTGCTCATCTTATTATATACCCAGCTCACTGAGCAACTCCTACTCCTAACCTCTTACAAACAACAGGGTGGAGCAGCTCACAACATCCCTCCTGCTGTTCTGAGCAGATGATGGTCACTAAACGCATATAGCGAGCTCTCGGGGAATAATTGAGTCGGAGCGAGTCGATATGAGTCGATGAAGGTTGCCCTCATGGGGTCAAGATAGCTGCCTGGTTGGACCTGGAGCGTACTGGGACTTATTACAGTGTCTGCAGCCCATAATACTGGCCTGACCGCCTAGATTAATAGAAGGAAAAAAATTGTATATGTCTACTGGGCCCCTCCACATGGAGAATCCTGCATGGGGGTTATAATGAACACTGTGGCTCCATCAATAGTAGAACGAGGACTGCCTATTGAAAGAGCAGCTCACTGGGCGTTATTGAATGGATGGTGAGCAGCTCCGAGCTCCTAGTATTGACTGCCGACATAATATGCTCAGGGCGCTGCGGAAGGTGCCTTGAGCAGATATAGGGTATACCCACTTACAACATCTGTGTGGGTTGGATCTAAAGGAGCTGGTCTTCTCCCTATACCCGATGCCTTCAATCAACCCCCCCCCCCCACTCAACCCCACCTACACCAGCCCTACGCTGAGCACTGCCAGCACCTTGACGGCCAGCCATGGCTCTGTCACTCACTGATCAATACTGTACCCAGATCGGACGGTGAATAAACACCAATGGCCTCACCAGGGGGGGCTCCGATAGCCCTACACCACCCACATGCACTCCCAGCAGAGGTCCAGCCAGGAGCTACAGCTCTAATATGGGGCACTGTTGACTAAACCCTTCTGGAGAGTGATGGTCCTTTGGTGGCGGTGAGAGTGGTGGTTGAGGGGAGTGGGAGGTTCCTTAGGCATGGAAGTCCTCCCAAGATGATCAGAATCGTCTATCAGCCGTCAGCATCAGGGATTAGCGGTGGTTAAATATGGGAAAGGGGTAAACAGACACAAGTGCAGTAAATACGAATGCAATGTACAACAGTTAGTGATCCGCGTTAAAACATAGTTATGTCCTACATCAAACCTATAATATATTTAACATAAAACATATCTTATTAAATCAAAGCAGGAGAAAGCAAGTCATACTTCAGCATATTTATAACCATTAGTCACTTGACTATAGTCTACAGAAATAAATATAAAACTGATTGATTCTGCACAAAAAGCCCCCTAGGAAGAAGCCATAGTTGCCTCTCACCGGAAGTTGAGGGAAATGGGATAGAAGCCATATACATCTATAGCAACAAACTTAACACATCTGCTCCATGTGTTATAGTCATGATGGTGGTTTAATCCATTTTCAATATATTGAATTATAAGTTTGATGCAGTGTTTCATATACTTATGGTGGTTAATGTAATCATGACACTGACTAGTCTAGACTTTATACCGACAAAATATACTTCTGATATATACGCCATCCATGAAAAGGACCACACGGGAATTAATACATATAACCTCTGTTAACTGGTGCCCTGTGTATCCCAGCATTGCTGTATGATAGCATCCTAGTCTATCTGCAACTTGTTTGCATATATACACAACACACTAAGTAAAGAAAACATATTACTGTACACCAGCCCAGGAGGTGGATATCTTGCCCACACCTCTAATGCTACAGGTAGGGATCTCAATCTCCTCCCCACTCCAGGCACGCAGCTCCATGGCACCTCCAGGGGATCTGTGCTATTTACCTTGCTACACCGGAGGAGTGCTGCAGTCATTTGGCAGGCCTCTCCACACAACCTGCCTGGCATGGAAGCAGGGGGTGGTGACATTTTTCCCTGGTGGTCCTTTTTTCATTAGTGTTGGCTCAGTGGTTGGTGGCTAGATGAGGGAGGGGCACTGCTGATGGCTTCCTACACTGCAGCTAGATTGACAATTATCGTCTACCAAATTGTGTAAACTATAGGAGTTAATGTGTGGGTGGTCTGCAGAGCTGGTGTTGTGGGATGGATTTATGATACTGGATATATGATACTGATGTAATTTGAAGATGCAGGGAACGTATACTCAATTACATATTGTTATATTTATACTTGATAAGAATCAACTTAGGCATGCCAACGCCTTTGCAATGGAAACAGCCAAGGAAAATCATTCAACGTAGGATCAAGAAATTCGAATAATTAGGATGATAAGTATTATTATAGCATAGTACTAACAAATAGCTAATAATGATAATTATTATTATTATTTGCTCTTTCATAATAATACACTTTCTGACAAGATATGTTATTACATCCTTCTGGGCCTGGCCTAACCTCACGGTAGGGAGGAGTATTTAGCAGTAACGGTAACATAAGAGGGTGATAATAAGAAAATTCGTCTCATCGTTCCACCTCCTACCACCTGCCTAGATAAGGCCTCTAGTGTATGAGCCTCACCAAGGGGGTCGTACACAAGATGATGAGGTGTTTATTTTCTAAACATCAGTTCACGACCACCTGCAAAAGAAGTATACACACTTTATTTATATACCTAGTACTATTAATACCTTTCGTGTATAACATATCTATCATACATGCTGAAATACGTTTTTTCTTTGGTTCTTTTCACAGTCCAGATTCATTTTCGGTTTTAATAATTGGTGTTTTAGATTTTAGATATACCCAAGGAGAACTAATAACTGCCATCGAAAACGATGTATAACAACGTCCAGTCATTGTTGGGTTGGTCTATTGGCAGCTTTAATTGCACACATGATAAAGTAAATTGGATTGAAACATGTCTAGTACAATAGTAACGAGCCGCCTCCAGCATATAGTGGGGCCCTAATTATTGTATGGCTTCTATAGTTCACCATAGGTCAGGTGCTAACCGCTTCATGAGCTGCTCTATGAGTTGCTCCAGAGCTGCTCACACCTGATACACTACTCAGGTAACACCAGTAAACGACGTTGTTAACATGCTCACTGCTTCAGTGCAGCTCACATATGGGCGCTCGTATAAATGCTTCAGGTGTGGATAAATAAATGTTGTTTGGAGTTGCTCAGACATTCAAGGCTCTTTTTCTTGAGACCATAACCTTTCTATGGCTTTATTTTCTGAGAAACCTACGTCCTTTTAGAACCATATATTATTATGGTCCTAAGGATTTTAAAAACAGATATGGCACACCTGCTTTCATCTCCCATGACGCCCTTCCCCGGCTGTGGATATGTCTATCATCGAAATAATTGTATTGGGATAAGGCCTTGGCTTTGTGGAATTGATAATCCACAGTATTTGTTGTGAAGAGAGCTCTGTGCCAATACATGTCAGGTTTGTTCAAGGTCTGTTTGAAAGCACTCCCAGTTACTCCTTATTGGACTTGACTGAAGCCCGGACTAAAGCCCATAAACTGTATCCCTTGGAAAGGTTAATAGCGTTTAAAGAGTGTTACAGGGAGGGCCAATGTCAGGGTGAAAGTAATAAAAGGCCGCTAAAGGAAAACAATGAAATGGGACAGTTACTTACAGTGTATAAGTAGGGCAGCTCAAGTGTAACAGAATAGCATCAGTCAACTGTAATACTATACAACAAGTAAAGCGCAAGCCATTTGCATTGTTACAGTGTTTTTGTTGTCTAACCCACACAATGATATTGTTAAGACAGGCAAGAGGTGTTGCGTGGTTTCTGAAAAAAAGCAAGATCAATGAAAACACAATATTGCGCAGGAACCTTTCCAAGTAGGCCCTAATACAGGGAAAAAACTAAAGATGAAAGGTAATAGTCACTGGTAGCAGTCATAGTTATAGAATGGGAATCAGTGCAAGGTCTAAATGAGTACTTTTAAGGAGCAGCTCAGTCACTTAAAATATTAAAGACAGAACTGACAGAGTGTTCTCCTGGGAATTGGCTATGCATCTATTGCAGGCTATAGGCTATAGTATAGCTGGTATACACTGTATATAGATCATGTCTGGACACCATGGCAGGTCTAGCCCACCTTCTCAATGGCGTTGCATATTCCACCCATGTCTAAAGGCCTCCAGGGTGCCTCATTCATCCTGCCCCACTCCCCAACCTCCCTCCTCCTATAGGTCCTCCAGTATACAACCACCAGCACCCACCATCCAGGCAATGGCACAGAGCAGTGCTGCCTCTTTTCCCTCCTTTGCAATGACAAATCCCCCTCTTTTGTCGCAGGCCGACCCGGTGTATGTCTACACTGCCACTCCACTCCTTTTCTTGTCAACCCCTCCCGTCGGGAAGTTGTCCTAACAAGGGCTGCTACAGTGATTCATCATTGGGCTACTGTTGGCACTTGGCATTCCCCGCCTGATTTAGACTTTTTTCCCAGACAATTTGCTATTCATTTACGTCTGATTGTCCCATTGTAAGCTTGCATTTAAATGTATGGCCAATGTGTGTGGCTTTGGCAGGTGGCATTGCTGGATGTAATCTTAGCTTTTGATGTGAAGATGCTACTTGCCAAACTCAATAAAGGAATGTGTTTCCATGTGTTGGTGGTATGACTCCCTTATATAGTGCAATATATAGGACAATGATTCCCTCCCTAATAGTCAAATAGTGGACAAGAGTTTGCTGGGGTTCATTGGGCCTAGTTATTTCCTGTAACCTATCAATTCTGATTAGAGACCAATAACTCACTTCCTGATTATGCTCTTACCATCTGACGCTAAATTCCCCTGTGATTTGCCTCTTTATCAAAAGAGTTACGAAGAAGATTCTCCAATTTCCTGTCTTGGATCTGACCCACCGTCTGAGAGATGTCCTATTGAGTGGGGGTAGCCTTGGCTGATCTGGATGATGAATGGTCCCAGGATCATCCCCCTCCCCTGGTATCACAGGACTGTCCCTGCAATAACGAGTCCAATAACGCCCGGCGTGTCTGCCATATTAAATATCTCCCACTCCCATCGAGAAAACAGCCAGAGCAATTCATTGCCATTTGCCCCATGATCTGCTCTCCTCCCGTGGCCCCTTATTATCGCTCATCAGAGTTCCCCGAGCTGTTCAGTTGCAGGCAGGTCACGTGACGAGAAAATGTAGGTCATGTCCGGGGCGGTGCCTTGTGGGTAGCGGACATTGCTGACTCAGCGATTTTTCATGAATCGTTCACTTCCGGCGTCGGACACTCCCTCCGACCGTTCACGTGACCACGCGCATGCGTTCAGCACCAACACTCTCCAGGCGTGGTAATGGTAAATGCGTGCATGGGTTTGATTGCATGGACATGTACTAGGGATCTGCTCGAAGTGGGGAAATTGACCGTGAGTTGCTCCTGGATCGGAGATGATTAACAGGCATTGCACTGAGCTGCTCCCTACTCGGCCTACTGCCCGACACATGTCTTGTGGCTGGGAGGTAAAAAAGTGAGAAGGGAGGTGTGATCACAGATGAGAGGTTGAGATTGATCACTCGCGGTTCCTCCGAGCGAAATGGAGGCGAGAGATAAGTGTAGGGATCCGGTATGCTTCCTTCCTACCATAAAAATGTGATGGAATATGTATGGTGCTCTACGTAAAGTACCCTATAGCATCATATAGTGTATACCTAAGCGGACGATAATTCATAATACCATGGATGCAAATAACTATACGCATTTTGCCAGGTAGCTTTAGTGCCACCGTAAAAGTTGCAGAATACGAAAGTTGACATGTATGGAGGATAAATATAGACGCCTGCACGTGTGTTAAAGCACTGACTTTAATATATGGGAATGCTCTTTTCTGCTGCCTTCGATGAAATAAAATCATGATAAATGATTGAGAGTATCCCAACAGCCTAACACCCCTACTAGCCCCATACCCCCCGGGGGGGGGGCACTGAGGTATGATTTGGGTACCCACTGCAGCACGACTGTCCAGAGCGGTGGCGGTCGAATGTCGGTAGGGCTCAAAAGGAGGGGCGGTCACTCCACTCCCAGGTTAAAAGGGAAGGGCGGTCACCACTAATCCCATTGGGAATTAGGGCATAAGGTTTTCTGGATGATGATTTCTTGAGCTTATACAGCACTAATTGATCACAAAACCATGTCTGATTGTGAGAAAGGGTGAATTGTTAAGCTTGCAGTGCTAATTGGTAAGTTTGCAGTTTTAATTGGTGAGTTTGCCATTGCTCTGTCTGGACCTTAAACCTCACCTTCTCCATAATAGGGGGCGGTCAATATGCACATTTTCCCTTTACTTGAAAAGGAGGGGCGGTCAGAACACTGCCAGAACTTCTGAGTGTAAAAAAGGGGGGCTGTAGGGCGGCAGTGGGTAGTCAGCATCAAAGAGTCAGTGCCCCCCCCGGGCCCATACCCCTCCCTCACACCCTACTCATCTCCACCCTACACTGCCGTATTGTTAACAGCGTGAAATAGACTCCACCGCGGGGCTTGTTGAAGCATATGAATTTCCTCCACGGTCTGGTGGATCTGGGTGGATATTGGGAAGGGAGGGGGGGGGGTAATCTCAATACTTGCCTCTTGTGTCAGTCAATACTACAGGGTTTCCCACCCACTCCCCAATCCCTAAACTGGTCATTACATGCATTCTGTAGGGGGCAGATGATAGGCTGGGGAGGGGGTGTGGTGTGGGTGCTGGCTTGGTATGCAGGATTATCAAGGATTTATATCAGAGTGATCTAGGATTCCTCAGAGGGTGAAGGTTGAGTGTGATAAGCGCACAGCATAGGCTGGCCAGGGCTAGGGATGCAATGCTTTTAACGCTGTTGTCATAAATTATAGTCCCACTCTCCATGGGATGTATGGCTATTGCTATTATAGAAAGTCGTACATTTAGCAGATTATCTTCTTATAATTCCAAAAAACTTAGATTTACAAGGGTGTCGGGAGGAGGGCAAAACATACTGGGAGGGGCATACACCATGTAGCCTACAGTATGTATATGTAGATACTCCCAATACCTCCCTACATTTTAGAAGTAAACGATACCTCTTATCTGATGATCTTGTCATTTTCATCCTTCCCCCCGCCCACACTGCCCTCTCAAGATGCGTAGTCCCACATATCCTCAACAAGTGTCTAGTTAGGTTCTAGCACTAGTAACAGTAGACTCTGCGCTCGCCAGGCTTGATTCCCATCACGTCCTCTGCTCCAGAGAGGGCTGCCAGAAACTTCCAGGTGGCCGCCTGGAGTAGAGGTGTATTGCCTCACATAGCACCCTCACCGGACAGATATAAGGTGGGGCCCTCCTTGCTCTTGGCAGCTGCAATAACCAGCTTCTACAATGGACATGAGCTACAGGACGAGACAGGAATAGGAGGAGAGGTAGGCACACAGGTTATACACCTTGGGAACTTAAGAACAACTAAGGCCCTTAGTAAGGGGGCTCATGGTATAGAAACAGATAGCTACTAATGGTACGGATGAGGGCATTTCTAGCTTGACAACTTGTTATATATATTATAGTTCGTGTGATCCCAATTGTAGGTATTCAATATTGAAGGAAAGCTCTCATTCCATGGTTCAACAATGAAATACAATTACCAGATTGTATACTGTGACGGGGAGATAACAACCACAACAGTAGAATATTGGGTTTGACATGCATGGCTCTACTAATAATTATGTGGGCTTGCAGTACGTGCGTCATATCTGCCATTGAGGCACCATCATTGCCCCTGCCATGGCTGTACCACCATTGCCTTCGCCATGGCTTGGGCATTATTGCAACTATCATGGCTGTGGTACCATTGCCTCGGTCATGGCGGCGCCACCATTGCCTCGGGCATGGAGGCACCACCATTGCCTCTATCATGGCTGTGCCACCGTAGCCTTTGTTATGGAAGAAGTGCCGCCATTGCCTTCACCATGGCTGTGCCACCATTGCCTAGCCATGGCTATGACACTATATAATGACACCATTGCCTTCACCATGGCTGCACCACCATTGCGTCCGGCATGGCTGTGACAACATTGCATCTGCCCGAGCTGTACCACAATTGCCTCTGTCATGACTGTGCCACCATTACCTCTGCCATATTTGTTCCAACATTGCCTTCACTATGGCTGTGCCACCATCGCATCTGTCATGGCTGTCGCATGCAACATTGCCTCTGCCATGGCTTACCACTATGGTAATTAAATATAACGTGTGTCACCATTGCCTGGAACCATCATATCTGCCATGGCTGTGCCACCACTGCCTCTGTCATAGCTGTGCCAGCATTGCCTTCACCATGGCTGCACCAGCACCATTGTGTCCTTCATGGCTGTGACAACATTGCCTCTGCCATAGCTGGACTGGAATTGCCTCTGCCATGGCTGTGCCACCATTGCCTCTGCCAGAGCTGTACCACAATTGCCTGTCATGACTGTGCCACCAATGCTTCTGCCATTACTGTACTAACATTGCCTGCACTATGGCTGTGCCACTATCGCATCTGTCATGGCTGTCGCATGCAACATTGCCTCTGCCATGGCTTTACCACGACCATGGCAATTGAATATAACCTGTGTCACCATTGCCTGTGCCACGATGGCACAGAATCAACCTTTTTCTCTTGCAGTATCAGTATTGCCCCGTCTATAGACGCTGCCTCCCATGCAGCAGTCCCAGGCAGCACAAACACTGCCTAATATGGTTTGTGGATGTGGCCTACAGAGGTGTGACACGCGCCGCCTGCCGGGTAAACAATACAGCAGCTCCAGCCCCTTCCACCCTCTGGTCACACCCCCTGACACCCCCACACAGCAGGCTCTTCCACCTTCTCCTCACACCCACCGTGTCTGGGGGTGGTGAGTGACTCTGCTGACAAATGAAGCAGGAGACCAGACAGTATTGTCCATACCTGGAACCTGCAGGAAACATTTACATTGGGGCTGGCAGTATTAAAGCTTCAGAAAGTTGAACTGAACATCTCAGAAATGAGTTATTATCTTTTCAAAAAGAAAACACCATTGGTTTCATCATTTAGATAATTCAGAAAGCTGAGCCGAACATCTCAAGAGATGAAATGTTATATCATTTCCAAAAGAGACAATGATGTTATCACCCATTTACTATTAAAATTTAAATCCTTGGGCCATTTGTTTCAATGCTTCCTCTCCATTCAAGAATCGTAGATTGTACAAAATGTGACTCTCTGACCAAGTGTGGACAGCAGTGAAGCAGAATAATGTTTTTTTCCGACAGCCATGTCCATTTCCAGACAAAATGTCATTTGTGATGACCCAGACCAGGGTGATGCCTGTTGAACTGGTGGTGTTGGGGGGTGTCTAGAGTGGTACCAGACTGTCTCAGTGCCCACCACACCCTTGGGTGATCAATCAGCGACCATGCATGCTAGACGAGGGGGTAGGGACCTACAGGAAGGCTACTCTAGGAAGTATAGGGAAGGGGGCTCGGGCTATGGGCACTAGGGAGGAGGATCCTCTAGAGACATTGATGCATCATAGACAAAAGAGAACTCAGAAGAAATTCTGAGTAGGGGCTATAGGTGACCAGAAAGGGATATGGAACCAGGGGGTAAGCAAGGGAGAATAAAATGTGTCTTAAGGGAAGGGAAGGAGACAGGACAGCTATGGGATCTGTGAGATTCCCTGCAGTGTGGGTGATCCAGCTGGGGCCGGGTGCTGGGGGCACATCAATTGTTTCTGCCACCAGAGGGAGCGACCGTCAGATAAGAATCCCACATGACCACCTACTGCTGCCCCCTAGTGGCTGGTGGCCGGGGAGGTGTTAGGGGCCTCAGTGACCCCCTGTGTTAGTATTGATCTGTAGGGGCTTCAGTGGGGGAGTAAGAGGTGGTGGGGGGGGGGGGGGTAGGGAGGGAGGGGATGGAAGGGTCAGACCAGAGTGGGTGTGAATGTGAAGAGTGGGAAGCTGGAGAGGTGTAGAGAAAACCATCTGGACTTGTTACAGTCTGGAGATGGGAAGGACATTCTGAACAGGTCTGGCATGCGGAAGGCTTGTTGTATGACGCCAATAGATAGGCCTATTCATGAAATAACTAGGAAGGCCTTCACTATGAGGTATTTGAGGCCTCCTAGTCCTACAGCCATGAAAGGGACTCTTTGTCGCCTACTGTATTATTAGCTATCATAAAATAGAGAGGGAGAGTAAATTGAAGCTACATCCCACTAGAACAATTTGTGTGAACGCCTATAACATCGGGATAACATAGAGTGAGGAGGGAATATAACACCAAACACTATAATAGCTTCGGTTATACTGTAGATATATGTGTTATCTCCCTGAAAGGATCTGAAAGCCATGGTGCAGTATGGGTGTGGAGGTTACTGATTAGAATCTATCGTGGAGGCTTACAGTAACGGACACTTCACCACTGTCAGCACCGCACTAGTATGGAGACCCGACCTGACCCAAGCTGACCCGAATTCAAAGACAGCTTTATAAAAGGGCTATACAAAAGGGCCTGTCAGTGGGCTGCTAGTGAGTGAGGCTGGGATCTAGAGACCCTCGGCTACCAGTATGCCTGGCTGTAAGAGGGGGAGAGAAGGGGGAGGTTATGGTGATGGTCTGACCAGTCTGAGGTGTCCCCCAGGTGCGCTTCCTCAGGCTAGCATCATATAGTTCATCCACGGTTATCTGTGGAGTACTGCCTTTCTAGACTCTAGGTCTCTTTATTGGTGGCCGGTAACTTTATCTCTGTCACGCGGGAAGGGGAAGGTTTCATTCCTCCCCTCTGAAGCCCATCGATCGTTATGTGAGGAATTCTCTGTCTATCTTAGTCCTTTGGAGATGGAAAACATTTCATTCCTTTGATACTAGTTAGACTATCGATATAATAGGAAGGGTGGCACTATAATGAGACAGCCCAGGATGTACTGTTTTCTCAGCTACACTGCATAAATCTGTAAATCAGCAGCCCGGTTAGATGTCATTGTAGCTTTGGTCTGGTAGTTCTGGATAGACCACCGGAGCATGTGCCTTCTTGCGCCTGCGCAACGTGTGCTTCGTCAGTTCACATTCTATCCGATAGTTGGCGCCCACCCCCTCCCCTCCCCCTCCTCTTCCCATTCACTTTCCCTGAGGGCATGAATACATTCTGGCCCTAAGGGCAGTGCTAGTTAGGACTCTTGTGAATGCTCCTAAATCAATGTTTAGTATGGAAAACCAATATGGTGGGAGTATTCAGGACTGAACCGCAAGTCCTTAGAGTTGTAACAAATGGTAGCCATTTTGGCCCCTTTGACAGTTTAATGCATGCAAAGATTTATTGGACAAACGTTTTCACTCTGCATTCCCTTTATTGTATATTCAAGTCAGTCTGAAAGACCAGCGTTGTGAATTGTAAGGAAGGGCGTACCTCTCTCAGTGCGAATACGTATAGTGAACGTTTTTATCGTTATATTGGTGGGCGGATTTGTTATAGGAAGGTGGTTATAAAATTGTGAATACAACCACTACAATTTTATATGTATGTTCCCTTTAACCAGACCTTATCTTTCCCATCGATACCACCCACACACACAGGAATTACCTGTCTGGTAGCTTTTTGAGTTCTATTCAAAAATGAGAAGATATATATCTCCAGGTAATACAACCAGAAATCTTCATTTTCTAATCTTTCCTCCCCTCCTCAACTATACACAGAGGTTCTTTGTAAGTTGAACAGCCGGGGGCTTGTAGAAAATGAGCATACATGACGTGCCTACTTGACTTTTCTCAAACAACTACATGTCCTGTTCAAATTAGATTTTCACCCACAATACAGTTAGAGTAAAAGTCTTCATAAATGTTTCACAGTCCAACGTTGGCGAGTCTATTTTAAAACGGCTCTGACTTAGTCCCATACTCAGAGACAGTACTTAATGCACTGGTTTCGTTGATCGATATTTGCCCTTTCTCCCTACTTTAAATATGCAAAGGTCACGTGACGACATTGACCCCTGCGTCTGTGAATCATGGCGCCAGACGCCACCTGGGGGACGCCACACAGTCCTCTGGGCTGTCAATCTCCAGACAGACCTTTAGAAACTGTAAATTGAACAAATATAGCTTCACTATTGAGCAATATACTTAAATCTGCTTGGAGAGCACAGCATGACCTCTGACACTGCCGTCATGGGTCATTTGTTTGGGGTCAGAGTTCATATCAGGAGGTCACGGGGAGATCCCGTCAAATCGCGTGGGTCACGTGGTTTCAACTGATCCTGCCCTATGGCGTGCACCTTCTATTTCCTGCTCAGTGAATCTGTGAATGTATTATTTGTAAAGCTCAGTAGGAGGGGCATAAATTGGATGGAAGTAGAATGAATGGAAATAGACTTGGTGGTTCAATCATTCGGATAGCATTTTGTAGTACCTAGGGATGGAGGTAGGATTGCACTTTAGGATTGCACTTTGCACTATCCCTCCTTAAAATGTCTTAGTTATTCGTAATTTTCTTGAATAAATGGCGTCCCTCTCTCTGAGTCTGGCGACGGATACATTGAGTCTACCGGTGCTACTTTGCATCCTTATCTATAGAGAATTAAGGGTGGGCACTGGCTTCTTGCGCTGAGCAGCTCATTTGGTGAGGATAAAACAATTACCACTCATTAATAACTCATACAGGGAATTACAGCGTGGGGTAGTCTGCATCATGAGGAGGTATAATGAGGCCCTTGACATGTAGAGAGAGAGCTGTGAGAGAGTTGTGGAGGGTGGGGGCATGTAGGCCTATAGTGCTGGGAATAGCCCTAGTGGCCAGTTCCTATGCTGTGAGCTGGTCCCTAGTCGTGCAGTATATGTTGATACCAACAGACCTCAAACATGCAAACTCAGCATTCATTTCGCACATTTACCACACAGGGGATCCTCCAGGGTGGATCCTGGAGGGCAGGGGTCGTGTACACTGCATGTATCATGTTGTGTAGGTGTGGATGTTGGTAGGAGTTGTTGACGACATCGATCAATAGTTACAAGTAATTGTATATGTATTACGATTATTTTTCCAGTCTTGTTGTATGGTTAAACTGTTGCTCTATTATAGAATAGCCACAAAAGGGAGCAGGAATGAACACTGTAGTTGTGTTTGTATGTACTGCTCTTTTAGAAAACTCTTCAAGCTTAAATCTCCAGAATGACATACTACAATCTTTTTACATAATTTTTACTTCGCTAAATACCCCAATATATTCCATTTACACATACATGTACTCATTACAAACTATGCATGTCTACGTGTGACTGTCATCTATCATTACATTATTGATGCATACCTTGTAGTGGATTTATTCTATGAATAGAGACACCATCTGTAATGGCTGACTGAATGTGTGTGTCACCACCTCCAAAACGCGGTGAGATTGATGCTGTGTTGCTATCCGTATCCGCACAGCCAGACACTCTCATGGATTATTCAAACCAGCATTAGGCTTCTATATAAAACCACACCATTAACAAAGTATAAAACCATACCATGTATACAAAATAGCAGTGCAAACTCTGCATAAACTACCGGCGCCCATGAATAATAGCCAATTTCCACACTCCCTCGTAAGCCACCCGGGTAATTCTCTTTTATTTTGCTATTGAATTTAAAATAGAAACATAAAAAGGATGGCTACTCAGGCATGACCAGATTTGTGTAATGCGTGGGTTTTACATTTCCCACTGATCAGTTTATTAGAGGATCGTGTGGTTTACTGCTCTACTGCGACCATTAACCCCACCGTTATGAGGGCCCTGATGGAACTAATGAGGGCATGAATAACCAGATAGCATCTAGGCATTGATGAGTGGATGGAGGGGGTCTGCTGGGCACTGTAATACCATTAGAGGGCTTGCTAGACTGGTCTATGTAATTACATTAATCTAAAAGGTAGTCTGTAGACAGGGCCAAACGATGTTAGCATAATTAGTGGCTTAGCGTGCGAGAGCTCTCTAATTCAGCACTGTGCAATGGGGTATAACTATATAGAAATATACTACATAATTCTAATTTCGATTCTGATTTGATTAATTTCTGTATATAATTGTCATGTTGGTCAAGCCATTACTTATTATGAATTCCCTCTATCTGTCTATGAGTTACATTGGTGATACATAGCAGGGTATAGTCTACAATGGCATCTAGGCTGTATGATCAGATTTAATAAGGGAAGTTATTGGGTGAGGATCTGTGACTTCCTGTGTTGCAATGAATGGCTGTCTGAACTTTATAAGCCTAGGCTAGTACTCATGTACTAATGAGGGAGTCCTCAATAGGGTCTGACTTACTCCAATGGTTGTGTCTGACGCAATGGATTCCTAAGGGCAGCTCTGTCTCCTGACATTAGCCTCAATGAGCAGATGTGAGCAGAACAAGCTCTGATGGAGGCTTTCACTAGTACTTGTATGCAGTGGGTCTACTTCCCATAGAGAGATGACTCACCCCTTCCTCCTGTGTGGACATCAATACATGCTGCCTCCTGTGCCCCCCCCCCACCCTCCTCCAGTCTGCTGAGCATATACAAGTCTGCACCAATAAGGAGCAGGAGAAGCCACACTTGAGGGGCCTTATGTACTAGTACCTCCTTAGCTGTGCCTGCATGGGAACCTACCCAGCAGACTATGGCAAGAGCTGAATTGGAATTCCATGTTCCATGAAGGGCAGTTAGCATCAGGGGACCCCTGGAGGAGACAGGAGTAGGGTAGGCTGCTTGGTGCAGCTTTACTATGGCCCCATTGGTCATATTAATTAGTGGTAATTGGAGCAGTTCAGGAGTTGCTTCCAGTGAGTAGGCGCATGTACCATGGATTACGTTTCTTAAACCTGGGAGTATAATGTGAGTGAGTAGTACCGTACCGTCGCGATTAAGCGCCGGGGCGCTCTTCAATTTGAAGGGGCTCTTACCCAGGCGCTTATACAAGACAGGCGCTTATTCAAGATCACGATTTTAGTGCTTAAGAAGTATTTGGAAACCCCTACACCCCGGCGCTTAATCAAGACCGGCGCTTATTCAGGACCAGGCGCTTTATCGCGACGGTACGGTATATATAAATGCATACCGATGAGTGTATTTGGTCGCAAATCTACAGTCTATGCCTACGTTTTTTCCTACAAATGAGCTCGTTTTGCTTGTTTTTATGTACTTCATTTGACATGCTTTACTAGAACAATTACACCTGTCTGGCTAGATTTATAAACGTTGGCATAGTTCCCAATACCTATAGTGTGCGTACCTTTGCTGCAGGATGCACTGTAGATATGAAGCAGTTTAAGGTAGTGATGAGTCATACCCCTTACTGGGAGGTTGGCTGCACCTGTGGGGGATGTACTCTCTGTACCTGGCTATACCTCCCCCCATACACCTGTTGCACTCGCTGCTCAGCACTGGCTATAGATGTCTGCACCCTGCAATGCTGCAGGCATTGCATGAACTGCATGGCTACACAGATAATCTAAAAGCCTAGGCCCCCAGTCTGTATTGGCTATCCCAGGTTAGTCAGTACTGACCAACCTGCCACTATTAACTAACTTAGGTTGATTGTATAGGGGGCCAAAAAATGCCTTACTTGGATAGGCAATATGGTG
This sequence comes from Harmothoe impar, assembly GCA_947462335.1. Taxonomy (NCBI): domain Eukaryota; kingdom Metazoa; phylum Annelida; class Polychaeta; order Phyllodocida; family Polynoidae; genus Harmothoe; species Harmothoe impar. Next base: position 62,167,487 of record OX381707.1, on the reverse strand, counting down.
ACTGAGAGATTGGTCATAATTTTAGGGAGCCAAAGAATATCAATGTAGGTATCCGGTCACAAGAGGAGATATATACGCCCATTAACGGCTGTGTTTAAAACCCAACCTGGTGTCACCTGCCCTACCTATCCTAGCCTGTCACCTACCATGCCTTATCCTAGCCTGTCCCTTGCCCTGCCTTATCCTAGCCTGTCCCCTGCCATGCCTTATCCTAACCAGTCCCCTGCCCTGCCCTATCCTAGCCTGTCCCCTGGCCCGCCTTATCCTAGCCTGTCCTGGCCTGCCTTATCCTAGCCTGTCCCTTGCCATGCCTTATTCTAGCGTGTCGCCTGGCCTGCCTTATCCTAGCCTGTCACCTGCCCTGCCTTATCCTAGCATGTTCATTGCCTACCATTGCCTGTCCCCTGCTCTGCCTTATCCTAGCCTGTCCCTTGCCTTGCCTTATCCTAGCCTATACCTACCCTGCCTTATCCAAGCCTGCCCCCTGGCCTGCCTTATCCTAGCCTGTCCCCTGGCCTGCCTTATCCTAGCCTGTCACCTGCCCTGCATTATCCTAGAATGTCCCCTGCCATGCCTTCTTCTAGCATGTTCATTGCCCTGCCTTATCCTAGCCTGTCACCTGCCCTGCCTTATCCTAGAATGTCCCCTGCCATGCCTTCTTCTAACATGTTCATTGCCCTGCCTTATCCTAGCCTGTCTCCTGGCCTGCTTTATCCTAGCCTGCCCCTTGCCATGCCTTATCCTAGCTTGTCCCCTGGCCTACCTTATCCTAGCCTGTCACCTGCCCTGCCCTATCCTAGCCTGTCCCCTACCCTGTCTTATCCTAGCCTGTCCCCTGCCCTACCTATATATCCTAGCCTGTCCCCCGCCATGCCTTATCCTAGCCTGTCCCTTTCCCTACCCTTTCCTAGCCTCTCCCCTGCCCTGCCTTATCCTATTCTAGAGTAGGACAAAGCTTGACCTGCCTTTCCCTTATTTCTCATGATTGACTATATCTATTAGTCATAGTGACTACTTTTCCAGGTCTATTATTATCAGTGTACGCCCATTAACGGCTGTGTTTAAAACCCAACCTGATGCAGGCATACAACCCCGTCTATAGGCTATGCCAATAAAAAAAAAAGGTATGTTTCAGGTAACATATAGGGTCGGTAGGTAAGATTTTTTCTTCTTTTTTCTTCTTTTTTTTTTCAAACGTGAAAGAAGTAGCCAGCCTCTTCGAAGTACGGAAATGTCTTCAAAATTGCATAAAAACGTAGGGTCGGCACTGTTTTGATAGGGTCGGTCGTGTGACATGAAACAAACCTTTTTTTGGGCCTAATCAAAATGTGAACCGAAGAGAAGGTTTTGTAAAAACACATTACTAAAATGGAGAACTCATCTTGCACAGGTTTCCCAGAAGACTTTGTGGCACCCAGCAGTGCAATACCTGATCCCTATGTCCGGACAAACAATCTAGCCAGACCGTATAGAGCGCTATATTACACCGCTTTTATATCCCTCAGACAGCAATCTCGGATAATATGTCTAGCTTATACCTGTTGCTCCAATCGCAGGTCATACATATTAAAACAAAACTCTCCGCCAATATATCCTTCAGCGCCATAACCAATCTAGAAGTCCATCATCTTTAGTAAGGGCTTCTCTTACTGGATAGGCACCAATTATGTGTGTCCAAGTATCTGCAGTCCATTGGTCTGTGCTCTACTATTATCTATGGCTTCTTGCAGGGGATTGCTTCAGGCTATATGGTCTATCCAGGCAATATCTGTCTCCCAATGACTTCCGGCGCAGGCTATTTATGTTGGAGTCATGACATACAGATCGATTGGTTGCGTGTGCAGTACACTATTTGAGAGTAAATAATATCATTATGGGATATGTTCACCTTATAAGGATAGACCTGGTTCCTCGGTATAGGGGGCCTATACGTGGCCATCTTGACCTTAAATCTCGGAATACCTCGCGAGATTTAGGCAGGTAACAGATTCCCATATACCGTATTCGACGTGATAAGCGCACAGTGCGCTTAAAAAATTATTATGGGCACCTTTTAGTACTTAAGAGTTTATTTGGGGTCAAAAATTGAAATATTTTTGGTTATTTCTAGTATAAGAATCTGCCAAAAACAGGGGGTGTGCGCTTATTAGGGGGTGTGCGCTTATTACGTCGAATACGGTAATAATATTATCATATCATGATCTGCCAGCTTCATACTGGGCTCATGTTATTTCCCTTTATTGCTGTATACCTGCTATATTTGCAGAGACTATAACCTACCTTTAGACCCCTTCCCCCTGCTTCTTCACCCAATAAGGTCTCAATTTATTGCGCGCACCACCTCTCCGTCGGTATCCCCTACTAACTCAACATACCTCAATGCCTTTATTGAAACATAAAGTACCATTTGCCATTTTAGGATTCTAAGTTATTCCACCACGATGTTCCGTTGGAGGAGGATCACATGTTTATTTACATAGATCTGGCTGCTTGCAGGGGGTTTGGAGTAGCGGCAGCATTATGTTTCATCCTCAACTATCCAGACCCTCAACAAAAATATTGCATCTTTGCCCCTTGGCCTCACATATCAGCACCGTCTCCCAGGCCCTGATAGGCCCCACCCTCCATAGCATAATCTGTGAAGGCAGATGAGATAAATGAGTCATAAGATATACAGCGATGGCTTCCCATGGTCTCTAGTGGCTTCAGGGTGTGGCTTCAGGTTAGATCTCCCACTTGCTGGTTCCCCCAGCCCGTGCAGGTACCTGAGGTAAAGTATACTGCACCGTGGGGAACCAGCGTAATTGATGGGAGTTGCTCAGAGAGTAGCTCATCCATATGTAGGCACCTCTACATAACTGTGTGTAGTCTAGTCAATATGTCAAGGTCACGCAGCTCTACCATATCATGTCAGCGGCTATTCAGTCTAAAAAGAATGTAGTACTATACTATATGTACTTATAAATCTGCGAATGAAAAAAAGCACGAGAATATTTTTTAGTTTCTTTCTCTCTTTTCCCTGGCATCTGTCTGTCTGTCACTGTCACTGTTACTGTCTCTTGCTCTTGCTCTCTATCTCTCTCTCTCTCTCTCTCTCTCTCTCTCTCTCTGTCTCTCTCTCCTTCTCCCTCTTTCTTTCAAGCTGTTCCTCTGTCTCTCTCTGTCTCTCACCACTTCTCTGTTATTCCTTTTCACCCGACAGCATATCGGGTTAAATGGATTATCGATATACTGTTGCAATGGTCTATGGACATTCCTGGCAATTTACGATTAGAAACGGATTCAATAACTGACCCCAATATTGGAGAGGCCATTGGAACTTTCGACCCTGACCTTAGCCTTGACCCCTTGCGTGTGTGCCCCAATAGCCTGTCATCTGTAGCGATGCCCTCTATATATCAGAAGACCGAGGATTAGGGTTGAGGGTAAAGGCGTATCACCTCATAATTGCTATTTCCCTAAAGTGCATTTCGTATGATATGGTTTATCCAATTTGAGAAGCACTGGATACCTGTTCACTCTTCTTGCTGCCCTTTAAGCGGTCATATACCATCGCCCGTCAGTGAGACGACTGATAATGAATTGGATGCAGCATGTTCACATGCTAATAAAATTATTTCAAAACTCTCAAAATGTTTTTAATTGGAAGAAAATAGAGCTAATGATATCAAGTAACCACAGACTATCTAATTTCATTCTCTCTCTCACTGTCCGGCATATGATGGCAGACGGATATCCCCTTAAATTGAATTACTGGCACACCTTGAATGTCAACCTCTGGAGATAAAGACATATCCCTGGGCATTACCACCCCATCACCTCCATCACCCCCACCCTCCCCATTTCCTTTCCACGCAGACGACATTCGGACGCTTCACTACATTTAGGTAGAAGGGATTCTCAGTCTTCTCGGAGTCTTGTGACCACGTGATTTACTGATGGCGTCCCCCTAGCGGCCAGACCCATAAGTCACATCCAAGATGGCGGCTGAGAGCAATCTCCCAGCAGATTCTCTCATCTCTTTCTTACCAGCACTACTTCATCTCTGCCGCAGATTTCCCTGAATACTTACCTATATACGCCATGCTTTTAGAACATTTGTTTATTCAACTATGATTATGAATTGGTTCAAATATTTAAAGGGATGTATGAAGAACAAATATCTAAACTTACAGAAGGATTGGTCATGTTTTATGGTTGAAATTGAAATTCTTGAGAACTTTTTAAAATCTAGGCACACTGGTACTCTGTTGTGCGGATATTAGAGCAGATACGTAGTACCGTTTTCGCCCCTTCTTGCGCAAACGAGTTCATGTAGTCCGAGCCTTTGGGCAGAGTCTTGTTTGAGACTGTGCTGGGATAGTGGGCTGCGGCCAATCTGAAAGTGAGGCTGTGTGTGAGGATGATGTGGAGGGGAATAGGGGAGTTTCTTGGATTTATGGCGACCTTGGTGTAGATGGGGGGAGTGGGTGTATGCAGGAAGGGTGGCAGATTTATCGGTGGAGCTCAAGGTGGTGATGTTATAATACAGGTTATCTTGGATTTGGGACAGATAGACTGAAGTATCAGAGATTATCTCTCACCTCAGGTGTCACACACCATCACCAGGTGGCAGGTCTGTCTCTGAGGTCAGGGAAACATCCAACTGATACCCTTGGACGCTTTAGTCCCCGCTTTAGTCCCAATGGAATTATCTGCCATCTCAATTTACTGTAGCCTATTAGATAAATATTGGTTTTATCATGTCATTAGTTTTTTTGCCAAAGGTGATAGGCCCCTGGGTAGTAGGCCTAGCTGTCCCCTTTATCTGTAATTTGATGTTTGCCTGTCCCTTTTCTTTCATGTCCAAAGAAGAAGGGGAGTCCACTTGCCTATTCCAGGAATATTGGCTGCTGTGAAGGTTAAGTGTATTGATTCCCTGTGGGCTGTACACTGCATAAAGGAGGATACTTTTGTTTAATTAGTTTTCAAATTACTTCAACTGTCCGAAATGACTTGAGTTGGGCCTTTGTGGGGCTGCACTCCCAGCTAATTCAGCACCCTTCTGTTGGGCTTTTACTTTCCAGGAGACGATACTAACTTAGTGCTAATCACTAAAAGTGGAGCCTTGGAGCTCTATGCTATGCCTTTCTCTTTTTCTCTGTTTTTTTAATGTGTGGCCCCTTAACCCTAATACCCCCTCTCACCCTTTCACCCAAACATATCTCTAAGTCTCTCTGCTATAATGCAATTTAGCCTCAGGGTAACAGAATAATCACTACTGGCACTGTTCCAGTCAGATGGTGTTAACCCATAGAGGACCTCACACAGATCCTATAGTCCCTGACCCCAGACCTCTACCCGTCAATATGTATCATTGATCCAGCAGTGGTGAGGCTCTGTTGACAGGATTACTGCGCATCCAGTGATGTAGTTCCGGCTTTTCTGGCTTTAGTGTTCTGTTGGGGGACGCCAGTGCAAGTTAAGGACGCAGTCAGGTGATATAAATGTAAATAGAGGGCTAGAGGGCTCTCCTTCTCTATACCAGAACACAACTAAATGTGTTTCAGGTTCCATGGTCTAGGATATATGTCGGTCAATGATGGTGGCCGTATTGCCAATGCATTACATATTTAATTTAATTAAAACTACAATAGTCACCTAATTAATGGATAGTGCTAATTGTGAAGCCACCTCCATGTTGTCTGCCCCAATTCTGGAATATACAGGGCCTAACCAGCGAATCCTTGCAAAATAACGTAGTCATTGGAGAAGCAATTATTAGGCTTCCTCCACAGTCTCGTGTATACCCCTCCAGTAGGGCTAGGTGATAAGGTGTCTAGAGAACCAATAGCTGCTAATGACCATCACAGAGTGGCCAATATCTTGTTACTGACAATACTTACTTCATGGTTTATTAGTAGTGTTGTTCACTTTACCATTGCCTATAGGAGTACTGCCAATCAGTTGCACCTGCATTAATGCTCAGAGTCCTGTTCAGCCACACCCATTCATTTCCCAGGTCACTGCACATGGGATACCCAGGGTATCAACTGGGTTAACTAGCAACTTGACTCTTGGCTTCATCTATTAACAACAGTTAACTTTTTGTGTGTGATATGGCTATTGGGCCTGGGTGCTTAGTTATTGGGGAGACACATATACCAGCGCCCCTATAGGCGACAACGCCCATAATTAATCTAGATGTTTTTTTACTCTCTTATTAGAGAGCTCCATATGACACGTCATGCTCGTCGTCATGGTGACTTGTTGCTAATTGCCAATTATAAGGAATCACTAAAGATGAGTCTACATTATCTGTGTAAGCTATGACAAAACACCATGCAACATCAGCATTATGACCAGGCAAGACCCCATAAGAAAAGAACGGAGCATCCAATGACATTTATAAGTACCTTGTCCTCAACCGACGTGTATTTTAAATTAAAGAATTGATTTAGGCCAAAAAAGATCATAGATGTATTTTAGGTAAGATGGTCTGAAAATTAGGGTAGATATGTCGTGCGATTTTTAATAACTTCTTTTCCTAAATCTTAAGTGGAAGGAGTCATGAATCGCCACATCGACTCACAGCTTACCATGACAACTCAAGTTTTTGGATATTTCTGTTAAATGCTCTATCTAGAAATCAGTCAGTTGGAGAGCCAGAACATCAGAAGATGGGATTCTTATAAAGTTTCCATTGATGTTAGTGATTTTCCCTCAGTTTTTTTCCACTGTTTTTTTTCCGGATTTACTTTTTCCAGTGTGGTGTCAGTTCCATCTGCTCTTTTTATCAATTGTCTTCTTGGACAGAGAGAGCGCAAACGACATTAACCTTAGACCAAGTATCTACCTTGTCCTGCTGTCAATACACTTTTTTATCGTGTTAAGGTATATGGGACTGCTTCTGTCATTGTCGCAGACATGTCCACGCTACAGTGATGACAGCTACAGCCGCTCTGCCTCAGGGGTCGGCTGTAGACTCTGACCTTGACTCTGAGGTCATCCCATCGTCAAGGTGACAGTTTCTGGGTCAGGACATGATGGAAAATGCCATAAATCATGACACCCCATGACAGGGGCAAAGAATGTCGCCACCTGCTTCGGCTTGGGAAAAGTCAGCGGTGGGGGTGTTAAGCACTGTGAACCGTTAATTTAAGAAGGTAAAACTTGATTGCTTTGTCCGCCTTCCCTTAAGGGATGAAATATAGCATCGTGTCCTATACCATTCAGAAACAAGTTCGCAAATTACAATTAATCTAATAGTTACTTGAGAGTTTAAGATTGCATTAGTACATCAGTTCTAGATCCCCCTCCTTAGCACTGTAACATGCGGCTAGCTGACAGGCTACTCCAGGTGTTGCGCACCCCCTACCCACCTGTAAACACAAACACCTAATGATACAACCAGCCATCCTCCAGGGCCTCCTCCAGTGTTTATTTACATCCCTACATTAGTATACAGATCCCACCTGGAAGAGGTAGCCCTCTACCCCAGACTGGCCGCAGTCCCTGGTTCCAAGGTTTACACTAGCTACTCGGCCAATCGCCAATGGTGTTGGCTGTTACTGTGCTGAAAATGAAAGGGTGTGCTTTGTCTTGTTTCCTTAGAACATCATACTCTCAAACATTTTACTACATGGCACTATATTTGGCTAATCAAATGTGATACAAATTAGACAACGTGGCTTGTGAAATGCGAGTTCTGGCGTAAATCCGGCGTAAATCCAGTCAACTATACATTCCGAGTAGTTCATTTGGAAATAACATGAAAAGATACACTTCAGTGCCTGCACTTTAATGGACATGGGTGGGTCCAAACCAGCGCTCCTCCTACTACTCCTGTATCTCTCCTCTCTGCTGATATCTGTTGTCTTTAACCCCTTTTATCCTTTTATCTCTGAGTATTGTACATATATGCAATATACATTTATGTTCTTGCAGTTTACATTAGTCTTGGCCAAATCTACCCCCCCCCCCAACACCACACCCTGACCGAGATTTCCAGGAAATACCTGACCCAGAGGGGTGCTGGCCTAAATGAGAATATTTCTGTCAGTGGGTGGTGGAGGGGTGGGGGTGGGGTGGGGGGTTGTTAGCTGCCCCTCTTCCTGGCACCTCCCCCTGGAGGAGTACGGGGCCTGTTGTCTATGTGGGGTTACCGGAGCCCTATAAACACCCTCACACACATACATACACAGATGAGCAGCTCGGTACATGTGCCCTGCCTGGTATGTTGTGTGTAGAGCTGCTCAACTAGATGGGCCATTATGGGGTACAAACTGTAAGCTTATATTTTGGATCCTTCATTGTTAACTATTATAAAAAGTAGCCACTTTTTGTCACATATTATTTGAGTAATAGCATGTGACACAAAAAGCAGAAGGTGACAGTATAGTGGGAACTTCCATGATTTAAGTCGATGTAATCAGCTACAGTTTGGAATGTTTAAATATTCCCATTGGTTGTAGAGAACCGACCTCATGAACAAGTATAAACGGTAGGGAAATGTAGAGATTCCTGCAGATATAAATACATAAATTTGTTTTATTATCACAATCAATCGTCTTAGAGATTAAACCAAATAATGTATATTGTAGTATATAGATAGGGATCTAGAAGGAGTGGTACTATAGAAAAGTGCTTTGCTTTCAGTTATGGAATCTTCATGGAAAGGAGATTCGATTAGGAAGTTCTGTGCCTTTTTAGGCAATATTCCCATCCTTTAAAACACATAACACCTCATGCTCAGTCTAGTTTACTCAGTCCCTGTGTGATACGATTGCATACCAGAATAGGACAGCAGGGGTTAAATCATAGTTTACATTCATGGGTAGACCACGAGGGGTTAAACCATGTATTGTGCGCCCTGTGGAGGGGCCCTGCGCAGCCACTGAGGGTGTATGCATGATGGGAGTAGGGTTGGGGTGCAGGTAGCGGTAGGGTTAAGGTGGGATGGACTAATGTCCTCTCCCTACACAGGCCACTGCAGGTTCTTGAATTATTTATTTGCTGGAACACTTAGCCCGCCCCAGTCAGCATTGTGGGGGTAATGGGGTTGGCTACCTCTAAGGACCTACCCTCCAGTTGCCAAGTTCACATTTACCAATACTTGTAAGGCAAACTGGTGTCTTGTTTTCTTAACGACAAAGGAAGATGGGCTGGATGTATTGCTATACTAATTATCTGCTTATCGCTTTAAATCCATTCATCAGGCAACCTGGGAGCATGCTCATTTTGCCTGAGCAGCACCACTACTCATCCACCCATTAATTCCATGATCACCCTTGTACTGCATAATATGAATGAGGCTGCCAATTCTAATTAGAGCAATTCTAGCCAGGCAAGTGCAGAAATAATGCACGTGCTTGGGAGCATTTCATCCATCCAATGTAATATTATGTGGCTCATTTATAAATAGAAGCAGAGCAATTTCCCTATTCGTTTAGCATTAAACTGGTGAATGCTGGTACTAGGTTAATCAGTGATGATGACAATGATCAGCAACTTATCAGGAGACCTCCCAGTCTTTAATGTGAAGAGGTCATGCTCTTTTCTAATTGAATATCTATCAATTAGGGTTGGCCTAGTTGCTGATTGGCGAATTTGCACTGGTCCTTGGTGTCTGTAATCATATCTTGCTGCGGTGAGTCACTGTGGATCGATGTTAATCTTTTCGTGTTTCCTGGGTTTCTGTAATGAATTGAATTAACCCAAATATTGGTTGCTTAAATGTCATTGACCAATTTAGCCAAAAGACTTTACCATCCCCAACAAATTGGAGTAACCAGTTAATCTAATATTTCGCTGAATCTAATTTCTGTAGCCATAAGGGGATATCGGGTCTTTCTTATATTCCTCATTAAATGCAATACTGATATAAATCAGCTATTTGCTCTATATGTGACATGATCTGCGAAAAGATGTGTAATTTTCCCATTTGTGTAGAGTGCACTCCGGGGAGTGCACAAAAGTCCCTTTTCCAGGTCAAGTCAGATCTTCTTCGAACCACCCTCTATAACATCTTCAGAATATTATTAGATGGATACCTATATATAAATGTGTGTGTTGATACTGATGTTAAATGTCATCACCATTAACCCAGATAGCAGCACGCTATTATTTACTGATAACCATCAATAACAGTGGTAGAACGCAGCCCAACAAACTCATCAACTATGTAGGCACCTCCACCTTCCTCCTGTAGCCAGCTGACACTTAGTACCTCTACCTCCAGGGGGTGAGGTGATCCATTATCCCCTGCCACCATCCCTGGCTGCATTACTTATTAACATAGAGGTCCCTGTCAGCACCCTATGGTGTCCTGTCCAGCCACACCACACCTCTGTCCAGGACTTCGCCTTTCTCACTGTCCCCACTCCAACCACATCTCAAGTCCAGCATCCATTCCCTCCGCACTATTTGTATACAGATAATATCCCAAGTACCAGTAATTATTCAAGTACTCAGTGCCCTTTCTGTACTGACGCTTGTACATAATTATTTAATTCATGTGATACATCTATGGATGGATATGTAATTGCAATTGTTGAGTGAGGACTCCTCAACTTGCTCATAAGTACCCTTCCACTCTATCACGCTAATCCTTCTTCTCCATTGGCATATTGCAAACAATAGTGAGAGGCTAATGAGTAAGGTGACCCCCTGAGTGATCTGCAGTACCAACGTTACCTACTAGGCTGTGTTGCTAAGGTCATAGATATGTTAGAAATATATTGCCTCAAGTACTTAAGACTATCCCTATACTTCCTAGATATATTAGGCAACTAAGGATCTGGCGACCTAGTTAATATGACTAGAAAATATGACTAGTGATGAAGTGTTTGTAATATCCTCACAAGCTCTTCCTTTTGCTCTTATTACTAGTATCAGGTTGTGGTGCCATTTGAAAATTAACAAGTCTAAGCATGCTCTGCATTTTACTCATGAAGCTTTGCCTCAACCTCCTAAGGGCACTTATTAGTTATGTCCTTGTCCTTGCCCTTATATCTATATAACTAAGTCGGCCCAGAAGTCGCGTCAGGTTACTCCTCCAATCCTCAGATGACCCCCATCCTACTTGCTCACATCTGCTCAGATGCTGGAGCTAGTCATGCCACACCCACTCAGGGATAGGCATGAAGATACATGCCTGCTACATACCCGTATTGTCGATCATGCGATATGGTCGTAACTGGCCTAATGACAGTTGAGATGGTTTGATCAGGGTAATGTGTCCCATGTGCATGTAACATTATGGGTCTTCTTGTTGGAATGACACAGTAGTTTCACATCAGCGGTAATTGGGGCATTTGTTCACTTCTGGGTCATTCATTAAGAACAGGAAAAGATCATGAAATGTTGTCTTGATAGAAATAATTGTGTCAATTATTTATAATAGTATCATTATTGCCATTTTAAATCATTTAAATTTTAATAGAATATGATACATATGTGGGTGATATAGGCCCATGTAAAATACCAAAGATAATTATGTATCTCTAGGCTCGATGCTTCATGATATATGGAATCAGGAAGGGGTCGTGTGTTTTTTCTCTCCCTTTTCCCGAGCATAAACTGGCTGACATGCACTCTGACCCCTGTTGCCAAAACTGGTGCCACATTATGGTATAAAACAATAACATGATAAATCCAGACCGGGTATAGGGTAACTCTGGTAATGATATGTAATCTCTGCCAATAGCAGGTTAGAAAGGGTCAGGGCAGCTGTAGACGTCTATTTGGGATCATACATCATATACATATAATGTGGAAGGGGTAATTTTCCTACAGGGGACTATATATACACAACCAACCACAAGATTATAGATATGAAAAGTGAATGATATTGGGAAATACTTGTTTTATAGGCACATGTATTAGTGAATCAGGCAGGAAATAAAGATACTTAGTACACTTTATAACCCTTTACGGACGGCATGATGTCCCAAGGCAACATTTGTTGAAATTGGTGCTTCATACCGAATTCAGGGCTGCGTGAATGCATCATGACTATTGTCTACTGTACAATATGATATGTCATTAAAATATCATGCCATGAAAGGGATAATTATTAACCCTCCAAGCTGTCAGTTGCTACGTAGTTTGGGTTTCAATGGTACCTCTTTTCAATACTGTATTGTTTCAAAATTCTTTCTAACTGAATTTAGATGGTATTCATATATGTTTCAGATGTTATAGTGATATAATACAGTATGGTTCCATTCTGAACTGTAACAACCTAGAATTTGACCCAATATTTCGTTGTATTATTGCAGGACCTTTGAGCTGACATAACTGCCAGAAGTCAGGAAGATGGCTGCTAACATGGTCCTCGGTGCCTCCCTGCTGGCTGTGCTGGCAGCCTTAACCAGTGCTAACGTGGAGTACCTGTACTACACAGCACCTGGAGGAGCCGTCTATGGAGAACTGGCTGGTCTCTATGGGGCCCAGGCCAACTGGAGGCTCAACGGCTCAGCCCTGGACTACCCAGACTCTGGCTACCAGTGTGTGGAGAACAAGGATGAGCTCATGCGCGGCATCCCCATGCGGTCCCTCTCCATGGACCCCAAGACGAGGAAGGTGCTCATGAACCACTTCAATGCTGACACCAAGTTGTCTATTCTCACCGCCCAGTTGTGCCAGGCCCAGGAGACGTGTGAGAATGCCACCATGACACCCGACTGGGTCTTTAACAATGCGCAGCTGGAGAACAAGATCGGGCCCTTCGCCTACTACAACTCCAAGATCTACTTTATCTACCTACTGGAGGAGGATGAAGGCACCGGCCGCAAGCAGACCATCGAGCTGCGGGTGTTTGAGGGCTGTGAGAAGAAGTACCCAGTGGACGACTGGACGGCCTTCTACATCACCGACTGTAGTCGCAAACTGGCCACCCTGGATGTGATCAAGTTCGAGGTGGTCTCCCCACTTAAGGTCTGCGACACTCTCTTCATCACCAACTCTGGAGGGCACATGATCTTCATGGTCCTCTTCCGGCGAGGCATCTACAACGAGCACCTGATCCCCATTGGGCACAAGATGGAACTCATCATGGTGAAGCCGACGTCGGGGAGTGACGCCATCGTCAAGACACTCCACGTGGAGGAACTGGATATCAAGTTCCTTCGCTATGCTACCTTCCATCTCGGTGCCATCTCGATGAGGAACAACAAGATATGCTGGTCTGCAGTGGATCGGATTATCTGTGCCGATTGGTCGTCCGCTGGTGCCATCAGTAATATCAAAACTATTCTGTCCAAGGGACAAGCGGCACAGGCATGTCTTAGTAAGTACCACAGCTTGAAGCCTTTTATTTCATAACGAGTATTGTCAACCTCACCCTTTAAGCTGTTAAGGGCCGTACACTGCTTCCATGTGTTATGCCTTTTTTCATATGATGCATTCATATAGGCTACGAAAAAATCTATTCGCCATGCCTGCAATTGCTTAGAGGGTGTATCAACCCTGTAGGGTCGGCCTGATGCTTGAATGTGGCACTGACGAGAATTAACTCGCATTGAAGGTTCTTGAGTAGCTATATAAAAAATCTCACATTTCACAATTTAATGTCCCAAATAGGGGGCTGATTAAAATTGCAATTATGAAACAACTTAAATGTTGTACATCTTATAACCCTTTAAGCACAGCATGTTGCTTTAAGGGAACATTTGCCATCATGGTGCACCAGCGCAGTGTCGGAGATTAACTCGCTAGCATTGCATTGGTGCATCATGCCGACCCTGTTGTGGTTGACTCAACAACTAGAGCTCCAGCATAGAGTTGGGAATGCATGACTGCAACACTGGTGAGTTACTCCCCAGGCCTGCATTCATGCACCATATTGTGACACACGGAAATGGCATGATCTGGAATTAATATAACCAAACCAATGTACTACGTTATGTAGTCTGTGCAGCTAAAACTATTGTATCTAAAACTATTCCTGTCCCTCTTTTCTCCAGATGCTGGCCAGACGTTGACATCCCAGATTGCGACAGGAATTGCCATAGCAAACACCGACAAAGAGATGGTCATCTACTTCGGCTGCATTGCCCAGCGGTCTGGGTACGGTGGCGCTGGACTGGTGCGCTCGAGTGGAGGCAAGACCTCTGTGTATCCTCTGATGGTCAATGACACGGCCATCTTTTCAGGAAACATGTTCCTGGTGAGTTACTGCAAGCCGCCCGTCAAGCCTGACCAAGGAGGGAGCAGTGGGGATGACGGCTACCGGTATGTCTTCTCATCCGGCTCCCCAGCAGCGTTCAGTTCACCAACTTTGGCTCTCTGCGCCATCTTTTCTATTCGGCAGCTCTTGCGGCTAGCACTATAATGATGCTTGTATTACAAACATTCAAGTGTGGACATTATAGTTACAGTAGCTTGAGACGGACGTAAGCTGTCAGGAGATACCACTACAGAGGGACAAGGGCCTTTTGAAGGCTTTTGAATGTTGCAATGCACTGTTGCTTTAGAAGGATCATCGCCCACCCAGATGATCGGAGTCCACTTTTCAAGGAGAAAAATCTCATCGGATGTTTGGGATCAGAGAAAGTGCACCCAAACTGCAGTTGGCCATGACAATGACATTGTGCACTAGAGACATGGAAGTTATATTGGATTATTGGAATATCCTTATCAGATGCCCTTGGCCATTGCCTAACTACTCGATGACAACGAAGGTCTAGAAACTAGTCTGGCACAATTGGGTTATTGCTGTCCATGATGTCCTGATAAGCTAAAAGCAACCAGCTAGACATTAATCCTTTAAGGGCCACATAATGCTTTAATGCATTGAGCCCATTTTTGATACACTCAAGAAATGTCATAATGCATGAATGTAGCCCTGCATGGCTAATAGATGGGCATAACACATTAATGCAGTATGTGCCACCCGAAGGGTTAACCTGCGTTCTGGAGTATCATATGAGATAACTATATAGGGGTTGGTTTTGCGACCTTGTGTACAATGTGAACTGTAGCTTGTAGCCCCAAAGCAGCCTCGTGGTGCCTTTAAGTTAGCAAATCTACAGCCATCACCTCCTTATTGGACTGTTTGATTTACCCCTTGGAAATTCCTGGAACAAAATCCTGTCTTACCATGGATAGATAGATATATACATTGCGGATGTATGATACACTTAGGCATTGACATGTACAGCTTGCCCTCTAGGTCAGCAAACTATATCGGACAGACACTGTTTTAGGTGTTTTATAGTATTATATAATAATACTTATGATGTAATATGTTGTATAAGTGATGCCAGACATTGGATGGAAACTTTATGGAAGAGAACAAAGAGATTGGCAAGTCAAAACTGTTACAAGAAACAAAACAAGAAGCTTTGGATGGTTGTATTAGCTTTGGTCAAAGTGTGAACAGTATAACTGTCTTTTTTGGATGGCATTGTTTTTAAAGCAAAAAGCAAAAGTGTAATTTACAGAGTTTTGCATGCAGGCCTAAAAGTACTGATTGATGAGTCAATGTGGATTTTAAGGACTATTCCTTTGGCATTCCTAAACTTGGGCCTGTGGCTTCAGTGCCATAATTATACCCAAACTGACACTGCGTGTGGCCTTGTTCCTTTGAAAAATATGATGCTTCAGATTTCTTTTTATTCTCATATCACCTGTTTCCCTTTGGAGCGGGCTTTCCGGCGTTTTTGTATTTTCTCCCTTCAGTATATTTGTATTCTATACATTGAAATAGTATTTCAGAACAGGAATGAAAAGCTTACTTCCATGTCATTTTATTGGTCGAAAATTAGATAACCCCCGATGGTTTGCCATGTCTCCTCCCTTCTCGGCAGCCTAAATTTGCAAAGTTGGTTACAAAAGCAGAAAAGGCTTGTGTGAGCTCATGGTACGCTTCTATGCCCATGCCTATGAATAAGTCCTGCTATGGTCGAAGTTTTACTGACTGCAAATGGATAGATGCAAATGACACTTGACCTAGGGTTGTATAATAAGTGTAGGCCCTATGTGTGTTTGGAGGGGTGACTGTGTGGTATTAACAGTGACTGTGTGGCATTAACATTAAGTGGGATGAGACCTTCTAACAAGGTCCTTGTGAACGCTACTAATTGTGTGCTGAGATTTATTTTAAAGTCAACAGTGTCCTATGGTGGCTCGGATATAATTAATTATATGGCACTTATAGTATATGAGCACGTGTACTGTGTATATTGTATTTTGATAATGTACGTATATATGTCAAGTGTGTGGCAATAACCAATGTAATTTCAATAACTAACATGAAATAATGCGATATATATATATATGTATATATATATATATATATATATATATATATATATATATATATATATATATATTATAGAATGGCCTTTCTATGTTGAGGGACGATGAGAGATGATTTGTTCTGAGAAGATGTATGACTATTTCAACGCCAATTAAACATGTAGGCGATTATGTTCACGATAAAGAAAATTCCAAAACCAATCTGGAAATTAAATGGCCGAAATCAACATTACACACATTTACAATTACATGCCACCTATACAACATGCTTACTTTGGCTATGTCGTTGATGTATAAACGTATGTATGAGGTTATAAATGCCCTTATATTGAATGGAGTTAATGTCTGTTCTCAGAGCTATGTGGGCGGAATGTTAGTGTTAGACTAGAGTATATCACTGTTTGAATGAATGTAAAAGTCATGGTGGTACGAAACCATGATTGTTGATGTATACCATTTTGAAACTGGGACCTAAAATGCGCAACCCATGTACAAAATGACACTTTGTATTCACAATTGTCAACTGTAGAGTAGAGGAATGTTTGAGAATGAATGAGTGTATGAATGAGTGTATGGAAGAGTGACCCTGATACCTATACCTAATGAATAGATTACATGTGTAGACATTTAGAAAGTATTTTGGCTCTTATAAGGCCTATCAAAAAGTGGGCCTTTAACTTCGCTACCTAAGACCTTCTAAAATATGTGAAATTATAAAACATGTAATATATCATTAACTGATTGCCCTTGTTTTAAGAAGACAAACTATGTAAGCAGAAGTGGTATGTTCATCCCCTTAATTTATTACTGCTCTAGTCAATAGAAAACAGCATAGTCCTAGTCAGGAAAGAAGGTGTATTCATAATTCTTCCTACTACTGTTATGTTATTTCTTGTTTTGTTGAAAGGATTCCCATGTTATAACATTATGACCCCTGTCGTGTACTCCTCTGTCATTGAACCACTGCCAAGCACTTGGCTTATCCTGTACAGTTTAGTAGCTTCTTGTCTATAGGCCTGGGATAGTCTTTGTATAGTAAACTTTAAATTGACTGCTTGTGGAACATACTATTATGTGCTAACACACCTTAAGCTTTCTACGCACTTGATTCCTCTGAAATGAGCCTTTGAAATTATGCAAAATAATTTTCAGTCCATCACTTTCCATTGCCTTATTATGTGCTTGAAAAACACCTTCTTCAAATTAATTCTATGTTCCGTGGCCTATGCCATTGCCCCTTGTGTAGACTCGTTTAGGTTTGTTTCCGATAGGCATAGTCTAGCCTACAATCTGATATTAAGAGTACTGTTGTAGACATATAACACCCTTAAAGTAATAGATATGTATAAATGTAAGTTATATAATCTATTTTTGTATCGTGATGCTTTTTTGAGAGTTGTGTTATTTTGTAAAGTGCCTGAGAAAGCAGCGCGGAACCGGCATATCACTAAAGGTTAAGTTAAAAGTATCCCTAAATTCTTCTGAGGGAGTAGATGTGTATGAAGGGGTGTGAATAATAGTCGTAGTGTAAATAACGTATAAAAGACAGTCATTATGCCATGTAGGACCTATATGTATCTGTAACAATGTGTGCTTTTCTACCTAGGCTAGACCTCGACCAATCATATTTCTTCAACTTCTTCACTTCTGCACAATATACGTCTATATGAAGCGTCCCTTACGATCAAACTATTTTCCTCTCCGATTATTACTTTGTATATAATGTGCGTGGCAAATGGAAAATTGATAATAGACATATACAATGTGCATGTGTTGTGAAGTGTCGGATGTGTGTTCTTCTGTCTAAAACAACTCCAGCTACCATGTTTAGGTCTTCCTGAATATGGATAGGCCTATAATGTCGTTAGCAAGGTTCATTCAGATTTGTATCTCTGATACAAATATATATATAACAGATCTAGTACCTCTTCCTGTTTAATAACTAATCAAACCAAAATTTAAAAAAGGACGGTGCTATATCAACAACTCAGAAGAAAATTGTTCATCCATCTTCCCATACGATTACCACAGCCAATTTTAAGCATTGATCACACGTTAATTTTAGGCTTGTAGTACTCGATGGAAGTAGACCCTCAATGTATAGTACTGCTCACTATGACTATGAGTAGCTCTACACAGGTCAATATAAGATACACTCTTTGGCATACTCAAACAATAGTATCGGCATTTCTTGGTAGTAGTACTATCAATAATACACCATTGTTATAGCACTGTCGTTGTGTTCTATTGTTGAGGACAGCTAGATAAAATTATAGTTGTCATGATTTGCCCTAAAGCAAATTGTCGTCTCAGTCCGCTTCCAATTTTACTAACTGCTTCAACTGTATTGTATGTGTCTTGTGTTGTGTACAGGCGACTTAAATAAACCTAATGTGTAAAAGATATATACTGCCTTTATGTTTATGTCAGTCAGTTTATGTTGAAATAAGTTTTTAATAAGACAAACGGCTGCATCCAAATGAGAAACAAAAACTTCATTTCAGTTCGTCAATCTGTAAACGGGCCGGAATCCTGAGATTTTCTCCCTTCTCTTTATACTACTTACAGGCCGGTACTCGGGCCATGGCGATTCATCCTTTAAGGGTAGCATAGCGCTTTAATTGTGATTTTCTCTTTGTCATCATAATAATATGAATGCAGACCTGGCGAATAGATGCATCTGTATCATGGCGTGCATGATGCATGATTCCAACCCTTACCGAGTGCCGAGGTACTCGTCATGGCTGCATTCATGCATCATTCCAATTAAGGCCATAGCAACACTACGCTGTCCTTTCAACGTAAAGGGTTAAGGACGCATCAATTAATATTAGAAATGCACCGGTTCAGGTAATTAAGGCTGGGATAAGGTCATACTACCCAGGGAGGTCATGTATACTGAGGGTCTCTATAACAACATCCCTCTTTTAACCAATGTACGTTGGAAAATGCCTAGAAAGTGATGGTGAAGAGTGGTCCAGCGGGTCCAAATAACTATATTTACTCGGAATGGGAGCAGGGGAGCCACAATGGTGTAGGCCATGTAATATTTTGGTATAATTTCGTTGTTTCGCCTATACTATTATTTAGCTATAGGGGGAGCCCTGGGAGAATTGGGACAAAGGAGAGCTGGGACACTGTGTATTCTGCCCATAAGCAATAACTTTAATGCATAACCACCGATGCTATTTTTTGGGCCAATAATATTTCTCCCCAGGTAGTGTCCCAGTTCTCCTCGAAGTGTCCCAGTTCTCCCTGGAATTTCTCAAAATTTCAAAAGGCCCTAGACAGGAATCATGGCAGGCTAGGATGAATCTAAATAGTTCAAATGAAAGGTTTATTGGTAGCCTTCCTTCATGAAACAAAGGCATTCGGTTATTGTTGGCATTGTAGAAATCACAAGCAAACATGTTATGATTATAATTTTGTGTCCCAATTCTCCCAGGGCTCCCCTACAAATTAGGGGTGATATGTCCATGGATACTTTCAGGTAATTGCCCCCCCCCTCCCTCCCGTTTAGATTGTTGTCTACCCTGCCGTGAAATGGTAACCATAGACATATTAACGCTCATGTGTATAGCTCTTTTTTGTTGCTATTACACATCTTCTATCTACCAATGTAATTGCATCTGCACTGACTCAACCATCTCCTGATTTTGAAAATCCTCGATCTGCCAATGTTCAGGATTCTATGGAATTCAGTACCACACACTGATATAGGAAAGGGGATGTGACACAAGATGACACATCAACTTGTCTAATAAACACGGTCACATAACACCCAACAATCACCATTACAACCCCCACCCCTGACTGTCCCGGAACTATGCCAACCATTGCTATGTATTGACCAGAGGAAGTCCAGAGTCAGCAAAGTGAATCACCATCAGACTTAAATCACATGTAGACTCAGCAGGGGGTAGTCCTGCATTTAGCATTAGGGGCGGCTGTGAGGGGTGGGTGAGTCATTCCTCACGGCAAGTATTGATTATTGCTCTAGTAGGGCGGGGGCTTCGCGAGCAGCTGGGAGGGGTGAGCTACTCGGTGGACCAAGAACGACGATGGTGGCGCCACCATGTGTGGAACAGGCAATACAACCTCAAAACGTCACTGAGCTGTCCCTGCACCTATAAAGGTGGTGTACTGCAATGTCAAACTACTAAGGGAATGATCATTTTTTATCAACGGGGGGGGGGGGGGGGGAGGGGTTTGGTTTGGGGGGGGGGGGGTAAAAAATTTGGACCCCTCTTAGGGGGGTAAAAAAATTTAACCTGTTTTGGGACAAAAAGCCTGGGCGTTACTATGATTCTTGAGAAAGGGCCCGCGCACGTGCCGATTTTCCACCCATGGGGGGGGGGGGGAATTTCGACCCATTGGCCAGAGGGTATGAAAAAAAAAGTGCACGCTCTGCGCAAAAATCCACCACTCCCTAAGCCGGCATCAAGAACATGCCTCCATACTTCGTGCCTTAAAGGGAAAATGTCTCAAGATCCCCCTATCGCTGGTCTGCAAGGCTGACGCTTTTGAAATGATGCGCATCACCCTCATCGCAAATGGCGTCTGCTAGTAAATGCACCAAAAGGAAGGGAGAAATGACTTAACTTTGTCTACCCTGTTTGGTTCACAATTTCTACTGAAATTCTATTGGTAATTACTGCACACATTAAGAGAAAGACTAAGTGTAATACCTCGTGAAAGACCCAGAATCACTAGTCTACTTTTTGCACATGATGAGGGTGATGCTCCTGACTGATGAGGGTGATGTAGTTCAAGCTTTCTCCAATGATAAGGGTGATGCCTAATTTTGCATTATTGACAATGGTTTGCATTTTTTTCCCTGAAGGTTCATAAGATTACAAGATCACTGGGGTATCAGTCACTACATTTTTTTGTAAGTTTACAGGCAATTGTAGAGAATATAGTTCCTTAAAGTGTATCTTAATTTTGAAATCCAACTGTGGTGGGCTCAGTAGTGTCCCTGGCAACCATAACGCACATGGTGAGTATACAATGAACTACCATGACCCCTGCGCCGTGGCATCCTATATAGGGGGCGTGGCAATGCTACCAGGCAATATACACATAACCACTAGGGCTTTTATATAGACAATACACTGGACTATGTAAAATATTTGCCACATAGTGGAGAAAGACAATGTTCCAATAATTGATATTGTATGCATAATATGACCAGTATAGAGTTATACAACTATAGGAGCTGGCTATGAAATATGACAAATGTATTTTGCCAATTACAAAGAGAAAAAGTAGAATGTAGAAAGCAAACTGGCTGTATAAACCAGCTATCTTCAAACACACTGTATGTTGACATTCATCTCTAACACCAATCAAACTTCATCTGAATTTAGGAGTTAACTGAACCAACCATAAACCAGAACATATCAGAACTTTAAAAAACAGATGTTTGGCATAAACCATGGAAAATGCCATTAGTACCCTATCCCAAAAGTAGTTTTCCTCTCTCTCTAGTTAACATTATTGTGTACATTTAATCTTGAGTCCCCTCTGATCACTTGTCATCCTTCCTGTTGGGCTAAGCAAACAATGTTTTGGCCTAAGCTTTCAATACAGAAATGATATTTAAATTCTGTTTTGAACGTAGTAATCCTGATGAGTCCCCCCACTAATTGGAATCTTATTTTTCCTTTTAGAATAATATCCATGTTACCATTGCAACATTTTAAGAAGAGCACTCAAATAAATACTTGGGCTTTTAAATGGTTGTTTTATATTCCAAATATAAAAGCATGACATGTTTTTGGAGTGTTTTTTAGAAAACCATCACTCTCTACATATCAATGTAGTCTAGAACATTTCTGACTTATTTTTCACAGCTTTTGCCATTGTAGCCCCCTTGGTGGTCAAGACAGTACTAAAAGTCCAGTAGGGAGTACCCTTCTAGCTGTCTGCCCAAAACATTGTCCTTTTTTGCAACATCAAATCAATGTTATTTAATCATTTAGGCCTGAAAACACTTGTTTTATATTCCAATGATAAGGCTTTAACACGATGGCCCAGTGGAGCCTCTGGCTCGAGCAGCCATCTTACCCAAAAGAATTGTATATGTGACAATTGAATTAGCAGGATAATGGGATACAATTCCAAGTGTATGTGCTGAGTGGGTGGTTGGGGCTGTGTGATTGACAGGTGCTCTGTGTGGTTTACCTGGGGACATAGCACATGGGGCTGAGAGTAGTATATATTGTATCGGAACGGAACTATGCTTAAGTACTGTTTATTACTCAATCGAGATGCAGCCAATCAGAGGCCTCCATTTGGTCACGTGACCGGAAGTGACCTACTTAGGGGATTAGTGGTGACGTCACGTGACCTACTTAGCCAATCAGAGGCCGCCATTACGTCACGTGACCGGAAGTGACGTCATATGACCTACTTATGGACCGGAAGTGACGTCATATGACCTACTTAGGGGACCGGAAGTGACGTCATATGACCTAATTTAGGATCACGTGACCGGAAGTGACCTGATGAGTCACGTGACCGGAAGTGACGTCACATGACCTAATGGACAACCGGAAGTGACGTCATGTGACCTCATTGAGGATCACGTGACCGGAAGTGACCTGATTGATCACGTGACCGGAAGTGACGTCACGCAACTTAATGAAGAGATTAGCGTCTTTAAGGGGTCACGCGCTTTAAAATGTTATATATATTTTTTTTGGAGGAGGCGAGTCTCTTATTTTTTTTGTAAACCAATAAAAAACACAACAATATAAGTTTGTTTTTTCATTTTATTTTTTATTAGCGACTGGAAGTGACTTATTTAACTAGGTAGAAGTGTTCTTTAGAGTGTATAAGGGGGGAGGGGGAGGGGAGGGGGAGGGGGGCACTTTAAGATGCATGGGGAGGGGGGCACTTTTAGGATGCATGGGGTGGGTGGGGGGGAGGGGGGAGGGGGGCACTCTAGGGGGGGAGGGGGGCACTCTAAGGGGAGTTTGTCTCTTTTAAGAAAAAAAGAAAGAAAAGAATTTTTTTTATTTTAATCAAGAGACACACTTCTTCCTCTTGAGAGGAAGAAGTGTGTCTCTTAATTTTTTTGTTTAGGAAGTGATGGTCTTTAGGATCACGTGACCGGAAGTGACCTGATGAGTCACGTGACTAGAAGTGACGTCACATGCCCTAATTAGGAGATCAGCAGCGACCGGAGGAAGTGACACTTTAAGAGGACACGCGACTTAATTGTTATAATATTTTTATTTTTTATTTTTTTACTTACTAATAAAAGAAGACGTATGAAAATAAAACACAACAATAATTTTTATTTTATTTTTTTTTATTTTATTTTTTTTCAATTCTAATAAACACTCTATTTTTGATGTAATGTAAGTCTTAGGGTTGAGACTTAGGATCCTGTCACCTTCCCACTCCGCTTTCATAAGCCCCGAAGTTCTCAGATCGTGAAGGTAACGTCTCTCACAACATCCGCCGGGCGGCGGACACCATTCTCGCACTCTTTCCGTTTTTATCTTCACGAAAAGCTCTAAGTGATCGTCGCACACCGCTCTCGGAATCCACTTTCGTTTCTCTCTGAAGTACGTCTCTCTCAGGTGAGGTTTGACTAGGTCATCCAACGTGTCACCACTGAGAGCCATGTAAAGACTGTCGGTGTCCATTTGACAAAGAGCATAATCACGCCGATCGACGAATCTATCCAAAAAGTCGTATGTGAACTCTAACATTTTCAACTTCGCGTACTGGTATACCATGAACCCTATTTGAATAGGGAGGTCGTTCTTGACTGTTTTCGGTTGTAGTTCGACTTCAAACAGATCAGAACTCAACTCGGACGCCTTTTTGAAGCGCCACGAATTGGCCAATAGTTCGAACTTCCGACTGTCAGTGTATCTCACCGCCGTGTGTTTTTCTTTGTTGCAGATTGTTTTACCGTACGTGGCGTTTCCCATTAACTTGTAACAGTCTGACAGAATTTTCTCGTTCTCGTTCACGTCGCCACGTCTTCGCGCCGCCGTTACTTCGTCCGCGAAACCGGCAAAGGAGCGTTTAGGTAGGTATTCTACGACCAGCTGTACTTTGGTGACTATCAAACCGTGCTCTAAATACCACTTGAGAAGTGGCGTTCCCAAGAGAATATTTTTTCCGTGGTAACTCCCTATCAGACATCTCTGAGGTGTGTTCAACAGCTTTTCTTCCTGCGCAAAGTCTGACATGTGAGGTCCTATGTCTGATTTTGAAACGGATACGTTCTTGAAAACGGGGGTCATTTCTTCGAAGTAGTCTCGTAGGTGAGGCGGCGTAGTGATGTCCACTTGAACTAAACCGAACATTTTCCCGTCTTTGACAGCGGAAAGGATGTCGCTCTCGCTCATAGCGTTTCGAGACACTTTCAAAGCGTCAACCTTCCAGTGTTGTTGGGAGGCCTTAACCCGTTCATCTCGACGCTTCATCTCTCTCCATTCGCACTCCCACACGACGACCAGCTTGTAACCTAGCGCTTTCAAGTAAGCGCTTACTCTAGCCGTTCTGTCGCGTCTCTCCTCCCTCAGTGAAGCGCACTGATATCGGTGCGATGGTATGCACTTGTGAGCGTGGAACCAACACCCGTAAAACTGGAAAACTGTATTAGAGGCCGCGTGTAACCCGTCGACGCGAATTCTTCGACAGCCTAGAACCATCTCGCCGCCGTTGAAAGCGTGGCGCAGTTTCACGTCGCGGTCGTGCTCTACGAAGCGTAACCACTCCAAAGCGCTGTGAGAGTTTTTTTTGCCTAATTTCGGGCTTGAACTCGGTCTCAGGTCATCTCACCGCGTAATAGCCCGTGCAGTGCGCTTCGCTCATGCAGCGCAAGTACAGAGAGTTAGCGTCTAGGCCTAGGATGTGCTGGCACGTTCTCCCTTCTTCGCCGTACTTGTGATCCGCGTGGTGCCCTTCTCGTGAAATCTATGGAAGATGATGGAAGGACCACCGACTAGATTTTCTTTGATCAGAGCGTGGAGGACGGCGTCGAACTGGGGGAACGTTGTGAACGCGGCTTCTAGGTTTTGGAAGAGGAACCGTAAAGTCAAACTGGCGAGAGAGATCCCGTCTTTCAACATGTCAATGCCGCGATCTTGGAAAAATTTAGCGTGATTTTTCAGAGCCTCTATGAAAGGTTTGACGTCTTTGTTGTTGTAGTGGATCAAGTAATCTCTCATAGTTTGCATCTTCTCGTCGGACCAAACTTTCTGACATGCGGCGTAGTCGGATTCGGACATTTTGACGCCCGTCAGTTCGCTGTCAAAAGCCAATCTCGGTGGCAGTGTTCTGTTTCCCAGTTTCCTGGTAGACGTCATCCATTCGTAAGGAAAGTGACCTTTCTCTTCGTTTCTGGTGAAAGCTCGCAAATAATTCGCGTAGTTGTAACCGGGTGCCAAATAGTTGACTATGTCCAAGAAAACCGTGTGCTGTGTGTAAACCGCCAAGTATTGATTACTTCTCTTTATGACGCTGAATTCTTGGTTTCTTCGGTCTCCGGAGGCAAAGAACGAGTAAAGGCGTATTTTGATCAGGTTCAAGTCGTAACGCCCCGAGTTGAAGCCCACGACTGGAGCTTGACGGATGTATCTCAGAAGCCGCTTCTTCAGTTGAACTAACGGGTGTCTGGTCTGAGCCGCATCGAAGCCGCCACCGCCGCTGCCGCCACCGCCGCCTGGAGAAGGGGTGAATGCCGCCTCCTCCAGCAGGAGAGCTTCACCTATCGCCGCATCTAACTTCGCTAACGTCGGTCGGTAAAGTTCTAGCACAGCTTCCCCGATGACTTTGGCGTTCTCGTTTATGTGATTTAAAACTCGGTCCAACAAGGGGTCGGAATCTGCGTCGGATTCTCTGACGAAGCAGACCGGCCCCTCCCACCCCGGAAAGTCGGATGCGACGCCAGCTGACAAAGGGACGTGATCCCACAGCAGGGACACGTGTTCGGTCGACGGTTCTCTGCACGGTCTGAAGAAAGCCTCGAAATCGAAGGTGATCTTGTAAGGGTAGATTCCGGAATGTCCGTCGGGAGGAAAAATGGAGAAGTCTGCTAGCGCTTCGTTCTCGAATTTTGGTAGATGCAACCTACGTAGCGCAACTTGACTTGTCGGCAAGAGGAAAGCTGGTTCCTGTGTCTCTTCAGCAAGAACTCGGTGGTGAACGCCGCCTTACACTTGCAACATTCGTATATGCCCGCGTACGCATTGAAGTCCGTGACCAGAGAGACGTGCAAACCGCCTTTCGCCGTCAGGTGTAGGTTGACTTTACCTCGGGCGGCAAGAGTTCTGGAAGGCGGTCTGATCAGAGTAACGCGTCTTCTCAACTTCCGCCCCGGCACCTGACGCGACGCGGTGTAAACCGCTATTTGTATGTCAAACAAGTTCTCTAACGCGGGTAAGTCGCGGATGTTCAAACCCGGAAAGGTTTCAAGTGTGGCAGCGGGACAGAACTGACGTAACAAATCTGAAGCGCGCTTGCTGGTGTTGTATAAGTGAAAGGAAATGCAGCGGAAGACGCAGAGGTTGTCCTTGTTGGGAAAATCTAACACACCGCTTCTCTTTCCAACTCGACCGGCCTGAGTGATCCTACCGCCTATGGGAAATTCCCCCGGTCCCATGTAAACGCAAATGTTCAAATTGGTAGGAAAAAGAACGTGCCACTTGGTGTCAGAGTCGCAAAGTTTCCGTACTTCCTCGCAAGCGACGGTGTTTTCCATCTTTGAGAGGAGCTCTTCCAAAGTTTCTGAATTAGTTATAGTAGGGAGCGGTTGTATGAGAGTTGCGTTGTTCTGGGAGGCGTGAAAGTAGCGCAGTTTGCTCTTGTCTTCTCTGTGTTGTAAGAGTAAGCCTACCGAGAAACCCACTTTGTATCTGAATCTTTGCGTGAAGTGAATGCGATGCATAGTATCTACAGCGTCACTCAACTCGCCGGTTGGTAGTCTGACGTTTGTTACACTCACGCGAGTCCCGTGCATCCTGACACCCGTTCGTATTGCAGGCCAATTCGCCGTGAACGTTTCCTCACCGTTCGGTACAGCACATATGCGCGGAGGGAGTCACCCCGTTCAGAGATTCGCGTCGAGATTCGCGTCGACAGGTGATCTTTCGGCAATCGCCTTCGCCGCATAGAGAGCAAAACTTAGGTATTACTCTACATTTTTCTACGTGTCTGTCGTGATTGTACGGTCTTTTAAAAATTTTGAAACACTTTTCGCAGACGTACTGCGTCATGTTTTTTTGTTTTTTGTTTTTTCACTTTGTTTTTTTTTCCAACTACTTAGCCGTCTATCTATCTATCAATCTATCTATCTATCTATCTATCTGTCTATCTATCTATCTATCTATCTATCTGTCTGTCTGTGTATCCGTCTGTCTGTCTCATACAGCGTACGTCAAACACTGTGTGTGTGCGCGCGTGAGCGTTGAGCGTCTCTCATTCCAAATCTATACCGAGAAATTTGAGAATAATCTCTGTTTTGTCATCCAACTCTTTGAGCGCTCTGGCGGACAGCGTCACCCCCTGCTGTGTGGGTTTTTTGTCAGGACCTTCGTACTTGCGCACGTGGATGAGGTTCTTACCGCTGTAGTAGCTCACAGCTGCGTACACTTCGCCCTCCTCATCCAGCACTGTGAACCAGGGGGTGTGATTAGGTCTTCCTTGCGCGGACGCTGTGTCGCGTATGCGCACCACTGCGCGGATCTCGGCGATGTGCGCTATTAGCTCGCGCAGCGCGTCGGCGGTGAAGTGCACTCGCTTGCCTCTGGTCAGAGACGCCTCTTTCACCTGGCCGTCTTTTGTGTAGCGCGGCCTCCTAGACAGTCTAGCCTCGTCCTCCCAGATCTCCAGCTTCAAAGTCCCGTCTAAGCAGAACTCTAACCCGAGAGGACAGGTTTTCTCTGCTTCTTCTCGTCCATCTTCTTCTTTTTCTTGTATTTTTCTCTTCTTAGTAGGCCTTGTTGTTCTGGAACCCGCCTTAGAACGTTTCAGACCCGCAAGAAGAGTAACACCATCAGCGTGAGCTGAATCAGCAGCAGAACCAATAACAGGAGCAGCGTCTGCGCTGGTATCCGACGACTCGTTGTTGGAACAAGGCAGCCACACGCCGTCGGTGCTGAATGTAGCGGTAGAAGATGAAGCGCCGCCGCCCTCGTAAGGTGGTGGTGAGGGCAGTCGCCACGGACCGGACACGCTACCAGTGGAAGTGAGGTCGAAAGTAGTGGAAGAGGAGAGCCGAAAAAACGTACCGTCCACCCGTAGCCCTTCGGGTTCGTCGTACGCCTCGTCATCAGCGTCGTTCTCTGTCTCACCCTGTTGCTCCTCCTCCTCCTCTTCTTCTTCTTCTTCTTCTTCTTGCTTTAGGGCATATATGTCTACTACGCGCTGCTGGGGCTGAGTGTCCGAATAGCTGTAAGTCTCAGCGCGAGCGGCGTCGATGGCGTCGGTTGATGTAGTGGTGGAGAGGTGCTGTGCAACGTGCTGCGGTTCATCAAAATCAGCAACAGTAGTGGGGAGGTAAAAACCCGGTTGCCAGTACTGCGCTGTGCCAGGAGAGTTGTCGTCAGTAGTAGTAGCGGCAGTCGCAGCAAGAGGTGCAGCAGCAGCAGCAGCAGCAGCAGGCGCGGCAGTAGCAGGCGCAGCAGCCTCAGCAGCAGCAGCAGTAGCAGGCGCAGCAGTAGCAGGCGCAGCAGCAGCAGGAGCAGCAGACGGAGCAGTAGCAGGCGTAGCAGCACCAGCAGCACGAGGAGCACCAGCAGCAGCAGCAGCAGCACGAGCAGCAGCAGCAGCAGCAGCAGTAGCAGCGGCAGCGCGCTTAGCAGCAACAACATCGCTACCACGACGACTACTACCAGTAGTACCGCTACTACTACTACTACTACTACTACTACTACTACCGCTACTACTACTACTACTGCTGCGAGCGCTCGCTACAGCGGGAGGGTGATAAGACCAAGTGGTTGCGGCGGTAGTCTCATTTTCAGTAGCAAGAGGAGACGCTGACGCTAAACGAGCGCTGTTCCGCGTACTCTTCTTGTTCTTGAACTTGCTTAGATCCTTGGACTGCACTAGTTGTTGTCTTTTGCTCATGGTGGTGACTGTAGAGAGCAGCAAAAGACTGAGTGAGTGAATGGGTGTTTCCAGCCCCCTTATATACGCCTTCTCGCTTCTAGAGCTAAGCTACTTACTGCCCTGTTCAGCTGCCGCCGGCTGACCGGCGGCCATTCACAAAGAGAAACAAAAGACATAATGCATGACGTTTTCAGCTGGATCCCTTTCCCCCATTTTGAGAGATCGACTGACATGAGCTAAGCTACTTACTGCCCTGTTCAGCAATTCAACGCGCATTAGCTGTATAAAGGATTAAGCGGTTGCTGCCGCCGGCTGACCGGCGGCCATTCACAAAGAGAAACAAAAGACATAATGCATGACGTTTTCAGCTGGATCCCTTTCCCCCCTTTTGAGAGATCGACTGACATGAGCGGGCGGTGTACCGACTGTGCTAATTCAACGGGCATTAGCTGTATAAAGGATTAAGCGGTCATGGGCTTAGAGTGTGTATACAAAAAAACTACAGGAGGCGTGTGGCGTGAAGCAGGACCCCCTAAGACGAGTGTGTCTGTCTGTGAGTAGAGTTGTGTGCATGTGGTGAGCGACTTAAGTGTAAAACAAAAAATCACCGCCTCCTGCCATGGTGAGTTGACCGGCCGGCGGCGGCCGGCTAGTTCAATAGGGGTGACAGCTGACTAAGGCTGTGCATGAAAATCCGATTTTCACCTGACCTCTGACGTTTGTTACAATGAATACCAAAGGGAGAGAGAGTCGTCCTCAGGTAGGGGGTAGGATAAGGAAAAAAACGACATTTTCAGCTGGCCTCCACAGATGGCGATGACATACTCCTCGTCATCTAAGCTCTTAAGAAGCTCTTAAGGAGCGGAGCGGCTGAAAAGCGTCATGCGGACAAGTCGCTAGACAGCTGGGGTGCTGTTGGAAATAGGATTAAACTCCCTCTGTATAAAAGCTCTGATTTCTGTTGGAAAAAAAACCATATCACCTCTGACCACAGTAACATCTACTACCACCACCACCACTACCACCACCACTACCACCACCACCACCACCACCGCCGCCACCGCCGCCGCCGCCGCCACCGCCGCCAAGACGAGACGAGATGGCTCAAGCTATTCCACTTTCAAGCTCGCCTTCACCCCCTTGTCCACCTGAAAAATTAATGCGGCTTCACGACGTGAGACGAGCGGTGCAGGCCGATGGGGAGAGTAGAGAGGTAGGACAGCAGCGCTTAGCATATAGCGACGCCTTGCTTCGTCAACTAGGTAAAGAGTTGAGCGGATCTTGGAGAGTGTTGGGCAGTAGCTTAAAAGTTACCGCCGCCCGTATGGATGCTCTAGTAGAGCGCAGTGTCAAGACACCGGAGGAGCTGTGTACGGCGATGTTCCGAGCTTGGTGGGGTGAAACCCAGCATCGTTATAGATGGGGAGAGCTCGGCCGCGTCTTCAGCCGCATTAGACGAGTGGAACTGTTGGCTCAGCGGATGACCCTTCTCCACAGGCAGGGGTTGGATTTCGAGAACCCCGACTCGCACGCGATGCATAAGCACTTGGGCGCCCTTGGCAGACGCCTAGGTAGCAGGTGGAAAGAGGTGGGGGGTCATTTAAAAATGTCGCCTGAGAGGTTAGATAAGATCGCTGAAGAATGCGAATGCGGAGGAAGTCCCGCTGAGTGGGCCTTCTAAGTGTTGAAAATGTGGCAAGCTGAAGCTGACAGTGCCGGCAGTACACCTTTTGAACTCCTTCGAGTGTTGACTGAGGACATGGGAAAGTTTGACCTCGGCATCACGATATTACTTGACTTTATCAAGCAAGAAACAACGAGAACAACGGACATGTGAATTGTTGTGTTTTATTTTCATACGTCTTCTTTATTAGTAAGTAAAAAAAAAAAATTATAACAATTAAGTCGCGTGTCCTCTTAAAGTGTCACTTCCTCCGGTCGCTGCTGATCTCCTAATTAGGGCATGTGACGTCACTTCTAGTCACGTGACTCATCAGGTCACTTCCGGTCACGTGATCCTAAAGGTCTTTGACATATATATACTTACAAGTATACTAAATACATTTGCCATATCTGCAGAGATTCACCAGATTCAAGTACATGTACTTACAACTATGAAGCTGTTTGGCATTGTCACTTTGTGAGGAATTTCACTCCTAATTTAACAGTTTCATGAATATGACTGTATTTTTTTCAACATGCGGCTTGATCAGCATAATATACATACACCATCTAAAATGCCTTATGTAAATATGAATCCTTTTTTGAGAGGATATGGCTAGAAAAGTGACCGCTGCTACTACCTTTGTCATGGTTATTTGATATCGAAATATTCAGAGCTCTGCACTTGACCTTTTGGAGGATGCCATTTCTCTCATGTTTTAATACAAAAGTTAAATGCTTTAAAATAGCTGCATCATCTGAGTACTTGTAACATTTTTGTATGAGGTAATCTCATTTACCTATAGTTAAAATGGAGGAAAATACATGTCTTAAAAGTTTGTTTACATATATATATATTTATCTATACAATATGGACTTCCTATCTATTAAACAGAAGGAACAATGTACCAGACTTGTCCAAGCATTATCGATTACTTTCTGAGTTGCATATATATCTTGTTTCCACACAAAAATCTGTTTAAAGCCCCTTTTTTCTTAAATAT
Source organism: Harmothoe impar (assembly GCA_947462335.1). Taxonomy (NCBI): domain Eukaryota; kingdom Metazoa; phylum Annelida; class Polychaeta; order Phyllodocida; family Polynoidae; genus Harmothoe; species Harmothoe impar. The sequence continues at coordinate 62,135,499 of OX381707.1, read as the reverse complement.
AAAATTGGAGTAAAATGAGTATTACCCATTTATGCCTTTGTCAGCAATAACACTTAAGAAAAACCTATGTGCGTGATACCTATTGCAACAGGGACACACCCTCTTATTAGCCCTTCCTTTTTCCTTTTTGTTCCCCCAATATTTTGAGCTATATGTGTGCTATTATCCAGCTGTGATGTGTTATGCCGTTAAGTCAAGCCTACACAAGTACATATTTAACTAATGCAATTCATTAGAAACACCATTACAAATATACTTAACGATGAAAAGGTTTTATAATTACTATCATCATTTAATCACTATTTTGATAATGTAGTTAAATTAATTTAGCATGTAAACACTTTAAGATAACTGGTTTTCCATTACAAATTATTTTCAATTAGCAAACCTGTTTTAATATCACTCTTTCAGTATAATATCAATTCGCTTTATCTCCATTTTCTTCGTGCGACTAGAGCCCGCCAGCCTCCCGTATAAAAACAGTACACTACCACGAACCATAGAAAAAATCACAAGTTTTATAGAGATTGTTATCATTAACCAGGCCCGTAACTAGCCCTCTTCGCGGGGTGGTTCGTTTTTGGATATGGTGGAACTTGATACAATTATTTCAATGGTGGAACTGGACTTTTCTAATATGAGGTGGAACTTTGTGTTATATATTTAAAGAGAAAGCTGAGTTTTGTGTATCTAATCCATCCTTCATATAGTTTTCTCTCTAGAATCCTTAATAATTGTCTGATCGACATGCCGTAAAAAATGAGAGGTAGACAATTATGTCCTCTTTCCACTCAGCTAGGGTGGAACACTTTTCCTCATTCAGGGAGGGTGGGGTGGTTCGTTCGAAACGACGAACCCCCCCTAGTTACGGGCCTGTTAACCCTTTGTTTGACCCTGTAATAACTCACAGGGGTTTTGAACCATTTAAGATCATTTTGACAATTAAGTTATTAAATATGATTTGACATTTCTTCCAGACTAGTTCCATCTATTTACACTTACCTAATGCTAACCTTATTTAAGTCCACACTTATTTCCATTTGTGAAAATAAATAACTTATGACAAGTTACCCACACTATTGCAGAAAAGGGACTGGGTACAAGTTCTATACCAAGGTATGTATTTCGGAAGCTGTGCCTATGTTTTCAACCATTGCTATACTTCTCCCCAGTTCAAATAAACGAAAAGGTCAGCGAAAAAAAAAGGACCCATATACATAGGATACAGGCATATCCACCTCGATGTAGTGGGGAGAGGACTTTTCTTTATTTGACCTGAAGTCATCTTATGATACTTCAATAATAATACCAACCCACTATCCCTCTCATGTTTAAGCACTCGTCAATATAAAAACAGAACTACTGTCTAAGGGAAGGCGAAGTCATCAATGGTGAAGAAAAGACACATGTGGGGCAGGTACAACTAAGACGTATAATTGTGTACAGGCAAGGGAAAAGGGATATCCAACGAAAATGTCAACTTTAAAATTGATATAATAGGCTTTCCAGTGATAAATTACACAAGAAGATATCATTTCTAGTTTTTGAGAAATAGCTATTTGAATATGGGTGGGCATTGCCCTATCCAAAACCCAAATTAGCTCTAAGTCTCATAGTTTCCAAGATATCTCTATCTAATTAGCATAATTAGAATAATTGGAAAATGATCATACATTTTCATTCAATAGGCCATAGATTTTGATCTAGAAATGATAATTTTATTCTGTTTTGACCATGGTAATCCCCATGAATCATTCTATCAATGGGATTCTTTATTTTCTTTATTTGGAATGAAAATGATGTTTCCATGGCAACACATATCAACAAATACACCCATTTAGGCTCTAAAACGTTCTTTTCACATTCCAAATAAGGAAGCTTTCTACCATGGAATGTTTTGTATGAAACTACTGAATTCGCCAGAAAAAAGTACCAAAAAGCAAATATTGGCATGTTTCTACCATTTTAGGCCATGGTGGAGCCCCCTGGTGGCTAAAATTGGTACTAATCCTGCGGGGATACCCCTTTCTGCTTGCCTGCTCACATATGGGGGTAGGGGGAGAGAAGGGGGTATTGTCCTATTTCTATACTATCATAGTGAGGTTATAAAAATAATGGCACATGGGTTTCGTTGAAGCATTATGCACTGGCCCTGCCAGAGCCATTGTTTGCGTGTACATATTATATGTCTATTCCTTTTTAATTGTGGAATAATTCTTGGAATTGTTTAAAATTTGACTACCAGCCATCGAGAAAAAAACATGTCTAGTTTATCCTATGTCATTGACATACACACTCAAGATCATTATTATACATATAATAATTCTATACATGTAGTTAATAGATACATTGCTTATTTACTCCTTTTGAGTGTGGTGTATACATGAGTTTTAATATCACCAAGAATGTTTTGTGTACAAAACCCAAATCTTCATGATTCAAAAATAAAATAGTATTTAAATTAAAATTTGCAGAACTTACAAAAAAGTTCTTTAAAGAATTACCTTTGCACAATTTATACTTTTCTCGCTTCTCTATAATTTCTATTTCCGCCGGGCCTGAACCTCAGGAATATCATCAACATGACAATGGAATGACGTTTAACAACAAAACAGAGACTACATCGAGTCATCTAACATGAAATAAATACCACAGGGTCTTTATACAATGTCAGTTATGCATATCGACTTTAGATTATATCAACATTTTTTTCCGGCCAGAAAAAAACCCATAAACGATAAAGAAGATACTCTTTCCCCAAGCGCAGTGACCTATATATATATTTATTTATAATATGTACATGATTATTTGGAATACAAATGACCTTTCCCTGTGACCTTGGAGATGACCTGTAGGTGACCTTGACCCTGTTATTCGTCGACCGTGAAGGGGTTAACCTGGAACATGAAGCAGTGATTGCAGACGCGGACCGGCTTCGTGTGACCATAGTGAGGCAGGGGGACGGCATTGGACGAGCAGCGACCACAGAATATCTGGGGGAAAAGACAAAAATGTAAAGATTGATTGTTAGCTTAACATCCAGATGGCAAGTTGCATTTTGCATTCCAGACTGTAGAGTGAACTTGAAAACATTCATAGGAAGTGAAACAAAATCAATTTCCCAAATAGTACAGAATTTTTAGGTAAATGGGTCTGGAATTATGAAGTTTGAGTACGCCTAAGCTAGTAGGGGGCTAGGTGCATATATACATAATCATATCTGTTATTCATTTATTGCATATCTATGGAATTGTTCATGATCTTGTATTTGTTGTCGCCTATTTATTATACTTTTTAAAGATCTCGTTGCATTTCTTCCACTGCAAAGAGTCCAAGAACTATTTTATGACAGTTCTGACCGAGTGGCCCTTACCTTGCCACAGTTACGACAGTGGTGGCGCCTCCTGACGAATGTGAACAGCGCTTCACATGACTCGCAATGCGGGGACTCGTCATCCGGTACCCACTTTGGTGGATCAACTGAAAATAATAAAATAAATGTGCTATTAAACTATTGTATCAGAACCAAACAGAATTTTTCTGAGAGTTTTTCCTGGCCTGTACGTTAGTTACTGCATTATAAGCATATGCAATCTTTTATATACATGTAGATTGTTTAGCCCAAAACCCATTAAGGTGGTTCTATTTAAATCTTTTATGCTGCTATTAAAACTGGCACTTGAAGAGATAAGGGCCTACACTTACCTTCTTCAGAGGTGCTGGGTTCACCCCTTATGGCGGCATGTACTTCAGTGTGAGAGGCATTGTCTGAGCTGCTGTCTCCAGACTGCTCGCCTGCAAGCTGCTCCTCGCGCGTCGTACTGCCCTCGTCTCCGCTTTCCGACCCCTCCAGGCTGAGGAAGGGTTCTGACGAGTTACACTCAAACACCGCCTTCAGAATATGACGCAAGTCACTGGCATAGTTTGTCTGAAGTTGGTCAGCCACCCCTGGGGAAGTAAAGGAAGTTTCATCAATTAATTATATTTTTGCAAAGATTTTCCTCTAATGGCAAACATAGTTGGGGATATTGTCTTCTCTTACTGGATACCAAGTAGTAGTAGGACATTCTATATCTAATGATCCGGATAAGCAAGAGAATTCGCAATAGCTTTAACATTTGCACATAATACCAAATATTTTTATTCATATCAGTATAGTTAGATACACCAAACTAGGATTTTAACATTTTAGTATGAATACTTCTGAGTAGCTAACAGTACCAACCTGATATGCACACAAAGAGTCTGTGAATGAGGTCGTTAGAAGATTTGAACCCAGAGCGAGCTTCCCTTCGTGACGCCAGTTCAGCCGCTTGGATGGCCAGAGCGATCTCCTCATCGTCATGGCAGTCCGAGTTGTAGCTACTCGTCTCACTACTGTTATAACTGGGGTAGGAAAAGGACCTTAAAAAAGTATGACTATATATTTAAATTAAACTCCTTCCCCTGCCTACCATTTGCCAGTTTGTCCAAATTAGCTGATCTTTCTTACTAAATATTCCCTCTGCTTATCCTCGCTCCTACCTATATCCCTCTGCCTATCCTCCTCCCCCCCTATCCAATCTTCTTGATGCCCTGCCTTTTACTATTATTGTTTATCGTATCTACATCTATTCATTCCCAGCCTATCTGTTCCTGACCGTAATCAACTCACCAATTCCCCATGTGCACTTCTCCTAGAGAGAGAGGGAGGGAGAGGGAGGGAGAGAGAGAGAAATGTGCCTGCATACAGATTAAAGGGATAGGTATGGATCATAGACAAGGGAGGGATTAAAGGCTATGTATGTAGGATAGACAGGGAGGTATGGACAGGAAATAGATGGAGAGGATATTGGATAAGGTGAGGGATAATGGTATGAGAGTTATAAGTCAGGATCCTACACATTTTGATTCAATTGTTCTTTAGAACCTTAGGTATCATTACAACTCTATTGATTTCTGGTAGTAGACATCACTATAAATGCAAATTGCTATGGTCATATAATGCGCTTTCACTCGCAGTCAGCTCCCTTGGGAGCATGCTCAAGAATTTGGCAGGCATTGAGTCCTTGGATTGGGAAGGACATTGGAACTATATATATGGTAGGTTACTAGCCCTTTGTTAACTCTCCTATTACATATTGCAGTGAGAGCTTTTTGTAAGAGTTCACCTATGTACAGAAGAGAAATGTACTTAGGTATTTTCCAATCCTGCTACAGGACAACTGACAGCATCTTATCAACTATATCTCAAGTATTATCTCTGTTCTAATAATACTGTGATGCATAATAGGCACATTACCTAACTGTAATATCTAGTCAGTCTAAGCATGGGCATAGGCCTTAAGAGAATAAACAGTGGCAGAAAATCAAAAACATTCCTGATTATCCTATGATAGAACCAATATGTTTCACACTCTGCATTAGCATTACTAATGGATATGAAAATTACCTAAGTGAAGAGCTAGTAGATAATGTTGATCTCAAAGGGGGGATATCCATGCGACCCTAGAGGACTAGTGTCTATTGTAGACCCCTGACAATGGGCTTTTATGGCCCCCATAGAATGGCCAAAATTGGCTGTATAGAGCTCCCACTATCTGTATACAGTGAGCTATTAGTATTACATTCTGGTATTCCTTTCATTTTGTAATGAACAGCTAGACTTGGGATGACATTGCCATGAGGCTTTTTAAAAATGAGAAGAAATGCATATGGGGAAGGATGAGAGGGGATGGCATGGCATTAGAGTAGTAATACTGACTAGTGTTTGTGTCCTATGTATGTTCTGTATTTAAATATGATTTTCCTGAGGGAATGTCAAATTATAATCTCATATCATATGATGCATGGGCTCCCAGGCTCATTTTATGTCCCCTTTAGACTCCCTTTCTGGATCCACTCCACTAATTCCAATAACAACCAATACCTTGTTATAAAGAGAAAAATTTGCTCCTTATAAGCAATGTTCCTTGTGACCAATACTAAATATAGAGAGAATGGGTAATTCTGGCAATGAAATTATTTCAGTCCTCCTTATGACGTCACTTCACTATATATGAGATGTCCTGGTAAAGAGACCTAAAATCACATGAAAATCATTAGGGTAAATTTAGGAAGAGTAGGCTAGGTAACAGTGATGGATTCTAGGATTTAAAAGAAATATAATCTTGAACTGCACTAAGACCAACTAAAGCTCTGCAGTAAAATATTAAAATGAGATATTACCAAGTAACAACTTTTCCAAGCTATCAGCATACTTCAATACTAGGTGTCATTTTAGTGGGGATAAGAATAATTGAAATTAAGCAATAGACTATGCTAGAAGGACAAACAGATAGTATAGTTGTTGCTAGGTCACTAATTCTCTTGGCAACAAATGATATCCTTGGAATCTTTAGGCTCACTTTGGTGGGGCTACACATTATTTATAATGTGTGTCGGTAGGTAGATAAACAGTACGTTTTCAGTGTAATGGTTGTGTCCCTTTACTGGAGGTAGGCATCATTAATATTTAGCTATTGGTACATTTTAATTGGTGTTGCTAGGAAAATAAACAGTGAGCATGGCTGTAGCTAGGTAGCCGATTCTCTTAGCAACAAACAAAAAGCACCATCAGAATCCTTGGTGTTACTTTTAGTGGGGGTAGGCATAGTTAAAATTCAGCTAAGGACCCTGTAAATGTGTGTTGCTAGGCAAATAAACAGTAAGAATGACTGTTGCTAGGCAAATAAACTGGAACAGTGGCTGTTGCTAGGTAACTAATACTCTTAGCAACAAACAAAAAACACCATAAGGATCCTTGGTGTCATTTTACTAGGGGTAGGATTCATTAAAATTCAGCTAAGGGCCCTGTAAATGTGCGTTGCTAGGCAAATAAACAGTAAGAATGACTGTTGCTAGGCAAATATTTGAATAAGCGACCAGAAAATAAGCTTATTAAAGTCAGAAAGGTGCATTTATTGTGGATGGGCAACCCAAAATTGTTTCTAGAGGGTTTTTTAATGTTCGTGCTGTATACAATTGGCTATAAGTTTAGGTTGCTATGGAAAACTGCTGTTGCTAGGTAACCATTCATCCTGGCAACAATTCATGGATACCAATACATTCTTTAGGGTCAATATAGGGGGGGTAGGTATCCATGCAACTTTTCTAATACCAATATATATACTCATTATTGAAGGTTTTGGTGATTTTTAGGATTGCTAGGGAAAATGGTTGCCATGGCAACAAGAAAATGGAATTTTCAGATGACAATATGGGTCAATTTTAAGAATAACCCATAAGGAGTCACTATACCAACTTTCACGCTTGTATCGCATTTTGCACGATTCAACTGGTTATCCGTCCCACTATAAGCCATTTGAGTATGTACCCATGGGGGGGGGGTAGTCCCAATGCGTATATGGTGCAACAGGGGGGGTGGCGGGGGTCTATTTTGGCCAAAATTATGCGTATGTAATTAATGGATGGCCCCTTGGGGGCCCAGGCCCCTGGAAATTATATTATATTGGAGGTCCAAACATATCCAGGCCCTGTCTACTCAGTGATTCGGGGGGCCCGGCCACCCTGCCCCCCCCCATTTTCCTAAGCAACTGCTGGGGAGAAAATGGAGGAGGTGTGGGGGACGCTGGAGGAGGGATGCAGTTGGGGGCACTTGAGGAGACCTCTGGAGGAGAGATGGGGTACTGGAGGAGGGATGTTGGACACTGTGGGCTGATGTGTCCCATCTGCCTTGTAGAGAATGCATTATTTCTTTATGGTGTCCCACCAAACATATATATATATATATATATATATATATATATATATATATATATATATATGGTGCCCTGTTCTTTCTCCTGGGTGTTCAACCACATCATAATGTTACGTAAAACCGCCTCAAGGGTGTCCCTGCTAACTTCTATCATGACATCTCCCTTCTATAGGGGAACGTTCACAAATGACGTCACCTGCTAGGGGGTGGGTGGGTCTTTGGGTTTAGTGACAAAAAGTGACATGGGGGTGGGGGGTTGTCAAGGTCTGTGTGACATCACCTTTTCAAGTCCAGACATATTTATGAATAAAAACAGTATAGAGCATAGATAAAAATGAAATGTGAAGTATTCTGTATGTGTAGGAAGGTGTAGGAAAGTGTATTCGTGAAGGAATAAAGTAAACACGTTTCTTAGATCGGAATTCCGGAAGTCGAGTCCCGGTGTTGCACCGTTTATTCCGCCTTGTGAACGCTCCCGGTTTTCCCGCCACCACAAAATGAAAATGACTAATTAGGCTGTGGGAACTTTACTGATATTGTGCCTATTATGACTGATATTCAATGTATCAGTATCTCTGCTATCTAGCTGGAATGGCAACTAATTGGCCATTGTCACATGGTGTAAAAAGTGATTTAGACTAGTACCGGTCATCAATGTATAATTATGTCAATGCTGCTATAGGACATATATATCAGTGAGGGGAATTTAGAGATTATTCAGGAATGAATGATTACCCTAAATTTTCATGTAGAGGCCACAGCTAATAGTCAGATTGTCAGTGTCAGACTTATGGGATCGACCTTGACCAAAGTAAACGGGTGGTTAATATGCAAGTTTTCGCTATATAGTACTGAATTCGTCCAATTCATACCCCCTTTGAGGTTTATACAATTTTCCCAAAGTCTAGGTGCAGCTAATAAGCAAGTAAGGCTTATACACGAGAATTTGCGGTAGATTTATTCAGTACAATCCTATATGAGTGCCCTGGCCAGTGGAGGCATGATTACCCCAGGCACTTATACAAGACTGGTGCTTATTCAAAACTTAGTGCTTATATCTCCCTGCCTTTTATATCTCAGGTAGGAATGACTAGTATTAATTATGATCTGTGTGAGACTGCATTTAGAGGATTTCCTAGCGGGGGGGGGGGGGGAGGAGGGGGGGGGGGTCTTCAAAATTAGTGACGTCTTTCTTAGGGGGGTTATTGCTGGTAGGTGACAAAAGGTGACAAGGGGGTGGGGGGGTCCTGAAAATGGCCCAAAAAAAGGTGACGTCATTTGTGAATGTTCCCTAGCATGTCCCATGTAAATCTTATGTAACCTAATTCTTATCTCCTAGGTGTCAAATCCATTTCCTATTGTTCTCACCCTTCCTCCAGGGTCTCTAACCAGTACCCAGTATCTCCTCCAGGGTGTCCGTACTAAGCTCTATGGTGACTTGTCCTTTCCATAGCATGCCCCCTTCAAAACTTATGTTACCCAATTGTTCCTGCAGGGTGTCAGATCCATTTCCTATTCCGCATTAGCAAGATACAGTAGCTCCACCTGATAGGAGTATATGTCACTATAAGAAGCTGAAGCTGGTACCTGCCATGTCCAAAATAGGAAGTTTTAGGGGTCGTAATCTGTGAGTATTATGAGTGTGTTGTTCCTGGTCACTAGCTATGTCACTTGTCCAGTATAGTGTAGTGGTTATCACCGTGGACACATAGTCCAAAGGACCTAAGCTCAAGTCCCTCCCAATCCTATGCCTAAACTGGTCAAAAATATGTATCGTATATATTTTAGTTTAATTTGTAGAAGTGAGTACCAGTCTTGAGGATTTGTTAAGATCAAATAGTGTGTTATTCTGTTTCCATTCCCTTACAAATGTAATTAACTTGATTGATATGTATTTGACTGAAAATACTTGGTTTCCTGTAGTATGTATATGTGGATCAACAAGGGAAAAGGGACCTCCGCGGGGGATTTTTAGTACCAACTTTTGCCACCAGGGGGCTCTATATAGCCAAAAAGGACCAAGATATAGCAAAAACTTATCAATACTACTTTTTTATGTAGAATATGATAGGCCACGTTAGAAGATTCCATTTTTGGCGAAAACATTCCATATTTGGAATGGAAAAGAACATTTTTGGGCCTAAATTGGTGTTTTCGCACATGTTGGTTGCCATGGAAACATGATTTTCGTTCTAAATCGAAAATTTTAAAGGATTGAATGAAAGAAGGCCCCAAAAAGATTTCTATGTTGAAAACAAAATGTAAATACCATTTTTAGATCAAAATCTGTGAGCAATTGTTTGAAAAAGTTTGGATATTTGGTAATTAGTACAATTATGCTAATTAGATAGAAATATCTCTAAAATAAAGGAAGATAGAGCTTATTTGGATTTAAGATTGGACCGTCACCACAAATATTCAGAGAGCCAGTACTCAAAAACTAGAAGTGGTACCTGCTTATAAAAGATATCACTGGAAAGCTGATGACATCGATTTTATTATTGAGATTTTACATTGGAGGACCCTTTTCCCTCGACTGTCCACATATGAAGAAGGACAAAGTCTTACCTTTAAATGGAATAAGTTTGCTCAATAGGTAAGAATGGTTATAGCAATGGGTAGTGGGAAATGGACGTGTACACACCTCTAGAATCGAGATGCTTTGAGAAATAGCGTCTGTTTCGGTAAAGGTTCTGTATTATCGCCCATCATTGAGTCACTCGCTCCACCTACCCACTCACTTAGTTTTAGCGATTAAAGGCAAGTATAAAATTCTAACATCGGCCCAGAAATGTATATATTTCCTGAAAGCTCTATGCAAACGTGAACATATAAAACAAGAACTAGCTTCTTAGGTGGATTAGGCCATGAGAATGAAAGTCAGAGTTTACCGTCAACCGCCCGCATGCCTTTGAAGGGGCCGCATGAAAAGTTCATTTATAATATTTGAACCAGCAGCTCCGCTGCTGGAGATATTGGCGCGGGAAAAAAGTGGAGACCGCGTTCGTCTGCCCTACTATACTGCATGGCGGGAATGCCTTAGCCTATCGCAAATAGGCTCTGTAGTGTCGTGAAAATTCATTCTCCCAGCAGATATTTGGTCTCTTGTCTTCTACAGTTGAAAGCAGAGAGTAGGATGGAGAGTGAGCAGACGAATTGCATTCTTGGGTAGGCTCCCGATTTCCCTGTTGTTGTTTAATAATCATCAGATGTGACTTGAAGGGGAGTTGAGCTTAGGTCCTCTGGACTGTGAGTCCACTGTCATAACCACTACACTATACTGGACACAGATGACATAAGGAGTGTCCAGGTATGACCTATTCACAATACCTGCACCAAGTTTGTACCCTAATCTCGGCCACGAGATTTGGCTAAGCTGGTTGCTGTGAGTACTGGGAGTAGACCTAGGACCAGTGGAAATGGTGCTGCCCACTGATCATCTCGCTAATGCCCTATAGTGCTCATCCCTCCTCCAGAGTCTGCCACCATACCTCTTTGTAAAAACCATGCATTTAAGCTGCACAACCCCTATTCCAGGATGCCTCATTATGGTACACGATCCCTCCTCAAGGGTGCCTCAGCTAACCTCTATATTAGGCTAATCATCACCCCTGGGTCTCCTATCCAACGTATTGGCTACTTCACCCTTACATCAGTTCCTATGGCTGTGTCTCACGAACTTGGGCCAATGTGTTTGTCTATGACCAGGTGCCGTCTATGACCGGGGCCCATCTATGACCCGGTGCCGTCTATGACTGGCTATCTAAAAAAGCTGTTTGGAGGGATAAACTTTTTTTCTAAAATTCTTTTTACAATTTCTATTTATACCCACTGTAAAGCTGTAGTTCCTTCTCCAGTGTTTTGTTCCTCCAGGTATCCCATTTCACCCACATGGTCCATATACCTTCTTCACTGTGTACTCTACCTATCTATTCAAATGTACTTTACTACCTTGGGCATCACTAAATGTTATAACACAACCTAAAGTATGATAATCCACCTGTAAACAGAATGCAAATCCCAAATCCCAGTTTCAGGTAGGATATCTACTATAACCTTTAGTGCTCAGAACTGCCCATATCCAGCATTTCAAATCCATTTTTCTCAGCTTCTAATAAACTTAGAAACAAAAATATACATAATCCGGAAAGCTTATAACATAGAGCAACATCTATGGCTTAATTTTTTGTGCTGTCCTTAACGTTAGGAAATTTGGAAATTCCACATATTCCTGTGGGCTAAATGCAGATAGAAAATTACATGAACAAAGTATGTACATTAAATCAAACAGTTTTATTAGCTCTATTTCTTTTGCATAGTGCATCATATATACAGACGTCTCAACTTAAAATGTGTACATCTGATAAAAAAAAATTAAAAAAATTTAAATATAGGCTACCCAAGCGCCTATATTCATTCAAGGCTACCCATGCGCCTGTCATATATAGTCTTGTCATGTCTACTTAAAAATGTTGTAGCTGTTGGCTATTCTAAAATAGGCATCGGCTATGAAAAAACTCCAGATTCGAAAATAGGTTGTTCAGAAATTACATTTTATTCATTCTGACATACGGCTCGTAATCATACAGTCGGATAGTAACAATCAAATATGCTTCTGAACACCAGTGGTCATATGAACATACAGGAGGTATACGCTCACGGTCTAGTACATAATTCCTGAGATCCAAGGCTCTCTTCCATCTTGATCGACTCCATCTGGACCAGACTCCACAGAGGGAGTTCTGTGCCTGGAGTTGTTCACCAGTGCGTCTATCTCCTCTAGTTCCCCCAGAGGGTGGAACAGAGAAAGACGCAGGGTGACCAAGTTGGAAGCAGCAGCAGGACTAGGCCAAAAAAGTACAACAGAGTTCGGGGAATCTCTGTTGTGGAGCAGGCAGGCTGGCCGAAGTGCACAGCAAGACTGGGTCCTCGATTAGCAGAACCTCAGGTCTTATATACTGATCCTTATGTAATTCTCTCCATTACTCGTAAAAACTTGAGTTCCCGAGGAACTCCGGGTAACCATGCACCGGTGCATCCGGACCGACACGGTACCCGGGATACATCGGGTGACACGTGGCGGTCTCGGCTCAATGCACATTACCAGGTCGCGCTCCACCAATCCTCAGGTGCAGGCTTATGTAACCACATACCCGGCACTAGACAGGAGTGCGGCCTGGATACACGGCAACACACATACTCAATATGACCCAAACTGGTTCTATAGAAATAGTACAGCGGCGTCCTACTACACTACCCCCCTTCAGACAATATCACAGCGTCCAAATAGCGGCACAAAGTGCAGTATTTCTTTCATACTACCTTGATATAATGACAAATTTTATCTCCAAACAACCCAAAAAAACATATTGTCTCCAAACATATACATAGTGGAGACCAGCGTAACTCTTTCTTAGAACAACTTATATGTATTCTTGAGTATAATAGATATGTTTTCTTGTCTTCATCCTTTTTGATATTAACGTCAATCATATCAATCATCAGGATCCAGTTACACAATAATCGAGTATCATCCTTCAATAACAGTCATGATTTCTGGGACTAAGAGGATAAACTCCACACAGCCAATCAAACCCTATAAAACAAACTTGACCATATATCATAAAAAAATAAATAAAACTTTTAAGATATACTACCGTACACTAACCATGTTTTATCGAAAACGATTTGTTACAACAGGTATCGTATACATACAGATCAATATGAACACTTCTCCTTAAAAGTTACCAAATTTTTCATATGAGACATATTGGAAACAAAAAGGTGGCAAGTGTCTGCCTTATAGTAAACCTTGACCCAACCCGTCTATTTGAATAGACTCACTCGCTTTACGTGCCAGAGTAAGGTTTGATAGGTTTAACCTTATGCAAATCAGAGTCACATAGGCGTCCTTCTTGATGTAACCTACATAATAACACAAGTGGCATTATCCATATGGAAATGCTAAGGCAACAGATCAAGTGTCATGGTAACATATTTCAACCGTAGGGAGAATTGTTCTCCACACACAAGTTTGCAGACCAAAAAGTAGCAAGCTGAAAAATAGAATGACCCAGCCCTTCACTTGATACCTTCCAGTAGTATAGTATGTATCGGAACGGGACTATAGTTAAGTACTGTTTATTACTCAATCGACATGCAGCCAATCAGAGGCTTCCATTTGGTCACGTGACCCGTTGCCATGGTAACGTGACCTACTTAGGGCTCTCAGCCAATCAGAAGCCAGCATTCTGGGTGACCTACTGACCTACTTAGAAGCTCTCAGCCAATCAGAGGCCGGCATTCTGGTAACCATGGTAACGTGACCTGCTTACGTCACGTGACCTACTTAGGCTCAGCCAATCAGAAGCCGGCATTCTGGTAACTAGGGTAACGTGACCTACTTAGGGTTTGTTTGTAAACAACACCACGTGGCTCTCTTGTTTGTAAACAACACCACGTGACACGTGACTGTTTGTAAACAAACAACTTATATATAGAAAATAAACACAACAAGTTCCATGTTATGTTAAAATTATATTTTCAAAAAAAAAGCACATCTGTTACAGCGTCTATGTGTAACTACGCGCGTTCTCATTCAAACACTATAACACTATCATACCGTAGCAGCAGCAGGTAGGACTGGAAGAAAAGCAAGCGCACGAGCAGAAGCGACGACACCAGTTGCACCATCCGGCCGTCGCGTTGGTAGCCCTACTACTCGTCGCGCGTTCAACTGGAGGTTTAAGAGTGACAAATGACGATTCTTTGTCGACGCGACTGCTAACATCAGCATCGGCAGCAGCATCGGCAGCATCGGCAGCAGCATCGGCAGCAGCGGCAGCAGCCTCGGCAGCAGCGGTAGCAGCAGTAGCAGCAGCTGTAGCAGCAGTAGCGTGAGCATTAGCAACAACAGCAGCAGCGACAGTAGCAAGGGCGGCAGAGCGGGCACTAGCAGCGTTATCAGCGGCGTCATCGGCAGCCGCAACAGCATCAGCAGCAGCAGCGTCGGCATCGGTGGCATGAGTAGCTGCATCGGCGGCAGCAACAGCAGCAGTCACAGCCGCAGCGGCAACAACAACAACGTCAGCACAACCAGCGTCACTAACAGCCGCAGTAAATGCAGCAGTAGCACGCTGAGCAGCACTAGCAGCAGCAGTAGCAGAGGCTACAGCATCAGCTTCACATTCGCGCGCCGCTTCGTCATTCCGCTTCATGTCACGGTAGGAACTTTCCATCATGGGGATCTGCAAATTGAGGCGCGGTGCTGGTGGTGGTAGTAGTAGTAGTAGTAGTAGTAGTAGTAGTAGCGTGAACGATGATGACGATGCCGAATACGGTTTCACTCCCCCTTATATACTCTTACTCCCCTCCCCCCCCCTTTTTTTTTCAAGCTACTGGCCAGCTGCCCCCTCACGGCAGGTCTTTAGATCAGCCTTAAGTCGCTTACTACGCGGCTCATCATCCCTCTAATCGCATTTTCCAGCCGCCGGCCGGCTGACTGCTGACGACAGGAGAGGGTGATTTGTTTTTCTTTAGATTTAAGCCGCTTACCACACGCACACCCTCTAGTCACAGACAGAGTGACAGAAAGGGAGGGGGTCGCTTTGTTCACGCTACCTGTAGTTGTTTTTCTATACACACGCTGAGCCCATGACCCGCTAATCCTTTATACAGGTAACACGCGTTCAACTAATTACTCTATTGTATGACAGTCGGTACACGGATTTAATTTTAAACCACCTTCCCATCTGGATCCATGTCTGGCGGGGTGGAAGGATCCAGCTGAAAAGCGTGATTAGGGCTTTTGTTTCTCTTATGATAGCAGCAGGTCAGCATGCGACAGCTGAAAATGTCAGACTCGCCGCTCCTATAAAAGACTGAGATGCGTCTCTCTTTCCACACACCCTTCTACCATCGCCGCCGACACCGCCACCGCCGGCCAGCCGACCGCCGCCACCGCCTGCAGTCACCGCCATCACGCCAGCAGGGAATTTCGAGCTGAGTCTGCTTATTGCTTATTTTTTTTCTTTGAGCTTTTTGTTTTTTTTAATTTTTATTTTCACTCAGTCTTTTTTGTTTCGGAGGAAAGAAATATGGCGCTGCAGAGGGCGCGAGTTTCTAAAAGACGGTCGCGCGAACAAAGTGCTCTCCTCAACTGCCCGGCTATTTTTTTATCTCAAAGGAGAGAGCGTCACGTAGTTGAGGTTCACGCTTCTCTTGAAGCGTACCGAATTCTCGAGAAATGCAAAGCTGAGCGCCATCGTCGTTATACAAGAGCGGAAAAGGAAAACGTAGCGACATGGCCGAGAGCCGTCTTCTCAGAACAGCATTTACTCTACTATTGCATAACAGCTGCTCTCAGCGCCCCCACTCGTTGGGCGTTTCATGAAAAGAAAGAGCGCCGCTACTCTCCTCACCCTGCCTCCTCTTATAAAGTGAGAATAAGTGCTATGAAACGATTCGACAAGCCGATCGGTTTCTTGGGAGCGACTGCAGCTCCCACTCGGTGGGCGCGCGTTGTGGCCGACGTGAACACGGTCTCTAAACGTTTCGACGTCGTCACTTGTTATCCCGCATATTGCAACGCAGCCGAATTGAAGAAGATAGGGACGCACTATTTTAAACCATACGCTCCAATATGTATTTGTCACCGCCGCGCTCACACGCCTTATTGCTTTTTCGAGACGATCGTGTCACAACACAGAAATAGAAAAAAAAACGGCAAAGCGACGAGCTTTGCCTAAATGATCAAAAAAAAAAAAAAAAAAAAAAAATTAATCTCCTCCTCCTCCTCCTCCTCCTCCTCCTCCTCCTCCTCCTCCTCTTCTTCTTTTTAAAAAAAAAAATAAATATTTGTATCAGACTCCTCTGGAGTCTGATACAAACATTTATGACTATTGAGTGAAAATAGAATTTTATCGCAAAAAAAAAAGAAAAAAAAGTCACTTCTGCCGCCACTACTGTGACACCGGCCGGTATCAATAAAAAGGTCGGCTGACTTTTCTCCACAACCATTCACTACCGACCGTTCGAGTGAGAAACACAGCAGACAGTCAGACACACAACCGCTCTCTGACGCGTCCTGAAAAAAAACAAAAAAAAATGTCCAGTAGTAAAAGCAAACTCTTCACAGAAATTCATTTCGACGCTCGACTACAAGGACCCTTTAGTTGTATCATTAGCGGTCCGTCGGGTTGTGGAAAATCGCGCTTGGTGGATCAATTTCTGAGCGACGTGAACAATTTGGTCACGCCGCCGGTGGAAAAGACTTTTTACCATTACGGCGAGTGGCAACCTCTGTTTGAAAAAATGCAAAATCAGTACGGTGTGGAATTCAGAGAAGGTCTTCCTAGCAAAGAGTCTATAGCGGGAGACGTGGAAGTAGCAGAAGACGCTTTACGACCCCACACTCTACTGATATTGGACGATCTGATGAGCAGTTCCAATCAGCAAGTGGTAGCCGACATCTTTACTAAATACTCGCATCACTGGAACGTGAGCGTCATATACATCACTCAGAACCTATTCCAGAAATCACCCGACTTTCGAACTATGAGTCTGAACGCTCACTACATGATCGTTTTCAAGAACCCGCGCGACATGGGGCAAATAGCTAGTCTGTCTCGCCAGGTGTTTCCGTCCAACGCGGCGGCCCTCTCTAGTATATTTACCCATGAACTCAAGCGACCTCACTCATACCTCCTTCTGGACTTCAAGCAGTCAACACCTGACGATCTGAGAATACGCTCCTCTTTGACGTCCATACACTCTCAGCTAGTGTTCGTACCGCTAGACAAAAAAAAGAACAAGAGAAAGCAGTAGCAAAAAAAATGTCTTCTCATCTACTCGAAAGACACTTTGGTACTCTCAAGCACTTAGCTAAGTGCTCACCAAAGGACTGCTCGCATCTAATAGACTCTGGAAGCGACGATCTGATCGCAGCGTTAAGTGAGATCTGTCACAATTTACTGGTAGGGAACATCCCGCTCAGCGACAAACAACTGGACAAGCTTCGAGAATCGGCTGACGTGTTGAGGGAGGTCGGCAAAAAATCTACGCCCATCAAAAAAAAGAGACGCGTCTTGGTACAAGAGGGAGGTTTCCTCATTCCGGCTCTCATAGGGATGGCCTTACCGCTTATAAAGAGCATTCTCCGTATATGAGACACCTCATTCGACACCTACTCGCCGACAGCACCACCACCACCACCACCACTACCGCCACCACCAGCGTCATTGCCACCGTCGTCCCCATGACGGACTCAGAGCAGCAACAACACTACAAACGTTTAGCGCTCGTGGATCCTGAGACGCTCTACAAATCATCACGAGCAGGTCTACTTCATCATGTGCCCGCTGCTGCTGCTACTACTAGCGCTGCTACTACTGCAGTCGCTGCTGCTAGTACTTCTACTGCTCCAAACCTTCCTCCTCTTCCTGATGAGCGCACTGAAAAGAACGAGAGTTCCGCTCCTGCCACCGCCGCCCGCCTACCTGCCGACATGGCCTATTACCACAAGCAGGCAGAACAGTCCCTTCATCCCGACGCGGCCTTGCACCAGGTGCTACAGTTTATCTACAGGGACTTGGATTTAGTGTTGAACGACCCCACTTTGGAATCGCGCGAGAAAATGTTGAAATACCGAAGGTTGTTGAATAGATTGCAATTTTTTCTCGCGAATCCCCACAACAGCAACATCTCTTCGTCCTACTCTTCTTCGCCCCCGGCTCACCTCCGTCAGTCTGCTGAAGAGGCCAGCGCGTCCCTACTCGAGCGGTTGGTGAACCAAGTTCCCAAGAGGAATCGCACTCGGACCGTGGCGCTGTACAAACAATTGGAGAAATCCGGTGTGATCAAGTGGAACGAGGACGGTGCGGTGCGCGAGATGTCGGGTCGGAGAATACCACCTGAGCATCGCATCAACATAGTGGACTTACTGAACGACGCTGCCAGGTTCAGGAAGACGGCGCCCAGACCGGCGGGCTACTCGCCGTTCACGAAAGCGCTGCGCGAAGCAGTTCCCACAGACTCCTTGATCGGAAACCATCTGTATAAAGCGAGCGGACCTGGCCGAAGTTTGGACACACGGCTTGCTGACAGAGGTCGGAAACGACCGAGCTTCGACTCGGAAGAAAGAGAAGCAGCAGCAGCAGCAGCAGCAGTAGCAGCAGCAGACTCTTCTCTCCAGGTGGACGATCAATCCTCTGACGACGAGGAGGACGACAGTGAACTTTTCCAAACTCCGACTTCCTATAGGAGCGTGGCGAGTAAGAAAAGGAGAGGGCGCAACCGCCTAGCGGCGAGCTCGTCGTTCACGCCCTCAACAGGCCCACCATGGGCAAACCAGTGAAGAGACTGACCAAGAAGGAAAAAGAAAAGAAGCGCGTAGTAGCTAGATATACCGACGTCAAAGCGCCCTCCAGTTTCACTAGCGTGACTAAACTCCAGAAACATCATTTTCGCCACCTGAACCCGGCCGTCATCCGAGATGCTTTAGTGTCGCTGGACGCCTACACTAAACATAAACCCATTCGGAGAAAATTCGCAAGGAACAAGACTATAACCGGCGCAATCGATCAGCAGTGGCAGATAGATCTGATGGACATGCAAGCTTTGGCGTCTCACAACGACCGCTTCCGGTACGTGGTGACGGCGATCGACGTTTTCTCTAGGTACGCGTGGGCCGTTCCCATTAAATCCAAGAGCGGCGCTGATGTCACCGAGGCCTTCCGAGAGATGACAGGCACTGGCGAGAGACGACCGCGCACTGTTCAGACAGACAAGGGGAAAGAGTTTTTGAACAAGATCTTTCAAGATCACTTGAAGAGCGAGGGCATAGAGTTCTTCACTGGCGAGAACGACGACATCAAAGCTAGTCTAGTGGAGCGCTTGAACCGCAGTCTGAAGGAGAAGCTGTGGCGTTATTTCACACACAAGCGCACGTATCGCTACGTAGACGTACTGCACCATGTAGTGTCTTCTTACAATCGCACTCACCACAAGACGTTGAAAATGGCGCCGGCTCAAGTCAGCTCGGAAAACAGCGAAACAGTTTTCTACCGACAAGATCTCCCAACTAACAAACAAATCGACGAAATATGGAAAAAGAAGAAAAAAACAAAGACGTCCGCCGTCGACGTCATCGCTCCGGGTGACAGAGTGAGGATGTTGAGAACTAAAGGCGCCTTCGACAAAGGGTACGAGGGAAACTGGCGCGAGGAAGTGGTCGACGTTGCTAAGACGTTGGGAAGCAGAGGGTTCGAGCTGAAAGACGACAAGGGCGAGGAGATAAAAGGCGTCTTCTACCCGGAAGAGGTTCAGAAGGTGTACAAGAGTCGTTACGACAACAACTACCTGATAGACGAGGTGTTGCGCCGCAAGACCGTCGACGGTAAAGAGTTAGCTTTCGTACGTTGGTTAGGTTACGACGACAAGTTCAACGAGTGGATCCCCGTCAAAAAAATAACGTAGAAAAAAAAAAAAAAAAAAATGAACATCACTCTACCTAGCAACAGCTCTATGGAGTATTATCCTGACAACAGCTTGACGTCTTTCCGAACTCACTTCGACTCGCCGCTCCTTCTGCCCGAAGCGTACGAAGCGGCTCTGACTGAGATCATCCTCCCTACAGAATGGACTAACGTGCACGACGACGACTTGATCATCGTTGTTCCTCTGCGCACCAAAGGTTCGCTAGAGGAGGCGATCCAGGTTTTAAAAGAAACTAAATTCTCCGAAGGAAAAAAACCACAGGTAGACTGGAAGAGAATGAAAAACGCGAACGGTCTGAGCAAGCTAACGTTCAGCTCAAAATTCCCGCTGAGCTGGAAGGAAGCGAGCTATGTAACGGTGGAAGAGATATCAGACACGTCGGAAGAGCAGCAATTGAAACCGGAAACAAAAAGGTTCAAGAGAGAGGTCGACTTGAGACAGACGAATGCCGTATACAAGCAGTTCTTGTCCCCGGCGGTGAAGAAGAAGACGATCAGCCATCAAGCAAGACAGATGATCGAAAAGATGGAGAAGGACATGGGAGTGCGCAGTTTCATGCCAAACATATTCGAGATACCTCCTATTTTCACCGGAAGCAACCACACCCTAATCGAGCGCTTGAGTGAGACGTTGCGAGATGACAGACTAGAGGGCGACAGCTTCTTGCTCAAACCGATGCGGATCTTATCGTACGACGCCAAGACGAAACGCGTCACCATCAAACCGCCGAGACACTGTGCTGTCCTGCTGAGTCAGCATCTCGCATGCGTTCTAGGCTTCGGAGAGAAGACGTGTTTCGCGTCGCCGACTACCGGCGCCTACTCGATGGATGTTTACGGGGACGTGCACTCTGTGTACATATACACCGACATGATCCAGGAGAGACGTGTGGGCGACATGCAAGTGCCGCTGTTGCGCTGCGTGGCGGTGGACAGAGGCGGAAAGCGTCGAGGTGGCGTGCAAGCTATCAGTTTTCCCCATTTGGATTATTTCCCCTTGAAATCCAAGAGGTTTACCGAGGTCGGCATCTATTTAAGAGACCGATCCGGTCATTCCATCCCATTCGGTAGAGGCGAGGTGACCGTGACACTTCATCTGAGACCTATTGAGCGCTGAAAGAGAGAAAAATGATGCGTCAACGCGTTCCGTACTTTCCACCCAGGCGCACCGTCGGCAGAGGGTACAGCGATTACTACAACGCGCAGCTGGGCAACGGCGTCAACGTGTACAGCGGGCGCTCTTTCCAGAGCGGGCACGGTTTAGGCGGCGCTCTGTTAGGTCTGATGCGCTCGGCTACCCCGCTATTGAAGTCGGTGGGAAAAACGCTGCTCCGCGCCGGTGTGGGCGTAGCTAAAGATGTGCTGGCGGGTCGGACTTTAAAGAGCAGCGTGAAAGACCGAGGCGCAGGCGCTCTGAAGAGACTGGCGAGTACGGCGTTCTCGGGAGGAAAGACGCCTGTCGCGTCTAAGAAAGGGTCGAAACGTCGCCGGCATTCTCCTCAGACGGGCGGTGGCTCTTGCAAGAGACGTAGAGGGGATGTATTCGACCGGTAAGCGCCTAGGCGTTCAGGTATAAATAAAAAGACTGGAGGCGGCCGGCGTCAGTCTGTCGGCCGCATGAAGAGAGAACACAATGGCTTACGTACACGAGAGCAGTAACGAGTGCGCGCTCTCTGAGCTCGACCTGCACACCGTAGCGCCGACTCAGACTACTATCTTAAAGTCGTCTTTCCTGGGGATAGAAACAAAAAACTCTTTAGAGGATGGAGGTAACATAAATTTCACCATCAACAAGTCGCAAGAGTACACAGACCTGAACGAGAATTACCTTCATCTGGAATGTCAAGTGCTAAAGGACGGAGCGGCGATCGAGGACACCGACGCGGTAGCTCCGGTGAACAACTTGGCTCACTCGCTCTTCAAAGACGTCCAAGTCTCCATCGGCGGTTTCAAAGTGTCTGGCAACACCGAGACCTACCCTTACCGAGCTTACTTGGAAGGGTTACTCAACTACAACAAAGACGTGAAGGACGGCGTCATGAGCGCCCAGGGGTGGCATGAAGATACGCCCGGTCAGTTTGACACGTTGACTGACGCGAATGCGGGGTACAAAGCGCGCAAGAAGCTAATCTGCAACAAGCGCTTTTCGCTGATGGCGCGACTGCACTTTGACCTGGCTCATCAACCGAAGCTCATCGTTGGAGAGACAGAAATCAATCTCACTCTGAAACAAGCGGCGCCCTCTTTCTATCTGATGTGCGCCGCTGACGGAGGCTACAGCTTGAAGATCTACAAAGCAAAGCTCTACGTGCGACGCGTGCTGGTGGCGGACGCTGTAGCGGAAACGCACGAGAGAGCGGTGATAGAACACGGGCCCTTCGACTACCCGGTGAACAGAGTGGAGGTGACGACCTACGCCATCCCTCAAGGTAACAGAGATCACAGCTACACGCACTCCAACACAGGCCAGCTTCCCAAGTCGATGATGATTTGCTTCCTTGACCACGACGCCTTCAACGGTAGCTACACCAAGAACCCGTTCGAGATGAAGCATTACGACATCAGCTCGCTTCAAGTGATAGTGAACGATCAGAAAGTGCCGAACGACGCCTACGTGCCCGACTTTAAGACCAAAGCGGCCGTGAGAGAGTACTTGGCGCTACACACGGAAACGGGGATGTACGAGGGCGCGCGCTCCTGCGGTATTTCATACGATCAATTCCTGAACGGTTACACGGTGTTCCCCCTCGACTTAACCCCAGACAGATCGCACGACGGGTGTCGCGTGAACCTTATAAGAGCGGGTCAGCTGAGGGTGGAAGTCAGTTTCCGCTCGGCGCTACAAGCGACAACAACGGTGCTACTCTACTTGGTGTACGACAACGTCGTCGAGCTGACCCGAGATCGACACCCCGTCACCGACTACCACATGAACTGAAGACAAGACGGCGGTACTTGGCGTATCGTATGAACACGCTTGAAATAAGCAGAGTGTTGAAGGAAAACGTTCACACAAAACATCGTTTCCTGGGCGTTTTCTCTTGTGACACTATTCCGAAGCACCCTATCAAAGACACTTGTTTCGTGAGCAACACAGATCCGCAACATTTACCAGGTCAGCATTGGGTGGCGTTTTACGTGTCGAGCACGGGTGAAGTGTACTACTTTGATTCCTTCGGCTTACCGCCGCTGAGTGCGGAGTTCTTGTCTTTCGTGGAACGCTCTGCTCCGTTCAAGTGGCAAAGAAACCGCATTCAACTACAAGACACTTCTGCTGACACCTGTGGACCTCATTGCGTTCATTTCCTAATTGAAGCATGTCGAACAAGAAACCCCAAGAAGTGCGTCATGCGCATGAGCAAAATCCCAAAGCTGAGCGACCGGGCCGTGAGTCAGAAGCTATCGATGATGCTGTTGTGACGGGTTGTTGCGATGGCGGCCGTTTCATGGAGGCAAAGATTCTCTGCCTTGCCGAAATGGTGTTGGATTTATCCAAAGTCGTGCAATGTCTATTGGAGAGAAGTCGTCCGGGGTGTGGTGGTGCGAGTGACGGCGGCGTGAGACTTTGCGGCCTGTTGAGTTGCTGCAAATCGAAGAAGCAAGCTAAAAAAGCATAAACTTGTGTGTTTTTTCTGATTGAAATGAAAATAAAGAATAAAATGAAAAGAAAAGAAATTATCTTGTTGTGTTTTTATTTCTATATATAAGTTACATAACTTTTTTTTGTTTGTTTGTTTACAAACAGTCACGTGTCACGTGGTGTTGTTTACAAACAAGAAAGCCACGTGGTGCTGTTTACAAACAAACCCTAAGTAGGTCACGTTACCCTAGTTACCAGAATGCCGGCTTCTGATTGGCTGAGCCTAAGTAGGTCACGTGACGTAAGTAGGTCACGTTACCATGGTTACCAGAATGCCAGCCTCTGATTGGCTGAGAGCTTCTAAGTAGGTCAGTAGGTCACCCAGAATGCTGGCTTCTGATTGGCTGAGAGCCCTAAGTAGGTCACGTTACCATGGCAACGGGTCACGTGACCAAATGGAGGCCTCTGATTGGCTGCAGGTCGATTGAGTAATAAACAGTACTTAACTATAGTCCCGTTCCGATACATACTATACTACTCCTTCCTTCTGAAAGTAATCAACGAGGACCTACGGATCTCCATAACAACTTACTCAATTTTTCATCAATACAACCTGAACAAATTTCACTCTCATCAGGCTTATTGTTATGTCATTACCATTGATCCACACATAGCACAAATGCAGTCAAGTAACCTTTTTCTTTAGTAGGTATCATCAGGATCCAGTCCTTTATACCTTTACTATTGGAAGGCTAATTCAGAGTATCACAATCGGCATACAATAATCATACCTATAGCACATGTCATCAAATCAAACAGAACCCGTATTTCAAATACTGTCTTATGGCAATAGAACACTCTTTGGTGATAGTTTTAACAGTTTTCATACAAAAAGTTACACTCAATACCACAGTATGTCAACAACTGCAAAAACCAGATGAAAGGTAATATGGTATCATATCAAAGTCTTTTTCATAAATAGGTGATGATGATCCATTTTAAGCAGTTCTTTTCATCTCAGTCTTTTATAAATATGTATATATATATATAGCCATCTTGTGACCCATAGTTTATGGTTTTTAAAGCATCATACGGTCAGTGGTGCACTAATAGCTCCACTACTGCAAAGTTCAAACTTGATGACGACACATGGTAGAGGTCCTATACATGTTGCAAACTGGGAATGTTTTTATGACTCGCCACTCAGCAAAAGTTCTTCATTTCTGGACACTGGCGACATGCACTCACTAGATCGGTTGCCACTCATCTCAATGGAAACGTCCATCTCAGACCCCAGATGCAGAGCGTCAGGGTTGAGAAAATGCACCTGCGTACTCATAGGTACACTCGCCATGGATATAGGAATGTCCAAGGTCGATGGACGATGGTTCCCAGACACAGAACCAGTCGTCACAGGTAGGTCCGCTGGAGGATCCACCATCATGGATTGTTCAAGTTCGTTTTCAGGAGTCATAAGCAACTGAGAGTCACGGACAGCCATACGGAAGTCAACTTCTTCAATTGCATCGTTCAGTTCCATTAATATCTGGACTGCCTCTCTAGTCTCACTTTCCGTTATCTGGTAAGGTGACTGACAAGAGGTGGCGTCGAGCACGGGTGTCACAGCGACAGACGTCACAGCGACAGACGTCACAGGAACAGATGTCACAGGAACAGACGTCACAGGAACGGACGTCACAGGAACAGACGTCACAGGGACAGACGTCACAGGGACAGACGTCACAGGAACAGACGTCACAGGAACGGACGTCACAGGAACATACGTCACAGCTACCGACTCCAATGACCCAGAGGCCATGGAGGAGGCAGACACGTAACTGCAGTCAGCCAGATGCATCTCGTCCTCTGCAGGTGAAGGCGGAGGACTCCTAGGGATGTTACCAGCCCTAGAGTCAGCTCCCATCCTTTGTGCGTATGCGTCACCGTCAAATCCTAAGGTACGTCGTACCAACTTGACAATGGGATTTCATAGCAGTCTTCGAAAAACTCAGCCAACTCTTCATAATAGTCGTCATTCTGCTGAGCTTCCTTTTTAAAGCTAGAAAATTTCTTAGTCAGACCACCAATTTCGTGTTCCAACTTCGAAATTATTTTAGTTTTCAGACTAATTTCAGTCTGGGCAGTAGATAGTCTATGTCCAGTAGTACCTACTCTCCATCCTCTCCCGGGTTTATAGGTCGGCATACCTGGCGGAACGAATGTCATCCAGGCCCATTTCAGACGGTCTCTATCCTCGTTGGAGAGGTAGGCAGCCCTGTATGTCCCCATACTCTGCTTTATAACTTCGTCCCAAAACTTGTAGGCCTGATGCGCCCCCGAACTAGTATGTTCTAACCAGAATTCCATATCCCTTTCCGTATCCTCATAGGAGGGTAACCTAGCTCGGCTCCCTATCTCCCCAGTAATCTCACCAACGTAGGGTTTGGACTTAGAGTTATTGGAAGGAGCTCTAAATAGCTTGGTACATTTCTTCTCGTTGAACTTATCTAATTCTTGGACATATGCTCCCCTGCATAACTTACTTCCAGGAATTACATCCCCCATGGCATACTTCTGGAATTTGGCCGCCAAATGCATGACTGCCATATTTGGAATATGCTCCGGAGTGCTTAGGGGCATTCCAATTGGGTACAAAATTACCATGCACCGGGTGTTGACCATCCCCACGGTCATACGCCATAGGACCCCAAGACGCACCCACTGGAGCGTTACTAACTGACTGCACCGGTATTTTGGGCATGTTCGGGTCAGTCCGGGTTGCTCCCGAAGTAGGTGGTGACGCAATATTCCCAACCTGGAACAAGGGGAATCCCCCAGCCTTGAGTCCTTTCAACCCAGGGCCTGACACAAACCCCCTGGCTTGCGCCACTGACAATCCCAAATTCACTAGTTTCCTCACATGTTCTCCTCGAGCTAGGAGATACTGTGTAGTTCTAACCTGTTCAGCTTTCCTTATCTCAGAGATATTACTGCCATTCCGGCGTTTCACTCCCCTATTCTACATCTTACCCGGTGGCTGAAACACGAATTTGGGTAAATTCGTCTCACTGAACTCTTTTGGAAGGCTAAAGTCGACCGGAGCTGTAGACTCCAGGTCCCCTAAAGCTAATAACTCTCTCTCGTCCTGCGACAGAGGGGTAACCTCCGTCGAGTGACTCCTTCTATGGGAGTTACCCGACGGATAGCCATCCGCCATGATAACTAAACAGAGGGCGGCCCAGAGGAGCCCACTCTCAAATGAGCTTACACAGTGTCCTCCTGTCCTACCTCAATCAAGTGTCTCCTCTCTCCCTCACATGCGGTTTAGATGGGCTAACCGCTGTTAAACATACGCGGAGAGAGGTGCCTTCGCATCCACCCTCTCCGCTTTCCGCGCCAAACCAGTGTGCGTGCGCATCCAAGCGCAAAGGATCATGGGTATCGGATAGCCCTTCCCGAAGAAGTTATCCGTTATTATCCGAAGAAAGCCGGGTAACGAAGCCAACTGCGTAGTAGTTGTAATCTTCGCCGTACTATCTCGGATATTGCTTTTGCTCATCATTTCAAGTAATAACATTTGCCTAGTTCATAAAAAACTGTATTGTTTTGCAGCATATGAACATAGAGCTTACTTTAAACAGAACATAATAAAAAAATACGTGTCAAAGTGAATTTCTTTTGTGGTCCCAATAAATTCAGAATACTTATGAGTCCTATTCTAGTGTCCCTAGGTCGTGTTCTACATACGTCCTTTTTACACCAAAAATTCCTTTAGGATACTCAATTCATCCTTAGAAAAATTACCGACTTAGTTCATTGGATTTCAATCCGAAACCATCACGACAAGTACTAAATGGGAAACCAACTCACAGATTATAGCATGTAAACATTCAAAACTAACTTTCGTAAAGCAGAACGTTCGGTACCCCAATGCCATCTACTGGTTACTTTCACCATTATTCCAGTCACAACGCTTAAAGAAAAAAATCCGGTATTTCTCGTTGTGTTTTTGACAATCAGCACCAGTTACGCAACTACCGGGGTTTACCGGGTGAGTCCATGGAAACCCGAACAACTTCGGGTAACCATAACAAACCAACCCAGCCCCGCCGCTCTTACGTAACAGCACCTCGACCCGCTATACAAGCAATTATACGTATGGGTCCTTGGGGTTTCTTCTTCTCAATTACTCTAGGAACCTCCCTAGTCTCCTTTTCATTAACTGATTTCTTCTTCTTCTTCCTACAATTGACCTTCTTAGCCGGCGTTGCTTTCCTGATCTTCTTTGTAGGCGGGGGTGCGGTAACCTGTTTCTTACGCACCCACCTGGGTTGGGGCATTGGCACTTCTGCCAAAGGTTCATCCTCATTGCCGGGCCGGCGACCTAGCCAAGGCTTCAGGCGATCCACATGGCCAGCAACTATCTTGCCTAGAACAGTCTTCAACAACACAGTAACATCAGATATTACTTTTGTTACCTCAAATGGCCCATCCCAACCCTTGGAGATTTTTCCATGTACAGGTGGTTTCAACCTCACCACCTTCTGTCCAACTACATACTTCCTTTCTCTCAAGCCTGTATCATATCCCACTTTCTGATGAATGGCTGCTTTCTTCAAGTGGCCTCTCACCAATGCATAGCCTTCTCGCAGTTCCCTGCGGAGAGATTCCGCAAATGCCACTCGGCAGGGACATCCTTACTCCGTAGTACACTGCCCAAGACCAAATCTGCAGGCATTATGATCTCAGATCCAAATACCAGACTGTTAGGAGTGCAGCCAGTAGATGCATGCACTGTACCGTTGTAGGCATGGGCCACATACTGGGAAAACGTGTCCCAGTCATCCTGATTAGAATTAACCAGCGTTGTCAACCCCTGTATCAATGTACGGTTAAACCTCTCAACCATCCCATCCGATTGCGGTCGGTAAGGATTAGTGCGTGTTTTCACTATGGCCAATTCTTCCAGCATCCCCTGAAAGAGACGCGATTCAAACTCCCTACCCTGGTCTGAATGTAGCATGAGAGGTGCTCCAAATGTTAGTACCCACTCCTCAACCAAAGCTTGTGCGCAGGTTAATGCCGTGTGATCTCTCATTGGGATCACTCTCACATATTTGGTATAGTAGTCCTGTACTACCATCATGCACACGTTGGAGTTAGGAGTAGTTTGGAAACCAGTGATAATATCAATGGCTATCCTCGCAAACCTGACTCCGAACAGTTCTTGTCTGAGAGATGTTTTACCTTTCCCAGGGCCCGGTTTCACCAGGCAACACGTAGGGCATTCCTCCAGCCAACGTATTACGTCCTTAGACATTCCCGGCCAGTAATATCTCCTCGCTAGTTTGTCCAAAGTCTGTTTTCTGCCAAAATGAGCGGAAGTCTGATGACCATGGAAAAACTCAAATACTTCCCATCTCAGAGAAGCCGGCAGGACTATCTGTAGCCTCCTCCTGGCCTTGCCTTCAAGAGTTTTCCACCTGCATGATAAGCCGTCTCGCACTACCAACTGCGACCATTGGCCTACCAGATTCCTTACTTCCACACATTCCAATGACAGAGCAGGTCTGACGGGACAAGCAGCTCTCTCCAGGATTAGATTTTGTATCAAGTTGATACCTTCGTCCTCCTGCTGAGCTTCAAGTATGGACTCCGCCGACCAAAACACCAAGTTCTCTTCCCAGGCTGGATCAAAATGCATTATTGGTGCCACCAACGCGTTATGTATGCCACAATCATCACAGTCCAACCTCGCACACCTCCGGATCAGTCTCCTAGACAAGCAATCCGCGTTCACGTGCTTCACTCCACTCCGATGCCGAATCTGGGCATTCTCTATTCCCAATTCAGACAACGAGGAGATCCATCTACCCATCATCCCATCCGCTTCCTTAAAGTTAAGGAGCCATCTCAAGGACGAATGGTCTGTACGCAGAATAAAATTCCCACCATACAAATAATGGCGGAATTTCTTCGTGTAAACTACTATGGCCAACAATTCTCACTTGGTGGTACAATAATTGCGTTGAGTCTTACTCAAGCGGTTGCTAGCAAATGCTAAGGGCACTTCCTTCCCATCCTGTACCTGGGACAAGACAGCGCCTATACTGCCGTTACTAGCATCGGTGTCCAGGATGAACTGATCACCCTCAGTAGGATAGCTCAATACAGGAGTTACTGTAAATAACTCCTTCAGCTTCTGAAAAGCCTGTTCAGCTAATTCCGTCCAAATAAACGGTGGTAGCTTCAACATTCCTTTCCTCTTACATACTACTAGCGCCTGCAAGGGAGCCGACACCTCAGCAAATCCGGGAATGAAATCACGGTAGTACAAGCAAAAACCCAAAAACGATCTTACTTCCTTCTGATCTTTTGGCGTTGCCCAACTCGCTACTGCCTCCAATTTCCCTGGATCCGCCGAAATACCTGTGCCACTAACTATTCGGCCCAGATATTCCACTGATTGCCTGAAGAACTTGCACTTCTTAGCTTTCAATCTCAGGTTATAGGATCTCAGTCGATCCATTACCATGGTCAGATTCGATAGACACTCTTCCCGAGTTTTCCCGAAAACTATGATGTCATCCAGGTATACCAGACAGTTTTTCCACAACAACCCCCTCTGCATTGTTTCCATCATATTTTCAAAAGTAGCCGGAGCGTTACACAAGCCAAATGGCGTCACATCGAACTCAAACAACCCCCTATGGGTTGTGAATGCTGTCTTTTCCTTATCCTCTGGGTGCATCCCAATCTGCCAGTATCCTGACTGCAGATCTAAGGTACAAAACCACTGATTCCCACCCAAGGAATCTAGACTTTCATCAATGCGTGGTAAGGGATAGGCATTCTTTCTCGTAATCCCATTCAGTCTTCTGTAATCTATACAGAACCGACAGGTGCCATCCTTTTTGGTAACCATTACCATTGGACTAGCCCATGGACTATCAGAAGGCCTTATTATCCCCTCCCCTAACATCTTGTCCACCTCATCTTCCAATGCCTGTTTCTTAGACAAAGGTAGGCGACGGTAGGGCAAGCGTAACGGTGGGCTAGAACCGGTGTCTATCCGATGAGTTACTCGGTCGGTTCTACCCAACTGCTCTCCTGGAGCCGAGAACAAGTCTGCATTCTCACACAACAATTGAGCCAGACTTCCCTTGTCCTCCTCCTTCTCCAGGTGGCTATCTGTCACTAATGGTAAGAGATGCAGTGGTAATCCGTAACCTTCCTCCCTATCTTGCTCCCCAGTGTCTTGCAACACCACTGGCATAGCAGATGGATCCAAGGCTCCTAACTCAACTGCTCTCCGTGCTGCTAACTCTACCTCAGGTGAGTCAGCTCTTCCTACCACATCAGCATATGTTACGTCCCCAAAGGTCGTCCCCTTCTCCAGGTACACATCCTGGAAAGTCATATTACTGACTGGTACTACTGTTCGCCTTGAACTCTGCACCAGGGCACTGGTGGAAACCAACCCTAGCTTACTCAAATGCTCCTGATTCGGTTCCACCACCCCCATGCGATCAAATTCCACATCCCGGCAGTACACAACTACATTGCATACATGGCGAGGAGGAATTCGGACTGTCTGAGAGACAGATGAGACGCCTGAAATCCGTCGGAGCACACACTGGACCTTCATCTCCTGCGGATATTGAAAAGTGAGCTCCCCTGTCACACTATCCAACACAGCACCATAAAGAGAACAAAAATCTACTCCCAGGATTCCCTCATCCGTCAGTTCAGCTACAGTTGTTGAAACAACAAATGAATGTTGATTCACCCAAAAGGGTATCACCTGTCTGCCATGTGTACGCATATGAGATCCATCAGCACTTCTGACCGACCCGGCCCCACAGGGCTAGTCGGCAGACCTGCAAGCTTCTTGAAGAAATGATGACGCATCATGGAGTGGCTAGCTCCAGTATCGATCAAAAATTCCCCCAAGCAACCCTGAATCTGCACAGGCAAATACCATCTCTTCCCTTGTAAAGGGGAAGGTTGCAAGGCAAATCTCTGGATTCCAGTTTCACCGCCCAAATCATATCCCCTCGAGTTGAGAAACTTAACTATAGGATCATTGGGTTTGAGTCGCGAAGCACAAAACCTTTCTACTTCTTCCGCCAACTCAATTCTACGGACGGTGTCCAGACGAGCTAAATCTTCAACACCTCTCATGTCCGTTCCCTGGGGCCCATCTCCACCTGGCGGATCAGACTCAGGTGCGGCTAACCCCAGCGGCTCCAATGAAATGGAATCTTTTGATATTGCCTCGACAGTATCTTTGACAATCACAGGTGGGGTTGTTATCTTGTCATCGACAACAACCCCTGTTAGTTTTCCGTCGGTGGTGGGCTTTGGTCAGAAGAGGGTCCGTCTTTTTGTTTCTCGACCGATGATACATTCTTTGTATCCTTGGACCAACATGTCCTTGCAAAGTGACCCTTCTTCCCACAATTTTAATATTTTGTGTCTTTGTTGGGTTTCCCCTTACCGTGACCACGAGTTGCGACCTTCTCAGCCTTCTCAGCTTTACTACGCTCATCCATGACTTTTCCAATCATGCTCTTTAATGCACCCTCATCCGGTGCTGGAGCGTCTGATCCTGGAACTTTTCATCTTCTATACAAAGTACAACGTTCTCCCCATTTAGGATCCACAGCTGCCACCTCTTGCATACTCTCCGTAGCCAGATCACCCCCCGCTTCAGGCGTCTCAACTCCAGCTACAGGAGCTGCCTCCACAGTTTTCAATAACTTCCGTTTTCTTAGAGCATCCTCCGTGAGCTCGAAGATGTCTGCTAGCGACATAGTGGTCTTCCACTGCGAAGCAATCTCGGTTGATAACCTCTCGTCTCTAAGTCCATCTATATACAGGCTGGACAATTTCCTCACCAGCCATGGATCACTCGGACTCATAGATTCAAAAGCTTCCGCTGCTAGCACTCGGAGAGCCATTCCAAACTGTCGGTGTCCTTCACCGAGTTTCTGAAACCTCGCCTCCAGTTCAGACGCGGGATCCGCACCGGATGTGGAACCCAAAGCCCATGAAGCTGTTTCCACTAATCCCTTGTACGTTCTACCCCCGCTTAATTCAAAGCTCATTAGGGCGGGATCACCAGGACCATCTCGCAAACACCAGGACAAAGCTGCAAGGCACTCATCCCCTTCCCAGCCATTATGCCGCATATCTGCTGAAAATCGTGTGAACCATTTCCTCCATGGGACCGAGCCATCATACTGCTTCATCTTGATGGCCTGCTTCTTTACAGCCATCATCCCCGTTCTCAACGGTATCTCAGCTTGACTTAAAGCATAGTCCATTGCTCTAGAGTTCCCCACGTCATTCGGTACTGCATCAATCCCCAATCTCCTAATCGCAGGATTGCTTTGGAACACCGCCTCATCTTCCATAGACATATTCCCTCTATGTTGATAAGGTGTCCTTCCCTGATCAGCACCACCGGTCCTTGGTGTATACATGCTTCCTGGAGTTATATGACCGCCAGGTAATGGAGGAGGTGGTACATTGAACATAGGCCTCGCGTTCCCATAACAGTTATCCGGTCACACATTGCCCCATCCCCCATAAGATGTGTTAGGCCCAGCCAGATTCCCTTGACCTGGCAGCCGGGCATTCATGTTTGCTCCCCTGGGCAAACCTGGTCTACCTACTGTAGATACAATCACCGGACCTGTATGACCTTGCCTTGCTCCAGGAGCTGGGGTAGAATGTGCACCAGGAGCTGGAGCAGCATCAGCTGTTCCCATAGGAGCCTTCTCTCCCGTAGCCTGAGCTACCGGAATATCCCCTTTTTCTCTCTTAGTGTCATTCTCAATGCTCACTGACTCTGTTTCTTCAAGAAAGCAATCTAACTTCTTCTGAAACAGCTTCTCAACTCTACCACAAAGTTCTAACATGAACTCCTCATTCTTATCAATCTTACTGCCTTGCATAGATGAGTGTCCACTCACGCTGGATAACGTATCTGCTGTATTTATTACCATGGAATCATCTAGATCCTCAGTGGCCGGTGGCTTCTCCCCATCCTCCACTGCATTGATGACAAATACCGAGGGATTGTCAGCAGTCACAAAGGTCTCATCCTTAGATACCTCTTGAGCCTTACTGACAGGGTCCTCCTTTCCCGTCATCACCTCTGGCCCTAGTTTATTCACCAAGTGGTTTTCAGCTTGCTGAGCTAGACTTTCTAGCTCCCCCAGCTTACTATTTTGCTTCTTCAGCAACTCATCATACTCAGCTACTTGTATCTGCCTTGCTAGAATCTCGGAACTAATTTCTTTATTCCGCTCCACCAGCTTCTCGGTTTTAGACTTCAGTCTCACTTCAGTACCTTCAAGTAGCCCCACATTGACAGAGATCTGTTCCAGATGTTTGATCTGAGCTGCATGTTCCCCCATGTTTCCTGACCTTTTTGCCAAAAAACTCTTTTCGAAAGCCTCCCTCTCTTCGTTCAACTTCCTCAGGGACTCTTCCTCTAACCTTATCCCTTCTCTCATGTGATCATGCTCATTCTTCAACCTAAGCGCCCTTATGTCATCCAGGCTCAACCTCTCCCTGGGTCCATAAGGTGGAACTTCTAAACCCTGTATTGTCAACCTAAAAGGATCCGGAAACAGCTGATCCCCCTTGGAGATTGCTACAGCTGTCTCCCCGTCCTTCTCAGGAGTCACTCCCAGGTTGTCCTCCTTGACAGCCTCCACTCCTTCTTGACTACCTTGGACTACCACTTTAGCCCCTCCCACTGCTTCCACAGTGGGTACCGGTCTGAGTTCCCATGTCCCTGGTACATCTGTCATACCCTCCAGACTAGGAATACTAGAGTCACTGTCCTCTCCAGCGTCCTCTATGGTTACCTGTCCAAGCGTCACATCCTTCCCCGATGTGCGACCCACCTGGACTGGTCTCTCCATGTCCCTATCTGGTTCCAGAGCTGGACGTTTCGCTGGGGGGTCCCCTTGTGAATCCTCTGATCTCACCTCGTGGGCCTCTTCCTCCCCTCCATGTCCAATTTCCCTACTCTGATTGAACGTATGTACCTTCTGCCTAGCATTAAACCTCACCCTAGATCATAATCTAGGACGCATACCTTCCCCTTGGTTCGTAACCGACGGGGGAGGCACCTCTGTATCTGACATATCTTCACCACACAAAAGCAACCTGTAATATCTATCCTTGAAACCTACCAATTCTGGTTCAAACATATAAGAGCTCACCTCTCAATTTCAGATAGAAAAAAACTAAATGTAAATCAATACTTACCCAAAGTGGTCACGGCACCAGTGTAGCTGTTGGCTATTCTAAAATAGGCATCGGCTATGAAAAAACTCCAGATTCGAAAATAGGTTGTTCAGAAATTACATTTTATTCATTCTGACATATGGCTTGTAATCATACAGTCGGATAGTAACAATCAAATATGCTTCTGAACACCAGTGGTCATATGAACATACAGGAGGTATACGCTCACGGTCTAGTACATAATTCCTGAGATCCAAGGCTCTCTTCCATCTTGATCGACTCCATCTGGACCAGACTCCACAGAGGGAGTTCTGTGCCCGGAGTTGTTCACCAGTGCGTCTATCTCCTCTAGTTCCCCCAGAGGGTGGAACAGAGAAAGACGCAGGGTGACCAAGTTGGAAGCAGCAGCAGGACTAGGCCAAAAAGGTACAACAGAGTTCGGGGAATCTCTGTTGTGGAGCAGTCAGGCTGGCCGAAGTGCACAGCTAGACTGGGTCCTCGATTAGCAGAACCTCAGGTCTTATATACTGATCCTTATGTAATTCTCTCCATTACTCGTAAACACTTGAGTTCCCGAGGAACTCCGGGTAACCATGCACCGGTGCATCCGGACCGACACGGTACCCGGGATACATCGGGTGACACGTGGCGGTCTCGGCTCAATGCACATTACCAGGTCGCGCTCCACCAATCCTCAGGTGCAGGCTTATGTATCCACATACCCGGCACTAGACAGGGGTGCGGCCTGGATACACGGCAACACACATACTCAATATAACCCAAACTGGTTCTATAGAAATAGTACAGCGGCGTCCCACTACAATGTCTTAAATTTGTATTAGGTATATTAGTCACAAGTTAACTGACTTGCATAATGTTGATGTTCACCCGGTTCCTTAAAGTTTGATACCTATATTGTAATAGTATTGGTTACCGGTACTTAGTAAATGCTGAAACCCGCCAGGTAATACTATCAATTGTACATATCACCATGGTAACCAACTCAAAATGTGATCATTTATAGTACTTCAGTCAACTGTATGTGAGCAGGCAGGCAGAAAGGATAATCCGAGGGGAAAAGGCAAAATGCTCTAGAGCATTCAGGGAGATATTGATGAAAATACTTAAAGTAATGTAAAATTTATCTTAGGTGAACTTTTTATGCTGCTTCTGATTATGTTTATTAGAACATTCCATTTTGATGGAATATATGCTTATTTGGAACGTTTTATATCCTTATTTGGAATGTTTTTTCCCCTAGATTGACTTTTTTCTGGTTGCCATGGAAACCATCAATTCATTCTAAAATGTAATAAAGGTAATTCAGGCCAATAAAAGAATCCACAAGGCATCTGACATTGAAATCAGAATATAAATATCTTGTCTATAATGGGATTTATGGACAAAACCATTTCATTTAGTTTGACAAAAATATCTTACATACATTTTACATATAATTATCTTATGGTTATTGTGGTTTTAGTATGTGATATGGCAAATTCATGGTTTTATGACTTTTTAATACCCCAATCTTCAGAGTGCCAGTACTTACTTCCTATGTGGAATAGCTAAGCATGTGATACACCATTTTAAAGACCAGGACACAAATTTCAATCTTTAATTTCCCCTCGGATTACCCTTTCTGCTTGCCTGCTCACGTATATTCATTATAAGCATCTTTGCCTGATGAAGAATCATTAGTGATCCGAAACATAGCAATATAAGATCAAAGCAACAAAAAACTCCCAAAATGTCTACAAAAACAAAGACTTAAAAAAAAAACTGAAAACAAATTCCTTGTGTTGGGTTTTGTGTGATATAAATATTTATTACAAATTAGAATAAATATAAACCCTGAACGTGGTTGTTAAATTAATAAATATTCCATTTATGCATAAACGACGATAATTCTTATACTCATAACTCTTGATCTACATATATGGTACTCCATGACACCCTTTATACATCTGCATGTGATCCTCTGAGGTTACTCAAGGCCCTATTATTAGCAACAGATACCAATTTGTAACGACATGTACCGACATTCTAAAGGCCTTCAAATATTGTAATAAAAGCAATGACCATGCATGTATCTTTCTCATGCACGTTTATCTATTTAGGCACCCACAATGTTTATTATAAGGAATACTAATTATTGTCTTAATTGATTTACAGATGCTTAGACATAGAATACAATTATATATACATAGTCCATTAAACACCTGGAATTATGTCATACAGGTATTATCAATTTGAAATAAACCATGTATTATCAGTAATTTGAGTGCAATGTGGCCTACATATAATTACAATATCATCTTTGTAGAGCATATATCAAGCAGAGTGGCACTCCTTATGAAAGTCTAACAAAAAATTTCTCACCTGTCGAAATATATACCAATAAATATATATAGAAAGTAGCAAACCTTAACCCCCCTAAGCATTAGTTTCTTAAGTATATGTATCCATTGATCCAGGATACCCCTGTTATAGACTTCATAGAAGTCACCCGATCATAGACATCGACCGATCATAGATGTCACCCGATCATAGATGTCACCGATCATACCCATCAACAGATCATAGACATTACAATGGTCTCCATTTGGTAAGACTGAGTCATCTCTAGTTCTGAAGTGTGAAGGATAGTTAGAGTGATACATAGGACGAATGCCTGTCAGATTGAGGTATAGGCCAATTTTGAATAGGTAGATTGAGATACTGATTTTGGTTGACAGGTTTATATATAGGTAATGTCCCAAACATTTTCAACATTATTATGTACATTTTCTTTATACTTAGCATCATCAAACATCATTTTTGAGTGGATTTGGTCAGTTTATGGGAATCAAGATCACAAAAGTTGGATTCAGCAGGATTTTTTGGTCTAGAAAACCCCTTCATGGTATCACTCTAATAAAGACTCAAAAGAACCACATAAAACCCATTATTCTCCATAGTTTTCAATAGTGAGCACACAAGGTCGCCCACTTTCATGGGGGGGGGGGTAGATGGGGCTAGAGGGGGGAGGCTTGTCACACTATGCGCATAGGCGAGGTGCTAAGTCAGACCTCCTACCCTATACGCTTCTTGGTGTAAGTGTAATATCATTGTATTTATTAGGCCACTCCAAATACTATTATATCAACAATGATAAAAACGACTGTGGAAAAAATGTTGACCCCTCTAAAACATGAGATGCAGGCGGGAACATTTCTGGGCACTTGTGTGTGGCAATACCCCTCCCCCCCCCCTCTAAAAAACGACCACTTCCCAATTAAGAAATTCTCATAACTTTGTTTGTGGGGGGGGAGGGGGTCTTTGAATTTAGTGACATCGTTCTATAGGGGGTTATTAGTGGCAAGTGACAAAAGATGACAGTGGAACGCGGTCCTGAAAAAGGCCCCAAAATAGGTGACGTCACTTGTTTCCTTATCAGTATTTACAAAAACAATAGCTGTAAGACTATTCAAGCTTTGTAAATGTCCAACATAGCTCATTATCAATGATATTCTACAGATAAGATCTCCTCACTCTTGTATGCTTCAATAGCAAGATAAGTGGCTACTGTGAGAACTTACACTCGCTGACCTTTATGGAACACCATGCACACAGCCTCAGGTGGAGCCCCCTGTTGGACTGAGGCAGAACTAACTCAGGAGCCTCACAGCCCTTCACGGCCATGTATGTAACAATAACACATGGCGTATGAGAAGACAGAGGACGAGTGAGTTTTTATGCACCACATGAGTATGTAGTATTTTCAGATTATAGGTAATGAAATTTAAATCTTTAAATGTAATTCAAGTGCAGTGTCAACAAGTGAATTGGACCACCATTCCAGGACAGTCACTGGTGCTAGCTACACAGAAACCTGAAAAAGGGCTCAATCTTTTCCAAAAAAAATTCAAAACACGCTTTAAATGGACTTTACCGACTGCATAATGTTAATAGACATTATATTTTACATTCTGTGACAATTATAACCACTTGAACTATGTATACCAGAAATTTATCACTTTTGAAAGGCAATTTATATGGTGTAGTACATTTACTCTAAAACTGCTCAGGGATCAATTAGCATAGAGGTTTCCAAATAAGAATATCTTTGTTTAGGGTAGAGATATGTGGTCTATTTGACGTATAACTAATTTCCCAAAAGGGATTGATTACCCTAACAGTGCTACCTTCTACCAAGTAAACACCCTATGTAATTCCACTGTAGCTCAGAGGTTTCTCTAGGTAGTTTTCCAACAAAAGGTTTGAGATTGGTAAATTTTGAAGTTTTGTAGACGTCAAAACATGAAGGTTTATTTACGTTCAACAGACGTAGACGTCTGATCTACGTTTATCTACCTCATTCAGACGTGAATCTACGATACAAATCTACGTAGAACTACATTAATCTACGTAATTTTTCAACTTGAGTTGTGTATATAACTTTTCAGTTTCACACTAGGTGGCAGCACTTTCAACTGCGGAGAGAATAGACCAGTTCTTTAACAAATCTACCACATTCAAGCAATAATTTCTCATTAATTATGGTTTTAATGTTATGCAAATATCCATATACGATTTGATAATTATATATGTGGGACAGCAGGTTAAAGAATTGTGCATTGATATGCACATTACATGCAATAGATCTATACTGTCAGGCTGTTCAGCTAAACTACAAAGATGTGATAGAATAATAGTAGTTAGTTTGCATGAATATTGTTTGTTAATATTTATACAAACTAACTACTATTATTCTTAATCACATTTAAATTTGTCTGCGATATCATTCTTTGTCTGAATCCCACTATGTAATATCATATTAATGTGTTTACAAAGTTGGACATACAATTAAGTCTGAGCTACGTAAATCAGACCTGCAGGTTTGAGATTGGTAAATAAACCTTAACATTATAACGTTGATAAACCTCCCAAAATTACGTAGTTCAGACCAAAAAACAAAGTTGATTTACGTCTGACCGTAATTGTGTTTACTGGGTAGTAGAGTGTCCTCTGTTATATTTGTCAAGCACCACATAGTTGACCCAGCAGAAAAGACTTCAACTAATCTGATTGCCATATTCAACCTGATAAGTGCCCTCCCCCTAAAAAGTGCCCCCCCTATTCAGATTTTTTTTCTGATTATTCTAATGTGTTCTTGCAATTTTCTTACTGTTTTTCACACCTGTATGTGACATGGAGCACTTCACACCTATGCAGGTATTCAGGGAATGGTCATTTTTTAACAACAGGGGGGGGGGTCTGTGGATTTTCGGATGAGCGGATCGAAATCTTGTTGGTCCCCCCCACAGGAGGGGTTGAAAGTTTTTTGGCCCCCGCCTCAGGCAAGTTGAAATTCAGCGCGGTCGACCCCTTCACTGAAAATTTCGGAGGTTAGTCAATGCTAATATTTCTTAGTCAAAACCACTAACTTATCAGCATTATTAAATCAAACTAAGAATTTGCTAAACTATGACTAACTTTTCACTAACCAGCTAACCACAGGAATTCCACACCAGGTGACAGCACAAGCAAATTATGAGATATTTATCTATGTTACAAGATTGTAATTGCCCTTGTTATCATGCTTAAAGGTAACCTTTTCTAATATTGAATATGATATGGGGTGTAACTTAATGTATGTATGTATCTACTTAGGCAGATCTTTTTTAAAGACAGATCAACCTATTCCAATGAGGTTTTCTGAATGAAACACCTTTTTTGTGTTTTTGAAAAATGCATATATCAAAGACAGACTCAAGTCTCTATATGGCCAAATCTAGAGAGCAGTAACGGTTTTAATATAAGTGGACAGACTGGCTTCAATGGATGGCGTTACTAGTGATTTCACAGGTAGCTCATGCTGTGGTTGATGCATATTAGCCAGGGCCATGTGCTGCTGCCACTGATTGATAATAGATGTACACTGTAAGACCATTACTAACTAATTACTAATAAATAACTAACAATTTCAGGCAATCCAAGGCAACGCTTACTTTTAGCTAAGCATTAGCAGCAAAACGCTAAGATAGGATAGGAACTTTGGGCACGTAATTTTTGCTAATGATTGTACAAAAGTTAGTAAAATCTTAGTACAACCTACTAACTTTTGACTAACATTTGAGATTCATTATTTTCAGTGTTTGAGCTATAGTAACGCGTGGGCTTTTCTTTTTATTAAAAAGGGGTGCAATTTCGTTGGTCCCCCCCTCAAGAGGGGATACAATTTTTTTTGGTCCCCCCCTTCAAGGGGTCCAAATTTTGTTGGTCCCCCCCTCAAGAGAGGATACAACATTTTTTGGGTCCTCCCCTTCAAGGGGTCCAAATTTTGTTGGCCCCACCCCCCAAATCCACCAACCCCCCCCCCCCTGTTGTTAAAAAATGACCACTCCCTAAGACTTATATGTGAGGTCGACTTATAAGAGAGGTTAGACGGGAATTCCAGGTAAAGTCCTTGGAGGTTGGTGTCTGGGCATGTTAGGTGTTGGATGGTGGCACCACCACCAAGTGATCCTTGGACAAGGGGGCATCCATAAATTACACAGAATTTGGCAGAAATTGACCCCCCTTCACCCCCTGTTGCACCATGTACGCATTGGGACTTCCCCCACCCCAATATGTACATACTCAAATCACTTGGACCCCCCCCTTCCCCGACAACTATGTAACATATAAGGAGTTCATCCAAACATTAACACAAAAAAAAGCGGCACCTTTCTATTCTATACCTACCAGATGAGTCATTAATTCACAGTGAGGAGTCATCATTCCCCCCCCCCCTGAGAAAAAAAGAGGAAAATTGTAGAAGCATGAAAGGTATAGAGATAGGTTCCTCTGAATATTTTGAAAATTTGGCTCGAGTTTAGGCCCAAAAAATGCTATTTTTTCTCGTAAAATTTACCAAAAAATAACCCTCCTGCGTACACAATGTGTATGCCAAAAAAATTGCACACACCCCCTCCCCCCGTACAAATCTGTACACATTTGGCTGGACCACCCCTCCCCCCTTGGTGCGTGTGTAATTCATGGATGCCACCCCCCCAAGTACCAGGTTTAATCCTTGGCACATTAACTGCAGGGCCTTCCTTTTTCATGACGGTCAAATATTGTTGTATTCAGTCTCTAAAATGAAAAGAACAAACACAGTAATTCTTATCAGATATATCACTGGTCACTTCTATCAAGTTACATGATGAATTAAAGGACTGGTTGCCAGAAACAATAAATGAAGAATTCAACAAGTTTCTGGACTGTAGGCTACTTGCAGGGATGGACACTAATGCCGGCCCGGGAGTCAATGGCCAATAGTTTTGGGTATGAGGCTGCAATTTTCTCAAGAATTACCTTTCTGTTGGCCTGGGCAGAGCATTCCATTTTCATTAAAGTAGAGCATCATCGTAATCAGACTCTAAAGTTAAAGAAACAAGCACAATCATATTTATTTCTACACTATGTAAGTGTGTGCTGTTTATACATCACTTCACTATAACCACCCCTATACTATAAGTCCTCATGCATATAAGTATTCCTAATGCATTATCATTTGTTAGAAATCAAGATATATACTTACAATCAGTAATGTGAGGCTTGCTACAATGGTGATAGTCCAGGCAAATCCTAGTTCATCAACAGTTGCCCCAGAGTAAATTGGTCCTATTAATTCTCTGTACAAATCAATAACTTTCAATTTATATTTCATCAAAGCATCATGCCATCTTTTTAAAAGATAAAATGTAAGAAACAATGCATTGCAATTAACACATCCATTTGTATCAACTCTAAAGATAATAAATACATTCAAGTATATACACATAATTATCCAGCCACTATAAATATGAACAAGCTATTTATCCAGGTGTAGACATACACTATGATGAAAACATGAAACTGATATTTATACTGGCCGGGCTCCACAGACAAAAAACAGCACGCCTAAATAATCTCTGTAATTAAATGTGTATTCAGATTGACATTTGGATGGATGCAAATCTGTGTGATTACATGCATATTAGACAAGAGTTAAGCAGTTAAGTTTGCCAAAACTTGTCAGTTTTGCAGGACTGCATTGCATATAATAATGCAGCGAATGTAGGATAATATGCCCAAAGAATTAATTGGCAAATTTGTCTAAAATAATTTTCTTTACTCTGGGACTGGCAGCTTCAGTTCTTGATAAAATTTTTGAACGAATTTGTTCAGTGTTGGACAGGCCCGAGAGTGCATAATGTCTAGTGTGGCAGCACTAGTCATTTTGCAATTGGGGTTTGCTGGATCTTTGGACATTGCCACTATCCAGCACATTTTAGCAAAGACTGAGTTTTGCAGCAAATGAAG
Source organism: Harmothoe impar (assembly GCA_947462335.1). Taxonomy (NCBI): domain Eukaryota; kingdom Metazoa; phylum Annelida; class Polychaeta; order Phyllodocida; family Polynoidae; genus Harmothoe; species Harmothoe impar. The sequence goes on along the minus strand of OX381707.1, from coordinate 62,092,088 downwards.
TATAATATGCCCAAAGAATTGATTGCGAATTTGTCTAAAATATTATTCTTTACTCTAGGATTTGCAATAAGTTCTTGTTCAAATATTTGAAAAAGAACCTTTCAGTGTTGGAAAGGCTTGAATGTGCAGGACATCAGGTTTGGCAGCACTAGTAATTTTGCGGGAACAGGGGCATATTAGGCAGACATTGCCACTGTCCGGTAAATTTTGGCAAAGACTGGTTAATTGTCACATCAGTGGCAGATTATGCTAATGCTGTTTAATACATACCCTATTGAATAAAATGACACCCATACTCCTACAATCATGCTATGATTCTCTTGGGACAGTCCTGCTTTCCTTCATGGGTGAGACAAAGGGCATATACATATACATGATATTGGAAAGGAACTACTCAGATGATGATTTATCATATGAAGATTAAAATAAACTATTTGTAAGCAAATAATGATGCAGATTATGAGAGTCTTCAACATGGGATGAAATGAGATATTTATAAGAGCAGTCAGTAGTATGTAAATATACTCACTCAGAAAATACCACTAGAATGTTGAATGTCGGGACCAATGCTATTGCAGCTCCGATACCAACAATGGTCAAGGCTATCAGGTTTAGCCACAGGTGACTGGAATTTTAAAAGGATGGTGCTCTGAGCCACTAGGACTCTCTTGTCATTAGCCTTTTATTTTCGATGTATGTCATCGTGATATTAAAGCTGGGCCAGCATTTTCCCTACATAGACTAAAATAACAGTTCCACCAGAGGGCAGCAGTGTCTGGACAGGGGACCATGAGCATTGTCTAGCTACAACATATTCACTCTATCTTGTGCCTGTAAGAGCTGAGCGCCCAGCCTTAACCCTTTCGTGCCCAGAACTATTGTTGAAAGTCGGTTTCTTTAAATCATCATTGGTAGATTGGGTAACCAATGAATATTTTGTTTTGACATATGCTTTATATCATATTTTTTGAAAGCTATTGAAGTGCCCCTTTCAATACTATTTAAAACAATATTCTATCTCGGGTTGCCATGACAACCAGAAACATTCTTTTCACTGATATCAAGCAATATTGCCATCTAAAGGCCAGATTTTGCCCTTTTAGATGGTAATAACCTACATTGGCTTAGAAAACGTTGTTTTGGGGTTCCAAATGGAGGCATATATATCAAAAATAGAAGGATATCAACATTGTAATTGGAATCCCTAAGGAAAACCATTAAAAAAGGTTTTTAATCATTTTCTATCAATATTTTCACTATTTTATCAATATTTCTGTATTTCTACTATTGCTTGAGCGCGCACTTTAAGTGCTTTTAAGGCAATTTTAAACCCATAATATCTTCTAGTCCAGCATCCCATCAACATACACATACATGCTACCATATGATGCCTGGTATCGTTAGAAAGCCTATGTAATTGTGGTTAATTCAGCCCTAAAATGACCCCAATCAGAGTCATAGGGCATCCAGGGTGCTCTCCTCAACATATATAGGTGTAAATGCGCGCACTTTTGGAGTTCTGGGCACGAAAGGATTAAGAGCCCTCTTGTGAATCAAAACTTACATATCAAATATTAAACTGACATTCTATTAAGCTTTTAAAGGTGTAACCATCACTAACCAGATATTATGATTTACTTTGCTTTACTATGAGCGTAGCAATGTCCTGAGCAAAGGGATATAAGTGTACCCTGAACTCAAGTCCCTATAACAAACTATAATTTCCTATTTCAGCATTATATCCCCAGTAACTTATTTTAAATCTATTAGTAGCTTACTTGTATGTATGTAGATATAGAAGAGGTGAGGGGCCCAGCAGGAGAAACCCAAGTGTCACTACAGCATAACCGCAGGAAATCATCCATGTGCTGTGCACCTGAGGGATTTGTATATTGTATATAAGCATGTACAATGATAAACAATTTGTATAGGGAGGTATACCATTAGTCCACTAGTGTCACATTGTCATATTCAAAAAAATTAATATCCAGACTGAATCTTAACTTCCAGATTATATTATTATAGGACTCATCTGATGTTTGGTAACAAACAGCACATTTAGAGGAATAAAAACTAAACACCCATGTTTTGGGAATAATGTTTTTGACTTGGGATATTAGGATATTATTCTATAATCACTGTGTACACTTGGTAATTACCATTCGGTCAGCTATGAGTCCGGCTATAGGTGATGATATGGCATAAGAAACAGAAAGAAGAAAAAATACCAGACTTGATTCAGTAGGTCCTAATCCAAACTGAAAACCCAAGACAAAACATTGGTATAATAACATTTTGGATGAGAGTCCCATTCTTTGCTCCATACCATACTATATTAAATTATACTATACTCTGTGTAACAAAGTTAAACTATTTTATATCATGTAATACTATGCTATACTATGTATACCACAAATGTACTATGTTACACTAATTATACTTCTGATTCATTTTTTCTTTACTTCTCATCCATCTGCTTTAAAACCAGGGTAATGCCTGTCCATAAATGTATCAAAGGCATTCCTACTTGTTCTAGATGAGGCTCAAGGATTGGATCTAGCACGACCCACATGAATGATGACACTATAACTGACATCAGTACGACCAGAATCTGAGGCACTTTGATGAGATCTAACACTGACGAGGCTTTTTCCTCATCCTGGGTGGCTGTAAAGAAAAACTATTGCCTTTTCAGATCTTGGTTGAAAACAATGAATGTTTTACTTTGGATGGCAGGAAGAAAAACATTTTAGAAACCATTTCTGTATGCAGATAAATTACATCTCATAACATAAAAAAGAGAGTGACAGATCGAGAGAGAGAGAGAGAGAGAGAGAGAGAGAGAGAGAGAGAGAGAGAGAGAGGGAGGGGGGAGAGAGAGAGTTGAGGTTATCATAATAATGTGATAAAACACTTTTGCCAGCAGGAAGTAATGCAGGTTTACATTGGTTATAATTCTTTTCACATGATAAAAACAACAATTCAATTTGTATCTTGTGTACTCAGATTCATAGTCCTGTACTATGACTATGACAAAATGTTCCATTTTCAGTTCAGCAGTTGCATTGAGCATTTGTATACATAAGATGCAAAATCAAGAACCTATAGATCTATACTGTGCAATTTACACCTTGAATCATGATTCACAATTATTGATAACACTCACTACTGTCTTCTGGAAGAATACACACGTATACCGGCATGGCTGCAATCATACTTAGCCCTATAGTAGCGAATGGAGCTAGGAATCCTCCTGCCTAAATGGATAGCATAGGCATTGAAGCACATCTTAATCATCAGATTCTTCAATAAGAAGTTTGCCTATGTAAACATTCCAATGAAGGTAATGACAATGGCATGGACAGTTGTGGTATTGGATATATCGGTGAGGGAGCGATTATGAAAGTTTGCGTTAGGTTTGTCATGAAATACAATAGGTGTATACACGTCTAGGACTTACCTTGTATAACAATCCTCCTATTGCAGGACCAATCATAAGCCCAATGCCATTAGCCGTCTCCAAACAACCCTGAGGTGATAAAGGGTTATAGTTATTTGAAGTTTTATCCAGGCTAAGCCATAAATTGAAGTTGAAGTTTGATGCTTATATTTGGCAATGAAATCTCAGTCCTTTCACTTAAGCAGGACAACTATTTACTTTTATATTGTAAATAATGTCACAATCAGAGCTGCAAAACGGAACATGTTATCAATGGACATGTCACAAAGAACTAAAAGAGCTATACATAATTTGTTTAAATGAGTATAAAGTTACCAAAGTAGCTATTGATGGCTCCGTATTCTTATAATGCAGTGTCATTATATTGGCAAAACTACAAAATACGAATTGAAAATGAACTAGCTACAGCTTTCTTACAGATGTTCAATGTAAATGCACACACCATAGCCATTGATGTATCATCTCTGAATTCATTTGCTGCCTTTGAATATACAGCAACAATTATGGCAGTACAGCCTAATGCCCAACTCACTCTCAGCACAAAGCAGAAAATGACAAAGGTGGCGTTGTTGTCCTCATAAACTGGGAATTTGTCTAACATTCTGGAATAAACCGAGAGGAAATCAAGCTTTACAATTTGTGATACAACTTTGACCAGTCATTAAATTTACCAATGCCTATTCTTTTTGATACCTATAAGCCTCAGCATGGTGATGAGAAACCTTGAGTTACCTAATTAGCTGTGATGAAATACATTAAGTTGAGGATTGTTTTGATGAAGAGAGCTTCATTTATTGAGCGTGTAGGCTGCTATAGTTCAAGGTATAAAAAGTATTTGGAAATATACCTCTGGTGCCTTAAAGTTCTACCTACCCAAATAGTATGGTGCAACCACCTCCAAATAAAGATCCAGTGAGTAGTAGAAATCTGGAGCCCACTCTGGGTAGCTGGTAAATTGGATTATCAAACACAAGTGTATTAGGGAGTGCTCATTTTTTAACCCCTTCCACACGGTAAGCCAATATATTGCACAAAATTGCATTGAGTTACAAGAAACCCAGTGGTGAAGGGGTTAACAACCGTCGAGGGGGATTGGGATTTCGCGCACAAAATTTCCCCTAGAGGGGTCACCATTTCTTACCCCCCTCCAGCAGACCAAAGATCAGGGCTCATTTCACTGAAAACAGGTGACATTTCTTTACCTCCTCCAAGTTGTGGGGTCGACATTTTTTGCCCCTCCCAAATCAACCACTCCCCTGCTCTCCTTTATAATCATCTGGCCAATTTGGTTTCAGTGGTTTTTACGGCATCCTTTAAAAAAATTCTTTTCATACAGAGTTACTGGAGCGGTAATGGTAACCAAAACAGCCACAGGCCTGATGATTATGAGGGAGTGATATGTTTTTTAACAACACAGTGGTGGATTCAGGAGAGATGGTAAATTTGTATTCGGAAGAGATAAATGAAATAGTGATATCAATAAGGCTCAGGCTCATGAGAATACCACAGAATAGCTATACCCAGATGTCACAAAGTGGATTTTTTTTTTTACATCCAATATTTTATTAGAATGATTCAAGTTACCATACGTATTTATTTCTTCAAAGAAAATTTGTGATCTCCCCTTTTCAGGGATGTGATTTTCGAACTTTTGTGGTATTTCTTTTAGTTTTTCCATGTTTCACAGAAAAATCTATTATAATTCAAAGACATTAAAATGCTGTCATTTTATTTCTTATATAAATATTTAAAAATATACAACATGATAATACATAATTGAAAATGGGCTAGAACGATTGGAAATTTTTTTCTGATATTAAAAGACACCATTTGCATGCAGATATTTGCATTTTTTCACCTTTTTTCAATTGTTTAAAGCCAATGTCACAAAACGAACATGTTAAGGTGTCCGTTACGCGTCCGTTACGCCATATGGCGCCATATGGAGCCATATTGAGCATAGAAGATATTACAATATGGCAGCTCATAATGTTGTTAATATTTGTCTTATAATAATTATAAGAGTACCTATCCCCCCTAAATCGATGTCAAGGATTCCAATGGAGCTATCCATTTTCTTCTATCTCAAATGGTTGCCTAGCAACCAGCCCTTTTGTATGAAAAATGTCCGATTTTGTGGAAACCATGAAAAATCATGATTTTACATGGTATTTTCATGGCTACAATACAGTAAGAAATATTTACAGCTTTATCACAAAATTTTATGTGCACGTTCCCTAAGACCCATATTTTCCATTGCAATTCAGAAATAATGAGAATGAAAATATTTTTTATTGACATTTTTTTCACTTTTAATTGTTGCAAAGTCGTGAGTTTGACCCATAAATCCACATGATTATATCAATCTTAAGTTATATGCATATTGGTATATTGTAATTAGAATCTACATGTGCTCACCAGTCTGCCAAAAAGAGGTGCTGATAAAAACCGAACCAGTGAAAATACCCCAAAGATGCATCCTGAGAGAGCTGAGGATATGCCTCTGTTGTCAGCCTGTTTTTGAAGTATGAAAGTAGGAAATAATTTTAGATTAGTATAGAAATAAAAATGAACTGGAAACTATTGTAACAGGGTAAGTGTGGGCCCAAGACAACTTGAACAATTGATGAAGCTGAAGTTAAACATTTAATCTAATTGTACAACATCTGTAAATTGGACTCCTCTATTTAGAACCTGATCCTTTGAATTGACTTATGAGGGGACTATAGTTTATAGCCATTAGTACGAGCCACTATTTTGAAAATAATCTCAGGTTATTGTGTACCGTAGTGGCCCATTTAAGCCCCCCCTGGGCTTATACATTTCAATACCCTATTACTCACTGCGCTTATACAGGGGCCTGCACTTATATGTGTCCCTTTAAAGAGATATTTCGGGTTTCAGAGGGGTCCTAGCGCTGCACTTAAAGGAGGCTTATTTGTGACACCTGCGCTTAAACGGGCAAGTATGGTATCTCCTGCTGCTAAGTCAGATAGACCCTAGTCATTTGTGCCCCACAGTGCAGACTGGCTCCCTGATGGTCAGAGTAATATATCATGTAGACCCCTCATACAACTTACAAGGGTCTATCCCTTACATAGGATATCATTAATGCTCACCTCCTTTGGGAAGAATGGAGCCATCATGGACAGACTCATGAAGCAGAGCATGGTGGACACACATATGGTAACAAGAAAGGTGATCTGTGACCTTAAATGATACATACAGATGGTAATAAGAAAGGTGATCTGTGACCTTAAATGATACATACAGACGGTAATAAGAAAGGTGATCTGTGACCTTAAACGATACATACAGATGGTAATGAGAAAGGTGATCTGCGACCTTAAATGATACATACAGACGGTAATAAGAAAGGTGATCTGTGACCTTAAACAATACATACAGATGGTAATGAGAAAGGTGATCTGCGACCTTAAACGATACATACAGAGTATAGGTGAGGCTCCACTAGCCAATTTTATTGATTAATCGGTGCTATTATATTCTCATGAATCTGACTCAGTTGTATACCATAACAATTACATGCATTAAACAGGGGGTACTATACACCCTGCCACAGGTTTATGTTTATAAATAATGTTTATGTTTATAAACAAGTGGAAAATAGAATTGCCAAGGCTATGTAAGACGATTTAGGTCCTGATTTGTGTCCCGATTTTGCAACCCAGGCCGATTTTGGCTCCCGATCCAATATCTAACAGGTCTGGTTTTCATAGGTCTTATATGCAGGACTCTAGTGGGTCAGTATATATACACAATTTATACAGAAAATGAATGGCTTAATCGGCCAGATAGACTTCTGAAGGTCTTTGTTTATACTTGAGCAAACTGTATAGACATGTATGATCGGATCTTTAGAATTGGCCAAAAGATCGGGTAGTGGAGTCCCAGCTTATGTCTAAGTGGAATATCTGTGGACCTTGTGTCATTGTTGTCAGCTAAAGGACCGCCTGCTGCTGCCGCCTGGTGTGCCGAGTGGCTGACAGTTATGATATCATTGCTTACTTAGTATTCTATATAATTTGTATTGTATGACTATGCATGTCAACCTCAGGAGCTCTGGCGAATTCTGCCCAAAGTTTGAGAGAGATAAACAGCTTTCAGCCATGTAATCATTGTAATCTCTTTAAACATGTAAAATCAAATCAAAACCCTCACCGAAGCCAAACAAATAAGGACACTATACTGGATCATGCCGTATAGAGCTGGTTATCAGTACTAGTATATCAGATTAGAATGCTGCTTGCCAGAGGCATATTTATACACAGTAGTATACAAAGATCAATATGCGCTGTATTTTATATTATGCTATACCATTTTCAAGTTGCTGTTGTATTTCGAAGATCATTTATGAAATGAATACATGTTGAAAACTCAAAAATGGTAATGAGAAAAGTGATCTGTGACCTTAAACAAAACACACAGAATTGAATTATGTATGATGGGGTAGACACTAACACTATGAAAATATATCTATACCAATATAGTCCTGTTGTTGGGGAGAGAAAACAATTAGAAACCGGCCATTTTGGTGAGGGCTTCATAAAACTGACCAAGATACCCATGGTTTTCTCCTTTGAAAACAAGATAAACTTATAAAGACCATGGCAAAGACAGCCAAGTCCCTGCAGAGTTGTATGGCAACCATTAATATACTTTACACAAATATCATTTGGAATTGAATTGCTGTGTTTGCTGTCTGATTCTACCCATAAAATGATCTGGACATTTCGGTAGACAGTTACCTAAAAATGTGTTGAATTAAGTGACTATCACAGAAGTGTTATTCTATTCTTTAAAGTTTGTGTATATGGTTAAGGTTTCTGACATTTTTACGTACTGAAATCTGATCTTACTGTATCCCATCTTGCCCTACTCTGACTCTTACCTTGAAAGCGTCATCCTGCGTCAACTTGGTAATCTTGAGCAATTAATGAAAACTAGAAAACAGAATGTAGCAAATATTTGCAAATATATCCATTTAAAAAAGGTATTCATGCATGATATATGTTTATTTGGGGGTGTTCATTTATTAGTTACAGGGGGGTGGCCGGTTTGAGGCGGTGTAAAAACTTTAGACCCCTCCTGAGGGGGGTGGGGTGCATGAAACTTAAAAGCGTGCACACTTTTATTCCAAAATGACCATATATTTGGCAATAAAATCTAATTTGAACAAAATCGAAGGAACTAGGGAGAAAGGAACACATTGGAATTCAAATAATGATTTGTGAACATTCTGACTCACTTTTAGGGAAATCTATTTCTTATCCCACACATCGGATGTACTAACTTTAACATCCACCTCCACCACCACCACATCCACCACCACCACCACCACCACCACCACCACCACATCCACCACCGAATACAGGAATATCTCCACCCCAGCTACGGCCTAGACAACAGTTACACTCTTCCTCTTCCTTATCCCTCACAGGACCAGCGTGGCTTCTAACTTTGAATTCACTCCGATGCTCAGCCCCATAATTTACATACCCGACATTCCCATGGTCGCTCCCCTCCCACACTCCCCCTGCCCCTCCTCCCCTGCTCTCCTGGTTCCTCCTGTAGCATTTCCTACACATCCAGAAGAGAATGGACAGTGTGAAGAGGCCACCAGTGGTGGTGGCGGTTTGTCCGATAGCTCCCCCTCCATGTCCAGCAAAGATATTGCAGCACATGAAAAAGTTAATTCATAGAAGTGTTTGTTTGATAGTAAAACAATGTAAATTTTTCAGTGAGTATACAATTTATTCACCCCTTATAATTTCATGAACTTTCTAAGGCTATCTTTATTAAACTACCCATTCAGTTAGTTTATCTATACCATAGCCTGCCTGGAAACAGGCAAATTACACCACATATAAAATCGTCATTCATAGAGGTTTTCTTTTCTCAGCTACTCTTCCATTTGCATATGTTTCAGCAATTTTAAATGATATTGGTCTGAAACTGAGGCTTTGGGCTATCATGTAGGGATGTTGAATAGTATTTTTGGGGTTTGCCTGGCCGCGCCAGCGGCCCCGAGAGCATGGCGACCGGAGGCGGCAAACCCTATTTATGTTTTCGTTTTCCACAAGCACCGCATGGGGCACTGTGACGTCACAAGACAGATTGTGGTCATGAAAATAAATTGAGTCACGAAAAACGTATAGGAATCTGGAGTTACGCCCAGTGGGTCCGCCATTTTAAATTTTGCTGGTTACTGTTAAACCCACTGATAAGACATACCACTATGGGTACAAATACGGGACAAACAGGGGACAGGCTTGTAACAGTCGTATCAGCTCCACCCTCAGCTGACCCGCTCTTATAAGGTTCACGCGACACCCGTCGTGCGATCTGTCTGGGGTTAAATCGAGGGGGAACACCGTGTAACCGTTCAGGAATTGATCGTATGAAATACCACAGGAGCGCGCGCCCTCGTACATCCCCGTTTCCGTGTGTAGCGCCAAGTACTCTCTCATGGCCGCTTTGGTGTTAAAGTCGGGCACGTAAGCGTCGTTCGGCACTTTCTGATCGTTCACTATCACTTGAAGCGAGCTGATGTCGTAATGCTTCATCTCGAACGGGTTCTTGGTGTAGCTACCCTTGAAGGCGTCATGGTCCAGGAAGCAAATCATCATCGACTTGGGAAGCTGGCCTGTGTTGGAGTGCGTGTAGCTGTGATCTCTGTTACCTTGAGGGATGGCGTACGTCGTCACCTCCACTCTGTTCACCGGGTAGTCGAAGGGGCCGTGTTCTATCACCGCTCTCTCGTGCGTTTCCGCTACAGCGTCCGCCACCAACACACGTCGCACGTAGAGCTTTGCTTTGTAGATCTTCAAGCTGTAGCCTCCGTCAGCGGCGCACATCAGATAGAAAGAGGGCGCTGCCTGTTTCAGAGTGAGATTGATTTCTGTCTCTCCAACGATGAGCTTCGGTTGATGAGCCAGGTCAAAGTGCAGTCGCGCCATCAGCGAAAAGCGCTTGTTGGAGATTAGCTTCCTGCGCGCTTTGTACCCCGCATTCGCGTTAGTCAACGTGTCAAACTGACCAGGCGTATCTTCATGCCACCCCTGGGCGCTCATGACGCCGCCCTTCACGTCTTTGTTGTAGTTGAGTAACCCTTCCAAGTAAGCTCGGTAAGGGTAGGTCTCGGTGTTGCCAGACACTTTGAAACCGCCGATGGAGACTTGGACGTCTTTGAAGAGCGAGTGAGCCAAGTTGTTCACCGGAGCTACCGCGTCGGTGTCCTCTATCGCCGCTCCGTTCACTTTCAGCACTTGACATTCCAGATGAAGGTAATTCTCGTTCAGGTCTGTGTACTCTTGCGACTTGTTGATGGTGAAATTTATGTTACCTCCATCCTCTAAAGAGTTTTTTGTTTCTATCCCGAGGAAAGACGACTTTAAGATAGTAGTCTGAGTCGGCGCTACGGTGTGCAGGTCGAGCTCAGAGAGCGCGCACTCGTTACTGCTCTCGTGTACGTAAGCCATTGTGTTCTCTCTTCACGCGGACGACAGACTGACGCCGGCCGCCTCCAGTCTTTTTATTTATACCTGAGCGCCTAGGCGCTTACCGGTCGAATACATCCCCTCTACGTCTCTTGCAAGAGCCACCGCCCGTCTGAGGAGAATGCCGGCGTCGTTTCGACCCTTTCTTAGACGCGACAGGCGTCTTTCCTCCTGAGAACGCCGTACTCGCCAGTCTCTTCAGAGCGCCTGCGCCTCGGTCTTTCACGCTGCTCTTTAAAGTCCGACGCACCAGCACATCTTTAGCTACGCCCACACCGGCGCGGAGCAGCGTTTTTCCCACTGACTTCAATAGCGGGGTAGCCGAGCGCATCAGACCTAACAGAGCGCCGCCCAAACCGTGCCCGCTCTGGAAAGAGCGCCCGCTGTACACGTTGATGCCGTTGCCCAGCTGCGCGTTGTAGTAATCGCTGTACCCTCTGCCGACGGTGCGCCTGGGTGGAAAGTACGGAACGCGTTGACGCATCATTTTTTTTTCTTTCAGCACTCAATAGGTCTCAGATGAAGTGTCACGGTCACCTCGCCTCTACCGAATGGGATGGAATGGCCGGATCGGTCTCTTAAATAGATGCCGACCTCGGTAAACCTCTTGGATTTCAAGGGGAAATAATCCAAATGGGGAAAACTGATAGCTTGCACGCCACCTCGACGCTTTCCGCCTCTGTCCACCGCGACGCAGCGTAACAGCGGCACTTGCACGTCGCCCACACGTCTCTCCTGGATCATGTCGGTGTATATGTACACAGAGTGCACGTCCCCGAAAACATCCATCGAGTAGGCGCCGGTAGTCGGCGACGCGAAACACGTCTTCTCTCCGAAGCCTAGAACACATGCGAGATGCTGAGTCAGCAGGACAGCGCAGTGTCTCGGCGGTTTGATGGTGACGCGTTTCGTCTTGGAGTCATACGATAAGATCCCCAAGAAGCTGGAGCCCTCTAGTCTGTCATCTTGCATCGTCTCACTCAAGCGCTCGACTAGGGTGTGGTTGCTTCCGGTGAAAATAGGAGGTATCTCGAATATGTTTGGCATGAAACTGCGCACTCCCATGTCTTTCTCCATCTTTTCGATCATCTGTCTTGCTTGATCGCTGATCGCCTTCTTCTTCACGGCCGGGGACAAGAACTGCTTGTATACGGCATTCGGCTGTCTCAAGTCGACCTCTCTCTTGAACCTTTTTGTTTCCGGTTTCAATCGCTGCTCTTCCGACATGTCTGACATCTCTTCCACCGTTACATAGCTCGCTTCCTTCCAGCTCAGCGGGTATTTTGAGCTGAACGTCAGCTTGCTCAGACCGTTCGCGTTTTTCATTCCCCTCAAGTCTACCTGCGGTTTTCTTCTGTCGGAGAATTTAGTCTCTTTTAAAACCTTGATCGCCTCCTCTAGCGAACCCTTGGTGCGCAGAGCAACAACGATGATCAAGTCGTCGTCGTGCACGTTAGTCCATTCTGTAGGGAGGATGATCTCAGTCAGAGCCGCTTCGTACACTTCGGGCAGAAGGAGCGGCGAGTCGAAGTGAGTTCGGAAAGACGTCAAGCTGTTGTCAGGATAATACTCCATAGAGCTGTTGCTAGGTAGGGTGATGTTCATTTTTTTTTTTTTTTCTACGTTATTTTTTTGACGGGGATCCACTCGTTGAACTTGTCGTCGTAACCTAACCAACGTACGAAAGCTAGCTCTTTACCGTCGACGGTCTTGCGGCGCAACACCTCGTCTATCAGGTAGTTGTTGTCGTAACGACTCTTGTACACCTTCTGAACCTCTTCCGGGTAGAAGACGCCTTTTATCTCCTCGCCCTTGTCGTCTTTTAGCTCGAACCCTCTGCTTCCCAACGTCTTAGCAACGTCGACCACTTCCTCGCGCCAGTTTCCCTCGTACCCTTTGTCAAAGGCGCCTTTAGTTCTCAACATCCTCACTCTGTCACCCGGAGCGATGACGTCGACGGCAGACGTCTTTGTTTTTTTCTTCTTTTTCCATATTTCGTCGATTTGTTTGTTAGTTGGGAGATCTTGTCGGTAGAAAACTGTTTCGCTGTTTTCCGAGCTGACTTGAGCCGGCGCCATTTTCAACGTCTTGTGGTGAGTGCGATTGTAAGAAGACACTACATGGTGCAGTACGTCTACGTAGCGATACGTGCGCTTGTGTGTGAAATAACGCCACAGCTTCTCCTTCAGACTGCGGTTCAAGCGCTCCACTAGACTAGCTTTGATGTCGTCGTTCTCGCCAGTGAAAAACTGTATGCCCTCGCTCTTCAAGTGATCTTGAAAGATCTTGTTCAAAAACTCTTTCCCCTTGTCTGTCTGAACAGTGCGCGGTCGTCTCTCACCAGTGTCTGTCATCTTTCGGAAGGCCTCGGTAACATCAGCGCCGCTCTTGGATTTAATGGGAACGGCCCACGCGTACCTAGAGAAAACGTCGATCGCCGTCACCACGTACAGGAAGCGGTCGTTGTGAGACGCCAAAGCCTGCATGTCCATCAGATCTATCTGCCACTGCTGATCGATTGCGCCGGTTATAGTCTTGTTCCTTGCGAATTTTCTCCGAATGGGTTTATGTTTAGTGTAGGCGTCCAGCGACACTAAAGCATCTCGGATGACGGCCGGGTTTAGGTGGCGAAAATGATGTTTCTGGAGTTTAGTCACGCTAGTGAAACTGGAGGGTGCTTTGATGTCGGTATATCTAGCTACTACGCGCTTCTTTTCTTTTTCCTTCTTGGTCAGTCTCTTCACTGGTTTGCCCATCGTTGGCCTGTTGGGGGCGTGAACGCCGCCGCCGCCGCTAGGCGGTTGCGCCCTTTCCTTTTCTTACTCGCCGCGCTCCTATAGGAAGTCGGAGTTTGGAAAAGTTCACTGCCCTCCTCGTCGTCAGAGGATTGATCGTCCACCTGGAGAGAAGAGTCTGCTGCTGCTACTGCTGCTGCTGCTTCTCCTTCTTCCGAGTCGAAGCTCGGTCGTTTCCGACCTCTGTCAGCAAGCCGTGTGTCCAAGCTTTGGCCAGGTCCGCTCGCTTTATACAGATGGTTTCCGATCAAGGAGTCTGTGGGAACTGCTTCGCGCAGCGCTTTTGTGAACGGAGAGTAGCCCGCCGGTCTGGGCGCCGTCTTCCTGAACCTGGCGGCGTCGTTCAGTAAGTCCACTATGTTGATGCGATGCTCAGGTGGTATTCTCCGACCCGACATCTCGCGCACCGCACCGTCCTTGTTCCACTTGACCACACCGGATTTCTCCAATTGTTTGTACAGCGCCACGGTCCGGGTGCGATTCCTCTTGGGAACTTGGTTCACCAACCGCTCAAGTAGGGACGCGCTGGCTTCTTCAGCAGACTGACGGAGGTGAGCCGGGGGCGAAGAAGTGTAGGACGAAGAGATGTTGCTGTTGTTGGGATTCGCGAGAAAAAATTGCAATCTATTCAACAACCTTCGGTATTTCAACATTTTCTCGCGCGATTCCAAAGTGGGATCGTTCAACACTAAGTCCAAGTCCCTGTAGATAAACTGTAGCACCTGGTGCAAGGCCGTGTCGGGATGAAGGGACTGTTCTGCCTGCTTGTGGTAATAGGCCATATCGGCAGGTAGGCGGGCGGCGGTGGCAGGAGCGGAACTCTCGTTCTTTTCAGTACGCTCATCAGGAAGAGGAGGAAGGTTTGGAGCAGTAGAAGTACTAGCAGCAGCGACTGCAGTAGTAGCAGCGCTAGTAGTAGCAGCAGCGGGCACATGATGAAGTAGACCTGCTCGTGATGATTTGTAGAGCGTCTCAGGATCCACGAGCGCTAAGCGTTTGTAGTGTTGTTGCTGCTCTGAGTCTGATACAAATATTTTTTTTTTTTTAAAAAGAAGAGGAGGAGGAGGAGGAGGAGGAGGAGGAGGAGGAGGAGGAGGAGGAGGAGATTAATTTTTTTTTTTTTTTTTTGATCATTTAGGCAAAGCTCGTCGCTTTGCCGCTTTTTTTTCTATTTCTGTGTTGTGACACGATCGTCTCGAAAAAGCAATAAGGCGTGTGAGCGCGGCGGTGACAAATACATATTGGAGCGCATGGTTTAAAATAGTGCGTCCCTATCTTCTTCAATTCGGCTGCGTTGCAATATGCGGGATAACAAGTGACGACGTCGAAACGTTTAGAGACCGTGTTCACGTCGGCCACAACGCGCGCCCACCGAGTGGGAGCTGCAGTCGCTCCCAAGAAACCGATCGGCTTGTCGAATCATTTCATAGCGCTTATTCTCACTTTATAAGAGGAGGCAGGGTGAGGAGAGTAGCGGCGCTCTTTCTTTTCATGAAACACCCAACGAGTGGGGGCGCTGAGAGCGGCTGTTATGCAATGGTAGAGTAAATACTGTTCTGAGAAGACGGCTCTCGGCCATGTCGCTACGTTTTCCTTTTCCGCTCTTGTACAACGACGATTTCTTTGGCGCTCAGCTTTGCTTTTCTCGAGAATTCGGTACGCTTCAAGAGAAGCGTGAACCTCAACTACGTGACGCTCTCTCCTTTGAGATAAAAAAATAGCCGGGCAGTTGAGGAGGGCACTTTGTTCGCGTGTCCGTCTTTTAGAAACTCGCGCCCTCTGCGGCGCCATATTTCTTTCCTCCGAAACAAAAAAGACTGAGTGAAAATAAAAATTTTAAAAATCAAAAAGCTCAAAGAAAAAAAAAAAAGCAATAAGCAGACTCAGCTCGAAATTCCCTGCTGGCGTGATGGCGGTGACTGCAGGCGGTGGCGGCGGTCGGCTGGCCGGCGGTGGCGGTGTCGGCGGCGATGGTAGAAGGGGGTGTGGAAAGAGAGATGCATCTCAGTCTTTTATAGGAGCGGCGAGAGTTCGACTTAGTCTGACATTTTCAGCTGTCGCATGCTGACCTGCTGCTATCATAAGAGAAACAAAAGCCCTAATCACGCTTTTCAGCTGGATCCTTCCACCCACCAGACATGGATCCAGATGGGAGGGTGGTTTAAAATTAATCCGTGTACCGACTGTCATACAATAGTGTAATTAGTTGAACGCGTGTTACCTGTATAAAGGATTAGCAGGTCATGGGCTTAGAGTGTGTATAGAAAAACAACTACAGGTAGCGTGAACAAAGCGACCCCCTCCCTTTCTGTCACTCTGTCTGTGACTAGAGGGCGCGCGTGTGGTAAAAAATCACCCTCTCCTGTCGTCAGCAGTCAGCTGGCCGGCGGCTGGAAAATGCGATTAGAGGGATGATGAGCGCGTAGTAAGCGACTTAAGGCTAATCTAAAGACCTGCCGTGAGTGGGTAGCTGGCCGGCGGCTTGAAAAAAGGGGGGAGTAAGGGTATATAAGGGGGAGTGAAACCGTATTCGTCATCGTCAATCATCATTCACTCTACTACTACTACTACTACTACCACCACCACCAGCACCACGCCTCAATTTGCAGATCCCCATGATGGAAAGTTGCGACCGTGACATGAAGCGGTATGACGAAGCGGCGCGCGAATGTGCTGATGCTGTTGCGGCTGCCGATGTCGCCGCTGATAACGCTGCTAGTGCACGCTCTGCTGCCCTTGCTACTGTCGCTGCTGCTGTTGTTGCTAATGCTCACGCTGCTGCCGCTGTCGCTGCTGCTGCTGCTACCGCTGCTGCCGAGGCTGCTGCCGCTGCTGCTGATGCTGCTGCTGATGCTGCTGATGCTGCTGATGTTAGCAGTCGCGTCGACAAAGAATCGTCATTTGTCACTCTTAAACCTCCAGTTGAACGCGCGACGGGTAGTAGGGCTACCAACGCGACGGCCGGATGGTGCAAATGGTGTCGTCGCTTCTGCTCGTGCACTTGCTTTTCTTCCAGTCCTACCTGCTGCTGCTACGGTATAATAGTGTTATAGTGTTTGAATGAGAACGCGCGTAGTTACACATAGACGCTGTAACAGATGTGCTTTTTTTTTGAAAATATAATTTTAGCATAACATGGAACTTGTTGTGTTTATTTTCTATATATAAGTTATTTGTTTACAAACAGTCACGTGTCACGTGGTGTTGTTTACAAACAAGAGAGCCACGTGGTGTTGTTTACAAACAAACCCTAAGTAGGTCACGTTACCCTAGTTACCAGAATGCCGGCTTCTGATTGGCTGAGCCTAAGTAGGTCACGTGACGTAAGTAGGTCACGTTACCATGGTTACCAGAATGCCGGCCTCTGATTGGCTGAGAGCTTCTAAGTAGGTCAGTAGGTCACCCAGAATGCTGGCTTCTGATTGGCTGAGAGCCCTAAGTAGGTCACGTTACCATGGCAACGGGTCACGTGACCAAATGGCGGCCTCTGATTGGCTGCATATCGATTGAGTAATAAACAGTAGTTAACCATAGTCCCGTTCCGATACATACTATACTACTGACGTCATAGTGGCTCATCTCTAGGCAACTACCATGGCAACTATTAAGCGTACGTCTCTGAGTTGTTGTGGGAGTACCATCTTGCACTTATTGGTCTATTTACACCCCCAAGATGTCATTCTGACCGTGAGGGTGTCCCCCAAACCAAGTTTATTTTAACTTTAAGTAAAGTTCCGACACCAAAAAACGCATTTTACCGGCACCCAGTTTCACGCGGACGGCGACCTTTGCCGTAGGTACGGGTACTTTAAGTTTTGGATGCTTGCGTACGGAGGCGTGCCTTCAGCTGTATTAAAATCAAGCCCCAACCTGTAGAGTGTTTGAAGAAATTTGAGCTTGAACGGCGCGCCCCGTATGGAAGCATCCAATCTTAGCTTTGCCACATGTAGTCAAGGGGACATCACCATGGTGACGGGCCGAGTGGCGTGGAGCGGAGAGAGTCAGCCAGACGCCGTCATGCAGGTTCCCGCGCTGCCCCGTGTGTTCTGTCTGAGTGGCGGGGGAGGGGGGGGGGACTTCTCTACTCTAGCTAGCCTAGGCCCTATGTAGGCCTCTAATAGTAGGCCTACCGGTATTGGAATAGTTGTGGAATGTAAAATAGGTAAGAAGAGGCACAGCCTATAGTGAAAGGGTCTAGGCAAATGTAGGCCTAGACCTGCCAGGGGCGGCGGAACCATTTAAAAGTGGGGGGGGGGGGCAAAGGGGGGGGGTAGAGCAGATATGATTTTGGGCTGCAAAGACAAAATATGGGGGGTACCCAAATTCGCAAGCGATGTTGTTCTCAAAGCTTATTAGAAGGCAGAAATTTCTTTCAAAACCTTCGAAATTTCACCTCCCCTCGTTGCAGGTGTCCTTAGTGACATGAGACATGGGCATTGCTTTAAAATCGACATGCAACATGGGGACCCCCCATCAAGGGCGCCTATATTAGGGCCGCAGACGGGTAAAATTGACAAGGCGACAATACCCTATTTTAGCCTATATGGACAAGGGACAAGGGAGGGCAGGGGGTTGGCAACAAGGGACAAGACCCATTTCTTAGGACCGAAAAGGGACATTAATTGGCCTTTCTTATATTTGACAAGGGACACAGGTAGGCCTACCCCCCGTCTGGGGCCCTTATATTGGATAGATCTACTTATGGGGGGAGTAATGGTAAGACTGTAAGGGCCTTTCCGACATCCATATTGTTCCTGCCCCCATCCCCCCACCCTTCCCCCTTAAGAAAATTTTGAAATTCCAGAAGTAAAATGGTGCATTTTTGAGAGTTCTAAATGCACTATTGAATGCTCTATTCAATGTAAAACTTAAGGTTCCATGATGGTACAGTGAGACAACCCTGAAAACTGATATAATTCTGGGAAAGGTTGGGGGGGCAAGAACATGGTCTTGCCCCCCCAACAAAAAAGTTGAGGGGGCATGTGCCCCCCTGCCCCCCCCGGTTCCGCCGCCCCTGCCTGCCCCGCCTAGGCCTATTTCATTTCTATAGGCATATACATATATAGGCCCGCCTCTCCATGCCCTCCATGTAGCCTACAATAGGCTGAACAGGTTAAATACAAAAATGACCTAGACCTATTTTGAAATCTACATAGGCCCTAATATACATTATTAATGTAAATTGGTAGGCTAATGATTGAATGTAGTATTTTTAGATTATTCACAAATAGACCTGAAGTAAGTTTCACTAGTATAGTGAAGGTGAACCTAGCTGACGTTTAAATAAAATATATGTTTGAGTATCAATGAGGCCCCATCATTTACTGTGATGTAGGCCTAAGACCTATGTAGGACCAACTGCCTTCAATGCATTTTTAAAACCTCAGGTGCGAGGCCTACAACTCTAGGCCGAAGCCTACAAGTAGTATAGTATGTATCGGAACGGGACTATAGTTAAGTACTGTTTATTACTCAATCGACCTGCAGCCAATCAGAGGCCTCCCTTTTGGCGGGAATTTTAAAAGCAGCCAATGAGAGGCCTCCCTTTTGGCGGGAAATTCAAATAGCTCACGTGACCGGAAGTGACCTACTTCCGGTCACGTGACCTTTGGGCGGGAAATTCAAATAGGTCACGTGACCGGAAGTGACCTACTTAAGAGGGTCACGTGACCACCATGTTGGCGGGAAATTCAAATAGGTCACGTGACTGGAAGTGACCTACTTAAGGGGGTCACGTGACTACTAGGTTGGCGCGAATTTCAAAATAAGTCACTTGAGATTTTTATGGATAAATAAATTTTAAAAAAGAAAAAAAGCAAGCTGAAAGCTTGCTAAAAAATAATTTAAAAATGTGGCTCTTTTTTTTAGGGGGGGGAGGGGCACTCTGGGGGGCACTCTTTAAGATGCATGGGGGGGGGAGGGGGGGGAGGGGGGGGAGGGGAAGGGTTTTTTAAGAGTGAGACTCGCTTCTCTGCCCTCTCTTTTAGAGGGCAGAGAGGCGAGTCTACTGGTTCGTCTACTTACAATGAAATGTATCATGATTGCGTTTATGATGATGTGCATCATGATGTGACTATCTTACAACTTTATAAGAAATAAGCAAGGTCTCTCTCCTATACATGGGCGTACTTACACTGACTATTTGTAAACTAATGAATGGGACTTCCTCGTTAAAATCAGTATCTACAACTCTTTCAATCTTAAGGCTTTTTTTGAGTTTATTCTTTTGTTCAATTTTGGGCCCACCTCAAAAGAGGAATAGGCCCTCGCTTGCTCATCAGAGCCGGGGTGTAGAAGGCCCCTGCCCTGTCGGGTACGTTCTGAGATAGATCGCCCTCTGGTACGTTTTTGGTTAGTTTGGAGCTCTCAGTCGACTGTCTTATCCACCTTAAAAAAACCAGACTTTCGGTGTCTCATGATAAAACTGGTGCCTTATACTAAGTGCTGGATTACTTTCTCATTTTTTTATTGTTCTATCCGATGCTTATTTAATTTTTGCACTGATAAAAACGGCTAGCTTGTACAAACACGCGGTCTATTTAAGCGTTAAGTGTAGAAAATGAACAGAACAGTGCACAGAAAATAGAGCTACCGACTACATTTCGCCCAGTCACTCAGCGGAGAACAAAAGAACTACTGACGTAGTGTACCCGCTATTCCGACAGTTGGCGCCACCGTTATACTTTTCCCGCGTGCGACATGAAGCCCTGGGGTGGGTACTGGCTGTTTGGTTGTAGGTACCGAAACATAAAAAACTACAGCCAGCCCATGTCATGGTGAGACAGCTCTCTTATTCCCCCTTGAGTAGCGTCCGTAGGGCCTATGACAAAACCTAGTCCCGTACACTGAGCAGCTTCAGGTCTGAAGGCTCATACAGAAAAATGTGTGGGTGTGTGGGTGTGTGGGTGTGTGGGTTGCTTTACGCCTTAGTTAACAGCTATGGTCATTTCAAGGGCGGTGATGGTGATCGAATCTATGGCCCTTTTACCGAGACAAGGGTTCTTTTACATCCCACACTACATAGCAGAGAGACGTCTAGCAGATTCAGAGTGGATAGAATTTATCCACTGACCACGGGAGCCCCAGACAGCCGGTGACCAGTGGTGGTGGTGGAAGGGGTCAGGGGCAGTTTGTAGTAATCTGATACATCCTGGTCAGATACCACCACTAACCTTACCCCTTCTAACTGTGCCTGCAAACCCAAAATATTTGAATACCTGATTGAATTGATGTTATTCTTTAATAAGCATGACATGCATATCATGTGCTTCACATAGGTACTTTATTTATGATTCAACTCCTACCAGAAGCCAGTATATAAGAAAATGTTTGATACAACGTTATCATGTTATACATTTTTGTATTACTGCTTCTAGAAGGAGTTGAGGCTTAATTAATTTACCTCTGTGGAACACAGAACATGAATAATATATCTATTTTAGAATTTCATCAAATTTAATGAAGCCTTTTATCATCTTTGATTGTGAGGCATACGCTTTTCTTACACACAACAGCTGTCATCTATCAAGGGGCTCTGGATGGGGAGTCCCCATGTCGAATGTCGATCTTAGAAAATGGCCATGTCACATGTCAATGTCACTTAATAATGCTCATATCCCATGTCGATTTTAAGAATTGCTCATGTCGCCTGTCACTATGATTTTTGGGCCTCATGTCACTTGTCATTAGGCCTCATGTCGTTTGTCGATTATAAGAAATGGCCATGTCGCCATGTCGAATTTGGTGGTCCACACCCATTATCAAGTGTCAGGGCATGTTGGCTGCTTGACCACATAGTCTGTCATCACCCTTGTTTCTGTGCCTTATCTAAACAGCCAATTAGTGGCCGCTAGCCGAGAGTACCTCCCTGGTCACCTCTCCTAAATCTGCTAGACACCTCACTGATAGGGGTGTGTGGGTGTGTGGGTGTGTGGGTCTGTGTGTGTCTGTTCGGTCTGTGTGTGCACGCGTCTTGCACTCTAGTCTTGCGGACCACTGTTAAGACTGTGGTTGGAGAGCGCGACATAGCCACCCGCTACACTCTCCAAACAGGGGTCCGCAAGACTAGGCCAGATCGCGCTCTTGCTTAAAGGTGCACCTCAACTCAGTGCGCCTTTAACAGCCGTCCCAAATAGGTGAAGTTCCTGACGCGGCACAGCGCCTCCCACCAGTAGCCAATCAGCGCGCCGAACGCCGGACACACCCCCACCGTGTGAGCCTCTAAGTAGGTCACACGAATCATACTAAGATGCCGAGGTCTTCAGTCGGTTCGTCGCGACGGCCGCGAGCGATTGCGCGGTCGTCTAGATTCACTGCCTTGATTGGCAGAGGGGGGGGCTGATTACCCCCCGTCGGATGAATTGCGGCGAAACCATAATCAATTTTTCGCTGTTTTAGATAAAAGAGATCCAGAGCTATCCGCTCGTCCAAGAATTATTTTTCTATCAGCCCGGGATCACCCTCAAATTAAGGCCTAAAGTCCAAAAACCCAAAATTTTTTCCCTATGGGATTTCAAGGTCTAAGCGTTTTTTGTAGCCCCAAGGAGCAGCTCACGGGTTCGAACCCTGTAAACGCCTTGACGCGCTTTCGTCGCCTTAGGCGACGTGGCTAGACGTCTTGACTAAAACTTAGTGAGGGTTCGAACCCAGAACGTCCATATTAGACGCCTAATTTCTACTAGCCCCGAAAACGAGAGTATCACATCTATATAGGTCAACCATGTTAGCCTTGGTTTAAGTGCGTGCAGAACCGTGTATTGTGCATTTATGCAGCATACAGATATGGAGACAGGCTGCTACAGTGTCAAATTGATCGACATTGTATGTAACTGGACATGAAGAAGGATAATTTTTACTTAGTTTTCTAAAAAAGATCTCGGTACTCCTCCAGCAGCAGTGGTAGAGGGGTCGGACAGGTACTTAACCCTATTTATAGGGGCGCTAAGGTAGGGAGTTTGATAAATTTTTGAAAAATGAGTTAAAAAATACATATTGGTTCCATTAGTATAGATCCCTATGAGAGCTTTTCAGATCTGTAAAAAATCAGGGGTTTCTATCCTGCCTAGATCCAGAAATATCATGGTGAATGCAACTGAACATATTTCCCATTTCTGTGATCTAGGCAGGAGAGGGGCACTTTCACAGCAGTTAGGGGTTCTGTAGCTCTAGCCCTCCTAGGCACCCTTCTAACTCAGACAGAACAGGTTAACTTAAAATGGCTAGGGACATCATT
Source organism: Harmothoe impar (assembly GCA_947462335.1). NCBI lineage: Eukaryota > Metazoa > Annelida > Polychaeta > Phyllodocida > Polynoidae > Harmothoe > Harmothoe impar. The sequence continues at coordinate 62,069,081 of OX381707.1, read as the reverse complement.
GGGCAGAGGCACATACATCTGGATTTCACATACGTCTTCAAGAACACAATTACCAACATCCCCATGGTAACAAGTTTTAACAACTCATATTTATTTATTACATTTTGACATGAAGAATGTCACCATAATATTGTAGGCTACAGAAAACAGAGACTCTTATCTTTCTCCACTAATGGTTCCATTCATGTTGACTGCCATGATATTGTGATTAAAATGAGGGGTTTGTGTTTTTTATAGCTCAAGAAATGAGGTCAAGGGGGGCTATTTTTATGCAATGCATCAGTGGGGGTGCTATTAGGAAGGGTTCATATTGGATCACAGAAACGGGCAGACTACAGCGTTATTCACATCTTTTGACAGGGACTTGGTTGGTTGTTGGGCTGCTTTACGCCCTAATTAACAGCTGAGGTCATTTCAAGGGGGGTGATGGTGATCGAATCTATGGATGCCTGAAGGTGGAAAGCACACACCCTACACTTTTACCGAGGCAATGGTGCTGCTCAAAGGGTGTGGCGAGCTAGACTGGAGGATGTAATAACTAGGCGGCAGAGGGGCTAAAAAGACAATCACGTAGTAGTAGGTCTACTTGGATCTTGAGTAGCCGCCTTTGTGGTTATAATTACCTAGACTAGTTGGCTCTGCCAGCCTGGTCAAGTGAAAATTGGTAAGGAGACTATGAACTAAGCTAAGCTCGGATTTTAAAAATGGTCTATAAAAGTATAATAAAACTATAGCACCCTCTTAGATTTGATGATAAGACGCTGCCTACTAGGTATACGCATTTGTACAAGGGTATCATTGTGTATAAAACGCTCTTTTGGTACATCATCCCGACTCTACACGAGCACCATTTTCAACGACAGATAATGCTGTAGTTAGGGTGGCCGGAGGGTCGGCGTGAGGGCCCAGTGTGTATCTGATCCTATGTTAAATGACCCTTTTATGATATGCCCTCATTTTCGATTCAAAGCAGATAGACACTTCTAGTAATTTGTTATCAACAGATCCTGAATGGGTCCATCCTATACAGGCTGGATAATGCATTATAAACTGTATTACATAATGTAATTCAGGGGCAATGTTGACAGACCTCAGGTTTTGAGTCTCCTTTAAGCTCATAACTGGGAAATCTCTTTAACCTGACCTTTGGGAGAATTTGCACTGGCTGATGGCAAATCCATGTATCAACGAGATTCCTTTTCTGTTTGAAGCATCTTGAATGCAGCTATCCCATGGAGGGTCCTATAACTACTTAGGATATTGTTATCTTTTTTGAGATAAGCCACCTAAATTGCGCATTTTCAGGGCTCATTTTTTTTTTATAGAAATCTTTAATTGGTAGTTTATGGTAAATTACTGAATATAGAGATAAATCAAGTTAAAATAATGCATTTTGAATGGAAATGATACAATCTACCGCCAGCCAGCGTCAGAGCATCTGCTGGGGGTCATATGAGGACCTCAGACCCCAATCTCAAGTATTAAAATCATATAAATAACACTAGAGGACACCTTCTGTCATACAGTTAGATAGAGAAATCTTAGTTCTCCCAATAGCCACTATAGCATGGCAGGGCTATAAGTAAGCCATGGGTATGGCATGTCTTCTCTATACAGATCTTCAGATCTGTCAGAAAGGTTTGAGGAGTGAGGTATATGTAATCAGCTACAGTTAGTTACCTAGTTACTCTATCAATATAACAGTGCTAATGTGTTAAATGTGAATATTGAGACATTCTAGACATACATAATACATGTGTGTCTAGTTTATTTTCAAAAATGCTCCGGCCACCCTACTGTAGTGAATTTCCCATCTCAAGGCGAGCCTCGCGCTGGGTGGTGCTTATGTCTCGTAAGAGCTCCATCTCATAAGTATTAGTTACCATCACCTCACACCCGTTTAACAACAGATTCAGGGTCTAATTATGGAGACCCTAGAGTAGGATTAACAATATATCCCAATGTCTGTGGTGGACATTTACGACATGCAGCCTGCCTCCTGGAGGTGATAGATCTGACCACAGGTCCGCAATATGGAGCTCCCCCTCTGAGAGTATCAAGGTTTGCGTATAGTCTCCTGCAGTTTAATCTGTTATCTCCCCCTTTGTCGACCTCGCCAAAATCCTGGGAGATTCACTTTAAACCTAAGTCCTACCCTTTTTTATTCTTTGTTTATTGTGTGGCCCCTAAAGAGGGGCCGCGGTGTTGATTAATTACACCACATGTTAAGCAGCATGAGATCAAACCTCCCTCAAAAGCGTCAAGGCTCAAAGTCCTGTTGGACGGGAACCCTGTGTTGCTTTCGAGGACGAATGGTTGAGTGATCCGTTGCAGAATACCGATCCGTCAGAGGTTCTGACTTTATATAGCTTTTATATCGCTTTAGATATGGTGTAGTATTTTCAATCTCACTATAGTTTAGTTGATATTTCAAAGAATCTGCCTCATTCTATCAGAAATACACAACGTTGACATGTTTCTTATATTCAATATATTAGAAGTGTGCTTTGTTGCTTATTATAGGTCATTATGCGTTTAAAATGTTCGCGAGTATCGTGGAAATGTACAAAAACCCTATTGTGGCGTCATCTGACGAAAAGAGCGGAGAACTATACTAGAGCATGTAATCGCCAGACCAGCAGGCGGCGGCAGAGTGGTCAAAAGACAATCTCGTAGTAGTAGGTCTACTTGCATGTTGAGTAGCCGCCCTTGTGGTTGTAATTACCTAGCCTAGTTGACCCTGCCGGCCTGGTCAAGTGAAATTAGTAAGGAGACCACCCATTAACGTGCTCCACAGTCTTTAGACAGTTAAGACTATAGTCAAGACTGGAGAATTTGGCGAGACGCCCCTCTGGGAGGTCATAATCCTCAATGTTAGGTGTTAGCTCATTAACATCAGATACCATATTAACAACCCATTTAAAATGTTCATTTTAATAGCAACTCACCCTATTCTGACAAAATCCTATTAGCAGGTAACCTCTGTATAAACCATACTGCAAACATCTGCTACTTCCAGCGTCTGCCTCGTGACTGATAGTGTACAACAAGACGAAGTGGGCAGAGATTAGAAAAAATGAGGCTCTTTATATAGCCGAGAGAGCAGCTAATCTGGATGTTCTAAGCTTGTTTTCACCTAGAGCCCCACCCTCTTCCAGAGAGAATCAAATCGCTTTTCACCTGAACCCTTCCACCCCTAATCCATCAGCATGAAAAGAGAGATAACGAGTGTAACGTGCGCTACATGTATATGGGATTATAGCTGGTGAAGAGATAAAGCCGAGTCACCTGTGTATACAAAGACTACAGGGGGTGATTAACGCCAGGTGTGACGCGCCAGCCCGTGAACGGATTATCTTTTAAGCTGACGCTTAAATTCAACTAGCCAGCCTCCGTCCACACCACTCACTGCGGCAAGAGGAGGTGCTTTTGTTTTACACTTGAGTCGCTTACCACACGGTCTCTACCTCTTTTTGTATACACACGCTAATCTCATAACCCCCTTATCCGTTATACAGGTAACGGGTATTCTCTTTTAAAATAGCTGCCAGTCAGCTTAGCTCTAGAAGCAAGAAGGTGTGTATAGGCGCCTTATAAGTCGGCAGGGGGTAAATACTAGTGAAAAAGGAAGGCAGGTGTGCAGGTAGCTTTTCTAACAGACACGTGTGTGCACTAAGCTGCTTAAGTCTAAACCCTCCCGCAGTAGTCAGGCGGCATGTGAAAACTTACTTAACAGATCTCTTACATTGAGTAGAGTCTCTGTGCTGAGAGAGTCTTTTCAGCCATTTTAAGAGGATTATCTAGGACAGGGTACATAAGGAGTGAAACGCCGAATAGCGGCTACTCAGTCTCGTGCAGCACAAGCAGCAGCATCTGGCAGCGGCTTCAGCAGCAGCTGCACGTGCAGCACAAGCAGCTGGCAGCGGCTTCAGCAGCAGCTGCACGAGCAGCACAAGCAGTAACATCTGTCAACAGCATCCGTGACATCGTCAGCAGCAGCAGCAGCAGCAGCAGCAGCAACATCTGTCAACAGCATCCCCCATGACATCGTCAGCAGCACAAGCAGCCAGCAGCTGCTGCAGCTGCTTCAGCAGCTGCTGCACGAGCAGTAGCACAAGCAGCATCCGTGACATCGTCAGCAGCAGCAGCAGCAGCAGCAGCAGCAGCAGCATCTGTCAACAGTATCCATGACATCGTCAGCAGCACAAGCAGCCAGCAGCTGCTGCAGCTGCTGCATGAGCAGCACAAGCAGCACAAGCAGCAGCACCGACAGCAGCAGCAGCAGCGGCAGTGTGGACCACTAAATTCGAGATGAAGCCTAGTGACATTTGACATGAAGCTTGAAAAACATAGTGACAGGTGACATGAACAATTCTTAAAATCGACATGAGATATGAGCATAATTAAGCGACATCGACATGCACCATGGCTATTTTTTAAGACAAACATCATATGTCATAGCCTCCTCATCCAAACCTCCACTAGTAGTGCTCTATAAGCGCAAGCTTTGCCTTAAGAGAGCTGTAGCTGTGAACCCTCTCCTCCCCCCGTGCACACAGGTGAATTATCAGAGTCAGCCAATGGTGCCAATACCACTCTCATACAAGGGTCAGGCGCTGCTGGACTATAATAGATGAGTCAAGGACTGTTCTACTGAGGGTCAAGCAGGCTAAGTCGGACATTCAATGACAGGCAGGTCTTTGGCAAACTTGCTTGAAAGTCTGGACAGCATTGACAGACTGGGGCATAAGGATCTCGCATGGTCAGACTTTTCAAGCAAGTTTGCTAAAGTCACGTTATTGAATGTCCGACCTAGCCTGACCCTCAGTAGAACGGTCCTTGACCCATCTATTATAGTCCAGCAGTGCCCGACCCTTGTCTGAGAGCGGTTTAGGTGCCATTGGGTGCCTCTGATATTTGCCTCTGTGTAAGATGAGAAAAGGAGCTGTTGAAAGACTATATTTCAAGCTAGAAAACTGTAATTGTATAGGAGAGAGACCTTGCTTATTTCTTATAAAGTTGTAAGATAGTCACATCATGATGCACATCATCATAAACGCAATCATGATACATTTCATTGTAAGTAGACGAACCAGTAGACTCGCCTCTCTGCCCTCTAAAAGAGAGGGCAGAGAAGCGAGTCTCACTCTTAAAAAACCCTTCCCCTCCCCCCCTCCCCCCCTCCCCCCCCATGCATCTTAAAGAGTGCCCCCCAGAGTGCCCCTCCCCCCCCTAAAAAAAAGAGCCACATTTTTAAATTATTTTTTAGCAAGCTTTCAGCTTGCTTTTTTTCTTTTTTAAAATTTATTTATCCATAAAAATCTCAAGTGACTTATTTTGAAATTCGCGCCAACCTAGTAGTCACGTGACCCCCTTAAGTAGGTCACTTCCAGTCACGTGACCTATTTGAATTTCCCGCCAACATGGTGGTCACGTGACCCTCTTAAGTAGGTCACTTCCGGTCACGTGACCTATTTGAATTTCCCGCCCAAAGGTCACGTGACCGGAAGTAGGTCACTTCCGGTCACGTGACCTATTTGAATTTCCCGCCAAAAGGGAGGCCTCTCATTGGCTGCTTTTGAATTTCCCGCCAAAAGGGAGGCCTCTGATTGGCTGCAGGTCGATTGAGTAATAAACAGTACTTAACTATAGTCCCGTTCCGATACATACTATACTACTCCTACAGCATATGCAACAAAAATATGGCTTTGATCACATTGAGTTTGGTCTACTGATTAATATTGCCATAGGCCTATCGATTTTAAAAAATGTCCCATTTCACTTAGCCACTTTCATTCCCTAGCCCTATTTATGTCCTAGGGGCGAATTTATGTAGGCCTACTATGGGGTGGATCCAGGAATTTGGGGGCGGGGGGGAGGGCGTGTAATAGGCCTACTAGTAGACCTACCTACAGCATTGGCCTGATTGGGGATAGACTGGTAGCCATTCTACATTTACATCCATTCTACATCTCACTAGGCCTATATCTTTTTCCTCCTGTCCCATGTTACTATTAACGCCCTTTTATTTCAATAGAACCATTATGATGTAGGATGAACAATTACGTCAGGACATTATGTTGCGACATGGCGGGTGCAAGAAAAATGTGGCTTTGACCATGGTCGGGTGCGCCAGCAAACCCGACCGTGGTCAAAGCCACATTTTTCTTGTTTTCCATGGATATGTGGCTACTTGTAAAGTAAACCAAGAACAGGGCAGACACGTTTTGGGTTAATGCCAATTTCAGGCAGTTACCACTTCACAGCAAAATCACTGAAAGATATTGCAGCACATGACAAAGTTAGTTCATAGAAATTCTTGTTTGATAGTAAAACAATGTCAATGTTTCATCTCCTGAGTGCACAATGTCATGAGTATACAATTTAAACACCCTTATAATTGCATAAGCTTTCTTTATTAGAATACCCATTCAGTTAGTTTATCCTGCCCGGAACCAGGCAAATTACACCACATAAAATCCTCATTTATAGGTGTTTTCTTTTCTCAGTTACCATTTGCATATGTTTCAGCAAGTTTAAATGATATTGGTTTGAAACTGAGGCTTTGGGCTATCATGTAGGGATGTTGAAAAGTGTTGAATATCCATGGATATGTGGCTACTTGTAAAGTAAACCAAGAAAAGTAATGTAAAAATCCAACCCATTTCCCCTCATCTTTCCTACAGTATTAAGTGAAAAAACAACCTGACCATCACCCCTGACTACCTATTTATACTGTTACTTGATAGAAACCGAAGGCAAGAAGACCTAAAACCTATATTTCTTGAATTAGGTACTAAACCCTCAAAACCACAGGGCAGACAGGTTTTAGGTCAATGCCAATTTCAGGCAGTTACCATGGCAACCATTTTGACATTTGAATCATGCCACTCTACAATTTTATAGCATAACCGAAGTACATATACCATAAAGAATATCATCGTTCTACTCCAAATGAAGAATTAGCTACATTTAGATATTAACATATATATACTTACCCTCTTATATTTGATGCAAGCGGCCAGATCCACCTTAATGGTATGACTGTGTACAGTGAGTCATGGATACCCAGCTAATAAAAAAACGTTATTTTACGTCAAAATAACGTTTGAAATTTTACATGACGTTATGTCATACTAAAGAGCCCTAGAAAAACTTTGACATTTAACATTATTAAATGTTATAAAATGGTGTATAACTTTATTTGTTTGCTGGGTAGTCCTTATTGCAAACACATGATTTGGTCTCACAGAGTGAGAGGATGATTTTGTTCAACCCGCTCACTGAAAACCATGAAAGAACAAAAAATAATTAGTATAAGACCTTTTTTTTTTAAATAACACTGAAAAATAATAGTGAATGGCCATTTTAAATTACTGAGCACAGAAAATTGATAGATTTTAATGTAATTAAGCTCTAATCTTTATTATGCTGTTTTTATTACATGTATCTTGAAGGTAACTCAGATCACTATCCTGACTGTATAAGTTTTCCTACGATACTTGCTTTTATGCCTGACCGACCTAGCTCACGCGGGTGCACAGCAAGTCTTACTCAAGTCTTGTTAATGTATATGTTACTGGGGACTCTGCTTCTAAACCTCCTTTTTTTTCTTTATACATCACTTGATTACCAATATTTTTAATGAGGTGTGTCAAAACTTTGTTGCGGAACAACATTTAAAACTAAGACTTCAGTTAGATTGTTGTAAGACTCGCTGTAAACGTTTGTCCATGCACTTACGTGAGCTAGGTGCCATCTACTGCTTTTAAGGTGCTTCTACCAAATACATACATCGTCACACAGCATTCCAGGTCTCTGTGAGAAGAGTAGGTCAACCATAAAAAGGAAAAAGAACAGGTCAACCATACACTGGGGTAGCGGAATATATACAACTATAATGTGGTCACTGGTAGACTCCCCAGGGCTACATGCATGCAACATATGGGAAGAGGTTCAATTGAATTAACGCACAATGTGGCCCGTAAAGGGTTAAACAATGCAGACAATAGGCTGAGAGTCAATCTCGCTTTCTTGCATAAAAAAAGTTAGAATGTAACCTTACTCTGAGATGCAGTGAGCCTTTTACTTTGGTCACATATGTAGGAAATATCCTTGACAAAGCATACTCCTAGTTGGAGGGAATTCCATTGGTTGGTGAATCCCACCCCACCGTAGGCCTCCTGTGTGTAGAGACAGCAGCAGAACCACAACAAACACAAGGCCGTGTGTCACCCTACAGTAGCCTGTATCCCCTGGGTGCACTCTGAGTACGGACAATAATGACTGCGTAATCTCCAACTGTATGTGTCAGAATACACGTATTATGGTTCCTACCTCTTGAAGTGAACGGAGAATGTGGGTCTGTGCTCCGTAGCATGTCAGACTATACTATATTGTTCTGGTTGGGTGATGACTGGGTCAGTGCCATTTACCTCGACAGATACCCCAGCTACAACAACAGCTACGGCAGTTGCTGCAACAGGCACAGCAGCTACCAGAACCCCAGTCTCCATGTCAACAACAGCAGCGTGGAAGCCCACGCTTGTTGCTGCAACTGAGCCAACAATCTCATCAACGTCAGTTACTGGTCACTCCTGCTGACTCTGTAGCTCAGTCAGTACCTAGCCAGTTGGGGGCACACTCACAGCAACATCAGCAACAGCTTTTACAGTTACAGCAGCAACACACTTCAGCAACTGCTCACCAACAGGACAAGCCACAGCAGCTGCAATCACCCAAGCTTCATAGGCCTACTTTGACCGGAAATACACAGCAACAGGTTCTCTTCAGAGTAGGCCTCCTCCCCATCTGCAGCTGCACACCAGCACCAGCAGATACATAACAACAACAACAACAAGAACAACCCCCAGCTGCTCCCTATCCCACACACAGGCCTCCTTATACCCATTACACCAGTCTGTCACTGTACTAGTACTAACAGGGGTACGTAGATGTGCAGTCTGCAAGGAGTGGTGCGGATTGGGCTACGTCTCACCAAATCAATACAAGTTGAAATTCCATGAAGGGAAGCAATCTATGACCTGTATGACCAGTTGCCATCTATGACCGGAATGAAAGAAAACAACTTATTTAGGGCAGATATACATTGAAATGTCAGGAAATAATTAAATCATGTTTTATGAACCTTATTTCTTTTTACCATTTTTTATTCTTATGGAGGCACCCAGGCTACTTGGACAAAGGCATCAGCCTGTCATAGGTTGTTGCAGGTCACAGATTGTTGTCGGTCACAGACTTCCAACTTGTATTGATTTGGTGAGACACAGGCATACTTCTCTGTCACTCACCGCGATTAGTTCTTGCCACTCTATTCTGTGGTGCAACTAGGCAGGATCAATCTACACCATTGGAGTTTAGGTCAAGTGGCTACTCAATGTGTACCATGGTCAACAGTCTTTTGAGCTTCCAAAATGTTTAATCAATGTGTACACACTGTTTTATACAATGCCATCTTGAGATACCTTTGTATATTTATGCTCCTCAGAGCTCCTACCCTTTACCCCGTTCCTATGTTCTTGGGAGATTCCTGCTATCTACGTCCTTATTACCATTTATACCACAGCGGGCAAGGAGAACAAAGCATTTCACACCTCTTGTATAATGTATACAACTCGTGGCATAAAGTAGTTATAGGACTAGTACCAATCTGTAGGAATCAATTCTGTGTTTGCTGTATTGCCTCTCCCTTTAGGTGTCCTCAGACTCCATCTCCTAAATGGTTAATCCCATATGTATCTCTTTTATAGTATGGTCTGTGGTTTACAAGTGCAGAATATACTATTCACCACCACACAGAACCGCACAATATGAATAAGTAATATAACACAGACGCTGCAGTCAAAAAGAGTTAATGTGCACCTGAATCTGCCACGTGCCTGGAGTGATAGAGGTCAGTAGATCCCACCAGCCAAGGTCTAGTAACATTACCTACAGAGTAGGGAACTGATGTCTACTGCTGGGAAGTTGGGTAAATTGGCCATATGGACAATCTGAATGAAAAAACAAAAAACACATTGTACCTGACGCCGTGGTTAAAAAACAGACAGGCCTACATTCATGTATCATGCACACCTATTGGTAGGCTATGATGTGGCTATGCTGAACTAGGAAGTAACTCACTCTCACTTTGTAGACAAATGAACATGAACCAAATACCAGTGGCAGATTAAGAGGAGTTAGGGGCCCCGTTTTGGGGAAAGTTCACATTTTTAATCAAAAGTTTTACTCAAAAGAAAAAAAATTCCAATACAGCAGCTGCTCCCCTCATCCAGTGTCACTTTCCCACTGTATACAATTTCTTGCCGACCTAGGGTTAAAGATAAGATGTACCCTACACCTTCTGATGTTAAAATTCTCTGGCACACAGCTTTCTTTCTGGGCCAGCAACTTTTTGAGGCTGCCGGCCCGGGTGACCCATGGTCTAAAATGTTAGTGTCTACCCCTGGGTGAGTGTACTGAAAAAATACACTGCCCTCAATCCCCACATGCACCTGGCCCCTGCACACCTAGAGTGTTTGTGTCCGCACTCATGATTATATGATGTGCACCCAATGAAGCATTAGGGCGGAGTTTAACACAGCAGCCACAACATTTACACACTTACACCTTGTTTAGGACTAGTGTACACGTATAGCAGTAGCGGTTGTTGACCACTTTTGCTTCACTATGCCGGGACAAAACTATTTTCTTATACTAGTGTAAGGTCTTAGTAATTGCGACGCCCTGGTGGAAAGCCTGCAGAGGTGAAACACTATGGTAATCACTGCACCCCTCCTGCTTGGTTTGCTTGCTGGTGGATCTAGTTGAAAACCATATTTCTCCTATAAAGGACCTCCACACTAGTATTCAAATAATATCATTATAATATATATTATAGAGTAGGACAAGATTCACCTATGGAGCTGGATGTCACACTGCAGGTGTTGGTGTTGGCATTATGCAGCAGTGTAGGACATGGAGCCTCCCTGGACGCCTGCAAGATGGTGCTACTCGGTGAGGAGTTCCACACCACATGCAGCATGTTAGGAAGGAACCACACCCGGCCATGTTTGGTACAATCTGATCAGGATGAACAGGCCCTCAAGAGAGCTAAAGTGAGTCAAAATAACTAACCTGATTTAAGCATTTACTATACTTAAAAACTGTATTTGCTTTATTTGTTTATTCAACATTTGACTGTTTAACATCATCCTGGCTCATGTTTGACCATGTAGTAAAACTGCTTTTGAAGTGAGAATCTGTTCAAAGATTTTATGTGAAGCCATTGTTTTCACAGGTCAGTGGACGAAGAATGTCAATACCAGGAACTATGATCTGTGCTGCCAAGTCACAGGCAGGAGAGGCTGAGTGTGTCTCTGTACACCTACAGCGCAACCAACAAAGTAAAAATAACATGATTTATAATAACCTTTCTCAAAACTAATTATACAGTAGTAAAACGTCAAAAATATTGTGATATTGTCAATGTTATGAAATCTAATTAAATTTGTGTATTAAACTATGTGTTGGCAAATTTGACTTTTCATATATATATATATATATATATATATAACTGACACAATGTTTTAGGTTACTGCAACACCAGAAAACATATACCATTATAATTGCAATAGAACATTGTTATGAATATATATAGAATGTACTAAACTTTGATTCATAGAAAGTGCCACTTTAAGCAAGTATAGCTTTGGGACATGACAAATTCAATTCACGGGTGATATAGTTATTGCCATCTCGTAGCTGGTCACTGACCAGGCTCAGAAGAGTCACTAGGCTGGAGATATCCTGTCATGTAGGAAATAGTTGGCGATGTTATGAGTTACTAAAACTGTACTGTATTTACCAGACTGGCAGTGGACTGAGTGGGCAGGAACTTCACCAAATATAGTGCGGACGTTCACCATCCCCTAGGGCAACACAAACAGGCTATGTCCCTATGAGGAAAGATACTTCATACCAGGTATGAAATAGGGAATATGCCTTGCATCTGAATATAGTACATAGACTCCAAATCAACAAATATGATTCAATAGAACAATGGCACAGAGATGTGCTTAGTGTCTGTACCATGTCCTCCAGAATGTAGCAGCCTATACATGACATGCCATTTACGTAGATCATAATTCTGATGAATCTTTTTGGGACGAATGACAGCTATACTGACATGTTTTGTAGAGTGTTCTCCCCCAACCAAACAGCTACTCTGTGTATTAATGTAACATGATATATTCCAATGTAATTTCAAATTTTAATTGAGCAGAAGTAATCTTTGACTGCCTGGACGTTTTAAACCATGGCTTTCACACATCAGGAATCTACACTATCACACCAGATGGCAGCACAGACCTGCAGGTGTACTGTGAGCAGGAACTGGATGGTGGGGGCTGGACAGTATGTAGCATGTTATCTTTTGTGTGATGGAGATTTCTGATCAGTTCTTTCTCATCATACAGAGAGGGTGAGGGGATGCAGGTAGAGCAGCCTCTCAGAACTGTAAAACCTCCCATATAAGCCTAAATTATGTATAAACATCACCCGGACTATAGGCTGATCCTATAAGCCTCACCGGCGATCTCATTATGGAGATTTTATCATGGAGATTTATTACTGTAGTATACATATTTATATATATATATATATCTAAAACCTCACATATTAGCCACACCCTGACTTTGTCCTGATCCTATAAGCTGCACCAGGAATCTGACTCACATACTAGTGAAGTTTCATGGTAGTGTCTGTTGAGTGTTGTCAGTCATTATCAATTGGGACACTTGATTGAAGGAAAAGTGATCGATTCAAGCGGACCTTCAGTTTGAAGGTAGAAGTACTTTCCAGTAGTATCTGTAGATCACTGTTAGCCTAATATAAACACAGATGCTTAAGGACTCTATCAACGTTCATTTTTGTACTTATTTGCAATTTTCATAGGTGCATATTTTGGTCCCTTTCTGCTTGATCCAGACATATTATAGACCATTGTAACGGGAAAATTCATATTTGTCAGTTTTTTTCCAAATTTATGATTTTTTAAATATTTGGAACGTTTTTGATCCAAAAAAGTTCTTTTTGGGGTTATTTTGCTTCTAACATGGTTACGGTACAGAGATAAGGTATATATTGCATGTCTAATGATTGGAAATTTATCTGGACATGATTATTGAGAGCCATTTTTTTTCTTTAAGAGATATTCCAATTATTAAGCTCTACAGAACATTCCAAAGGTCGAATTTCACTATTTTTCCAGAAAAATCCCAAATTTTAGTGTACTACCCTTTTTCAAAGAGGTCTGGAGACCTTAATAATTGGAATATCTCTTAAAGAAGAAAAATGGCTCTCAATAATGATGTCAAAATTCATTTCCAGTTCCTAAACATGTACTTTATATCTTATTTCTACCCTGTAACTATGTTAGAAGCAAAAAAGAACATTTTTGTTCCAAAAACATTCCAAATGTTTCAAAATTGTGTATTTTGGAGAAAATATGAAAAGTATCTGTTTTGCGGTTATAATGATGTAGAATAATACATACCTAAGTCAATAATGGTTAGGATAATGTAGGTTAAAGCTATATTTTTGCCGAACGTCTATAGAGTCCTTAAGTGACTTGAACCTGCTTTTAGATTGTTGAGTTGGAGGGAAAATGATTGCTACATAAACCTCATGTCAAAATAAAGCTGGGAAACATTCTTGACAAAACGTTCTGTACATCATTATAGGCATTCCAGAGGAGACAGGATGGTTCAGTGGACTTCTACCTGACCTGGGCCAAGTACAAGGCAGGGTTTGGAGACCTAGAAGGAGAGTTCTGGCTCGGTAATGACAACATACATCTCCTCACTAAGGACCAGCAGGTCAAGTTCCACCTTGGGGCTTTAGATGGTGAAAGGCGCTTTGCAGATTATTCCGAATTTTGGATTGGCGATGAATCAGAGAGCTACAAGCTTGGACAGTTCTCGGGTACAGCAGGTAAATTGTAGTAAATAGCGCAACTTTTTTTTTAGTTACATATCTTATTGCATGGATATCGGAACAATTTTGCATCATTATCTATCATTGAGATAATTAAAGACTATTGTTATTATGAGGTACACCTGATACAAAATTTATTCACATAAAAGTATTCACTGAGAAAAGTAAAGGTGTCAAGTATGTATCCCATGTCATTTTGGTGAAAAGGAGATTCAAATTACCAAAGAGTCTGCTTTAATTGAGCATACTCCACATTGGAGAGTCATTCACATGTTGACTCTAAATTTCCAAGGGAGCCAAAGAGGCAAAGAAACCTTTACTTTTCTCAGTGTTGAATTATTGTATTGCTTATTAATTATTGTAGATGACTCCATGGCAACCCACAACGGAATGGTATTCTCAACCAAGGACAGGGTTAGTAGTGCTTGTGCCAGGGACTACCAAGGAGCATGGTGGTACAAGTCTTGTCATCATGCCAATCTGAATGGGATATATGGCAGCTCTAGAGCTGTGTTTGGTGTTGGCCTGAACTGGAACACCTGGAAGGGGCATACGGTCTCAATGTACTACACAGCTATCATGGTCAGGAGGAAGACTGCCTTATTAGCAAAAACATTCTCAGGTATTAATTTAGATAACTCGCGTATAAGCCTTCCCCTAACTTTGGAAAACTACATCAGCTGATTATGGCATCTCATTATGGCTACTTTAGTACAGTAGTATACATCAAAAACTAACATATGAGCCACCCTTTTGACTTTGTGACAGATCCTATAAGCCACACTTATGTACTAGCCTTGGCTTCTATGTGGGAATTTACCGTATATATATGTGAGATAGATTGGGCATTAGTTCTACACGGGCCACATACTGTCAAAATGCTCAATGCCCTTTGTTTTCAAACGGGACATGAATGTAGCCCAATACGGCTGAAATATGTTTGACAATGCACTCTGTAAAACTATATTTATTTTGATCTGGCCATAAATGATTACAAATATAAGGTTTAATAGACAATACTACCGTATTTCCCCATGTATAAGCCAGGGCCCGTGTATAAGTCTGCCCTGTGTATAAGCCTGGGCACAAGTTGACTTAGTGTCGTATAAGCCGGCTTCCAAGTAAAAGCCCGGGGTGTAATATGTACTCAATAAAAAAAAAACATTTCAGGCCATAACTCCACCTCTACTTGGAGTATTTACATAATTCCTTCGACTATGTGACCCCTATTTACACCATTCATGTCCCTAGCCATTTTAAAGAGAAATGAAGTTTGAATTAGTAAGAAATTTATTTGAAATGTTGCAGTAAATGTGTCTGAAAAGTAGGTAATTCTGAAAATTGTAAGAAGGTACATATGTATAATGGTGTTTCTACAGCTAAAGCAATGTAAGCCTGCCCCGAGTATAAGCCTTCTTGTGTATAATCCTGGTCAGTTTACCACTTAGTACTTGTATAAGCCTGGGCTAATACACCGGGAAATACGGTATTTCATACTTAGAATGCATACATCATGAGATATATATATATTTGCCCGTGTGAAGCATTAGAGGTGCACCCTTACCATAGTCATTGTCACACACACACCTTGATAAACATGTAAAAGAGCAGCTTTTGATCTGGACACTCTGAATATTGTAATGTAACTGTATTGAAAAGTAATAAACTGTTTACATCACTAAACTGATTTGAAATAATTTCAATACCTACATACAAAGGCATATATCCTAGAAGTCAACAAGATTCTAGGAGAAGCTCATGTACTGTAATGCTCCTAACATTGTATATGCAAGAAGATTCAAAGGCATAGCTGACCCCTTTAAGCTGTAGTAATGCCCTGGCTTTATAAGTTCTTTTTGTACACCAGGATAAAATGAACGGGATCTGTGTTTTACATCATCCTATTCTCCCCATGCAACAACATTTTGGGATAGTGCTAGGACATTCTATGAGTTAGCCAGCCAAAGTTGATTGGCCAGATTGCAGATGAATTGAGAGATTTAAATTAGGAAAACAGCAGTGATAGATAGTATTTTTTAGTGGAAAAAAACTAGGTCAATTCCAGGTTCTTGATATATCTAAATTTACATAGCTTTTCCCATCTTGATCTGAGCTTTCAAATAATATATTTCATAAGGTATTCCAAGTCATGATAATGACATTCCAGTCTGATGTCTGATGAATTCTATATGTAATGGGTTGGCCAAATTGAGTTTTAAAATGCCAATAGCAATCTGGTGAACGCCTAGCACAAACCCTGACATTGTCAGCCACATTAAGTATTCAATGGATCACTGCTATGTACCAGGGGAAGGGCAAGGGAGATGAATGCCATATTTACAACACACCATCATGCTCCAGTGCCAACTATGAATAAGTAGTATGATCCATACTCACATATACATCAACATAGTGTGTTATATAGCTGCGCGGTAACCTGCCAACATCACATGTTAAAAATGTTGATAAACATTTGGAGGAAAAGTTTGTCTATGGGTTTGAAGGAAAGTTTTCTTTCAAACGTTTGCAAATGTGTGAATAATGTTTGAAATTTAGCTCTATTGCCTCCAGTTGGAAAAAGAAAGGTATACTGAAATTAAGAGATTAAAAGATGTAAATAAGTTGTACTTATAACTTTCAACAATCATGACTTTCTAGATTATAACCAACCAGATTGACAAAGTGATTTGGAATGCCCTCATGGAGCCAGCTTTCCGATATACCTAAGACATCATTTCTAATATGTGATAAAAAAACCTAATTTTTACAACCCCGTTTCATGTGTTCATAGAATACAGGATAGCCCAATGACATCCAGTTTATCACATTATAATACAAATATAAATAAGTTTTGGTAAGTATTGGCAACTCATGCCACCTACAAATAGGAGATGGACACCCTTGTTTGTTTTGGTTTGACCCTCTACACTCCTCTACTCTACACTGAAAACCTCAGGGTCGTCATTTTGGCAATACCATAGTTGACAACTTCAGGTCATCACGGTGACAACCTTTGGTCATCATTGTGACAACCTAAGGTAGTCATATCTGATTCATATAGACCAAAGTTGTCATAATGATGACCTTAGGTAGTCACATGGATTGGGTAGTCAGAATGACTACCTTAAGGTTAATGTTTTAGGTATTCTAAATTTGAACACCTAAAGTCATCAGTAATGACAACTCAATACAACTAAATACCATTTGGTAGTCATTGGGACAACCGAGGGTATATCTGGGTGTTGGACATGGAACATGCCCTGTCTTTTGCTACCACCCAGGGTAAATTGATATCATGAGATATAAACTGGTGACAGGAAGCAGAGTAGTCTCTATACTCTCAAGGCCATCATTCTCACCCATACACAACTTATTTATAACAAGTAAAGCTACTTATTTTCATCAAGAGTAAACCAAATATGTGAAAGGGATGCCTCTCGTTAGGAGGTGAACTAATTAGAGACTATATTCATACACCATTCTCCAGAGCACTTACCATTAGTTATTATGACAACCTAGGTTGTCATAATGACTAGGAACCTTCCTCTGGGTTTTCAATGTAGGTGTAGTTAAGGTATTATGAATTACTTAAAGTGAGGTGTGGTGTTTACAATCTGGAGATGATAATACATTTATACTGCAGCACCACGCATCACTGCTCACCATACTCTCCCAGCAGAGTATCAAATAAGACTCTGTCAAAAGGCTTGGACTACAGGAGCTGTCTTGGGGACAAGGGAGGAAAACAGTACTACTTTGCTACTCTCATATCCCCATCACACATAACAGTCTCCTTACAGAAAAAAAAGAAGTTCCAAGGAATATGTCCAGTTCTGAATATGAAAACATGACTGATACTTCCGTTATTTTTAATGTTTGCTCTTTATACATACACTCCTTTAAATATCTAAATCAATTCTTAGTTTTATAAACCAATATTTCAAAAGCAAGGCATAGCTGTGATCCACCGAATTCGGACAGAGGGAGATGTCAAATGCATCGGTTCTGTGTGGGAATATTGCACTCACCATGAATAGGTAGCACGTCCCCAACATCATAAAATATCTAAGACCTGACTCTCCAACTACACTGCCAAATATGTCAGAATCTGTGTGATTTATAGGCGCTGAGGCTGCCGCAGAAGTTAGACGGGTTAGACGGGTTGCCATGGACAAAGTACTGCAGACTCATCAACAACTTGTTTTGGACTAGTGTACATAAGGGAAATTGTCACGTTTGCTTCCCTAGATTCTTTTATCTTCTGGTTCTCATTTCATTTTTAAATAGATTCACTGAAATATATCTACTAGTATTCAGTTATTGTATATAGTAGAATAAGAGTCCAGGGATGGAGCTGGGTGTCATATTGCAGGTGTTGGTGTTGGCATTATGCAGCAGTGTAGGACATGCAGCCTCCCTAGATGCCTGCCTGAAGGTGCTACTCAGTGAGGAGTTCCACACAACATGCAGCGCGTTAGGAAGGAACCACACCCGGCCATGTCTGGTACAATCTGAAGATGATGTGAATGCCCTCAAGAGAGCCAAAGTAAGTGAAAGTGCCCACTCTTTTTCAATCAATCAGTTTACAATTTAGTATTTTGGTTATTTCTTTATAAATGTAACATTTGACTAATTTGTAAACAAGGAGTTCCTATTTAATTTGAAAATGTGTTCAACAGGCACTGCAAAAAAAAGTCTTGTCATAGTAGAACAATGCCAATAGGAATTTGAAAGGTGAGTTTCACATGGTGCTGAAATTCAACTGAAATGCAGGCGGGTACACAAAAGCCACCTGGTGCACCTCCGCCGAGAGATCACACACACCCTATGCGAGTGATAGGAACCTCAGTTTCTCACTGCCATTTTGCTTGTGAGATGGCTTTCTCACACGTCTTGCCTTGTGAAATCAATGTTATTGACTTGCCAGCATTATGCGTGTGATAATAAACAGTGTGATTTCGCCCTGATTTCAACGGGAAATGGACCCTATGAGGACATTTTGCTTTTTTAGGGAACTTGAAAAAGATTGGGGACCATTATCTTAAAATAACTCTGAAAAAATATGTAATATGCACTTATAAGTATGTACTATTTGTATTGAAACTGTTTAGGAGGGAGCATTATATTGATTATTTGAAACCAGGGCATTTCTTTCATTCACAGGTCATTAGGCATAAAATGGTAGTGTCCAGAAATAAGATCTGTGCTGCGCGGATAGAGGAGGGAGAGGCTGACTGTGTTTCTGTACACCTGAAGTGCAACCAACAACAAAGTAAAACTGATGCACTTCATGATGATGTTTTACCGCAATCGATAAAACTGCTGTAAAATGTCAAATTTATTGAATGTCATAACATTTGGATAATCCCAATTTCCAAGATTTGGGATTAATCATTATGAAAAATGGTTAGATTGTGATAGTCATCTTACATTTATCATGAATCAGTTAACTGCCAGTAGCATGATCTTTTACATTTAAAAAGTAAATTATTTCAAGTGGCTCAAACATAAAAACTAAAAATATGTTTGTAATTATAATTTGATACAGCATAAGTCCATTCATTGGTAATACTGTTATTGGGATCACCTAGCTGACCAGCTACAATTACCAGACTAGGGTTTCATGGTCAAGAATAAACATTTTGATGCTAATATCATCAACTAAAACCTTTTTGTATTTTATTATGGAATATGGCTGCTTCATTGATTTAACTAAGTAAGGCCGTAATTCACCCCCCCTTTGAAATGACCCAAGGCCATATTTCACAGCCCTGTCACATCATCAAAATTAGTTTTTGTTTACATTTGAACAGCGTAGAAAGATGCTATTCTAGGCTCCCCCTATTATATATTTGCATATTTTGAGAAAAAAACATGAGAAATAAACACAAAGGAGCACTTGTTCTAGTCCGTTTGCTGGGTTATTTGACTAATATATCATTGGGTGGCATTACGGCCTTGTGAAATATGGCTCATGGAATAATCCAGCCAAGAGACTAAAACTTGTTAACCTTTGTCTATGTATTTACCAGACTGGCAGTGGACTGAATGGGCAGGAACTTCACCAAGTATAGCACGGAGGTTTACCATCACTGAGGGTAGCACAAACACGCTATGTCCCTATGAGGAAAGATACTTCACACCAGGTATGAAGTAGTTGCAGAATTCTAACTGCATTCATGTAGTACATATAGTAGACTTCCATTCAAGATTAAAGTGTGTTATTCAATACTTCAATCCCAGACAGATATACCGTGATGGCCCGTATAAGCACAGGGGTCTCAAATAAGCGCAGGTTTCATTTAAGCGCAGGTCTAGGACCCCTCTGAAATGCAAAATCTCGCTTTAAAGAGACTCATATAAGCGCAGGTCACTGTATAAGCGCAGGGGGTAACAGGGACCTGAAATTTATAAGCGCAGGGGCGCTTAAACGGGCCACTACGGTATGCTCCTCGCTCACACTATGTCCTGTTAATGAATTATCATATAATGTGTAGTCCTATAGATAGACGCTCACTTCTTATCACTTCTGCAAATCCTGATGAACCAATCTGAGACCCATGCCAGCTGTAGTGCTATGTAGTGGCAAGTGCCTCCCCCCCCCCCCCCCCCCCACCTCACACCTACCAACGTATTGTTAAATTTCCATTGCGTAGAAGTGCTTACTAGCTGTCTGGATGTCTTGAACCATGGTTATCACACATCGGGAGTCTACACAATCTCACCGGATGGGAACACCCTGCTGGATGTGTACTGTGAGCAGGACCTGGATGGTGGCGGCTGGACGGTATGTAGCATATTGAGGCAGGTCCCTTCAGATAGACGGTGGAGCAACATCCTAGTGGGGTAACATAGTGTCTGTAGAGCATCATTAGTCAACACCCACATTCCCCTTGTAGATTTCTTTTGGCAATTAGCACCGAATAGCACCACCAATGTGCCCTGCATAATTCCCTGATGTTCTATATCCCATTATTATGATATAAAGTCCCTTTTGTGCCTTATGAGTCTCAAGGCATCTGGTGTGATGCTATGGAATGCATAAAATGAGCATGGTATGCCACCTTATAACAACACATGATTTATTCAGTATTTTTATATCTAGTACCATTACAAAAGTAGGATCTTTTTCCTTTTTTTATGTACTGATGGGGTTGATACACTGCAGAAGGTTTAACATTTATGTTTTCCTGGCAAGTAGATTCTACAGTGCTGCATTCTGTCATTTCCAACAACAAAGCACATCACACATTGGAACACAGTCAGCCCAAACATTCACTTCCTCAGATCCCTCACTTCCCCAGACAGGTGCCTGGCAACCCCCCTTATATGATCCATTAAACTTGGACTTAATTCCTCGGATACTTCGCTTCCTCAGACACTTTTCCTTGCATTTTCCAAATTCGAGGAAGTGAGGACCGATTGTAACTCAATAAAAAGACAGAGGAAATGGTCTTGATGAACCTTTCTCTATATCATTATAGGTAATCCAGAGGAGACAGGATGGTTTGGTGGACTTCTACCTAACCTGGGCCGGGTACAAGGCAGGGTTTGGAGACCTAGAAGGAGAGTTCTGGCTCGGTAATGACAAGATACACCTTCTCACCAAGAACCAGGACCAGCAGGTCAAGTTCCACCTTAAAAGCACAAATGGTGAAGTGGCCTGGGCTAATTTTTTTGAATTTTGGATTGGTGATGAAGCTGAGAAGTACAAGCTGCATATTGCACAGTATATTGGTGCAACAGAGGGTGAGTTGCATGCTTGTGCATTAATGCCTCGCTCTCACCAAATCGATGCAATTGACAAAGGTCCGTACATGATCAACACATGAACAGTCCTCTAATTTTGCCTTACCCTTTCTGAATATGTTTCTGCATAAATCAACCATACCAAGGTGTACATATGATGTGTGTCCTACCATATAAACATATGCAGCTGCGGTTATCAATCCAATTTTACATAACATTCCAAAATCGCTCGTTTCTACCCTTTAACTTTTGCTATTGATACGTTCTTTACATTGTAGGGGCAAATCCAGCAGGGGACTCGATGGTCCAATACCACAATGGCAAAATATTCTCCACAAAGGATCAGGACAATGATGGGGACCCACGTGACTGTGCAGAGCTGTACTTTGGGGGATGGTGGTATGGCACTCCAGTCTGTCATACGTCCAATCTGAACGGTCTCTACGGAAATACTGATTTTGCTAAAGGTCCAGTTTGGCATTCATGGAAAGGACATTATGAGCCTCTGGCTTTCACTGCCATCATGCTCAGAAGCACAGAGTCATGATTGTCATGATTGTATGTTGTGTTGACTTGTAGGATAAAATGGATATAGTTTTCTGGACCCCTGCAACCAGCATTTACTCATATCATGCGTCGTGTACAAGTCAGATATCAAGGACACCTGATTGTGATTATGTTTTGTATTTGTATTTTGTATTTTCAATGTTTATCCTTCTCTTTCTTATCTTACTTATACTTGTACACTATTTCTGTTCCTTATCTTCCCTCTGACCTAATATCACATACTGAGTTAACACCTAAGAATGGTGAAATTTGCTGATTCAGTCTGGACACTGTATGTTTTATGAATAACAATATATTTTTGAATATCTTTTTTGGGTTGTCCACACAGCAGGACATTATGGCCACACAGCAGGACATTATGGTCCACATAGCAGGACATGGTCCGTATGGCAGGACAGTATAGTCCTCACCAGACTTTCAATGATTTTTACTGTGATATTTGGTCATGTATGCATAGACGTTTTTGCCCATAAAGCCCACAGTGTTCTATTAATTGGGGGTGCATTGCAATGGAATCACACTACAGCAATAAGCATTGGTGTAATGTCTGAATTCGGACAAGATTTCAAGGATGGATTATTATGTTTTCATTCACAAATATTTATAAATAAATGTACAGGATGGGTAGCATAGTCACTGAGAACTTTTGTTTGCAAGTTTCATTTGGATGGAGAATAATTTGCAGTACAATGGGACACAGCAACCCAATCAAATGTTTGCAGCATTACCATCATTCTACTTTATTATGCTAGTATTTATTGACCCTGATTCAAACATCTTCCAACTCCTGCTATAGACAATATATTTTTAGATCCTTCCTAGATAGCTTGAAATATTTAAAATCTAACAATTACTTCAGGATTTTCCATATGCAATATACCAATTCCAGACCAGGGCTGGGCAGCTGTCGCAATGTCGCAAAAAGTATGCGACAGAGGTCTTGGAAAATGCGACAGGGACATCAGGGAAAGTCTGGGCTTTCTAAAGCTGAAAGAACTTTGTAAATATTCCAATTTGAACCAAAGTTAGGACTGTTTCAATAGATTTCATCCCGCAGTGTTCCTAATGGAATCTCACCCTAAACCCCTCAGCATATTAATTGATTGATTGATTTTTATTGGCCAACAGTTCAGCCTTTCACATTAGCCTTTAACATTTCACATACACCCATCTAACAATGTTTTTTCAACTTTTCCTTTGATCTATACACTTGCAAACCCCTCAAAATACACGTCCCAAGGTGGAATTCCAATTTTTTCCTGGAGCAAAATGCCCACAGGATGCATAAATCTGAAAATTGTCTCACGATCCCCTCAATGATATACCAATCAACAGACCTCATTACAAATTTCTCCTGGAACAATATGCCCCCAAAACACCAAAAAATGCACCAATCTAAAGGTAGATTTTCAAAATTTTCCTGGAGCAACGTGCTTCTTAAATGATCAGAATACATCAAAGTAGGTGACATTTCAGAATTTTCCAAAAGGACATGCCCCCCAAACCACCATACACCATCTATCTAAAAGGTAGAAGTTCCAAATTTTGGGTGAGCAGTATGCTCCCAAACCCCTCAGAATATATCATTCTAAAAATAGAAATCCAAAGTTTCCTGGGGCGATATGCCCCCAAAAGTTCATTGAAAGCACCAATCTAAAAGTAGAATTTCAAAATTTTCCCAGAGCTATGTGCCACCTAATTCTCAGAATGCCCCATTCTAAAGTTATTTTCCGGGAGCAATGCATGTGCCCTAAACAGAATGCACAAATCTAAAGGTAGCATTTAGAGAATTCCTATTAACAATGTGCCCTAAACCCCTCAGAGCACACCAAACTTAAGACAGACATATCAATATTTTCCTTTATTTCGCACCCAAAATTCACAAGGATATAATATTATGGTGTTTTTTTTGGGTTTTTTTTGGGGGGGGGGGGTGCACCACACACACATCTAGTTGATGTGTGCCCGTCTGAAATACTTTGCTTCAAAGATTTCTAGGTTTGCTCCAGCATATCACAACATGCCCAGCCCTGCAGACTTTGGTTTGGACACATACTAAAGCAGATGGGTAATGCTTCTTTTTCCTCTGCTAAAATACTTCACTGTGACCTTTTTATAACTGGTCTCAGAACAAGTTGCACTGATGATAGTAGAGGTAGTGAGAAAAAGTCTAATCCCTTTCATTGATTCCAATCTATATGGTAAACACAATTTAGACTGCCATTAGCTTTTCCCACTGATTCATATTAAGCTATATTTGATAACTAAACAAATAGTTATTCAAACAATGTTACTACTTTAGAAAGTGTAATTATAACTGTTATTATTATTACAAACATCTCTTACATTTATTACCAATAACACCTTGTATGTTAATAATATCAACTACTGTAAAAAGTAAGACTTTTAGTTGTGATACGAGGGGTGTGATGTATATGGTAGGTTTAATATTCATTATGTATAACTTTATATATACCAACCAGAGCCACATGGTGGCACTGTACCAAATCAATATCCAACATGAAAACTTGATGTACTACACAGCTTGCTTGCCTGCGTGGGCAGCCACTATGCTTGATATCATAGATGAGCTACTACTATACATACCGGCAATAAACCTACATAATTATTTTTCCTCTAAATGCTGACTTCTTGTCATCTCTTGCTCATTGGCACATGCCACAATAGTACAGTAATATGGATTTTTCTGGGGCATGGTGAGCTGGAGAGCAAGATCTTTGATCTATAGGCTAAGTCTCACCAGATCGATCAATACAAGTTGATAGTTTATAACTGGGTGCCCTCTATGACCGCCTGGCCTAAGATTGGGCACATGTACACAGAAATGGCAGGAAAAGGTTAATGCATTTTTAACACTTTGTATTACTATTTTTGTTTCACATTGGTTATAATTATATTCATTTTCACACTTGTCAGTCATAGAGGGCACCCAGTCATAGAGGGCACCCGGTCCAGGTGTCACTAGTGGTGGGTAGTAGCAATAGGAACATTACTTCCGTTCCCACATCCTTATGGAAGGAAGGCTGTGGGACAACCACTATGACCTTGAATTTGCTGGGTTTAGGTAGGCCCCTTGATTAGCCTGCAAGCAGTGAACAGGAAATAGAAATGGAACCAGAAAGTAACCTGTTCACTGCAGGGATTGCCCAAATCAAAGCCATAATGGTTGTTACCAGAGCCTTTGGGTTGGGGCCGGCTCCTACCCAGCAAATTAGTTTGACTTAGTGTCTGGAACGTGCACTTTGTGTGACTGTTGTCCTATGGAACTAATTGGCACAATATGACACCATACCCCATAGGACAAGAAGTGGCACATACTCACACATATTCACACATATTCACACAGCATCATGTACCATGGCACAAAGATGTTTCCAACCATATTGTTTCACTTTTTTGATTTTTTTGAAACAGAAAGGAAAGTCTGTTTAGTTTGTAATACTCATTATATTTAGAAGTTGGCATAGGGCACCATGGCAGAAATCTGTTAGTGCACTCCCTGCTGTATATGGGCATACTATCTCATTCAACAAGATTCCTACCATGGTAGTGTAGGCCTGATGAAGTTGTGTACAATTCATGCCAATTATCAGCTGTATACACATGTAACAAAAGGCCAGATCTTTATCCAAACAAGATTACCAGGGGAAAGGTGTCTGTGGTCTGTCCCTCCTAATGCCGCTTTAATCAAATCATATGGTGTGTTTTTCAATCACTAATGGAACTTGATAGAATTAGAGGTGTATAGCTAGGTCTAAGTTGCATTGACAACATGTTATTATGGTTGTAAATAATGAAAATGATTCCATTTCACCCATGAGAATAACAAGGAACAACAAAGATGACACCTGGTGTCAAAACCATGCACTATTCCAACCTGACAAAGTGATACTGGTTATGTTTGAAGATGTGTGAGTGTGTGCCAGAAGGGAAACTAGGTGACACTGCATCACACAAATACCTGTTATGTGTGACACCAGGTGTCATCAAAGTTGATTGTACCCCTTTTCCTGATTAAAGAGAATGATTTTCTTTAGCTATAAGTATCTAAACAGGGTCCCAATGTATTGTGAATCAGACAATGCACCTGTCCTTCTATTAACATTCATTATGTATATAAATAGATGCCATATCATTTTAATGAAAGCAGCATTAAGAGGTCCAGATGATAGACACCTTTCCTCTGGTCATCATGTTTGGATAAAAGCCTGGCTATCTTCTGCTGCTCATGTGAACTCTAATGTTGATGGTTATAATGGTACATATATTCATCAGCCCTATGTTGAAATGCTAGGAACCTGATCGAATGAGTTTGTACAAACCAGCAGCACACACACCAATAGTGTGCTATGACTATCTATGTCAAATACTGCTGGTTGTAAAAAGTATTACAGTATTTACTATCTTTTAGTAATTCATAATGAGACTAAAAATACATGACTAAACATTTTGGTTTAGGGCATTATATATTTTCTCATTTGGTATGAATTATAAGCTTTTTAAAAATCTGTCAGAACTGTGTGAATCTGTTCCATGGAACGCTGTGTCAGTGTGTGTGAATCTGTTACATGGTATTGTAGTGGGTCGCCGCTGTACTATTTCTATAGAACCAGTTTGGGTTATATTGAGTATGTGTGTTGCCGTGTATCCAGGCCGCACTCCTGTCCAGTGCCAGGTATGTAGTTACATAAGCCTGCACCTGAGGATTGGTGGAGCGCGACCTGGTAATATGCATTGAGCCGAGACCGTCACGTGTCACCCGATATATCCCGGGTACCGTGTCGGTCCGGATGAACCGGTGCAAGGTTACCCGGAGTTCCTCGGGAACTCAAGTGTTTACGAGTAATGGAGAGAATTACATAAGTGTCAGTATAAAAACCTGGAGGTTCTGCTAATCGAGGACCCAGTCTTGCTGTGCACTTCGGCCAGCCTGACTGCTCCACAACAGAGATTCCTCGAACTCTGTTGTACCCTTTTGGCCTAGTCCTGCTGCTGCTCCTAACCTGGTCGCCCTGCGTCTTTCTCTGTTCTACCCTCTGGGGAGGAACAGGAGGAGATAGACGCACTGGTGAATAACTCCGGACACAGAACTCCCTCTGAGGAGTCTGGTCCATATGGAGTCGACCAAGATGGGAGAGAGCCTTGGACCTCTGGGAATTATATACTAGACCGTGAGCGTATACCTCCTGTATGTTCATATAAACCACTGGTGTTCAGAAGTATATTTGATTGTCACTATCCGTCTGTATGATTACAAGCCGTATGTCTGAAATGAATAAAGTGTAATTTCTGAACAACCTATTTTCGAATCTGGAGTTTTTGATAGCCAATGCCTATTTTAGAATAGCCAACAGCTACAGTATACATGTCACACAAAATGCACGAAATGAGCACACAGTTCCAGGGGTAAAACAAGGTGAAACAAGCTGGAACTAATTTGCTGGGTAGGGGTTGGGGCCGGCTCCTGGGGGTTGGGCCGGCTCCTTGAAGCTAGGGCCGGCTCCTGGGTTTTGGGGCCGGCTCCTGGGGGTTGGGGCCGGCTCTTTGAAGCTAGGGCTATTATGAAGGCCACAAGAGCCTGTTTAAATGAAGTAAAGACAAAATACAAAATCGTCTGCACCTACACTGCCCTATGATTGGCCCTTGAACGGCCCTTAATTGGCCATTAAGGCATACTGAAATTGATGTACATTACCGAGCAGCCAATCAAGAAGTCTAGTGGTGTCTAGACCAATCAATGGAGATTGGCTGAGGGTGTCTGGTACGTTTTGGGTCTCTTGTGACGTCAATTTCACATCAAGTGTAATTGTTTCTTTCAGATTTAATATCGTTATGGTCCATTTTTTGATAGTATGTGTGTCAGAATATTGCTAATCGATATTAATATTACTGATATAAGGTCACACAAAATTACGCTGGTCTTTTCTTTTAATGTATGGAAATGTCATATGACATTTTCAGTAAATTTAAAATCAACTTAAATGTACTGAAATGTCAAATGACATTTTGGGAGCATCAAAATCCCATTAAATGTAATGACAAGGTCGGGATGGCATTGTCATGACATTGTCATCGAGTTTAATTGACATTTAAGCCACGTAGATGTAGAAACTCATGCAGTGATACACCCAGGCTAATACACCGGGAAATACGGTATTTCATACTTAGAATGCATAAATCATCAGATGTATATATATTTGCCCGTGTGAAGCATTAGAGGTGCACCCTTACTATAGTCATTGTCACACACACCATGATAAACATGTAGAAAAGCATAGTCTGAATAGTGTAATGTGACTGTATTGAAAAGTCTTCAGGTCTTCTGTACTAGCATGTAAAAGTTCAATGCCAGTCTTTTATTCGATGCATAATATATGTTATCTATCTATCTGTCATCTTGTATTTTGATTAGTATTAACAAGCCCAGCCCCTACACCCAACCCCCCTACGCACATACAAGTCTTGATATAAGAAGAGAAATTGTTTATATCCCTGGGACCTGGTGTTTGGTATCTGGTGTGAGGATTAATCACTAAAGGGCTGTACAAAAAATGTCAATCTCCACGTGAGTTGAGTGTAGGTAGGAAATTGGGGCCAGCCTGGGAGGTAGGGTGAAGCAGTGTTATATTGACAGTCTAGGCTGGAGGGAGTCATATGAAGGCCTCTCTGCATATGCACTCAAGCCAGCAGCAGCGTCTTGGACGTTCTGGTGGGCAACATGGAGCGTCAGGTGCAGGAGGGGACAGTGGGGAGACAGGTTTCTGATAACCACACTGAGCTCTATGATCAGACCCGTGGTCAGATTTATGAAAACATTTCTGATGACGAGACAGATAGGGCTGACAGGAAGGTGGCAGAGTACACGGCTGGTAGACACCCTGAACAGGATCATGTCGACCGTCTGCTGAACTACACCGACCCTGGTACTGCACCGACACTCCCAGGAATGAGATGCCCGGTCTGCGTGGTCAGAGCATCAAAGATGGTGGAGTTGTTATTATTGCTCCAACAGAGAAGGCAAGATTGCCTAATTTCTAGTGACTTGTGAATGCTTAAACTTACACATGATGATCACAAGCAATTAACAAGGCTGTAACCATTCATTGTTCAATGTAAAACCCACAGAATAGTGAGAAATATGGGTTTTGTGATTTCATGGTGATGCCCGTAACACACTGCCACTGATGCCCGTAACACATTGTCAGTGCATGAAAGTGATGCTCCGTAACACAATTCTTTTGGTGTATAGAGATGTGCATATTAGTTACTCAAATTGGTCCAAAATCACATTTCTGGTGTTTTTGCCTCCATGCTATTCCTATTGGTTTGTATACAATAATCATGTAAGATTCGGGAAATGCAAATATATACTAAACTAAGGTAGCCTCATATAATTTCAAGGTAGCTAGTAATTTCAGGCATACAGGTTTCTGCACTATATTATAGTGCAGAAACCTGTATGCCTGAAATTCATTATTTCAGAACTCACTTTATACCTTGAGATCACACAGACAAGTTTTGACATCTGTAGACATGGAGTCAATGGAGAGGGGTGAGTGCATGGATGGGGATAATTGATCTACAATCTTAATGCACTGTGTGCATATGTAGGGTGTTTACCCCCTACATGACATATATATCGAAAGTAGTTTTATAACCCCATCATTGAAAGATAAATATGCCTGGAATACAAAGCAAAAGACGGCATATTGATTTCACATATGTCTTAAAAAACATAGTTACCAACATCCCCATGGTACCAAGTTATAACAAGTCATATTATTCATTCTGTTTTGAGGGATGCCTCTAGGAAGGGTGCATATTGGATCACAGACATATGCAGATCACAGTGGCAGTGGCAGCGCTATTTTGAACTCCCTACCTATGGCCTGTACCTACAAATCTTAATTTCCATTGATAACTACTAAAAATACAATATAGCTATCAAGCTATGGCACTTATCCCCGTGGACAGGGCATCACAGAAAAGTGTTACGGGCATCACAACAAATACTTTGATATGTGGCAAGGGCATCACTCATTAGTTCTAGGATGTCCAATACAGTGAATTTAGCCTCCTATTGCAGTGCAATTACTATCCAGATTGTTTGTATCGATATTTAAGTCATACATACTGAGTTGTACAACCTGCCAACCTCCATAACACCCTCAAAACTAACCAAAACAAGCCTCCATTCAACCTATCATCCGCCATCTTTGATGCTCTGACCACGCAGACCGGGCATCTCATTCCTGGGAGTGACCGAGACCACAGATTATTCCGGCAGCACAAGGTGGGCCAGCTGACCAGTGGGGTCAGTTAGACATGCATCACCTAGCAGCCAACTATAATCCAGTTATTCCTGCACACAGCCTGGCCCAGCAGCGCAGCTCTGATGCAGTAGCATGGCCACAGGGCACGTTTAGAAGTCCCAGTTATGCACCTGCTAATGTAGCACCAGCACAGGAGGAAGTTATCCTGGCGTCGGGACATACATGGACTAAACCAATACCTATAGATCTGGAGGAAGGGGAAGTGGTCGATTTAACTGGGCAAAGCAGGAAAAGGTCTAGATACACAGACACTCCTCGTTCTAGTGGCTATGACCCACGAGGTATACTGGGGGTAGTGGAGGAGACCACCACGGAACGACCTAGGAGAGAATACAAGTCAGTTCCACCCTTTGCACCTCTAACAGGTGATAGGCAGGCGATCTATAACCATCAGCACCAGGCAGAGCCTCTAACCAGGAAACAGCGGCCACAATATGCTGAGGATAGGTCAGTCTTTAAGGCACCACCTAGGGCTCAGTCTCATGAGTTTGTAACAGTTCAAACGTCTTTGACCGGTGGCGTCTTTGACCGGTGGCGTCTTTGACCGGTGGCGTCTTTGACCGGTGGCGTCTTTGACCGGTGGCGTCTTTGACCGGGTATGTGATTAAAATGAAGAAAAAGGTAGTGTATAGTAAAGAAATGGGTACATTTATTGTATAATATGTTATAACACATCATTTCGAGGCATTATTTAAAATTGATATATTTGATATATTTATGTTACTGGCTCAGTCTCATGAGTTTGTAACAGTTGAAACGTCTTTGACCGGCGTCGTCTTTGATCGGTGACGTCTTTGACCGGCTGAAGAAAAAAAGCCCAAAAGGAACCCTTAATATGTGCATTAAAATATTTTTTTTAATTGGGTAAAACAACCATAGACTGTTTATTACATGAAGAAGTTGAAGCAGCAGCAGCAGCAGGAGGTACCGCCACCTGCACGACGGGCGCAGAACTTTAGGCCGCTGGATGGCCGTACACCAGTACCACCAATACCCACTAGGGTCAACCAGGCGCCACCAGACAGTTATGTACCACAGAGTCCACACTACCAGCAACAGGTACCTAGACGTATAGACTATGATAGGAGGCCTGTACATGCTATGTCTCCGGCACAAGGAGGTGCATATACACCTGCCCGAGGTTACACACCTGCTGGAGGAGTTACACCTGGGCACCTCATGGAAAATAAATGACATGAGACAGACACTTCTCAAGCAGAATACTGCAGGGCCGGTATACACACTGGCAAGGGAGTCCAACAAGCAGGGTTTCCAGTTCCTCCTGGGGGATAACCTACAAGAGGAAGTAGGTGCACGCCATAAGGTACATGAGACATTTGTTGAGATTATTTGGCGACGCGGGAAAATATGTTACCGGGTAACCAGCGTCCGTGTCACTTCCGGGTAATAAAGTAACGTCACGAGTTGGCGCCTTCCTTGTCACGATGGAAGCAGGAGTTAGCCCTTTGTCGTTATTTGCATGAAACCTCGATAAAATCAATAGGCTATGGGCTCAGATCACGAACAGTGGAGAGACTAACATCTAAAGCTGTAAGGTGCTTCTGCTGAGAGGAATTTAGAAGTCGGATGGGCATTAGAAGTCGACTTTTAAAGACTTGGAAGAACGGCGAGTTTTGGACGGCCCGGGGAGCCACGGGGAGCCAGCGTGGGCTGCATGCAGGGCCGGAGGCGGCAAGTGACATGTCGGCGTGATGGAATCGCCGAGTTTGTCGTCTTTGGAATTACGTGTTTGGAGCTGTTTTGGAAGAGTACTGGGTCGGCATTGGACTACAGGGTATGGGTGTGGACCACCAAATTCGACATGGCGACACGGCTATTTCTTAAAATCGACAATCGACATGAGGCCTAATGACATTCGACATGAGGCTTGAAAAACAAAGTGACAGGCGACATGGGCAATTCTTAAAATCGACATGGGACATGGGCATTATTAAGCGACATTGACATGTGACATGGCCATTTCTTAGGATCGACAATCGACATGGGGACCCCCCATCCAGACCCCCCAGGGTATGTGTAGGGAGATGCCGGGAATATGCAGTAGGTGGAGGACGCTAGAAAGTGCTGTGTCAGCAGGTTTGCAGAGACGTCGGGGCGACGTCAGGGCGACGTCAGGGCGACGTGGGAGCATAGAGACAGTGGCTTCGAGTTACAGAGATGATACACACGGGAGTACGTCTTGAGGTGTGTCAGTTACAGGAAGTTACAGACTGTGGCTGGTAGTTACAGAGGTCGTGTAAGTAGCCAGGAGGGTCTGTATTGTTCAACAGTTGTGTTCACACCAGGACGATGTGGGTGAGTGAGTTGTGTGTCCAGGCCAGGGACCCCGCCAGGGACACGTTTATGTGGACACAAAGTCGGAGTGGGACACTGGGTGATGTACGGCAACACTGTGTGTATAGGAGAGTATGGTGTGTACATGGGACACTGAGTGATGCACTGATGTACGGCAACACTGTGTGTACAGGAGAACACTGTGTGAACATGGGACACTGAGTGATGTACGGCAACATTGTGTGTACAGGAGAACACTGTGTGTACATTGGACACTGAGTGATGTACGGCAACACAGTGTGTACAGGAGAACACTGTGTGTACATGGGACACTTAGTGATGTACGGCAACACTGTGTACAGGAGAACACAGTGTGTACATGGGACACTGAGTGATGTACGGCAACACAGTGTGTACAGGAGAACACAGTGTGTACATGGGACACTGAGTGATGTACGGCAACACAGTGTGTACAGGAGAACACAGTGTGTACATGGGACACTGAGTGATGTACGGCAACACTGTGTGTACAGGAGAACACTGTGTGTACAGGAGAACACCGTGTGTACAGGAGACACTGGATTTTTCTTTCTTTAGAGTAGGGAGGTGAGGGCTGAAGCCTCACACGGAAATGAAGTACTGGTGACCTCTCTTTCCAAGTTTTAGGCATTATGTTTTAATTCAATGGTAATAGCAAGTGATCGCTATTTGTCTAGTTTGTGTAACTAAATAAGTTAAAGTAACTGGTTTATTTTAGTATGTAACTTGACAGTCATTCAAGGACTACCAGTTTACTGGAGGAAACTTAAGAACTAACATTTAACACCAGTTTACTGGAAAACATTTATAAGTCAAGATAAGGACTTCAAAAATATTGGACATTTAAATACTAGGCCAAGGACACAGACCTATATCTAAAGACACTGAATGTTATTTTTCAAAAGGTGAACATTCAACATTCA
Organism: Harmothoe impar; assembly: GCA_947462335.1. Classification (NCBI taxonomy): domain Eukaryota; kingdom Metazoa; phylum Annelida; class Polychaeta; order Phyllodocida; family Polynoidae; genus Harmothoe; species Harmothoe impar. The sequence continues at coordinate 62,035,159 of OX381707.1, read as the reverse complement.
GGAGGAGTGTTTGTACTTACATATTCATAAGTTCTTATTCATTGTGTATTCTAAAGGTTTTACTGTATGTTCTAAAACAGTATATTTTCACTTGTCGAGGAGGAGTGTTGAGATTATTTGGCGACGCGGGAAAATATGTTACCGGGTAACCAGCGTCCGTGTCACTTCCGGGTAATAAAGTAACGTCACGAGTTGGCGCCTTCCTTGTCACGATGGAAGCAGGAGTTAGCCCTTTGTCGTTATTTGCATGAAACCTCGATAAAATCAATAACATTTAAAAAACTGGTTGTACCAGGTGCTAGTGGTTTCAAGAGGTCCAAGCACACGGACCAGGGAAACTACAGAGGCGGCCAGCCGAGGGGCCGAGGCAACAAACACCACGGCCCTCCCAGCCAAAGTGGATCCCACCAGCACCAACAGCAAGGCGGGAGCCAAACGCCAGAAAAAGCAGTACAACCAGCAAACTCACCAACAGGGAAAGCAGGGAAACCAACAGAACCCCAGCCAGAACTTCCGAGGAAGAGGAAGAGGCCGTCAGAATGCAGGTGGCAGAGGAGGCAGGAAATAAATGTAAGTAAACATGACAATACTGACATGTCTTCTAAGCATTTGTTTACTGCAGGAGGTGTGGCTGGAGCTGTGGACAAGTGGACACAATACACATCAGATAAATGGGTACTTGACATGGTAGCAGGACTACCTATTGATGTGTATTCACTCCCAGTCCAGGACTCCATTCCTGACTCGGCATGTAGGGATCCACATGTTCCTCAAAGAAAAGAGTGATGGATCTTATAGACCCATACTAAACCTGACCACCCTGAATGAGTATACGCAATACAGACACTTTAAAATGGATCATTTGGTGAATGTAATGCAGATACTCCCCAAAGACAGCTTCTGTGCGTCCATTGACATCAGGCAGGCCTATTTCTCTGTTTCTGTGAAAGAAAGAGACAGGGACATGTTGCAACTTCAATTCCATGGCAGGAGATATAGGTTCACGTGTTTGCCAAATGGGTACTCACCTGGACCTAGACTCTTTACTATGATAATGAAATCATTGATGGCCTACCTGAGAGACACACATGATGTGAATTTGGCATTTTATATAGACGACACACTGATCTATGGGCATACAATGGAGGAGGTAAACACAGCAGTAGGACATACTCTGAGGGTCCCACAGGAGGCTGGGTTCACAATTAACTTTAGAAAGTCGGCTCTAACACCAGTACAGGTAATAGAGTACTTAGGGTTTCTAATACACACTCCTACCCTATCCCTCACGATACCACCTGGGAAGGTGGACAGCATCACAGAGGATGGGGAGGCCTTCCTCACCTGGCACAAATGTCCCATCAGAAAGTTCTCAAGACTAGTAGGCAGATTTGCTGCAACTGTACCAGGGAACGAAAAAGGGAAAGTACTCATTAAAAGATTACAGATTGCAAAGATCAGGGCACTCCAGAAAGTGGGAGGTCGGTATGGAGACTACATGTACCTGAATGGGGACACAAAAACCCGCATCAGGGAGTGGCTAGACATACTCCCAGGGGCAGTGATGTCTTATGATGAGAAAACTCCAGACGTACAGGTGTACACTGATGCGTCTGACACAGGATGGGGTAGCCACATAGTGGAGGGGAACCACCACTATGGGGAGGAGTTCTGTGAGGAAGACCTTACCTACCACATAAACATCAAAGAACTGTTGGCAGTACAGCTAACACTGATACACTTCAGAAAAACCCTTCAAAATAAACACATACATTTATTTGTAGATAATACTACAGCCCTCAGCTGCCTAAAAAAGGGGGGATCCACGGGATCCTGGGACTGTAACTTTGTCACAGAGGATGTATATAGTTCGTGCTGGGAGCTGGGAATTACATTTCAATTGACTTATGTTTCTACTGAAGAGAACACACATGCTGATGCAGCATCCAGGGCTTTCACAACGTCAGGTGAATGGTCTCTCAGTAGGGCTACACAACTTAAGATCTTTGAACGTTTTCCTAAACCTGAGTTGGATTTATTTGCATCACCTGACAACAATGTATATGGGAGATTTGTCTCCTTGAACTACTCGTATAAAGCCCTGTACACAAATGCTTTCTCCAACTCTTGGAATACTTGCAATGTACTAATCTTTCCTCCCTTTGGATTGATTGGCAGGGTGCTGAGGAAGATCACCAGGGACAAACCAACAGGCCTACTCATAGCACCGGAGTGGAAAACCCAACCCTGGTACCCAACGTTGGTGAGGCTGGAGGGGTATGCAAGGAGGCTGACTCTACCAGTAACAGAGACGACATTGGAATGGCCAGGAAGCCCAAACAGACTATTCCCAATGGCAAGAAGAATGAAACTCATCATTGTCCCACTTTAAAAACATTGTGGACTACTCATCTGGGCTACTCAGATGGGGCATGTGACGTCATGATGAACTCTATCAGCAAATCTACCCAATCTGCATACGAGACAGGAGCCAAAAAGTGGCTCAAATACACTGAGGAAAATGACATTGACCCAGTGGGTCCGGATGTCCTACAGTGTATAGACTTTCTCTTATGTGTATTGGATACAGGTGTAGGGTACAGCACAGTGAACACTACCAGGTCGTTCCTCTCATGTTTCATAAACATAGGAGGGACACCAGTAGGTGAACACAACGATGTGGCCAGATTTGTAAAAGGGGTTAGAGCAAAGAAACCACCTGGGGAACCATATGATGAAGTATGGGACCGGAACCATATGATGAAGTATGGGACCCTGCACAGGTGCTTCTTTTCCTAAGCTCTTGGGGGCCAATCCACAGTCTAGATCTAGATAAACTGACCAGAAGGACACTACTTCTCTACCTGCTAGCGACAGGGCAGAGACTTCAGGGTCTATTCCGCATTAGCGAGATACAGTGGCTCCACCTTTTGGACCACTGGTAACAATCATAACCCTTTGCTCTGCAAGGACCAGCTCAGCCAAATCTCGTGGCCGAGATTAGGGTACAAACAGGGCTCAGGTATTGTGAATAGGTTGTACCTGGACACTCCTAATGTCACCTGTGTCCAGTACAGTGTAGTGGTTATCACTGTGGACTCATAATTCTGGGAGCCCAAGTTCAAATCCCTACCAGGCCAAATAACACTATGTCCTTTAAATACATATTTCTAAATTTTCTTTAGTATTGTGAATAATGTATTCTGTTTCCAAAATTGCTATACTTATGAATTTGATTACCAGGCATTGCCTGGAAGAGATTTGAACTCAGGTACTCTGCATCATGAGTCCACAGTGCTAACCACTACACTATACTGGACACAGGTGACATTAGGAGTGTCCAGGTACAACCTACTCACAATACCTGAGCCCTGTTTGTACCCTAATCTCGGCCACGAGATTTGACCAAGCTGGTTGCTGTGAGTACTGGGAATAGACCTAGTACCAGTGGGAATGGCGCTATCCACTGATCATCTTGCTAAGGCCCTATATGCATGACTGAGAGACGATGTAAAGGTAGTAGGAGACTCTATCAGGATAAAATACTCCCAAAAGTTGAAGTCTAACGATCCTAAAAGGAACCCTTTGGTATTGATGTTTGACAAATACCATGATGAGACAGTGTGTATATACAGCCACCTTGTGGCTTATATACAACACCCGGACACAGCGACTGCTGTGCCACAAGTGTTTGGTACAATACGCATACCAGTGACAAAAATCAGCCCGGAATCAACGTCCAGGTTGGTCAGGCAGACCCTGAGGGAAGCAGGTATAGACAAACACTACGGGCCTTACAGTGCTCGACTACGAGTGCTGCAGCAAGAGCCAATGTCCCAATAAATGACATTATGGCTTCCGCTGGGTGGAAGAGGGCGAGTACTTTTGCCAGGTTCTATAACAGACCATTGACAGAAGACAAGCTCCCTGGGGTAACAAACTTCATTCCAACCTTCATGGAGGGTGAATAAAAGCGGTATAAGTGACAGCATTATAAACTTGCCTTGCAAACATACAATACACAGAAGGTATGATAGGCTAAGAAATTAATGTAAACATGGATTTAAGATCTATGTAGCTAGTTATAAGATATATCCTCTGTATGGATATTAAGTAGAAAATATTTACTCAAGAAATATTTTATCTGATATAACTTTCTTCCTACGCTAAATTTACCTGTTGTTCAAAGGAAATATTAGGTGGAAAAGAGGGGGGGGGGGAGGTACGATGTGTATTGTAAACACACATCAAGTGCCCCACTTATCTTGATAAGGCAATTACAACATATATCAAAGCATGTACCAAGGTTGTATGATTCATAAATTGATCATTGAAATGCCATACGATAAGTGGTCCAAGAGATTAATAAAAACTTGATTTTTAGAAATCTGGATACCCACCTTTTGAGTTTTATTATCGAACGAGTTGAATTAAGCCTGCTCCACGTGACCAGGTCTCCAGGTCAATTTAAAATTAAACTAATTTATAATGAAGTTTAATTATAATTGAACTGGATACTACTGGTCACGTGAGTGAGCAGGCCACACCCCTCGCTAAATGCTTAGCTCGTTTTCCCACCCTTTCTTGTCACGGGATAATATTAAACTCAATAAAGCTGATGAAATTGTGAATGAGATATCTGCAACGACGATGGTGGCGCCACCATGTGTGGAACAGGCAATACAACCTCAAAACGTCACTGAGCTGTCCCTGCACCTATAAAGGTGGTGTACTGCAATGTCAAACTACTAAGGGAATGATCATTTTTTATCAACGGGGGAGGGGGGAGGGGGGAGGGGTTTGGTTTGGGGGGGGGGTCAAAAAAATTTGGACCCCTTGACCAGGGGGGGGGGGTAAAAAATTTGGACCCCTCTTGGGGGGGGGGGGTAAAAAAATTTAACCTGTTTTGGGACAAAAAGCCTGGGCGTTACTATGATTCAAGGGCCCGCGCACGTGCCGATTTTCGACCCATGGGGGGGGGAAATTTCGACCCATTGGCCAGAGGGTATGAAAAAAAAAGTGCACGCTCTGCGCAAAAATCCACCACTCCCTAAGCCGGCATCAAGAACATGCCTCCATACTTCGTGCCTTAAAGGGAAAATGTCTCAAGATCCCCCTATCGCTGGTGCTTAAATACGCAAGGCTGACGCTTTTGAAATGATGCGCATCACCCTCAACGCAAATGGCGTCTGCTTGTAAATGCACCAAAAGGAAGGGAGAAATGACTTAACTTTGTCTACCCTGTTTGGTTCACAATTTCTACTGAAATTTCATTGGTAATTACTGCACACATTAAGAGAAAGACTAAGTGTAATACCTCGTGAAAGACCCAGAATCACTAGTCTACTTTTTGCACATGATGAGGGTGATGCTCCTGACTGATGAGGGTGATGTAGTTCAAGCTCTCTCCAATGATAAGGGTGATGCCTAATTTTGCATTATTGACAATGGTTTGCATTTTTTCCCCCTGAAGGTTCATAAGATTACAAGATCACTGGGGTATCAGTCACTACATTTTTTTAAAGTTTACAGGCAATTGTAGAGAATATAGTTCCTTAAAAGTGTATCTTAATTTTGAAATCCAACTGTGGTGGGCTCAGTAGTGTCCCTGGCAACCATAACGCACATGGTGAGTATACAATGAACTACCATGACCCCTGCGCCGTGGCATCCTATATAGGGGGCGTGGCAATGCTACCAGGCAATATACACATAACCACTAGGGCTTTTATATAGACAATACACTGGACTATGTAAAATATTTGCCACATAGTGGAGAAAGACAATGTTCCAATAATTGATATTGTATGCATAATATGACCAGTATAGAGTTATACAACTATAGGAGCTGGCTATGAAATATGACAAATGTATTTTGCCAGTTACAAAAAGTAGAATGTAGAAAGCAAACTGGCTGTATAAACCAGCTATCTGCAAACACACTGTATGTTGACATTCATCTCTAACACCAATCAAACTTCATCTGAATTTAGGAGTTAACTGAACCAACCATAAACCAGAACATATCAGAACTTTAAAAAACAGATGTTTGGCATAAACCATGGAAAATGCCATTAGTACCCTATCCCAAAAGTAGTTTTCCTCTCTCTCTAGTTAACATCATTGTTTACATTTAATCTTGAGTCCCCTCTGATTACTTGTCATCCTTCCTGCTGGGCTAAGCAAACAATGTTTTGGCCTAAGCTTTCAATACAGAAATGATATTTAGATTATGTTTTGAACATAGTAATCCTGATGAGTCCCCCCCACTAATTGGAATCTTATTTTTCCTTTTAGAATAATATCCATGTTACCATTGCAACATTTCAAGAAGAGCACTTAAATAAATACTTGGGCTTTTAAATGGTTGTTTTATATTCCAAATATAAAAGCATGACATGTTTTTGGAGAGTGTCTTTTTAGAAAACCATCACTCTCTACATATCAATGTAGTCTAGAACATTTCTGACTTATTTTTCACAGCTTTTACCATTGTAGCCCCCTTGGTGGTCAAGACAGTACTAAAAGTCCAGTAGGGAGTACCCTTCTAGCTGTCTGCCCAAAACATTGTCCTTTTTTGCAACATCAAATCAATGTTATTTAATCATTTAGGCCTGAAAACACTTGTTTTATATTCCAATGATAAGGCTTTAACACGATGGCCCAGTGGACCCTCTGGCTCGAGCAGCCATCTTACCCAAAAGAATTGTATATGTGACAATTGAATTAGCAGGATAATGGGATACAATTCCAAGTGTATGTGCTGAGTGGGTGGTTGGGGCTGTGTGATTGACAGGTGCTCTGTGTGGTTTACCTGGGGACATAGCACATGGGGCTGAGGTCTGAGTGTACCTCACTCAGGAGGTAACTGATATGGTCACTGTAAGGTCTAGCATCTGGGGAGAAAATAAAACACTAAAGACCTTACTTTAGTATTGGGTGTATGTAATAGATTTGACCGAGTTTATGTTCCTGGACCTCCCCTCCTACTGCCCCACTGTGGCTAGTTACACACAGCACCTGTCCGTCACATTACTAGCCCCTCCCCCAGGCCTTGGTGGAAGGGTACTGAGACCTGGGGGTTTAAGATAACCAGGGATATTTCACCCTCAAATCTCAAACCCCATGATAACGTGAAAGTATTGTACTTAAAGCCCATGACAAATAACATTGATGGGTATTTTAAAGTAAATTTTGCAAACCAAAATGCATGAGTGTGCCCATTTTAGACACAAACAATCAATCACCAATCACTCAATATCAAGGGCAATCACACCACTATTCATTTAATTCTTACTAATAAGTCAATGTCATTGTGAAAGCGGATGGACTGAGAAACACCTACAAAAGGGTGTTTGGTGCACATTGTTGGATATTGAAGAAAGAGGTGATATCTGACCATGAAAAAGAATGTAGATCTAAAGGCCCCTTGTGAAAAGTGCTTCACCTGCTTGGAAATATGCATCCTTTATCCTACTAATGAGACCTATTGTCAATATCTGTATAGATATATATTTTGACCATCATTTTGAAGCTTGCCGGTTGAAGACGTCACCCGGTCAAAGACACCACCTGGTCAAAGACATCACCCCGTCAAAGACCATCAACTTGTATTGATCTGGGGAGACACAGCCTTTATAGATATTAGTTTACCTGAAGGTAAAGCCCTCAGAAGCTCTCACACTGAACAAAACATCGGACTGCTATATCTACAGATTCCCTTAAAAATGGGTTAGGACTAATTTGGGGTTGATTTTTATTTTTCTGTTACACATTGTATTTGTATTCATAATGTGTATATCAATGTATGTAAAGTTCTAAATCCACACTTTAAAATGCATAAATCTAAGGTCAGAGCTTGTTTTTGTAGTAGAGTGGGGTCGCCCGAGCTGGTTTTCTCTCTATTCTATGCATTTCTAAGTATCAGTAGAATTTAAAGGTTTACACACACCATTGTATAGGCATTACAAATACAAATACATTGTGTAACTGAAAAAATGAAAATTGGCCCAATTTAGCTCCTAGGCCATCTATAAATGGAAAGACAGCACTGGTTGTATATCTATTTCCCAATTATCTATGTAGTGAAATCCCATTGACTCACGCACCTGAGCTATCTCAGTACATGAACATGCTGTAAGGACTCTGTCTCAAACAGGTGTTTCAGGTTTTGAAAAATATCTATATTTTAAGTAATTTTGGGGCTATTTCAGAGTCGATTTCATAGTCCACAAGTCAACACCATTGTTGGTGTTTCAGCACTGACGTTTGTGAGTCAAATTTCAGTTTCGGGCCAAAGTAAAAAAAGAAATTAAAGAAATAAAAAAAATGTCACGCCTAAGGTGACCCCACACTAACCTTGTAAGGTTAATTGATATTTCAGCTATAGCCTCCAGCCAAAGTTTGCAATATCTTAAATCATGTTGACGGCTGTGTGTAGTTGGATGTGTATTCCCCATCACACATACAACTAACCACTTGTGCACTGTGGTATATCAGGTTATATAGCTTTACATGTGACCTAACCCTTCCAGTGTGCATCACCCTCATCACAACACACTTTAAAACTTGCTGATATGAACAATCTGAGCCTCTGTGGATGTTTAAACTGTGGCTGTATGGGGTAGTTTTATAATATAGCGAGATATCCATCTCCACAGCAGCAGATATTGCTTAGAATGATAGGAAAACCAACCAAAACAGCCTCCATTCAACCTATGGTCCACCATTTGCGATGAGGGTGATGCGCATCACCCTCATCAGTGTAGGAACAGTGCCCTAGGCCTGGCCTAGTTCATGGGTTATTATTGAATCACTTTTATCAAATAAATATTCAGATCACCATCCAAATATGAACAACACAACACAAACATCAGCATCTCATCATAAGTTTATTTCATTCACAGTGCATTTGACATGGATTTACCTTCTATTAGATATCATTATATGACCATGTCCCATGTTACACTACGCGCTGGTACAGATTTATTACGCAGCTGTGCGTCTGGCCTGTCAATAAATGCGGGAATTATTACTCTGACGTCATATCTGTCACAATGACATCATGTCTTCATCACGTCATACCTATGAAGCCATATTCCTTATAATAGTTTAGCTACTGTCACAAGCAATTGTCACCAGAAACAAGAGTAGAGTTTGGTCTGTATCATATCCTTCCTTTCAAGTTCCAGTCTTAGTTTTGCATGTCAGTTATATTCCTGCTAGTCCAAACGTACTCATCTGCCACTTTGGCTTCTATAGTATAAACTGGTATGTATACTGTGTGCTCTCTCATGTGTCAAATTATAATATTAACCCAATTCTGATAGGCATTTGCAAGGGTTTCTACTCCCTATTCAGGGTCCACAGCACTCAGTAGAAGGGTATGCCTATGTATTAGGGACACATATATATACTTACACGTATACTAAATACATTTGCCATATCTGCAGAGATTCACCAGATTCAAGTACATGTACTTACAAATATGAAGCTGTTTGGCATTGTCACTTTGTGAGGAATTTCACTCCTAATTTTCATGAATATGACTGTATTTTTTTCAACATGCGGCTTGATCAGCATAATATACATACACCATCTAAAATGCCTTATGTAAATATGAATCCTTTTTTGAGAGGATATGGCTAGAAAAGTGACCGCTGCTACTACCTTTGTCATGGTTATTTGATATCGAAATATTCAGAGCTCTGCACTTGACCTTTTGGAGGATGCCATTTCTCTCATGTTTTAATACAAAAGTTAAATGCTTTAAAATAGCTGCATCATCTGAGTACTTGTAACATTTTTGTATGAGGTAATCTCATTTACCTATAGTTAAAATGGAGGAAAATACATGTCTTAAAAGTTTGTTTACATATATATATATTTATCTATACAATATGGACTTCCTATCTATTAAACAGAAGGAACAATGTACCAGACTTGTCCAAGCATTATCGATTACTTTCTGAGTTGCATATATATCTTGTTTCCACACAAAAATCTGTTTAAAGCCCCTTTTTTCTTAAATATAAAATTGGAGTAAAATGAGTATTACCCATTTATGCCTTTGTCAGCAATAACACTTAAGAAAAACCTATGTGCGTGATACCTATTGCAACAGGGACACACCCTCTTATTAGCCCTTCCTTTTTCCTTTTTGTTCCCCCAATATTTTGAGCTATATGTGTGCTATTATCCAGCTGTGATGTGTTATGCCGTTAAGTCAAGCCTACACAAGTACATATTTAACTAATGCAATTCATTAGAAACACCATTACAAATATACTTAACGATGAAAAGGTTTTATAATTACTATCATCATTTAATCACTATTTTGATAATGTAGTTAAATTAATTTAGCATGTAAACACTTTAAGATAACTGGTTTTCCATTACAAATTATTTTCAATTAGCAAACCTGTTTTAATATCACTCTTTCAGTATAATATCAATTCGCTTTATCTCCATTTTCTTCGTGCGACTAGAGCCCGCCAGCCTCCCGTATAAAAACAGTACACTACCACGAACCATAGAAAAAATCACAAGTTTTATAGAGATTGTTATCATTAACCCTTTGTTTGACCCTGTAATAACTCACAGGGGTTTTGAACCATTTAAGATCATTTTGACAATTAAGTTATTAAATAGGATTTGACATTTCTTCCAGACTAGTTCCATCTATTTACACTTACCTAATGCTAACCTTATTTAAGTCCACACTTATTTCCATTTGTGAAAATAAATAACTTATGACAAGTTACCCACACTATTGCAGAAAAGGGACTGGGTACAAGTTCTATACCAAGGTATGTATTTCGGAAGCTGTGCCTATGTTTTCAACCATTGCTATACTTCTCCCCAGTTCAAATAAACGAAAAGGTCAGCGAAAAATAAAGGACCCTTATACATAGGATACAGGCATATCCACCTATATGACCACATTAGTTTATCGGTCATCTTCAAATTATTGCAAAGTGGGGAGAGGACTTTTCTTTATTTGACCTGAAGTCATCTTATGATACTTCAATAATAATACCAACCCACTATCCCTCTCATGTTTAAGCACTCGTCAATATAAAAACAGAACTACTGTCTAAGGGAAGGCGAAGTCATCAATGGTGAAGAAAAGACACATGTGGGGGAGGTACAACTAAGACGTATAATAAATTATGGGGATTGGGGGAGGGAAGGGGGTATTGTCCTATTTCTATACTATCATAGTGAGGTTATAAAAATAATGGCACATGGGTTTCGTTGAAGCATTATGCACTGGCCCTGCCAGAGCCATTGTATGCGTGTACATATTATATGTCTATTCCTTTTTAATTGTGGAATAATTCTTGGAATCGTTTAAAATTTGACTACCAGCCATCGAGAAAAAAACATGTCTAGTTTATCCTATGTCATTGACATACACACTCAAGATCATTATTATACATATAATAATTCTATACATGTAGTTAATAGATACATTGCTTATTTACTCCTTTTGAGTGTGGTGTATACATGAGTTTTAATATCACCAAGAATGTTTTGTGTACAAAACCCAAATCTTCATGATTCAAAAATAAAATAGTATTTAAATTAAAATTTGCAGAACTTACAAAAAAGTTCTTTAAAGAATTACCTTTGCACAATTTATACTTTTCTCGCTTCTCTATAATTTCTATTTCCGCCGGGCCTGAACCTCAGGAATATCATCAACATGACAATGGAATGACGTTTAACAACAAAACAGAGACTACATCGAGTCATCTAACATGAAATAAATACCACAGGGTCTTTATACAATGTCAGTTATGCATATCGACTTTAGATTATATCAACATTTTTTTCCGGCCAGAAAAAAACCCATAAACGATAAAGAAGATACTCTTTCCCCAAGCGCAGTGACCTATATATATATTTATTTATAATATGTACATGATTATTTGTAATACAAATGACCTTTCCCTGTGACCTTGGAGATGACCTGTAGGTGACCTTGACCCTGTTATTCGTCGACCGTGAAGGGGTTAACCTGGAACATGAAGCAGTGATTGCAGACGCGGACCGGCTTCGTGTGACCATAGTGAGGCAGGGGGACGGCATTGGACGAGCAGCGACCACAGAATATCTGGGGGAAAAGACAAAAATGTAAAGATTGATTGTTAGCTTAACATCCAGATGGCAAGTTGCATTTTGCATTCCAGACTGTAGAGTGAACTTGAAAACATTCATAGGAAGTGAAACAAAATCAATTTCCCAAATAGTACAGAATTTTTAGGTAAATGGGTCTGGAATTATGAAGTTTGAGTACGCCTAAGCTAGTAGGGGGCTAGGTGCATATATACATAATCATATCTGTTATTCATTTATTGCATATCTATGGAATTGTTCATGATCTTGTATTTGTTGTTGCCTATTTATTATACTTTTTAAAGATCTCGTTGCATTTCTTCCACTGCAAAGAGTCCAAGAACTATTTTATGACAGTTCTGACCGAGTGGCCCTTACCTTGCCACAGTTACGACAGTGGTGGCGCCTCCTGACGAATGTGAACAGCGCTTCACACGACTCGCAATGCGGGGACTCGTCATCCGGTACCCACTTTGGTGGATCAACTGAAAATAATAAAATAAATGTGCTATTAAACTATTGCATCAGAACCAAACAGAATTTTTCTGAGAGTTTTTCCTGGCCTGTACTTTAGTTACTGCATTATAAGCATATGCAATCTTTTATATACATGTAGATTGTTTAGCCCAAAACCCATTAAGGTGGTTCTATTTAAATCTTTTATGCTGCTATTAAAACTGGCACTTGAAGAGATAAGGGCCTACACTTACCTTCTTCAGAGGTGCTGGGTTCACCCCTTATGGCGGCATGTACTTCAGTCTGGGAGGCGTTGTCTGAGCCGCTGTCTCCAGACTGCTCGCCTGCGAGCTGCTCCTCACGTGTCGTACTGCCCTCGTCTCCGCTTTCCGACCCCTCCAGGCTGAGGAAGGGTTCTGACGAGTTACACTCAAACACTGCCTTCAGAATATGACGCAAGTCACTGGCATAGTTTGTCTGAAGTTGGTCAGCCACCCCTGGGGAAGTAAAGGAAGTTTCATCAATTAATTATATTTTTGCAAAGATTTTCCTCTAATGGCAAACATAGTTGGGGATATTGTCTTCTCTTACTGGATACCAAGTAGTAGTAGGACATTCTATATCTAATGATCCGGATAAGCAAGAGAATTCGCAATAGCTTTAACATTTGCACATAATACCAAATATTTTTATTCATATCAGTATAGTTAGATACACCAAACTAGGATTTTAACATTTTAGTATGAATACTTCTGAGTAGCTAACAGTACCAACCTGATATGCACACAAAGAGTCTGTGAATGAGGTCGTTAGAAGATTTGAACCGAGAGCGAGCTTCTCTTCGTGACGCCAGTTCAGCCGCTTGGATGGCCAGAGCGATCTCCTCATCGTCATGGCAGTCCGAGTTGTAGCTACTCGTCTCACTACTGTTATAACTGGGGTAGGAAAAGGACCTTAAAAAAGTATGACTATATATTTAAATTGTACACTTTTACCCACATTAGCACTCTATGAAAATAGAATCTCGAGGTGGTATGAATTTGTTTAACCTTCTAAGCTGTGCATTCTTCAATTAATCTTCATCCCTTCCTGTGGATGCATTTAGAATAAAAATGCAGCTTACTGGGTATATATCATTACCTATGACATCTCAGTAATGCTTAGATATGTGAGCGAGTGAACGTGGCATTGAATCACGCTACAACTTTTCCCACACCAAATCGGTCAAAATGGGTGTCCCCCCTCCCCCGGTGAAACCTGACTGATAAAAAATCTTAAATTGGTAAGGGAAAATCCTCACAATGCTTGGATATACGAAAGTCAAGCACATGGTTCACCTACCTCTCTCTGTCCCAGTCCACTTCTGCACTGGTCACACTTGACCTCCGACTCCGGTTGCACGAGGAGCACATCATGGTGGGTCCGTCAGCGTAGCGGAGACGCTGCACCCGGGGAAGCTCCAGGCTGGCCCGCAGTGCCATCTCACCCTTGGTGCACTGACCCTGGAGACATCCACAATCCTCGTCCGCGAGAGACGGGGCGCTATCCATAACCTCAGCCTCCCCGGCCTCCCGCTTTGTATCACAGCTGGTTGTATGCATTCTGCCACACCGACATGGGCGTTCTGGTCCTTTGTCTGAACTCACTTGTTCTAGATCTGTACTCTCTTTTTCTAGTGGCTCTACATTGGCCTTCTCCTCCTCTGAGGATGTTGGTGATACCAACGGACTTTCCACTGTATGGTTGGTTGGCGCTAAACAAGCCGCTTCTTCATCTAGATTTATTTCATGGTCACCCTTCCGTCCGTCTAATAAAACTTGGTCCCCACCCCCACAGTGTCCCCCGTGTTGGTCCCCGGTCCCGAGTTGTGATGTCCCCCCATTGGTAGCAGCTCTAGTGAGCGTTATACTTTGGTCCCCTCCCCCACATTGATGTGTCGTATGGCATACCATAGCCGTGTCTTGGTCCCCTGTACTGTTACCCGCTACAGCAGCAACGCCTCCCTCCGCTGGCCCCCCCTCTGTTGTGGGACCTCCTGCAGTCCCCAAGTCGTTATTTTGAACATGATCCCCTGAAACCATATTAAACTCATTCATCTCATCTACACTGTGGTTGTGGCCCTTTTCACTATTGGTCCGGTCCGCGTGGTCCTCCCCGCCCTGGTCTCGGCTACCAGTAGCGGTTGCACCACAGGTTTTGTTGCCACACTTACAACAAATACCCATGGACTCTGTCAGTGCCTTGGAAGTCACAGCAGATATGAAGGACTGCTGGAAAGCCGATGTGTCGGTTACGAACACCTCGTTAAGGGTCTCGGTGACGTAGGAAATATGTGTCCCAGAGGAAAAGAACTGGTCCTCCTCGCAACAATCTGTGGTGTAAAAGACGCGTGTGGAGCCCAGATCGACTGCGTTTGTCGGTGTGCGGTCCCAGGGGCGGGGTGCGGGTGACTCCCGGCCACTTGTCTCTGTGTTGAGTGGTAAGTGGAAGTTGAACTCATGGCTGTGTGTGCACATGGACCTGGCCTCCCCCTCTCGCTCATCACTGTCGTCAAGCAGACCGAGCGCGTTTGTATCAGCATTGTGACAGCGGGCTCGGCGTCGCGGTCGGAGCGTTGCCTCTGGCCATGACACAGAGTGACGTAAGGACCGGGCTTCTCGACTCCCGCTACTCGCACTACCACTTTCTTTAGCCGCACGACTCCCAACGACTCGCTCAGAGTCACCATACGGGTGGCCGGCATTGAGTACGCTCCCGTTCTCACTCAGCATGCCAGAATCGTTACTATCCTGATGGGTCATGTTCTGCTTGGCCATGTGCACGCGGCGGCAACTTGCCGTCACTCCGCTCTCATCCGACTCCCCGCTCTCCTCACTCGCGACATGCATGTCGGTGTTAGCGACTAGCGTCATGGTGGATGGCGACTGGGACATGCAGCCGTACTTTGACTGGTCAACACTCAGCAGGTTGTCGACTACCTCAGGGTCTAGCTCCAAACCCGGGAGTCCCATCGCACCATCCAGGGTGAAGTCCCCATGCTCCATAGAGAGGTCCTGATAAGGGTCAAAGTCGTCCGGGAAGGAGAGCGTCTCCAGGTCACGGTAAAGGCCTTGCTCCTCAGCGCTGCACAGCGACTTCTCAAGCAGCCACAACTCCTCCTTGCTCAACGTCCACAGCAATTCACTATAGGAGATCGAGAATAAAGTGGTCATTTTCATGATATTTTTTCCCGACGCTGAGCTTTACATTCATGATCAATCATACATGGCACATGGTACTATTAAGAAATCAGAAACCTGTAGTTACAACAACAGTAATGGAGGCTATCAATTTTATTTTTATGATATTAGCTATTTCCGATATGTTTATGGAGTACATTTTGACACATTTTTGTTCAAATAAGGTCTGAACAGAAATACTATGTAAGTATAACCCGACCACTTAGAGTGGTAACTAGAGCTTTGACCTACTACCTTTACTGCTGGTTTCTCATGGAACAATTATTTTCGTTTATAAGTATGTTAGTTGCACAATACTTCACAGAAATGTAAAAAAAAAACAATAAAAAAAATCATTTTTGTGTTTTACTTCAACTTCATATTTATCATAGCATCTACCATATTATTATGAAGACTCCTACCGTATTTTGTAGAGCAAGGTCTGGAAGGGTCGAAACATTTCTGACATGTTGACTGGATCCATATCGGGGTTCAGCGGGCCCTCGGGGTAGACCAGGAGACCACTAGACAACAGTAAAAACAAACCAATGCGTTAAGGTTGTTTTTTTTTAACAAGAAAGAGAGAAGGTACAATAAATACTCGCTAAATAAATGCAATCACAAACGAAATTTTTATAGATCAAAGGTACATTCCAAATATTCGTGTATTAGATGCTGTAAGATAATTTTAGATTGTATTAGATTTTGATAAAGAATGTAAAGTATACACCAAAATATACAACTTACGCTACAATGGCTAGACGTGGGATGGTGAACATGAGAGCGGGGTCGTAGTCGTCAATCATGTCCTGGGTCAGCAAACTTAGACGTAGGGCCCTATGACGTAGAATACATAGTTGACACAATTAGTAAATCATATAATCATACAATATTCTAATGCTGAATGTTTAGGCATATAGAAAATAAGCAAAATAAATTAAACTGAATTAAAATGAATGTTGATGCATACATATATGTTCAAAAAAGAAATTAAATATATTATTTCTATTTTGCTTTAAAATAAGTACACATACCTCCCTTTAAACAGCATCCAGGTATTATATACTAGAGAAAAATCATAAACCCAGTATTGACATGTACATGTATTTACCTTTGTGTGGTTTCACTAAACAGGACAATTACTTCTTGCATGACGTCATACTCCTTCATGGTCTTCACGGGTACCATGGCGCTGACGTAACTGGAGTAGATTACAACATCATTTCTTATCTAACTGGTGTCACAGTATCAATGTTATCTTTGTTAGAGATAAACTCAAGTGATGGCTTTGATACACGAGTACCTGATCTCAGATATGTTATACATAGTACACATATATACCTATTGTGCAATCGGATTAATATCTAGTCCTTCATGACTGCGATTTGGGAATCTACCCTCTTATTCCACTTGACCTCTCTATTTAAGCCTCTATTTTGCATGATTATGCATTTCATTTCATTAAGACATTATCACAATGAAAATGTGACTTTTGCTCGCACTCACCTTAGTTCAAATTCAGCAAATAACCGATCAAACAGGATTATCGATTCCTTAATCTGAAACACGACAATTCACCTTTTCAATCAATGTACGATTTCAGTGAATGAAGTGTATTTTTGTTTGTTTACAGTTCATGCATTAAATATCACATATTTATTACAACTACCGGTTACAAGTAAGCTTGCCGGCAACAATGCAGGAGAATTCTAAAGTATAATAGAGATATTAGTGTAACACATTGCCCGTGACAACCAAATATCAACAAGGGGACAAATTCAAGGATTTTACGGCAAAACCGTAGTGGCTTTGGGTTTTTATAGGATTGTTATGAACTACAGGTGAGAAAAAAAGGGGGCATATATTTATAATTGTTGGAGTTTCTGGGGTTCTTATGCAATTCATATTTGATGGTTTGCAGCAACACTGCATGGTCAGTTAACTACATGCACTTAGCTAAATCTTTTTGATTTTAATTGGTTTTACTGCAGCTGGTATAACTATAGAATCCAATATGTACTAATGGAATCAAATAGGTACCAATGCAATTCCATTGGTGGTGATGCACTCCATTGATGCCTATGCAAATACCATCTTGGCAGCCATCTTGAAAATTACATGGATCAAAAATCGGAGCCTACAAATGGATTCTACACACCAGAAAACCCGATTATACATGTGTCATACAAGGAAATCAGACAATCTTGAGTTTTTGGTGGCCATCTTGGCAGCCATCTTGGAAATTTCTCGGATTGAAAATTTGGGTCTGAAAATGGATTCTACATCCCAGAAAACCCTATTATCCATGTATCACACAAGGAAATCAGACAATCTTGAGTTTTTGGTGGCCATCTTGGCAGCCATCTTGGAAATTTCCCGGATTAAAAATTTGAGTCTGAAAATGGATTCTACATCCCAGAAAACCCGATTATCCATGTATCACACAAGGAAATCAGACAATTGTAACAGTCGCGGAAAAATCGTCTGGAGAAAGCGGGACTCGAACCCACGACCCCCTGACTCCGGAGCCAAGTGCTCTACCACTGAGCTACTTCCCCGTCTGACAATCTAACAGCGCCGTACGTTACTGGGTCGGTTCGGTAACCACTGCCCTTACACAGCTCCCCCAGCCTCTATCATGCCCCGTAGCAGCCAATGATAGAAGCTCACAGTGCCGAACCGATCCAGCCAATTTGTTGACTTGACTCCATGCTGAACTCCAACTGCCCGTACTGGGAACCAACTCTTCACTACCTGCTCCTCCAACTACCAACCGCCAGCAGGTGGCCAATCCCCAGCAAGTTGGGATGCTCCAACCATCTAAGTCAACGGTACCAGCGAGT
Organism: Harmothoe impar; assembly: GCA_947462335.1. NCBI lineage: Eukaryota > Metazoa > Annelida > Polychaeta > Phyllodocida > Polynoidae > Harmothoe > Harmothoe impar. The sequence continues at coordinate 62,016,522 of OX381707.1, read as the reverse complement.
GCGCTCGCTTTCTCCACCAGTGTAACGGTCGCGGAAAAATCGTCTGGAGAAAGCGGGACTCGAACCCACGACCCCCTGACTCCGGAGCCAAGTGCTCTACCACTGAGCTACTTCCCCGTCTGACAATCTAACAGCGCCGTACGTTACTGGGTCGTTCGGTAACCACTGCCCTTACACAATCTTGAGTTTTCGGCAGCCATCTTGGCAGCCATCTTGGAAATTTCTCGGATTGAGAATCTGAGCCTGAAAATGGATTCTACATCCCAGAAAACCCTAATATCCATGTATCACACAAGGAAATCAGACAATCTTGAGTTTTTGGTGGCCATCTTGGCAGCCATCTTGGAAATTTCCCGGTTTGAAAATCTGAGCCTGAAAACTGATTCTACATCCCAGAAAACCCTGTTATCCATGAATCACACAAGGAAATCAGACGATCTTGAGTTTTCGGCAGCCATCTTGGCAGCCAGAGGGAGGAGGAGGGGGCAGAGGGAGGAGGGAAGGCAGAGGGGGGGGGGGAGAAGGTAACAGGAAGGAGGAAAATGGGGTAGAGTGGGCAGAGGGAGGAGAAGGTAACAAGAAGGAGGTAGAGTGGGGAGGAGGGTAAAGATGGGGTAGTAGGAGGGGCAGAGGGAGGAGGAGAGGGCAGAGGGAGGAGGAGGAGAGGGCACAGGGAGGAGGAGGAGGAGGAGGAGAGGGCACAGGGAGGCACAGGGAAGAGGAGGGGGGCAGAAGGAGGACTTGTGATGACCTTCCTCTAAAGACTGTAGAATATTATTTCAGGGTTGGTGCATGTGTGTGTGGGGTGGGGGAGGGGTAATTATGTTGGACTTCACAGTTTGTCTTTGGGCGGGCTTGAGTGATTTCAAGAGCCACCCTGGACCACTCAACCTCTAGTATAGGTCCTGTATGGGAATTGGGATTGACATTGACAGCTTGGCTTGACATAGGAGTCAATAGTTATTAGGCTGGTACCTATCCTTGCCATTGACAGCCACATTAGAGAACTCAAAATATGGCTGTTCACAAGATATCTAGGCCTTACCACAAGGTACATTGGTTCTACATGTAGTAACTGAAAACAAGATCTAGGATAAATTAGTCTTGCACACACCTATAAGGACACATGGGGATACCAGTCCTAGGCAAGGTTTTAGGGCCAGCTAGGGCTATATATAACAATGAACAAGGGGGCCTATGCTAGTCTTTTCTTGTCGAAAAAGCGACACTCTGGTCTGTGGTGTAAATGGCTTTGGGGACAAGGTCCCAAAGCCAATAAACTGGTGTCATTTTCTATTAACATATTTTTAACCTAATTTGAACTCGTCTGGTTGTGTGTGGCCATACAAAGCTCCTATTGAATTTATATATTCTTGAGGGGTAGAAATTGTGATAAAAAGTACGCCACAGCATATATACATTTATTTCTGAATCTGAGTTATTGGGTACAGTAACATACCCTGTCAGTGTAGGCATTGATGTTACGCAGACATTGGTCTCTCAGTAGGGCACGTAGGTAGTCCAGGTGGCGGGTCAGGGTTTTAGCGAGTGGTCGCATACTGGCGCTCTCCACCTCCCGGTTCATAATGCTAGAGCCTGCTGCTAGGCACTACAACAAGACAAAAGTATATTCAATATTCAATTTCTTTTTTAAATCTAAGAAGTTAGTAATACAGACATATTGCATCAGCTATTTAAGGTCCAGCAGCCTGAACTAATGATTGGCATATAAAATGGTGAAAATACTAGTTGTGGTTGAACGCACAAAAAAGCAGACACAGTCAAATGCAATAATTTTATTGCTGAACATATGTACAAGGCAGTGGTAGAATAAATAGTTGGAGGGTGGTTGAATGATATCGACGTTTCGACTAAATTTATTAGTCTTCTTCAGGAATGGTGAAGACTTACTTATTTTATTCATGATAGCGTAATCTTACCATTTAATCAGAACATCATATTAATCTTTAGCTCATTTTTTAAATTTTTTTTTTTTAGATAAACCTCATTGCTTTATTGCCGTGTTTTTCAGGTTTAAATTTGGTGCTCACCCCCTTATCGTAGTATTATATTTTGCCGCTCCACGAGCTGCTATACTTTAAGTGATGTTATATGATGGATCCCATACAATTGTTATGATTGGTTTAGAGCTATACAGTGGTATGATATGAGATGATTTACTGAATTCTAGATTTATTTCTTTATTTGTACTGTACGCTCAAAGGGGATAGTCCTACGCCCTCAAAGTCCCTATTAATTACCACATGCGCCTATGGAATCAATACCATTGCATGCATACGACTCGTAATTATAGGCCAAATCCCCAATACCAGGATACAATACCTTTTTAATCTTCATGTTTGCATGATACAAGAGTCAGTCCTCATCGGAGAGTAAACCTTTAAGGAGCCCACGGTGTTAATGCATTATGCCATTTATCCCCACGATGCAATTTAAGCGTCATGCTGATGCTATGGGGTTGATACCATCCCAAAGGGGTCAGCATGATGCATGAATGTAGCCCTGGCAAGTGACCCTGGCGAGTTACTCGCCAGGGCTGCATTCATGCATCAAGATGACCCTTTGGGATGGTATCAAATGCAGTAAAGCACTAAGCGGCCCTTAAAGGGTTTCACAACGTCAATAGCAGGATATGTGAGTGGGCAGTAATTAACGGGACCCTACCTCTGCACCGAACCAGAGCTGCCCTGAGAGACTCTCCTGGAGGACGTCGTCCGGAAACTTCACCCGGAAGTCGCGACTGGCGCGCTCCAGCGGGACACACTCGTCAATGATCCGCTCTATGTAACTCAGCACCTGAAAGCAGCGCCCAGGTCACAATGTCAGGTAAGCCGAGACACACCGGTCATAAAGGTACAGGACTTTGGACACAAATCTCTCCATGTTGACTTTGAACTGTTGTAGGCCAAATTCAGCTGTTAGCCTTAAGGTTAATCCAGTTATGTAATAATTTTTCTTTACAAAACTTTTTCATTTTTGTTATCGGGATGAATACAACAGATTAATCATTCGATCCAATGGGTAGACTGTCTCTACAAAATTGGCTACTGATATAAAATAATGGTTATACATGTACATGAACTGTATATTAATATCTGACCTGCATACTCTGAATTATCTGAGATTATTTCAAATCATTTACCCTTTATATTGCGACTTTCTAACAACAAAAAAAAACAGGTTATTTTAACTATATAATATATACCGGTATATAAGATAAGTAAAGTACCTTGTCCTGAGACATCCGCAGCTGGTTGACGAGGGCGGTGCATCGCTCAGGATCCTTCCGGCCGTCGAAGCTGTCCAACTCGGTAGCCACCATGTTGAGCTCCTCGTCGGCGTAGAAGAATCCCGCCAGCAGGGACTGGTCTGACCGCTGTCAAACACAAAGGCAGATGGAAATACTGGTTAACACTGTTTAAAAAAAAAATTAATTTCAATTTTATAAGTGTATTTATTTGATAAGATCATCTTCGAAAATACATGTACATGTCAAATTACATTGTCAAGGCCTACGGTATATTTCCGCTAGTGTTCCTTTTCAATGTTCCAATAATGTTGGTGAATAGCATTTCTAATTGTAATTATGCTTGTTATAATTTGAATATAACATATAATCTAGAGTTATACGTGAATGATATTATGTAAGGCAAATTGAGATATAATGTCTTTATTCAAAATCTCAGAAGTTGGATGGGATGTGGGGAAATGGGAGTAGGGAGAGGTAGGGTTCAAAGCCAAAGGGCGGACAACTGTTGAACCCGGGATTACATCCCCAGTTAGGTAAGGAACCTGCCTGTCAACAACATGGCCCGCTTCACAATCATCTCCTCACCCAAAATAAACCTACCCACAACCAGGACAAAATAAAGTTGTTATTACCGGTAGATATTTTATAGTTTTATTTGTACGTCCTAGCGCTTCCTCCCGAGAACAATTATGAGGTGAGCTCATCATACAGTGACTGTACTTTTGTCTCGGGAAACAATTTACAAAATCCTGAACTTGAACTCGAACTTGAACGCCCACCCACCAGTTTAACTAAGGATAACAAGTAATTCATGTAGTTTCTCTCTCCATCACATCCTCCATCCCTTCCCCGAATCATGCCCCTCTTCCCTGCAGATCCCTGGATCCTGTACACAAAGAACCACCTCCTCACCCTGTCCCATTTCTAAGGTATGGGGAGCAATGTCGACAATCGGGTCAGCAATGACTCGACTACATTGGTGACTCAAGATATCTGACTGAGAACAGAAATCGTTGTCAACTACCGTGAGTAACTCAGGCCATGAATCCCTGTATCAAAGTATGTATCATAGTACCTCATGCACTCCTATATTAACGTATACATACAGTTTAAGTAAATTGACTTTGGATAATGATGCCACCGATTTATCTTTTTACTATATGAGAGATAAATTTATTCCCCGAATAAATTGATCAATAACCACAACCAACAACAAAAGGATTTAAGAACGACAGATTGAAGTATTTATTGCCGATATACCATCACTACGTTGCGACTTTGAGAGGTCTTCATCAGGTGCACTTATATTTTTTTAATTGATTCTTGAAAGCTCATTACCACTTAGCAAGTACAGGTACCTCTTTTCTCTGACTACTAGTATGTAGACCAAGTACCGAGTCCAAAGAGGACAGAAAGACTGACAGTACGTAGAAAACACATTAAGACGTGAGGTCCATATGGACCAAGAGACGTCAGTTTATGGTCAGAAGGAGATGGGAAACAATAGAACTATGGCCTAGAGTTCGTGACTGCGCATAAAAATGCTGTTCTTTAACCATTCAAAGACGGCATAGTTTCCGTTATCTGCATGATGCATGAATGCAGCCCTAACGAGTCTACATGCATAATAATGACAAAGGGCATAGCACATTAAAACACCACGAAGCCCTTAAATGGTTAAGCACATTGTGTTATTTTACACGTATGCTGGAGAAAGGGAGTTCGATCTAATAGTTGTTAGAGCCTTCGGCTTTATATCGGTTGTTGGTTCCAGCTTTCCAGGAAACTAACGCAAATGGGGATCAAACAAAGCTCAGTATTGTAGGTTTAGGTAAAACTACTCGGTATGTGCCTACAGTGTTCCCCTTACTCTAGGGGTACCCGACCAGGACTGTCAGTTTGCATGGACCCCACCGGGTGTGTTGTCTATATTATGAAACTACCCAGTATGTTGTTTGATCCATATAAAGGTACCTGGAAGCACGTAGTTATTGGCAGGTCTGGGGGCCAATTTTCTAGGCTGGTTAGAAATGGAATACCCAGCACATTGACGGGCCAAAACTATTAACTATGGGGTTGTGTGACCACTGGCTATTCTATATCCCAGACACCAAGAGGGGAGTTGTTTTAAGCATTAAGGGGTGGGTTGGAGGGGTTATAATGTCATAGTATAGTCAATATCTCCACATGTGTGCCTTTTTGCATGTCCCTATATCATTAGTATATGTGACCGTGTGTGTACCCATAAGCGCCAGTAGTAAATATCACGTCGGAAATACCTAGAATGGGTGTCCTTATATAAGGCAAAGTTTCCCATGTGTACGAACAACACACTGCGACTCGGCCCACACTGGCCACACATCTATGTCAGACAAACATTACATTTGTCTACCCCCCCCTCCCCCATGGTGTTTACATATAGTTGCTGGGTAATATCGGATGTGCCAAGAAATATCAAAAATTTAAAGCAAGCAGAGATTTAACTTTTAACTTTAAAAAATGCATGAAGTACTGCGGACCACTTAAGTTACCAACATAATTCTTGATTTACTTGCAGAACAAGAACACTATTTTTTTGTTTTAATTTTCATCATTATTCACTTTTTCTGACGTTAACCTGTTCAATTTTCTTAAACATATTATGGAGAAAGAGATAACAGCTAATATGTTAATTTTAATACAAATGAAAATGAGTCCATTACCGATATATATCGGGTGAAAATACACGTAGGTCAAAACCAGTGATGCTCTATGCTAGGGATAATGGTAATCCTTCAACCAATAACAGATCCCCCCCCCCCCCCGTCCTCACCACCTCCCCTTGGAGGGCGTCCCCTGGAGGGCGTAGCCCTAGTTCCAGGGATGTATTAGTGCCTTACATATGGCCACATTCCAGGTATGTATGCCAGCGTGTCATCCCTACATTCCTACATGAAACATGTTAAGATTTAAGTGTAATATACAAATGTATAACTATTATAAGGCTCGTTTATGTCTTTACCAGAAGCATGAAGACAAGTCCAAATTAGCAAAATTATGCATGGGGTAATAAACTGGGATTTACTCAGTTAAGCATGTCTCTTTGGTCTTATGGTTATATAATCTACATGAAGATCATAATTTGGCGTGCTTTTGCCATGTGTCGGTCTTGATATAGACCTATATCAACCGTCTATTGCCCCCACAAGGAATAGCATAAAAATTGTACTTAAGTTTTTCTCTCAAAATAATTTCCTAACATGTCAAATTTCAAATATTTGCATTGTTGTTATGATCCAATCAAATACATTTGTATAAACCCTTGCATACCCAAGTACAAAGTACATCATGCATTACATATTTTGGCAGTAGCGCTGTCTAAAGTTAAGATCAGGCTAGAACAGGCCGTTGAATGAAGTGTATGATACATACAGTCCATGCCTCTAAATCACCTATGCAATATAACCTCTGAGGTTTTGGCAATTGTCCAAGTCCAACACCCAATAGGATTATGTAAATTAACACGGTGACCTCAGACTCGACATGAAACGTAATGGAAACGGGCCAGTTCATGCTAAAGACGTGTTATGTAGAAACTGGCCCGATTTAAACACTTAGTAGAACTTGGGCCACACTAAAATAACAAATCAAATATGGTCCAAGCCCTAAGCTTTTAGTAACAGCATACATGTACTAGGTTCAATAAATGTTTATACGAAACAGTGCAGTACCTGTATATAAGTGGTTAAACACAGCATTTACATTGATGAAAATTCTATTACATTGAAATACATACAATTGAGAAAGTGCCGTACCGGTACTAGATTTCATGAAACTCTTAAACCAATTTATTTTGTGGATAAACATCTTGGATATATCCAGCATTACTAACACCTCCTAATTTACCCTCCCCCCCCCCACCCCACCACTACCACCACACACGCACCTATCCAAACAATAACTATCAAATTCATCAGCTGATATTTTTGTATGGATTTTGAGCATAGGATTAGCCTTTTATGTTGAATCAAGTTGACTTCATATACAAAGTGGTGATAAGTCCAGCCATATAAAAGATAAATCTACCGTAGGCCTATCCTTTAAAATTATGTGAATCACTGACTGGTAGGTGTAGGAAAGAAGGGATCCTAGAACAGATCTACGTGAAAGTACACACAGTCATGATTTGTACTTTTTTGTCATTCTACACCCAGTCTAAGATTGATCATTATTTAACAAATGGAGAGTCCCACAGCCCACCTCTCCACCCCCATTGAAAGGGGTCGAAACGGTTCAGGAGGAGTTAACATGTCCGCTCACCCTCGTTGATAATAAATGACAACTCCCTAAGACCAAAATGTGAGTCATGTGGATTGCTGTACCGAAGGTCCAAACCTACAGGAAGCAATATATTAAATGACTTTCCCCACGGTTTATATTTAGAAGTATCCTGAAGTACATAATGCTCTGTACGTATTAACGATACAGGGAATGTTCTCATATTCTGTTTCAATTCAGAAAGTAGATCCATCCCTGAATAAAGTAAGTTGTTCGATGGATATGTATACACAGTATATTTTATTTACTCTATCTACTCATAACGCAAAATAGTGTCGTGGCACCCCCTCTCCCTTACTACTACTAGTACTAGGTAACTCAGAACAGATTATATTTCCTATTCTATTATAGTTTCAATTTGATCTGAGTACGTAATGATATTGTTTGAACCCTAACAACCTAGTTTGTAATAACTCATGCAGTCTGTTATTTCTGGAACAAAATATTCATCTTGTAAGTGGGGGAAGTGAATTATTTAACAACAGGGGCGGGTTCATTGGTGGATTTTACTGTTTAGAGGGGCAGACTCAAAAAGGTTTACCCCTCTGGTCTGGGGCCTCAATAAAAACTTTTGAGTAGACTAGGCCTATAATGTTATTGTTATTGAGTGGGGCTTTATAGCTTCATAGAGTCACGTTTAATGACTAGCCATGCCTATTGCCATGCCATGGCCCATGGTCATGGACCATGGCTAGTCTAGTCATAGAGATGTGAGAATGAGCAGCAGTTATATCTACACACATTTCAGAGTCACTATTTTCTTGATCCAATCAAGCCTCAATGAACTGTTGGTACCCAGGTACGGTAGTTATAACTTAATTAAAGTTAAGTATGGCCTGTATACTATAGACTATAGGTCCTTGACCAAATACATAGGCCAGACCTAGGCCTAGCCTAGCCCTATATTCAGTACAAACAGGGACTAGAACATCTTTGAATTCTTCCCTTTGTTTTGCCATTTGTCACTTTTGGTCTATGCCATGATTTGATGTCGATTGTTCATTGTTCATGACCATGTATGCATGATGATCATAGCATGAATCATTCATTCATTGATTCAACGAATCGTCGAATACAAATAGCTAATACATATGTTGTGAATGAAACAAGGACACTCACATGGGACATTGTACTCTATCCTATATCAGGACACCCAGGTCATGTAATCAGAATGATAGTTTATCTACCCATGCCACAGAACAGATGTTGACATTTTATAACAGTCACGACGACAAAGCCAGACTGGGAATACACAGTGCAGGTGGGGGACAGATCCCGAAATGACACCAAAATAAACCACAAAGACATGGTGATCACATGGCAGAAAACACTCACCTTGGGCCGAAATATCCATTTTCGTATAGAATACATCCTTATGTGCTAGCTAGTGACCCCACTCGCAATTTGAATAAGTCTTGAGGACGACATCGTGAAAAATATACCCCCGTTCACCTCATTTCGTGCTTGGATCTTGGTTTGCGAGCTTCCTGTTGACAAATCTAGGTCATATAGTGTACACTCTCCTGCCGATATCTAGCAGGGAAATGCGAGCGGCCGAGCCAAGTACGTCTTGAAGATCTGCTTGGAGAGCTACTGGTGCGTGTAGTGCCCGCCTGGCGATTATTATCTAAACTAAATAATATTGCTGGGACAAACATTCACCCATTTGAGACCAGTGTCGTAAACAAGATGGCTGCGCCCAGGCTGCTTGGCAGAATTGTCTGCACAGCACAGAGATTTAAAGCTGAGTTATTTATGAAGAATACATCGGCAGCAAAAGTTACTAGAAACTGTTCTACACAAGGTAAGGGACTCGTCTTGTTGGTGCAACATGACTGACACAGCTACTGGGACAAAGGGGCAGTGTGCATCATGATGGACCGGGGTCACAAATTGTGGTGGGATGGGCAAGCCTCAAGCCTCACCTATGACCTATGGCCATAGTTGTGCAGATCCAACTCTACAGAGTCAGGGCACCATCAGATCACGGCCCGCAGCGACGAGTTCAGATTAGATGAACTATATGGCCATGGCATGGCCACCCCTACTGAGGGATACTAAGGCCTAGGCTATGCCTATGGCTCCCTCGGTAGGCCCTCTTGCCTATGTCTATCTCAGTAGCCCTGTTTCCCTCAGTTGTCAGTAGGCCTATGGCTCCCTCAATAGTAGGGAGTTGGATAAAATTTTAATTTTGAGTAAAGCCATATCGAGCATTGTGATAGCTTTTCAGGTCTGTTTGAATCATCTTCCTATCACTCACAGGTCCGGAGAAATCATGATGAACATACCAAGACTTGGGGGCTATTCAGACAGTGCTTAAGCTGAATGCATTTCTGTGATATAGGCAGAGGTGGCTCTCACCCACAGGACCAGTAGCAGTAGGCAGTAGCTGAGCAGGGGCTGCCTGGGGCAGTACCACACAGGTCAGGGTAACATGGATCTAGGCAACATTAGGCATGGCCAGAAATACCTGGATTTCATATATGTCATTCATAACACAATTACCAAGTTCCCCATGCTACCATACTTATACAGTCTATATTCATTGGTCATTTTTTCATATGATTTAGGTCACCATAATATTATCTTCCACACCAATCAAAGATTCTTATCTTCCTCCCCTCATATCTGTATCCATGCTGACCGCCATGGTGCTGTGATTAAAATGAGGGGCTAGCCGTTTTCATAGGCCAAAAATTGAGGTCATGAAGGTATTTTTAAAGCAGAGTACCAGAAAGGCCACTTCTAGGCAGGCTGAAAATCGGGTCACAGAAACGCGCAGACTGCAGCGGCAGCAGTTCTACAGGTTATCCAACTCCCTATCAATAGGTCTATGTCTCCCTCACTCAGTGACGGTGACTCAGTCACTGGCCTCAGGTTTAGTAGTTCCCTCAGTAGGCCTATGCCTATGCTATGGCTCCCTCAGTAAACATATTTTTACGTCAGTAGGCCTATGGCTCCGTCATTAGGTCTATACTATGGCGCCCTCAGTAGGCATATTATGTCTCCCTGAATAAGCATATGTCTCCCTCAGTAAGTCTATATCTCCCTCAGTCAGTAGGACTCTGTCTATTTGTGTCTTCAAAATTAAAATATGTTCAACCTTTTGCTAATTTACAGGTGCGCTGGTACAGACAGAGAAGGTGGGCCATGTGTTCATGGTGGGCATCGACAGACCAGACGTCAGGAACTGCGTCAACCCCGTCACCGCCGAACAACTCGTACAGGCCTTCACTGAGTTTGAACACAGTGAAGACTTGTGGGTTGCAGTACTCTATGGAAAAGGTGAGTGCAGTGTGATCCCCCGGCCACATCACGCCGTTATCAGCAGATTCGACCCGATCAGACCCAACAATCGGATGAAATTTACCCGGCCGGTCTGATAGAGTTGTGCATGCCAAACTCTTCCGACTGGTGGGTCGGGTTGGGTCGGATCACGTTGGGTCGGGTGAAATTACCCGAAATTACTTAAGTGTGACCCACGAACCTACAAATTTCTTTGCTGTGGACCCAAAATATAGTTGATATATAGATTTTGCACACTTTTTCCCTGGAAATACAATTATTTTTTCAGAAAACAAACTTTGTTGCTTAGGCCTAGGGTTCACAGGGAACCTTTGTCATATTGTGAGTTAAAAAGATCTTACCGCTCACTTCACTTTTTCATTTAGAACCCTAGGCCTACGCCCCCCTCAGAAGGAAAATATCACTTGCTCTCTTTTTGCTGAAACAATTTCGATAGAGCAAATTTTTTCAGTGTGGCTTTATCAACAGTATTTCATTACTCAAGAAATGGTATTCTTATCCTATAGATTACCATTGCCTTTATTGTATGTTTTATCTTATGATAGGCGGTTGTTTTTGTGGTGGATACGATCTGAAGGCTCTCGCATCATTTGACGTTAAAGACTTTGGCGTTGAATCAGCTGACTTAAGTACATCAAGACCGATGGTAGGTTGTCATAACATTAAATACAAACAATTGTTTTCATCATTTATTTTATTCTGATGGCCTGGTAGGGAAATATTCGGATTTTCTTTCACATCTTTCCTAATTTATAGAAACAATGGCCAGGAGAACATGGTATATATAGAATAAATTAAAATTAACAATTTGTTTATATTCAGTAAAATAATGGACTTAATCTGTGTATGACGCTATACACTGAAATCATCTTAAAAGAAACTTACACCCCATCCTCCTCTCTACCTGTATGTTGTCAATACCGAAACCTTCCCCACCCCTGTGATACTTGTTTTTTTTTGTAGTTTGACAGTCTTTGTCTCTGTCTGTTGTAGGGCCCCAGTAAGATGGTGTTCAGCAAGCCAGTGATCGCGGCCGTGGGGGGCTACGCGGTGGCAGGTGGTCTGGAACTGGCGCTAATGTGTGACATGCGAATAGTGGAGGAGAACGCTACCATGGGTGTTTTCTGTAGACGCTGGGGTAAGGCTGACCATTTTGTCACATGGACATAGATATTCACAATACTTGTATGATTTATACAGAGACCTTGGTATAAAATAAAATTCAACCAAAATTTTCTAGAATTGACCAAGCATAGAGACCTCTCCTTTTAGCCCATTCATTCTAGTTCCAAAGTGCTGATACCTTCTTTTAACCCTTTAAAGGCAGCATAAAGCTTAAATGCGACTTTAACCTTTACTGTCAGATGGTCATGTGTTGTTACTGTTAGGTCGTCATATGTTACACCTGTTACCGTCAAGTCGTCATGTGTTACACTTGTTACTGTCAGGTTGTCATGTGTTACGATAGTTACTGTCAGGGTGTAATGTATCATTACTGCCAGGTTGTCATGTGTTGCGCTTGTTACTGTCAAGTTGTCATGTGTTATACTTGTTGCTGTCAGGTTGTCATGTGTTACGATAGTTACTGTCAGGGTGTAATGTATTATTACTGCCAGGTTGTCATGTGTTACGCTTGTTACTGTCAAGTTGTCATGTGTTACACTTGTTACTGTCAGGTTGTCATGTGTTACACTTGTTACTGTCGGGTTGTCATGTGTTACACTTGTTACTGTCAGGTTGTCATGTGTTACACTTGTTACTGTCAAGTTGTCATGTGTTACACTTGTTACTGTCAGGTTGTCATGTGTTACGCTTGTTACTGTCAAGTTGTCATGTGTTACACTTGTTACTGTCAGGTTGTCATGTGTTACACTTGTTACTGTCAAGTTGTCATGTGTTACACCTGTTACCGTCAAGTCGTCATGTGTTACACTTGTTACTGTCAGGTTGTCATGTGTTACGATAGTTACTGTCAGGGTGTAATGTATCATTACTGCCAGGTTGTCATGTGTTGCGCTTGTTACTGTCAAGTTGTCATGTGTTATACTTGTTGCTGTCAGGTTGTCATGTGTTACGATAGTTACTGTCAGGGTGTAATGTATTATTACTGCCAGGTTGTCATGTGTTACGCTTGTTACTGTCAAGTTGTCATGTGTTACACTTGTTACTGTCAGGTTGTCATGTGTTACACTTGTTACTGTCGGGTTGTCATGTGTTACACTTGTTACTGTCAGGTTGTCATGTGTTACACTTGTTACTGTCAAGTTGTCATGTGTTACACTTGTTACTGTCAGGTTGTCATGTGTTACGCTTGTTATTGTCAAGTTGTCATGTGTTACACTTGTTACTGTCAGGTTGTCATGTGTTACACTTGTTACTGTCAAGTTGTCATGTGTTACACCTGTTACCGTCAAGTCGTCATGTGTTACACTTGTTACTGTCAAGTTGTCATGTGTTACACTTGTTACTGTCAGGTTGTCATGTGTTACGCTTGTTACTGTCAGGTTGTCATGTGTTACACTTGTTACTGTCAGGTTGTCAATGATGTATTACACTTGTTACTGTCAGGTTGTCATGTGTTACGCTTGTTACCACCAGGGGTGCCGTTACTGGACGGGGGCACGGTGCGACTACAGAAGCTGATCGGGTTGTCGCGTGCGCTGGACCTGACGCTGACAGGGCGTCCTGTACAGGCCCAGGAGGCCCTCACCATGGGACTAGCTAACCGCGTCTGTCCCCAGGGCTCGGGTAAGGAGGTATTTGATGACTCACCATGGGACTAGCTGACCGCGTCTGTCCCCAGGGCTCGGGTAAGGAGGTTTTTGATGACTCACCATGGGACTAGCTGACCGCGTCTGTCCCCAGGGCTCGGGTAAGGAGGTTTTTGATGACTCACCATGGGACTAGCTGACCGCGTCTGTCCCCAGGGCTCGGGTAAGGGGGCTTTTGATGACTCACCATGGGACTAGCTGACCGCGTCTGTCCCCAGGGCTCGGGTAAGGGGGCTTTTGATGACTCACCATGGGACTAGCTGACCGCGTCTGTCCCCAGGGCTCGGGTAAGGGGGCTTTTGATGACTCACCATGGGACTAGCTGACCGCGTCTGTCCCCAGGGCTCGGGTAAGGGGGCTTTTGATGACTCACCATGGGACTAGCTGACCGCGTCTGTCCCCAGGGCTCGGGTAAGGAGGCTTTTGATGACTCACCATGGGACTAGCTGACCGCGTCTGTCCCCAGGGCTCGGGTAAGGGGGCTTTTGATGACTCACCATGGGACTAACTGACCGCGTCTGTCCCCAGGGCTCGGGTAAGGGGGCTTTTGATGACTCACCATGGGACTAGCTGACCGCGTCTGTCCCCAGGGCTCGGGTAAGGGGGCTTTTGATGACTCACCATGGGACTAGCTGACCGCGTCTGTCCCCAGGGCTCGGGTAAGGGGGCTTTTGATGACTCACCATGGGACTAGCTGACCGCGTCTGTCCCCAGGGCTCGGGTAAGGAGGCTTTTGATGACTCACCATGGGACTAGCTGACCGCGTCTGTCCCCAGGGCTCGGGTAAGGAGGCTTTTGATGACTCACCATGGGACTAGCTGACCGCGTCTGTCCCCAGGGCTCGGGTAAGGAGGCTTTTAATGCCTCACCATGGGACTATCTAACCGCGTCTGTCCCCAGGGCTCGGGTAAGGGGGCTTTTGATGACTAAAATTAAAATTGCCATCAAAAGCCTCCTAACCACGTCTGTCCCTAGGGCTCGGGTGAGGAGGCTTTTATGACTGACCATGGGAGGATTTTAACTCTTTAAAGAGAATCGCTGGGTCTTGGGTGATTCCCTTTATGCTATTGAGAATCACAAATAAAGTAAATATAATTATAATAAACCTGGCCTGACCAAAAATTTGGCTGTAAAAGCCTATAATCCAAGTTATCAGAATTAAATGACCTAACCTGTCTAACCAGATGCTCTTTCCCCCTGTGACAGCGGTGGGGGAGGCAGTGAAGATGGCACAGTTACTGTGCCTCTTCCCCCAGGAGTGTCTGCGCGCTGACCGACGCTCCGCGTACTACGCAGCCTACGACGCTACGTCACTGGACGACGCCTTCCAGTACGAGTGGACGAATGGTGTTGAGGTAGTACAGAAGGAGGCGGTACCCGGTAAGTGCAGGAAACAGACTACTATTAATGCGGATTCATGACAGCTTAAAGGGGCATTCTCACCACTCGCACTTAACCACATAGTAGACTAGAACAGTACTAGAATTATGAGTGGGATACGCTCGGTGATTATGCCACTTTAGTATGCCAAGTGAAAGCATCTACAGTTTAATGAGAATTTTGTAAAATTTTGCAATTCATTCAAAACTTGCTGTTTGTGTGTGTTGTAGGTGCTCAGCGTTTTAAGGATGGCGCGGGCCGCCATGGGCGCTTTGAGACCCCAGGACCACACAAGTCTAAACTATGACACAAAGTATGCAGTATTACACAAGCCAAAGGTCCTTTGTACGCTTAGAGTTACTCTTTCTTGGACATCTGTGTTATAGTTATGACAACGCTATGTGATAAAACTGATGTATCAAAGTATGGGTGTGCTTATATTATCTAGTAAATTATTAGATGAGATTTGATTGGTAAAGTTGGATTTTGTTGATTTTTTGCTTGTGCGAGAAATGTCATAAAATGAGACAAGTGAAATGCATTTGGTTTTTTATGGTAGTGGATGCGGGGTTGGTGGATTTGGGGCGGGGGGTACCGAAAAAATGTCGGGCGGAAAAATTGGACCACCCTTTTGTTAAAAAAATGACTGCACTGTTGTAATATTAATACAGCATGTAAATTAAGCCGAAACATGAAAACTATAGCTGTGTGCATACATTACGAGTATGTATAACACGTGGTTGATTACATTGGATTTTATCACTCTATTGAAGCGTTAACATTTAATTTTGATTAACATAATAAAGAACATGTACTTATTGAGAAATAAAGAACATCTAAAATACCATAATCATACTTTTTAAATTTTTAAATTTCATTCGGGATATGCTGTTCTGCAGAGATATAGCGTTGGTTTCATAAGAGCCCCCGTCTTGTGTGAGCGCTGGAGGCACAGGGGTCTTGAATTTTTGCCTTAAGCACTAAAATACGATCTATAAGTGCCTCTCTTGGGTAAAAGCCCAGCCAAATTGAAGAGCACCGCGGTGGTATATCACGATGTTAGATGATTTCATAGGTTAATTCTTTACGGTCGCATAGGGCTCAATGAGCACTGACCTTTGGCATGTATTAAAAGCACTGGTGTCCTTAAAGCCTCGGCCACACCCACGCCCGACCTGACGTGATCCGACCCAACCGGACCCAACAGTCGGAAGGGTTTGGCATGCACAACTCTATCAGACCGGCCAGGTAAATTAGAACCGATTGTCAGGTGTGGCCGGGGCTTTAAGGGCTATGATTATGAGATCTGGACATATCAAACAACAGAATATTGTAAATAATATATTTATTTGCACTTTGTCTGGTGTAAATCTACATAATTCCACAGCGGCCTACATCAAAACAATATATACGAAGTTAACTAGTTAACTTATCGTACAAAAGCAAGAACCTGGACATTTAATATACAACCATTATATGGAAATCATTCTGCTTAAAAGTTGAATAACCAAAGCCTATTTCACCATATGGCTACACCTCTACCATAGCTATAGCACCTCCACTCAGTTCTATTAAAAGGATTACAATAATTTGCCTATTAAGTCTCTTATATATCATTTTGGATAGGCAAAATGTCTTGGGTATCTACGTACATGAAATAAAATGTTCAAATTGTAGAGGAATTAATCTAGAATAAATACAGCAGTTTCAAGATAACAGATGGAAAACTAGAAAAGCAGTTATACAAAACAAAAATAAAGATGCAAGTTCTCATTCAGGGACTAGATTAAAGTTGACACAATTTCATCTTGAACACAAAATACTTACAGACAAGTTAGGCCACTTAAAAATTATTATCAGGTTTGTCTTAGCCTGGAATGTTTAAGTCTATATCATAGAAACTAATATATTAACCCTTTAAGGACAGCATGGTGCATTAATGCATGCTACCCTTTTATCCAGCCGTGGCAAGTAATGTGCCAGTGCCACAATTATGCATCAGTCCGATCCTACGGGGTTGATACACTCCTGAAGGATTGGCATGATGCCCCAGTGCAGTGGCACGAGTTACTCACCGGCGCTACATTGATGTCTCATGACGATAAATGGGCATGGACTTTGAAGCATTATGTGGTCCTTAAAGGGTTAACCTGGGATTCAACAATTCAACCACTGATTCTAGGATTCAGGACAGTTGGTCCATATTCTACATCCACATCACTGATTCTGTCTAACACTGGCACTTGCGGACAAATACCTCTCACCCTGTACAAAACACCACATTGCTCTGGACGCAGAAATGATCAACAGTTTCAACCCATTTGTAGTTACTGTTACTACCCACTACTGTAGTATCTACATTTTTATATAAATTAAGTCTTCTGTTACTAAACCCGGACAAACATTAAGGTGAATATGTACAGAATGTACATGTTTCATAACCCAGCACCGGTCTCGTCGCTATATCATATGATCTGACTAATTGGAATGTCAGGGTACTTAAGGTCATATGGGGACTCTATGTTGTATACTTAAGTCTACGGTGGTATCAAAATTTATATCTATATGATACTCCATGGAAGAATTATGAGTATGTGGTGAGAAAATAATTTGTAATTCTTGTGTTTTGTGACCATATTGTAGAATTATACTGTACATAGTTTTGCATTCAATGATTAACCTACCACATCAACAGAGGTGCCTGTGATGCTTTGAATCAGTCGTTAGAATTTATATTGTCATTATAATAGTACGGCTGTAAAACCCCAGCTACAGGACCAAACCACTTATAAGCCAAACCCCTAGTTTAAGAAAAAAAAAATCAGCTCATAAAAAAAATACCTTTAAAACATGTTTTCATTAAATTATAATGTATTAAAACCCCACCTATACGCCGACCTATATCGAGAAAAATAATCAATTTGTATGAAGAAAAAGAAAGGCCAAAATGAATTTGTCTCATAGGGTGGGGGGGGGGGGGGTTACAGTAAGTAGTGGATAAAGTAGCCATTTTTTGTTTTACATCCCCTTCGTTTCACTATCTGACTCAAGTATGAACATTCTGACAGCATTATACATTGTATTACAGATTCACCTCTGTGGGGAATGCCAACAATTCACTGTACAATACATGTAGATAAATCTACTGTTGCGGTTGGCACATAGAGCATCTTGTTTAATACAGTGCTACAGAAATGGTGTTTTTTAAAACACTTTTACAATGTACATTGTAAAATGACCCGCAGACCAATTTTTCTCCTTTTTGGATAGTCCTGACAACACCCATAACGTTACTTGGATTAGCCATGTAAACACAGGCTTCCTACATATAGGTCCAGTTACATGTAGTTATATACAACAACGTTAGAGGCACTCCTGGGGTGGGTATCTTGACACATGCCACTACTATAACATCACATCAGAACTACACCCTTCAGGCCGGACCACTGCAGTCAAATCAGCTATTTACAGGCAGAATACGCTCAGTCTCTACGACACATTATAGTAACACCTGGAAATCTTGCCTATATTATACATATTGCATATCATCCTGCCTATTGGAAAAGGAAAATCCTTTAACCTGCACTAGGGCTACGATTGGGCTATGCATGGAAATGTACAGTATATGTCGTAGGTGTCAAATAGGCACTTTCCATACCGGGAATATGTTGGGACAGACTGTAAGGTACTACATTGTGTGTTTGATGTATGATCATGTTTAGACCTTCATTACCTGTATGCCTGTGTACAAGCCAAATATATTGACAGTTTTCTTTAACAATGGAATATTACCATAAAACCTCGCGTATAAGCCGCATCCTGACCCTGGGCCAATCCTATAAGCCGTACCGCTGATCTGACTCCCGTACCAGCCACGGCTTTTACTCAAGGTTTTATGGTAGTGTTTCTGGAAATATGGTTTTTGCATCTCGTTTTCTTATTTCGTTGGTGTCACCTATAAACAAAAATCTCCTTATTATCTATTGCATATTGGTTTAAACAAGGCACGCCTATCTCACTGCCTTTATGAATAACACATGCTCATATTAATGGGGGGGGGGGGTTGTACACCATTTTATCTCAGGCCACTTAAAAAAAATAATCAGCTTTACAGACACCGCCCGCATCAGTTAAAAGGGGCCGCATCAGTGCTTTTTATTCAACATTTCCTAAAAAATATGTCTAAAAATTCCGCCTCCAATGAAAAATAACTCCAAAAAAACTATAATTGCCATATCTCAACTATTATCTTGTGTAGAATCACAATTCAAATAGCATATTACTTGTTATTCTTATATCTATAACCTGAACCCCATTACTTACAGGTTAATAATGGATGCATCTTTCATAGAAATATTGTCTCTCAAATATTTTTCAGCAAAAAGAAAAAAAAAAAGGCCCTCCCTCATCAACCAAAAAGCAAATAAAGATAAAAATAAAAAGCCGCCCTCCCGCACCCCTTTATTCAGGAAAGTATCCGTAAAGCTGACAATTTTTTTTAAGTGGCCTTATTTTGAATCAAAGATAGTAAAAAGAACACTTCTTAACACTTGTTTTTTGGCTGGGACTTATATGTGATGTCACTTCCTGTCATTGTTAGAGCAGGAAGTAGGGAGATTACCATAGCAACGTAGTGGGCCAGGGCTGATTTGCTCATTGCCTTAGGTAGCGTCAAGGTGAACGGAGGTGTTTTCAATCGTCCCAATAGATTCTTAACACTTGTTTAGGTCTGTTAAAGGATTATTTGGTGGAATAAGGGCTGTCGTCCAACTAGTATAATAACCCTGTGAACAGACCAAAACTGGTGACCGTTTGTCTATTTCATACCACATTCATCAGTAAAAGAATTTTCTACTGAGTCATGAATTCATTGTTTGAAACACAATTACAGTAATTATGTTGTTCCTGAAATTCGATTTCGGGACAAATTAAATAATGAATACAACATTGCACCACATCGATACACATTGTTTAACAAAGTTATCCACAAACATATTGCACATTATCTTCAACTCATTAAATTAACAAAATTATTCTGAACTTATTACAACTGCCAGCACTGCATTCATGCAACATGCCAACCCCATTCCTACAGGGTTGGCACGATGCATGAATGCAGTGCAGAGAAGTTACTCACCGACAAATGAACATGACCCTTGTGTCACTATACAGTCCTGAAGGCCCTACCTTTTTTTATTTTCTACGGATATGGCTCGCCTAATTCTCTCATGAATGGATTTTAAAAAAATCTGAATTCTGTTGATCAACTAAAATTTATGTTACTATTGATTTTCTTTAATTTTGCGAGAGTGCAATTTAATTTATTATCGCTTGCTCCTCTTTTTCAGGAAATAAAAGGTTAAATTTCGCACGCACGCACCATTTTTTCAAAAGTGAAATCTGTGGATATCAGGTGTGGCCTGAACAGAGCCTTCATGGACGGCATGCATCCGTTTAGTGATTTTAAATGTATGAGATTGATTTAATGGAAGTTTCCGGAGTTATATTTTAGTACAATGCCATAAACCACATTCAAACTATGGATCCCAGGCTCGCAAAATACCCAATGGAGAAAAAATAGAAAAAAGGCCGTAATGAAAAATTCTTGGTAAGCAAGATTCTAGAGAAAAATAAATTCCAAATGGACACTTCTCTTGGCAAGTAAGTAACAAAATGGCAGCAACAACAATGATAAGCCTTATTAAAAGCTGTATAAATAGCAATAAATTAGTTTAGTCTGGTTATCCTGGAACCATTTAGTAGCATGTACCATCTTTATTAGAGCCTACCGCGTGTCTTGATAAACTCTCAAATTGAGAAACACTTTGGTCTTGCACTGCTACTGCTCTAGTCAACTCACATTTCAGAGCGGCGCAGATTTCTGAAGCTCCGTGCCCACTTGGCCTATGTCTGAAAAGGTTAGTGGCTACACCTCCTTCTCTATGTAGGTAGTTACTAACAGATGGTATCTACATAGATATGGCTATAATTATGTCACAGTGACGTAAGTGTGATATCATTAGGACTCCACAATGACATCAATTATGACTCTACAATGATGTCAGATATTGCTCTAATGATGTCACAATGAGGTCAGAGATCTTTTAACGTTGTGCTATATCAATGGCGTCATAATGACGTCATGATGTCAACGATAACTCTACTATCACCACTATGACTTCATTATGACACAACTCATACAAAGTATGGGGATGGCGGTCAGACCCCAGAACCCTTATATGACAGTTGTCACAATGGAGTTACATCTACCTTAGATTAGAAGAAACCATGCAAGATTCACCGTCCTGTTCCAAAACCCGTTACAATATTTAAAGTGATTAGCGTAGTAAGTAGGTCGACCACTGTGAGTCATCTCCCGCTTAAAATTTTGGCCGCTATCATCCCTCTATATCTGAGTCTCCGCCGGCTGAGCTCATCATGGGCATCTCCTCAGGGTGAGCCATCACTTCTGATGCACGCAGCTTGCCATAGTTGGACGGGCGCGGACGCAACCGGCGTCTGGCGCACGAGCCGTTACAGCACGACATGACGATCAAGATGAGGAAGACCAGGCCGAGGCCGCCAGCCACTGTGATGAGCACAATCTGCCACACTGAGGGTGCAAACAGAGTTCAAGGTTTAAATCTCGGTACCCTGACAGGCTGACAGTAACAGTCAGCGTAGAGCCAGGACAGGTACTCAGCCCTATATATAGAGCTGGTGGGGGTTTAAGTAACACTGCACTTTAAGGCTTAATGTAGAGCTGCCAACCATTAACTCTTTAAATTCGTAATTTTCTAGACATAAATTCGTATTTTTTAAAATTTATATCACCCTAAAATTCAGAATAAAAGGGCCGAGAAATGCATTTTTACAAATAATTCTTAATAATTGGTAGGGCTAGTTAATGTTGTGAAGTAAAAGTGTGCCTCTACATGTGGTAAAATTCGACATGTGCGACACGGGGACACGGCACTTTTAAAAATCGACACGGGCGACACGGCACTTTTAAAAATCGACAGACACAGACATCTTTATAAGACCCCAGTATATTCTACATATATGAAAATCGACATACGACCCGGCCCTTTTGCTAAAAATAGACTAGTTGGGTACATTAGCCATATTATCATTCATTTTGTGATAGAAGCAACAGATTTGGTCCAGGCATGCTTTGTAATGTACTTTTTCATTTCAGCAAGGGAGCCACGTCAATTTTTTGTTTTTTAGGTCAGTTTTGGGTAGCGTAATTAGGTCAAATATAAAACATGAATATATACAATTAATATTACACAAGCATCATCCTTTGTCATATTACATTGGTTTTACGATCAGAGTCTGTCCCCATAGGTGCTGTAATAATCCCCATTTTTCGATTTTGAAGATTTGACCTACATTAAGCTAATTAGCATAATTTGCATATAATATATGCACCAGATGTAGGTCATACATATATCTCTATGATAAAATAATGAAATCTGATCCAGACATACTTTTTAATGTACTTTTTCATTATAACATAGGAACCATGTCATTTTTTAATTTCTAAGCACTCAATTAAGCACTCAACCCGATACAATATCTCTTCTGAAAAGAGTGACCAAATGTCCCATACATTTGTTGGCAGACAAGTGCAGTGACTGAATCACAACTAGTCACAGCAGGCATGAATAACAATCCAGTTCACTTCTCTGGGACCAATCACATTGCAATGTTGTGAACTGGTATCCAGTGGAACTCCAAATGCCAACCACAACTCAGAATGTGGAATTTGAAATTGCAATTATAACAACGGCATTGGCAGTTTGATGCAAGACCTTTACAGGGTCATCTTGACTGCCATGCCTTGCATGAAGTAGCATCCTGGTATCAGCCTCTCCGTGGCTACAAGGGTCAATTCCCACCCTTTATCTTCCTTGTGTCATTGTTGGTATGTCAACACATGGGATCCTTTTGTTGCATACAACTGTTTTACTTTGACTGATCTTTTCTGATAAAAAGGTTAACAATTTCACCTTGTTGTTTGAATTGTGCAAGACTCTCTTCCAGCTCTTTGGTGTTGTTGTTGTTGAAGTCACCCTTCTTGTTTTACCTACTCCACAATATATCCATTCTTAGAATTCACTGTCCCATTAGATAGTCAGCCCTATGACAAAGACTATGCCCAAAGAGTGCAGTGTGCAATACACATCCAACCTCAAAGGTGTAGGGGGCAGAGACCACTAATTACTACCAATTAAGGGATAAACAGGCTGCCCTGGGCTTGTGTATTCAACTGTCAAAGTGTGAAGGTCAGACATTATACCAGTGTCACAAATTGCTAGACACAGGCAGGCCAGGTTGTTTGATCGCATTGAAAAAGGTCTGATTTAGTACCTCTATATTAGTTCTCTTGTGTGGTCAGTGAAGAGGCTCATGTTAGTTTTTATGAGCAAAGTGTTGTTCTTGGCCCCCATCTTACAATTGACAGGCAATGTACAATCAAGAGAAGAGCTAGCAGTGGCTCCTCAGCCAAGTTTATTGCAATAATATCTGTGATTGCCTTTTCATTAGAGGAAAACCTGTCAGACATGTAGACCATATATTGTTTGGTGCCAAGCTTTTTAGCTGTATAGATACTACTCAGTACTTTGCTGTCCATGTCATCGTTGGTATAAGATGTCAATAACACATTGCTTTGTTCCAGAAATGGATTGCCAACATCCTGGAAGACGCTTTGTACATTTCCTGTTTCCTGTACTCCTGGAGCTCATTTGTGATGCTTAAATGAAGGTTTCCTGTTTTCGATGAAGCTTTCCATTTCAGTTATAACTCACAGTAATTTTTCCATCTGTGGGTTGAACTCTAAGTGACTAACTTGCATTCCATGAATTGCTCAAAGACCTCTGGATGAGTGTGCTTCAATTGAACCATATCCCGTATCTGAACTGGTTCCCAATGGGCATAATGCACCTGGTTTAATGCAAATATCCATAGCATCAATGCTGACATTGTCTACATTAAGGGTGTCAACAGACTCTTTTGCCCTACTCATTATTTAACACAATACTCTTAAACAAATTGAAACAATTTCAGGAACCTCTTCCCTCAATACTGTTTGTTTTGACATTTGCACCACATTTGATATTTCTATATTTATATCAATGCACCCTAGATATCAAATCATTATGCAAATTATGCAAATGAGATCAAACACATGTGAGATTATAATATGTTACGGAATGGATTGTTAAAGCATATCTGGGGCTACTGTTAGGTTCTGTAATCAATGTAACAAGGGGACAAATTCAAGGATTTTACGGCAAAGCCGTAGTGGCTTTGGGTTTTATAGGATTGTTATGAACTAAAGGTGAGAAAACGAGGGGGCATAGATTTATAATTTTGGTGCTTCTGGGGTTCTTATGCAATTCATATTTAATGGTTTGCAGCAACACTGCATGGTCAGTTAACTACATGCACTTAGCTAAATCTTTTTGATTTTTATTGGTTTTAATGCAGCTGGTATAACAATAGAATCCAATATGTACCAATGGAATCAAATAGGTACCAATGCAATTCCATTGGTGGCGATGCACTTCATTGATGCCTATGCAAATACCATCTTGGCAGCCATCTTGAAAATTACCTGGATCAAAAATTGGAGCCTACATATGGATTCTACACCCCAGAAAACCCTTTTATACATGTGTCATACAAGGAAATCAGACAATCTTGAGTTTTTGGCGGCCATCTTGGCAGCCATCTTGGAAATTTCCCGGATTGAAAATCTGAGTCTGAAAATGGATTCTACATCCCAGAAAACCCTAATATCCATGTATCACACAAGGAAATCAGACAACCTTGAGTTTTTGGCGGCCATCTTGGCAGCCATCTTGGAAATTTCCCGTATTAAAATTGTGAGCCTGAAAATGGATTCTACATCCCAGAAAACCCTATTATCCTTGTATCACACAAGGAAATCAGACAATCTTGGTTTGGTGGCCATCTTGGCAGCCATCTTGGATATTTCCTGGATTGAAAATCTGAGCCAGAAAATGGATTCACATCTGAGAAGGTCCTATTCTTCATGTATCACACAAGGAAATCAGACAATATTGAGTTTTCGGCAGCCATCTTGGCAGCCAGAGGGAGGAGGAGGGGGCAGAGGAAGGAGGAGAGGGCAGAGGGAGGAGGAGAGGGCAGAGGGAGGAGGAGAGGGCAGATAAAGGAGGGAGGAGGAGGAGGAGAGGGCAGATAAAGGAGGAGGAGAGGGCAGAGGCAGGAGGAGGAGGAGAGGGCACAGGGAGGAGGAGGAGGCACAGGGAGGAGGGGGGGCGCACAAGGAGGATGTGTGATGGCCTTCCTTTAAAGGCTGTATAATATTATTTCAGGGTTGGTGCATGTGTGTGTGGGGGGTGGGGGAGGGGTAATTATGTTGGACTTCACAGTTTGTCTTTGGGCTTGAGTGATTTCAAGAGCCACCCTGGACCACTCAACTTCTAGTATAGGTCCTGTATGTGCATAGTATGAGAATTGGCATTGACATTGACAGCTTGGCTTGACATAGGAGTCAATAGTTATTAGGCTGGTACCTATCCTTGCCATTGACAGCCACATTAGAGAACTCAAAATATGGCTGTGCACAAGATGTCTAGACCTTACCACAAGGTACATTGGTTCTACATGTAGTAACTGAAAACAAGATCTAGGATAAATTAGTCTTGCACACACCTACACGGACACATGGGGATACAAGTCCTAGGCAAGGTTGAAGGGCCAGCTAGGGCTATATCTAACAATGAACAAGGGGGCCTATGCTAGTCTTTTCTTGTCAGAAAACAGACACTCTGGTCAGTGGAGTAAATGGCTTTGGGGACAAGGTCCCAAAGCCAATAAGACTCCGAATGACCACTGGATACAATTAAACATGTACAGTCAACTCCCCCCTAACGGCCACTCCTCCAGTACGGCCACCCCGTCATTTAGGCCATTTTCAGAAAGTAACAACATGAATGCAGCCCTGGTAAGTGACTCACCGAGTCTGTATCCAAGCATTGATGCCAAAGGATACACTTTTAATGGGTGAGCATGATGCATTGGGTGATGCATCAATGTTACCCGCCAGGGCTGCATTTATGCATCATAATTACCAACACATTAAAGCTCTTAAAGTGTTATGCTTTGCATGCTCAGGGCAGTAGGAGGACGGGGGGGTGGGTGGGAGTCAGCGTTCACACCCCTTTGTTATACATTGTAGTGTACGAATGCTGCCTTGCAACTCGCCCTTACCATACATTCAACACTGCACTGTATTGGGGGGGGGGGGGGGGGGGGGGGGCTAGGATTGGAGAATTGCAGAGGAGAATTGCAGAGGTGTGATTGCTATGCCGGTACATTTTGTTATAAGGGTATGTTTGGATGTGGCCTCTTTAAGAATAAGACAGCGGGACTAAGGTACATGGTAGTGTGATTGGATGGGGTAAAATTGGTTAATCATTTATTGATATTAAATAGTCAGAAAAAGGCCCCTTTGCAGATTTTTGTTGCTTTCCTCCATGGGCCCGGGCTATTTCCCTATAAAAAAATCAAATATATCCTGGTATACATGTCTAGCATTGCCTCTCTCCAGTGCGGCCACCTCGCTATTACGGCCACCTTTAGAAAGTCCCATGGGTGGCCGTAATAGAGGGAGTTGATTGTATTTCCTATTTTCCTATTTGACCTAATTAGAACTGTAAATTGAAATGTGCATGGTTCTCAGCCGGGAATGGGAATGTACATTACAAAGTATGTCTTGATCGACTTTCATGATTTTATCACAGCGATATATGTGTGACCCATATTTGGTGCATATATATATGCAAATTATGCTAATTAGGTTGGTTTAAGTCAAATCCTCCAAATCTAAAAATGGGGACTGTTACAGCACCTATAGGGGGAGAGTTAGCTCATGGAACCAAGTGCAGTATGACAGAGGATTAAGTTGTGATATTGATGGTATATTTCCGTTTTTTGTATTTGACCTATAACTACGCAACCCAAAACTGACCTACAAATTAAAAAGCTGATGTGGCTCCCATGCTGAATCAAAAAGTACATTGCAAAGTATGTCTGGAATAGATTTCATAATTTTATCATAGAAATATATGTATGACCTATATTCGGTGCATATATATATGCTAATTAGGCTAAAGTAGGTCAAATCTTTGAAATCTAAGAATGGGGGTTGTTACAATACATATGGGGACAGAGTTTGATCATAAAACCAATGCAAAATGACAAAAGATAATATTTTTGTAATATTAATTGTATATTTCCAGGTTTTATATTTGGCCTAATTACCCTACCCAAAACTGACCTAAAAACTAAAAAATTGATGTGGCTCCCTTGCTGAAATGAAAAAGTACACTACAAAGTATGTCTGGACCAAATCTGTGGCTTCTATCACAAATGAATGATCAGACCTCTTTTGGGGGCTAAGGTACCCAACTAGACACGGCGACACAGCGAAAACTGGGGGTACCCATGTAGAGGCACTAAAGTCATACTCACATTGGGTAAAGTAGGGGAAGGTGAGGTAACCACATTCACGGATCCAGTCTGTAGCTATGTTACCTTTGGTTAAACTGATGAGTTTGGACAACGAACAGTTCCCAGTGCAACCTGTTAAAGAAAAAGTTTACAAGTATTACATCAACACAACAAACTGTATCAGCGTTTTGCAAAAATTCCCTTCAGTTTTTTGGGTTTTTTTGCCATTCGGTTGGACTTGGTAACCTCAAGCAAGATATATTGACACTGTAGTGTCAGTCGTCAACCCACCACTGTGTCTGTGGTGCATAATGCGGCTTACCTGGCACTGTGAGTAGGAAGGGTTGTCGCTGTGTCTCGTTGCGCAGCCACACCTGAACATACCAGCCGGTGAGCTGGGGGGAGTAGGAGATGGGGGTAGACGTGTCCTGATGCAGCTCCACGTACACCGAGGTACTGTAGGGCACCATGCGGTGGTTGTACACGTTTAACGCACACATCAAGGCCAGCACCGTCGTGTCGTGCTGCAAGTAAACAGGGCACAAATTAACGCACATATTAATAACCCACACATCAATAACCCACACATCAATAACCTACACATCAATAACCCACATATCAATAACCCACACATCAATAACCCACACATCAATAACCCACACATCAATAACCCACACATCAATAACCCACATATTAATAACCCACACACCAACCAACACTAGGCTAGGACCGTCGTGTCATGCTGCAAGTTAACAACGCACACATTAACCCACACACCAACGACAGGACCATCAAGTCATGCACAACAATAAACACACACATCAATTCCAGCACCATCCATGACTATTCACACAAACTCATGTGGTATCTAAGAATGCATTCAATTAGATCTGAAACTACCAGTGGACCACTGATAGCGCTGAGTAGAGGATCTGTAAACTACTTACGGCTGAGTAGAGGATGGCTTTCAGGTCTCCCGTCTCTAACATATTGCGTGCGATAAGCTGCATATCTGACAACATCTTGTCCAGCAGCATCCCTGGAAGTATCATTACATATTCATGAGCACACAGGGACATTCCTTGAACATAGATTTATTTGCAGAGAAAGGTAAAGTGTGTCTGTAACTTCTCTGTCTCACTTGTATTATTGATGACCGATATCCTGTATGCTCTTATTATATCGTAAAGTCGTCATAGATATCAGTATCGCGAATAATTATGTCTATGGTAAAACTGTATCTGCCCCCAGAAGTTTACATTACTATAGCATTAGAATTTAAATTAGGATAATTTTTTATGCATGTTTGACAAGATCATTACATTTTCTAAAATTGGTGTAAAATTAAATAGTTATAACCACAAAAAGATTTTGACATTTTATTCAAAAACAGGAAGATGTTATGATTTCAAGCTGAAAACAAAATCATTTAGTAAGCACATAGTAAGGATCTTAGCGGGGGGCCTGTCCTCGATTGGCTTTCTTAAAGAAGGACCATCTAGACTAGTCATTGAACAAAGCAAGGTCCAGTTTAGTTGCACCACTGACTTCACAATGGAAGCTTCGGTGATCACTCCAGGCTTCATACCTTGTGCCTTCAGTGCTTTTATGCATTTAAATAGATGATGGGACTTGATAATATGAAACAAAAACATAATATTATTTGCTAACTTAATACCACTAGATCCCCAATCCATTATATATCTCTACCTTAGCATATTACTTTCATCTAAGTGTTGATTAGATTGGATGTCTTTGTCTCACAGTTACTCACATCTTGTGGTTGTTAAGGCTTAGTCGGTAAGTACTGCTAGATACGAGTCAGCATCTTTTTGTGAATGTAGCTTACCACGTCTTTATCTCTTTACAAAGATTGAGCGTGTGAGTGGCCTCACAGATGACTCAGGGTAAGCTGAATCTGAAGCTTATCATGTACTTAGATATAGCACTCCGTTATAATCATTCATTGGTCCATTCTGGCATCAGAAATGAATTCCTTGTTAAAAAGTACCCTAAAGTCATGTGTCATACTTGTATGTTATTCCATTTCAGGCCAGCAGGTGGGTGTGGGTGAGCAGGTGGGTGTGGGAGAGCAGGTGGGTGTGGGTGTGCAGGTGGGTGTGGACGACAGTTGCAGGCTGCGGGCATGTACCGCCTTCTGTCCCTATCAAAAAGCCAGTCAATCGGAAGATAAACGGCGACGATATGGGTGGTACAGTTTTGAACTGCTCTGGACGCTCCTTTTATCCTGACGCTGTCGCTGGCAACTCTTGTGTTGTCTCGCGCAGTTCTCGGAGTGCACGAGAAGTTGCAGTGGCATTCTTTCATTTAAATTAAATTTGAACATTTTAGTTTTTATTGTCTGTTTGAGGGTATTTCTAGTGTAGAAGATGGCATTTCTGCTTGTGAAGAGAGAAATATTAGGCCATATGGTGAGGCCCTCTATAGAGCTTAGAAAATAATTTTCGTTCCCACGAGAGGGGCAGTACAAAATATTTGTGGTTTTGTATAGACAATGACCCTACTAATGACATATAAAAAGTTCTCCGCTCAAAGTCCTGCAGTTTTTGTGTAGGTCAAGGTCAAAGGTCGGTAATTTCCCTCTATAATCCTATATAAAGCCTTTTAACACAAGAGCTAGTTATGTGTTGTCTCTGAACAAGCCTTAAAGGTAAGAAGCTGATCAATAGGGCTGATCTGAATGAGAAAATCATGCTGATTCCAGATATACTCTTCTTAATGGTCAAAGCATGATTAAAATGTCCTAAAAATGAAGTTTAAAAGTAAAAAATATTGAAAAATATACAATAATATTAAAAATCAAACAAAAATTAAAAAATATGATAGCATTTCATTTTATATCATGTATGTAGTAACAATTATGTATACTTGGAGACGGTGCCATTGCATTATAATATAAAACATGCTAGCACTATATAGATGTAGTAGATGTCACTAGTATAGGCCTGGTGCTTACTGTGGGAACTAGCTGTATGTAGTGTTTGGTCACGTGGTCACCTGGATGACCGGACCACCACAGTGTCAGGCCTTTGTACTAATACTACGAACCCACTGCAGACCATCTCCACCAGAACGCCCTGTTTAGGCCTGTGCACACCCCCGTGTACCTGCCCTGGCTGCTGGACAGTGGTACGACCTTTTGGGGCCATACCTTGAGTCCACTAGTCTCTCGCAGTCAGACCCGCCTACCCGTGTTCACCCGGCCAAGCTGGGTCTGACTCAGTGCCTTATCAGCCTTGGGGACGGCGTTGGGTTAGCAGTACTGTCTCCCAGCACATATTGGGTGCATACACCAGCATTACATAACATCTGCTGGAGAGTGGCACGCATGGGCACTGACTGGACACGCTACACTGACCAAGCATATGCTTTGTCAGGGTTAGGCCAAAAAAAATAAAAGGTATGTCTCAGGTAACATGGGAAGACAGACTACGGTCGGTAGGTCGGATTTTTTATTTTTTTTATTTTTTTTTTTAACATGAATGTACTAGCCATCCTCCGTGGAAATCCCAGAAATGACCCAAAAAGTGTAAAAATATGAAATTTTCTTCAAAATTGCACAAAAAAACATAGGGTCGGCCCTGTTTTGCTAGGGTCGGTCGGGTGAGCTGAAACAAACCTTTTTTTTTTATTTGGCCTTATGTTTGGAGAGTGTAAGTCGGCGCTACTGCTGTTTCCCAGTCTGTGATATATACAGATGGGGGCCGAGTCTATGAGTCCACCTGCACCTAGACCCACACCCCCGTGCACCTGCCCTGGCTGCTGGACAGTGGTACGACCTTTTGGGGCCATACCTTGAGTCCACCTGCACCCAGACCCACACCCCCGTGCACCTGCCCTGGCTGCTGGACAGTGGTACGACCTTTTGGGGCCATACCTTGAGTCCACCTGCACCTAGACATACACCCCGTCTACCTGTCCTGCCTACTGGACAGTGGTACGACCTTTTGGGGCCATACCTTGGGTCCACCTGCACCTAGACATACACCCAGGGGTGACGAGGTACAGCCTACTTGACCCTCGCCTGCCAGACGTTCCGGATCAACAACCCTGAATTTGCACAAACAAAATCTCCCCAAATGAATGGTGACCAAAGGATCAAAATTCTGTATTGAAATAATTAAAATGTGAATTTAATGTTCAAACCATGTACTTCCGGTGAATCTTATCTTCATGATGTCTGAACAAATAGATGATATCTATTTGCAAAGTATGTATAAAATGCAATTCCCTAAAGTGTTAGTGCAGAAAAAGCTCCCCCATTCAATCCAGTACTATAACAGAAAATTACCCCATTTTTTACCACAAAACACTGAATATCACCAAAAACGTAATTGAAATGTGAACTTTTGAAAACATGTCCAGATAGATACACATGTTGTGCATACAATGATCATACTGAAAATATCAAAATGAGTTTGTATCAATGTACAATTTGACCACTTAGATGACCAAACCACCTAGATCCAGGATCAGACCTCAGTGACTAGTAAAGAAGGTGCCATTCTCTATAAAGATACAACACTATAAAGACCAATGGCACCGTCTAATTAGCCTCTATTTAAGCACTCACCACCTAAAACTACTAGATACTGAGTCAGAAGCATAATTATCACAGAATAATTTGGTCACATGACCTTGATATCCCTAATTAGGTCAAATGTCCCGATAACTGTTTTTGCTATATCTCAGGTTCTTGAAGGGCTTTCTACAAGATTTTAAGGTCTAAATCAAGGTTTCTGGGATAGAGGAATTCATTGGTGTTGGTTCAAACTGCCTGGAATGGAGTGTTATGTATCTAAACCTAAAACAAACAATGTGTATGTCTTGGTTTTGAGCTAGTTTTGTGGCACAGAAGATGAAATGTATCACCTAGATACTGATACAAGTGATACTGCATTTAGTTGGTCAGTATGCTTCATTGGATTATGTCATTTGATTTGAAAAGTAAAGAATAAAAGTACCAATGTATAGAGTCCCCCTACCCCTAACCCTTATGTGTATCCAAACATAAGTATCCAAACATCAGTAGCGCTCCATTTAGGAAATGGTCATTATCT
Organism: Harmothoe impar; assembly: GCA_947462335.1. Taxonomy (NCBI): domain Eukaryota; kingdom Metazoa; phylum Annelida; class Polychaeta; order Phyllodocida; family Polynoidae; genus Harmothoe; species Harmothoe impar. Next base: position 61,983,886 of record OX381707.1, on the reverse strand, counting down.
AAGAACAGATACTTAAGGTAAGGTGCATTGGGGTGGAGGGAAATTAATTGCAAGAGGAGGATACTCATTAAGTTGGCTCCCTCCCTTAATGCTTGCAAAAGTCCTTATGTATAGAGGACACAGTGTAGCTTGTCGATATGCTATATTGGATTATGTAAACAATATGGATAGGGATCACACAATAGCGGTTGAAAAAATCCTTATATTTTCCCTTGACTTAATTAGAACATTGGATAAGTCACTACATCAGAATTGTTTCACTGCAATTCCCAATGTGATTATACCATGACAATGATGCAGAATTGCAAAGCAGGAGGAAAGGGGTCTGGGTCCCAAATGAGTACTAAAGGCAGAAAACACTAGTACTAGTACTATCCTTCTGTACAAAGCCTGTAAAAGCAAGCCCCAAAGATATGGTTATTTCCAATTACCCATTTGTACTGTCAACTCTTGATTACTGTATTGAGTATTCTCCTCAATGATAATATTACTACTTGTCATCTTAGTAGTGGGGCAGATAACTAGTCTCCAGAGCAAACACTGGCAAATCCATACTTTGTGCTTCTCGTCACTGCTGGGAGCCAGAGTCTGCCGCACAGTAAATTCCCACAAGTAAGATTTTATACGTGTGGGGGGCACTGACCATTCAAAGCGCCCGTACGTCCAGGCATCACCAATCAATGCCGACGTCACTGTAGAACGCGGCAGACACTGCTCCAAGTAACATAGCGTAGCGACGTGGATGGATTTGCTGTCGTTTGCTCCGGAGACTAGGCAGATAACAGCCCATTTCCATGAGAATCATCAAAAATGTGATACAAGCGTGAAAGTTGGTATGGCAAAATTTTGGGTATGAATTGTTACTAGGATTAATGGTTACATAGCAACAGCAGTTTTCCATAGCAAATACAGCTAGAGCAATGTAAGTGCCTCTTGAAATATTTTTAGATTACACAATCCCAATAAATGCACCACTCTGACTGATGTAAACTCATTTCTCAGATGCTAATTCCTAGCAACAGTCATGCATATTGTTAATTGCCTAGCAACACACGTTTACAGTGTCCTTAGTTCAATTTTAATGATCTAAAGTAACACCAAGGATTCTGATGGTGTTTTTTTTTGTTGCTAAGCTATTCTCATTGTTTATTTGCCTAGCAATCCACATTAATATGTACCCTAGCTCAATATGAATGATGCATACCCCAAGTGAATTGACACCAATCATTATTCTGATGTACTTTGTGGCTATGAGAATGGCTCAGGCTCACAGGAAAACCACAGAATAGGCATACCCATATGTCACAAAGTGAATATCTTTTTAGACACCCAAGATTACTGTAAAACCTCGGCTATAAGCCAAATTTTATTTGGCGTTTTTATTTGCTATTAAACCAATTTTAAGCCCCAAACTCCCATTTGGCTTATAGGCGAGGTTTTAATAATGTAGGAACAGAGTGAAAACAAATTTCATGCACTTTTGTTATAAGCCGAATTTTTACGCCCAAACTCACATTCGGCTTATAACCAAGGTCGGCTAATAGACAAGGTTTTACGGTATATAAAAATCATTCAAGTTGTCATACATATTCATTTCTTGAAACAAAATTGATGATCTTCCCTTTTCAGTGATGTAAATTTAGAACTTTTGTGATATTTTCTAGCTTTTCCACATATTACAGAAAAATCCATCATAAATCAAAGATATTAATTCTGAGCTTATCTATCCCCCCAAATTGATGTCAAGGATTCCAATAAAGCTATCCATTACCTGGCAAGCGTTATCCACACGCCACACTCATAATTGCTGTCTGACGTCCTCACAAATGAACCCTGTTAATTGTCCAAGTGGTGTCCCTTGCTGTGCAAATTGGGGTTTGACATGATATCATAAGTTCTCACAATTAAAGCTCATTTACAGAGTGAAAAAAGTTTCGCTGTTGTAAACTCAAGTATCCTTGCCTGATAAATATCAATTATCTGGGTCCCCAAGTTATGTTTAAAAAAGATAGATAGCAAGTGCCATCTCCCATTGCCCCCTCCCTTATATCATATATGTGTTGGGGGGGGGGGGGGGGACTTTATACAAGAAATTGTCTATCTAATTAATTTATTACTTAAGACAGGCATTGCATATGAGATGTGTAGTGGCATAGGACAAGGACCAGCGCCCCCTATCAGAATTGGTAGGATTGATTGATTGTTTGGATAGTTTGGAAAACCCAGCGCTTCCATAAGAAGAAACTAATATAATCTCATGATTCCCTATATTTCATTGAGGGGTGAGTAGGTAGATTTTCTTTTTTGTTAAATTCCACATACGTGCAAACGTTAAAAGGATGGAACCTGTTTATTTTAGTACTAAATGCAGCATCACTTGTATCAGTATCTGGGTGATACATTTCATCTTCTGTCCCGCGAAACTAGCTCAAAACCAAGACATACACATTCTTTGCTTTAAGTTTAGATACATAACACTCCATTTCAGGCAGTTTAAACCTGCACCAATGAATTCCCTTATCCCAGAAGCCCTAATTTTTTTATTTTTTAAACCTCATTTCTTTTGGACATTTTGACCATGCTGTGACCATTAGGAAGAGTATATCTGGAATCAACATGATTTTCTCATTCAGATCAGCCCTATTGATCAGCTTCTTACCTTTAAGGCTTGTTCAGAGACAAAACATAACTAGCTCTTGTGTTAAAAGGCTTTATATAGGATTATAGAGGGAAATTACCGACCTTTGACCTTGACCTACACAAAAACTGCAGGATTTTGAGCGGAGAACTTTTTATATGTGATTAGTAGGGCCATTGTCTATACAAAACCACAAATATTTCGTACTGCCCCTCTCGTGGGAACGAAAATTCACAATAGGGTGGCTCACCCTACGGCCTATATGGGACAGATTGGCAAAAGTTTGGCAAAAGTTTCTATCTTTGCTTTAACACTGGAGCCTATGTACCTTTCATTTAGAGGGTAGCAATTTAAGAGTACTTAAGAGTTTAAGGAAAAGAGAGAAATCACTACCTAAAGATCACAGGGGAATTACAGCAAGAAGGAAAGACATTTCAATTTTTTTTTCAAAGGAAACATCTGTCCCCCAACCTTGCCCATCTATCCCTTTGGTCCTCTGATGTCTATCTATAACACAGGCTGAATGATAGACATTCTCCTATGTAACAAAAACGTCTTAAACCTTGGTTGGGTCGTTTAGTATGACTCAGTTACCCTGAGTCAATTATTAGTATGTGTACCATATTGTTTAATATAGCTCCAGCGATGCATAACAAAACATAATTCAGGAAACTTTCCTTTGTGAGACTACTGTTCATGTTCCAGCACTGAGTGTGAATGACCAGTATGTAGATTTGTACAATGTGTTTGGTTTATGTACTATTTAGGGAGTGATCAGTTTAACAACAGTGCGTGGGGGGAGAGGGGTTGAAAAGGCGTCGAAATCTTTTTGCTCCTCCCTTGTAAAAAATGATCACTCCCCTAGTTTCTCACAGGAACAGAGTATGTGGAGAATAGACAAAGAAGGAGGACAGACAATCATGAACATGTTACACACCAACAAAAACTAACTTAAAGTACAAAGTCACATAACTCAAACCCATGAAACTAAACACACTACAGAAAGGACACATGAAACATTGTAATAATTAACAAGAATAATCAACAAGAACATCTTAAGAGGTCAGTGTAGGTGTAGTGTCCTTAGTTGAAGGTCAATCTCAGGTTAGGTGAGGTCAGTAGCTGTAGCCGCCACCACCTCCTTAACTCTAAACTAGGCCTACCTCCGGTTAACCGACTTGTAGTGCGGTCACAAAACTGCACCATCAAACTAACGGGATTTATTTCTTCTTTGAGTGTGTTGAACATGTCGTCAGTGACCCATGTAGGCCAGGACATGTTGTGGCGTTTCTGTAACGTAACGTTATAAACTTGGTAAACACTATTAACTGAGATACACACCGAACAGCCACCCTCAATAAGTGCACATAGTCCAGGCATCGTTCCCATCCAGAAAATATTGTGAGAGGGTGGATTGTTATCATGTCTTTTGGATCTGAAGTTGCTGTTCTTGTATTTTGCCTCTAAATTTTGATATATATTGTATCCTAACCTCCCCAATAAATATGGCAAATCTCCCATAAAAATGCAGGACATTAACAGTTTAAAGAAAATGAAGCTTTTGAAACATTTCTGGAGAACTTTGTCCCTCCACCCCAAAAAAAAAATAGCAGCGCGGGAAATCCATGGACCATTGTACATTATCAGGCGTGGTGGGATCGGCAGTTGGTCCTCACCTCCGGTCAGGCGAACCACTTTCTCGGAGCCACACAATTTCTGGTATTTCCAGACAATCTTGATTTGCCTGAGCTCTCGGTAATTGTCGTGTGACACCCACTTGGGCCACCGTAAACCGTGCATTTTCTACAACGATGAGTTGAACGTGAATATGATAAAATAATATATCGTTGCAAGAAAATAAATGTGTTCTGCTTAACATTTTACTTCACTCTTTTAGGGAAATAAGGCAGGCGCTTTCCCCGAATCTCTGATGCCAGCTAAGGCAACACTTGTGTTTCAAATTCAGTCTATACGAAAACGTTTTCACCGTGCAGGACATTTGGTCCTGCAGATTCTTTTCTTTGCAGGCCCAGCTCAATTTTTGCAGGCCCGGATATTGGAGAACAATCTTGCTATTTAAAAATGAAATATAAAACAAGTGTTTTTACTGGCAATGATAATAAATGGGGTTCCCCTACATGTTACAATTATATTAACCATTTTAATATGTAAATTACTGAATAACATTACAGAAAATATTCACACTTTCTGTTTTATGCTGTAGAAACCTTAATAATGGTCTGATTTACAAGCTGTAAAAAATGGCATATAGGCAAGAATCCCTAGAATATAGCCGGCCATTCGGGCCTGCAGTAGCCCTCTTTCTACCGGACCGGCAGACTTTTTGCTGGCTATAGCCGGTGTCCGGCAGGTTTTCGTATAGACTGCAATTGGTTAGATAATTTATTAAAACAAAATTAAGTCTACATTGGTCAAAACACCACTATTCCCCACCCTGAAGAATGGACCAAGACTGTCTGTCCTAAGACCATTGTGATTTATTTTTGGACTGCATAAGAAATATTCGAAGTGCACTTTTCTTTTTCTATTTTTTTTGCATTTGAAAGGCATTCATTGACTCTCTTGTAACATATGATATCGGTGTCCACTAGAACAGATTGCTTTTAGCACTTGAAAAACAGAAGTTACAAACTGGCCATTACAAGTGCACTTTATGCTCTTAGTTAATGATATAATGTATACAGTTTTATTTTTCAATGAAAATGATATCTACCTCTGCATTTTGGGGAATATATCTATTTTCTACATCGTATTCAACGTAATAAGCACCCTCGCTTTAATAAGGGCACCCACTTTTTTTTTGGGGGGGGGGGCATTATATGACTAGAACAAAGACTCAAATTTTACGATTTTGGAGACAATTAAACTTTTAAATACTAAAACGACATCAAATTTTTTTATAAGCACCCAGGGCGCTTATTACGTCGAATACGGTCAATTCACAATTTCAAAACTGGAACACGATTCTTATTTTTGGTAGGGCTGAGGTGGGGTGTATGACAAAAGGGGGCCTCACCTCGCAGAGTAGTGCGTCGTACATGGACTCCATATCGCGTACTGTGCTGATGGCCCCGTTAGTGTTGTTGTACACCTTTTCTATTAAGGCCTGAAATACAAAGTGAGCAGATAAGTTTGTGTTAACTCTGTAACTGTAAGGGCAGCAACTCTGAGTTAACCCTGTAAGGGCAGCAACTCAGTCTGTGTTAACCCTGTAAGGGCAGCAACTCAGTCTGTGTTAACCCTGTAAGGGTAGCAACTCAGTCTGTGTTAAACCTATACGGACAGTAACTCTGAGTGAACCCTGTAAGGGCAGCAACTCTGAGTTAACCCTGTAAAGGCAGCAACTCAGTCTGTGTTAACCCTGTAAGGGCAGCAACTCAGTCTGTGTTAACCCTGTAAGGGTAGCAACTCAGTCTGTGTTAAACCTATACGGGCAGTAACTCTGAGTTAACCCTGTAAGGGCAGCAACTCAGTCTGTGTTAACCCTGTAAGGGCAGCAACTCAGTCTGTGTTAACCCTGTAAGGGCAGCAACTCAGTCTGTGTTAACCCTATACGGGCAGTAACTCTGAGTTAACCCTGTAAGGGCAGCAACTCAGTCTGTGTTAACCCTGTAAGGGCAGCAACTCGGTCTGTGTTAACCCTGTAAGGGCAGCAACTCAGTCTGTGTTATCCCTGTAAGGGCAGCAACTCGGTCTGTGTTAACCCTCTAAGGGCAGCATAGTGCTGTCACTATGCTATAATTCATTCCTATGGTATGTCGGAATGTGAATTGTTCCAAAACTGTTAAGAATCCTTCTTTTATTTTGAAAATTATATTAAAAAACAAAAATTTGTTTTTAAATTTTAAAAAAATATTTTGAAAATTGAATTGTATAGACGAGGCCTGTAGAAGAACTGAAACTCAGCCTGCTACTTCACAGTACAAAGATTTAGAACTTACGCGGTGCTTGGCTTTTAGGTCCTTCATGATTTGGTTGTTCTCGAATTCTGCAGAATGCTTGGCCAACGTTGGGCACACCTCAAAGTCATAGTGGAGGATCTGAAACCGCAGCACAACCCTGGTTAATATCCTCTATGGCGAAGTGTCAATCACTGGGCACAATAGGTCAGTGGTAGATCTATAAATGATATCCCAAGGTAAAGCCTGTGGGGAGAGATTGTTGGCTCTTTCTTTATATAAAGATGTGAAAATGCTAAATTGCTAAAATCCAATATGTTTTTACTAAGGAAAGAATTTGTTTTAAGCCCCAGACCCACATCACCCTTGTGGTTTAGATGTTAAAGCCCCAGACCCATCTTGTGGTTTAAATGTTAGGCACAGATACACCTTGTCGTTGTGGTTTATATGTTAAAGCCTAAACCCACCTTGTCCTTGCGGTTTACATGTTAAAGGCCAAACCCACCTTGCCCTTGTGGTTTAGCTGTTAAAGCCCCAGACCCACCTTGTTGTGGTTTACATGTTAAAGCTCAAACCCACCATGTTGTTGTGGTTTACATGTTAAAGCTCAAACCCACCATGTTGTTGTGGTTTACATGTTAAAGCTCAAACCCACCATGTTGTTGTGGTTTACATGTTAAAGCTCAAACCCACCATGTTGTTGTGGTTTACGTGTTAAAGCTCAAACCCACCATGTTGTTGTGGTTTACATGTTAAAGCTCAAACCCACCATGTTGTTGTGGTTTACGTGTTAAACCCACCTTGTCATTAGAGACATCTATGGAGTGGACGGGGACAGGTTGCCAGGAGAGGTCCGGGTTCCAGCGCTGGTGCCCGTCAGGAGGGAAGATGGCGGCCAGCACGCACTGAGCGCTCATCAGGGTGCGGTCTATGGCGGTACTCTGTATGTACACCTGTCCCCGGTCATATGCAGCATTCAGGAACCCCGCGTACCGCTGCCGGATGTAGCCTCCCAGCGAATACTCCTGCTTCATACCCGTCTGGAACAGCATGACAATGTAGTGACACGTGATGGTGGGAATGTTACAGGTGGGATTAAGATATCAGAAATTCTGCCAAGATGGTCCAGGTCATCAATGGGTAGGATAGGCTAGGCATGGTTTGCTGTCTACTGTAAACGTACATGAATTTAATTTGCTGTACATATTTCCACAAATTTCACCAAAATTAAAATCCGAGGAAATATGTACAGCATGAATATTTATCCATTATGATCATGCAACTAACATAATTTAAATCCATGAGGGTATTACAGGTAGGATAGGTCATGCAGTAGAGGCAGGACATGATGGGGTAGTGAAGAGCAGGACAGGACAGAAAGGGCAGGACAGGGTAAGGCAGGATAGGATAGGGTATGGTAGGGCATGGTAGGATAGGGTAGGGAATACCAGGGTAGGGTAGAGTAGATAAGCCAGGGAATGGTAGGATGGCTCAAGGTTGTGTAAGGCGGGGCAGGGTAGGCTAGGGTAGCATGAGGTAGGGTAGGGTAGAGTAGAGTAGAATAAGGAAGGGCAGTGTAGAGTAAGGCAGGACAGGCAGGGTATGGCAGGGGAGGTTTGGTTATGTCAGGGCAGGATAGGACAGGGTAGAATAGAACATCGCTGGGCAGGGCAGAATATATGGCATGGAGGAACAAGGTTAGGCAGGGTAGGGCAGAGGTCAGATTGGCAGGGTAGGGCAGAACAGGGTATCGTACAGAATGGCTTGGCAGGGTAGGGTAGGGCAGGTTATGAAATGGTTAAGGCAGTAAAGCCGAGAAGTAGCCAGGACATATCAGAACACAGATTTCAACTAATTATTTCGCTAGACTAGTATCTGATATATTAAATCATGTAATCCATGGAACTCATTTTCAATGTTCATCACTCCCAATTTTTATACCCTAATCACAGCTCAGTCAGCAGGTCTGACCTAGTATTTCAGTGTTACCACAGTCTTTGTCTCAAAGCGGTGCTGGACAGCAGCAATATGGTCGTCCCGCGAGACCTTTACGCACAATGGCGGACTGTTTTACAGCAGCCTGACCTTTACAGCCAGTCTAAATATAGATAGGGGGACCTCCGATACTAATTTGTGGCTAGTTTAAAAAGTGTTTTTATCTTTCATTCTAATAGTGGATGAAATAGTTCCTGGTAAATTCGAAATTCGAAACAAACATTTACTACAGCAGGGAAGGTAAAACATTTGAAAAGGAATTGTTATTTAGGAGAAGGGGAGGAGAATGGCATAGATAGGCCGAGCATGATACAAAAATGTACTAGAATATGTGTAGGAAAAGAAGGCAGGGGGAGTGTAGCCACGGAGGCAGGACGGGGTAGGGGGCAGGACAGGGAGAGGCAGGGCAGGGTAAAGCAGGGCTGGCAAGGGTGAGGCAGGGCGAGGGCGAGGCATAGCAAGGGGACGCAGGGCAGGTAAGGGTTAGGCAGGCAAGGGTGAGGCAGACAAGGGGGAGGCAGACAAGGGGGGAAGCCAGGCAGGCAAGGGGAGGCAGGACAGGGGGCAGGGCAGACAAGGGGGAAGCCAGGCAGGCAAGGGGGAGGCAGGACAGGCAAGCATGAGGTAGGGCAGGGAGAAGCAGGGCAGGCAAGGGGGAGGCAGGGGGAAGCTAGGCAGGGGGAGACAGGACAAGGGTGTGCCTCTACATGGGTAAAAATCGACACGTGCGACACGGCGACTTTAAAAATCGACATGTGCGACATGGCCCCTTTAAAAATCGATGGACACAGAGATTCTTATAAGGCCCCAGTATGTTCTATATACCTAAAATATGACACAATGACACGGTCCTTTTTTGCTAAATTTCGACACGGCGACAACGAAACTGTGGGTACCCATGTAGAGGCACAAGGGTGAGGCAGGGCAAGGGGAGGCAAGGCAGGGGGAAGCCAGACAGGCAGGGGGGAGGCAGGGTAGGCAAAGGTTAGATAGGCAAGGGTGAGGCAGGACAGGCAAAGGTTAGATAGGCAAGGGTGAGGCAGGGCAGAGTATGACAGGAAATAGCAGCGACTAGAAGTGTTACATATTTCATTCAAATTACAGCATAGGGTAGATTCATCTGGATTCAAGACACATGCCTAGAGATGGCCACTTGATTTTGTGGTTATTCAAGCATTTTAAGCCTTTTATTTGTGATTAATAGTACAGTGTTATTCTTTCCAAAACACTAACACTAGTAGTACCGGTGGTAATGTACACAAAGAACCTCAAATTCCACAGTCCATCTCAGGGTATGTGTCTGACTAATAGTGAATCTACCCTAACTAGTACAGGATATAAAGGGTGTGGTTTGACCTACCTGTGAGAGTTGACCGTAGCCCTGCGGCCAGGCCGACTCATTGTGCAAGTCACCAGGGAAACTGCGCATTGGGGACCGGTCTCCATGACGAAATAGCTGCATTTAAAATAACAAAAGTATCAATGATAAGCTTCCAAATGGGAAGGAGAGATTTGTTTAATCATTAATGAATACATGTCTCAACAGCTGGCCCTTTACCGAGAATGCAGCAAGTCATCTGGTTAATAGGGTGTTAACATTAATCAGGGGGTGATCCATAAATGATGTCACGCTTTTTTTGTCCTTTCCCCCCCCCCCCCATGTCACGCTTTGTCACGTTTTGGTTGACCCCCCTTCTAGGCGTGACGTCACACAAGCAACTACCCCACCCTCCCCCCCACTTTTGATCATCAACAAACAGTACCATAAGGAATCACTAAAATAGGCCTTAGTGCTGCTATTAGAAATTCACAAGCAGACCCGCCTTGATATACATGCATAAAATCTGAGAATTAAGAAAGTGATAATTTTTTTAACAGCAGGGGGTACAATTCCATACGGAGCACTCAATATTCTTTAACCCTTTCCCCCAAGAGGGGTCATGTTTATGGTCTTCACTTGCTACCAGTACCCATTTGCGCCAGAATGGCGTGCAAATGCTGATGTGCATATCCACTTGCAATAGAAAATCTGTGCAAGTAACGATACCAACCCATTAAAGCAGGCTTTTTCGCTGACATTAGGTGACTTTTTTTGGCCCCTATCCCACTGAAGATTTGATTAATTGATTTGTCTGACGTCTAGATATACATAAAGTACCTCATGGGATCTCAAGTTGGCAAGGAGTCAGCCACAAATAGTGGTAGTCTGCCTCGCAGTAGTAGGACAGATATTTATATGCTGCTTGCCCAATACAGCAGTGACCACATCTATGGATGATCGAATCTATGAAATAATTGACCACATCTATGAGGTGAGGGAGAAAACCGCTACCAGGGCACGTCCCCTACTCTTTTCGAAGGATAGCAAGTGTTCTTTTATTTGCCTGGTCCTACATACCTGGGCTAGTACCATAGTAGGCAGGGCCAGACAAACAACAGCCTTTGATATCTCAGATGTGGTTCAATGAGGTGAGATCACAAGGAAGACCACCTGCAAGAATGCCTGGGCCCACGCATACGGGCAGCGGCTGCCAATACAGCTCAAGTTTTGTCAATTTTACGAATCCTGTATGCCCATTGGTATTATGGAAGGCTCCCGATGAAGTTATTCTACTCCTTCATGCCCCCATCATGCCCCCTGAAGAGGGGTGGACATCTGCCATCTTTTGCCTCAAGGGGTCAACATTTCGTTTGCCCCTTCCCAAATCCACCTCCCACCAGTTGTTGAAAAATGATCACTCCCTTAAGGGAGGTATTTATGAGTATATAGAACAGTAATTAAGTACCCGGTACCATTGTTGTGAGCATGTGCCTGCCATTAAAGGTAAGACATACTCACACCAATTAGCGCGACCCATTGGTCACGTGACTCACTAAGGTGGGTACATCTTGTCCATGAGCGCTGATCTTAAATAATCGCCAGGAGTATAAGGACGTTAAACAACCACCTCCCTTTGACAGAGAGCTTGTAGATAGCACCCTCGCCTAAACACAATTACCGTAAATTCCCGCGTACTACCCGCGGGTTGAACGCGAATCAAACCCAGCTTTCATTTGATACCAAACATGCCTATATAGGGTGCGGGTTATACGAGGGTTTTTATTACTATAGAACAGTACAAAATTCGAGACTTTCAGATCCAAAAACGGGTTATAGGATTCTCCTGAGTTGGGGGTGCGGGTTATACGCGAGATGCGGGTAGTACGCGGGAATTTACGGTATTTCTTTTTGGCCTTAGAATACATGCATCAATATTGTGCCATGATAATCACAAATAACGTTAATAATCCAACAGATAATAGTAAAATCTGATCAATTTTGCTACAGGTATTTTCTTATATAAATTTATATATACGTATTAAAGGCCTATACTTTTTTTTTGAAACGTGACATCATGCACCTCCCAACCCCCCCTCCCCCCTTGTCACGCTTTGATTGATTGATTGATTGATTGATTTGTTTAACGTCCAGACGTACATCAAGTACCTCACGGGACATCTCAAGTTGGCAAGGAGTCATCCACAAATAGTGGTAGTCTGCCTTGCAGTAGTAGGACAGATATTTATATGCTGCTTGCCCAATACAGCAGTGACCGCATCTATGGATGATCGAATCTATGAAATGAATGACCGCATCTATGAGGTGAGGGAGAAAACCGCTACCGGGGCACGTCCCCTACTCTTTTCGAAGGATAGCAAGTGTTCTTTTATTTGCCTGCTCCTACCAACCTGGGCTAGTACCATAGTAGGCAGGGCCAGACAAACCACGGCCTTTGATATCTCAGACGTGGTTCACTGAGGAGAAATCCCATGCCAGACCACCAGCAAGAAGGCCCGGGCCCGTGCATATGGGCAGCGGTTGCCAAACAGCTTACGTGACTGATCACAGCAGTAAGGCACGAGACCCCTCAAGTTTTGTCGCCTTTTACGAATCCGGTATGCCCATTGGTATTATGAAAGGCTCCCGATGAAGTTATTCTACTCCTTCATGCCCCCATCATGAAGGTCCCCACTAACACAGGGGGATTGTCACGCTTTGTCACAAATTTCTGACCCCCCCCCCGACCCCCCTGAGGCGTGACATCATTTATGGATCACCCCTCACTAATAGTGGGGGTGCAGAGGGGTCCCCCTGAGGTCACAAAGTCGCCTCTTTTAAGGGCTACAGGTCGCAAAGTCACTTTTTTTGAAAAAATACCCAGGTCGGAGGTCACTTTTTTATTATATATTAGTATGGCCATTCCAAAACAACAGGTCGCAGGTCACAAAAATTAATGGTCCAGGTCGAAAAGTCGCCTGGAAAACGGCCCAGGTCGCTGAAAACCCCTCTGCAGTCATAATAGTATAATTACATGTAGGGCCTATATATGTGCCAGGAGCCTACTGACACTAGTGTATAGATATAAATACCCTACACATTGACCAGCTGCTGGAGCAGGTATTAATCCCGGCATATTAACCTACGTGCCCGGGTGCCTGTATATACCCAGACCCCCCCCCCCCCCCCCCCCCACACACACACACCCATCAGTGACACACTAGCCTAGGTGAGTCTGAGAGCAGCTGTTACCACCAACCACTTGATTGAACCAGCCTACCAGGGGTCTGGGTCTGGGTCTGGGACCCCACCACACCACCTCACACACATAAACCATGGCAGTTTAACACACATCCCGACATGTAATGTTTACTTACCACACTGGTGAAGTGCAGAGAGGACGGGGCTTGTCCTGCTATTAGCTGGACGTCCAAAAACCCCAGTAAGCAGACCAAAACACTCGCACAAGTTGACCGATCCATGTGGACACTATCCCCTACCTCCATGAAAATAAGACGACTGAGCTGTCGCACCGCTTGGGTGCCCGTCGTGCGTTCAAAGAGCGGAGCCACCTAGCGGAGCAGCCCCGAACCAGCCAGCTGGAGCCCAATTTTGATGACGTATTACGCAAACATGACGGTATGTTTTGAAGTTTCTCGAGTGTGAGAGATGAACTTTGCTTCAATTTGACACTTTATAAGAATCTAAAGGACTACAAACAAGAATATTTCAGGATGGGAGATCACAAGGCTTACTATCCTAGCGAATGGCAGGATGATCAGTCTATGGACGTTTTGTTTTCGCCCTTCAGAGACAACCGTGAAGTGAATCCACATTCATGGGATCGTAAAATGAAGTTTTGGACAGATATGATTTACGAAGAATGTCGCTTTTCTAAGTCACCAGTCATCAATATAAGGTCACTGCCACAACGATTCATACGAAAGGGTAGATCCCCAACATGTTTAGAAACTGTCTTTCACGAATTACAGAGGTGAGATGGTGTTTATTTAAATATCCCCTTATTATCGCCCACTAACAATGTAAACAAAGCCAAAAGCTGAATGATCACCACGTAGAAACGACGTAGACCAGTGGCCTACTCTCAACATCCCCGGGTAGGCTACGATACCGGTAGTAACTAGACCTAACAAAGTATAACACAGTGTTCATTTATTAGCCAGGGGTTAACAATTCCAACCCCCTCCTGAGCTGGGAGGGGGAGGGTAAAAATTGTAATGCATTTAGTTTTAGTTAAAAAAAAAACAAAAAAAAAAACAGTGTGGTCTATGTTCACAAGGGCAGATAGAGCAAATATTTTAGACGCACGAAATATTCTGTGCGCTCTAGAGAGGGGGGGGGGGGCTGGACGTAAAATAATGACTCTCTCACACGAGATTTCAGACACCCCACCCCCATTGTTGATTAATGAACACTCACTAACTCACGGCGGTGTGTGGACATATTCATATATTTTCTGCCTACTCTTAAATGCAAAGCGCAGTACTTAACATATGTTCAATGAAGCACGTGGATTCTGAATAAAAGAGATTGCGCCCTGAGCATCTCAAATTAAATATAAATAAAAATTGGAAAGATCTTCCATTCACGACTTTTTGGTCCACGTTATCACTGTCGGTAGTGTTGAAGTACCGGTAATTATAACATTATGAATTGGTGGATTTATATCTTCTTAGACAAGGGAAGATTGAGCGTGTAGACAACTTCAAGTCATCAGTCGGAGCAGGATGGCTGTCGTGGGGAATGAATATCTTCGTTAAGAAACCAGTATCATTCTCCTTTCGAACGGCACGCGCGATGCTGGGCTGGCAAGAGAATATCAGTGGAGCCTACGTGGTTACAGATGTGCTCAAGGTGAGGATGTCCTCTCCAGGTTTCAAAGAAGAGGTAACAAAGAAAAGGGGCCAGACAAATAAGAAATTTCCATTAGATCACACATAAAATCTATGATTCCTTCTGAAAAAGGCTGTGAGCAAGCAACATATTGGTATTTTTAAATTTCAAGACTTCTTTTTGTCAATTGATTTTGGTCTCTTTTCATTGCCCAAACAACTTTTTTCAATATCACTATCACATGTAATCAACCCCAGTAACTCCCAGTCCCAAGCACATGTTTGAGAACCATCTCGTATTCCTTCAGAATCAAGCCAATGAGTTGTTGGAGTGCCATGGGAAGCAGGTACAGAGTGCGAAGACCACACTTACCCGAGACATCATGGACATGGAGGGCCTCCAGGAGGAGGCGGCCGCGCTCTGTGCTGACGAGGACACCCTGGAGTTACTCGTCCTCCAGCTCGTTAAGGACAAGCGGGTGGTAGTCAGCCACACCGACATGGACACACAGGTAAGGATGAGTCACTACTGAGCTGCTCCAGCATTCATCCAAATACGTAACTATGATTATAGACATGCACCTTCTTTGGCTTGTCCTACATTGGAAATTACATTCCCATGCCCCTCCCTATTATACCCCTTAATATGTGTAGGGCTAAATATGATTAATTCTGCCGTAGTTGAATTAGTCAAAGCCGTTATATCGGTAAAAAAAAAAACACACATCAAGATTCAAGAATTTTAATTTTGTTAATGATTTGATTTTTTTCTTCCTGGTTCTCGTATTTTTCAGGTGTTGCGATTTCAAGGCGACAATGACAAGCAGGCGAAGGATATAACAGAATTGGAGTTGCAAGCCTTAAAGTGAGCATTTAAGACGAATCAATTCCACAAAAAAAGGATTTTCACCAAATAGATCTATTGAGACGGATATAGACTTGTTTAATTAACTGATGTATCAATTGTCATTTGTGATGTTGACTCGTTGGATTATAATGCTTCTTAACATTCCACGCAATTCATTACTTGCCAATGAAGGTGTAAATAGTGAAAGTCGGTCTGTACCGACTGATACAAATCCTTATATTGTATTACTGCACCCCCTATAGCCTGTATATGAATCCCTTCTTCTCCAGACTAAAGAATACGGCCAACCGTTTGTTGGCACAAATCGAACAGGTTGCAGAAGAACAGGAAAGGTGTGTATTTCGTATTTTAAGATAGCTTACATCGTATACTGATAGGCAGTAGATTGTGTTGCTTATTATAGTAGACCCATCTTTCTCTTTTAAAATATTTCGGATATCAATCAAAGTTCATATTCTAACACATAATTAAGTCACAAGTTCATTACCATGATCCTCTAATAAGTTTCCATTGACATGATATTGACCAAACTCTTATAATCTTCTACCTATATTTCAGATGCCGGAACGATGCGAAATTTTATCTCGGAAAGGGTCTTCGGAATTCTGTGAGTCTTTGGTCAAATACACTTTAACAATATCTGAAGTTAAAATAATAACCTGTAACCGGTCTCATACTTCCAGGCATGGATATTACACCGTACTATCATTTTTTTGTATCACATACGTTTAATGAATAAGTAGAGATCAAATTAGTAAGGGGTACGTACTTCCCTCATTAGCTTTCATGGTATAACTATTAGTAAACAGCATTAATGATAGTAAGCAGTATTACGAGGAGCTACAATATGGGTTATTTGTATTTCTCTAAATAGGCAAAGAATGCGTTAAGGCGAAAGAAAATGCTGGAGAGCCTATCTGCAAAAAGACAGAGTGCACTTGATAATATTGAAGGATTGCTTCATCGAATAAACAATGCAGAATCCGACAAAATGGTGAGTTTTTCCTAGTATTTTACTAGTGATAATGGCACATGTAAAGGTAAATACCACTGACTTTTTAATAATGTTATGTCTCAAAGCGTATTCATATGCCTGCTTTAATAACGTGAATGTGGTCTTTTTTTTTTTTTTAGTAAAAAATGACCTATGTAAGACCCCAGGCCACAGGCCACATTGGATTTAATTTTCTTTATCCTTATTTCTGTTTTCCCAGGTATTGGACGCATACACTGATGGAACCAAGGCCTACAAGAACATGGTGGCGTCCATGGGACTGACACCAGACAATATAGATAACATTATGGATGATGTTCAGGAGGTTAGACCAAAACTTATTGATGTATTTTCTAAATGTTGCCAGACGCTCAACTTTCTTGAAAATGTTTGTTAAATTAGTTGTACTATTCAGCTGAGTCAAAAATCACCAAAAATGTCGTGATGTAACTCATGTATGGTTCCGTATTTATAGGATGCAATGGTATGGATTATAAAGGTTTAAGGATACCAAACATCTTCCAACACGATGTGAAGATTGTGCTAAACTTTATATTGCCATACTTGTTAATAATTTCAAACATAAAGTTTTCCAGTTCCCGTAATGCTTTCCACATGAATGGACCATGTGACCCTTCTGTACACTACAACCATTTCTAATATTATTTCTCAGGTCTTTGACGTACATGAGGAGATAGATTGCTCAATTAGTCATGGGCCCCGTGACCCAGAACTAGACGTGTCCATGGCAGACCTGGAGGCAGAGTTAGAGGACATCTTAGCCAGCGACTCGCAGGATGAGCAGCTCACGGAGAAGCTCGCTGACTTGGACGATGGGATAGACCGCCTCGCCTTGTCAGATAAAGGTATGTTCACTGTCCCCCGAATTACCATAAGGTATGTTGTATGACTTGCTAGTACTGTAATGATTTGTTTAGTATGAACTCTTAATATTAACCCATTGGGATATCAGGTCCTCTGTGTCGAGAAGTTAAGGTGAACCGGGGACGTGTGGCGGCGGTGGACGCGGGGGGGGGGGGGGGGGGGGATACAGTGGAGAAAATAGGGAATGCATGTCCAATAAAACTAATATGGGAAGCAAGTGTTGGTGCTGGTATTGCATGATGTTTTTAAAAAGATTATAATGTTTGAATTTGATCGAATATGTCAACTTGGATTTCTTTCAGACTTCCCAGCTGTCCCCACGTTTGACCCAGCTACCCCACCCAGAGTGACGTCACCGATACGACCCCAGACGTCACGTGGTCGGCCCTTCTCACCACGTGACCAGCTACCAGCGTCTTGAACATCACGTGACTTGTTAAGTTACAGAAAATATTCATAAGGTGCCAACCAGGAACTGTGTTTTATTTATGAAAAGATAATCCTGAGATAAATTTTCAATTAAATCAAACGTCGATTTCCAAAGAGATCAATACATATAAAGACCTTTCTATATATTATCATGAAGAATGCATTTAATGGTGTACATACAATTCAGCTGCATGCATGCACGTGCAGATATATGGATGTTCCATTGCATATCATAGACCGATCATGTTGGGTAAAATGAGATTAAATCTTAATACATTTTGTTTTTCGGTTTCTACTTGACGAGGAGCATAGGGGATATATATATATATATATGTGTGTTTCATGTAATGTAAATATTATGATAATAGATTAACTATGAACTGAGTCACTGGTGTTTATAAAACCAGCGGATGATATAAGTGATCATTTGCAGATCTGAATGTAGGAAACGTGAATGGGCTGTAAATGTAAATGTACCGTAGACTAATGGCGGCTACAAATGTACAAAATACTTTGATGAACTTTCAATACATGTACGCAAAAGAGAAATGTACAAGCACAGTCTGTGGATTTAGTATGGAGAGGTGCTTTCTTATTGCTTAATACGCTTCTTAGAAATTGGAAGTCCAGGATAATGGAAAAGTGACATTTTTCAGTTTGGTGCTTATATGGATTATGTATTAGATTAAGATACCCCCGTTCATTTCTCTCCAAGTGCTTGTAGATAGGTGTTGACAGTTGACAGTAGTATCCAGTTGAACCAGGGCACCCCTGTGCCAGGTTCTTATATGACAGGTATTTTTAGATTTTTTTTTGCCAGAAAAATCTGTTGCATTCTGAATGTTATTTTGATATCAAAACTCAGTGAATAAAATGTATCAACACACCATGTTGCAAGCTTTGATCAATGCCAATCCATATGATCAATCCTCAAAGAATTGGGGCAACATTTCATGTTCAAAATAGACATTTAAAAAATGTCACCTAAACTACACAAAACTAAGCTTTTCTGGCCAATGTTAAAGAATAGGGATCTAAGTAAACTGCAGACCTTCACCAACTGGAATTTTGCACAGATTCCTCTTTGTTCCTATATTAAAGTAAGGTGAGACACTTTTTGAGAGGCTCCAAACACACATTATTGCCATAACCTTCACATATCTTCACAGACGTGGAGGTTAAATATCAGTTTTCACAGAGAGGAACGAAAATGATGTTTTTGTGACATGGGAGAATGTTTGTCATTCAGTCTGTTTGACATGAGGAGACAAATCACACAGATAGCCAAGATCAGGGGACAAATGATTGTCTTGTCCTCCTACTGAGAGATAATATGAATTGGACATGTCTGGTGAACATGATTTTTTTCTAGTCTCTAGTACAACCCACACTCGCCAGGTCCACTACTATGTCTATATGAAATGTTATGAATGTCATTACACCTTATTGTGATTAGGGAGTGTTCATTTTTTAACAACAGGGGGGGGGGTGGTGAGTTTAGGGGGGGGGGCGTAAAATAACTTGACCCCTTCCGAGGGGGGGGCGTAAAATAACTTGATCCTCTTGAGGGGGGGGGCGTAAAATAACTCAACACCTTTGGAGGGGGCGCGATTTGTTGCGACGTGACACTGAATACTTTAACACTTCACTTTTTCTGTGGAAATGCCATAAAATGCAGCAAATTACCTTTAAAATCATAAAATTTTCTTGCAACACTTCGTGTCGCACGCATTAAATCTGACAATTTTACTTCGTGAATTTTCAAAATTTTCACCTGGGGGGGGGGGGGGAAGGGGAAAGAGTGTGCGCACTGTAGTCCTGCATTTGCCAGTAATATGAGGGTTTTCAACAGGCCAGTCTACCGGTTAATGGTTTCTGCTGACATAACAGACCAGACTACTAAAAAAACAATCATGTCCGTGGAGTTTGAACCAAAAAGGGACATGGTTGGGCAGCCCAGGCTGGGCACCAGCCATGTGTGAAAACAAACAGTAGATTGCACCATTTTAATTCAAAATTTCCCCCAAAAAAATCGGTTCCCTCGTATCCCAGCCAAGTGGCGGTGGAACCGGAAGGGCAAGGGGGCCAGGCCCCCCCAACTTTAGAGTTGGGGGGGCCAAAACATAATTTCGTCCCCCCTAACTTTTTGGGAAACAAACTCAGAAACCCCTAGAAAACACTACTCTCAGGATAAAATTCCTAAAATTTTCTCAAATGGCAGGCTGAAACTCCATCAGAACACATCGAATTAAGTGTAAATTCTCAAAAATCTCTTAAGAGTATTCAAACCACTCTGAATGCGCCAATTTTAGGCCACACCAAAAAAAAAAGTTGGTCTACGGATTTCCCGCACCATATTTTTGAAAATGCTAATTTTTTTTTTTTTTGAAAAAAAAAGTGTCTACGGATGCGCCCGCACCACTTTTTGAGAAATTTGAATTCTTTTTTTTTTTTTTTTTTTTTTTGGGTGCCTTTTTCTGATCGCTAGCCAAATTTGGGAGTTTGCAAAAATGTTTCCCTCAAAAAAACAAAAAATATTGCCCCCGCTCCACTTGATTCAAGGTTAAAATCCGCAGACAAAAAAAAAATTTGGAAAAAAAAAAAAAAAATTTCGCTCGCTCGCACCATTTTTTCTAAATGAATATCCGTAGACCAACTTTTTTTGGTGTGGCCTTAAGGGGAAATTATTAAATTTTTTGCGAGCCTGCGGCCCCCATGCCCCTATTTGTTACTCCCTCCCACCAACTAGTTAGGTTTTGGGACCTCGGCCCCCCCAACTTTATCCGCCTTCTGTGTCCCTGCAGCCTTGATCCCAGCCCCGAAGATGAAGGCTGATGCAAATTATTCGGTATTTAAGACCCTAGTTTTTACAATTGTCCCAGCCTATAGATGACAATATGGGTCTGGCCCTGCTCTACAGGGCTCTAAAACCCAGCAACAACAGACCCCTAAACCATTGCTAAAATCAATCAGAATGCACCCTTTCAAGTCTAGACCTTCAGATTTTACTTTATTGGATATGGCCCCCAAACCCACTTGGTTTGACTGCGGCCCTTTTCTGGCAGTACTTAGGGTAACATACTTTAACGTCACTATATTGACCTCTTTAGGAAATCAAGAATTTACAACCCAGGAAGGATGCCATTGATATCCCCCAAATTGATATTCCAAAACTTACAGAATTCCCATCAACAAAATTGTCTTATTAATGCACCCTTTGATTGGCAGGTAGAGGAACAATTTACTTATCTAAAATTGAAAAACATTTGTAGTAATTCCAACTAGAATCGAACATATTATTCAGTTTAAAAAAGAGAACTGTTGTAGGCCTATTAAATGCTGGATGAAATGTTAGTGTGGTTTGCATTACACTCCTGTAGTTCAATACATGAACCTAGTCCAAAAACCAATAAGGCCTAAAACAATTTTTTTTGGTAAAAAAGGCCAATTTTAGTAGCAAAATCGTCAAAAATTTCCTAAATTTTCTCAAAAATTAAAAGAATGGCGCAAAAAAATTAGGGTCGGGCCCTAAAACGTAGGGTCGGTCGGGATACCGGAACACAACTTCTTTTTTTTTAGGCCTAATAGAAACCAAAATAGTGATCATGGAATCTACTCAGGGTGCTTCATCATTCGAGATATCGGTTGTTACCAACTGTTTGTTTCAAACTAGGACTAAACTGCCCTGTTGGTTGACCAGGCCACCGGCTTGGATCAAGGCCATTCATTTTTTATTTGACCTTGAGAGCAATACCTATAAGGAATGATTGACTTGTAATGTTGGTATTTATGGAACATGATACTGCATAGTAATAGATTGTATTGAGTAACATTATGGTTATTCAGAATTCTCAACTTGTGGGTGTACAATCCAGCCAGGTTTCAACCAGCTCTTCCTATAAAGCTTTTAAAATGCACATGAATACACCATTTGACCTCTAGATTCTGATTCAGCAAGGAGACGGATATGGCCCTCTGACCCCCTTCTGAGGCACTGCACTTTGAGTACGGTTATGTACGGTTTCCTGGCAGCTGGGTAGATATTGTGTCCCTAATATTCACTTAAATTTGATGAATCCATATATCGAAATTAAAACTTGCAATTTGTGTATTTAATGGCCATTTCTATGAGTATATTTACCATAAAACCCCTCTTTTAAGACAACCTCACCTTTGAGACAACCCCCTTGTATGAGAAAAAACTGTAAAAGGTTTTCTCTTTAGACCCATTCAAGAAAGCCCCGCCTTTAAGATGACCACCTAGTTCGGGAAAACATATCCCAAAATAAGGAGGGGTTTCACGGTAGACCTACATGCCATGAAGCAACATAGGTATAGGCATTGTGACTATATTGTATATATGAAATATAGATTCATTTCTAGGTAGTTCTGATGTGAAACAGCACAATGCAACACAAATTGATGCAGAAACATTGAAAGGGGGGGGGGCGCAAAATAACTCAGCCCCTCCTGAGGTACGGAAGCCGAGGAGGGCCACAACTATATGAAATAAGAAAAATAAAAAGATGTGTTTATCAATTTTATAAGCGATTTTTTTTGCTGTCAACATTGATTTCTCAGCTGTCAAACTGTCAAGTTGGAAAAAAAGTTGCTGTCAACATTGATTTTTCAGCTGTCAAACTGTCAAGTTGGAAAAATAAGTTGCTGTCAACATTGATTTTTCACCTGTCACACTGTCAAGTTGAAAAAGAATTGCTGTCAATATGGATTTTTCACCTGTCAAACTGTCAACTTATGCAAACCACTTTGTGACAGGTATCTTTTAGCGTTAGTGCTCTATACAGAGTCCCTCCCTCCCTCCCTCTCTCCCTCCCCCTCCCTCTCTCCCTCCTTCCTGCCCTCCCTCCCTCCCTCCTTCCCTGCATCCATCCCTCCCTCCTTCCCTCCTTCCTGCCCTCCCTCCCTCCCTCCTTCCCTCCATCCATCCATCCATCCATCCCTCCTTCCTGCCCTCCCTCCCTCCCTGCCTGCCTCCCTCCTTCCCTCCATCCATCCCTCCCTCCTGCCCTCCTTCCCTCCCTCCCGCCTTCCCTCCATCACTCCTCCCTTCTCTCCCTCCTTCCTGCCCTCTCTCCATCCCTCCTTCCCTCCATCCATCCCTCCCTCCTTCCCTCCTTCCTGCCCTCCCTCCCTCCCTCCTTCCCTCCATCCATCCATCCCTCCTTCCTGCCCTCCCTCCCTCCCTGCCTGCCTCCCTCCTTCTCTCCATCCATCCCTCCCTCCTGCCCTCCTTCCCTCCCTCCGCCTTCCCTCCATCCCTCCTCCCTTCTCTCCCTCCCTCCCGCCCTCAGTAAATGGTCATGCTTGGAGTGTGTGAGAAGGGGAATGGGCGGGTAGGAATGTAGGGGAGTAGGGAAGTGAGGCATGGCATGGCAGGGCAGGGCTCCCTCCTTCCCTCCCTCCCTCCTTCCCTTTCTCCCTCCCTCCTGCCCTCCCTCCCTCCCTCCCTCCCTCCCTCCCTCCTTCCTTCCGTCCGTCCTTCCTTCCTTCCCTCCCTCCCTCCCTCCCTCCCTCCCTCCCTCCCTCCTTCCTTCCCTCCCTCCCTCTCTCCCTCCCTCCCTCCCTCCCTCCCTCCCTCCCCCTCTCCCTCTCTCCCTCCCTCTGACTATACCTTCTTCCATACCCCTCTTACATCCCAGGCCTAAAGGATACCTGTCAGAAGCTTCAATAAAAATAGTTGACAGACAGACAGCGTTTTTCCCCCTTTGACAGCAAGCTCAATTACAGAAGTTGACAGACTGACAGCACATTTTTCACTGTTGACAGCAATAGAAACATGCATATAGTATTTCCTGTAGAGTATTGGACATGGACCTATATGCAAAAGTACTAAGAGACATAGTGCATGTATATGGCCCTCGTCGGCTTCCATACTGAGGGGGGGGCGGATTTTAATTTGGCCCTTCCCGAGGAGGGGGGGCGCAAAATAACTGACGCGTCAAAACGAAAACTCACCACTCCCCCCCTGTTGTTAAAAAATGAACACTCCCTTAGAATAGCCAGATGGGGAAAATAACAAAAGAAGGACTGAGCTGCAAATCGGTTATAACAGAAGCTCAGATTCTGGTTGTATGTGTTTACATAATATACTGGATGTAACCTTAATAAGAATCTTTAAAAATAAATCTTGGACCACCTGTGATCAGGTATGTTGATCAGTGATCATCCAATAGGGTGCATGAAGCATATCTGATGTCACCCACACCCAACTGCACACCCACACCCACCTGCTCTACCACACCCACCTTTTGGTTTCCTGAAACAAACGCTCTTGCACTCTAACTTTGAAAGAATTTCCCTTTCCCCAATATACCATTCCCTTTTTTACTACAATAAATGATATATTTCCCTTCACACCTCTACCTGACCCTGAGTCATCTGTGAGTTCACTCACACACTCAATTCTTTAAATAATGAACATTTTGCCTCTTCTAAAAAAAATGTTCTGGTTCACATGTGATATCAATCACATATACCATTCATCGTATCGTGTATCATTCACCTGTAATATACACATTATATCAGTCACCATATTACATGTATATACAAGCACAATAGATTTGTTTCGGGATTGTCATGGCTATATTATCTTATAAAAACGATCATGCTTATGAATAAACAGTTTGCAAACAAAGTTTAAACCTAATTGCGTTTTTTTTCTTCATAAGCTCTTCAATTTTACTCACTACAATAATCCAAGGGGGTGTTCATTTGACGTGAACATCTTCTACTGTTGGAGTTCCAGGGTATACTACTAGGTGGCATGGCAGTGCTAAACATACACATTACAGTACCACTGCAGCCCCCCCCCCCTCCCCCAGGTGAGCAAAATGAGTGCTACCCTTGAAGGTTTTCTTATTTTAAGGGGGACTCTTTTTAGGAGACTTTAATAGGCGGGTGGAATTCCAAGTCGCTGGTGGAAGTCAGCGGGGTGAAACCAGTGGATTAAATTCCAGGGTGGGTTTCCTGGAACCCTAAGGGGTGGGACATGTGGGTGGGTAGAACTAATGGCGGGAATTTGGTGGGTGGGACTCGACAGGGTGGAACGAGGGTTGGCTGGCCTTGGGTGGGTGGAACTCCAAGGGGAGGGACACAGGTGGATGGAACTCCAAATATTGTGGGACTTGGGTGGGTGACACTCCAAGGGGCATGACTAAGGTGGGTGGAACTCCAAAAATAGCGGGACCTGGGTGGGTGAATCTCCAAGGGGTGGGACTAAGTTTGCTGAAACTCCAAACATAGCGGGTCCTGGGTGGGTGGAACTCCAAGGGGTGGTACAAAGTTGGGTAGAACTCCTAAGACTTAGGTTGCAGGACTTGTGAATGGGACTCTAAGATGTGAACTTTGGAAGAATTGACCTCTGAGATGCTGGACTTGAGTGGGTGAAACTGAAATTAGGCGGGATAAACTCTATGATGCTGGCTTTGACTTTGAGTGGGTGGAACTTCTAGATGCACCAGTTTCCGAACACTAAGGATACATTTTCATAATTTCCTTGAAATAGTGAACAATTATGAATTTTTTTTAATTTTCTTTTTGCCTATAATTAGTTAATATATATTTCTTTCATGTGATGTGATTACATTATTCACTATGAAAAGCTTTTGCCACAATAAGGATTCTAAATTGGTAGGTCAGTGTACCAGTTTCCGAACAAGCTGTACCAGTTTCCAAACGCTAGTGTACCAGTTTCCGAACACTAGCAGGCATTGTTAGGGATCATGTAATAACTTGGTCTATTTTCTTGATATGGGGCTCATATTATTTTTCCATGAAGCTATCATGATGTCCTTCATCCTGAGATATGAAGAAACCTTCCATTGTGGTTATTTTGCGGTTGCCATGGCAACCAAATCAACAAGAACAACAGAAATTACACTTTTCCCCCACTTTCATGACTTTAACTCATATTCTAACTTAATATTACCAACTGAATGTTACCTATACCGACCCAATATGGCGTTATTACCGAATCTTTGTCAACAGAAGTCATTTTATCTATGATAACATGATCTGGGAAGATCTAGAATGGATTTGTGTACATTAATGTGTACAAAATGTACCGGTTTGAACATTTAGTGGGTGGGGGGGGGTGGGGGGGGGTGGGGGGGGGTGGGGGGGGGGTGGGGGGGGGTGGGGGGGGGTGGGGGGGGGGTTGGGGGGGGTGGGAGGGGGTTGCATGTGTCGTCTTGTCCAGTAGTACCCGCAGACACACCCCGGTGTTGCAAAACCGGGGAAAACAAACCACTATTATCGGCTGATAGATAAATAATACAATTAGGCCAATATCATATTTCAATTGGAAGGCTAACATCATGATGAAAATAAGTATAAAGATTGAAGCTGCAAAATCATTTCAGGAAGAATGAATCAGTCAATTCTGAGAGCAAAAACATATTCCTGGTTCAAACTACCACACGCATCCCAACCGCACATACCCCTAATCCACAAACCCCAACCCCACGTACACCAACCCCACATACCCCAACCCATCATTTCGGGAACAATGAATTACTTCTCAATTCTGAGAGCAGAAACGTATTCCTGGTTCAAAACTACCCCACAAACCCCTTCCCCAACCCCATATACACCAACCCCACATACCCCGACCAGACATATATATATGTTTGCTAAACTAAGATGTAAGATGTCACAAGGTGTGGCCAACTTGGGCTATAAACGCAATAAAAACTCATACTCAAACTCCTATCATCATCATTATTGAATCTGGTCCTCTATTTAGGGGTACTGAACCTTGCAGTTACTTAACCCTCCCACCACCATTTCTTCGTAGTTTTGCCAAAAATTTGCAAAAATTTATAAATATAAAAAATTGAAATGAGGTTTTAGTATGGTTACTCCTAGAATATTCTTTGTAAAGACAAATGGAAAGTAGGATGCAAAAGAGGATGTCATAACCTTTAATATGATACCAAACATGGGGTGCTTCAACTAGGATTTGTAAGAAAATAATTATTTTCATCAATTTTGAGCAATATTTTCTTGTGAGTGAATTTGGTGCTCTGGCCGCTTTAGCGGCCTGCTGGCAGTGGGACGGTTAATATGTTCAATTGCCCAATTTGGTAATGACAATGGCGCATGGTTAGCCTGGTTGGTCGTGTATCTTAGACTAAACGGTGTGCGGCATCTAGGCCCTGAGGAAGATAGGCCGCCTGATGGTCGGCCACCTGATTTTCAGCCCCCTGAGAATCAGTCCTCCGAATTTTCAGCCCCCTAATGATGGGCCCTCCTGATCTTATGCCCCCTGTACCTTATATACATATTCCAATGTCCACTCCTAAAAAGCAGGTTATGTATAGAATAGTGCAGGCTATCAAACACCCAGTAACCCAATGTCCGAGCTGGTTATGAAACCAATATTTAGATATATTTCTGGCTATTCAAACACCCAGTAACCCAACATCCGAGCAGGTTATGAAACCAATATATTTAGATATATTTCTGGCTATTCAAACACACAGTAACCCAACATCCGAGCGGGTTATTTACCACTTATTATCAAAATGCCCGATCCTGTGCCTATCAAAAGCCCTATCCCGTGCCTATTAAATGCCCGATCCTGTGCCTATCAAAAGCCCTATCCCGTGCCTATTAAATGCCCGATCCTGTGCCTATCAAACTTTCAACCATGTTGGATGTTGGGTGGGTGTTTGGGTGTCAGGTAGTGGATGTTTGGTAGGGTGTTTGGGTGTTGGGTGTTCATATGTTGGGTAGGTGCTCAGATGTTGAGTAGGTGTTCAGGTGTTGGGTGATTACATGTTGGGTATGTGTTCAGGTGTTGGGTGGTCGGGTGTTGGGTATGTGCCCGGAGGTTGGCTAGAGTGTTGGGTGGTCAGGTTTGGGTATGTGCTCAGATGTTGGGTAGGTGTTTGGGTGTTGGGTATTTGGGTGTTGGGTAGGTGTCCGGTGGTCGAGTGTTGGGTATGTGCCCGGAGGTCGGCTAGGGTGTTCGAGTGTTGGGTGGTCAGATGTTGGGTAGGTGTTTGGGTGTTGGGTGTTTGTATGTTACTATAATCTGCCTTACTCATTGAATTGTTGGACGTTAGGTGCTTGGTTGTTTGAATGGTACATCTAATCATAACCTGCTCAAAAATGGCCTTAATTCGGGGGGCTTAAAATCAGGGTGCCTATCATTAGGTGGCCGAAATTCCACAGGGCTTATCATCAGGGTGCCAAACTTCCTCAGGGCCAAACTTTAGGGGGCCAAAATTCCTCAGGGCCTAGCATCCTAGTACCAGATGAAACATGGGGGGAAGACACTACTTCTTCTTTGTTCTACAGTTAGGATCTGTATCTATGTATGAGATGTAACCTCC
Source organism: Harmothoe impar (assembly GCA_947462335.1). Classification (NCBI taxonomy): domain Eukaryota; kingdom Metazoa; phylum Annelida; class Polychaeta; order Phyllodocida; family Polynoidae; genus Harmothoe; species Harmothoe impar. Next base: position 61,955,628 of record OX381707.1, on the reverse strand, counting down.
CCCAGTCAAGTACCACAGCTGTGAGCCAGAGATGTCTGAAAAAAAGTGTCTCACCCCTGCTACTCAGGGTCGCTGACTTACTCCCATAGAGAAAGCATTAAGCCCCTGCAATATGTAAACGTTCAAGGCTAAGGGTTATCTACAGGCTTCCATAGGGTCCTATGCTTTAGCAAAATTTTAAATCATTGATTTTATGGGTTATAATGGGAATTTCTCTAAAAATCCAACGACATTTGATAGGAAAAAATGTGATTTAAGGGAGTGGTCATTATTTAACAACAGGAGGGGGATTGGTGGATTTTCGCGTAAGTTCGCAAATTTTCCGCCCCCCCCCAGAGGGGTCGGAATTCCCCCCCCCGACCCCTAGTTCACTGTAGTTGGCCACCATTTCCAGGGCAGTTAGTATGGGAAGTGGCTTATGTAAGGAATATAGGGCCGACAGGCAGTGACATCTTGCATTTAGTAGGGGTGGTAGTTTGGAGGTGGCCAGTTACTCCCATAGAGCGACTACCTCAGGGTTCAATCCCACCACAAACCTTTAGGTGGGGGAGGAGGGCACTGACTAGCATAATTTGTTGCCATGGCAACCAATATTTCTAGCAATAATGCCCCAAAATAAATGACAAAAAACTGTACAAAGAAAGTTTTTACAAAAAAAAAATCCAATTAACTAAATTTTTTCATGATTTTTTCCCCTAAAAATCAATTAAACAGGATAACATTTTGATAATTTTGTCAAATTTTGTCTCAGTTTCGAAAGGGCAGCATATAAAGGTACATTAGATCAGAGATGAATGGTTTGGGTTCGGTGGAGACTATATACCAGATAGCAAGAATCCAGAATATCTAAGGTTTGAACCTTTTTTAAAGAAAACTATGGAGTGCTCAAAATAAGCCAAAAATAAGGCTTCTGTTCGGAAACTGGTACACACGGTTGGGGCAGTGTACCAGTTACCGAACAGGTTGCCATGGCAACACCCAATAAGAATTAAATTATGATTCTATATTGAATTGATTTGTAGTCACATATAAATACATTTTGGTACATTATTTATCATTTTGATTATAGTTTGCTTATATTAGAGACCTTAACAAAAAAATTATAAGTAATTTGATTTTTACAAGCCCAAATAGCCAATTGAAGCCCTGGAAGAAATATTAAAAGATGGATAAAATGTGATCTAGTGGACCAATCTGAATGAAAATGATACTATAAATAGGTCTTACTTATATCCAAACAATACCATGAAAAAGGGTTTCATTGATGACCACATGTAGTGCCAGGGGGGCTAAGCAGGTTAAAGTGTTCGGAAACTGGTACTGTTCGGAAACTGGTACATCTACTGATGCAGGACTTGAGTGCATGGAACTCTAGACGCGGGCCTTGGGTGGATGGAACTCCAGACTTAGGTGCATGTTAGGAGTAGGATGTGGGTGGATCTCTGATTGATCTGGTTGGGTGGAACTTCAACGGTCAAGATCTCGTTGAGCGCAAATCTAGAGGTGTTGGGCGGAACACCATGAGGTAGCTAGGATGTGGGAGGAGATCCAATGGGTGGGGAACTGGTTAGGTGGAACTCCAAGTGCTGGGATCTAGTAGGGTGGAACTCAGAGGGTGAAGATCTCACTGGGTGGCTTGCTAAACACCCTGCTCTGAGGGTGGGCGCTTTTGCCTTGCTAAAAGAGTTCCACCCTACCCAAAATCAGCACGCCTTGCACAGCCAAGGCTGGCAATAGCCTGGGCTCCACTAGGGCGGCACAGATAGCTGCGAAACGAAGCGATCTTTTTTTGTGTTTTGATTTGCACGTTTCGCCTCATTTCGCTTCATTTCGCAGCAGTGTCGCCCTAAGTATCGCCAGAAGCAGGGCGACATCCAGGGCGACACTGAGGCGAAATGAGGCGAAATGAAGCGAAATGTCCAGAACAAAACATTAAAAAGATCGCTACGTTTCGCAGCACCCTGTGCTGCTCTAGTGGAGTCTGGGCTTATGGGCCTGACCACATAGAACCACAAGCTCCACTAGTAGATGTGTTAGGGTTAAGCCCCCCCCCCCAATGACTGAGGAGGGGGGGGGCTGAATATGTTTGGGCCCCCCAAAAATGTTCCAAGACCTGTAATATAATACACACAATTTCCAATCCTTACCTCTCTCATGTAGGGAAAAGTGGGTGCAGAGGGGGCTGGGCCCCCAAATCAGAACTAAAAGGGGCTCAAATACTATATGCATAAAAACCGATACTTAAAGCTGGTTGGAGTGGGGCCCTCCCCCAATAAAGATTTGCTTCCTACGCCTCTGCTGGAGTTCATCTATGAACACCCCCTGTCAAAAAGAGCAAACAAGCTGAGAAAACTCATTAAATGGAAATGGGAACAGAAACCGAAGACAATCATCCCGTTCGGGATGAACATAAGGGAAAATCGCTTTGGCTAGACTCAAAACAAAAAGCAACCTCATTTTTTTTCCCAACGCTGAAATCTACATTTATGAGCATCTGATTTGATTATTATTTTTATAATTAGACCTGATGGACGCCCTGCTGGATAAACCATCAGTACGGGAGGACTATCAATTATAGATTGATACCTGAGTCGACCCCAGAAGCTACGTCTTCAAATAAATCAGATTGTCAAGTCCTATATAATAGGCTCACCAATGACTGGTGACCCCCCCACCAACCAACACCTGATATATTTAAATCACAAAGGTCAAATAAAATGTGATATATCATATGCATTGATATGTGTAAGATTGGATATATTCACCTCTCTGCAATACACCTGATGAAGCTGTGAACAGCTGAAACCATTCAGAACTCTACTCAACTGACATGCTGACTCAAACATTGGTACTAGATATTTTGAAAATATTTGGCAATTACAAATATTCTCCTGTGTTGGAGACTAGACCTATCCCTATGGGTCTAACTAAGAAATTTCCTTTTAGGAAATCTCTAGTACACAATTTCGAAATTGTTATTTGTAATAGAAACACACAAACATGGGGCCAAATGTGTGGAACTGACCTGTTTTCCTCCATTGGACCAATGAGTGAGCAGCAAACCATGTCAAGTTGGGGTCATGTGTCTTGGCAATCCCGGTGGAGCGGGAAAGACAAATCTGGTTTAGTTCTGAAATAGTAGTGGCAGGGTGCACACCTCCTCGTCTCGTTACTCTCCGATATGTCAGTTAATTGCCTGTCAAATTACTATGTAAAAGGATTCACTCTCTTAAGACTTCATAATGAGGTCATTTTGATGTATTAACATGAATATTACCATGGGGGAAAAAAAATTTTATGTAGTAGTTAAACCACTACTAGACCGCTGTACGTAGGATAATGGCGACAGTCTAGGCTGATCACGAGTAGCAGACGAGTGTGCTCAGCCGTGACTAAGCCATTATACTTAGTACAGGGGTCTGGTGTGGTTTAACTAACTTATGCCACACACTGAATTTGTGTGTTTTTCTCACCTTTTGTACCTCATATTTAAACCACGGTGCTGGCTTAGAACAATAGAGTTCGCACCTTGGTTATATTGCATACCCTGGTTTAAAACAGATAGACAATGGTTATGAAAATGTATGTAGATTAACCACAGCTTGCTGGTAGGGCGTCTTGGGCTTTGCCCTCGTCTGGCCCCACCAGCAAGCTGTGGTTAACTCTACATACCTCTTAATAACCATTGTCTACCTATTACATATATATGTATATATATATATATATATATATATATATATATATATATATATATATATATATATATATTGTAAGGATATCAGAAGCCTAGCATAGAAGACACGACAGCCATCCGTAAAGGGTTACCAAGTGATCCTTTATTCATGAAGTCCAATCTCTATCTGATGAGTACAGAGTCAGCCCCGACTTATATACCCCCCAGCGTCTCCATTCTCGGCCGAGAATGTGCTCATTCTCGGCCGACACCCATTCCCGGCCGACATGCATTCCCCCTCTAATACAACAAGCAACTAAGCCCAATCTGACTAAAGTATCGCAATAAAGCCAGAAGGCTGAACAGGAAGTTTCTATTAGTGGCCTACTTTTTACTTTTATCCCATTATTACAAGGCACCAAGGGAGGACTGAGTCCACTACTCCCTGGTCGATCTACCAGACATGTTAAAGCTAAATGCCAGGGGCTGAAACCACTGCCTGGCTCAGTAGGGTACTTGGTCAGTATGGCCTCTGGTTTGTCCCGGTGCATCTCCACCACGCCCCAGTGCATCTCCACCACGTCCCGGTGCATCTTCACCACGTCCCGGTGAATCCCCGACCCCTCTCTGTGCATCTCCTCCACTTCCTGGTGCATCTCCACCATGTCCTGGTGCATCCCCAACCCCTTTCGGCGCATCTCCTCAACTTCCTGGTGCATCTCCAACCCCTCCCAGTCCATCTCCGACCCCTCTCGTGCGAGGTGCATCTCCGACCCCTCTCGGTGCATCTCCGACCCCTCTTGGTGCCTCTCCAATACATCCCGGTGCATCTCCGATCCCTCTTGGTGCCTCTCCACCACGTCCCGGTCCAGCGATTCCAATGGTTTTCCTCTCGCCACCCAGCGCCCTGGTCCATCCCCCAGTGAGTCCAATGTTTTTCCTCTCGCCGTCCGGCGCCCTGGTCCATCCCCCAGTTTTTCCAATGGTTTTCCTCTCTCCGCTTGGCGCCCTGGTCCATCAACCAGTGATCCCTGGTGCATCTCCACCACGTCCCGGTGCATCTCCACCACGTCCCGGTGCACCTTTGAACCCTCTCGGTGCATCTCCACCACATCCCGCTGCATCTTCGACCCCTCTCGGCGCATCTGCACCATGTCCAGTTGCATCTCCAACCCCTCTTGGCCCATCTCCACCATGTCTCGGTGCATCTCCGACCCCTCTTGGTGCATCTCTGACCCCTCTTGGTGCATCTCCACCACGTCCCGCTGCATCTCCTACACCTCTCGGTGCATCTCCACCTCGTCCCGCTGCATCTCCGACCCCTCTTGGTGCATCTCTACCACGTCCCGGTACATCTCTGGTCCCTCTTGGTGCATCTCCGACCCCTCTCGGTGCATTTCCACCACATCCCGGTGCATCTCCACCACGTCCCGGTGCATCTCACCCACGTCCTGGTCCATCTCTGACCCCTCTCGGTGCATCTCCGACCCCTCTTGGTGCATTTCCATCATGTCCTGCTGCATCTCCGACCCCTCTCGGTGCATCTCCACCACGTCCTGGTGCATCTCTACCACGTCCCGGTGCATCTCCACCACATCCTGGTCCATCTCTGACCCCTCTCGGTGCATCTCCGACCCCTCTCGGTGCATCTCGGATCCCTCGCGGTGCATCTCCACCACGTCCTGGTCCATCTCTGACCCCCCTTGGTGCATCTCCGACCCCTCTCTGTGCATCTCCGACCCCTCTCGGTGCATCTCCCCCATGTCTCGGTGCATCTCCGACCCCTCTTGGTGCATCTCTGACCCCTCTTGGTGCATCTCCAAAACATCCTGCTGAATCTCAGACCCCTCTTGATTGATTGATTGATTGATTTGTTTAACGTCCAGACGTACATCAAGTACCTCACGGGACATCTCAAGTTGGCAAGGAGTCATCCACAAATAGTGGTAGTCTGCCTTGCAGTAGTAGGACAGATATTTATATGCTGCTTGCCCAATACAGCAGTGACCGCATCTATGGATGATCGAATCTATGAAATGAATGACCGCATCTATGAGGTGAGGGAGAAAACCGCTACCGGGGCACGTCCCCTACTCTTTTCGAAGGATAGCAAGTGTTCTTTTATTTGCCTGGTCCTAGCTACCTGGGCTAGTACCATAGTAGACAGGGCCAGACAAACCACGGCCTTTGATATCTCAGACGTGGTTCACTGAGGAGGAATCCCATGCCAGACCACCAGCAAGAAGGCCCGGGCCCGTGCATATGGGCAGCGGTTGCCAAACAGCTTACGTGACTGATCACAGCAGTAAGGCACGAGACCCCTCAAGTTTTGTCGCCTTTTACGAATCCGGTATGCCCATTGGTATTGTGGAAGGCTCCCGATGAAGTTATTCTACTCCTTCATGCCCCCATCATGAAGGTCCCCACTAACACAGGGGGATAGACCCCTCTTGGTGCATCTCTACCACGTCCCAGTACATCTCTGGTCCCTCTTGGTGCATCTCGGACCCCTCTCGGTGCACCTCCACCACGTCCTGGTCCATCTCTGACCCCTCTCGGTGCATCTTTGACCCCTCTCGGTGCATGTCCACCACATCCAGCTGCATCTCCACCTCGTCCCGCTGCATCTCCGTCCCCTCTCGCTGCATCTCCGTCCCCTCTCGCTGCATATCCACCACGTCCCGGTGCCTCTCCGACCCCTCTCGGTGCATCTCCGCCACACCCTCCTGTACGATCCCTGAGATGCAGCCCCAATCTCGGCCGAGATGCAGCCCCAAACTCGGCCGATATGTAGGCCCAATCTCGGCCGAGATGTAGCCCAACCCCGGCCGAGATGTAGCCCCAATCTCGGCCGAGATCGCCCAACACCCTCCTGTACGATCCCTGACCTGCTAGCATCGTCCGACGGCCGCCAGCATAGTCCAACACATCCCTGGGTCATCCTCAGCCTGCCAGATTCGTGCACCACATTCCAGGATTGTCCAAAATCCTCCCATCGTCTCCCTTCTCGGCCGAGGATGTGCCCATTCTCGGCCGATGTCCAATCTCAGCCGACATCCGATCTCGGCCGAGCCCCAATATCGGCCGACATGCCCCAAACTCGGCCGAGATGTAGCCCCAATCTCGGCCGAGATGTAGCCCCAAACCCGGCCGAGATGTAGCCCCAATCTCGGCCGAGATGTGGGATTGCCGTGCCCGCTACTTCTTTGTGTGTAATCTGCCAGCATCGTCCGACAACCTCTTGTGTAGTCCCTGTCCTGCTAGCATTGTCCGACAGCCACCAGAATCGTCCGAGTTCCTCCAGTACCACCCCCAAACTGCAAGGATCCAACAGCCGCCAGACTCGTCCTACATCGTCCTGCGTGTGCCCCGACCTGCCAGCATCGTCCGACGGCCGCCAGCATCGTCCGACACCCACCTGTACTAGCCACGACCTTCTTGCATCATCCACGGCCTGCCCACCTCGTCCTGCACATTCCTGCACCACTCCCCACCTCACAGCATCGTCCGGTGGCTGCCAGCATTGTCTGAGATCTTTCTGTACCATCCCCGACTTCCCAGCGTCGTCCGACGGCCGCCAGAATCGTCCGACTTCCTCCAGTACCATCCCTGACCTGCTAGAATCGTCCGACGGCCGCCAGCCTCCTCCTACATCATCCAGTACGGTCCCCGTCCTGCTAGAATCGTCCGACGGCCGCCAGCCTCGTCCGAGTCCATCCAGTACGGTGTCCGACCTCACAGCATCGTCCGATGGCCACCAGCACACCACCGTCCACTGTAGTAGCACATAAGCAAGACCAAGAAGTCTGCTACTCCTCTCCCTTCTGCCCAGGTGAAACCTGCTGCCGTCCATCACAATGTCGTCTTGTTTCTCACCCTGTGGAATCCTGCCATCCATCCTTAACTATCTGCTGCTTCTGCATCCCCCCGATCCATATCCATGGGTCCGTATTTTCCTTTTGTTCACCGCTGTCACCAATGTAAGGATATCAGAAGCCTAGCATAGAAGACACGACAGCCATCCGTAAAGGGTTACCAAGTGATCCTTTATTCATGAAGTCCAATCTCTATCTGATGAGTACAGAGTCAGCCCCGACTTATATACCCCCCAGGGTCTCCATTCTCAGCCGAGAATGTGCTCATTCTCGGCCGACACCCATTCCCGGCCGACATGCATTCTCGGCTGAGAATGCGTCCATCCTCGGCCGACAGCACCCTCCTGCCCGCTACAATATATATATATATATATATATATATATATATATATATATATATATATATATATATTTATATATATATATATATTTATACATATATATATATATATATACAGTCAGGCCATTTCTTTTGTTCTGTCGACCAAGTGTGGTATAAATAAGCCTTAAAGGTGCTAGCTGGGACCGTGCTATGTTAATCTTAGAGTAGAGCACGTAGTTCATCATTGTGCCAATAAACTGTTCTACTGGAATCCCAGATTATATTTTACTTTACAAATTTTATACCAGAGGGCAATATTAAGTGAACCAGGATTCTGTTTCTCCACAAATATATGGACGTCCGTATATATTTGCGGGGCTTCACAAATTAATCGAATGTGTATTCCACAAATTTGTGGATGTCCGCAAATTTCGTTTTCTAGTATTTAAGCATACAAATTTATACAGACCTCCGTACATATTTGCGGACATCCATATATATTTGCGGAGCTCCATAAATATATTTGCGGACGTCCGCAAATTTGTGGAGAAACAGCATCCAGGTGATCTTGACCCCAATCCAAGTGACTCTTCAGTTGTGGCTGTAAACAAGGCCCCATGCCCACCAAAGGCCACCTAGTAGACTGCAGGTAGTATTAAGTGTGCTGAGAGCCTTCAAACATACATCATAAAAGTGTTTCTAATTTTAACACATAAATTTACCCAAACACATTAAAGTTTAACACTTTCACTCAACTTCAGCATCTCAGCACTTTCTTTTGTCAGCAGGTGCAGGGATATGGCCACTGGTGATGGATGGGCCTACAAATGTGAAACAATATAGTGGGCATGGCCAGTTTGGCTGGCTCACTGGAATATTCTGGACAGCACTATCTACTCATTATTGTTGACATCATCTAAATTATCATGGATGTTAAACAAAATTGTGGGTACTGTATTTGAGTAAGGAGAGCCTGTATATGGGCGAGAGTCTGTAGAAGGAGTAGGAGAATAATACCAGTGGGCTAGCCAAACTGCCCACCATTTTCACTGATGTAGATCGCCCATCACTGGTGGCCATATCCCTACACATGTTTATTGCAGAAAATTTTTTAGATCTTGCCACCAATATGTTTGGGTGAGAGTGTTTGAAGTATACTGTAAATGTAGATATTTTCGCTGGTATAAACTTTGGCCAAAAAAACACAATTTTAAGTGTATTTAAATTCGCTTATTCCAGAAATTTGGCGCTTTATTTCATTCTGTATTAATTTTCATGCTGGACATATTTTCGCGGATTTCGCAATTGCCCAGTGGCAATTAACAACTCCAAAGATAAGAATCAATGATTAAGATATCATTAACAAATTAGAGGTAATAATTGAGCTATGACACTATCGCAGTACAGCAAAATAAATAAGAAATTGATAGTTCTTGTACTGCACTGTGTTGCTTACATAAACAGTTTTGATCTGGTTTATTGAGGACCACCTACATGTTGGTAGGATGTATAAAATGGTCAATGTTGATGTAGCATCAGTGTACACATCCTGGTCTATTCTCATATATACATACACACACATGTATGTTTACCGGATTACAGGATTAGGAGTGCTGCCATGAAATGTCTATGATTTTTTTTTCAATTTCAATTTTTTTTTGTGGTTATCTCAGAGTTTCAGTAGTCTATAGCAATGGTAGTATGGTCTGATATTCTGCTAAAGCTGCTCTCTCAGTGAGATAATATCTGAGTTTGGCTAACTTGATAATTCTTTTTGGTACTCTGGTAATACTTTTCATGAAAGGATGTCAAAGAAGCAGTGGAATCAGTACACTGATATAAAGTTACAACCCCTTTCAGTGATAACCTTATATTATTCCAATCATTAAATGACACCACACTTATGAAGCTCATCAGGTTATAACAGCGCTCTGGAATTTCGAGAGTATCCGCAACAGTTGGTGACATGATTTGTGACTTTTCTCTACTAACCAGTAAAATATGCAAGTAAACAGATAGCTAGAGACTGTATTATGGCAGCTGTGGACATTAAATGTGCATACCGGTCCGTACTGGCAAATTCGAATTGTAGAACTATGCAAGAGTTTATATGGAATGTGGCTTACAAAGAGAGAGAGTAGTTTAGACTTCTGAGTAGTTAAGACTTACGACGATGAGTTCAATAGGCTGGATTGTACACTATCCGAGGAATTTGAAAATGTGAACATTATGCCAAGAATTAGAATTTGGCTGGGTTAATATCCCATGGCATTTTAATAGTTAGGGGAGGGTAAGGAACTTCCCTAGGCAGATTATTGATCAAAGAAGAGAGGAATCAGCTTGGTCTAAAGTGCTGGCTTATATGTGGTAAATAGCTCACCAGTATTAAATGGGGGAGGGGGGCATTTTCTCCAGTATACAGTGTGATAATTTTACCTTGATGTATTTCGATCCATCAAACACAGGTCTTAGTGTTAGTTATATGGGTATGGACCACTAAATTCGACATGGCGACATGGCCTTTTCTTAAAATCGACATTCGACATGGAGCTTAGTGACATGAGGAAAAAAATAAGTGACATGACACAGGGTGTTTCTTAAAATCGACATGGGACAAGACATGTTCTTAGCAGCGACATGGGAGATGGGAATTTAAGTGACAGGCGACATAGCTATTTCTTAAAATCGACATGCGACATGGGGACCCCCCATCCAGACCCCCAGTTATGGGAATGAGTTGGTACAGGTTACTGTCAGATGGGGAGAAAGTTGAGTCTCACATGGGATATCACCAAAAGACACCCTCATGTGATTATCACATGACAAGGGAGAATTGTTATGACAGTCAATTCTTGTTTTACCTTGCTGGTGTGGAGGGATTGGTGGGTGGAGGGATATTAGGTTCATGCTTCTTCTTTCTATATACTAGATAGGTTAAATTATCTACAACAATCTCCCATAATTGACTGTTTTGGGTCTGGGATAAGAAACTATTGGTCATATCAATTAAAGTTAGATGTCCTGGCAAAGTGTGAAGGATGATAATGCCTTATCAATTTTGTCCATGAACTAATACTTCCATGGATTATCAGTCACACCTCACTAATAATGAAAGGTTGTAAAGACTTTACTTTGGATGAGTTATTATATCAGACCAGCAGCTCCGCTGCCGGCGATAGTGGCGCCGGAAATTCGTGCACAGCGTTCATCTGACCTAGTACACACTGAAAACCTCAGAGTCGTCATTTTGACAATACTAAAACTGACAACTTTAGGTAGTGAAAGTGACCACCTTAGGTCGTCATTGTGACTACCCATCTGAGCCATTCAGACCAAAGTTGTCATAATGACGACCTTAGGTAGTCACAATATTTAGGTAGTCAGAACGACGACCTTAAGGTTGTTAATTTAGGTATTGTCCATTTAAAGACCTAAAGTCATCAGTAGTGACAACTCTCAAGTCCTAGGTTGTCCCAATGACTACCCTATGGTACATAATTCTATTCCTCACTTGCTACTTATGGCACACTACTGCCACCTGGTTTTAACATTTTGCATAACTATATCTGTCTTGAGATATACACTGGTGACAGGGAGCAGAGTGGTCTCTATACCTTTGGGGCCATCATTCTCACCCATTGGCAACTTATTTATAACAAGTAATGCTACTTAGTTCAATCAAGACTACACCAAATATGTGAAAAGGATGTCTCTCATTAAGAAGTGAACTAATTAGAGACTATTTTCATACACCATTCTCCACTCCATCTGTCATTATTCATTATGACTACCTAGGTCGTCATAATGACTAGGCTCCTTGCTCTGGGGTCTCATAGAGGGTAATCCCGCAGAAAACTGAGAGTCATATACGATTCTGGTCAGAAGTGAATACTGCAGGAGCACTGAATGGTCCATAAATAATTTGGAAATGATGCCAATATTATGAAAACCTACACACATGCTGCTGAATGTCTGCCAATTTCAATCAAATAATAGGAAAGGGATTCTCAGTGAGTTTCCATTTTTTTCAAAGGCTAGATTGGGAATTAGTGGAAATGCAATTTATTCAGTGCAAATTCAGGCGAAATTCAGGTGGTTTTACGATACAGACCAGTGTTCTGATTTTCCGTGGTCAGTAGCTAATTTTTGTGGGAAATGTTTTGAAGAAAGGATGTATCTTTCAGGTCAATGGTGATTTTCAGAAATTGTAAATGTCCTGATTGCAGTTATCGGGTTTTCCGCTATATTAAAGTATATAGTAGAAGCATTTCCTTCTCTGAGACCTAAAGCAAAAGGGCTATTACCATGGAAAAATTAAAAGCCCCTCAAATTGATTTCTTTTGCACTGGTTATGTACAGAATAATTACTTCTGCCAAATTTCATAGAAAATTTATGACCAGGTCCTTGAAATGTGGAAAAAAGGAAGGAAATTCACATTAATATTGCTGTCGGAGGGTCCCCGGGGCCGAGCCGCAAGTTGGTTTCAGTTTATGGCCACTGGGGGTAATTCAGAGTAATTTGATATGTCTTATTTATTTTTTACCTTAGTCCCAATAGCACAGGTATATCAAAATTGTGTAGTAGCTACAGTTTGTAACCAGTCAAGGGCATACAGGAAGCAAGCATTGATACCCTTTGAAGGATGATCGGCGAGCATTTAGTTAGAGGATGGCACCGCAAATGGCATATTTGCTACTACAAGGGCCCCCACCACCGTATTTTTTTAAAGTGTACTTTCTAAAAATCGTGAAGAAATGTAGAAAAACATGAGTCAATGGCCTTTCAATATACTCTGAAGATTCAATCCTGGCATGATGTGCGAATAATGTATATTTTTATGGTAATTTTCAGGTATTTTTCCATAATTTTTTGACCTTATGAACAGAAATCTATAGTATTGGCACATGTATCACATAGAGGTATTCCATGCAAAGATCCATGTTGGATTTGATGGTCCTAGAGGTACTTCTTGCTATGAAAATGGCAAAAACATGGAGCCGGGGGCCCTCTCGGCCCTAGGTGGGAAATCAGGGTGATTTTGGGCCTGGCTTTGTCCCGGAAACCTCAGCTTATCTTGGTATAGGGGAGCCCAAGGGACATAAAACTTTGGGGCCTATCTGTAAACATGTATTGGGTCATAGAAATAACAATTATAGGTAATAGAACGCCACATCCCACTAATAGTAGGTCTCATAGAGGGTAATCCCGCAGAAAACTGAGTCATATACGATTCTGGTCAGAAGTGAATACTGCAGGAGCACTGAATGGTCCATAAATGATTTGGAAATGATGCCAATATTATGAAAACCTACACACATGCTGCTGAATGTCTGCCAATTTCAATCAAATAATAGGAAAGGGATTCTCAGTGAGTTTCCATTTTTTTCAAAGGCTAGATTGGGAATTAGTGGAAATGCAATTTATTCAGTGCAAATTCAGGCGAAATTCAGGTGGTTTTACGATACAGACCAGTGTTCTGATTTTCCGTGGTCAGTAGCTAATTTTTGTGGGAAATGTTTTGAAGAAAGGATGTATCTTTCAGGTCAATGGTGATTTTCAGAAATTGTAAATGTCCTGGTTGCAGTTATCGGGTTTTCCGCTATATTAAAGTATATAGTAGAAGCATTTCCTTCTCTGAGACCTCTGGGTTTTCAGTGCACTGCACTGTGGGAATGCCTCAGCCTATCGCAAATAGGCTCTGTATGTTGTGAAAATTTCCCTAGCAGATGTTTGGTCTCTTGTTTTCTACAGTTGAACACAGAGAGCAGGGTGGAGAGTGAGCAGAAGAAATGCGTTCTTGGGTACGCTCCTGATTTCCCTGTTGTGAGTGAGTGAGTAATGGATGTTTAACGCCATTTCGACAACTTTTCCTGTTGTTGTTTAATAATCAAAATAAGAGAAAACGTGAGAAAATGAACGCTGCTTGTCAATGCACACTGGCACAACTTTATTTTCAAAAAATAGAAAAACAGAACAAGACTTTAAAACAATACCAATTCCCATAGGCTGAGTGGTATGTTTTAAAGTCTGATTTATATATACATCTTCAGATATTGTATGTCTTAAATGGCAAATAATTGACAACCACTCTACCTCAGGATGTCTTCAAGCTTATAGAGTATGTGACTACAATCAGAGATATATTTAGGGTCCATGGTCTGTGCAACCAATGCAGTATTACCACATGGGCACAAGATCAATACCAAACCTCTATGTACGAATGCTACATAATCATTTACCAAACCATTTTATATCAATGACAATTAGTAATTTGTTAAGTACCTTCCACATAAAGCGTTAATGGAAAAGAGCACATTTTCCGTTCATGGATTTTACAGTTTAAGACTTTTTATATCTAATATTCACATTTTGTGGACGTGTCTGGCATACAATACATCGTCGTATGAGCCCATTTCATATCCTTTTGTGCAATATAAATGAACCACTGACACTACTCTGAGCAACATACTGAGATAGAGGTACTTGTCAAATGTCCTTGTGTTAAGACTTGAATGCTGCCACATAATAACTGAACCTTTTATACTCTTCTCTACCAACTATGACAGATGAATATCATAATACTACAACACTAACTTTATACAATATCAACATCAACAGATAGGGTTCTACTATAACATATATTTTTCTACATCGCATAGCTCGGGAACATCTCAACTGTATGTGTACACTGACTAGCCCCAATGAAAATAAAAATATTTTACATATTTGCCAGAAATATGGCATTGGGTCAGATAGGACCTTCAAAAAACTGACAATAATAATGGTACATGTATATGATTTCCAACTGGTCCATGGACCTGATTAACAAGTATGAGGGTATGTTAACAATATATAGCTTCTTTCTGTAATGCCAAGGCTTTGTGGGCTATGTTAGAGGATTTCTGTTTACACTGTATAAGGGCCGTTTCACCACTAGGGTTATGTTCTATACCAGATAGAACAATCAGATATTTTACATTCATTTATATCAGTGCCACTTACCACACATCACATCACCATTGATTTCAGTACAGACATTTAAGTATTGCTCAGATGGGATTTGAGAAAATACATATCATACATGTACAATCGACTGCTAGACTTGGACAAACTCCACGACAAACACATGGTTGTTTTTAACCCCTGAAGGGCAATGTCAGGATGGAATTGATGTATTCTACCTACCATGCACAACATCGACTAATATTAGTAGCATATAAACCTTGTGAATTGTAATACCCAATACGCCCCTGCCAATTTGGTGCCATACACAAGAGCACCAGCTTTAAATCACTAAGTTATTCTGTCATGGAAGCAATACCACTGAGCCTATACAGAATGCCACGCAAGTATTGCACAACTGTGCTAGGGTCTCTTGAACATTTGAATTGAGCCTGAGCCAATGCATTGTAACCATAACTTAGGTCGACTTCTTAGGTTATATGGCTATATACGTTGGAATATTGATCTGACAATCAACATAAACTCCTTTGTATTTAGCATAACAAATGCCATTCCATGGGGCCAGTGTGGATCATATTGCTTACCAGAGTGGTAAATATTCACTTTGTCCCAGTCAAGGTTGTATCACTAGTTATGTATTCATATACTGTAACAAAAATTGGATTCAAGTAGTTGAGCCTCTATATAACACCAATTCATCAACTATTTTGAATGAGTTAATGTCAGACATAAGTAGTTTAAAAATGAATATATTTCCAATCTTTGAGGCTTATTAAAGAAATAGTAGATTGTCCATTTTAACCAGCCATTGGACTTCATCTTTCCCGCAATAGGGTCTTGAAAATCACATCACTACAGATATCATTATAATACACTGTACATTCACCTTTAAATCATACCTCAGATAAACCAATAATCAAACTGATATTAATAGTTCAGCAGTCTTGTAAGAAGTACCTTAAGGGAATTTCCAATTTCATTTGCTCCCATACAAACATTAAAAAGAAAAACCCCAATTTTAAGTTTAATGATTTAAAGCAGACTAAGCTGAATGGGACTCTGTTGGGAGATCAGCACAGCAGTACACTTTAAAAAAATAGAGATAATGCTTACCATACCTTTTTAGTATGTATACCTTTACATCAATGTAAGTAGAACTTCTATGAGATCTTGACATTATCTGTGCTAATACCAGCTTCAAACAGAGAAATACCAGATTAGCTCGGATGCTAATAATCACAATTAGCATTGGTCATACAGTAATACAAGACAACATTGGCAAGGGCAAACAATTTCAAGTAACAATAAAGTAGTTCTCATTGGTAATATCAGTATTTCCTACACCCACAGAGAGTATGAATCTCCTGTACAATATGTACTACACAGTGACTCTAGCTACAAACTTACTATATGGAAATAAAATTCAACTGGTACTATACTTCCCACTGTGTACTTACATTGTAAGCAAAGGCCAAATGTGATCAATCTTCGCTGCAAAGGAACTTCTTTAGACACATACATCCCAGTCGATCTCAAAGGTGATTCTATTCACCAACAATTTTCTTTCGTAAGAAAAATAAATCTTGTAGCTGCACAGAAATAATATATATTTTACAAGTAACCAGATTGTCAGCAGGGAAACCAAATCATTGTATATTTTCACCCTAATTGAGCTAGTTTATAGAAGGTCACTGTGTGCTCAATAAAGCAATCTCGATCAGAATATATTCATTTTGAATCCATTGTTACGGTGACTCGGTGGTACATACGAAAATATCACCTGGTTTTAATGACCGATTGCGCTCTGTGCCAACAACTCATTAGGTAGCAATGTTAAAACTACATTTCAGTTCATCATTAAGATTGACTACCTCTTATATATCAGATAGGCATTCAATCTTGAGTAAATACATGGCTCCCTGTGTTGATATCTGTGGTGATGTGTTTTCGATGCGTGTTCTCAGTCGCTGTACATGGTTCGGGAGATCCTTCACCGCTCTCTTATCCCGCTCGTCCAGGACCTCCGCCGGCTTGTCCAGCTCACGCTTCCAGAGGGGATACCTCAGTTTGGCTGTAAGGAGAAAATGTTTAGTTAACATCATATTTTTTCACTCAAAATAGCATTTCAATGAGTACACATATATCATCTAGAGATGCAACTCTCTATGGTCGGCAAAATGTGAGAAGTCTGAAGATTTTTTAGTAAACTTTCTGTAGAAAATTAACATGGTTTGATACAGAAATTTCAGCAAAAAAGTAGGAGTTCCTGCAAAAATACGAAACGTGGTATCTGTCTGAGCTTGGGGATACCTCCGATAGTCTTCTAACAGGGATGAAAATGACTAATCTAAACAAAACTTGAAATGTTCAAAATTAGGCCTCTAAATTTCTGGGAAACTTGGGAAGACTTTCATCCCTGCTCTAATACACCTAAAAATAGAGTCACACTTTTTTGTACGGCCCTTCCCCTAACATCGTGCAGCTGACACGTATAACTTCCTCCTGTTCAATGTCACAAAATTACGACACCACATTGCACAAGCCATAGGAGGATGAGGAGGTATTCAAAAAGTGGTAGGTTAAAGCTGACATCCTGATTTACAACCCACGCATGAACTATCCACAACCAAAGGTTATCACCTTGTAACATCAGGGATGTAAGTTAGGAGGGGTAAAAAAACAGGAAGTGCTCCCGGCCAGCAGAACGCCCCCAGCCCGGTCTCTTTGACCCTCCTGGAATGTTCCCAGTGACTCACTGGGAAGACTCCAGGAGGGCTAAGAGACCGTCCAGGGGGTATTCTGCTGGCCGGGAGCACTGCAGGGGAGGCCGGGAGGGCCTCAGGAGCACTGGGGCAGCCGTTCTGCTGGCCGGGAGCATTGCAGGGAGGGCCAAATATATTGGAATATAGATAAGTTCCCCAAAGTGAAATTCCAGGAATTCCTGGAATTCCAGGAAGACTAACATCCCTGTAACATACCCTCAAGGATATTATGGTTCAGTTATATTTTAAGCTAGTCCTGTAACTTATCGGCTCTAAATTTTAGGGAATATATTCCTAAACTCAGTTGTGAATAATTAGAGTGCTCCTTTTTATTTCATGTACTGTACTCATGAGATACATCAAAAGAATACGTTATACGTTTTAGTTATGTAATTTGATGACCTTATAAACCGTGGTTACATAACATCTCCAAATTCTCATTGAAGGTATCTATTCATTGCAGAATAGGTCGTTGATCACGCTAAATAATGAGCTATGGACGTTTTTGTGAGACCGCCGGGAGCCAAATTTCAATTGTTTTCTTAATAAACATTAAATATTTACAGGCATCCATTAGCATAAGTGAGTCATACCAACGACGAATAGTCAATGGTTTAACTCTTCAATAAATATTTCTATATATCCCATCTTTTTAGTCCCACTCAAACTAAGTTTTTTTTATACAATGCCACAAATCAGTGGGGGTGGATGTAGTCCTACTTAGTGCTGACATATGTTTATTTAGTTGGTTGGTGTTGTAGGCAGCCTTATTTATCAGGTTAGTGTACAGTTCTCTACTATAAAAGCAGAGCACACCAGGAACTGCTTACCACAATACAGGAACTTTCCAGAACGCTTAAAGTAGCCCATACAAAGTGTACTAGACAGAATGAATACTAAGATAGAACGCGGGAATTTACCATAACTCGGCAACATGGTCGAAATACCTAGACACTGTAAGCGTACATTATTTCGCACTGTACATATTTTCGCGAATTTCTCAGATTTGAAAACATTTACGTACAACATGAATATTTATACAGTATTGAATCAATGGGCCAAATATCAGAAATCCGCAATTTAAATACAAGTGAAAATGTCCATTTTAGCAAAATCGCGAAAATTTATACATTCGAAAATATCTACTTTCACAGTACATGCATATTTAGCCAGATGAGCATGAATGAAATCTGCAAGGTAGCGCTCCACACCACCAAAACGATGGGTGCCAGTAGTAAAGGACTGGAGAGGAAACTCCCTGTTGCCACCCTTAATTAACCTGTCTAAGAAGATGAGTGAGTAGACCACTATAATTACCACAGACGCCCCAGTATTTACCCCCAGTACCAGGTACTGCATCTTGCGCAGTATACAGTTTCCTACACATGTTTACGTGTAAGTCAGGGATTTAGCGGTCAATGCCCCATTGTAGTGCGTCACCATTAGCATGACATTGACCAACAATGCAATAAATCCCTGTCAGGTTGACGTCCTCACAGTCTCAGGTATTTTTCATCACTAGGGACTTTTTTTCTCTTTGTGCGCTATACATACATTTTTTTCTTTCTTTTTTTTCCTAAGTTAATCGTTAAGTGTATAATTGCTTCTATTAAAAATCGTGACTTGCCTCCCCTTCCTAGAGTTAGTACATTTAACTTGTCTAATACTAGCCTGCACAAACATACCAAGGAGCGGCGTATTCATTGAGGGCATTCCTTAACTTGTAAACAGCCATTGTGCTACATATCGGTTTCGATTCATCACCCAGTGCTCAGAGGTCTCACTGCAGATCTATCTAAAGGGTAACAGTTCAGTGCGCTTGGCAAAGGTAGGTCGTCAATCTGCCTACATCAAGGAAGCAAAGGACTTCATCCAACCATGACCCTTGTTTGTTTCGCTTTTAAAATGCCCATCTCCCCTTGGCGAATGCCTACTTAAAACTCGTTTTCTCGCCAAGCAACTTTCAACATGTTATTTTAGCACAGTTGATATTTTCTTAATATATTCAGTATTTTAGTAAATCATCATGAGTGCCATAAAAGCTGATGGCGTTTCACCAAAGAAAGGAATACCCCGGTACACAATACACCATAGTTAAATGTATTCCTAACACTGCTGACACTGCTTTTTACAATGATTAATGTCCCCTTTTATACATTTTTTTGTCACCTGTCTCGCCCTCCGTAAAATGATTCCAATTGTATGACCATTCACTACCAAAAACTGTTTCTTATTCCTTTGTGTCTTTTCAAAGAACAGGATGACTCACCCAGTTATTAGAGCAGAAAGCTTTTTCCATCTCGTGATCTTTTATTTATTAATTTTTTTTATTTATTCTCATCGCCTTTCATGGGGATGTTTTTCATTAAATAAAAGTTTTCTTCTTCCTTGTCAGACCGGTACATGTGACTTCTTTTTTACAGAATCATAATCATCAACAGTTTGGTGAGTATTATTTCCTATCTTCAGTTCACTTTCCCTTTGTCTGGGCGAATGGTTTTGGCTGCGAACAGTTTTAGCAGTCTGTTGAATCATAAGTTCTTAATCAACATTTAAATTCCAGCTGGCCGGATGTACCTGGGTACAATGAGTTTCTATGTACAATGATTATTTACAGGTGGACAAAAATAAGAAAATTGAACGTGTGATTAACATCACAGATGACTCAGGGTCAGGGTGATAAAGTGATTGAAATGATGGACTAAACAACTGAATCTGTAAATATTATTTCAGGAACAATGAATTATTTGTCAATTCTGAGAGCAGGAATGTATTCCTGGGTCAAAACTACCCTCAAATCATGTGTCACACTAGTATGTGATCATATTTCAGCTGAGCAGGTGTGTGTGGGCGAGCTGGTGGGTGTGGGTGAGACGGTGGGTGTGGGCGAGCCGGTGTGTGTGGGCGAGCAAGTGCGTCTGGGCAAGCAGGTGGCTGTCGGTATCAGCGCCTGGTGGCGTGTAACCACCGTTTTACGTCTCGGCCGAAAAGCGAGTCGATCGGAGCGTCAGCAGCGACACCATCTTCGGTTCTGTTTCGCCGTGTCGGCCGGCCGCGGGGCGGCGTGTGTAACAGATGATTAACTCCCCCCAGTCAATTACCACTGCCCACATATCTAGCAGAGGGGGGGGGGGGTACTCACATTTCCATATAGTCTTTGTAACGATACGTGCATTGTCAGTGCAAAGTGAATCAGGGTTATCACAACACTGATCTGTTACACAAATAATATCAAGTAACCTCCCCTGTAAATTACCTCTAGTACTTAAGTGTTTGATAGATGTCTGAAAAAAAGCGTCTCACCTACCCCTCCCATAGAGATAGCATTGGTTGTCACGAACTATCCAAATTTGGGGTTATCGGTTATCTACACGCTCCCATAGAGCTCTATGCTGAAGCAAATTACCAGCAATTACTGCCTAATATTGTTTTTCGTTTTTAGGGGGTTACAGTTGGAATTTGTAAAAAACAAATACACCATTAGATAGATATTGTGGAAAGTGATCTAATGACACCATGCAAGATGCAAAGAGTGAAATATTGACCAAATGGGAGCAATTTCATTTTTTCAAGGAAAAGAGGTATCCAGAATCGTCTCACTAGACTCAGGGCAGACCCTGAGTCAATAAGAGATGGTAGATTGTACCCCCCTTGTATAACAGTTCATGCAATTAATGCAGATAATTTAATCCCAATTTCCTCTTTCTGTAGTTTCATTTGGGGTTACACCATTTTGCTTAGTCCTTTGGCCGTTCAAGTTCCAATTTAAGTCACTTCCGTTTGTTTTTTTGCCTTTCTTCCAACAGTTTGTTTTTCCTTCCTTTCATGTTCGTCTTAAACCATGCCTTAGTTTTAGCTTTAAATTCTGCCTTTGTTTCTGCGGTTTGAATGTTCTTTGGCAGTGAATTCCATAGTTTTATTCCCCTGTACCTTGGGATTTTCTTAAACTTGGAGGTGTGCGGGAACGGGAGGAACGTATTTCGCTTATTATCCCCTCTAGTTCTTAATCTGGTTTGACTGGGGGGGTATTTTTTATTTTTACTTTATAGTAATGACATGAGTAGTTCCTTCCTCCTAGGATGTAACATGGGTATCTCACATAAATCATGAAGATCTTCTATTGATTCTTCCCATACCCGCACTCTCCTTATACATCTCAACATTCTGTTCTGGTTGACCTGTAATTTCCTAATCTTATCATCAATGCATGAGTCAACCATAAATGAGCAGTTGTCAAAATGAGGAGTGACTGCTTGTTTAAAGAGAATTGTAGCATCATAGTCGGATAATAGAAATCTGAGTTTAGCAAATTTAGTAGAAATATGATTAGTATTGTTAACCATTCTGTCTACCTGGGGTTTAATAGTGAGATCCCTATCTATCGTGGCTCCTAGATATGTGAAAGATGCTACCTCCGTGATTCTCTGTCCGCCAATAAATAGATTTCAGTTACAACAGTGCTTTCTATTATGATCAGCACAGTGCCACACAACTTTATTTTATCATGGTTTATCGTAAGGCCTAAATTATCACAGAATGCGTTTAGAGAATTAACATCTGCTTGCAGGTTTTTCAAGGCCACTGCCGGATACCTGGACTCTGAGTATAGGACAACGTCGTCCGCATATAATTTCATCCTACAGTGCCGAGGAGAGTCCATCAGTCAATTCACCAAAAATATGAACAGTGTTGGGCCGAGTACCGAGCCCTGCGGTACCCCAAAGTCTACTTTTGCCTCCGTAGAAGTCCTACCGTCTACCTTAGTACATTGCCTTCTGTTCTTCAGATAGGCATGAAACCACAGAAGGAGAGTCCTGTTCAACTTGGCATTCCTTAGTTGATGTAATAGTAGGTTATGGCAGATACAATCGAACGCCTTCCTCACGTCGATGTATACAGATACAGTATAATTATGATTATCTCTAGCCGAATAAAGATCAGATACATAGTCATATATAGCCTCTACCTTGCTGTAACCTTGTCTGAAACCATATTGTCCCTTTGACAGTAATTCTTTCTCATTAATGAAGGTTGTGAAATGTTTATATATTAGTTTTTCCAATATTTTGCTAGGAATTGGTAAAATGGAGATCGGTCTCCAGTTAGAGACATCTTTAAGATGTCCTTTCTTTGGTAAAGGTGCAATGAAAGCCAGTGTCCAAACTGAAAATTCCATAATATGATGAAATGGTTTTATACAACATAGCATGGCTTGTTTAATAATGCTAGCACTGATGTCCGCTATGCCTGACGGTTTTGTAGTGTCTATTTGTTTAGCCAATTCAATTACATCAGCTTCATTAAATGTAGGATATGCATCCTCAGCTTGATGCAGAATATATTCCTCCCCCGGGGGCTGAAATTGGCGTACATGTATATTCTTCACCTCAAAGAGTTTTTTCCCTATAGTACTGAAAAAATTATTTATGTATTCTGCATCATCATCAACTGGTTCTCCACTGTATTTATCTATCAGCGCCGGGGGGGGGGGGGTGGAGTTTTGGGTAACTTAAAGAATGAGTTAATGCACTCCCAAAACTTCCTGGGGTTGTTCCTGTATAACTCGAGTTTGCCTTTGACGTACCAGCCCTTAGCCTGCCTTATCAGTGGGGTGATAATACACCTAAGTCCTTTGGCCTTCCTTAGATCTTGGACCTTTTTATCCTTCATAAAGCGCTGCATATAGCCATTCCTTTCCTTTATTACCTTTAGCGTCTCCTCGTCCATCCATTGGTTTTTATAATCACGATATTTGATTCTATCACTATAGGATCCCCCATTACACTTTTGAATTAATCTTTTCTGAAAGATACACTTTGCTAAATGTTACTCATAAACACATTAACTAAAACTGTTGAAATTTCGTGCAACATGCTGTCAACATCTCTGCATTCTCAATCAGGTCATTGGCATTAAACCCAAAGCTATTCACCTGTAAGAAGGTCCCAGTACGAAATAGCTAAAACACCCCCACTCTAAGGCTATCTGTAGGAAGGTGGAGACATGTTAAGATGAAACTTTACACCGAGCAACTTGGTCTCCTCCGATATCTAAGTTAAGAATTGGAAGTCCTTCTGGTGACTGGCATGCAACAAGTACAAGGTATCTCGTATCAAAGGTGTCAGTGTGGGATGAGTCATTTATAATTGCTAGATGTTGCTGGTGGATTTTCTCACGAAAGCGTACCCAATACTATATCAACCCCCCCCCCCCCCCTTCGAAATAAGTATAGATTTTGAGAAACCCCAAGTGATTTAGGGGTAAAAAAACGTTTCATAAAGATAGATCATATTTATTGTCGGCAACCCCCACCTCCAACTTTCATCCCCTCACCCACTGGCAAGTGACTCTTTCATAATGACTATTCGATATCTATCATGCTAAAAACTCGTGCTAAAATACTTCAAAACCTTCCATATCAGTTGCACCACTGTTTAAAATCACTGCACAAATGAAAGGCTCTAGAACATCAACACAAACGAAACACAATTAAAATCAACTAATTTTCCCAGGTGAGATTCTATCTTACCTTTGGCAGTGGCCAGGTAACTGCTGACCACGGTCCACAATAGCAGCAGCAGTTCCTCCCACCCTTCGTCATGGTACAGCGGCTGGTTCTGCACCCCACCTCCATCCTCGTCGTCATCGTCCGAGGACGGTGTCGGGGGAGGAGTAAGCGACGTGCGCGGAGGGTCCACGCGGAAATCCGCTTGCAAGATGTCCTGCAGACATTGTGCTCCACAACTCTCCGCTCCACACTTATCCTCTAACAGTCTCTGTGTGAGGGTGAATTTGAGGAGTGGTGATGTGAGCGTCGTTAGAAACAGACGACGTGCCTGTAGTGATGGCAGACAGTGGAACATCTGCAATAGTCAATTCAAAGTCTTCATGAGTTATCTGCATTGGGGGAGTTCTTTTTAAAGTTATTATCATTTCATCAATATTTAACTGTATTCACCTATCATGTTGGAAGCAAAGGGAGCAACTGCCTTATTTAAATTGACAGGATATATACCCAATGATGATTTACATATTGACGCTTAAAATAAATTGCTTCAGCCTCAATTAAGGGATATATCTAATTCATTACGATAAATAATTAAAGCAGTTCCCCCTGGTTTAGATGAATGATTATTAAACTGAAAAGAAAGAAGGAAAGCGTCATGCAACTTACGTGCACCAACTCGACTGAGATCCTGCGGGCGCACTCCTCAGGGCGTTTGCTGACAGTTATTGACAGGTCTAAGAGTTTTTGGAGGCTGGGAAGGACATTGGGGATCAAGTTGTCAGCTTGTGCGTTGCTTCCCTCTGGTCGACCACAAAGCGTCAATCGCTTCATGGAGCAGAGCACATCCTCATACTCCCCATACCTCACTGCCTGTGTAATCCACTGGACAATGGCTTTCACATGGCAGAAGGACAACTCTGCTGAGACCCATTTGTACGCGACAGACTTGATCACCCGTAGCTGCGATGCCAACGAGCGATGCAGCAGCTCGGTCTCCAGCCATGAGCAGATGGTTTGTAAGGCGAGCACGTTGCTGAGGGCCACCGCCCGGGGGATGTTCTGTAGGCCATACGGTAACCGCAGCCGCTCGATAACTCCCTCTAAATCCGCCCACATAAAGGGGATGGAGCCCATCGGGGGGTGTACCTTTACTATGTTCTCCAGTGTATGGAACAGTTCATACGAGAGACGACAGTCTTTGCTGGTGGTCAGGGCCTGAAATAGGTATCTTACAATTTCATCTGGTGGTTCAACTTTGGATGTTGTAAATACCTTTACCAGCTTGGCCACTTGCGGCAATAGGTTTTCCGAGTTCTCAGCCTCCTCTTGAACGCCCTCTATTAGGTTCATCTCCGAATCTCCAATACGTGTCACAATGCTAGACGAATCCGGGGACTTACTACTGTCAAAGACCAACTCTCCGTGTAGTGGTATGGTAAAGTGAGCTGGCCTTGAACTCCTCCTCGTCACAGACCTCGAATCGACCTGCGAATTACTGCGGTCGTTCCTGGTGGTTCCACGTACCTGCCTGTGTAGAGGGGTCTCCTCACCCTCACTCTCCTCCCCTGATGAATCTAGAGATGGCAGTGAATTGTCAAACACATCATCCTCCTCCTTTTTTTCAGACGCACACCCTGCAGGGCAGAGTTTTGGTTTGACAGGTGTTACTGGGATGACATCCAGGAAATGGCGATCTTTCTTGGCTTTCTTTGGGGAAGGTTCACCCAGCTCCGGTGACAATCGACAGTTGCGGCACATGATTCTTGTCTGTCCACTTGTGTTTCGGCACGAGCAGACCTTACCCAATGGTTCGTCGAGATCGGGAAGCTCATCGTCGTCCGATGCATAGTGATAGACGACTTCTCGCTTTGGAATGATAGCCTTCCTTTGCGTCAGCTCGGGGGACGAACTGAGCCTGTCTGGCGCCGACCGCCTCAGGCCTCGAACCGCCTGTCGCATCGTCTTCTGCAAAGATAGAAGCATCCAAATGTTAAGTTATGGAAAAAACATCAAGACTGACATGGAAACCTGTTAGGCTGCTAGAACAATGATTGAGCGTGTGAGTGGCCTCACAGATGACTCAGGGTAAGCTGGAGCTGGAGCTTAGCATGTACTTAGATACAGTACTCCCTTATAATCATTCATTGGTCCATTCTGGCATCAGAAATGAATTCCTTGTTAAAAAGTACTCTCAAGTCATGTGTCATACATGTATGTTATTCCAATTTAGGCCAGCAGGTGGGTGTGGGTGAGCAGGTGGGTGTGGGAGAGCAGGTGGGTGTGGGTGTGGGTGTGCAGGTGGGTGTGGGCGACAGTTGCAGGCTGCCGGCATGTACCGCCTTTTGTCCTTATCAAAAAGGAGATATGGGTGGCACAATTTCGCTCTGCACTCTTTTTATCCTGACGTTGTCGCTGGCAACTCTGGTGTTGTCTTGCTGAGTTCTTGAGGTACGCGAGAAACGACTATGGCGCCACCATGTAGAAGACGGGTGGTACAGGAACTAAAAGTGATCCTTGTGTTTGGTATGCACAGGGTATTATATGAAGTTCATTTAAGTAATTTAAAAAATAGGGGGAGGGGGGAGGGGGGTGTGGGGGGTTGATATTTTCCCTTATACTGTGTTTGGACTGTGTTATTGTAAAATTTGGAAGTGATCTGTGATGCCCTTGTTTGTGCTATCATAGTTATATTGATTCTCTGCATCTCACATTTTGCATGTCCCACTTTTTCTGTTGTGTGTTTTAGACTGGTGGTAGAATGTGCCCAGTTTTTGCCCAGTTTGGGGGTAGAAAGAGAGAAATACGGGCAAATTCCCTGAAAATGTCATTTCTATCTTCTGTTGAAAACGCTTAAGCCTTGAAGTCTATGGGTGTCCGAAGCGGGTGATAGATTTGGTTTAGTACATTTCCATAATAGCGAAAGAGAGAAATAAATTGGCGAAGATCGCAGTTCAATATCTTGAAGACAAATTGAGTTTTCTTAGAATTTTTTTTGAGGAAAATGCTGTCCCCCGATCTTGCCTATGTCATAGAATTTTCCACATGTCTCTATGTCGAATGATAACCGAAATATAACAATTCTCCTATGTAACAAAATTGTCTTAAAATGCAAAATTGGTAGGTGTATAATACTCAGGGTTAATTAAACCCTGAGTCAATGATGTTCAAGGACACACTGCAGAGATCCTAGAAAATGAGAAAGTCATGTAACTGCTCTAGTTGTAAGCCACCTGTTCTTCTGACCAGTACCTGTATCGGCCACATTTGGACCTGTGTTTAGTTTTAAAGTTGATCAACGCCTGATCCAATCTGGCAAAATCAACTGACTGCCGATCAGAACCAATCTATAATGAGCTCAATGGGAGATGGTGTGAGGCACTAAACATTGAGTGAGTGTCTTAATGCATCAAGATAGAGACCTGTCGGACTAAGAGCCAAAGAGAGACATGATAATATATTCCGTGTACTGCAAAACAACTGAAAATGTAAACTTGTAATAATTATAACCGATGTCAAGAACATGAAGATATAATATGCGTGGATAACCTTAGAGTATCTGGTTCTTACCGATCTCGTTCGCTGTGATACAGGGGACACAGGAGCGGCGCTCAGAGCCCTACGGCCACATGTACACAGCAGGTCGATGATGCTCATATGCACTGTCTCACTGCTGAGCAACTCAGAGGGGAGCTTTACCAGCTCGATGAGCAACTCACGGCGCTGCTTCTGCCCGTCTCTTCTCACAGTGGTTCTGTGAGAGCTCTCCATTGTTAATAATAGTCCTAATGCGATTGGTCGTCTTCTATAGAGGTCGAGTAATGTTTGTCTCTGGGATAAGCATGTAAAACTAACGTCTATAGTGGCCTATCCCATCACTATGACGTGATACAAAGTGTGGTAGTTGTGTTCACGTGGCCTTAGGCTTAGGTGGAGATTCAGGATGTGGTTTTGTCCAAGTGTAGAGCTGCGCTGCACTGACTTGTAGTAATATCCTCTAGGTACTGTAACATAACAGCTATTGATATAAGTCACTGCACATTCAGAGGAGACCTTGGCACAGCAGAGATTACAGAGATACCTCTTGACACCAAGCCCGGCGCACCTTGTCCAAATCAATAGATAACACGAGGTGAGACACACTGTCCCACCAGGTGGTACAAAATCCTTATCAGATTTCAAGAATTATACCAAACCAATTTTGAATCCCTGGATATCTCTGGTTTTGGGAGCACTGGGGGACTGAGATCTTTCATGTTGCTGCTTCAAGCAACATACCCCCAAGAATCACTGCAGAATAGGTCGAATATTGCTCTCGTGTTTGCAGGTATGCAGCCGCACACTGCGACATAATTCCTCCAGCATTGACCCACCAAAGCTGCATGAATCCACTCTCCATATAAATCCAGTCCCTGACATGTAGCCGACCAATAGACTCCACACACGTATAGCTAACAGTCAGAGCCTAACGTCACTATAAACAGGGCTCCTGTGTACAGTATGTAACACCACAGCCACTACCACCACTGGCAGCCCTCGGTGCGCCACTTGGTACTAGTGGGGGTCGTGATTTAAGGGGGTACCCTGCACACAACGACTGCCTATTACCCAGTATAAATGGTCACATGGGGAAGACATGGCAGCTTGGCAGGTGTGTTGAGGAGTAGTAGTACTAAGGGAGTGATCATTTATTATCAACAGGGGGGGGGGGGTGGTGGGTTTGGGGGGGGCAAAAAAATTTGGACCCCTTGACCGGGGGGGGGGGGGCAAAAAAATTTGGACCCCTCTTGGGGGGGGGGCAAAAAAATTTAACCTGTTTAGAGCCAAAAAGCCTGCGCGTTACTATGCTTCAAAGGGCCCGCGCGCGAGCCGATTTTCGACCCTAAGGGGGGGGGGGGTAAAAAATGTTGACCCCTTGACCGGGGGGGGGGGGGGGTAAAAAATTTCGCACGCTCCGCGCGGAAACCCACCACCCCCCCCCTGTTGTTAAAAAATGATCACTCCCTAAGAGGCGGTCACACAGGTACACACAGGCACAGTAAGTGCGTCAAGGCGTGGAGGCCCCCCCCCCCCATCCCAACACACATACATGTACATACACACACTCAACTCAAGTGGCCCAAAAACGTGTATACATGAAGACATTAAAGGCCCAGCGCCCCTATATATAGAGCTGACCCGACTGCACTCTGACTGTTACTGGATGTGCAGTAAGATCTGCACGTTTAAAGGTGCAGATCTCGGTACCCCTCGAGTGATAGTCAGTGGAGCCGGGACAGGTACTCAGCCCTATTAAGGCTATTTATAGCGGCGCTGGGGCTTTAAGGCCTATCGTCCACACTAAAGCAATTCGGGGATCATTTCAATATCCTCCCCTCCTCTAAGCTACCCCTTTAGTCCTCCTTCATAACGATTTGTCGGTATAAATGCTATGATAGGCGCTGACGGAGGCTCATCTTGTCCTTAGAGTGGCATTCTCACCGAGCGTTTCCCACTCACAATTCTACTACTGTTCTAGTCTGCTATGTGGTAAGTGTGAGTGGTGAGAATGCCCCTTTAAAATGTGGCCAAAGTCCCTGTGGACGATAGGCTTATAACTTTAAACCCACAGATCTTACTGCACGTCCAGTAACAGTCAGAGGGCAGTCGGGACAGGTACTCAGCTCTATATATAGGGGCGCTGGGGTTTTAAGAAGCACCCACCCACTGCCCGCCGAGCTGAGAATAATACGTCGAAAATGACTAGGGGTATTCATCCACCAGCTATGCATTTTCAAATTATTTTTCTTCCCCTTTTTTTCCCTCCTGAATGGTTCAAATCCGAATTGTTCCCAGTGCACCAGAGATCCATTCCCATGGCTCCTCTCATTATCGGTAGCTCTATCTTGAGGGTGCGATCATAGAATCACAATGACGTGTTTATTTCCCAATGAGGTACATGTATTAGCCGCCTTTTATGGTGATCTTGACGCTTACATTATATCAAAATAACTTACTGACTGGGGTTTAAATATGGCAAGTCAGGCATCATGGAACACCGGTACACCATCGCCCACTCAGTACACTGGTAACCCTTTAAGGGCCGCATCGTGTGTTAATGCATTATGCCCATTGTCGTCATGATGCCTGAATGTAACCTAGCGAGTAACTCGCCATGGCATTCATGTATCATGCCAACCCTACGGGGTTGATACACTTCCAAAGCATCGCCATATGACCAGCCAGTGCTGGCTCAACTTTAATGTATATGACGACAAAGGAGACAAAGTACATTAAAATACTATACGGCCCTTAAAAGAAGGGTTAGGTGGACTACAGACCTCTCCTCACTTTTTGCCCTGTTTTGTCCAGCCTTTATCAGTAACGCATACGGTGGCGCAAACACTCATCCATGCTGAGGTCTACTTGGGAGATATAAATGCTTCAAATATTGACCTTAATATTAAGATAGAGAGGTCACACTATACTGATAGCATTCTTCTAGTCCTAGCTACAGGGTTGGATAAAGTAGGAAATCTCCAGGGATCAAATTTCACATCTACAGTATCATACTTGTGTTTCTTCAGTTATACGTTCATTAACGTTCTCATCCTACACAAACACAATGTTGTAATATTTAGTTCATGGATATCAGCTCTACCCTTTCCTATTTCTCTAAAATTATTTCTAAAATAAATCCATGCTGCCATTCAGGGATGCCGAGTCACCTCAGCCCAAAATCGTAATTTTTTACGATTTTAGCGTCCAAAAATGCTAACTATTTCTGCTTGAAATCGTAATAAAAATCGTAATAATCAACATCAATTTAGCATAGCCTTTAACATATATAGCTGATTTCTATTGAACATATTCTGTACTAATGCATTTATGCATCATGTCGACCGAACAGGGTTCATATACTCTTGCAAAGGTGAGTATTCAAGTATCATGACAAAAAAGGACATGACATTAAATTATCAAGCAGCTCTTGAAGTGTTGATCAATATTGCAAATTCCAATGTCACTACCTGTATTAGTCACAATATATTAGTATAATTTATATAAACTTCTGAAATTACCGGTACTAAAAATCGTAATTTGGTTGAGGAAATCGTAATGGTCGTAATAGGGCGTAAAAATTGTAAAATTACGAAAAAATCGTAACACTTGGCATCCCTGTGCCATAGACAGTCACAGTGCATGTGAGTTTGGAATCAATTCAAATTTGGATAGCTACAGGTGGCTGGGCCATGTGACAGAATGTGGATACCACCGTATCTACCCACTTGTCTCGGGCATACGGGATCGCTCACACCTCGCAAAATGTAGATCGGGGAACGTTCACAAATGCTGTCACTTGCATGAGGTGGGGACCTTTGTGTTTGGTGACAAACCATGACCCAGCCTAAATACCCGCTTTAAATTTATATCTAGGATGAATTGGCAAAATTAGTGACGGGTGGGGGTGGGGGGGGCCTAGAAAAAATCCTATATTTAGTGACATCATTTGTGAAAGTTCCCTAGCCACTGATAAGGTTATGTTCTAGATGTGCCGTTATCAAACTGCTTCACAAACAAGTGCATTGGTGTCTTTCAATAGCCCTACTCTCAGGACTACTTCATCCCGGCTCCTAATCTAAGTCAGGCGCTTATTCGAAGATGCTATGCTTGATAGTGTATTTTGGTTCTTACAGACTTATCATAACACTTTATTGTGAACGGGCTATCTATCTAGTTTTACGAAGTCGAAGTATCAAATAACATGAATAATGCCAAGCCATCAACGCTAAAAGTATAGCGGGGCATGTGTTTTTTTTTGTCAGTTTTCATGGCCTTTCTATCTGTAAATGCATATAACCTATCTATGTGTTAGATAGACCACACCTGTAGCCTGGTATGCGTCATAACCACTGCCCCACAAGGTCGAGACGAGGTGTTATACACCGAGTCGCTGACCAG
The DNA here is from genome assembly GCA_947462335.1 of Harmothoe impar. Lineage (NCBI taxonomy): Eukaryota > Metazoa > Annelida > Polychaeta > Phyllodocida > Polynoidae > Harmothoe > Harmothoe impar. Next base: position 61,923,589 of record OX381707.1, on the reverse strand, counting down.
TGGGCAGTGGTTATGAAGGCATACCAGGGTACAGGTGTCGTCTATCTGATTTAACCCTCGGGTATGCAATATAACCAAGGTGCGAACCCTTTGTCTTAGCCCTCCACCGTGGGTTAACCAGTATTATGGACTTACCCCATCCGTGCAGATATAATTTGAAATCAACTGAGGCTCTTACTGTCTTTGTGAGTTAATGCTGTAATATACACGTTGATATATAAAGCACACACTTAAATAGGAGGGTCTTAGCAGCTAGCTGTTATCAAAAGAAACTACCCCAGAAGAATTGGTTTTCAAGATAAGATGGCGTCCTACACTACAGAGGTGACAACCTTAAAGGCGCAGATCTCGGTACCCCTCCAGTGGCAGTCGGAGTGGAGCCGGGACAGGTACTCAGCCCTATATATAGGAGCGCTGGGGCTTTAAGTACAGGTATGAGGATGTACACAAGCTCCCTGGCCCACTGCCACCCCCTTCCCACCCAGCCTTCACAGTCCAGTGCCCATGTGAGGTGCCAATATACCAGTGTTGACACATGGTACAACACAGGTAAATAGCTATGACTCATGAGATGCTTAATAATTTCTCAAAATCCAATCCATAAACTGCTGGACTGTATAGCCACATGATCGATTATGCATGGGTCAAACCCTCTTGATGTTGAATGGATTATGGTGGTTTTGGATACACTGCCTTATGTTGTTGGTAAATAAGGTTTAAAATTGGATGAACATCACAAGAACTACTAGTATATGCCTGGGTACTTATTATTTATAATAAGGGAAACTGGCAGGCAGTTCTAGGAACCTGCCTATATTTATTTAAGGTGTAGCCACAACTGTAACTAAGCTGGTTACCTTTGAGGTACTCCTTAGTACATCGATGTCAACAGTCAAGCCCTTTGATTAAGGGATGCACAATGCTTTGATGCATTATGCCATGCATCTTCCTGATCCATGAATGCAGCATTGGCGAAAAATTCCCCAAGGGTGCATCCATACTTCATGCCTAACCTAAACTCCCTAAGGGTCGGGATGATGCATGGATGATCATTATCTATTTAAAAGCCCCATTTGTAATAACCCAATTACATCAAACTATACGAATTGGTTTGGCAATGATATACATACAAATTGGTCCAATTTCACAATTCCCATACATTAAACTAAGCTACCTACCATGATGGAAGCAGATTGATGACACACACGATAGATACTAGCAGCTAAGACAAGACAGTGTGCCCCGAACCGGAACTAAGACACAACTGTGGTAGTCAGTAGAGACAAGCACATGTTTCACCACCAAAACAATAACCATGGCTTTACCATGTTTTTACTAAGAGCCCTGTGTGGTGGAGTGTAGCCCCCGCATGTACACAGTGTAAGTGCCATGTGGAGTTATTTGCGATAAGCCACGCAGAAAGGACGCCCCAAAAGGGGGGCACGTGGGTCACCTTTTCTCTCTTTAACCCGTTAAGGACGGCATGATACCTTAATGCATCATACCCTTAGTCGTCATGATGCGTAAATGCAGCTCTGGGGAGCAACTCACCAGTGCTGCATTCATGCATCATGCCGACCCTATGGGGTTGATACACTACCGAAGGGTCGGCATGATGCACCAATGTAGCACCGGCAAGTTACTCGCCAGGGCTGCATTGGTGCATCATGACGACATATGTCTTTATTTTTAGCGACATGTGTCCTTAGAGGGTTAATAGATGATCACTGCCCTTAATACCAATCTTCCCTATTTGTTGTTTTGTGGGCAGCCAGGCAGAATGATTGCTCACGTGCTATACGTGAGTCAGTGCGTCGACGACCCATGACCGTCCATACCTCTAGGAGGTTTACCTGCCTCAAAGGATAGCTACAGGCTACTATATTTGTGCTCCAGAGAGTCACCAGTGTCCACATATTTAATAGGCTGTTAGCCCTGAATGGTATTCCCTGGTTCTAGTTGTCCCTGGGATATCTATACACGGTGTCAGCTGCTTAATTTCACACCTTACTAGTATCCCCCCCACATTACTGAGCTTTGATATCCATCCTTCCCCACTCCTTCACATGATAGTAAGATAACGGGTTATCTTCCTTCCTCCATAACACTGTAGCCACTCCATGTGTGTCAAATACCCCCCCCCCTCCTATCCCCATCCCCAGACACTAACGCAGCTCACGTTATAGACTAAGGTATCTCCAGGTCCTCCATTTTGCGCTGAATACCTTGTCCTTTTCCCTGCGTCCTTGCCGTTCAAAATGGTAGACAGATCCCAGGTGTAGCTGTGAAAATGTGCGGGTCCTCCCTCCAGTAGTCCCAATAGAACATGTCCCACATGTAGGACACCTACTTCCAGTGTCCCTACACAACAGTCCTCGTCACGAGAAGTCCCTGGTTGTTGTGACCGATACACTGGGGAATCCCATGTGACCCCTTTTTGGAGCGGAACTGTTTTATATAACTAGAAGAGTAGCTAGGCCTGTTAGATGTTAGTGAGGGCGACTACTACAAGTAACCCATCACAGACACTGAGACCGGCCGTTCGGGTAGGCTGATTTGGTCCATCAGTAAGCATAGCAAAGCACCATCTACGCCTCATCATCTTGTCCCAATGTAGTCAGTTGTGGACGTACTTTATTTCTATGGATATTTTATATTATTTTCGCGGAATTCGCGGAAATTTAAAAATCCGTGAATCTATTATGCAGGTGAAAATAAATGAACGTGAATTTTGGTCGCCTCCTGTTAAATAAGCTTTTTTAGTGATCAAATAGAATGTGCTACCGAGATATGTTCCCTACCATTTAAAGATTGAATTGCATCTCGAATCAACAAAATTCTTCATATTATGAATGTTGCAAAGGGTACTGCATAGCTATCTGCATGTATAAAGTCTTTAACTTAGTTTATAAAGTTTAAGCCCTTGCATTCCTCTAAATTATCAACGTAATGGACTACCGTAAATTCTCGCGTATAAGCCTAACTCACGTATAAGCCGCACCCATAACTTTGACAAATTATATAAGCCGCAGAGGGGGTCTGAATATTGCGATTTTGGTACTGTAGTATACTAATAAAAACTCTCATATAAGCCGCACCCTATATAGGCATGTTTGGTATCAAAAGAAAGCTGAGTCTGACTCGCGTACAAGCCGCGGCTTCTACGCGAGAATTTACGGTAGATACAATCGTCCCCTCAATAAATATCAGTGACAACCAATTTCATGCATTTAGGAAGTTAGAAGGTATTCCCTGTAATTCAGTCCGTTTGGTAGCATGAAATAAGTTGTGAGATAAAACTGACATTGAGTCTCGGCTATTTCTAGCCTTCTTCAGGGAATTCCATGTACTAGTATTCTCTCACGCTCATCATGCAGATAAGTTGGTCAATTATTGTTGTTATGTGTTATTATAATATTTGCTGCCAGGCTACTACCAGAGATGTTGGCAATGTAGACTGGTGGGCCAAGCCTCAAAAGTCCTCTAGAAATCATTTCTAAGGGCATGGAGCAGTAGAGCTAGGCAACATGATTTTTTTTCACCTCTGGAACGTGCTGAATCTGAATATCAATGTTGCCCAGCTTGAATTTTGGGTCTTCTATGTTTAATCTTCAAATGAAAAAAAAAGTAAGAAAAATACCAAAAATTGAAATAAAATCTAAAATAAATAACAAAAAGCCATATGATGACTCAAACTCTTGGGATATTCATAGCTGAGTGTCTCCTCAGCAATAATTGATGATATGGTAATCTTAGTATGAAGGTCAAGGTCATGTTGAAGAACAAGAAAGGTGGGAGATATCTTGTGAATCAGAGTGGATATTTTATATCTCATCTTTCCATTTGTGTTCTTCACTAATAGTGTTTATTACAGGTAATATCTGAATCAAAGGTCAAATGTCAAAGGTCAAAGGTCAGAAATCAAGGAGATTCCTGTTATAATTTCTATATTCTACAAGGCCAATATGTACCATGCTGACAGTTCCCAGGAGACCTGCCTGTAGAGTCATTGTGGGACAACAGCAGCAGTTGCAATGTCAACTGCTAGTATACATATATTTTGGTCCATTCTATGACCTTTCCTACATAAAGGAAACTGGCCCCAAGCACAATTCAACTATTATGCAAGAACTTGATCCACACTATGATTGGATGAGGTACAATCTGAGTTCACAAAAGGCAACTTTGTTGTCAAGCCCTCAAACAACAGATTCAATCAGGTTGATCCTGATCAGGGCCAAGAAGGGATAAATGGGACAGGAAAGAGAGGTGGAGGAATTGTCGGCATAACCAAAACAAATTCAGCTCTCAGCCGCTGGACACTGTCTTACAACTTGAGGGCCCACCTAGGAACAAAAACAAGAGAAATGTTTGGAATCACAGATGAAGGTTGCATCACTCACAACGAGCAAACACCCGCAAGACAGAGCGGTGACTCTGTGGATGAAAAGAGCCTGGTCACAACATTTAAGAGATTAGATGTGTTTCCAAGGGGTCAATCTAGCATACAAAAAAGAATCAATCAAAAACAAAACACGGAAACGACGCAGCAAGTCAACAAGACCAATCAGGCGTATGATAGAGAATGATCGTGATGTACCTATTCCCAAAAGCTGGCCCAACTTCATAGCCATGTCCAAAAGCAAGGCTGATCTCAATGAGTTCCTCTCAAATGAGATCCTTGAGAATGTGTCACAACAAAAAGTGATCGTAGTTTCTGGAGGATTCACCCTCGCTACTGATGTAAGGTCATCAGATCCTGCAATGGACATAGCCAGTCTCAGAGGAACACATGAAGAAGCCGATACCAGGATTGTTTTGCATGCAATCAATTGTGAGTACAAAACTGTGGTTGTTCATTCTAATGATACAGATGGTCTCCTACTCCTCCGTAGTCATGTTGGCAGTGCCATGTGCTCAAATATGTGGATGATGTATGGCACTGCAAAGAACAGAAAACACATACCCATTCAGGATGTAGCAAAGACATTGCCGGTAGATTCACTAGATGGACTGCTGAGATATTATGCGCTTACAGGCTGTGATACCACATCGTACATATCAAGCCAAACGAAAAGATCTACCTGGAAAGTCACCACCGACTGGTCCGAGATTTAGGAGAAGGAGACCTGACTGCAGAGAAAGAAAAGAAGACAGAGGAATTTGTGTGCAAGATGTACAGAGCTCATGAGATAGCAGATGTTTATAAGGTACGCCATATTATGTTCTCAAAATCAAAGAAACCTGAGGCACTACCACCAACCAAGGATGCACTGCATTTCCACATCATGAGGGTCCACCATCAGACCATGATATGGAAGCAAGCCGATTCTGCAGAACCAGACATTCCTGATCTAACTGCAATGGGTTGGACCAAGAGAAATGGAGGACTGGAACCAATCCTGATGTCATTAAGCCCAATCCCAAAAGCGTGTATGGAAGTGTCATACAAGGAATCCCCTTAGTTGGGAGATCCCTTTAATATGATATGAGTTGACTAAGTCTTGAGGTCTTGTAGTATAGTTGGTATTTATTACAAGTTGACAGCAACAGTACAGTAGTACAATGTAGGTTCCACTCAGTTACACCTATCCACACAATAATATAGGTCTTGGTAAATATACCTAATAACCCTGAGGTTAGTACTGGACTAGAGCCAAGGGGGTCCTACACCATGTCTGATAGTTGGGCCTAGTAGGGCATAGCCTATAGCCTTGTTCTCAGTCAGTGGAGAGGTCCTTGCTCTGTGGTGTCCAAGTGTAGAGTGAGGATGGAGATGCCCAGTGCTGGGACCTGACCCTATTTAAGGGGGCCAGGCCACCAGCATGGCATCTTGAGTGTTAGTGTCAGTTGACAGTGGTTGGAGGGTTGTAACAGTCAGAGAGACAGTCACACAATACCCCTCCATAGTTTGTCTACCCCTGTTAGTGTACATCAAAAGGGTGACCCTTATGCTGGTCTGTGGGAAACAATGTGCGGGATGAGCGTCGCCTGGCGGCGGCGGGAGTGCCGACTGGAGCGCCGCCTATGCGGGCCGGCGCGCGCCTGCGTGTGCCGGCGGCGGGAGTAGCGTCTCCCGCCGTCGGCTTGAACACGCGGGCGCCCGCAGCGCCGGGCTCGCCGGGCTCGCCGGTCATACCTGACAGGTGCCTCCCCCTCGGGAAAAAGGACAACTCTCCGTCAGTTGTCATTCCATCTAAAAATTTGGGGTGAATTTTGGAATTTTATCCACAATTTTTGGTGGCAAATAGAATTTACCTTTTGTTTTTGATTTTTTTTTTTTTGTAGTGAAGTACACTTTTTTTTGTAATATAGATGATGTGAGAGTATGTAAATACCAAAGGTCTGGGGAGAATTTTGGTTTTGTGCTTGGCTAGTCATCTACATTATATACAGTGTAACTTAACTATAAGGTATGTAAACCTTCTTTGTACCAATTTGGTACTTTCTTAATCACATATTATACAGTGTAGTAATACATTGTGTCTTTATCTGACACTTTTCAAATCATTGTTTGAATTATATACACAGCATGGTACATCTTTGTCTTAATTCTAAAACATGATGAAAAATGTGTTATCAAGTAATAGGCTGTCTTTGGTGAAATAGGTGCTTTGTGGAACTGAGTGGATTTTGATATATCAATGTTCACATGTGAATACAAATATACAGAGTATAATGCAAATTATGCAAAATCTTATGATAATCTTTTACAAACTTTTTTGTTTGATACCAAAAAAACCAAGGCCACTTTTATATAAAAGTAGGCCAACCGGCTTGAAGTTTGTTTTCTTATTTCTAGATAGCGCTTATCTATGGATTTGCGTGATATAGCAATCAGTAATGTACATTTTATGCATAGTTATGTGCTTGTCCGGTGGCGGATAAGTGTTCATAATTGTGTCATCTGACATTTTGCATTACTTAAGTTTGTAAGTTTGTATGTACAAATACAGTCCTTTTTATGCAGATATTTTGTCCTTATCCGGTGGAGGGTAAGTGTTCATAATGTCATAAAAATGACTCGGTATCTTGTTTCTGCAATGATAGTTGAATCATACAAGATTCTTGGTGTTGGCAATTTGCAACTTGTGGATCTACACTTTGATCAGAAATGTCTTTGCAGTGGGCCGCTGCTGTGAGATTTAAGTCGTTTGTGTAGTATCCTAGGGTTAGTCAGCGGACTATCTCCCTTTTTTTGCATGTTTTTCTGTAAATAGTCTTACATAATACAAAGGTATACAGTGTAAAATACAGTGCAAGTACAGTGTTATATACAAACATGTTTGATTAGCAATCTAGATTGTAATAATACAATTTCATACATATAAATGCATGTTTGAGCAAGTTTGACATGGTTAAGAGTACGCAATTGTTTTTGTAAAACTTCAATTTTTCAAAAATTGGCTGTTTCATTTTGGGATACCTTAAAATTGATTTCCTGATACTACTGACACACACTGAGACCTTGCTTTGACCTTGGGATTGTGAGAGTTTGAAAATTTTGCACTTTGAGCAGATTTTTGAGTGGCACCTTGAGGCTATTGTGTCATGCGGCGCAAGATGCGTCGTGTGCCGCGGTGACACCGGTGGTTGACACCTTTTGGTGAGCAGATCATGTGCCTTCTCATGGACTTGTCACCTGAAGTGAGGGGATCACTTCAGAGGGTGAACAGTGTCATTTGGGGGTGGGGAGGGGTTATAAAGGCTGTGTAGACCACAGTAGGATCACTTATTCCTTGAGTACCCTTGAGATAACACAGTATGGCGCATATGGCAATTTTGGAGGACGAGTTGGAGGCTGTACCTGAGGTACTTGCATATCTCCCTGAGGCCTGGCTGCAGGGTGACATGCAGGCCTTAGACCTGTGGTTAGGTGATCAAAACACCTTGGAGGGGCTGACTCCTGGTACTCCTTTTAGGAGTATTTTGAGTCGGTATGACTCAGTAAGGACGCGGTGGTTGCATAAAGTCCGGCACGACATTGCCAGTTTTGGTGATGTTTTGGTGTGCCGTCATCACGGCTGGTACTTCCTTGGTGCTGGCGGGATTTCCATGCGCAGGGCGGCATCTCTGGAGCTGTTGGCTCAGGCCCTACGTGATCTGGATGGATATGACCCGCGACTGCTTTTCACCAGAAATGATGGGGTCATCTGGGACTTCCTATTGGCTGTCGGCCTATGTGCTTACACGGTGACAGGTGATGCTGCAGACAGCGCTGAGCGTGCTTTGTCTACTTTGGAGGCACGTTTTGTCCAGTGGAGGGAGGAGAACGAGTGGCTCTTCAGTGAAGATACGTGGATTGGATCTCCTGCCGCTGCCGAGTTGGCCGAGTCCTGGGAGGCCTTGGGATGGGGGGACTATAACAACTAGTGGGTGGCATCTATAAATGTCAATATAAACGGTCCTTTTCAGGGCCAACCAACTTTTCACAAAAGTTTTGGTCAATCTCACTCCTGTATAATTGTGTTATTCTTCCCCATGTACTTTCTCACTAGTTACAGCTGTAGGTGGTTGGGTGAGTATGGTGAGTACATTTTTGAATGTATTGGTGCTCTCTCTTTGGTCGTCAATTATGATGTTTTCCAGCTTTGACTCATGGGTATCCATGGTAACGGGCTGGGGTGAAATGTCATTTTGTAGTAACATGGCAAAATCTAGATTGGGTTCCCTGAGCGCTGGTATTATGCTGAACCTGGCACGCCATGGTAGATTGATAGTTTCTGGCAGTAAATATGCGGTCTCTCCTTTCTTTGTAGTAATTACTACTGGTCCATTCCATTCAAATACTAGTTTTGGGAGAGGGTACATTTTGATAATCATATCTCTGTATGTTGGGGCTGAAGCTTTTATAATTGTATCAAACTCATGTGGCACTGGACGCAAGGGGAAGGAGAAGTTGGTGTCTCCTTTGTAGACTTTTAGTACTACTGTGGGATTTGTCCTCTTTGTGACCTTTCCCTTTCCACAGTGCTTGGTTGCCATACTCTTTAGATATTTGGTCAGCCTGTAGGCTGAGTAAATGGTGAGTGTGAATAGTATGGCTATGATAAGGGTATGGGTCTCATGGATAGTTAGAATAGGGGTGGGGCCCTGTTCTATTTGTGCCGTGGTGGTGTCCTTCTTGTATAGGGTTTCGAAGGCTTTTTCCATAGGCTTCTCTGTGACAAATCTATATGCTTTTGCAGTTGGCATATAAGCTAGTAGTGTGGATCCTCTGTGCATTTTGAATAGGGTGTAGGTGGCCAAAATTGTAGCTATAACCGAAAGTATCATTGGTATGATAGATGCTGCTGGATGCCGTGCAAATTTGTATAGATAGGACTCTATTAGTCTATTTTCCAGTGGCTTAGCCAGGCTGGAGGCATCATCTAGCAGGGTTTTTGCGAATGGGTTTAGGTCTAGTAATGTTGATTCATCAATATTACTTGATTTTCTTAACATATCCAGTGTCCTGGATAGGTTGACCTTTGGAAAAGGTGGCAGATTTGCCTTGGAGTCTGGTCCAATTTCTTTGATTTCATTTAGAGCCGCGAGAAAAGGTAGGTTTATAGTCTCTAAAGCATAGTGAAATGAAATTGTAGTGTTGCATGGCAACCTAGAATTTGGTAGTGAATAGTGATCTATATTCACTGTACATAGGCATGGTACACCTATGATTGAGTGTGATGGTGCTTTGTGAGTAGTAGCTGGTTTCCCATGACACGTAACTGTGTAGGTGGGAGAATTTGTGGTCACTAGATATTCATCTTGTGAAATGGCTACAGCGTGTGAGATAGGTCTCTTCAAGGGTGAGATAGTAAATTGGCACATTTCCTTGACTTGCTGAGCTTGGTTCAAATAAATTGCTACTGTGCATGTAGGTACATGTCTATGGATTCTCGGGCTAGTTTTGGTACAAATTTTGATCTTAGTTCCTGGACAGGTTAGCATATCTGCATTTGTTAGTTCAATAAATAGTGAACCATCTTCAGAGATAGCCAAAAATTTGACATCAGTAATTAATTGGGTTACTCCCTTTGTAGGTGTCTCCTTGGTGTTGATTGGTACTGGTGTAGTTACCAGTTGAAATACTCTGAAGGTGGAGACAGTGGATGCTACAATGATATCCAGGTGGATGTATATGTGCCGTTCCGAATAGGTGTAGGATATCATTCTTTGGGAATAATAGTAGTCAAGGTCAGTTATGGCGACCTTTGATCCTGGTGAGTGTATTCTGAGTGTCATGTCCAGATCATTCAGATGCTCCGTTAGTTCAGCTGGTGGTACTATGTCAGCAGTCATAATGCCTGCTGATAGCATCCTGAGTGCTGATGTGGTGCGCTGCAATGCTTGCAGATAGTTCATTCTTGCTACAATAATGGTGAGTGCATCAGTTAAAATTTGGATCTTCCTTCTTTGTGTGTGCTCGTGATTTGCATAAGTGTTCAGAGATGTGGTCATATTTTGAGCCCATAAATTCATATTTTGGCCTAGAGTGTTCATGGTTTGGTCTAGCATACTTTTATCCTTAACATACGCCTTGACAAATTTGTCTTGGCGTTGGGTGACCTTATCAATTAATATAGCTGCTTCTTTGTCTTGCTTGGAAAAAGCTTCTAGAATGCCGTCTATGTTCTTTATCTGGTCCATGACCTCTTTGACGTCATCTAGTGTGGCAAGACCTATTGCTCCTCTGAAGAGTGGGGCTAGGAACCCAAGTGGTGCTCTTCTGTACCTTCCTTGACTGTTAATTGGATTTGATAGGAACAAATGGATGGATGCTAAGGTAGAGTTAATTTTCTTGTCTGTTATGTCTATTAACAGATCTAGTTCCCTTGCCTGCTGTAATATCTGACTGGTAGAACTGTCGTCATGCAAGGTAGGAAATGTTAGTGCCATAACCTGGTCCAGTATTTTGGTTTCGGTCTCTGGTGGAGCAGGTATATGGTATGGTATTGCCAATATCATGGTTGTGGTATCGTGCCCATTGACCAATGGTTCAGGTAATGGCTCATATATGGCTCCAACGTTCTGTCTAACGGTGGGCACATATGTGATGGCTTGAGAAGTGGCCATCATCACTAGTAGTAGGATTGGCTTTAGCATGCCTGAAATATAAAATATATTCTATGTCTTAGTAAGACTTCTACTAGTGTTTTTGCAATATACTTAGGTTTAAATTGGTTTGCTGATTTTGTGAGCTATCCTTTTTGCTTATGTGAAGTATCCACTTGGCGCTGCCTCTGTGTACATAGTTTTGAGAGCAGAAATCCTGGTTGGTCCCAATAGTAATATAATAATCAATGTAGTGTTTGAACTGTACCTTTTTCCATGATCAAGCTAGTGTTGGCTTAATGTCCAATCTGTGCTAGAGTCCTTTCCCAAGATTGTAGTAACTGGGTATGATATTGTAGAGTGGGTGTGGTCTGCTTTCTGACAGAGTCCCTCCTGCTATAGGAGAACTGGTATGGCTAGGACCAGCTGGTGTGTACCTGACTGCTGCAGGAGTAGAACTGGTGAGTTGGCTATGGAGTCAGGGCCTCTTATGTAGCCCACCCTACCCTCATCCATTGAGGGCCTGGCTTTGTTTCCCTGGTGGCTGTTAACTGCCATCAGTGTTAGCTTGTCTGACTGGGGTAATTATGTCTGGGGTAATTAGTGTGGACTACCTGCATCTGTGGGGGTTTGAATGCCCTGGCAGGTGTGTGGGTCCTTTGAAGGGTAAGGGTGTGTCTAGACAGTAGTCTCTTGGCATAGCACGCTCTGTTTCATGTACTTTACAGGATTTAGGTTCAAACATTTCCATTGTTGCATTCTTTCAAGGATGCTAGCCTTTGATGCAAAAGTATGATAATTGTGGTTTCTTCAAGCTTGGGTTGCTAATCCCTTTAGGTAGTCTCTTTTGGCTTTTTGTGTGTAGCCTTTTGGGTTTCAGACTTCAACCCTGTAGTAATCTGTCCTTTGATTCTACTTTGTGTGCACATTGTTTTGTAACCTATATAGTGTATATTGTCTTTTCTGTCCTTTGTGTGGGTTCATATCCTATGCTGATATGAAAATTCCTACTTATCATTCTTGATTTGGACAGTTGTTGGAAATTTAATTTCCTTCATATAGAGTGTATATACTTATTTGACTATTATTCATAGTCTGTGGGTATAGATATTCCATATGATCATGTCAATATATAAAAGTAATTTACTTAGATGTTCTCCCTTGCCTGGAGTTTCTTTTCACCTTGTGGTGGGCTGGTCTGGGTACTATTTGGTTTAGACCAACTGACTCTTTGGTGAGTGTGATTTGGGATTTATCCCTTGTTATCCTGTGGATAAACTTTGAGGTGTGGGGAATGAGTCTGTGTGCAAACTCATTTTTCCTCAGTGTTGTGACCTTTTTGAGCCTATCAATATGTACTGGTCTGGGGACTAGTAGGTTATTTGATAGGTTCTTCAACCTTGCGCTGGTTGGGGTTGGTCTTTCTGCAACAACATATGGTCCCATGAATAGGGGTTGAAGCTTCTTTGAATCTGTGGTCAACAGAATTCTGGGAATGTTGATATATACAATATCTAGTGGAAGTATAGCTTGTGGTGTAAGCTTTTTGTCATATCTTGACTTCCTTCCTTGTTGTAGCTTTTTGACTCTGTCTATTGCCTTTCTTCTAGACTCATCTTGAGACAGTATCATTCCAGATACATGCTCTGCTACTGTTTTGATTTCTTCCTCTATGTTTAGGGCAGTTTCTACAATGGTTTGAGGGTTTCTGCCATGAAGTAGGAAGAAAGGTGTGTAACCTGTTGTCTGGGACTCTGTGTTGTTCAATGCAAATGTAATTGATTCTATATACAGGTCCCATGTTTTCTGATTCTGAGAACAGAAAGTCCTTAATGCTGTTCCTATACTGGCATTGAATCTTTCCACTAATCCATTTGATTGTGGTCTATATGGACTTGACAGGTCGTGTCTTATCTTCTGGGTGTTCATCAGTTTCTTAAAATTGCTGCCTGTGTAGCAGGTGCCATTGTCAGTTTGAACTGAAGTTGGTACACCTTGCTGACATATGACGTTCTTGTAGAACTCATGTTGTGTGGTTTCTGCTGTGAGATCCTTTGTGGCATATGCTATGACATATCTAGTTGAATAATCTATGCAAACTTGTATGTGTTTGTTTTTCCTGGCTGTTTCTGGGAGTGGTCCCACAGCATCTAAGTTCAGGTGCTTCATGGGGGTTGGCATATAGTCCCTTACAGTCATTGGTGTTTTGTGGGTGTGCACTGCCCTTTTTGCTTTTAGGCAAGTGTCACATGTTGACACATACTGATTGGCATCAGCCATCATAGATTTCCAATATACCCTAGGTATGAGAGAAGACATCATTTTTGAAGTACCTACATGACCTGCCATTGGTGAGTCATGGAAGTGTTGCAGTATGTTTTCAACCCAAGTTTTTGGGACTACAACTTGTAGTGGTACTGTGTCTGTTTTTCTCCATGATGTAGGGGATATGTGTACTAGAATGTTGTCTAGGAGTAGGTAATGCTGAGCATTATTCCTAATCCTTGTTGCTTCAGTGCTTTTTACAGGTAGGTCACCTTTCTCTAGGTAGTCTATAATGGGTATTAGTCCAGTGTCCTTCCTTTGTTCTTCTTTCAACAGTGTGGAGTTGATTGAACTGTCTGGGATTTGGTCTAACATCTGGTCTAATTCCATTATATGCTGTGCCAGCCTTTCTTTGTCTTTCTCTGCCTGGATTGTTTCAGGAGATTTTGGTGCAGGTCTGGTCTTTGTCTGTTTCTTTGGTTGTTCAACTGCTATGTCTGTGTTGACTGTCTGCTCCTTTGAACTGGCTGCTCCTCTGTTTGTGCTGGTGGAGGCGGCCTTTGTTCTTTTGGGATGGGGGTCAGATTTGCTTTTGTGAGCCTTCTGTGCAGTACCTGCTCTGTCTGAGTGCTTCTGCAAATTGGCTGTGGGTGTGCTGGGTGTTGAAATGGGGGATTTAGTAGGGAAAGAGGATTTGGTTGACACTTTGTTCTTTTTGGCTTTTAGGCCTAATTGCTGAGGGTGGTCATTAGACCTTGTATCCTCTGCAACCGACCGTTTTGCTTTTGAACGTGTGGTGACAACACAAATGTCTCTGTCCTGTTCTTCCTCCATATCCAGCTGTTCTTCTGCAAATCTGACTACCTTGGTGATTGAAGCAATTTTATGCAGTTTTTCTTCCAACTGATTTTCTGATGCACTGTGTGGTGGTTCACGAGGTGTGGTTTTCACCATCTGTGCAATCCTGTTGGTCTCAACCGGGGTAAAACAGTTTTCTGGATACTCTTCACAGTATTCCCTTTCACAATGACAGAACACATAATGGGTGGTCTCTTTTAAGATACCTCTGATCACTGGTTTTGGTCTGTCAATTGCTTTTGGTGGGTCATCTCTGTTGAATGGTATCTTGGTTTGGATTTTAGAGAATTTGGTTCTGGTGGCTGCCCTTTTCCTTCTTGGAGGTGGTGGGGGGTTGGTCATTGGTGGTGCATCTGGATATTCTCTTCTTGACATCACATCTGGAGGAATGTTGTCATCTCCTTTTACATGTTGTATTGTGAATGCAAATTGTTGGATATCCAGTGCCCATCTGGCCCACCTGTGGGTCAAACCTGTGTTTGTGAGCAGTGGTATTAGAGCTGCATGATCTGTGTACAACTGAAAGTGCCTACTTTCTAGGTAGTGCCTAAAGTGTAGTATCCCATATACTACACCTAGTAGCTCTCTTTCTGTTGTGTTGTAGTTTCTTTCATGCTTTGATAGTGTTCTACCTGCGAAGGCTACTGGTCTCAGTACTCCTTCACTACTGCGTTGTGATAGAACAGCTCCTAGGCTCACATTTGAAGCATCTGTTGCTAGACTGAATTCTTTGTCATAGTCTGGGTATCTCAATAGTGCATGGGTACAGAGTGCATGTTTCAATGTTTTGAAAGCATTGTCTGCATCCTCGTTCCATTTGAAAACCTTTAGGTTTGTTTGTAGGTCGTACAGTGGCCTAGCAATATTGGCATAGTCTTTGATGAACTTTTTGAAGTATTGGCATAGTCCTGTGAATGATCTGACTTGTTTCACGGATTTTGGGGTGGGAAAAGTTTTGACACTTTCCACCTTTTCTGGGGATGGTTGTAAACCATCTGGTGTGACACGCATTCCTAGAAAATCTATCCTATCTGTGAAGTATTCACATTTTGATTTCTTTAGCTTGAGTTTCCCAATTCTCAGGCTTTTGAAGACATCTTCAAGGTCTGAAAAATGTCGTTCTACATCTGGTGATAGGACTAGAATGTCGTCTAGGTATGGTAGGGCACATTTGTATTTCAGTTTGTTGAGAATTAGAGTTACTAGATGGCAAAATCCTGCCGGCGCGGTAGCCAAACCCATCGGCATCTTTTGATAGACATACTTTTTGTCATTTGCTATGAAAGCAGTTTTGTGTTGATCCTCCCTTCTTATGGGAATTTGGAAAAACCCTTGTTGCGCATCTAGTTTACTGAAAACAGTAGGTTTGAGTGACCCTATCATGTCTAGTGTGTCGTCTGCACGTGGCGTTGATAAAGCTTGGTTTATCATATTAGCATTGACGTGGCGTAGGTCTGTGACTAGACGTTGGCCTCCAGATGCTTTCTGTACTAAAAATGATCTGGATGCCCAGGGTCCCTCTGCACATTCTCTGAGGATGCCCTGTCTGACTAGGTCTTCACAGACTTCTCCCATCTTAGCTTGCTTCTCAGGCGTCTGCCTGTATGGTAGGTAGTGACATGGTACTGCATCTGGTTTGATGTGAATTGAATGTGTATATAGGTGGGTTGTACCTATGTCATTGTCTTTTCCTACAAATACATCTTGATACTTGTGGAGTAACTTTTGGAGTCTCTCTTGTCCAATATCTGTTAGTACACATTTGGGTGGCACATTTTCCATTATGTCTGGCATAATGTCATGAGCCTCACTGTGAATTGTGGCCAATTCATCATCAGTGTCATCTCCACGGTTTGTATCTGGATCTGCATATACTGAGGCACAGTCTGACTCTGTGTCACTACAATTCTCTTCAGTGTCTAGCACTTGTAGTGTGGGTTCCTCAGTAGGGATGTCAGTATCTGGTTGATGTAACTCAGAGGGATCTACCTCTGTGAATAGGGCTATTATATCACCCTTCCTCACCTTGTATGGTCGGTGGCTTGTATTGAGCAGTATGATTGGGTGCCTGTTCATTTCTGAGGGTGTTACTACTCCCTTTTGAACTAGGTATGGAACTCTGTTGTTCCTCTGCAAATTGTCTAATGTGCCTACACATCCTTCTAAACATTTGAGGGATGTGACTTGTCCTAGAACTGCTAGTTCTGTGAAAGGAAGGATTGTAGCCTCCCTAACAGCTCGGACTGGCTTGACTTGTAGCTCTGGGTCTACATTGAATTCGATCTGTGATCGTGTTGCTTTTAAGAAATCTGTGCCTAGGACAACTGGCTTTGTGAGATTTGGAATAATTGAGAATGGGAATTCGAATCTGGTACCATGAATTTTGAATTTCAATACTGCTGCTTGTCTTACATGGCATATGGATCCGTCTGCTAAGTGTACATTGAACTTTCTCTTTTTGATTTCTACATCTCGAGATTTCTGAATTTCCCTAAGAAAAGTATCCCTGACACAGGTGATAGTGGCACCGGTGTCAACTAAACAAGGTATTTCAGTGTGTTCATAGAATCTTGCATTTAAACAGCCATTTTTAAGAAGTTCAACAGAAATTTTGGTACTCTCACCCATTTCCTTTTGCGATGCATCTTGTTGAGGTGTGATGTGAATCACTGATGGTCGGCTTGATTTCCCAGTGTGCATCTGGGGGATTGTCTCTGCTATACTAGCAATTGTCTTTGGTTGTCCTAGGGATTGTTGATCTTGGATCTTGATGGGGGGTTGGAGAGGCTCACAACGCACTGGCCCAGCGGCGCTGTGGGTCTCTAGTTTCCCGAGTTTGAAGATCCTAGTAGCTGCTTGATCTGTTGAAGCACGTCAGGCTGGATAGCTTGAGGTGGCTGTTGGGGCTGCTGTTGGGGGTTGTAGCCTTGTGTGTTGGATCTGTAGCCATTGTAGCTGTCTCGACCTCTGCTGTTGTCACGACTGCGGTTGTAGTCATGCTGTCTGTCACGACTATTGCTGTAGTCACGACGGTTTTGATCCCGACCTCTGTTGTAGTCACGATCTCTGCTCTGGTCACGACGGTGGTAATCACGGTCTCTGCTGTTATCACGGCGATTGTAGTCGCGATTTCTGCTACTATCACGGTGTCTGCTGTTGTCACGACTTCTGCTGTTATCTCTACGGCTGGTGTCCTGACTGTTGCTTTGGTGATCTCGGCTGTTATTTTGGCTGTATCCACCTCTGCCTCGTTGTCCTCCTCTGTTGCTATTTCTGAAGTTTGGGTCAAAGTTTTTGCCTCGGTAGCCTCCTCTGTTATTGCCAGAGTTCCTTTGTTGGCTGTTGTTGGGTTTACCTTGATCCTTCAGTGCCCTTTGTTCTTGCCTCCTCACATGTTCATTTGACATGAGGTTTAGGCTTTGGTCTTCATCCTCTGATGAGTGATCCATTTGAACTGTCTTTGGGTCTGATTTGGCTTTCTTTGAGGGGTTTCCATTTTTCTGTGACTTTGTTTGCTTCACAATCATAGAGTTTACATGTGTCACAGACTTCAGTTGTGCCTGCATGGATTCTATTGTTTCCTGTAGCTCTGAGCCTAATTCTGCTTTTATCTCATCTTTAATGTTACCAGTGGAGACTGTTTGTTGGTTCTCATACTCCTCTGCAACTTCAAGTATTTTATCCCATGTAGTTGCTTCCCTGTGGATGACTACTGCACTGATGTCGTCCCTTAGACCATGTAGCAGGGCTTCCCTTGTTCTCTCCTCAGACTTGTTGTGAGCTGTGGCCATCTTTTGTAAGGCCATGGCATAGTCTGATACAGATTCTTTTGGATTTTGCTTCCTCAATGCCTTAGCATCAAATCTGTCGTCCTCCTTCTTGAAGTATTTCAGGAAAGCTGCCTTCATTTCTTCATAGTCTGCTGTTGGATGGGCTGTCCTATAGGCTTTGTACCAAATTTTTGCCTTACCATCTAGGTAGTTTGAGAAATACTTGATTCTGTTACTGGGATGGTACCCATATCTGGAATCAAAGTATTGTTCATAGTCTGTGCAGTGCCTCCTGGCGGATTGTGTGAGAGAGGACTGTGAAAATTTTTCTGGCTGTAGAATATCACAGTACTTTTCCTCTTTGTCTCGTTTTAGCTGGTCCCTTAACCCACTGAAAGATGCCTCCCTTGCAACTCTTTCCTCTTTCAAGGCATCTAGGAGTGCTGAGGAGGTGTCAGTGTTAGTCAGGTTCACTCCTTGGGTATTGGGTGCACCTGACTTGAGTGAGGCTAGGGCCTCAGCTAGCTGGTTTTTCATTGTCACTTGTAAATGAGCTTGCATATCAAGTAGTGCTTGAGCGGCTTCAGCTTTTTGGGTCTCCATAGAGTTCTTCAGTGCCTGGTTGGCTTGTCTGAGTAATATTAATTCCTTCTCTTGTTCCTCTTTGGCCTTCCTTAAGGCTCGGCTGGTGCTTTCCTCATGTGTGGTGTGTAGGGCTGTTAGTTCAGGCCTAAGTGTCTTATCCACATGAGTTTCTACATTCTGGGCTATGAGTAGAAGTGCCTCAGCCTCCTCTTTGGCTGCCTGGCCTGGGGGTACTGTCTCATCGTCACTCATACCTGATCCTGGGGTATGCTGACCGTTTGAGAACAAGTCACTCTGTGTGTCCTGGATACTGTCCAGGGCAGCTAGGGTGTCCAGGTGAAGCTTGCCTTGGAAGTCACTCTCTTGAGTGGTGTGGTGTGGTGAAGCTGAGGGTGTTGGAGTGGAGCTCCTGGATGACTCCTTGGAGCTGGGTCTCCTCCTCCTGCTGGGTAGAGATCCAGGGGTAGCTGGTCCTTTGCTGCGGAGGTGAGTCTTGGTAGTCTGTGCTGCCAGCTTGTGGGATCTTGTTAGGACTTCTCCACCACTTTGTCATACAAGGAATCCCCTTAGTTGGGAGATCCCTTTAATATGATATGAGTTGACTAAGTCTTGAGGTCTTGTAGTATAGTTGGTATTTATTACAAGTTGACAGCAACAGTACAGTAGTACAATGTAGGTTCCACTCAGTTACACCTATCCACACAATAATATAGGTCTTGGTAAATATACCTAATAACCCTGAGGTTAGTACTGGACTAGAGCCAAGGGGGTCCTACACCATGTCTGATAGTTGGGCCTAGTAGGGCATAGCCTATAGCCTTGTTCTCAGTCAGTGGAGAGGTCCTTGCTCTGTGGTGTCCAAGTGTAGAGTGAGGATGGAGATGCCCAGTGCTGGGACCTGACCCTATTTAAGGGGGCCAGGCCACCAGCATGGCATCTTGAGTGTTAGTGTCAGTTGACAGTGGTTGGAGGGTTGTAACAGTCAGAGAGACAGTCACACAATACCCCTCCATAGTTTGTCTACCCCTGTTAGTGTACATCAAAAGGGTGACCCTTATGCTGGTCTGTGGGAAACAATGTGCGGGATGAGCGTCGCCTGGCGGCGGCGGGAGTGCCGACTGGAGCGCCGCCTATGCGGGCCGGCGCGCGCCTGCGTGTGCCGGCGGCGGGAGTAGCGTCTCCCGCCGTCGGCTTGAACACGCGGGCGCCCGCAGCGCCGGGCTCGCCGGGCTCGCCGGTCATACCTGACAGAAGCCATATTCTGCTCCTGTAAAACAAATTGCAGAACAAAGCCTTGCAAGTGCAGAAAGGCTGGGTTACAATGCACAATAATGTGTGGATGTAAGAAAGATTTGGAAGACCTGTGCTTGAATAAGCAGTAAGACTTTCACTTGATTAAGTCTTATGTATCAGCGAGATTTAGAGGACATAGCTGAACTTAATTTATCAAGCATTGAAACTTTCTATGCTAGTGACTTTCACCTACACTGAATTATACATAAGAACAATGTATGATGTAAGCGCATTCGTTAATCTTATGGTAACAATTTTCATCCAGAAAGCATGATTAGGTGTGGCATAAAATACAACAGCAAATTAAAGATGAAGATCATTAACTTTCCTGTCTTTACTATCCTATACAGTGATTTACAGTGTCCTATTGCAATTTGCTAGCTGAATGGCCTTCCTAATCAGTCATACTGATCAATTTCCTAGGACAAATAGATGTCAATACTACATACATATAGTATATAAATGTGTTTCATCTCCAATAGTGCTTTAGAAAATGCGTATGGAGTATTGAATATCAAATACAAAGTGTTATCAGAAAAAGCCTCTCCTTTTCGACTTGGTTAACCTTGACCTTTGACCATATCATTCATAATTGTTGAGGTGACACTAGGCATTGTATATCCCATGAGTTTGAGTCATTATATGGCATTTAATTATTTTTTAAACATTTTATTTCAATTTTTGGTATATTTCGTACATTTTTATTTAATTTGAAGATTAAACATAGGACACCCAAAATTCAAGCTGGGCAACATTGATATTCCGATTCAGCACGTTCTAGAGATGAAAAAAAATCATGTTGCCTAGCTCTACTGCTCCATGCCCTTAGGAATTTTTCCCAGCATGCCGACCACCAGTCTAATGGCTCAGTATGATATTGGGGCAATATTGGGAATAAGGCCTAAGTAATGCCCGTTTACGTCGGCTCATAAATGTCAACAACGTGTTACCCCCTGAGCTTATACAGGGACCTGCGCTCATTTGAGTGCTTAAACTAGCAATTACGCTTATGTGTAAGCATGATTCTATCTTTCATGTTCATCATTCATCACTCTTGAATTCATCCCCACCCCCCAATTAAATCCCTTCGTCAAGTAATAGATATGACTTCATGTAAATAGACCTGGGACACAGGCCAAATCTTTCATCCCCAATTAGGTTATAACTCATCGTCTAGACCTTCGCAAATATGTTAATTCGGCTAGGGAAATTAGTGAAAGTAGGTGATTCGTGGAGGGGGTAATGTGATTTTTATATGGGCCATGTCGCCCTAGTCGATTTTTTTAAAGGGCTGTGTCGCCCGTGTCGTTTTTACCCATGCATAGAGGCACCCACTTGTTATCCCTCGTCTGAAGTGTTATCTTTTTATCTCCAGATCCATTAACGGGTTGAAATACATGCACCACAAGTCTTTAGAGTAACTTTTTTCTTTAAAGCGACATTCAAGGATAAGTGGCACAAGTAAGGACTACCGGTACCAATTGTGTGCCTCTACATGCAGGGTACCCGTATGTTTTACCATGTCGCATTTTAGCAAAAGGGCCGTGTCACATTTTATCCCATAGTATTATTATACAATCTAATCAATTTGTCCATGTCCGTCGAATTGTAGAAGTGCCGTGTCGCCCGTGTCGGATTTTTGAAGGGCCGTGTCGCTGTGTCGCACGTGTCAAATTTTACCCATATAGAGGCACAATTGTACATGTACATATGGCTGCATGGCTTCAGTCTGGGTGTGTGTGGGGGGGGGGGGGGGGAGGGTGTCCCTGGAAAATGGCTGTTCCCACGCCATAGAGATGTTTGGCTTTGTGGCTATTTTAGGAGCCGTTTCAAGACAACAGGACAGTTATGCGAATTATAATTCTCTCTCTAAATATAACTTTTGGCATGGGACGTCCCTGCCATTTACTGCTTTTAATCCCTCTAAGCTGAAGTACGGTATAGTGCTTTAATGTGCATCATGTGCTAGATATTATATACATAGCCGTTAATGTGATGATGCATAAATGCAGCCGGTGCTACATTCAAGTATCATGCCGACCTGTACGGAGTGTCTCAACCCGGGGTCAGCATGGGGTTAGCATGGTGCTTGAATAACGCAATTGCGAGATACTAGCCAGGACTGCATACATGCATAATGACGTATTCGTGCACTATACCGTCCTTAAAGGGTTACACGATCGGATCTGCTCATGTTGCACGGGTTGGTCTTGATGCCGACTCGAATAGCCAACTTGTCGGTTGTTGCCAGTATCACAGAAAACATGTCAATGGACTGATGCAGCAAGAAAGGTTAAGGGTGACTTTTCAGAAAAGTTGTTAATAAAGTTTCTGAACATTTCTGAAATGTGACTGACAAATACATACATATGACCTTAAAATACTGCGTTCTAATACTAAACAGGCACTTTTGAAAGATAATTGTCCCTTGAATCTCCTGATATGAGATTGATGTTCAAATATACAGCAGTCCAACACTATAGCACTCCAATGCACTATATGGATATATATTTAAAACTGGACATCGACATCCATGTAGCAGGATCCTTCTAACAGAAAGCTCCCCCTCTATACCAATGGGTACTCTCTAAAACAGGAGAAGGGCCCGGGGGGGGGGGCGCATACCTGGGCGGGTGGGACACGGCTCAATGAGCCTATAATTATAACCTGAGCGGACTGATATGTATAGCAGAGGTTAGAGTTTCCCCTACAAAGTATCACCCACGTGGCTTTTGTTTGCCCCCCACTGTTCTATTATTGGGTGTAATCTACAACTATAACCTCTGCTATAGGATCTTCACAGCACTTTACTGGCTACATGGGCGGGTGGGATACGGCTCAATGGGCCTATAATTATAACCTGAGGCACAACAACAGTCAACACGCCCTCTACGTGTCCAATATAGACCAATACATGGATCCCTACCTGTAGACAGACCCCTTGTACAACCGTGATGTGTATCAAGAACGTGATGTGTAGTAACTGCACAGTTACTACACAT
Source organism: Harmothoe impar (assembly GCA_947462335.1). Lineage (NCBI taxonomy): Eukaryota > Metazoa > Annelida > Polychaeta > Phyllodocida > Polynoidae > Harmothoe > Harmothoe impar. Next base: position 61,900,779 of record OX381707.1, on the reverse strand, counting down.
CACAGCTGACCCCCCAAACGTGATGTGTATCAAATAAACGTGATATGTAGTAACTTAGAGCTACCTGAATTAAGACACCTCCAACCGTTATATGTATCAACAAATGTGATGTGTATCAACTGTACCCCTCATAACATTGTCATTGAATCAATATCATGAAACTATGCAAACATATATAAATGTGTACATAGGTTTACTAGAATTGGTCAGGGAAGGGCATTGTGTATCTTAATTAGGACCAAATAGGGAAAAAAAAAGGTGGGCAGAGAGGCAGGTCAAGCTAGGGAAGGGGAGAAGAGGGAAGGAGGGCAGTACAACTAGTACTATAAAATACCTTGATACAGATCACGTTGAGACAGATCACGTTATATTGATACAGATTGTGTTGTTTTGATACATATCATGTTGTTTTGATACAGATCACATTCCCAGAATCAGCCCTGATATGTAGTACTACACATCACATTACTTGATACACATCACGGTTGTACACCCCTTGTACCTACGCCAGGACTGCTTGCTCAATGGGCCGTAATGTATGGGCCTGGTGCAGGGTGAAGAGGGTGGGAGGGGGTGACCATCAACAGTGCATAAACACTTTGATTGGATGACAATGCAGTTTTTATAATACAACCCTAAATTTGTGCAACGAAAATCATCAAGAAATAGTATATATTTTTTCCAAATAACAGCTTTTCTAGAATGGCCCGAGACTCAGAAATCCTACTGCGAATAAAAAAAAGTCAAATTCTAATTATGAATACCTGAAAAGTGAGAAATGCTGGTTCACGGTTTATGTAGGAAATGTACTAAAAATACCAAAAAAAGAGCCACAAAACCCAATTTTTCTCAAAAACTGTTCAGTAGGAATTTTTCTAACTGAGGTTCCAGTGTTTTCTACCCTCATATTAAACATTGGCATAGAGAATATAATGGCACCTAGTCAGGATTTTGAGTTAGAAGCAATCTGTGAGGCCAAAAACAGCCAAAATGAGCCACTGGTCTGAAGTATAAAACTGGGCATCGATCACTATAGAGCTACAAAGAGACAGAGAATCGATGTCCAGTAAAAACATAGCCATTTGAGACAATGCTATCAGGATTCTGCTAAAACTAACACAACTTATTTTTTGCTGCATTGGTCTATAGACGTGACGTCCATGACGTAGGTCTCCAATAGTAGCGTCCGGAAGGTTATTGTCACAATCACAGACAGGTGGACACAGGTGAGCCGCAGCTTGTAACGACGCACTGCCGGCCACAGCTTACTACCCCTCCATCAACAGTTTGAGTCGAGAGCGGGCCGGTGCTCAAGGCTTTTTATAGGGTGGGCAGGGGTTTTTATACGCAGTAAGAAAACGCCATTTCTTCTATTAAAGGGAGGCGCGATCACACCTGAAGAAAGATCAATTCTCATGACAGCCAATTAGTATTACTGCTGCGCATCGACTTCCCCCCACCCACCTGTTAACACTCGAGTCTCACTTGTTAACAATGCCCACGTCATTTTCCCCGTTTTGGTTGCCACACCATATCAGGTAAAATCCTGAAGGGGGGGGGGGGGGGGGGGGGGGGCACTGACTCGAATGTAACTGCCAACTGCCATCCTGCAGCTCCCTTTTCTGGCACCACCATCCATGAGAGATGGTGTTGGTAGCTGGACCCACAAAAATGCTGTTCTCTGTAAAAACACAGGCTATAAGCCTAATCATTGGACAGGATAAATAAATAATTACAAACAAACAAACAAACAAACAGTGTTCCGACCGCCCTCCTTTTTAAACTGAGGGAAAAGGTGCATAGTGACCGACACTTATATAGGAAAGTGAGGTTTAAAGTCCAGACAAAGCAGTAGCTAACTCACTTAAAGGGGCATTCTCACCACTCACACCTACCACATAGTCGACAAGAACAGTAGTACATTGTACTAGAATTGTGAGTGGGATATGCTCGGTGAGAATGTCACTTTAATTACCTTTTAGAGCTGCAAACAAATTGCCCTTTCTAACAATCAGAAATAGGTTGATGGTCAACAAGTGCCGTAAAAACTCAAGAAAGTTGCATCCATTTTCAAGTCTTATGCCCTAATTCTCAATGGGATTAGGGAGTGACTACCCTTCCGGAAATTCGTGCTGCAGTCGGTATCCAAATCATACCTCACCTCAGTGCCCCCCTCACGGGGTACAGTTCACCATCGGTGTATCTGATTTATTACCACCATATTCAAATCACCTGACACTGTTTAGGCAACCCATTTATACAGTCACTATACCCATATGCCATTAAAACTATATTTGGCACTCCACCGTGCTGCATCCATACATCATGTCAAATGACAACTGACAAGATTGGTTATGTGATTTAAATCACAGGTGACCCCGGGCAGTATGATACATATTCTATGCAACAAATGGGACAAATTGGACAGCATTGACATCATCAACAGTTTTGACATCCCCCTCCCATCCCTCTTTCCCCCCGAAAGTGACCCTTTCTAAAAAGGGAATATCACCAATAAATTTTGTACAGGCTCAATTTTTTCACCATTGAACGGGCATTGAATGGCCCTATGTAGCTTTTGACACACAATACACACGTGTGTTTATGGCATCTGAAAGAAACGCCCTGGGTCAATAATGCATTAAAGCAGTATCGCTATGCGGCCCTTAAAGGTTGTGTTAGCTTCCATAGTTCTTACTGGGATTAGTGTTATAAAGAACAGCATCACTGCCAGATAAACTGCCTGGCTAACTGCAGCTTCGGGGTCCCATGCCAGATCCATGTGGTTTTCTTAACGTTGATGGTCATGCCTATAACTTTATATTGTTCTAGTCTAGAGTGGATCCTTCCTGGAGGTCTAAGCTGAACTTCATAGCACTAATATATGTCATCTGCATACATCTTTATCTCATCTGACAACATGTTACAACTGGTGGTACATAATGTATTTATGTAATAGCTGAGCAAGAGAGGACCTAGGATTGAACCTTGTGGTATTCCCGCAGAGGGGGGGGGGGTTCTCCCCAGAACTGCAACACAAGGTTTGCTGCATTAAAATGCAATTATTAACATTTATATCGATACTCCCCCGGTAAGCATTAGTATATATTGAATTATGGAGAGAAAATCGGGGGCTAATGTAATCGAATGCCTTCTACAAGTCTATGTAACAGGAATTACTTCTGCCATGTGTTTTCTGACGTGTTAATTGGCCAGTGTTGACCTGTCATTGATCGGCTTCATACTTGTACAAGTCAGCCATATACCACGGGCAAAGGCTAACTGTCGGACACGTGTAAAAGACAGCCACTTTCCCAGGGTCTGTCCGTGGGGATAGAGCAAGTGGCCGTCTAATACAAATGAACTAGCCTTCCTCATGCAATTGTCCACAGTAACCGACTGCACAGAAATAAGACCGTGTTCTAGGCCTAATCATGGTAAGCATGCAGGTGTATCAGTTACTATGGTAGCAGCGGCTTGATGGCCAATAATGGCACGTAGAGATCTATATAGTAAGTTTTATATGATACACAGAAATTGTCAAATATCATGATTTAATCATCGTATCAGGAAGAATCATAACAGTGGCGCTGTGGGAACTAGAAAACACTTAGAAAACTGCAGTTTGCAGGTACTTTTTACTTTTTGGAATACCTCCAAAAAATCCCAGCCAGGATTATTCTGCGTAGCATGCAATGCTTAATTAAAGTTTACATGTTGAAGTCTCAGCATGCTATGTACGTGCACCTGTCATAGAGGAGAGCATGTTACTCTGTAACGACAGCCAGCTCACCTTACACTGCATGCTCATCGCTCTGTGGCATGGAAGAGGTAATTAGCCGAGGCCGCAACTATTGCCGCCCATGTGTACTGCATCATGTGGGAGAGGAGAGGAACTGTGTATGGTGCTGTAAAGTTAAGGATGACTCACAGCATTCCCATTGGTCGACACCAACGTTGGTGATGTCATTTTAGCATACATTAACGTTGTGGCTTAGGGACATTGCTACATGTACTACAACACATTACATCCTTGTGTATAGCTGTAACAGAAGGGAACGTATCCTATTCCACCATGCATACTTCCTGCTATATTATTTCTATTTCTTTTTAATGAAGCTCAATGATGATATATCTCATATGGTTTGTATAATAGGGATGGAATCAATGCCATCTGACACACCATTCACATATTACCTGTAGGAGTAATATCCATACCCCATTATTGTATCATGTATCATGGGGATAGGTTGTAATATACGCATTATCCTCTCAAATGGCAGGTGTATTAGTACATAGATAGATATCTCAATCCCAGTATCATATGTCAGATTATGTTGGACACTATGGAAAATCACTTATCTCCGTGCCAATATTGAGTCGTGTAACAGTCCTATGTGTGCCCGTATTTATTCTATGCATCTCGATAGCGGCCCACATATATATTGTTTATTTCCATACACTCAACCTACACAATTTGTCAAGAGGCATTTATAGCTTGGTGGATATGATGGGCTGTGAGTGTTTGAGTGTGTGTGTGTGGGGGGGGGGGGGGGGGATCTGTAGTTCGTTTACCTCCAGTTAAAGTGTTTTTTTAAATAATAGTCTCTAGAAATGCATCATGAAAGAAAATTACAGGGGAAACAAATTAGAGTTGGAGCCATGATTTAGTGTAATAGTGGCAGTAAGTTAGGGTAATACTTGTTGGACTGGTTAAATGGTAAACAGCCACATAACTCATCAAAATTTCGAGTTGATTCATTGATAAAATTACGGTAGTTAATTAGATGTTTTATACAAGATGTCTCTAGATGTCTCTCTACCTAATTAGTACAGATATCCAGTGGCGTAGGAAAAGGGGGGGCCAGGGGGGCCCGGGCCCCCCCAATCACTGGAGAGGGGGGGCCTGAATATGTTTGGGCCCCCCCAAATATGTGTCAAGAGCTGTAATATAATACACACAATTTCGAATTTTTATCTCTCCCGCATAGAGAAAAGTGGGGGCAGAGGGGCCTGTGCCCCCCAATCAGAACTAAAGGGGGCTCAAATACTACTTTTCTATACAATCTAATACAAGTATCTTTAATGCTATATCATACGTAAAAGCCGCTACTCAAAGTGGATTGGAGTGGGCCCCCCCTGGGCCCCCCCAATAAAGATTTGCTTCCTACGCCTCTGATATCAGTTACTTCTAACATGGCAGTTAGGTGGTTAACACACCTTTTAGCAGTATCTTAATAAAGTTAACAGTTGCATGATCGACTGCTCAGTGCACTTATCGCAGTTACAGGAATGCCAAGTTACCCCACCCCAAAATCGTATTTATTACCATTTTTAAACCCCAAAATCATAACAATTTTTGCTGGAAATCCTAACAAAAATCGTAACAATAGCCTGTCCTTTAAATGAGCTTGCAAATAGATAATTGATAATTTTATTGATTGCTTTAGCATACAGGAATGAAGGTGTCCAATCTCAAAAAGTCTTGAAAAGTTTAAATTTAGGACATGAACAAAGGTTCTCCAAAGTCAAATACAGGTCTTCGCGATATTAAAAACCCCACTTGAAATCAGGGAAAACCTGAAAAGTGTCGTCCCTGAGAAATTCCTAAAATCGTAATTTGCAAGCAGAAATCATAATGGTGGTAATTGGGGTCAAAAATCGTAAAATTGCATTTAGCCGTGTGGTCATACTTAGCAGTTGCACCCCCCCCCCTTCCCTTACTAAATGAGATGTCCCTAACCTCGTGAAATAGTCATTAGTATGTGTAATAATAAAAGAATAAAAAAAATCGTTGCCTCAAATAAAGGTTGCCTTGACCTTGATTAGGGGGGGGTGGTTAGCGCAAATTTTTTGTGGTCTGCAGCCTTAAATATGGTACTCATCATGGGAAACAAGAATCTGGCTTTCGTTTTTGATTTTGAAAACTCCTACCCCCCCCGTACGCCCCCTCCGAAGATAAAAAGTCGGAAAATAATTATTTAATTCAATTAAAAAATTCCCACATAGTGTGCATCCCTTAATATTCACATCAAATCACTTTGAGGTAAAATGTAAAAATATAGTGGACTAAAATGAGCTATTTTGAAGTTTTGGGAAAATTCAAGATGGCCGCCATTGGCAAAAAACACTGTTTTTCAATGTAATTCTATCCATATTTGGTCTGCCACACCTGAAATCTCTATAGAATCACTTTGCTATGGTTTATAATGACATACTGCACCAAAGTCAGCTATTTTTGAAACTTTTGAAAATTCAAGATGGCCACCATTGGCAAAAAACACTGTTTTTCAATGTAATTCTATCCATATTTGGCCTGCCACACCTGAAATCTCAATGGAATCACTTGGCTATGGTGTATAATGACATACTGCACTAAAGTCAGCTATTCTGAAGCTTTTGAAAAATCAAGATGGCCGCCATTGGGAAAAAACCCATCATTTTTCAGTGTTAATTATGTCCATACTTGGTCCGTATAATTACATTCTTATATAGTCAACTACACAGGAAACCTATACTGACACTGTTTCTAAAATATCCAAAATGGCTGTCATCAGACAAAAGCAATGTTAAATCTTTTATAGACAGAAATGTAGAATGTTGCATAGGACAATTATAATCGAAACTAAATTCACCCAAAAGCTTGAGAAATAAATTGCTGTGGGTTACAACAGCTTTTCTAGCTATAGTTTTGGCTCCTAACACCAAATGTATGAATCAGCTCCTCATATGACAGTCATACATTGATTATAATCTCCTGTAGAATTTGCTCTTATGAATAGACTTCACTCCTATTGTTATCTATTGTATGTAAATTCCACTTTTCTGGTGGATTTCCTGCTATTTCTGAGACTATTTTGGGATCATCATATAATGGATCCAGTAAACAACCCCTGAACTTATAGCCGCATTGTCCAGATACCAAGGTAGTCTTCTATCTTGGGTTAGACTGTGTAATATGAGAAAAGGGAAGAAAAGGGTATGGGTTTAAACCAATTCAAAGGGTGTTGGTAATTTTATTGATACTGGGTGGGTATCTGTAACATTTTTTATGTGTATCGCAGCATTTACGCAGAGTATGTTAACCCTTTGACCACTGGATTCCTGGCAGTGACTCTTATTAAGGATGAAATCCTTATTGTAGTGAAAAGGTTCCCAATATTTTGGTGAAGAAGTGAGTTTGAACAAAACTTGTGCTACCATATGTTATGTAATTTCTAATTTCTGAAAGCGTTTGGAGTGAGATGGGCCTAAATAATTTCTCCTACAAAGTGTCCCTACAAAGAGTACCATTATCAGAATGTATACTAGTGTGCCGTTCTATGCCAGTCTATATTATGTTCTGAACAAATCATACAGAGATTCCAGCAGGCACTACTGTTATCTGGGATCCCTGTGGTGCCCCCATTGGGATAAATGAGGTTTTGTTTTAACTCTGAATTTTGTATATTGCATTAATCGTTCATGCTATAAACATTCTAATATGTAGGCTCTACCAAGTTTTTAAAAGAATTTTCCAACCGTATATACCGCGGTAAATACTACATATAACTGGCATGTCACAAATAACCTGCATCCCTAAGCCTGCACACTCAAAAATATCCTGTGACTTGCACCTCCTATGATTTTTGGTACTTTGGTATATATACCATAAATTCCCACGTACTACCCACAGGTACCAAAACACCAGTGCGGGTTTAGGATTTTCCCAAAGTCTAGGTGTGGGTAATATGAGGGTTCTTGGATTTTCTAATTTGAGAAATTGCTGTAAAATGACCCCTCCCCTTCTTCAGCTCCTTTGGGCATCACACCTCCCACTCCCATCAGTCCCCACCCACGGCAGGCAGCAGCTTTAGAGGTCACAGCTTACAACAATCCCCCCCCTCCTCAAGTCCCCAGGATACATTGTTTTATTATTTGGCGGTTACAACTCCCCACCACCCACCCCAACTGGGCAACTTTGGCGTTCACACCTTACTCACTCTACCTAGCCTCCTAGGCTAGGGCAGGTAAACAGTATTCAACTGCTGGCAGAGGTATGGGTAATACATGTACATGTAGCTATTTTACAAAAGTCTAGGTGCAGGTTATATGAAGGTTTTTCCCTGGGACCACTCAGACCCTTAGTTGGGGTGCAGGTTATACGCGAGAATTTACGGTACATCCAGCTAGCCTATAACCAGCAATCTGACTTTGGGGACCTTCTGCGATAAATATTTTTACCAAAGGCAGCCATCTTGAAATTTGAAAAAACTTAATGATAGCTGACCATCCTATATCAAAGTGCTTTTGTGTGGGTTTCATGCATGGTAGACCGAATACGAATATAAAATTACATTGAAAAGCAATGTTTCCCGCTATTGGCGGCCATCTTGAAATTTTCAAAAGTTTCAAAATAGCTGACTTTGGTGCAGTATGTCATTATAAACCATAGCAAAGTGATTCTATTGAGATTTCAGGTGTGGCAGACCAAATATGGATAGAATTACATGCAACGCTGTTTTTTGCCAATGGCGGCCATCTTGAATTTTCCCAAAACTTCAAAATAGCTCATTTTAGTCTGCTATATTTTTACATTTCACCTCAAAGTGATTTGATGTGAATATTAAGGGATGCACACTATGTGGGAATTTTTTAATTGAATTAATTAATTATTTTCCGACTTTTTATCTTCGGAGGGGGCGTACGGGGGGGTAGGAGTTTTCAAAATCAAAAACGAAAGCCAGATTCCTGTTTCCCATGATGAGTACCATATTTCAGGCTGCAGACCGCATTCCTAACTTCATTTTGACCAAATAACCACCCCCCCTACCTTGATTCCTCATCTTACCACTCCTTGCACAATTAGATCCTTCTATATTTACTTCCCCCAGTCTTACCCTGCCCTATATTCCTTTGGGTTATATCGAGAAGTGGTCACAACCAGTACTCTTGGTTAGCATATAGAATTACACGTGATACCGTAAAATCTCGCGTGTAAGCCGGTTTTGCTCTAGCCTCTATAAGCTGCCCTGTATACTCGTCCGATCCTCTCCCAAACATAGCTGATTGGAATGCCCCATTTAAAAGTGGCGTGAGTATATATTTTGTGGTACATGTAATGAGGATAACTCTTACCAATTCGATTACCAAAAGAGATATGCTCGGATATTTCTAAATGTGTTACTGTTTTTGATGGATTTATGACCTAAAACGCCATCGAAACGGATATGGCGGCCATTTTTACGTTCATTTGAAGTGGGTTTGTTGTTATAACTTATGGTAAAGTCACTTTGAGTTTGACAACCCTCTCCCCCACCCTTCTTCCACTCCAGTTAATACAAGAAGATAATATCAATCTCTGAACGGCCGACCGTGAGAGAGGAAACTTAATTTAGTCTTGCTCTGGTATAAGGCGCATTTGAACAAATATTATAAATAACACATGAGGCCTGAAAATGTCTACTTAATAGTACTGTACATGTATTCAACTTAAAAATATCAGAGATGTAAGTGGGGTATTGACAAAATCCCTGAAAAGTTATTCAATTACGCTTAAATTGCTACTGTCAGGATGATCTTTGAAATACCTATTTTCAGGGAAATCCCTGATGACTTACATCTCTGAAATACCTCCCTTATATCCTTAGCACTGCCACAGCAAGCCAAAGTGTATAGTAAAAAGGGCCCCCTGAAAGCCCAGATTTTGCGTTTGCATTGGAAACATTACGCTATGGCAGTGCACCTCCAGAAAGTACTGGCAGTCCTAAGGATAACCCATACCCCAACACTGAAACCCCTATAACCCGCACCTGGGTATAACAGCTAGTTATATGCAAGCATTAATGGTTAGGTATAAGCTGTGGTTATGATATAAATGATAAAACTACCCCTATGCTGGTCAGTCTGCAATTGCTACATTCACACTATTAGTGCCCTAGGGGATGTGTCACAGAAACAGCCCATGGTTTAATTCGTATGGTCATTATGTTATGATTGATAGGGTTTAAATTGTAAATTGATTATACATGTATGTTCATCACTTTTGCTGAACTGCTATATTGACGTCACGCATTATTGTACAACCATTCTGCATTAAGTCTTGTATGAAATATAGCAATGACGCCTGCTAGCACCTTCAGAAAACAATAAAGGAATTTTATCAACATATTAAAGGAAAATTTGTTCACATTTGAAAATGTAAAATCACTGGATGACTCAGTATTGCTATTGTGGGAGGGCATGTTAATAAAGGTCATTTATAATCAAATTTATTTTCAAAATCTATATTTATTTCAGCAACATTGACATTTTAATGGCTAAGTTAAAACTAGGTCACTTGTGAGAAATAACCCCTTCCATCCGGTAAGCCAATATTGCACAAAATTTCATTGGGTTACAAGAAATCCAGTGGTTAAGGGATGCTCATCAATTTAATAACTTGTCACTCAGGCTATTGCGTTGTTCTTTTTCCATCTGTGGAGATGAACGATTATTATAATATAAATGTGTAAATACATGTATCATTTATACACACACGATAAGGTGCAATACACGAACAACTGTCAAATGGCACCTGCTAATCAGTACTTATGGCCAGACCTGCTTATCAATACAAATGTCACACCTGCTTATCAGTCCTAATGACCCACCTGGTAACTGTTACCAATACTCCTACACAGATCTCACATTTATAATGTCATTGTAATACCTACCAGAAAACTGACAGCTGTAGGCATAGTGACAGCTGTAGTGTCGTTGACAGCTGACTGACTGCAGCCCACTGGAGGAGACCCTGGAGTTTGGGCCTGGACTGGAGACAGGACAGTATCAAAGAGGGCTCTTGGAGGAGGAGGAGGCTTGTCCACCGCTGACACCATGTTATCAGTGGGCTGGTGATTAGATAGGAGTCTGTCTGTTACATACAAGGGTGCAGGATGTACATCTGGGTGCCCTACATGTGTCCTTATCTCAGCACCTGTCCGGTGGACCTTGGTCCCACCGTCCCTGGACTCCTCACCTCTATGACCCAAGCTCTGCTGTCCATGTGCTCTGCGGGATATAACTGTAGTGGTACTCCGCCTGGAGGCGCTTGCCGCATTGTAAGGTGGGAATTCCCCAGGGGCAGTAGGTGACCTGAGGTCCTGTGTAAAGGTATCCATGTCACCTGGAGAAGCGCGCTCCTCCTCCATGGAGGCAGCACTGGAGGAGGCCCCAGGGGATGTGCCCATCAAGGATGACATAGCTGTCCATAAGTCTCTCTCCTGTGACCCCTTCCTCTCCTGTGACCCCCTGACCTTCCTGTCCCTGAGCTCCGTGACCCTGACCTTGGTGGGAGGAGGAATGGAGTCAATACTGTGAGTGGAACAGCGACCGGAAACATCAGTTTCCGCCTGCGCAGAGGGAAGTCGCTTGATGATTTTAGTGAGGTTTTTCAATGAGTTCTTGAGGCTGTCTACATCGGCCTCCGATAAGGGCTTCTTTTGATCTATTCGCACTCTAGAGGCTTCGGTCTCAATTCTTTTCGCAACGATACTCGTCGGACTGATATCCGAGGCGGGCCGATTCCTAGAAACTGTGCTTGGCTGATCGCTGTCTGTTCCAATACCAAAACAACCATGCCAGTCTGGTGTATATCCAGTCCAAGCAGCATGCACACCATCTCCCCGATGGCTCGATCTGCCACCAGTTCTGGCAGTTTCAATGGAAACAGTACCAGCGTCATGCGTGTCCATGGTAACGGTGCCACTGACACCTCCACCAATGTCACAACAACTACTTTCCTGGTCTGCAAAGCTCCATGAAGAGGGTGCCATCGTGGCCTCCTCCCCAGTTTGGAAGTTTTCCATGACAACTGGCATCTTATAACACAGGGGGGTTTGTTATCTAGTCATGGTTAACTCCCCAACATAACTGTGATAAAGAGTCCTGTGTGGTGCCATTAATCAACAAATTGTAGTGTCAGTATAGGCAAACATGCCATTTTCTGCTATCCTGAGGCTCTACCTGTACTAATCGCATGCAGACTTGCTGTTGCACTGACATGAGTTGTGTTTTATGTTGAATACTGGCTGGCTGGCCTCATATTGTACTCCTCACAATGCTAATGGTGATGCTGCCCATCAGACATGCCTGGAACCCCTGGCAACGCTCTAACCCAGCCAGCTGTGACCGCCGGCGTAGAATGCCTCGCGGTGCTTTTAATACACGGAGGAGGGTAAACGTGGGGTCGACACGCCACAGTAGATATGTAGGTAGACTACCACATGACCAATTCCCCCTCCAACATAGAAGCAGTTCTTTGATATGTTGTACATTTAGATGTTGTGGAGATAATGATGGTTGTTTTTGTTGTCTCAGTAGACCTACGGCGTCCAGATGCAGTGAAATACAGGCATCTGAAACGAAAAAATGAAAATAATGTGTTAATTCACTTTCCATATTACACATGCATTAAGGTGACTATGGCAACCAAATAAAAATATTTTATCAATTGTTGCTATTGAGGGGTGACATCTCTAAAGTTCAACGAACACACGGTTTTGATTTATTAAGTTCATAAAGGCCCCACTATTGGAATACTTATTCGAGTTCTTATTCTAGTGCTTCTGAGATGTAATGTGCGTTGTGTCGGTCTCTGTAAGTTAATAGCTGCATAGTGCATTAATGCATGATGCCTTTTTCGATATGGTGCATGAATGCAGACCTGGTGAGTAACTGAATAGGAATGCATTCAAGCATCATGCCAATCCTAATATGTTGATATTCTCACTAAGAGTTGGCATGATGCATGAAGGCAACCCTGACGAGTTACTCACTGGGACTGCATTAGTGCATCATGACGGCAACCGGCATAACGGGTAAACAAAAGGCTGAGTTAAGGGGATTTAACTGAATCGTACAGGGGACGAGAAATGACTAATCTCATACTTCATTGGATTTCTTTAATAAAATAAACACACATGTGTAGAGCTTCACTCGGCTCCACCTTGTGAATTGCAGCCCTTTTATCTCTTTTAAGAACAGTGCAATTTAACTTTCTGGTCGTGAACTTCTATTCGTTTATTCATATTTATTTCCTTTTCCGCTAAACAAACCGAAAATGTATTTGTCCTAGAACGTCTATCTATATTTCATGGTGATTTCATAACTAAAGGCTAATGATGTCCTTTTTCTGCTAAACAAAACTGAATTACCGGCAACATAAGACAGCATGCCAGAGATATATGGGACTAGCGCATTAGGCTATGGGGGCCGCCATCTTGGCTCAGAGCAATGCATTGTGGTTAGGCCCCTGACTCCAGAGCTGTGCATCATGGGAGAAATTCTTATCAGGACCTTTGTTCTAAGTGTGAGGGGAGGGGATTAGCCTGATAAGAGATTGGGTTTAGACCCCGACTACCTCAAGTACCAGAATGTGCTAGTTAAGCATACCCTACTCGTCTCGTCGGATAAAGTTGGGGAGGGGAGAGGAGATTTCGACCCCTTGATCTGTACTGACCTGGGGTGGGGGTTTATAAAATGCAATTCTTTTTAGGGGGCAAAAAACAGCGCGTTACTACATATAATGCAACAAAGGGGCTCATATGCGCGCAATTGCCACTTGCAATATACATTCTAAAATAAAAGCCCAATCCTCGTATGAGCCGCATCGTAGCCATGAGGAAGCCTATAAGCCGCACCTCGAGTTTAACCCTCGTACATTATACATATCATTTACATATATGTTTATATTATCGGAATAAACATGTGCATCGTCTAGGTTTTTGTGCACTGTCTGGCCCCGAAAATAAGTTCATGCTTCACGCTTGGTCAACCAAGCTAAGCATTTATTCCTTTTCTCCAAGCTAACAGTTCTTCCTCTTATCTCTCAATCATGTGATGGTCTACAATTAACATGAAAAGTGATTCATGTACATGCAAAGAGTATTCTTTGTTTGTTAAACACACTTTATTTGATTCTTGTACAGATTTCCAGTGGATTTTTGGATAATTATTTTCAGGGCCTTATTATTTACTTGATTAGTCAATTTGTTGAGACGTTAATCTGTTTATAACCAATATGCACTGTTCAATATTCCAGAAATGTTTATGAACTTGAGCTGCACTAGGATTGATGCGTATTATCATCAACTAAGCTAAGGATCACCTACAAGTTACAGAGTCTCTGTGAAAATAACCACGACAGACTGGCTGGTGCCTTCATATTATGTGATATGGTCCTTATACCTTCTTAGCGCTCGAGGACAGCATGATGCTTTAATGCACTATATCCTTCTGTTAGCATGATACATTAACTTGCCATCATACCGGCGACCCTTCACTATCTACACAGTTGATACACTCCTCAAGGATATGCATGATGCACTAATGCCAACGCTGGCGAGTTACTCGCCCGTGCTGTGTTGGTGATCATGACAGCGTGTAGTCCCTAAAGGGTTAATAAAGCATTGTTCTGATTCCCGCCCAGGTATACAGAACATGGCACCACCTCTGGGTGTACGAGTAGCAGCACCATGTGACCTGTGCCCAGGAGCTGCAGTTAACGAGCCACAGTAACAGACTCCTCCCCGCTACTTGTATTGTGATAACTGCTGCCCCACCCTACGTGGGTGCCAACACCCCCCGGGCTATACATAAGGCTGCAGACAGAGAGGGTCTGCATCTTGTCTCATATAAAACAGCTCCGATCAGCCATGACACAGATCCATCTCAGGGACTCCGCCTTCATCACGTGTTGGGTCATGTACAGGGAGGGGACGGATTGCAGCCCATATGGCATATGCACCAAGAGTCGGAGTGTATTATTGGGGCAATGATAGGTGCTCATGCCCTTTATTTTCCAGAAACTTCCCTTAGCCTAGAGAAAGTTTACTGCTGAATGCACGTATCTTATTTTACATGAGCGCTATAATATTAACTTTTGTTAAATTCTGAGTGTTGCCATTTTGAGTCTCCAATAGAGTATGGATTGACTTCTATCTTTTTAAACAATTGATTTGGGGTATTTTTTAGTCTCCAACTCCAAAAACTATCCAGCGACCAGCGGGAGGGTCTGTCAGTGAGAGACTAGGGTATTTTAGGCTAATTGTTGGCCTTCCCTTGTGATACATAGGCCTAGACAAGCATTTCAAAGGATTTAAAAGTAATGTCTGAGATATTCTTAGTCTGGCTGTCGATCTGAACTTCTCACGGTACTGTCACGAAGGTTGGACCCGTTCAGGTTCAGTGACAATGTCATTAGCGTTGTAACTATAGTTACCTAGGCCAAAAAAAAGAACGTTGGTTTCCAGTTTCCAGTAACATGACCTACAAGCTAGACCCGGCAGGTTGGTATATTTTTTTTTACAGAAGAGGGTCCACTAAACATTGAAGTACTGAAAAGTGTCATCCCGCGACTCGCGGTGGATAAAATATCATTAAAAAAATCGAATGAAATTTCCAAAAGGGGTAAGGGGTGGATTCTTAGGGACTAACTAATGGGGTCCAGCTCCGCCTGATTTTTTAAAATCTAATTTTAATCCCCCCCCCCCCGGACCAATATTCACTCTAGAATTCTTAATAATTGCCTGATTTACAGACTTGCATGTAAGAGAGAAAAAAAAAGTCACCCTCCTGCTTTGGGTGACCCGGTCGGGTGACTGGAAACCAACTTATTTTTCTTTGCAATATACATTCTAAAATCTTTCTTTGGCCCGAGGTAGCTCTGACCTTGAGATATATAAGTATATCCTTAGGATTAGCTACATCGAGCACCAAATTAACTTAACCAGGTCACAACTTTAATAATCTTCAAAATAAAAGGCTAGATCCTCTGAATACTGTTCTAGTTGTATAATCATTATATAATAATGTCACTATAAACTTTAAACGGGCTAACACCCGTTCACGTTTCTGATAAAGGCAGACGCGTTATATTATTAGGCTAGCCTCCCGATGATGTGATGGTCATTCTATGGTTTGTAGGCTGCTTTAAATACTCCTCCCTGCTCTAAATACTCCTCCCTGCTCTAGTCTAGATGAGTTTTAAAATACCCGCTTTTGAGTGCAGTGGAGCGATGGGCTATTTTAGTATTATGTAATCGATGTGACATGTGTGTATTTCGGTGTATCTATAGACTATATCTGCTGTATGTTATGTGTGTATCAGCGAGGTATCACCTTGCTGGTCTATATATTTATTTCACTACGAATACGCTTCTAGTTCTATACAGGTGCCGAGAGGTCAACAGTTCACGATGGTACAAGCTGACAAGGACTTGAACTTGAAGGTGTACTTACCCTGAGTTTAGTGGGCTCCTCGTGGACTCCTTTCTCCAGTAGTATTGTGTACAAGTGGGGCGGGGGTGGTGGGTGTCGAAGCAGCTTACCAGGTGTGCTGTAGCAGTAGTACCGGTAGTGTGGCTGAGTCACCTGTGCCCTGGTGATCCTCCTCCATGTGTTGCAGGACGCCTGCATTAATACCTCACCAGGTGATTATACACAGCAGGCCCGTGTCCAGTCTAATATACACTGTCAGTGTACTACAATAACTACACTGCAGTTGGCAATGTCTCCACTCTATTTAAGTATAAGCACCAACTGAGCCAACGCCTGCAGCAAATAACCCAGATGCAATTAATATCAGAGTGGCAATGTACAGTATTGGTCCTAGGAGTACAGTACTGTCCCCGTTGGGTATGCCTGTCCGAGACTAACTCACTATCAAAGTGGCAGGTGGTGTGAGAGGTGGGAAAAGCCGTCCTGTACTATTTTTGAGTGTGGGTGTGTGTACTGGTGGGGAGCGTGGTGTGACTCAGTCTCGGGCCCTGACTGTACGTGTACAGTCTGGGAGATTACTTAGGTCTATGTACCTACACTGGTCCACATACCCTGCTATACTGTATAGGCATATTGACATCAGCAACCAGGAGAGTGTGGGTTCGAACCCCACCCAGCTAGCAAGGGTACGTTGGGCCAACGTTGGTAATGGTCGGCACCGTCGCAGGCAATATCTCAACGTTGTGCCAACGTTGAACTGCCAACGTTGGTGCAAATTTAGGTTGCACCAACATGGGCAATACTCCCAGTGATCTGCCAACGTTGGAACAACATCACATAATTCATGTTGTGCCATCGTTGGCAAATCAATGTTGGCCCAACATTGAAAATACGTCCAGCAATGAGAAGGAATCCAACGTTGGCCCAACGTTGCATCTCTAACGCCCACCAGAGGGCATTGATAGTTGTATGGAGAGATTTTGATCAGGCAGCCCCATTATTTGTCACCATAATGGGGCACTAATATGTCCCCTCTGGGTTGTATAAATGTTTAATCAATAGTTATTCCATTTATGAGCTATAAAATGTGTAATTACTAAATTCCTAGGTGAAATAAGAGAATTTTGGCAACATTTCTATGAAGACACCATTTTGTGGGTTTTGACAATTAGATAAGGGACATGGGTTAGGGTCTTATTCTGTATCACTTCTTGACCCTTTGAGCTGAGATTAAGGTGAAATATAATAGAGAAACAAATGGCTATCTCTATAAAATGATGATTCTTGAGAGCCATGTCTCTGTTGAGGAGAATTGATGACATTTGAAGGGAGGTATATATATATATATATATATATATATATATATATATATATATATATATATATATATATATATATATATATATATATATATATATATATATATATATATATATATATATATATATATATATATATATATATATATATATATATATATATATATATATATATATATATATATATATATATATATATATATATATATATATATATATATATATATATATATATATATATATATATATATATATATATATATATATATATATATATATATATATATATATATATATATATATATATATATATATATATATATATATATATATATATATATATATATATATATATATATATATATATATATATATATATATATATATATATATATATATATATATATATATATATATATATATATATATATATATATATATATATATATATATATATATATATATATATATATATATATATATATATATATATATATATATATATATATATATATATATATATATATATATATATATATATATATATATATATATATATATATATATATATATATATATATATATATATATATATATATATATATATATATATATATATATATATATATATATATATATATATATATATATATATATATATATATATATATATATATATATATATATATATATATATATATACCTCCCTTCAAATGTCTTCAAATATATATATATATATATATATATATATATATATATATATATATATATATATATATATATATATATATATATATGACATGTTGGTAAAAACATACAATGTTGGGCCGACATTAGAAATGAACGTTGGGTCAGTTTTGGAAAATATATGTATGAACAGCATCACCTTTAGGCCCTAAATTTGGTTGGCTAGACGTTGGTACAACGTCATTAAACATTGGTACACCGTTAAAAAAATGACGTTGGCCCGACGTCATTTCTTTGCGACGTCATGGCGACGTTCGGATGGACGGACAAATGAACGTTGGCCCAACGTCAGAATCTGACGTCATTCCAACATTGACTACTGTTGGCCCAACGTTGGTCCAACGTATCTTTGCTGACTGGGCACTCTGGCTTAATTACTAGTACTGCTGATATCTGCATATTGCACATAAATTGAAGTAATGTACCTAGTCACATATCTGATAGCTAATTTAACTATGTCAATTAAGGTGGATCTATGCTTTAAATGGGCTAAATAAATAATGTAAAAAAACGAACCTACGTTTTGCCTAGGGTGGGATTCAAACCCATGCGGCCATACACAACCTCCTGCATGATCATGTGATCATAGCTGACCAATCAGTGAGCTACCTATCTCATTAAGAAATGATCCAGGATCCTGGATCATTTTTGTAAGTAGGTTACAGTTATTAGATACAAAATTGTCCAGGCCCATTACACGGCTGTAATGGGCCTGGAGAGCTCGAGGCTGGGTGTGACTGGGAGTGAGTGACGGCTTGTGACTAGCGCTGCTGCTGCTGCTGCTGTTGCTGCTCGTCTGGGGGAGCGTGCTGCTGGCCCCAACTCGCCTTGCTTGACCCCCTCCCTTGTGACAGCCTCCAGCCTGAGCAGATAATACTCCTAGTAGCACACACAGTCACCCCTCCAGTACCTAAACGTCGTGTTGGTGTTTTTCCTTTGTCTCAGCTATAAGACAACCCACGCGGGATCTGCTTGGCTGATAAACGTTATAATAGGATCACTGTTCGAGTAGCGTTATAACGTATAATGTGTAATATAAGTGTGAGACCTGGGGTGTGATAATACTACACTGTCCCATATCTCTTATCACAAGGTTTGTGATACTAGTAACTGGTCTAGATGCTATCACTATAAAACCGGCGGCGTCTGGGGTGTCAGAGATACCACTGTGCCCACCTTATATGTTATAGTAGGCTGTGATGGTTATAGCAGCTGATTGCCTTGGAGTTGTTGGTCAGCCAAGTCCAATAGACTGTGGTTATAACACAGCCTGTATTGGGGCCATTTCACAATGCAGAGCAACACGCAGTGTGCCCCGTGCCCAGTCCACCATGGTCCATGTACTCGGCTGCCTGTGGCTACACTAACATCTTCAGGTACCCACAATGTATGCGGCAGTCCCTCTACATACTAAAGCACGCCACAGAACGTACCTCACGTGATAGATAACCAGTCAATACCATGAGACGTCAATATCTATCTTATAAAGGGACGGCTGCTGGACATGTTAAAGTTAAAGAGTAAACCAAAGCACATGTCCCACGATGGTATCCTAGCGTCTCCTCAGTTGTAAGGCGTCTGGCCCCGTCAAGGTACAAAGGGTGCTGCTCCGCCAGCCGAGTGTCTCACGGGGAGCAGCTCGCGTCTCCTGCCGCTGGGTCACCGTGCTGCACTGAGCGTGTCACTGTCACTAGGGGTGAGCAGCGAGTCGGCGGGCTGTAACAGCCACCACTGCACGGCTGACAGCACCGACTCAGACGGCTGACAGACGGCCTTACTGTGGTGGGGGTGTGCTGCATTGGCAACCAGTGGCTGACTGCAGGCAGCCCCTCTCCTCACTCAGCTGTTGGCTTCCACTGCTGGTGGTGGTGGCAGGACCGCTACTCACTCGCTGCATGTCCCAACACAGCTCTACACCTACAGTTACAGCACACCTTGTCGGCTTGTGTTATGTAACTCTGTCACTATTTACCGACCCATTATACAGCCTACGAGCGAGATATGTACAGAAGTACTTAGTACCGTGCTCGGTATGTCGGCCTGCTCCCCTACTAGAGTACTCAGTGAGTGCACCATCGGGGTCGGTGAGTGCTGTGGTATCGGCGGGGGTCGTTTCTAGACTATGGATTATGATGCATTACACATTTACAGCCTAAAAGTTACTCACTGACCGTAATATAAGTATATATATAGTCTCAGTGACTGGAAGCCCGGGGGGGGGGCACTTAGTATATTTTGTATACACATGTGTGCGGCTGGGAAGGGTACTTTTTCTACAAAATCGCCCTAACAAGGGTCCACTTTTCAAAGAAAAATCGCCCCAACGAGGGTCCACTTTCATGAAAATCGCTCTAACAAGGGTCTACTTTTCACAAAAATGTCCGGGTTTTCGCCAAGATTTGCCCGTTTTCACAAAAAATGTCTCAGTTTTCAACAAAATTCTTCGCAAGTTTTCACAAAAAATGTCTCAGTTTTCAACAAAATTCTTCGCAAGAGGGTAATTTTTTTTCCGCAGATTTACACAAACATGGTATATTCTATTGTTTTTTTTACCGAAACCTAGGCACTTTTGGCCGAAAATGCCCTAAGAAGGGTAACTTTTTGGCATCAAAATCGCCCTAACAAGGGTAAGGGTTGTCAGAGGTCCAGCCGCACACCCCTGTCAAAAAAAATTCAGGTGCCCCCCCCCCCCCCGGGACTGAAAGTCTCAGTGACTGCAATAGTCTCAGGGTAACTTTTAGGCTCCGGCTTATAAAAAGGCTGCAGGGACGAGCCTATCATCAATACTACCGGTATTATTATTTCAATGTCAATACCCCTTCCAGACTCCAGTGCCTGGTATCGCTCCAGGACCTGTGTGACCAGTCATGGGGGGGGGGGGGGGGGCACTTGGTATATTTTGTATAAACAAGTGTGCGGCTGGGAAAGGTACCTTTGAGCAAAATCCCCCTCACCAAGGGCCTGCTTGTCACTAAAACCTCCCTCACCAAGGATCAATCTTCAACAACCCCCCCCCCCCCCGCCGCCGAATCTTCCAGGAGCGGGTCTGTAGCCGTTTTCATCTTAGGGAGTGATCATTTTTTAATGACTGAGCGTGTGAGCGTACTCACAGATGACTCAGGGTTAGGTAACAGAGTGTATGAAGATAAATAATTTGTGCTTCTGTGAAAAGCAATTTGTGCTTCTGTGAAAAGCAATTGTACATGGTCGATTTGTTGTTACTTTTTCATTGGAAATGTATCTTTTTATGTTACCTATGGTATATGTATATCTTCATAAATTCTTATGGTTTTGTGATGGAAAACCTCCTTGGAGGTGTAGTATTTGCAGTAAAACCTCCGAGGGGGCATTTTACTCGCCCCCGGCAACTCTTCCAACACCCATGTGCACTTTGGAGGGCCTCTGGTGTACTTTGGTGGACCTCTGGTGCACTTTGGTGGACCTCTGGTGCGCTTTGGTGGACCTCTGGTGCACTTTGGTGGACCTCTGGTGCACTTTGGTGGACCTCTATTGTGCTTTGGTGGACCGCTGGTGCACTTTGGTGGACCGCTGGTGCACTTTGGTGCACCTCTGGTGCACTTTTGATTGATTGATTGATTGATTTGTTTAATTTATCACGCTCCACATAAAGACACCCATCCCAAGACCAGATTTTTTCAGATAGAATTCAAATGGGATATTTGGATTTAGGGGATGGTCTAACCTTTTAGAAACCGAAAGAATTTTGTAAATATTCAAACTAGAAGTACACCTATGACAAGATGAACAATATTGAATAACCAGAAAGTAAGATACCCAAAATCGCCCTAAGTGTTCAGATTAGGGAGATGAAGCCCTATTTGAAATTATATACAGTTTATTTTAGTGTATATGTTGCCATTGAAACTTACATTTAGGCCAGAATGCATCAAAATAGACCTTAACTTTTGGTACCATCTTTTTCAGCATGAAAAATTGGACAAAACCATTTTTCACCCCAAAAAAATATTGTTTGACTTTTTATTTAGATTTTTGCCTTAAATATTGCTCAAATCATATTGAAAAAAGTTAAAGATCATCGAAGTTGAGATGCCCAGCATTTCTGAAATATTGGATGTATGTACACACCGATTAAGATATGCAGAGACAATATGCCATAGATTACTGTCAGAAAAAATTGTGGAATTCTACCAACTTTTAGGCAAACCATAGAGGGTCGAAAATCGGCGGGTAACTCACATAAATGCGTGTACGGTCCTGTACAGTAAACTCGCAATAATGCGTGTATGGTAAAGGAAGGGTTAACGTCCAGACGTAGATCAAGTACCTCACGGGACATCTCAAGTTGGCAAGGAGTCATCCAGAAATAGTGGTAGTCTGCCTTGCAGTAGTAGGACAGATATTTATATGCTGCTTGCCCAATACAGCAGTGACCGCATCTATGGATGATCGAATCTATGAAATGAATGACCGCATCTATGAGGTGAGGGAGAAAACCACTACCGGGGCACGTCCCCTACTCTTTTCGAAGGATAGCAAGTGTTCTTTTATTTGCCTGGTCCTACATACCTGGGCTAGTACCATAGTAGGCAGGGCCAGACAAACCACGGCCTTTGATATCTCAGACGTGGTTCACTGAGGAGGAATCCCATGCCAGACCACCAGCAAGAAGGCCCGGGCCCGCGCATATGGGCAGCGGTTGTGACTGCTTACGTGACTGCACGAGATCCCTCAAGTTTTGTCGCCTTTTACAAATCCGGTATGCCCATTGGTATTGTGGAAGGCTCCTGATGAAGTTATTCTACTCATGCCCCCATCATGAAGGTCCACACTAACACTCTGGTGCACTTTGGTGGACCTCTGGTGCACTTTGGTGGAGTTCTGGTGCACTTTGGTGCACCACTGGTGCACTTTGGTGGAGTTCTGGTGCACTTTGGTGGACCTTTGGTGCACTTTGGTGGACCTCTGGTGCACCTGTGGTGCACTTTGGTGGACCTCTGGTGCACTTTGGTGCACCCCTGGTGCACTTTGGTGGACCTCTGGTGCACTTTGGTGGACATCTGGTGGACCCCTGGTGCACTGTAGTGCACCCCTGGTGCATTTTGGGGACCCTCTGGTGCACTTTGGTAGGCCTCTGGTGCACTTTGGTAGACCTCCGGTGCACTTTGGTAGACCTCTGGTGCACTGTAGTGCACCGCTGGTGCACTTTGGTTGACCTCTGGTGCACTTTATTGCACCCCTGGTGCCCTTTGGTGCACCCCTGGTGCACTTTGGTGCACCCCTGGTGCACTTTGGTGCACCCCTGGTGCACTTTGGTGGACCTCTGGTGCACTGTAGTGCACCCCTGGTGCATTTTGGGGACCCTCTGGTGCACTTTGGTAGGCCTCTGGTGCACTTTGGTAGACCTCTGGTGCACTTTGGTAGACCTCTGGTGCACTGTAGTGCACCGCTGGTGCACTTTGGTTGACCTCTGGTGCACTTTGGTGCACCCCTGGTGCACTGTAGTGCACCCCTGGTGCATTTTGGGGACCCTCTGGTGCACTTTGGTAGGCCTCTGGCGCACTTTGGTAGACCTCCGGTGCACTTTGGTAGACCTCTGGTGCACTGTAGTGCACCGCTGGTGCACTTTGGTTGACCTTTGGTGCACCCCTGGTGCACTTTGGTGCACCCCTGGTGCACTTTGGTGCACCTCTGGTGCACTTTGGTGCACCCCTGGTGCACTTTGGTGCACCTCTGGTGTACTTTGATGGACCTCTGGTACACTTTGGTGGACCTCTGGTGCACTTTGGTGGAGTTCTGGTGCACTTTGGTGCACCACTGGTGCACTTTGGTGACCCTCTGGTGCACTAAACCACATCCCTGGTGCACTTTGGTGCACCCCTGGTGCACTTTGGTGACCCTCTGGTGCACTTTGGTGCACTTTGGTGCACCTCTGGTGTACTTTGGTGGACCTCTGGTGCACTTTGGTTGACCTCTGGTGCACTTTGATGAAGATCTGGTGCACTTTGATGGAGATCTGGTGCACTTTGGTTGACCTCTGGTGCACTTTGGTGCACCCCTGGTGCACTTTGGTGCACCCCTGGTGCACTTTGGTGCACCCCTGGTGCACTTTGGTGCACCCCTGGTGCACTTTGGTGGACCTCTGGTGCACCAAAGTGCACCAGAGGACCCCTGGTGCACTGTAGTGCACCCCTGGTGCATTTTGGGGACCCTCTGGTGCACTTTGGTAGGCCTCTGGCGCACTTTGGTAGACCTCCGGTGCACTTTGGTAGACCTCTGGTGCACTGTAGTGCACCGCTGGTGCACTTTGGTTGACCTTTGGTGCACCCCTGGTGCACTTTGGTGCACCTCTGGTGTACTTTGATGGACCTCTGGTACACTTTGGTGGACCTCTGGTGCACTTTGGTGGAGTTCTGGTGCACTTTGGTGCACCACTGGTGCACTTTGGTGACCCTCTGGTGCACTAAACCACATCCCTGGTGCACTTTGGTGCACCCCTGGTGCACTTTGGTGACCCTCTGGTGCACTTTGGTGCACTTTGGTGCACCTCTGGTGTACTTTGGTGGACCTCTGGTGCACTTTGGTTGACCTCTGGTGCACTTTGATGAAGATCTGGTGCACTTTGATGGAGATCTGGTGCACTTTGGTTGACCTCTGGTGCACTTTGGTGCACCCCTGGTGCACTTTGGTGCACCCCTGGTGCACTTTGGTGCACCCCTGGTGCACTTTGGTGCACCCCTGGTGCACTTTGGTGGACCTCTGGTGCACCAAAGTGCACCAGAGGACCCCTGGTGCACTGTAGTGCACCCCTGGTGCATTTTGGGGACCCTCTGGTGCACTTTGGTAGGCCTCTGGCGCACTTTGGTAGACCTCCGGTGCACTTTGGTAGACCTCTGGTGCACTGTAGTGCACCGCTGGTGCACTTTGGTTGACCTTTGGTGCACCCCTGGTGCACTTTGGTGCACCCCTGGTGCACTTTGGTGCACCCCTGGTGCACTTTGGTGCACCTCTGGTGTACTTTGATGGACCTCTGGTACACTTTGGTGGACCTCTGGTGCACTTTGGTGGAGTTCTGGTGCACTTTGGTGCACCACTGGTGCACTTTGGTGACCCTCTGGTGCACTAAACCACATCCCTGGTGCACTTTGGTGCACCCCTGGTGCACTTTGGTGACCCTCTGGTGCACTTTGGTGCACTTTGGTGCACCTCTGGTGTACTTTGGTGGACCTCTGGTGCACTTTGGTTGACCTCTGGTGCACTTTGATGAAGATCTGGTGCACTTTGATGGAGATCTGGTGCACTTTGGTGGACCTCTGGTGCACTTTGGTGGACCTCTGGTGCACTTTGGTGGACCTCTGGTGCACTTTGGTGGACCTCTGGTGCACTTTATCACACCCCTGGTGCACTTTGGTGCACCCCTGGTGCACTTTAGTGGGCCTCTGGTGCACTTTGGTGGGCCTCTGGTGCACTTTGGTGCACTTTGGTGGACCTCTTGTGCACTTTATTGCACCCCTGGTGCACTTTGGTGGACCTCTTGTGTACTTTGGTGCACTGTAGTGCACCCCTGGTGCACTTTGCTGGACCTCTGGTGCACTTTGGTGGACCTCTGGTGCACTTTATCACACCCCTGGTGCACTTTGGTGCACCCCTGGTGCACTTTAGTGGGCCTCTGGTGCACTTTGGTGGGCCTCTGGTGCACTTTGGTGGACCTCTGGTGCACTTAATTGCACCCCTGGTGCACTTTGGTGGACCTCTGGTGTACTTTGGTGCACTGTAGTGCACCCCTGGTGCACTTTGGTGGACCTCTGGTGCACTTTATTGCACCCCTGGTGCACTTTGGTGGACCTCTGGTGCACTTTAATGCACTGTAGTGCACCCCTGGTGCATTTTGGTGCACCCCTGGTGCATTTTGGGGACCCTCTGGTGCACTTTGGTGGACCTCTGGTGCACTTTGGTGGACCTCTGGTGCACTTTGGTTGACCTCTGGTGCACTTTGGTGGACCTCTGGTGCACTTTGGTGGACCTCTGGTGCACTTTGGGGACCCTCTGGTGCACTTTGGTGGACCTCTGGTGAACTTTGGTGGACCTCTGGTACACTTTGGTGGACCTCTGGTGCACTTTGGGGACCCTCTGGTGCACTTTGGTGGACCTCTGGTGCACTTTGGTGGACCTCTGGTGTACTTTGGTGCACCTCTGGTGCACTTTGGTGCACCCCTGGTGCACTTTGGTGCACCCCTGGTGCACTTTGGTGCACCCCTGGTGCACTTTGGTAGACCCCTGGTGCACTTTGGTGACCCTCTGGTGCACTTTGGTGCACCCCTGGTGCACTTTGGTGCACCTCTGGTGTACTTTGATGGACCTCTGGTACACTTTGGTGGACCTCTGGTGCACTTTGGGGACCCTCTGGTGCACTTTGTTGGACCTCTGGTGAACTTTGGTGCACCTCTGGTGCACTTTGGTGCACCCCTGGTGCATTTTGGGGACCCTCTGGTGCACTTTGGTGGGCCTCTGGTGCACTTTGGTACACCTCTGGTGCACTTTGGTGGACCTCTGGTGCACTGTAGTGCACCGCTGGTGCACTTTGGTTGACCTCTGGTGCACTTTATTGCACCCCTGGTGCACTTTGGTGACCTTCTGGTGCACTTTACCACACCCCTGGTGCACTTTGGTGCACCCCTGGTGCACTTTGGTGACCCTCCGGTGCACTTTGGTGCACCCCTGGTGCACTTTTGTGGGCCTCTGGTGCACTTTGGTGCACCTCTTGTGTACTTTGGTGCACTTCTGGTACACTTTGGTTGACCTCTGGTGCACTTTGGTGGACCTCTGGTGCACTTTGGTGGACCTCTTGTGCACTGTAGTGCACCCCTGGTGCACTTCGGTGCACCCCTCGTGCACTTTGGGGACCCTCTGGTGCACTTCGGTGGGCCTCTGGTGCACTTTGGTACACTCCTGGTGGACCTCTGGCACGCTTTGGTAGACCTCTGGTGCACTTTGGTGGAGTTCTGGTGCACTTTGGTGCACCTCTGGTGCACTTTGGTGGAGTTCTGGTGCACTTTGGTGGACCTCTGGTGCACTTTGGTGGACCTCTGGTGCACTTTGGTGGGCCTCTGGTGCACTTTGGTGGGCCTCTGGTGCACTTTGGTACACTCCTGGCGACTTTGGTGGACCTCTGGCACGCTTTGGTAGACCTCTGGTGCACTTTGGTGGAGTTCTGGTGCACTTTGGTGCACCTCTGGTGCACTTTGGTGGAGTTCTGGTGCACTTTGGTGGACCTCTGGTGCACTTTGGTGGACCTCTGGTGCACTTTGGTGGGCCTCTGGTGCACTTTGGTGGGCCTCTGGTGCACTTTGGTACACCTCTGGTGCACTTTGGTGGACCTCTGGTGCACTGTAGTGCACCGCTGTTGCACTTTGGTTGACCTCTGGTGCACTTTATTGCACCCCTGGTGCACTTTGGTGACCTTCTGGTGCACTTTACCACACCCCTGGTGCACTTTGGTGCACCCCTGGTGCACTTTGGTGACCCTCCGGTGCACTTTGGTGCACCCCTGGTGCACTTTGGTGGGCCTCTGGTGCACTTTGGTGCACCTCTTGTGTACTTTGGTGGACCTCTGGTACACTTTGGTGGACCTCTGGTGCACTTTGGGGACCCTCTAGTGCACTTTGGTGGACCTCTGGTGTACTTTGGTGCACTTCTGGTGCACTTTGGTTGACCTCTGGTGCACTTTGGTGGACCTCTGGTGCACTTTGGTGGACCTCTTGTGCACTGTAGTGCACCCCTGGTGCACTTCGGTGCACCCCTCGTGCACTTTGGGGACCCTCTGGTGCACTTCGGTGGGCCTCTGGTGCACTTTGGTACACTCCTGGTGCACTTTGGTGGACCTCTGGCACGCTTTGGTAGACCTCTGGTGCACTTTGGTGGAGTTCTGGTGCACTTTGGTGCACCCCTGGTGCACTTTGGTGCGCCTCTGGTGCCATTTGGTGCACCTCTGGTGCACTTGAGTGGACCTCTGGTGCGCTTTGGTGGACCTCTGGTGCACTTTGGTGGAGTTCTGGTGCACTTTGGTGGACCTCTGGTGCACTTTGGTGGACCTCTGGTGCACTTTGGTGGACCTCTGGTGCACTTTGGTGGATCTCTGGTGCACCTGTGGTGCACTTTGGTGTCACCCCTGGCGACATTTCTCTTACCCCTGGCGCCTTTCTCCTTACCCCTGGCGACATTTCTGTCACCATGTATCTGGTGCTGGCGGTATAATATGCCCAGTTTTTGCCCGGTTTTGGGGGTAGAAGAGAGAAATAGGAGCAGAATGGTGGAAAATTCCATTTCTATCTTGCATCCAAAAAGTTAATGCCTTGGAGCCTATGGAGGTGGTAGCTTTTTTTTCCTACATTTACATAATAGCGAAAGAGAGAAATAAATTCGTAAAGATCGCAGTTCAATTTAGTCAAGAAAAATTTAGATTTTTAGAAAAAAATTTGCGCTAGACGCTGTCCCCCGACCTTGCCTGTCTCATGTTTTTGTCGACTTTTGTCTATGTCGGACGATAACCAAAATATAAAGATTCTCCTATGTCACAAAATTGTCTTAAAACGCAAAATTAGTAGGTGTATATTACTCAGGGTTAATACCCTGAGTCAACAACAGTGGGAGGGGGGGGGGGCAAATAAATTTGGACCCCTCAAAAAAATTTAACCTGTTTTGAGCCAAAAAGCCTGTGCGTTACTATGCTACAACTGGGTCTTAATGCCAGATATTAACGGAGGATAACTGATAAGAAGGAGAATGAGATGGATGGCTGGCCGTCTGCATGCTCATATGGGGCCTCTGTCCTAATGTGTATAATCAATGAGGTATGGGGGAGTCCTGAAGCATGAAGCGTTATGGTATAATAATACCCGGAATGATACTACCCGGGTACATGTGAGGAAATTGTTAGCTTACAGCAGGTGGGTGGTGTACAGCTGGTGAACACACCTGGGCCTGCATATACCTGCACCCATCACAGCTTCCTCCAGTAGGTAGCAGGCGGACCAGGGAGGAGTAGGGTGGGGGCTGTGTTGAGTTGACTCAGTGGAGAGAGTCGTGTCGGTCCGTCATTGGCTCACAGCGCGGACGCCGCGGCTGTGGCCGTCGTCAACTGCTCCACGGTGGCGTGTGGGGGTGGCGTGTGGGCCCGCGCGTGTGGAATAAGGATTGGAAGTGGTCATTTTCTAATCACTACAGAGGGGTGGGGGTGGGGGGGGGGGGGGTGACAACCTTGAGAACCCCACTGGACCTGTGAGTCATTTCTAGGGAAAATGCTGCAACGTATTGTAATAGTATTTATTTCATTTTCACTGACCACGCTGGAATTCGTTTTCCCTGATATTACTTTCATATACCGATTGGATCATTGGTATAGCATCCAGTGTACCTTTTCCATTAAGGGGACTAT
Source organism: Harmothoe impar (assembly GCA_947462335.1). Taxonomy (NCBI): domain Eukaryota; kingdom Metazoa; phylum Annelida; class Polychaeta; order Phyllodocida; family Polynoidae; genus Harmothoe; species Harmothoe impar. Next base: position 61,871,061 of record OX381707.1, on the reverse strand, counting down.
AATAAAATTGACGCCCTTTAATTCGAAAACGACCAATCCCATAGCAGGTAGAGATGAGGGAGAATTGATGCAGACTGGCTGCAGACTATATTAAAGCGGCAGATGGAGCAGGTTGCTGTCCCCCAACCAGTTGGCCTATTGGATGTGTCATGTGGCTTAATTAAATAATGCATGTCATGCTGCACGCACCAACACGCACCAACACCAACAGGTTACAGTTCTAATATGCTAGTAGGGAGTGATTATTTTTTTAACAAAAAAAAGTTGGGGGCGGGGGGCGCAGTAAAATTTCGGGGGCTCTTTAATCTATAGTAGCCCGTGTGCTTCTCGATGTGAACAGGTGACATTTCTTTGGAATCCCCACCCACTCGGTCTTTCAAGGGGTCCCCCTCCTCTGTTAAAAACTGTGTACTCCCTCACAGATTATTATACGATTGAACGACTCATCGTGCTTTTTAGGTGATATCCCCGTGCTGATATCTAGTGATATCGGCACTCTTCCGGTGGATATCGGCACTCTTCCGGTTGACGGGAGTCATTCCGAAATTTCGTCCCCCATAAAATCCGAAGTTTCATGGAGACTCGAACACGCTACTTCAAGACTTGAAGTTCGACGTGCTAACCACCACGCCGTGAAGGCGCTGGTAGAGGGAGGTGGCGTAACAAGGAGTCTACAGGCGGATTTCCAGCCCTGTAGGACCATTATTTACCGAGTTACAGAAGAAAAGGCATTTTTTCGTATAATTTCTTTGAAAATCGATATTTTTTTTTAATTTCTTTTTTACTATAAAGGTAGTAGTTGGACTTTATTTACCTAGTCGTTAAAATAATTTTAGGGGGGGGTTTTCACATACATATAGGCCTTTTAAAATTGCTACGTTTCCACTAGTCCACGCTCAGGTTCGAACCAGGGATCTCTTGAGTGTGGGCTCGACGCGCTAACCGCTCGGCCACAGCGGAGATGGTATAAGGTAGGGGAAACGCTGGCTAGGTTCCAGTCTATCTAACACGCCTAGCTTCTGCTCCCTTACCTCCGCTACTGAAGAGTTCCACAACATGGCGCCCACCTTGCTCGATCTAGTCTACCTATATATCCTTCAAAATGGCGAAACTAGGACATTTTAAAGGTAAATAAGGACATTTGAATCAATAAATCGTATAATAAACCTAATATTGAATGGCTAACGCCCTCACTCGGGGCTGTATCGCTGGATATCGTCACTCGTGCTACGCACTCGTGCCGATATCCAGCGATACAGCCCCTTGTGAGGGCGTCAGCCATTCATTATTGGTTAAATAATGCACGGTAGACGCTGCCGGGGGCAGTTACACCGATGAGTGGGAGGGGGGTGAGAGATTAAAAAAAAAAAAAAAAATATTGCCACAGAGACGTGGTGTTATGCTTTTTGATATTGAGCTGTGTTGCGTTGTTTGGGCACTGGTTATAATACGATATCCGTCCACTGTAAAGATTGAGCGTGTGAGAGGACTAACAGATGACTCAGGGTCAGGGAGACGTGTGAAGGGAAATGTATCATTTATCATTGTAAGAAAGAGATAGGGTGCACTCTTGTATTAATAGGATCCTTAAAGATGTGACCTTTGACCTTGATTTTGACCTTGTTCCGACCTAGATATCATTCTACACATAACAGAAATGGATTCAGCATTTTTGGTTTACCCTGGTCCACTATCCATATTATCCATTGGTCACCATAGCAGGTTCTCTCCAGGATTCCTGACTGGCTCCCCCTATTATATCCTGGCTGCACCGTTTCGGATAGCATACCCAGATTGTGCGTCACAAGTATAGCATATCAAGTCAAGTCAAGTTTCAAATTTCAAGGGTTTCTATTAAATTCCTGGGAAAAGTACAATCATCTTATTCAGTTGGTCTTCCTTGACCCTACCCAGGGGGGTATATTATAAGATGTGAAGTTAAGACCCCTCAGTTCATACAGCAGATAGTAGATTAGATATATAACTTGGCACCAGTTGATCTCGTGGCACTAGGATACTTCTGCCTTCAAAATATAGTTGGGGGGAGTCGGCTCGCCAGTGTTTGAAAAAGTAGGATTGAGGGCCGATTTTATATTATACTTGAACAGGTCTTTATCCACAATCCACCTCATCTGGGGAGGGAGGGCATTCCATTGCGCGATAGCTTGATATACTGACCCGTTTATTAGGCTAACTAGCTTGGGCCTGTTCTGAGCAATGGTAGGAGCATTACTGGAGCGAGTACCCAATGACCCAACTATCTTCATCTGGCCACCGTAGACCATTCTGTGGAGAGTGGTCAATTGTAAATATAACCTCCTTAATTCTATGGGCATTACCTTGGCCCAGATATGCAGGTCCTTAACTCTAGCATCGCCAAGTCTCTTATCTTATAAACAGTTCTGATACCGGTGTTATACAAAGTTTGGAATCGCTTTATAACAGTGGGAGACAAAGCAGTCGTAAATATTAGGCCATAATCAAAGTAGGGTTGGGCCATAGTTTTAAAGACTAGCAGGGCAGTCTTTTTGTCCATATAGGTACGCACCTGATACAACAACCAAAGTTTGTGCTTTATGCTCTTAACCATTACTTTTGCCTGTTCCTCAAAGGTAAGATCGCTGTCCATGGTGACACCTAAGTATTTGAACATGCTAACCGGCTCAAGCTTTATATCACCAATTCTTAAATCTAGCTCTTCCTCCAAGTTATGCGTTACTAACATGCTTTTTGATTTGGAAGGATTAATTGTGAGCAAATTCTGGCTGCACCAGTTATATACAGAGTTTAGATCTCGCTGCATCACCCTATTCACCTCGGTTATGCTGTCACCCTCATAAAGCATCAGCGTATCATCGGCGTACAGTTTAAGGGTAGAAGTTATATCAAGGTCTGGCATCGTATTCACGTACATGATAAACAAGAGCGGGCCTAAAATAGAGCCCTGAGGTATACCAGAATGTACCGGCAAATAATCGGACCTAGTATTATTACAGATAGTGCTTTGTTGTCTTCCAGATAGGTAACTAGCGAACCAGTCTACCGTGTCACTGAAACGGTATCCTGGGTGGATCTCGCCTTTCTAAAGCCACCTTGGCTGGGCGACAACAGGTTATTCACTTCCAAATAGTTATATAATTGTTCATGAATGAATCGCTCCAGGATTTTCCCAGTGATAGGTAGGAGAGAGATAGGGCGATGATCAGATGGGGTGGTGGAATTTGGCTTCTTAGGTACTGGGACCACAGTAGCCCTTTTCCATCGGTCCGGGAAAGTATTCTTCACTATGGAGAGGTTAAGCAAATGAGCGAATTCTACATGCAACACCTGTAGGGACTCTTTCAACAGTCTAGCAGGCAGCCCTTCAAACCCGGAGGATTTATAAATGTCAATTTTCTGCACTTCTTTATCGATTTTGGATTTTAACACTACAGAGAAGGAGAAGGAGTCTGCTGGCATTTTGTTTTTTTGGGGGGGAGGGGGTGGTACCTGAGGTATTTTTTCCGCCTGCTTGCTACCAACTTCTGAGAAAAAACGGTCAATGATTTCAGCTACTCTTTTATCTGTTGTTAGTTCCCCATCCTCGTCTACCAATTTTATCCATCTTTTATTACTTCTTTTAGGTAGGATATCCGTAATGGTAGCTCAAAACTTCTTTGGGTCCCCCGTGTGTAACTCCAGCTGTGCTCTTATGTGGACTCCTTTTGCCTTTCTGGTACTGCTGTTAGCTAGATTTCTGAAGGCCCTAGCCACTATCTTATCTTCCTCCCTCCCACTTCTTATCCTTCAAAAAGGTTGTCCCTATCCCTATACAGGTTAAGTAGCTCGTTAGTTATCCATTTTGGCCTGTCTACTCGTACCTGGAATTTTTTCTCTGGATGCAGTTTATCTGCCATATTTCTTATTGAACTTTCCATGATTTCCCAAGCCTTGTTTACATCTGGTATCAATTTGAATGCCTCCCAATCTTCCCTTAGCAGTTCTTCCCTTACCTTGGCAGGGTCGTGCCTTGAGAAGGATCTTCCACTTCTTTCTTCTTTCTCAACTATGTTTCTGGGCTTTTTAAGCCTGACAAATACAGGGATGTGGTCAGATAAATGGACCGCAAGGGCCCCGGAGTCTGCCACTATAGTACTGTCGGTAAATATTTGATCCAGAACATTTGTCGGATGATACATAGGGCGTGTAGGTACATTTATGTAAGGTGTAAGGAGATGTGTTTTACATATTTGGTCCAAGACCGTGTTGCAAACATTATCTAGGGCCAAGTGTATGTTAAAATCACCGCCTATTGTAAGGAGACATTTCTTGTACTGCCCTTTAGCCTCATAGATTGAAGCCTGAACTGCCCGATGAACTTAACTTTATCTGCACCAGGTGGGCGGTAGACATTAAAAAATATATAGCGGTTTAAAACTATCTATTTAGGAGTAACACCAATGTTAACTAAGGTACTGGGCTATGTCTGTATAACGTGTTACATAAGCAAATCAGACAATCTTGAATTTTTAGTGGCCATCTTGGCAGCCATCTTGGAATTTTCCAAATTGTAATTTTGACCCAAAATATGGATTCTACACCCTAGGAAACCCTAAAATCCATGTATTACACAAGCAGATCAGACAATCTTGAATTTTTGGCGGCCATCTTGGCAGCCATCTTGGAATTTCCCAAATTGTAATTTTGACCCAAAATATGGATTCTACACCCTAGGAAACCCTAAAATCCATGTATTACACAAGCAAATCAGACAATCTTGAATTTTTGGCGGCCATCTTGGCAGCCATCTTGGAATTTCCCAAATTGTAATTTTGACCCAAAATATGGATTCTACACCCTAGGAAACCCTAAAATCCATGTATTACACAAGCAGATCAGACAATCTTGAATTTTTGGTGGCCATCTTGGCAGCCATCTTGGAATTTCCCAAATTGTAATTTTGACCCAAAATATGAAATCTACACCCTAGGAAACCCTAAAATCCATGTATTACACAAGGAAATCAGACAATCTTGAGTATTTGGTGGCCATCTTGGCAGCCATCTTGGAATTTCCCAAATTGTAATTTTGACCCAAAATATGGATTCTACACCCTAGGAAACCCTAAAATCCATGTCTTACACAAGCAAATCAGACAATCTTGAGTTTCTGGTGGCCATCTTGGCAGCCATCTTGGAATTTCCCAAATTGTAATTTTGACCCAAAATATGGATTCTACACCCTAGAGGTCAGGAAGGCAATTTTGGGACCTGAAAACTAGTTATTTTCTATCTAATTCTTTAATATTGATATTGTGAGAGAGGTATACAGAGTAGAGAGTAACCGAAGATACCACTGGAAAGCTCTTTTAATGCTGATCATGACTAGATTCAATTCCATGTGGCATGAGATAGGTGGAGGGTATAAATCAGGATATATATCTGGATAAATATTACAAGAAGTTCCAATAAATAGTGTGTTTGATTTGGCGATAAGGACATTAAAGACAACTTTTTGTTTATTTTGAAGTTGTTGCATTTTAGATGTGGAGAGGACACATTTGGGATTAATTATCTGTAAAGAATATTGAATTCGGATGAAAAGAAAGTTTTCTACAACTTTTTGAAGTTAGAATTTAAAACTAAATAAATGGTGTTTTTTTGGCATTAATCAAAACCTTGGGACTTCTGCATCATCTGATTACAATGTAAAGGGCCCATATTAGAGAACTCCCTTATGGGCTGAAGGTGACATGACAAATTTGTTTTATCAATTGATTTCATGTTGTGTAAATTGCACATGATTCAAACAATTACCGTAGATTACACATGAGGCTCTAAATAGTATGACTTTACTATGGCTATTTATGCCTAACGCATTCATAATGTGTTCCAATATATGATTTAATGGAAAACTTAGGAAAGTTACGGAAAAGGCTAAATCTAGAAGAATTTGGGCTGAAACGTTGATAAATGCCTTATTTTGGCATTAGTATGTGAAAATTCCTTTCATTTCTATAGTTCTATATACCTAATAGATAATATTTTATTAGTTCCCTTGAGTTGCATAGAGGTGCTTTTGAATATTCCCTTGTTTATTACCTCTAAAACACTGGATAGGCCCCAAGTCCCCTATTTGCCTTCCACACCTTTAGGAAACCCTATAATCAATGTATTATACATATAAGCAAATCAGACAATCTTGAATTTTTGGCGGCCATCTTGGCAGCCATCTTGGAATTTTCCAAATTGTAATTTTGACCCAAAATATGGATTCTACACCCTAGGAAACCCTTAAATCCATGTATTAAACAAGCAGATCAGACAATCTTGAATTTTTGGTGGCCATCTTGGAATTTCCCAAATTGTAATTTGGACTCAAAATATGGATTCTTCACCCTAGGAAACCCTAAAATCCATGTATTACACAAGGAAATCAGACAATCTTGAGTTTCTGGCGGCCATCTTGGCAGCCATCTTGGAACGGGAATGGTCAACCGAGGTCAGTAAATGAGGTAGGTGTGTGTGGGGGGGGGGGGGGGGGGGGATCCACGTGTGGTATCCATGTGTGCCTGTCCTGCCTGCTGGACAGGGGTGACGAGGTACAGCCCACTTGACCACCGCCTGCCAGACTTGCCGACTCAGCGTTCCGGCTCAACAACCCTGACTTTTGCACAAACAAACTAGGCCCAAAGGAATGGTGAGCTATGAATTTTGGAAAAGATCCGAAGAAATGCCACACTTTACACCAAAATATTGCTTAGATGGAGAGTGTTTTGAAGAAACTAGTGACATATGTCATCACCATTTTTTGTATAGAATACAACTGAAAAGGAATTAAAGTGATACAGATGTGCAAACATGTCCAAAATTAGCTTCTCCAAAGGTTCACTTTTTTTTGGCAGAATCTCAGTTTTTTTTCAGTTTTTCAAAGAAATCTCTTATTTTAGGTGATAAAACTTATTTTTTCCCCATTTCTTTTGACAGATACAGATACCTGAGGTGTTTTGCAACAGAATGATATAGCTCAAATAGTTCACATGATATTGCATAAAGGTGTAATAGACGAGAGAAAAGACGTCTGCACGAAAAAAGAGGGTGACTATATAAGAGTGGGCTTGACCTAGTTTCACAGCGTTACAGAGAACATAGTCCACTCCAATAAATTCTGGTCTACATCCCGGCCTTATTAGCTTAATACAAATCATTTCCAGAAATTCAGTCATGACATTATAGACCTCTTCCTACGGGCGCACATGGGCTATTTTCTCACGTACAAAAACACATACTCCCCCAGAGTCTTTTCATCAGGTCTGTCAAGCCTGTGCACCTTGTACCCGTCTATGTCTATGTTCATATCTTTAGACTTGTACCACGTTTCCGTTAATGCAAAAACATCAGGGGTTCGGTCATACGCAAAAATTCGTATAGTTTCCTTTTTTCCTATAGCACTCCTGCTATTCAGGAATATGCACAGGAGCCCTCAGGAACTGACAACTACCTGCACCACACAACCTATAGGTCGCATGACGCAGGTGCCCTAAGAAAGTCACACCGAGTGAGGCAAGTCGCGCAAAAAAAGGGTATACTCAGAAACGATTTGACTTTTTTTTGGAGGGGTACTTGAGCCCAAATTCAAATTTTTAAGTCCCCCGATCTTGGCTATCTATGTCTTTTGTCCTCTCACGTCTATGTCCAACACACACTGAATGAAAAAGTTTCTCCCATGTCCATATTGTAAAAAATATTTGTTTGTGATGCAGGTGATGCTCTAGACTGGCATGCCTGATACCGCGTACATTGGATGTGATGTGTGTCGGGCTCAGCATGGCTGTGTATAGAGAATACACATTCCAAGAATAGTCAATACACATCTTCAAAATACACATCCCCTCCTTCCCTTGTCGGTGACACACCACTGCCCCCATGCCTGCAGTTGGGGGAGGTGAGGGTGGCTTAACTGTATGTGTATTGGAGTTCTATTCCTGGCCTACAGTGAGAACGCTATTGGGTGTGCCCAGGGCGGGTAGTCCAGCCTAGCGATGCTCTGTGTTGCAAACTTTTATTTAAATTTAATTTTAACATTTTAAATGGTTTTTATTGTGTGTTTGAGGGTATTTCCAGTGTAGAAGATGGCATTTCTGCGTGTGAAGAGAGAAATATGGGACAGTTTGGCAAAAGTAGTGATTTCTATCTTTGCTTTAACACTGAAGCCTATGTACCTTTCATTTAGAGGGTGGCAATTTAAGAGTACTTAACAGTTTAAGGAAAAGAGAGAAATCACTACCTGAAGATCGCAGGCCAATTACAGCAAGAAGGAAAGACATTTCAGATTTCTTTTTGAAGGAAACATTTGTCCCCCGATCTTGCCCATCTATACATCCCTTTGGTCATCTGATGTCTATCTATAACACAGGCTGAATGATAGACATTCTCCTATGTAACAAAAACGTCTTAAACCTTGGTTGGGTCGTTTAGTATTACTCAGTTACCCTGAGTCAATGACCCACTACACCACACACATATGGCCACTCCAAAAATGTAGTAGATGACCGCCCCCAGATGCCTCAGAAGAGGCAAGCCATCGCTTTGTACCTTTATTTCCTGATGCACTGAAGTAGACATGCATAAAAGTTTAATTATCGTATCTTATATTCATAATTGACATCTTACTGAGAACCAATTACCGCAATGACATCAATCACTTAGTGAGATATGATGGGCCATGTCACACAATTGTGACAATGGATCATGCTTTCATCTGGAGACGTTAATAATTGTCTGATTTACAAGTGCTAGAGCAGCTTATCGTCTCCATTTTCAGGCCAGTTAGGGTAGAGCTCTTTTGGTCTATCAAGGCTGTGGTCAGAGGGGGGGGGGGTTGTTATAATCTACTGAGTATAAGTAACTCGCATATTAGCCGGTACCTAGTATTTGGGAATATCATATTAGTGGCTAGCCTGTACAGTCAACCCTTGATAATCCAGTCTTTGACAATCCGGCCCCTCACCTTCCAGTCATGATTTACTGGGGACCGTTTTTATAGCACTAAAATAGTCTTGGTAATCCAGTTATTTCAGCTTCCAGTTCCAGTGGCTGATTATCAGCAACACAATATGTAATTAGTACTAAAAAGGGATCCAATATTCCAGTCATCACTCAACCTTTTCACAATTTTGACTGAAACAACAATCAATTACTAGTGTTAAAGAGTTCCTTTGATACATCCACATCAAAAACCCACTCCATGGCATTTACTACATGTATGGTTGTTCCATGGTAAAGGGGCTAAGGACTACTAACATCACCCCACTGTTAGCATATAGGGGGCCTATATGTAGTAACAGTACTCAGTGGCAGGATGCTGGTTAGGAGTATTGCTTTGTGTATTAAATTAGATGGGTATAAATGTAATGTAAACACTCTACATTAAAGAATCTGAAATTACAAACTCAGAAAAACTGATGACACTGATTGCTTTTTGGCCTATAGCACTAAAATAACTGTTAAATAGTATCTAAAGTTGATATATATCACACTCCACTCTCAGCCATTCTCCGTATTCAGGTTTCCCATAATGCCCGCGCTCAGGCAGTTTCCGGTCCAGCCCGCCCTCCCTCACCCCACTCACTCACTGCATGATACTAGGCCTATGCCTATGCCTATGCCTACCTTTCCTAAGAAATGCATTTCTTTAGCTTAAAACGTCACACTGAGTCAAGTAAGACCTTATCAGAGAGGTATTCATTCGATCTACCCACTCATATGATTTAGCACGATATGTCAAACATATAACATGGCATTGTTGGGAGTTAAAAATGGGGATACATATCGTTTTGGGCTAGAACTAACCTTATTTTCAGTCATCTCCACGGAAAATGGGCCTAGTAAATACACATGTGAATAATTTTAAAGTCCATAGTATGATGGTAGTATAGCCTTTATTACTCCATGTGTGACATCCTATGTTGAATAATCCATGTCAATAATCTGTGAAAATAATAATATCTGTCAGGCATTGTTACTGAGACTGTGTTAGACTCCACCCAGTATACAAGACCAACTGACTTGAGACCCTGCACATAAACACTAACTTTGGCTTTGTTGATGCCTCCCCCCCCCCCAAGCCTACAGGTGTGGCAGTCAGCCTCCACACCTCCAGGTGAGATGTACCTGTGAGATGTACCTGTGAGATGCTCCTGTCACAGTTGGCCCCACCAGCCCTTCACACCTGTGTGCTGGGTGTGGCACTGGTCACTATATCAAAGTGGTCTCCCACACTAGGCCTACCCTTTGAGGTCAAGATCTGAGGAGGTCGGGGGGGGGGGGGGGGTGAAGGCTATATTACTTGTAACATGTATTTGGCCAAATGTATATTAAATAGATATTAGATAAATATTTAACACCTCAAAACTGAAAATCGTAGTAGACCTACTTGCATATATAGGTTAGATTCACCACTTTATGATGTTCATTTTCAGTACTAGCGTGACCCTTTTTTGATTTTAAAATAGATGTGTTCCTACAGTATCTATGAGAAATATATCATCAAATGTTAGCAAAAAAGAAATGGTGAAATTCACCTAAAGTCGGAAAGCTATCTACAAAATTCACCTGAAGTCGGACACGTCCCTATTTTTCCCGATTGTCATTCTCTGATGGTAGGAATGACAATTCCTGTCCTGGGTTGGCGCTAGGACATGGTATGGATTAGCCAGTCTGGCGAATTGTATAATTTCTGATTAGCCAGATTGGTGATGAATTCGCCAGAAAAAAAAACAGAGAGGGTTGGTGTCAAATACATCTCTACCCCTCCAGAATTTTGTCCGATTTAGATATTTTCCATAATAGGTCCTGGGTTATATACAACGTCATGCACTTGACCAGGGGAAAAACGAGATTTAAAAAAAAGAAGTGATATATGATGCCCCTACTGCGACCACATAAGTTATACATGTAGACCAATCATTGGTATGAGAGTAGAAATATTATTTGTTGTGAGGTTTTCTGATTCTTATTTTTAGTTGCTTCCTTCTGATCTATCCCCCTACCCGCATCCCCACCATTGTATGCTGACTTGTGACATTTATTTTGGTGAGTTAAGGCAGCATTATGTTGTTAATCTCTATCATGTGCTTGACCACTTCACTGATAAGAAAGAGAAGGATGAAGAAAAATGCCCATACCAGTTGTTTTATCTTAAGAAATTTTCTGAAAATTCAGATCAGTAATATATCCAAATGAAAACTATACGACTGTTTCTCTCATGATCTCAGCTTTCGAACCGTATATTACACGCCATATTCCCAGTATCCCATGTATCTCAGTGGTGGTCTGGCAGAATTCGCCACTCTGGCAGAATTCGCCACTCTGCCGAATTTAATTAAAGCAAAGTTCGTCAAATTGGCATTTGATTCGCCAGTGGCGATCTGGCGAATGGCTAGCGCGAACCCTGGATGATCATCATGTATATCAATGTGGTTGAGGCCTATCACATTTATTCTAGATTTGTAAAATACCTCTACAACGGTGCAGACCATCGGCTATTTTCATACATTTTATTTCTGAATTATAGATGAGTCATGATGGAGCATGGTAAATAGGTTCTAAATGCGTATTCAAATCATTGATTAAACAATATTTTTGTAGCATGATTTATAAAAAAAATAGTTATGTGAATAATATAAACATTATAAACTGTCTATCAGTCCTACCATACTTAGGTCCGGTTTTCATCCATTAATATTCTCTCATTGAACCATAGAGGGGTAGATGGGTGGGGTTAAGAAATAGCCATGTCACGTGTCACTGCAAATGTCCCAAAACCTGAGGGGTAACATAGCCCAAAAAAAACTGGGTCGTTTTTTTTTTTTTTACGATTTCTTTTTTGTCAATTTCAGTGGTAAAATCGCTAAAAATATCACAAATCTAACTAAAAATCAAAAAAGTGTCTAAAAAAGCTTAAGGTCGGCCTCAAAAACGGATGGTCGGTCAGTAAATCGGAACACAACTTTCTTTTTTTTAGACTAAGAGGGGTTATAAATGGGGGTCTTGGGCCGCAACTTCAGGAAAAGTTTATGATTTTACTACCCACTATGACGACATTTTAGTTGGCCAGCCTACTCTACTCTAAATGAGCATGTCGATTTTAAGAAATGCTCATGGACGTTTTATTCTGAATGGGCAATAACTAAGGATAAATTTCCAACAGAAAAATCATGCCCTTCTCCTTCCCCTCCTCCAGGAGGTGTCCCACTGATGTCAAAGAGGTAGTGGGAGACCAGTGCCACACCATGTTCAGAGGTGTGAAGGGCTGGTGAGAGCAACTGTGACAGGAGCATCTCACAGGTACATCTCACCTGGAGGTGTGGAGGCTGACTGCCACACCTGTAGGCTTGGGGGGGCATCAAGAAAGCCAAAGTTAGTGTTCATGTGCAGGGTCTCCAGTCAGTTTGGCCTGTAAGCTGGGTGGAGACTGACACAGTCTTAGAAACAAGCCTGATAGATATTATTATTTTCATGGATTATTAACATGGATTATTCAGCATAGGATGCAACACATGGAGTATGCTATACATTGTATAAGCATGGATATTATATCCCCATGTGTACGACCTCACTGGAGGTAAGGTTTGATTAGGGACCAATGTATTACTAGTATTACCTGGTCGCCCTCTCTGTGTGTAGCCTATACTGGTCCATACTGGAGATGCAATATGTCAACATTTACTTTACTTTCACACATTGATCTTGATTTGTTACATAAAAAATCTGCATTGGGTCGATAGGACATAAGATCTTCTTTCTGATAATATATAAATATATATATCTATGTCTTTACAAACCCAAATTATCTCTATTTTAAGTTAGGCTGGATTATTACAGTGGGTAGGCCTAGCCTCGGTTAGCCTAAAACCGGAAACTGCCTGACCAGGGGGCGATAATGCGGGAGTTGGTAACCTGAATAGGGCCTATGGGAATTTGTATGGAAATCATTGATACTGGTTCGGACCCCCCCCCCCCCCCCCCATGACCTAAACTTGACTATCCAGTGATTTACCTTACAGTGGCATTTGGTCAGGAACGGGACCAACCGGATTATCAGGGGTTGACTGTACATATGGGTGCCCAGTTAGCTTTTTGACCACGCCCATTTAAAGCTAAAGTGCCGTGTCTATTTTCATCTAGTGCAATATAATATGTTTTTTTTTACTGTGTCCGTCGACTTTTAAAAGGGCAGTGTCACCCGTGTCGAATTTTAAAAGTGCCGTGTCGCCGTGTCAATCATGTCGAATTGAACCCATGTATATATAGGCATATATAAGCCTTACAGAGGGTTGACTATAGCGACTTAAATACTGTAGTATACCTCTCCACACTTGCATAAAAGCTGCAACCTGATTTTGGGCCCATCCTATAAGCCGAACTGGCGATCCGACTTGCGTACTAGCCGCAACCTACATGCAAGTTTTTGTGTAAAACTATAGTGTCTGTGGCTGCAACAACCCTGGTTGAGGACAGGGTTGCTCATGTGTACCCACTGTGCATATAAGGATAAAACGGAAGGGAACTTGTCCCCGGGACTACCATGTGCAGGTTGACACAGGCAGCTGTCGTGAGACCTTGGTTCTATCCACGGAACGCAGTTTGTTCCTGGCATATCTCATCATGGTGTGTGAGTGTGGTACCCAGCCAAATCTCACCAGAAATTCCGTGGACAAAACTAACATGGCCGCGCATACATAGCCACCAGAATTATCGCTATATCTTGTGTATTATGAAGGGCCTATATGCTCATCAATGATGCACACGTCAGGCATGCTAAATGTAAATAATGATTAATCCTCAGGGCGATTATTATACCCAGATGGTCTACCACATGTATGTCTAAACCCTTTAAGGCCTGCACGGTGATCTGAGGTTCTATGCATACCCTATGTCGCCATGATGCCTTGAGTGCAGTCCAGCACTCGATCAGCAGGGCTAGATAAAATACCACAAGCTAAACCTTTGGGTTTGCAATAACCCTGTATCAAGACTTATACTCAATCATGCTTGAATGACGACAAGTCTAAAGGCCGCATGATACATTAGACACTACCACCCTTAAAGGGTTAATTGACATTAATCGAGATTGGCGTAGCGTCCTGCTAACTGGTGGTTATTATAGGAGAGGTGAGAATACCCCCTGCTGACTGCCATTGACGGCCCCAGAAAGGCGCCCCAATGACTCCAGGTGGTACACTTACTCCCCTGAGAGATGCTACACTGTGGGGAGAAGCCGCTACAGGTACACTGCCAAGTGTCAAAAGCGTTTGACACTCGGAATATTAATTGCATTATCGTTTATCTCCAGTTCCGATCTACCATAATAACACTACTTATTTACTTTCTATAGACTACTACTATACAATTAGCTACAAGGTGACGGGCGGGGCCGCTATGTTGGGAGGGCACTTCGCACCATTTTTAAAAATTACCCTTTTAACCTTGTTCACTGTCCATCACGTACATTACATTATTATATGTTGATATATCCGATATCTCATTCTATCACCTTTTCTATTTAATGGAGAAGACAGTAAGAAAATTAGTAAGAAAATTAAATTGTTAATTAAATAATAGCCACATGTCCTGGACACTTCCCAAAAGCTGTCATTGTCACGACAGACTTTCTTTCCTCAGAAGTGTAAATGAGACTAGATAATAAGCACAATTTGTGCTCTACATTTACTCAGTCACCTTACCTGGGCCAGTCACCTGACCCTACTTATCTAAAAAGGGCCAACCCTAATCTTTTATGAATACTGTGGTGAATTTTTAAAATCAATTTTTGGCCAACAAGTGAAATTGATTTTTCTTTTAACCTATAAAACAAAAAAGTGGATCCGACCCTACCTAGCCTTTCCCCAGCATGTTAATAACGGAAAAACACCTATTTTATTTTGGCCCTAGGTGCTACATACATACTACCTATAGCTATATCTGCACAGCGCCACCCACATGTGCATACATGTACTAATTTCCTGCATTACTTTCTTGTCCATAAATAATGCCTAATCCCGATGGCTAATAGTATTATACAAGGACCCCCGACGGGGGGGGGGCGGGTGGGGGTCCCATGTTTCGATTCTAAGAAATGGACTTATCACTTGTCACTACCAGAAAAAAAACACTTGTCGATTTGTCACTAATTTAACGTGGCATGGTCCGATTTATTTCTAATACAACCCGCTTTGGTCATATTCACGATAAATTTATATAGCCTAGGGCCACCTTTTTTTGATAACTTGGATTACGGGCACTCAGAGCAAATATTTTAGGGGGCGGGAGGGGAAAAAAAAAAGTGCCCCTCAGTACTGAAATTTTCCAGGGGGCGGAGGGGAAAAAAAGCCAAGAAAAAAAAGCATGCGAAAGTCTACATTTGGCTATCAAATGAAGGTATATTGAGAAATATTCCCAAATATTCCCAATTTTGAAAGCCTAATTCTGGGTGTTTGCTAGTCAGCATGTACCTTTTTTGGGCTAAAATTCTCAAAAATTCCCATCGGAGGGGGGGTAAAAAATAAAATAAAATACTTTTTTTTTTTTTTTGCAAAATGCCAAAATTCCCATCGGCATCCAAGTTATCAGAATAAAACGGCCCTAGTGGAAGGTCAAAGTTTTCTATTTTAGATCTTTTTTATTGATTGATCCTCCCGGGACACGTTGCAGCGACTGACCTCCCTGCACTTAAGCGGGAGAATGTAAATGTCGGACTGCACATAACATATCGGGACTACCATGGGACATGATTGTCTTATAATCAAGTGTACGAAGTTTGTAAATATAGCCATAGCGTAAATAATGAGGGAGGAAGCTTCACCTTCTCTACAGTTAGTTCGTGGATGAGGACAAACTGATAAACTTGTAACCAGAACTGAATAAAACTGTATCAAAAAAAAAGAAGAAAAAAGTAATAGATAGACAATGGTTATGAAAAGGTACACAGAATTAACCACAGCTTTCTGGTGGGGCCAGACGAGGGCGAAGCCCAAGTCGCCCTAACATTTATAATATACTTGTGGGGGTCTGGGGACTTGGCCTTTGAGAACATTTCTAAAATCTAGAAAGCAAATGGTATATTCTAGTAGATTTTGTAACATTAATTCCATTACTTCAATTTCCATCACATTCCATGACACATGGCTAATTTTTACAAAATTCCATGACAGCTTTAAAATTCCATGACATTCCATGATACGTGGGAACCCTGCAAAGGCATGTCCCTCTCACACCATGTCTATCTGATGTCAGAGGTTGAAGAACCCTTGCTTCGGTAAAATGTGTAGGCGCAGGATTTCTGTCTTCAGCTCATTTCATAGCTTCAATCATCCTGCACATGATCATGCATGGTGGGATTATATGTTAATCTAGTACTTAGTATTGAAAACAAGAAACTCCAAGCGGGATTCAAATTATTTGGGTCTGTACATGTAGGTACTATGTACCGGTAGTCCACTCGTGCTCCGTAAAATCATGAGATGACTTTTTGATTTGGCAGGGCCCTTGGCCTTTGCCCGTTATTTACCTTTTGTTTTTCTACTTTTTTTTTGTGGCAGGTCGTGGCCATATATATACCATAGACAAAAATGCATAAACTATGGTAAAGTGCCTCTCCTTATTGCTTATACCCCTAATGCCTCTATTGCCGAAAGGACTGCCGTTCCAACTACAGCGCGTTGGTATGTAAAGTGGGGGAGGTTTAATTGTAAAGTACTATTACTCCTAACCTTCTCCTGGTTAAGATACATTTTGAGTCAATGCCAAGATCGACGTGGAACACTCCACGTCACTACATGATGGAAAATGGGAGTAAAATAGGCCATAATCATTACATTTCAAAATGTTGACTACTCAATTTGCCTCTGGTTTCATAAACATTAGCCTAGAAATAACAATCCCACATAAATAGATCCTTTAACTCTGAAATCACTTCCATCTAAAATTTGGGCTCTTCACCTGGCAGGGGTTCCCTATGTCCACTATCGATTTTTAAGAATTTCGCCGAGCAAAATAACATAGCATATCAGGCATCTCTATAGCATACCCAGTTACTGGATAGGATACAAATACAGATATTGATCCTTCTGTGGTGGGAAGGAAAGCCACCTGTTTACGGTCAAACGCCAATATGACCTCTTGTGTGAGAACATGGAACTAAAATGGCTTAGCCTTGTATGGCTTTTACACTTTGGAGCTTTGAGCAATTGGTGCAGGTCTAAAACTACCAATAATAGGAAAGTATATAATGTATGGTCTGCAAGAATACACATGAAAACCCTTATAGTTTTGGTTGGGAATAGGTCTTCCATTATGCATATAAATAGGAGCACAGTGAGAGGTAGTTCATCTGTAGCCTAATAGGAGGCAGCATGGAGTAGGGAACCTGCAGATCGTTATGTTATCTGGTTTACAGTTGGTTGACTTTTAGTCTCATAGGAGATATTTCACCTATTTTCATACAGAAAGAAGAATCTATTTTATTTATGAAATGAGGGAGGAAGTTTCACCTTCTTCTCAGTTACTTTTGGGTGAGCACAAACTGATGAACTCGTGTCCAGAACCGAATAAAGTACTATTTCAGTCTGTAAAGATTCCTGACATGTTAAAATCGAAAACTCACTGCTCTGAGCTAAAGTTGACGCTTTGAGAAATATCCATGCCCCATGCCATTCATTCGACTTTTATCCCCCTGCCATTGCTACTAAGTCCCGAAAATACCAATTCATATACTGACACAGTGCATTGTTATGTTATCATTATAGTTATATTTTACTATCAATGGGATTAATCTAATGTCAGATGGTTTGCTGATATAATTGTGATGTGTTACTGATTACACCCTGTGAGTGTGTAGAGAGATCATTAGAGGTAAAGGGCCCATTTTCCAGTCCTGGCACTACCTGGTGTCAAAGTCTGGAACCATTGATCTCATCCTTCAGACACTGCCAACACTGACAGGCCTGACTTACCATGCAAATTTGCCAATCTAAGGTCGCCAGTCTAGTGCCAGAACAGAGACTATGACTGGCTTTTTTTTTTCTTAACTGGAAACAGGTGCTAACCCCCCCGCTAGCCTAGGGGTGGCCGGTGGGGCGATAAAATGTTCACCCCTTCTTGGCGAAAAAGCCTGTGCGTTACAATAGTTCAAAGAGGGGGAGGGCGGAATAATTCCGATCTATCCCGAGGGGGGGGGGGGGGGGGTGTCACGCCACAAAACCCCTTGTTATACCTTCATCAATTGTATTACGTCATATTACGTCATAATTATGATTTATAATTATCAATATTCATATTTATTATTATTTGTAATACGCACAATACTTTATACACATTTTCAATCCAAATGTCCATCAAAGTACACCTAGACGTCAGACATACCTATTACTCATTTAGCCAAGCCAAACTCGCCCCCCATGCATAATTAATCCATAGATCACAAGCGGAGCTTTCAGGTAAATCCAACATATCTGATATGACACTGTTAGGGCCCCAGACAGGTAAAATCGACAAATCGACATGACCCGAGTGACAAGTGACAAGACCCATTTCTTAAAATCGACAAGTGACATAGGCATTCCTTAAAATCGACAAGTGACATGAGGGCTGGTGACATTTTTACAGTGTTAGTGACAAGGGACAAGACCCTTTTCTTAAAATCGACAAGGGACATTGGGATTTCTTAAAATCAACAAGTGACACAGCAACCCCCCGTCTAGGGCCCTACTGTTATTCTATTTTCGATGAAACACCCTACTCCTAGGTATAATAAAGGGGAAGGTCACCCATATTGTGTTCCCTGCCTGTATATTAATTATCACAGGCCGACACTCCAGGCCGACACTGCGACAGGGAGGTCTACAGCCTTCTACTGTGCCCTCCCCTTCTTTGAACTAAAAATTGACACAGTATGCTCACGATTTATGTAGCAGCTACACCGGATAACCAAAACTTGAAAAGTAGCTATAAACCGGATAGCCAAGCATACCTAGCCTTTCTGGATTCATATACCATTAAAACTAACAGGATTTCAGGCTTGAAGAACATCGACAGGTGCACATTTTCGTGATTCTGTCTTTCAAAGGATGTAGTTCAGGTAAAATCGGTGCACTAGGCCTAGTAATTGGCACCGTGAGTCACTGTCAGGCAACACTGAGTGAGCGTGACCCCATTAACCGGCCATTTCATAATCATTTCAGTGCCAACAACATCAACACAATTAAATGTTCAAACTTGATTTACTTACCTTCTTCGGTGTACGCTCCTGTTTGATAGACAAGCTGAGCACTGGCTTCAGATCAGAGTCTTCAGAATGCGAATCTTCGTCTGCTACAGCATCTTCATCGTTGTCGACGATGAAGCATGAAAGATCATCTTCATCATTGGAGAACGACGGCCAAAGTTTGGGCTGGAAATTCTTCTTTTCAACGTTGACATTGTTGTCGTCATCTATCATTATGACCGCATCATCTGCCTGCGGTTTAAAGCACGACGTCTTTCTACTTATGCATACCACATCGTTGTCATCAGAAGTAATGTCAATTATTTCGATATCGGACTCACAATCACCCATCATGTTGTTGACATTCTCGTTCGAGCGTGCAACCCTTCAAATGGAGCCAAAACAGGTGCCCGACGTTTTTGGTACGTTGACATAGGAACGCGCAGGGCATCAGCAAACAAGCATTCTGTAAGAAAGTATGGCGCCAGATGTCAAAACTAATTACCTATCCCCGTCTCTGGTACAGAAACGGCTATCTTTATATAGTGATAGATGTAATTTACAGTTATTGGCATTGAACTTTAACGTTTAAGTCTGGATTAGCGTCTGCTGCATGTGATCCACAACTCCATAGAGAAGTCTTTAGAGCACGCCCCTGGACAAGATTCGAAGACGAGATGGGCAGGAGTAGCCTGCGCGCAGGCACACAAATATAGGCCTACTCAAAGGGTCACTGGGTCACAATGGCGGGTCGCGCAGCGACCCGCCATTGTGACCCAGTTCTTTTCCCGCCGTCGGAATCTGAGCTAAGCAGCTAAAGCCATAAATAGAACACAGGGGCGTCAGACAGCCGCCCGGGGTTTGTGGCTATGGCAAGCCAAATGTTCCACCAATATGTAGACCATTATTCAAATTATGATGTATGCTATTTTTTAAAGTCTTTAGCTACGTGAATCGAAAATTACATTCTTCAGGAATTATGTTATTTAAGTAAGTTCTCAATGGAGCAAGATCTTAGGAACAAAATGATTTTAGAATTTTGGAAATCGGAGTAAAACTTGAGACAGAATAGGCATAAAACCAACTCATAATGGGTCTGATTACTGTAAACGTATTAATTTTCGCTCAGTACATATTTTCGCGCATTTCGCGCACATACCTATGTGCGCGAAAATATGATGTGCGCGAAAATATTGCACAAAAAATTAGCTTTCCAACAATGTCTGGCACTCTATATTGCACTGCAGTAGAGACTCAATTAGGCCAAAAAAAAAAGTTGTGTTCCAGAAATCCCTTACAACACACCTCATAATCTTAAAAATAAATCCTAAAAACTATTGATAATACAGGGCTATATATTTCCGCAATAGAAGAATTTTAGACCCCCCCCCCCCCCACCACCATACAGAGTTAGGGCCCTAGACTGGGGGTAGCTGTGTCACTTGTCGATTTTAAGAAATGCTAATGTCCCTTGTCGATTTTAAGAAAAGGGTCTTGTCCCTTGTCACTAACACTGTAAAAATGTCACCAGCCCTCATGTCACTTGTTGATTTTTAAGGGCTGCCTATGTCATTTGTCGATTTTAAGAAATTGGTCTTGTCCCTTGTCACTAGGCCCATGTCGATTTGTCGATTTTACCTGTCTGGGGCCCTAGAGTTGGAAGGGGCTTGGAGGGGAAAAATATTTGAACACTAATACATATTAGGCTGTAAAATCCTTAATACTTGTCCGATTGAAAAACCGTAAAAACTGACATGTAGCTAAAGATCACCTGATTGCAGCTGCGCGAAAATATCATTGCGCGAAAATGCCTTTATATGCTAGGTGCGCGAAAATATAGCTGCGCGAAAATATCTACGTTTACAGTATGGGAATTTCATTAAACTAGAAACAACAGATAAGCAGATAAGGGTGGAACACTCACTGCAGGCGGCCTCATGCCCTTTGTAGCCCGATCTCGGCACCTGCTACCTTTCTTTTCACTTTGCCAGGGTCTTACGTATGAGTATATACCCAACATTATATATGATTGTGTTCCCAAGACATTATATTACAATATTACACAGTTACTATATCATTTCACTCGGCTGTTTCCAAGAGGGAAGACTTTCAATTGGGAAAATTCTTGAAGACAGAGTTTTTGTGGTTGCACAGACAAGATAAAAGTACCCAAGTATAGCTCTCAGTCTCCTCTAATTGCCTGAACCCTAAAACCCAACAAACCCCTGCTGCCATATAGTGGCAAAAGCCAAAAACAAAACACTTGTCATTTGCCCATAGTGCCGGCCAGCTGGTGCAGTGATCAGTTAGGTTCGCCCAGACTATTTATACATTTATCCTAATACAGTCAACTCCCTCTATTGCGACCACCCTTGGGACTATCTAGAAGTGGTCGCAATAGTGGGGTGGTCGCACTGGGGGGAGTTGCTGCCCAAATGAATTGCAGTGGGGGGGGGGGGGGGTCCCTCACTAATCAGGTGAGTTAGTAGCGGCGGGGAGGGGGTACTGGTCAGGTCAGGTGGGTGTAGGGGGGTTTCTTATGATAAATTCAAATTGTATGGAAAGGGGCAGAGGCCCCCTCACTCACCTTTTAGCAGTGCCTCTATTGTCTGAGTGAGTGGTGGTGGGGGGGGGCACTGCTGCCCCTCCCTCTGATGTGCGACCACTAGTCAGGTGAGGGGTGGCAGTGGGAGGGGGAGGACTTCTGGCCCTCCCTCTGATGTGCGACCACTAGTTAGGTGAGTGAGTGGTGGTGGTTGGAGGGGGGGGGGGAGGACTTCTGGCCCTCCCTCTGATGTGTGACTATTAGTCATGTGAGTCAGTGGCGGTGGGGGAGATTACTGGTCAGGTGGGTGGAGGGGGGTCCTATGATAAATTCACAAAAAAATGTTTTTTGGTTTGTACTTGGATGACCGGACACAGTGGTCGCATTAGAGGGGAAAAAACATAATTTGGGACTGGAATTTAAGTGGTCGGAGGGTGGGGTGGTCGCATTAGAGGGGTGGTCGCATTAGAGGAAGTTTTATATATTAAAACAAAGGAGAAAATGGTTGGGACTTTCCAAAAATGGTCGCAATGGTGAGGTGGTCGCACTAGAGGGGTGGTCGTTAGGAGGGAGTTGACTGTATAACTTAAACTATGCCTATTGAAAGTATAACAGATACGTCTAGGACATCATAAGGATCCCGTACATGTATAAGGTGTTTGGATATGATTACATTTAGTTGTCTTAGTGAAGGTGGAAAGTCTGGATACGGCACTAAACTCCCGTTTTCGCCAGCATTGGCAGGCATGATTCACGTAGCTAAAGTCTTGAAAATGGCCACCATCTTGGATTTTCAAATGTCAAATGATGCAGATATGAAAGATGACCCACTGAGGAGTAGGCATATTCAATTTCATGACCATACCATGTTTTGCACTAGGCTATTATATACCCTACACCTGCTGATATCTGCAGGTTTTCAGCCATTTTGTTTTTGATTTATCGGCCAGATAACATCAAGATATGAAATGTTATACGGCAGATTTGGATTCAGCACGCCCAAATTACCCTAATACAGCTCTAAAAACAATTCTACTGCAAAATGCCTTGACCCTTTTTAAAAGGCCTCTTTTCCAGAAAATGCTCCTGACTAATTCTAAAAATTATGGGATTTATAGTTCTCTATATAGGGTTAGGCCAATAGAAAAAAATAAAAAAGGTAATACAGATGTCAAAGTCCATCTGAGGTGTGGGAGCTCATACGAGGGCCTAAGGACGCCAATGAGGTATTGCAAGCCCATACTGGTGGTGTGAGCCCATACAAGGGTGTGGGGACCCCAGTGATGGCTGTGGGAGCCCAAACAAGGGCCTGATGACCCCAGTTAGGGGTGTGCAAGCCCATAGGAGGGCCTGGTGACCCCAGCGAGGGCTGTACCAGCCGATACAAGGGCCTCATGACCCTGGCAAGGGGTGTGCAAGCCCAAACAAAGGGCCTGATGAACCAAGCAATGGCTATACGAGCCCAAACAAGGGCCTGATGACCCCACCATTGACTGTAGGAGCCAAAACAAGGGCCTGATAACCCCAACTGTGGCTGTACGAGCCTATAGGAAGGCCTGGTGAACCTAGTCAGGATTGTGCGAGGCCATAGGAGGGTCTGATGACCCCAGCGATGGCTGTGCAAGCCCAAACAAGGGTCTGGTGACTGAATTGAGGGATGTGTGAGCTCATACAAGGGCCAGGGCTGTACGAGCCCATATGAGGGCCAAATGACCCTAGCGATTGCTGTGCAGGCCCATACAAGGGCCTGATGAACCAAGCGACAACTGTGAGAGCCCATACAAGGGCCTGGTAACTGAATTGAGGGATCGATAACCTCTCGTCTGGCCTTGCCTATCCTAGTCTAGCTATTTGACCCCTCATTTAGCCTCCCCATCCAATAGTTAGCTATCTGACCCCTCATTTGGCCTCGCCCACCCCATTTTGTCCTCTTTTACCAGATTCTTAGCTAAAAGACCCATCGTTTGACCTCTCCCACCCCATATTTTAAGCTTTCTGATCCTTTGCTTGGCCACTCTCCCCCTATTATTAGCAATCTCACCCCTCGTTTGGCCTCTCTTAACCAAATCTTAGCTATCTGACCCCTCGTGAGGCCTTGCTTACTCCATTCTTAGCTACCTGAACCCTCGTTTGGAGTTGCCCACCCTATTTTCCGGTGTCTGATCCCTTGTTTGGCCTCTTCCACCCCATATTTAGCTATCTGACCCTTCGTTTGGCCTCTTCCACCCCATATTTAGCTATCTGACCTGTCGTTTGGCCTTGTTTAGCCAAAACAAGGGGTTATATAGCTAAAAATGAGATGGGCGAGGCCAAACAAGTGTTCAGATGGCTAGAAAAGGGTGGGGAGAGGACAAATGAAGGGACATATAGCTAAGAATAGGGTAAGAGAGTCCAAATGGCAGGTCAGATAGCTAAAAAAAGTGGTGGGAGAGGCCGAACGAAGGGTTAGAAAGCTAAATACGGGGTGGGAGAGGCCAAACGAGGGATCAGATACCGAAAAACAGGGTAGGCTACTCCAAACAAGGGTTCAGATAGCTAAGGATGGAGTAAGCAAAGCCTGTCGAGGGGTCAGATAGCTAAGAATTGGTTAAGAGAGGCCAAACGATGAGTCAGATAGCTAAAATAGGGAGGAGAGTGGCCAAGCAAAGGATCAGATAGCTAAATATAGGGTGGAAGAGGCCAAACAAGGGGTCAGATAGCTAAAAATGGGGTAGGAGAGGTCAAACGAGGGGTCATACTGGTGGTGTGAGCCCATACAAACTAATATATAGCTAAGACTAAGATGGGCAAGTTCAGATGAGAGGTCATTGATCCCTTAATTTAGTCACCAGGCCCTCGTATGGGCTCGTACTGCCCTCACTGGGGTCATCAGCCCCTTGTCCGGGCTCATGAAGCCCTGGCTGGGGTCACCAGGCCCTTGTTTGGGCTTGCACACCCCTCGCTTGGGTCATGAGGCCGTCGTATGGGCTCACACTTCCCTAGATGGGGTCACCAGGGCCTTGTCTCGGCTCACACCAGTCACTGCACCCCCCTCCCCTCCCCCGTAAGAGCTTGCAACACCTCATTTGCATCCTTAGTCCCTCGTTTGATCTCTCCCACACCATATTTAGCTATCTGACCCCTTGTTTGGCCTCTCCCACCCTATATTTAGCTATCTGATCCTTTGCTTGGAGGCTCTCCTCCGTTTTTTAGCTATCTCACCCCTCTTTTGGCCTCTCTTAACCAATTCTTAGCTATCTGACCCCTCTTCAGGCCTTGCTTGCTCCATTCTTAGCTATCTGAACCCTCATTTGGAGTCGCCCACCCCATATTTAGCTAGCTGACCCTTCGTTTGGCCTCTTCCACCACATTTTTAGCTATCTGACCCGTCGTTTGGCCTTGTTTAGCCAAAACAAGGGGTAATATAGCTAAAAATGGGATGGGCGAGGTTTAACAAATGTTCAGATAGCTAGAAATGGGTGGGAGAGGACAAATGAAGGGTCATATAGCTAAGAATAGGGTAAGAGAGTCCAAATGGCAGGTCAGATAGCTAAAAAAAATGGTGGGAGAGGCCAAACGAAGGGTCATATAGCTATGAATTGGGTAAGAGAGGCCAAAATGGGGTGGCTGAGGCCAAATGAGGGGTCAGATAGCAAAATATGGGATTGGGAGGCCAAATAGCCCTCGCGGGGTCATCAGACCCTTGTATGGGCTTGTGCCGCCCTGGCTGGGGACACCAGGCCCTTGTTTGGGCTCGCACACCCCTCGTTAGGGTCATCAGGCCCTTGTTTGGGCTCATACAGTCATCGTTGGGGTCATCAGGCCCTAGTATGGGCTCGTACAGCCATCTCTAGGTTGACGAGGCCCTGGTATGGGCTCATACAGCCATTGCTGGGGTCATAAGGCCCTTGTTTGGTCTCACACAGCCATCGCAAGCATTATCAGGTCCTTGTTTGGGCTCGTACAGCCCAGATACCTCGGCTGAATTCAGTCACCAGGCCCTCCTATGGTCTTGCACAGCCATTGCTGGGGTCATTAGGCCCTTGTTTGGGCTCATACAGTCATCGTTGGGGTCATCAGGCCCTAGTATGGGCTCGTACAGCCCTTGCTAAGTTCGCCAGGCTCTCGTATGAGCTCGCAGATCCCTAAATTCAGTCAACAGGCCTACCTATGGGCTCGTACAGTCATTGCTGGGGGTCATAAGGCCCTTGTTTGGTCTCGCACAGCCATCGCTAGCGTTATCAGGTCCTTTTTTGGACTCGTACAGCCCTCGCTGGGGTCACCAGGCCCTAGTATGGGCTTGTACAGCCCTTGCTCAGTTCACCAGGCTCTCATATGAGCTTGCAGATCCCTAAATTCAGTCAACAGGCCTACCTTTGGGCTCGTACAGTCATTGCTGGGGGTCATAAGGCCCTTGTTTGGTCTCGCACAGACATCACTAGCATTACTAGTCCTTGTTTGGGCTCGTACAGCCCTCGCTGGGGTCACCAGGCCCTAGTATTGGCTCGTACAGCCCTTGCTAAGCTCACCAGGCTCTCGTATGAGCTCGCAGATCCCCAAATTCAGTCACCAGGCCCTCTTATAGGCTCGTACAGCCATCCCTGGGGCAGTGTAAATAATGTGATTATTAACCAATGAAACATCATTTTGCTTTACTTTACGTTCAATATGATCATAAAACATATATTATTGGCCCAAAAAATTGCATCGGTGGTTATGCATAAAAGTTATTGGTTAGGGAGTGCTCATTTTTTTAACAAAAGGGGGGGTGGTGAGATTTTTCATCCCCCCCCTAGAGGGGTAGAAATTTTTTACCCCCCCCCCCCCGGCAGGCCGAAAATCGCCCGCGTTCGCGCCCCTTTGTAGCGTAGTAACGTGCGGGCTTTTTCCCTCAAAACAGGTTGAATTTTTTTTACCCCCCCCCCAAGAGGGCTCTAAATTTGTGATCCCCCCCCCGGTCAAGGGGTCCAAATTTTTTTACCCCCCCCCCCCCTCAAATCCACCACTCCCCCCTGTTGTTAAAAAATGAGCACTCCCTTATGGGCAGAATACACAGTTTCTCAGTTCTCCTTTGTCCCAATTCTCCCAGGTCTCCCGTATTTTTGTCTGCACCGGCCTTCCATAGGCCTACACTCAGCTTGCCAAAAGCGCGGGCATCTCTGAGGAAACAACATGGTTCGCTGGTTCGCACGGGTGCCGGGGGCTCCCCGGGGGGGCCACTCCCTATCTTTTCTATAGTAGCTATGTGTGAACATCACCTCAAATTGCAGGCGCGGATTCAGACGGGGGCGGACCCCGTGTACCCCCCCCCTATTTTTCCTGTATATCTTAATGTAAAAATTTTCAATACCCCCAGTACATTGCCTATTTCACGCCCCCCCTTTCCAAAATTCCTGGATCCGCCCCTGTAATTGAGGACCCTTTTCACGGGGGAAAAATTAACAAAATAGCACCCTTCTACAGGAAATTGAGCAAAAAATAGTAGGCCAACCCTAATCAAGGGGGATCACAAGAGAAATTCCATGATTGAAAGTGATTAATGAAAATGATATAAATGACTTGCAAAATGTAAAGCTAAACCTTGCCCCAATCTGCAAGAAACATACAAATCTGTCTTCAAAGTTGAGAAATGGTAGGTTAAATTGTCATCTGAGAGTCTTTCTATAGTCACTCTGCCTTTAAATGTACCCCTTTTCCTCCTTAATTGCCTAAAAAGCACCCCTTTTCAAGGGTCCTCGCGGGCCCTTGCCTAGGGCCAAAAAAGATACCCTTTCCCTTGGAATCGTGTTCACACATAGTCAGTAATGCTGAGGGAGTGGCCCCCCCGGGCGGGGCTCGCTGGTTCCCACGGGTGCCGGGGCTAACGGACGGGGGACCAGCGAAACAACATGGCGGCCAGTCACGTGGTTTGACCTGACCTGGCACGGACTGCATTACATAATATGATGTAAGCGTGCGGTAGCCCCCTGCTGAACAGGTCTTGCGACAAGATTGTACGATTGGCACGCCATCTGATGTTTTGATATTTACCCATTCCTGAGACGGAATGGCGCAATGGTTAGCGTGCCCGCCTATCAATCGGAGGGTCCACAGTTCGATTCCCACCCTCCGACCATGGCTGAGTCTTACGCCCTTGCTACTTCAGTGAATGTTATGGGTGTGGACCACTAAATTGGTCTAGTGACATGCGACATGAGGAATTTTAGAGATAGCCTAGTGACATGGGACATAGCCTTGGTGAGATGGTCATTTCTTAAAATCGACAGGGCGACATGGCCATTTCTTAAAATCGACAGAGAAAATTGGGACCCCCCATCTAGACCCCCAATGTTTAGGAGTTAGGGGAGACCGGGGCAAAACGGACCCCGGGGCAAAAGGGACCTATATAATATCGTCGCCTCAGTATACAAAATTACAAAGGTCGTAAGTGGAAAATTCATGTTTTGAGATATGGGCAAAATAAGAAAAGTCAATGTTTTCTTCCTGCTGTATTTTCTCAAATATATGGGACATTACCCTAAAGAACATCCTACATGTAGACTACAGTAAGTAAAAACAAATTAAATGAATGATAATAAAATATTCTACCTAATTCCTTATTAAATATGGCAATAAGTAGGAAAAAATGGGGAAAATGAGGTCACTTACGACCTTTGTATACTGAATTGGATGTATACTTTTGTATTTCTAATCAGTAAACAAAGGTTGTAAGTGATTTTTTTGGCTTAAAACCATAAATAATTACTCCAATAATTGATTAATTCAATCATAATGGTCACTAGATGAACCTTTTATATTTTTACTGGCATATGGTACTTTATAAAATAATACACATTTTGCTGTTGCCTAGCAACAGTGAAATTTCTGCAAAATTGAGCAATTTCAGTCATTTCCCCCTTAAATTCACCCCTGTTACACTTCAAAGTTAATATATTTTTGTAAAAATATGCGTATGTACATACATGATAGGAATTATATGAAATAGTTAGAAAAAACACAAAATATACTGTTTTTAATGATAAAATACATTGGGGTTCTCATTTTCACACCACTTACGACCTTTGTATACTGAGAAAAACATTATTTAGTCAGTTACGACCTTTGTATACTGATCTATAACGTCCCAAAAAATGGTCATATTTGAAAAATTCCAAAAATTGTGGAAAAATCTTGGAATGAAGAAAATAATCAAAGAATAAAAAAGAAATCTCTTTTTTTCACTTACGACCTTTGTATTCTGAGGCGACAATATAGTCTGTTCATGCCAGACCATAACAGTAGCCGGGCTGTGTAGGGGAAGATGGGGGAATACGGGACACCTAGGTTTTCATGCAAATTCTGCCTTTCTGGTGACCATAAGCAAAATATTTTTTTACCTACTTTTTAAGCATTCCCCTTTTATATTTAACTGTGTTGAAGAAAAATGTCCCCAAACTCCCTAAGGTACAATGGTTGTAGTTAATAATTTCAAAGATTTTGTGACCCATATTACCCCACGGTGGGGTAATACAGGTCGCCATTGTGGGGTAGGGTAAATGTGGGTAATATCGCTCATGTGGTAATATCGCGCACCCCCCCTAAAAGGCACATTTTTCAACTTTGAAAAAAATTAATTTTTTTTTTAGTTTGCCACGTTTTATTAAGTATCATTTTAATACATTTCATTTACCTGTGCTATACATGTATGTCATGAACCAGAGATGAGCAAAATCACCTAATAATTGGTATTTTCAATACTTGCTAAATCAGCAGTTTCTATACTAATTCCCATAGAGCTTATATCGCTCAGGCATGTTGTTATATCGCGCACATGTTTATAAAATAAAAAATAATATACCAAATAACAGGAAAATGAGTCAAATAGTGTTAAAGGGTAGATTTGTATGTTGTCTAACACTGGTGTAAATTTGGGGATGCTGCTGCTCACCAAACAGGTGTGAGAGCATTTGGGGTGAACCACCCTGTTTTCACACTTTTGGGTGTGAAAACAGGTGAGCGGATTTACCCATATGGTCAAATACACTGTATATCAATGGGTGAGTGATATAACACAAAGGTGTGAGCGATATAACAACAATACTAACGATATAACCCAAATATTTAGTCATACTTTTAGGCCCCTGCTTACCATATAGGTGGTTGCAATAACGATTTATTTTTTTCTCCATTTTTTCAATTTTCAATATTTTTTTAAAAATTTCATGTAAAAAGGGTTCATAATGACGATGGGCTAGAGTTATGAGGAAGATTTGGGTAATATCGTCACTAGGTGCGCGATATTACCCACACTTACCCTAAGACGGAACGGAATAGGAATCGTCAGTGAAAATGGCCAAATATCTTTCATGCATGGGTGGAATTCTTTGAATGAGAAGCCTTTGGGGTACCTTAACAAAATATGTGATGATTTAAACTGTACCAAAACATTATAAGATACTCTGTTACCTCAATGAGCCCTAGGGTAAATGTGGGTGATATCGCGCACCTAGTGACGATATTACCCAAATGTTCCTCACCATTCTTTTCCACTGTCATTTAGAACGATTTTTATAAGTATTAATCTAAAAAAAATATTTGAAATTAAAAAAATAGAAAAAAAGAAAATTGCACCTCCCCTTGTAGGGTAAGCAGGGTCTAAAAGTCTGGTTAAATTTTTGGGTTATATCGTTGTAGTTTTGGTTATATCGCTTATATCATTGTGTTATATCGCTCACCCATTGAAAAACAGTGCTTTTGACCATTTGGGTAAATCCGCTCATCTGTTTTCACACCCAAAAGTGTAAAAACAGGGTGGTTCAGCCCAAATGCTGTCACACCTGCATGGTGCTCGAGGGGTAGCTTCTTCAAAATGATACATGTTATAGACGACATATAAAGCTACCCTGTAGGATTGTTCTCTTTATTTTATTGCCATTTATATATATTGATTTTATTTTATGAAAAGTGAGCGATATAACAACATCCCTGAGCGATATAAGCTCAATGGGAATTACTATAGAAATAGCTATGTTAGCAAGACTTGAAAATGCAGATTATTAAGAGTTTTTGTTCATCTCTGGCTCCTGATATACATGTATAGCACAGGTAAATGAAATGTATTAAAATGATACTTAATATAATTTGGCCAACTAAAAAAAATTTTAAAAAATTAAAAAAGTTGAAAAATGTGCCTTTTAGGGGGGGTGCGCGATATTACCACATGCGCGATATTACCCACATTTACCCTATATGCCTATTTTTGTCGAGAGAATTTCTCAAAATATTAAACAATTTAGCAAAATTTGGCAAAAATGGAGTGTTTACATTGTTTCCATGGTCACCAGGTTGCCATGATATACCCTAAACCCTATCTATTAGACGGGGCTTCTTTATAGCTTTAATTCAAGCTATTTTGTGACCATTTATGTTGAGATGCACACTAGAAACAGCAAAAATTGTGAATTGTCTTTGATGTTCAAATTGATCCTGAAATTTCTTGTATTTTCATGCCGCCATTTTGTAAAATGGCCGCCACACAAAGCATGACCATATGCAAATTTAAAACATGAAAAAAATCTCACAAAGAACAAAGTTTATTTAGATATCATGAAAAAAGTAGTTTCTGCAAAGGCACTCTTTCATGTGGAAGTTTTAAATGAGATTAATAGCTTAACATTTTTGTAGAAAAATATATACAAATTGCCATAGGGATTACCTTTGACCCGTATTACCCCACCAAAAAATGAGGTTGGGGTAATACGGGACACCACACAACTAGTGGTGTCAATTCCTAGACACTTCACAGAAAATAACCAAACCATATTTAATTTTATAAGCTATTGGGTGTTTTATCCTTAGCACCTGAAACCAGAAAAAATATTACCATTTTGCTCAAACTAGGGGCTTACATAAATAATGATGTGTCTAATTATGCTTTACTAATCAAGATGTCAGCCCTCAATATTCCAGACATTCAATTTTATTTGCCGCGTATAATTCAAATAATAATTCCTCTAACAACATAACAAATGCTGCAATATCTATGATCTGATGCCTACCTTTTATTATAAAACCAAAACTGAGTTCTTACTGTTACCTTTCAGTAAGAAATATCAGTCTGAAATGAGAGTGTCCCTTATTACCCCATGGCCCGTATTACCCCATCTTCCCCTATACCTAGGCTAGGTCTAGTCAGGGCTCCATCAGATCGCGGCCCGGGGGGGGGGGGGGGCACTTAGTATATTTTACATAGGCCTACACAAGTGTCCGGCTGGCAAGGGTACTTTTTCAACAAAATTTCCCTAGGCAAGGGTCCACTTTTGAGAAGAATTTCCCTAGGCAAGGGTCAACTTTTGCAAAATTTCCCTAGGCAAGGGTCAACTTTTGCAAAATTTCCCTAGGCAAGGGTCAACTTTTGCAAAATTTCCCTTAGCAAGGGTCATTTTGGCCAAAATTCCTCTGAATCGACACCATTTTTACCAAAATCTCCCTAAGCAAGGTTTCATTTTCTCCCAAATCTCTCTTAGCAGAAAATCATTTTGGCCAAAATCTCCGTATGAACTGGTTCATTTTGGAAATCTCCCTAGGCAAGGGTCAAGGGTTGCCAGGGGTCCAGCCGGACACCCCTGTCAAAAAAAAATTGAGTGGCCCCCCCCCCCCCCCCGGGATCGCGGCCCGCAGCGACGAGTTCAGATTAGGCTAGGCCTAGATGAACTAAAGGGACCCGACCCATAACTAAGTTCTCAGCTATCATTTCCATATTTTTGTCAAATTGGCTCATATAGGCCTAATTGATAGAAATGACATGTTTTAAAAAAAAATGTCTATGCTACCTATGGTATTCCGGATTTTATAAAGAAGAAACTGAAATAAGAGACTTTGATCTAATTTTGCAAAATTCAGTTCATGACATAGGGGAAGATGGGGGAATACGGGACACCTAAGGGTTTTCATGCAATTTCTGGCTTTCTGGTGACCATAAGCAAAATATTTTTTTACCTACTTTTTAAGCATTCCTATTTTATATTTAACTGTGTTGAAGAAAAATTTCCTCAAACTCCCTAAGGTACAATGGTTGTAGTTAATAATTTCAAAGATTTTG
This sequence comes from Harmothoe impar, assembly GCA_947462335.1. Lineage (NCBI taxonomy): Eukaryota > Metazoa > Annelida > Polychaeta > Phyllodocida > Polynoidae > Harmothoe > Harmothoe impar. The sequence continues at coordinate 61,838,215 of OX381707.1, read as the reverse complement.
TGACCCATATTACCTACCCCACCGTGGGGTAATACGGGTCGCCATTGTGGGGTAAGACGGAACGGAATAGGAATCGTCAGTGAAAATGGGTGGAATTCTTTGAATGAGAAGCCTTTGAGGTACCTTAACAAAATATATGATGATTTAAACTATCCTAAAACATTATAAAGATACTTTGTTACCTCAATGAGTCCTATATGTCTATTCTTGTCGAGAGAATTTGTCAAAATATTAAACAATTAGCAAAATTTGGCAAAAATGGAGTGCTTACATCGTTTCCATGGTCACCAGGATGTTGTGATATACCCAAAACCCTATCTATTAGATGGGGCTCCTCTATAGCTTTAATTTAAGCTATTTTGTGACCATTTATGTTGAGATGCACATTAGAAACAGCAAAAATTGTAAATTGTCTTTGATATTCAAATTGACCCTGAAATTTTGTTGTATTTTCATGCCGCCATTTTGGAAAATGGCTGCCACACAAAGCATGACCATATGCAGATTTAAAACATGAAAAAAATCTCCCAAAGAACTAAGTTTGTTTAGATATCTTGAAAAAAGTAGTTTCTGCAAAGGCACTCTTTCATGTGGAAGTTTTAAATGAGATTAATAGCTTAACATTTTTGTAGAAAAATTTTATACAAATTGCCATAGGGATTGCCTTTGACCCGTATTACCCCATCGAAAAATGAGGTTGGGGTAATACGGGACATCACACAAATAGTGGTGTCAATTCCTAGACACTTCACAGAAAATAACCAAACCATATTAAATTTTATAAGCTATTGGGTGTTTTATCCTTGGCACCTCAAACCAGAAAGAAATATTACCATTTTGCTCAAACTATGGGCTTACATAAATAATGATGTGTCTAATTATGCTTTACTAATCAAGATGTCGGCCCTCAATATTCCAGGCATTCAATTTCATTTTCCGCATATAATTCAAATAATAATTCCTCCAACAACATAATAACTGCTGCAATTTATATGATCTGATGCCTACCTTTTATTATAAAACCAAAATTGAGTTCTTAGTATTACCTTTCACTTAGAAATATCAGTCTAGAATGAGAGTGTCCCTTATTACCCCATGGCCCGTATTACCCCATCTTCCCCTAAGCTTCTGAGAATTAAAAAAGAGGTAGGGTAAATGTTGGTTATATCGCTCATGTGGTAATATCGCGCACCCCCCCCCAAAAGGCACATTTTTCAACTTTTTAGTTTGCACGTTTTATCAAGTATCATTTTACTACATTTCATTTACCTGTATTATACAGGTAGCCTATGTAAGGAACCAGAGATGAACAAAATCACCCAATAATTGGTATTTTTAATACTTGCCAAATCAGCAGTTTCTATATCGCTCAGGCATGTTGTTATATCGCTCACATGTTTAGACAATAAAAAATTATATATCAAATAATGATAAATTGAGCAGACAATAGTGACAGGGTAGCCTTATATGTTGTCTAACACTGGTGTAAATTTGGGTATACTGCTCCTCACCATACAGGTGTAAGAGTATTTGGGCTAAAGCACCCTGTTTTCACACTTTTAGGTGTGACAACAGGTGCGCGGATGTAGCCAAAGCGTAAAATACACTGTATATCAATGGGTGAGCGATATAACACAATGGTGTGAGCGATATAACAACAACTATAACGATATAACCCAAACATTTAGTCACTTTTAAGCCCCTGCTTAACATACAGGGGGTAGCTATTGATATCTTTTTCTTGAATTTTTTTAAATTTTAAATTATTTTTTTGAAAAAAAACACATAAAAAAGGTTTTTTAATGAAAACAGATTACTTATATTTGGAACATTTGGGTAATATCGTCACTAGGTGCGCAATATTACCCACATTTACCCTAGGCCTATAGGCCCCCCTATGATAATGTCTTATGGCTAAAACAATAACATTTCATAGCTAAAATATTGTGTAACATATTTGCAAATTCATTTGAAAAAAAAATTACTCTTTAGTTATTTTTTTTTTTTAAAGATCATTTTTACACATTTTTTCATGAAGCCGGGGCAAAACGGACCCCCCCCCACAAGCATAATTCCTATGATGAAACCCCATAGAAATGATTAATAAATGTAAAAACAACCATGCTTGGGCTAAAAAACGATGAGAATGATGAGACATGCTTATCAGAATATAAAATTATTTCTTATGAGCCAATTTTTATTTTTGTGGGGTATTTTAGGGGTTTTGGGGAATTTTTCCTAAATTTTTATTGAAATGCATGATATTCAACAGTCATAAAAATCAATTAAAATCGAAATAAGATAGATAATGGTTATTCACGACACAAAATATATATCTAAAGAACTGAGTAATAACATAGCTAAAAGATGGGAGCAAGAAAATGATGAAAAAAGTCCCTTTTGCCCTGCCCCAAAAACTCTCTTGCCCCGGGACTTTTGGCCTATGACCTTCGTAGGTCAGAATATGTTATGCTATCCCACTATGCTATTAATCGACCTAGCACAATATTAATTATTTTCATGGATGACATACTTCTATGCTTTGTTATGAAAAAATAAATGCTTCAATTCAGGGTTTTACCTCTGAGTTATTTGCCATCTTCCCTTGAGGGGTCCGTTTTTCCCCGGTCTCCCCTACGGGAAAGGATATAAGTGGCAGGAAGCTGGCCGACCCCTCCATATTCCGCTTAATTGACAGAGGGAGTGACTTTTTTCTTTTATAGAGGGTGTGGGGGTTGAGGCAGAGAAAGGGGATGGAATCATTGACTCAGGGCAACTGAGTAATACTAAACGACCCAACCAAGGTTTAAGACGTTTTTGTTACATAGGAGAATGTCTATCATTCAGCCTGTGTTATAGATAGACATCAGAGGACCAAAGGTATAGATGGGCAAGGTCGGGGGACAGATGTTTCCTTCGAAAAAAAAATTGAAATGTCTTTCCTTCTTGCTGTAATTCGCCTGCGATCATTAGGTAGTAATTTCTCTCTTTTCCTTAAACTCTTAAGTACTCTTAAATTGCTACCCTCTAAATGAAAGGTACATAGGCTCCAGTGTTAAAGCAAACATAGAAATGACAACTTTTGCCAATCTGTCCCATATTTCTCTCTTCACACGCAGAAATGCCATCTTCTACACTTGAAATACCCTCAAACACACAATAAAACGTTTAAATTAAATTTAAATGAAAGAATGCCACTGCAACTTCTCGTGCACTCCGAGAACTGCGCAAGACAACACGAGAGTTGCCAGCGACAGCGTCAGGATAAAAGGAGTGTCCAGAGCAGTTCAAAACTGTACCACCCATATCGTCGCCGTTAATCGTCCGATTGACTGGCTTTTTGATAGGGACAGAAGGCGGTACATGCCCGCAGCCTGCAACTGTCATCCACACCCACCTGCACACCCACACCCACCTGCTCTCCCACACCCACCTGCTCACCCACACCCACCTGCTGGCCTGAAATGGAATAACATACATGTATGACACATGACATTAGGGTACTTTTTAACAAGGAATTCATTTCTGATGCCAGAATGGACCAATGAATGATTATAAGGGAGTACTGTATCTAAGTACATGAAAATCTTCAGATTCAGCTTACCCTGAGTCATCTGTGAGGCCCCTCACACGCTCAATCTTTTTTTAACCTCATTAGCTAGGCCTATCATGTGTAAAAATCCATAGGGGGGCCTATTTAGGGACTAGGGCCTATTATCCTTGAAACGATGTGCTTATAATCGATTCATTGATATCAGTCCTGACAAGGAAACTTCATTTTTTGGCCTAGTAGGCCTAGGCCTAGACATTACTAGTCCCTGAGAGCCCAGTCACTTAACTCCACATAGGGGAGACCGGGGCAAAACGGACCCCCTGGGCCAAACGGACCCGACCCCTAACTCAGGTCTCAGCTATAAATTCCATATTTTTGTCAAATTGGCTCATATAATTGATAGAAATAACATGTTTTAAAGAAAAAAATTGATGCTAACTATGGTATTCCGGATTCCATAAAGAGAAAACTGAAACTAGAGATCTTGATCTAATTTTCCAAAAATCAGTTTATAAGCTTCTGAGAATTAAAAAAGAGGTATTTGTTAATGTTTTATGGCTAAAACAATAATATTTTATAGCTAAAATAATTTGTAACATATTTGCAAAGTCATTGGAAAAAAATATTGCCCTACAGTTATTTATTTTGGCAAGATCATTTTTTCACATATTTTTCATGAAGCTAGGGCAAAACGGACCCCCCCTCACAATCATAATTCCTATGGTGAAACCCCATAAAAATGATCAAAACATGAAAAAATAACCATGCTTGGCCTAAAAAATGATAAGAATGATGAGACATGCTTATTTGAATATAAAATTATTTCTTATAAGCCAATTTTTATTTTTGGGTGTATTTATGGGGTTTTGGGGAATTTTTCCTGAATTTGGGGGACATTTTATTGAAATGCATGATATTTAACGCTCATAAAAATCAATTAAAATTGAAAAATGTTAGAAAATGGTCATGCATGACAACAAAGAAATACCTAAAGAACTGAGTAATAACATAGCTAAAAGATGGGAGCAAGAAAATGATGAAAAAAGATAATAATTCAGAATTAAGAAATTTCCAGCGTCCCTTTTGTCCTGCCCCAAAAACCCTTTTGCCCCGGGACTTTTAGCCAATGACCTTCGTAGGTCAAAATATGTTATGCTATCCCACTATGCTATTAATGATACTAGCACAATATTAATTTTTTTCATGGATGGTATACTTCTATGCTTTGTTATGAAAAAATAAACGTTTCAATTCAGGGGTTTACTTCTGAGCTATAGGCCATCTTCCCTTAAGGGGTCCATTTTGCCCCGGTCTACCCTAACCCTACCCCAGATACCCTTACCCCATAAAGGCCTACTCAGGTTATGGGAAAATGAAATGACAGAACTCAACGTCACCAACGACGATAAAAGGGAGAAAGCTGCACCCACCCCGCTTCCAGTCATACCTGCATCCATCGACCCATCAAAAGCAATCTCCATATAGAGTGAGACCTTACGCTTAGTTCAATTGACACTTATGCTATATTACCATGTTGCATTACAGTCGTCTCCCAACTGACACGCGACCCTGCACAGTTATGCCTAAAAAGGTCTTGATAATTGGGGACTCTAGAGTAAGGAAACTACAAGGTTATATGAATGACAATACAACTCACCCTGTAAGGGCACATTCTGGGGCAACTTCCAGTATTAGGTAGTATATGACACGTGACATCATCAGATTCCCTCCCTCTGCAGTCTACTTGGGAGTAGGAATAAATAACATTACGGTGAAAAACAGACTGGATAAAAAGCTATACTTCATAGATGAAAACCCCCAGAGCATGCCAATGATGTAGCTGAGCAATTGGCGGAGCTAAGAGATATAATCAGACGTGTGACCAGGAACAGAAACCTCCCAGTGATACTACTGCCCATTTATGGTACAGTCAACTCCCTCTTAGCGGCCACCCCTCCAGTGCAGCCAATCCCTCTAATGCAGACACTTTCCATAGTACCAGACATACTACAATGTACAGAAAATGACCCCTCTAATGCAGCCACCCCACCAAAGCGGCCACTTTTTCATAGTCCCAAGGGTGGTCACATTAGAGGGAGTTGACTGTATCATTATTAGCCGTGCTAACAAAAGGCCTGAATCTAAAGTAGAACAGGCCTCTATTAACAAGTTTGCAATAGAGGTGAGCAAAAGGATCATGTTCATGAACAACTGGGAGGGTTCTCATACCCCCCGAATCCACTCAGTGGTACACCACAAACAGAAGAAGCAACGATATTCAAATGGTTACAGGACCCACCTCTATGATGGAGTCCACCCCAGGAAGATCACAGCTCAGAAGATGGCCATGATCATAGACAAAACAATGACACGCAACATTAGAGAAGGCTATCACAGATAAACTCGGAATTCACCAGCAACCCTGTTTTTGATGTGTTGGTCTCTTTAAAATGACAACTGACTGACTACTACTATACTTCCTAGCCCTCAATACTGGGATTTGCTGTATTAATTACTGTCTACACCGGACTTGTTTGATTAACCTTCTGAAGTAAAACCTTGCTTATTCAAAGTCAAGTCTCTGTCAACTTACTGACAGTTTATTCTAAATCCTGAATATCCAACTTGCCTCATATATTCACAGTATGCATCAGACTTTTTACGATATAGTACTGACTTCATACCACTTGTTTCTTATGTTATCTGATGTTTGCTATTGACAATCTTTTAATATAATCTGCGCCTGAATTGCACCAACACTCAGTCACAGTTTAATGACCCTCCAGGACTACATAATTAAGTATACTACTCCTTCTTCCCTTTACTTGCCTAACACTAGATCTCAGACATTAATGTCGCTTTAAGTTTTCTTTCCTAATGTTATGAGTTAGCTCTATACTAGACAGGAGATCTGTTCAACCCCCTCTTACTGAGCACAGAAAAAGACCACCTCACCGAGCTATCCTATTGTTGATGTGACCCATACACCTTTATTATAGCACGTTGAGGGTAAGGTCGTATCATGGAACTAATTTCCACACGTCTGCAACCCGTCTCCGACCCTGGACACACCCACGACTGGTTGGCACAATGCACTTGCACTTTTTGTTGGTCACTTGTTTATATTGTTTGTTTAGATGTATGTTTATGTGGAGTAAGGGTACAGGAGAGGAGTGGGGACTATGGTCCCAGCTGGAGCACCACTAACCACCCGCTAAATGGGTTTAGAGTACACTAGCACTGTGGCAAGCATGAAGGGGGCTAAGTTGGTTGGCTTTAATGCTAGAAGTTTATGGTTTAAACGCTTCAAGGTCGAAGAAGCTCTTTTGTTTGCTGATTATATCTGCATTTGTGAGACCTGGTACGAGCCGGCTCTTTATGATAGTTCCATCAAATGGCAATTCCATCAGCTATATAGACAAGATAGGATCACTGACACTGTTGGTGGAGGCTTATTATGCTATGTGAAAAATAACCTTGCACCCTACACTCCCATAGAATGAAGTCCTCTCCAAACTGAACGATGACATTGAGGTAATCACCATCACTACCAAGAGACCGGGTGTTAGGTACAAAACAATTGTAAGTGTCTACAGACCCCCTCATGGGAGTCAACCCAATTTCATTACAGAGCTAAATGACATCCTAGCAAATGAAGACATTAAGTCTCATGAAATATTTGTGATTGGGGATGTGAACGTGGATATGAAGCATAGAGAAAGCAGAAAATGTGGTAAAATCTTAACCATGCGAGACCATAGTTTAAAACTGATTAACACAGGCATTTCACGGCTACATGGTAAAGGCGCTACTTATATAGATCACATATACAGTAACTCCAACGATATTGCTTCTAGTGGGACACTAAATTTTTACGCTAGTGACCACATTCCGTGTTATGCTGTCAGGAAACACGAGCGAGCTGTGCATACCTTTGAACACAGGACCGGGAGGGTGTACAAAAACAATGATAGACTCTGCCTCATGTCTCATGCTGAAAATATTGATTGTACATGGAAATGACTGATCCAAGCAAACTATGGGACTTTATTGAAATTATTATTATTGGCTTCTTAGACATTTATTGCCCAGTCAAGACCTTCAAGGTCAGGACTGACACACCTAGATGGTACACTCAGGACATCCTGAGTTTGATTAAGGATGGTAAAGCTGCTTTAAAAGCTGCATATAGGAAGTATAATCCTCGTAAATTGGCTGAAGCGAAACGTCTGAGAACCAGAATTAAGCTTGCAATCAACGGGCTGAGGTAGTTAAAAGGACTCTACATGCTACTAGAGGTAACCCCCGTGTATTCTGGGACACTGTTAATAAACTGCTAGGGAAGGGCAAGGCCTGCAGCCCTCAAACTATAAATTTAGTGGGCGAAGGTGGTGATAACATCCCAATTGAGAGCACTAGTGAATTTATAAACACTTTCTATGCTAACATTGGAAGCAAGTTAGCCATGGCTTATACTGACCTAGAGGGTAACCTTAAATCTGAGGAGGTAATTGGGGACCAATCCTTTTTAAATGGAACGTTCAGCTTCATAAAGGTAGAAGAGGATGAAGTTAGGAAATATGTAAACAAGATAAAAACACATAAGGCCTCAGGGCACAACTATGTAAATGCCAGTGTACTAAAAGACTTCCTGCTTTTAATTATTCCACAGCTCACATGTATGTTCAATAACTCATTGTCCTCTGGTATCTTCCCCAAGAAATGGGCTGTTGGTACGATCATCTCCATTCCTAAGACAGGCGATCTTTCCAACCTGAGCAACTGGCGGCCCATCACTCTGTTATTAGCCATTAGCAAAATTATGGAAAGGATTATTCATAAACAATTAATGCATTATATTCTCACAACTAACAAACTGTCTGAACACCAGTATGGTTTTAGACCAGGCCGTTCCACTGCAGATGCAGTCCTGGAACTCAGCACTTATATTTATAGTTCTATCAATAATAAGAAACTTTCCTCATGTCTATTTATAGACATGAGGAAGGCCTTTGATACAGTTCATCATGGGAGGTTATTAGACAAACTTGGTAACCTAGGCTTCAATACCAATGCCCTGAAATGGTTCCAAAGTTACCTGGAAAATAGAAAACATAGTACAGTTGCTAATAATATTTGCTCCCCTGAATTGGTAGTTAAGTATGGGGTACCGCAAGGATCCATCCTTGGCCCCTTGCTCTTTTCTGTGTATATCAATAACCTTCCTAATGTTGCTCAAAACTCCAGAGTGTTGCTATATGCTGATGATGCTGTCCTAGTTACAGAAGGTGGAAGTTCACGGGAAATCGGACTGATCGCCCGGCCGGACCTGGAGGAGATACTATATTGGTGTAAAAATTAACAGGCTTACAATTAATAATGATAAGACAAAACAGGTTATTTTTGGAACCCCTGCAATGACAGACAGAGCTGAATTAGCCTTGGGTCATAAACTTTTGATAGAAAATGACCTGGTCAAAACAGTAAACAGTTTTTCTTATTTAGGTGTAATTCTTGATAAGAACCTTACCATGAAACCCTATTTGGCCAATGTCAAAAATAATTCCTCATATAGACTTTATAACAACTCCGTGATCTTATGGATGATGAAACCGCTCTTACTTTGTAAAAGACATGTATTTTGCCCACTATGGAATATTGTAGTTTCATGACTGATAGAGGTACTCTCTTGGACCAACAAAAACTGCAGACCTTGCAAAATAAAGGTCTACGTGAAGCCCTTGGCATTAGGAACCCAAGAGCCATTCACGAACCAGATCTCCATGAGCAATGTGATATCAATACATTATCTCGTAGAAGAGACCTGCAGCTAACTCATTTAATGCACAAACTCTCCAAATCTGATAAATATATTATTAATAAAAATATGATCAGAACACGTGGGGACCTGAAAGTCAAACTGAGAGTCGCCAGACCCAGATTGCACCTATACAGGAAATCTCCCCTCTACAGAGGTAAACTCTTATGGGATATCATTCCGCATGACATACAGAAATTAGATAGCAAAGATAGTTTTACATCAAAGGTTGCCCAGGTGGACTTTACCATCATATAATATGTTCTAATGCTTGTTGTTTTAACTTACAAAAATGGCAATGGATTAGAATTGGCTATGGCTAAGGACTGGCATCAAAACCAGTCTCCATAGTATACTGCTAGGTTACATATGTTTTGTACTCAATTGCTCATTTAGTACATGTATTATCATTCACATTATTATCATTATTACTATGCTGAATATTACTAAGCTGAATGCTTGACCGGCTAGAACCCCTTCATCAGCCCTCAAGAAACACACAACAGCTGTGGCTCCTGCTCCATGAAATGAACTATCATCTGCTCCTATATAACTACTCCTGGCAATGACCCTGAACCATACAAATGACCAATCGAAATACGGACGCTCTACAGTCTCTACGGTTATTACACGAATTTGGGCCATTCCACAGTATTTCAACAACTGGGCCCCACATGACCCCCTCAGATCCTAATAATATTCCACCTACATAAAGATGTATGTAGTTCATGACCACATGCAAAATTGTAGCTTCCAACTCCCGTAACTTTCCGAGATTTTGGCCGCTGAACATGAGGGGGCTTGGCCCTCAGTTTGGAAAATCCCAATTTGGTCTCATCTTTAAAGTGCAATATTTTTAAGATGCAATGAGCTAGAGGTCTGGTATTGCTTCAGTTGTCTCACGCATTCATACACTCTCAGGAAATGCCAATATTGGGAGGTTTTGACAAAGGCTTATACTTGAACAGTGAGCATAAAAGGTGGTAAATTTTCCTGTTTGAACTGAAATTTGAAAAGGTTTTAAAATTCATAGCATCAAAACCGTTACTTTGAATGCCCTAAAAATTTGGATTCCAAATGTCAATGAAGGTCTCAACATGAAAATCAAAGATGCAGTGTCTGCCATGATATCCAAATCCAATATGGCCGCATCAAAAAGGGCAAAATTAGATTTTTGCCACTTTTCAATGCCCAATTTTGGTAGGGGGGATAAATAGTACCAGCTAATGCTCTTCACCAATCAAAAGGCCATTATGTGCCTAAAGTCTGATAGCAATATGGTATTGGTCCTATGTCTCCTGGGGGTCATGCAGGGAAAGTTCCTCAAATCTGTCTATATACGGCGGAATGGCTTGTGTGTTGTACATCATTTTCTTTGGATGACATAACTTTCTGCATATTATCATTATTATTATTATTATTATTATTATTATTATTATTATTATTATTATTATTATTATTATTATTATTATCATTATTATTAAGGACACAAGCACATGATGCCAGACTCCTAAAAATTGCCAGAGTAAAAAATCCCATATATAGAAAGAGCCTTTGTCACAGGGATGCCATATTATGGAACCAACAAAAGGTCAACTAGACTACATAGGACAACCACTGAGTTCAACACTTGGTTGAAACAAGAATTTGACAAGAAAGTTGCGTCCTTGCCTGATGAATGACCGGCCCCCCCCCCTATCCCTCACTTGCCCCCCCCCCCCCCCCGGGAAGGTAGGGCGAGTAAACCCCCATGCACACACATATATCCCCCCCCTATCTTGATTTAGATTTGTAATATTATCAGGTCACCCCCACTCATCCATTATATATTATATTCTCTCACTCTCTTCTATACCTACTTTACTTTCCTTCTTCTTCTATAATCTTTATCTCTACTTTCCTATTTTATATATTTTATATAATCATGATTCTAATGAGGCTGTCAGTACCATAAGTAGAAATGACAAAGACACTAATACCACGCCTCCATCAGCCCTAGCTGAATTTTCTCTATTACTATTCAAAATTTAATTAATCCTCATTGTAAACTAACTGTCCAAATTCACCCTGGACAGCCCCATATCCCATTACCACCCCCTTAATAGGGCAGGTGAATTAACTTACCGCTTAACGGAAATTTTGTTATATTGATAAAAGCTGTGGAATACAAGAATACAATCTATAAGGTTATGTATCTCCTCAGGATAAAAATAACAACAACAACAACAACAATTATTATTATTATTATTATTATTATTATTATCATCATCATCATTATTATTATTATTATCATTATTATTATTATTATTATCATCATCATCATCATCATTTTTGTTATTATCATCATTGATGTACCATCTGAAATGGAATCACCATGAAACATGCCTGTATTGTTAAACAGCTTAGTCTGACCATAAAGGAGGACAAAGCAATATACTTTTTCATCAGAAAGATCACACTTAAATGGTGATTATGAAATAAAAAAAACTTTCTTTTTTCAAATTTGTAGGGAAAAATCAAACTATTCATATTTTTCAAAATTTTGTAGGCCCTATTTAAAAAAGTAGCATGGCACCTCCCCTATTTTCTCTTCAGATGTTTGTTCTAAATAATCTGAGGTCTAGAAACGATTTGGCGACATTCTAAACTCTTTGAGTCAATGCTATCTATCTACCTTAAAAGTCAACGAAAACCGCAAAAATATGTGAAGCTTGAAATAAAGTATGTTTAAAGTATAAAAAAGAATTTAAGTTCAGGTAGGCCTATCCCGACAGAACCTAACATATTGGCCTAAACCTTATTTTTTACAATCTATTTTTTTGAAAATTGTCCAAAGGTTTGAAAAATCATTGACAAAATATCCAAAATATTGAAATATTTTCTATCAAATTCAAGCTCACGGTATTAGGAATACAGTTGGCTTTGAAAAAAACAACATGTTTGCAGTTTGAAACTTGTTCCTATAGTTTTTGTGTACTCTAATAGGGGTAGCAATTGGACAAAATAAGAAGTGGAAAAAAGTGGAAAATTTGGCCTACCAACCCTCTTTATAATGTGTTTACTTAAGGTAATACATATGTGCCTATTTACATAGTTATATAGACACAGAAAATCAATTGTGGACCAATTGTAATGACTACTACTGGTGGTAGAGCTCTCTGAACCTGCCTTCGTTCTCAAAGGGAAAGGTGTATTTCCCAAGTTTGATTGCATAGCAATATGGGAAATTCTATGTTATACACTTTGATATCACATTTGCCTTATGCCAGTAACCCATATAAGCAGTTCAGAGAATGACGAGAATCATCCTTAACCCAGGCAATATTTAAATTATAGGCCCTTGGAAATGGCCTAGAAATCAGGTATAGAAAAAGTGGACTTGGTTCATCCTGTTTGTGAGCCTGTAGGATCTGACATATTAGGAATTCTGCCTAAATATTTTGCACAGCTCTATTCATTATATGTGACTTGAACTGGGAAAAAGGACCTTTGTGCACCCTGCACCAGGGCCCCTTTTCGCAGATCGTGTCACATATGTATCTACATTAGGAAGGAAGAACATTCAAATCTGAAGAGGTCAAGTGGGGATTATTCTCTGAATTTGATGAAAATGGCTGCATGAGTCAATATTTATATGTAAATATACACATGGTATACCTTCTAGCTCTTGTTGACGGTATGATCCTGTTGAAGGTATGGCGGAAGAACACATTATCTTATCTTATGGGCCAGGCTATTTTCCCAGTGTAACAACAGCGGCTTCACTAAGCAGGTGGGTCATACCAAGGTACCACCTGGACATATAATGAGCAGTAATACATTTGACTGCCACTAATTTGAACCCGTCTTTACAGCTGTTTAGCCTGCATGCAGCGGGCAGCCGGCCGGCTCCACAACTCAATCCCTTTATATATGGGACTGTGTCGAGTATCATGCTTCTTATAAGTCGGGTATGACAACTCCATTGTATTAGTTGATCTGGTGACAGTTCCTGCAGTTGGAGCCAGCTTGACAAATACGCCAGTACAGGAGAGTGAGGTTAGTAGTATAGTTTTTTTTCTTATTTTCCTTTTTATTCAATTTTTCACTCTTTTTTTTTTTGGAGAGAAAAAATATGGCACTCCAGAGGACGTGCGGACAAGTCTCTTCTTCTTCTCCTCCTACTCCTCCTCCTTCTCTACTCCGCGTCTCCCTAGCTATTTATTTATCTGAAAGTAGTGAACGTCACATACTTCAGAATCACGCTTGTCCTGAAGCGTATGAGATTCTCATGAAAAGCAAACGCGCGGGAGGTGTAACAAGAGCGGAAAACATAGAGAAATGGCCGAGAGCTGTCTTCAAAGAACAGTCTTCAGTCCGACAATGTGTGATAGCCACCCTCAACGTACCCACTTGTTGGGCGTTTCATGAAAAAAAAAAACCCTACTATAATACTGTGAGAATAAGTGCTATGAAACAATTCGACGACCACATTGGTTATTTGGGGGTGACCGCTTCTCCCACTCGGTGGGTGCGCGTGGTGGTCGATGTGAACATGATCTCGAAACGTTTCGTCGTCGTCACTTGTTATCCTGCGTTTTACAGTGTAACCGAATTGAAGAAGAAAGGAACGCATCCGTCTGTTTAAAGCATACGCTCCAATCTTTTATGGACATTGAGTGAAAATAGAATATATCGCAAAAATAAGAAAAAAGAAAAAAGGAAAAAGACTACTGCTGTTGCTGGTGGTGTCGGTGTGAATAAAACGCACCACCAGCGCTCCCCGACAACCACTCGTCACCGAACGTTCGACAGACAGACAGGTAGACTCTATAACGTGTGCTGCAAAAAAAAAAGTCGAGTGGTAAAAGCATACCCTTCACGGAAATACATTTCGACCCTCGACTACAAGGACCCTTCAGTTGTATCATCAGCGGTCCCTCTGGTTGTGGAAAATCACGCTTGGTGGATCGATTTCTGAGCGACGTGAAGAATTTGGTCACGCCACCAGTGGAAAAGATCTTTTACCATTACGGCGAGTGGCAACCCCTGTTTGAAAAAATGCAAAATCTGTACGGCGTGGAATTCAGAGAAGGTCTTCCTAGCAAAGAGTCTATAGCGGGAGACGTGGGAGGAGGAGAAGGAGTAGCAGGTGATCTATGACCGTACACTCTACTCATATTGGACGATCTGATGAGTAGTTCCAATCAGCAAGTGGTAGCTGACATCTTCACCAAATACTCCCATCACTGGAACGTGAGCGTCATATATATCACTCAGAACCTGTTCCAAAAATCGCCCGACTTTCGAACTTTGAGTCTGAACGCTCACTACATGATCGTTTTCAAGAACCCGCGCGACATGGGGCAAATAGCGAGTCTGTCTCGACAGGTGTTTCCCTCCAACGCGGCGGCTCTCTCTAGTATATTTACGCACGAACTCAAGCGTCCTCACTCATACCTCCTTCTGGACTTCAAGCAGTCAACACCCGACGATCTGAGAATACGCTCCTCTTTGACATCTATTCACGATCAGCTCGTATTCGTACCGCTAGACAAAAAAAGAGAAAGAGAAAGCGGTAGCAATGGCTTCTCATCGACTCGGAAGACACTATGGCACTCTTAAGCACTTAGCTAAGTGCTCGCCAGCGGATTGGGAGCATTTAATAGGCTCGGGAAGCGATGATTTGATCACGGCGTTGAGCGAGATCTGTCAGAATTTACTGGTTCAGCTCAGCGACAAACAACTGGACAGTCTTCGAGTATCGGCCGACGTGCTGAGGAAGGTTAGCAAAAAATCTTCTTCCATCAAAAGAAAGAGAAGCGTCTTGGTACAACAGGGAGGATTCCTCATTCCGGCTCTCATAGGGATGGCCTTACCGCTTATAAAAAGCATTCTCCGTATATGAGACACCTCATTCCTACACCACCCACCGCTACCTCCATGACCGACTCAGAGCAGCAACAACACTACAAACGCTTGGCGCTCGTGGATCCTGACACGCTCTCGAAAGCGAAAGCGTCACCACCACCACCACCATCTTGATGAGCGTACTGAAACCCTCCTCTCCGACAACAACACCACCACCACCACCACTGCAGCAGCAGCAGCGGGCCTACCTTCCAATATGCCCTATTACTACAGACAGGCAGAACAATCCCTTCATCCCAACGCGGCAATACACCAGGTGCTACAGTTTATCTACAGGGACTTGGACTTAGTGTTGAACGATCCTATTTTGGAATCGCGAGAGAAAATGTTGAAATTACAAAAGTTGTTGAATAGGTTGCAATTTTTTCTCGCGAATCCCACAACATCCCGACATCCTACTCCCCCTCGCCTCATCAGACTGGTGAACACCACGTCTCCCTGCTAGAGGGTTTGCTCCGACAAGTTCCGCAGATGAAACGTGTCGCTACCACCAAGCTGTATAGGAGATTGCAAAATGCCAACTCGGTCAAGTGGAAGGAGGATGGTACGGTGCGCGAGATGATGGGTAAGAGAACAGATCCCGCCCTTGGAATTAACATAGTGGACTTACTGAACGACGTCAGTAGGTACAGGAAGAGAGTGGAGAGACCGGTAGGCTTCACCGCGTTCAAACAGGTGCTACACGCGGAAGATCCCACCGGCTCCTTGATCGGTAACTCGTCCTATAAAGCGACCACTCCCAAGAGACCTTCGAACATAAGAACTGGCGAGAGAGGAGAGAAACGAGTCAGCTCCGACACGGAAGAAGGAGAAGAAACAGCAGTAGAAGAGTACGGTGCGACGGCCACCCCCTTCCACTTTGGTGGCGCTTCCGACGACGACAATTTCCAAACGCCGACTACCAACAGATCGTCACTGTCAAATACGCCGCTCTCGCGCTACTACTCGGAGCAGTATACTCCCCCCTCCACCATCAGACCGAGTGAACCAAGAAAGAAAAAGAAACCGCGCAATCGCCAAGTGAACTTCAACGCTTTCTCGCCCTCATGGGTAAGTCAGTGAAGAAACTGACCAAGAAGGAAAAAGATTGGTTGTCTGACATAGACTGGGACTCATATTACGCTTGTATTGATCCTGATGTAGCTTGGAATATAATTGAGAAAAGCATAACTGAGTTTTTGGATATATACTGCCCTTGGGTGATTATTGAGGTGGCTGATCGTCGTAATAAATGGATGACATTGGACATTTTGAGTATGATTAAGCAACGTGAGGATAATGTTGATTTGTACCTGTCTACCAAGGATCCTGTCTATCTCAGTAATGCCAAAAAGTTACGATGTAATATTTCGAGAGCCATTGAGTATGCAAAAGCAAATCTGATAAGACACTCACTGGAAGAAACTCAATCAAATCCTAAGAAGTTTTGGCGTGATCAATTCTATTCTGAAACCTGAAGTGAATGTGGAACCACCAACCCTAATAGGGGATGATGGATTTATTAAGACAAAACAATCATCAGTTGACTATTTTAATAGTTATTTCTCTAAAATTGGGAGTGTCTTGTCAGAGGAACTAACAAAGAATGGTTGCCCGGAAAGAAGTGTTTTTTCTGAGCCGGCTGACCCAGTTTATCCTAAAATCACTGTTGACCAGGGCCTGGTAGACATATTATTTAGTGAGATAAATGTTAATAAGACATCTGGTATTGAGGGTATTAGGTGCGACATTTTGAAAATAGCTTTAAATTCCTTTTGGTCCCCATGACTTGGCTATATCAACTCACGTTTGATACGGGAATCTTCCCAGACACTTGGAAAGTGGCTCGTGTGAGCCCAATCCCTAAGAATGGGAATCTTAAGCTCATCACAAATTGGCGTCCAATTTCCCTGTTAGCAGTCCCGTCTAAGATAGCCGAGAAAATAATGCATATTCATTTAACAAAGGTTTTGGAAGACACGGAGTTTCTTAGTAATAAGCAGTTTGGATATAGGTTGGGACTTGGCACTGGGGACGCTATCTTTGGAGTGCTCAATGATATATATGAGAATAGAGCTAGAGGACACTTAACTTGTGCTTGCTATATTGACCTGAAAAAGGCCTTCGACTCTGTACATCACTTATATCTTTTTGAGGTGCTGGGGAAGCTAGGTTTACATGACAGTGTTTTAAATTGGCTGATGAGCTATTTGACAGGACGCTCACAATACACCAAAATTGGCCCCACCAGATCCCCCTTAGCACCTGTTGGCTTCGGAGTCCCTCAGGGGTCTGTCTTGGGGCCCTTATTGTTTATAGTCTATATTAATGACGTTGTGGAACAAATGGGTGAATGTCAGTATTGTCTATATGCCGACGACCTGGTGATATACTCTTCTGCTAACAGGATAGACCTTATTCATAGCAGGTTACAAACTGCATTGGAAAATGTTGGGGTTTGGTGCAAGAATAAACGCCTTACTGTGAATGTAGACAAGACGAAGGTTGTTTGGTATGGTTCAACTAGAAAATTACCCAGGGTTGTGGGCATGACCTACACTCTGAATGGTTCATTGGTTGAGACATTGAACAATTATACCTACCTGGGTCTTAAAATAGATAGCAGTCTCAGTTTTGAACCTGCTCTTAAAGATCTTAATAAGAAGGTCAACCACAAACTATTCAGGTTTGGACACTTCCGCCATCTTCTAACTGAAAATGTCTCTGTCTTGGTATATAAATCAACAATATTAAGTCAGTTTGATTACGCTAGTTTTGCCCATGACAAAGCAAATAGTGGTAGTTTGAAGAAACTGGACAGACTACAATTACGTGGCTTAAAGACATGCTACAGAGGCAAAAACTACAGTCAACTCCCTCTTTGCGGCCACCCCTCCAGTGCAGCCAATCCCTCTAATGCAGACACTTTTCATAGTCCCAGACAAACTACAATGTACAGAAAATGACACCCTCTAATGCAGCCACCCCACCAAAGCGGCCACTTTTTCATAGTCCGAAGGGTGGCCACATTAGAGGGAGTTGACTGTACCCTGAATGTGAGCTGTATGATAGGTCTTGTGTCCCGAGGCTGCCAAGAAGAGGGCAAGAGTTGTTGCTGAGTTATATGTATAAGCTATCAACGAGAGAAGAGTGGTTGGACAGAAGAGTGGGCAGAGATGGGCTGAGGTCTGAGGTTAAAATTAAGTTTCTTGTACCCCGCACTAGGTGTAGTGGTTATATGAAATCACCCTTATTTAGAGGAGCTCAATTGTGGGATAAACTGGGGGATTGGTTTCAATTGAGCAAGGATAAACAGACCTTTAAAAATCGATTAACTAGGATAAAAGACCTGGCTACTCCGAGTCCTAATCCCAAGAGTGCAGTTGATGATGAACTATAGGCTACTGTCATCTTCTTCACCCATGAGTAGAAGGAAGTTGTGATGACTTCATTCCAAAATGGGTGTTGAATGCGGCGGAAGAGGAAGTTGTGATGACTTCATCTAAGGTTGCCCTGTGTCTCAATACTGCATGGATTCAGGCTGTACTTTATTCTGATCAACAGCGGAACAGTCAAAGTTCTTTTCTTTGGTTTTTTCTTGGACTCTCTTTTCTGCCAATACGTCGAGAAAGTATGCCTGGTTTAACTTAATAGAAACTATTCTGAGAATGACTGGATAACTGGTGAAATTAATGTGAAATTAATATAACTAGTATGTTGCCACCGACGAGTAGAAGGAAGTTGTAGTGACTTCATTCCAAAGTGGGTAATGGTTGAGCAATTGAATACTAGTTGGTTAATCCGTGGTGACTGCATGGAGACTGCTTTGTAGCCTAGCTTGTACCATTGAGTCCATATCACTTATCTGTGTGTTGTGCGATAATGTGCAGAGGCTATGTAGAAACATTGTGCAAACGCACTGGACCTGTAGCGTCTGTTCATATAAATATAATTATTGTTGTGGTGCAATAACCTAATTAATTACCACTTGCTGCTGGTTTTTTGTTCATTGATGGCCTGCGTTGCTTACTTACTTACTTTGTTTATGTTTTTGTTGCTTGTGTTGTTTACTTGTCTCCCTGTTTCACTCAGTTGACTTAATCTACACCTGAGGTATGGTTGACTGCTAATATATCATGTTGTCTGTTTTTCTCAAAACAAAGAGATAAATGTGTCTTTGGACCCAAAAAGTCTAGAGTACTTAATAGTTAGGGAGCCATCCTCCTGTTTGTGTGGACCTCTTTCTGGTCGTCGTCCGTCTCTGATGTGTCCTGTTGGTTGCGAAGTAGTGTATTTCCTTTGTGTATATAATGTGTGTTTTTAATCTGTATCATCTTTATATCGCCTGTAAATCGATCATCTTTATATCATCAATAACTTATGTGCTTCAAATGATTCATAACACAGAAATCGATAAGGGAACTTTATTATTGGCATAATTCCTACCACATGTACTTAACCTGTGATTTGTCAATAAAAACATTATCAAACCTAAAAAAAAAAAGAGGCGTGTTATAGCTAGATATACCAATGTCAAAGCACCCTCCAGTTTCACTAGCGTCACCAAACTCCAGAAACATCATTTTCGCGACCAAGACCCGGCTGTCATCCGAGATGCCTTGGTGTCGCTGGACGCCTACACTAAACATAAACCCATTCGGAGAAAATACGCAAGGAACAAGACGATAACCGGTCGATCAGCAGTGGCAGTTAGATCTGATGGACATGCAAGCTTTGGCGTCTCACAACGGCGGCTTCCGATACGTGGTGACGGTGATCGACGTTTTCTCCAGGTATGCGTGGGCCACTCCCACTAAATCTAAAAGTGGCGCGGCTGTCACCGAGGCGTTCCAAACCATGTCTGCGGAGAGACAACCGCGCTCCGTTCAGAGAGACAAAGGGAAAGAGTTTCTCAACAAGATCTTCCAAGATCACCTGAGCAGCGAGGGCATAGAGTTTTTCACTGGTGAGAACGACGAGATCAAAGCTAGTCTAGTTGAGCGCTTGAACCGAAGTCTGAAGGAGAAGCTGTGGCGCTATTTCACACACAAGCGCACGTATCACTACCTTGACGTACTGGACGATGTAGTGTCTTCTTACAATCGCACCCACCACAAAACGTTGAAAATGGCACCCGCTGACGTTAGCTCGGAAAATAGCGAAAGGGTTTTCTACACACACGATGTCCCTTCTAAGAAACAAATCGATGAAATATGGAAAAAAAAAAAAAGACGTCCACCTCCGACGTCATCGCTCCGGGTGACAGAGTGCGGATGTTGAGAACTAAAGGTGCCTTTGACAAAGGGTACGAGGGAAACTGGGCGAGGAAGTGATGAACGTTGCTAAAACGTTGGGAAGTAGATGGTTAGAGCTAGAAGACGACAGCGGTGAGGAGATAAAAGGCGTGTTCTACCCCGAGGAAGTTCAGAAGGTCTACAAGACTCGTTACGACAAGACTTACCTGATAGACGAGGTGTTGCGTCGCAAGACCGTGGACGGCATCGTGCGTTGGAAAGGTTACGATGACAAGTTCAACGAGTGGATCGCTGTCAAAAAAATCACGTAGAAAAAATGAACATCACCCTACCTAGCAACAGCTCTATGGAGTATTGCCCTGACAACAGCTTGACGTCTTTCCGAACTCACTTCGACTCGTCTCTCCTTCTGACCGAACCATACGAAGCGGCTCTGAGTGAGATCATCCTCCCCACAGAATGGAGCAATGTGCAAGACGATGATATGATCATGGTTGTTCCTCTGCGCACGAAGGGTTCACTGGCTGAGGCGAAAAGAGTTTTCGATGAGATTGGACACGGCAAGAAAGAGGCGCCCCATGTAGACTGGAACAAAGTGAACCAGCTGATTGGTCTGAAGAAGCACTAACCCGCTAAATGAGACAGAGGCACGTTATGTCCTGGAAAAGACGCCGGACACGGCGCAAGAGCAGCGAGTGAAATGGGGAAGAAAAAGGTTCAAAAGAGACGTTGACTTGAAACAGACGAACATCGTATACAAACAGTTCCTGTCCCCGTCACGCAAGCGAGAAGAAACGAGCATCCAGGCGCAAAGAATGGTTCAACGTATGGAGCAGAAAATGAATGTGCGCTCCTTTCTGCCTTTCTGTACCTCCTATTTTCACAGGAAACAACTCCCACTTCGTCCAGTGCTTGAATAAGATCCTGACAGATAGACTAGTGGGTAATAGCTTCCTACTCCTCAACAGATCCATCTTCTCGTACGACTCACTGTCGAGGCGCGTCACCATCCACCCGCCGAGACACACTTGCGTTCTCCTCACCGACCATCTGGCGGACATTCTAGGCTTCGGGGCAAAGACTCATTTCGATGCGACGACCACCGGCGTCTACATGATGGACCCCTTTGGAGACGTGTACTCTGTGTACGTGTACAGCGACATCATTCAGGAGAGACGTGTGGGTGACATGCAAGTGCCTCTGTTACGCTGCATCGCTGTCAGTTTTCCACATTTGGATTATTTCCCCTTGAAATCCAAGAGGGTGGACGAGGTCGGCGTCTACTTAAGAGACAGATCCGGGCACCCCATACCATTCAGTAGAAGCGAGGTGACGGTGACACTTCATCTGAGACCTGTTGAGCGTTAGAAAAAAAAAAAGATGCGTCAACGCGTTCCGTACTTTCCACCAAAGCGCACCACCGGTCAAGGGTACAGCGATTACTACAACGCGCAGCTGGGCAACGGCATCAGTGTGTACAGCGGGCGCTCTTTCCAGAGCGGTCACGGTTTCGGTGGTGCTCTATTAGGGTTGATGCGCTCGGCTACTCCTCTGTTGAAGAAAGTAGGCAAAACTCTCTTCCGCACAGGCGTGGGCATAGCTAAAGATATGATGGAGGGGCGGACTTTGAAGAACAGCGTGAAAGAGCGAGGAGTAGGCGCTCTCAAGAGGTTGGCGAGTACGGCCTTCTCTGGAGGGAAAACAAACACCGCCACACCTGCGAAGAAGAAAGCGGAGACCGCCAAGCGACGTCGACGCTCTCCTCAGACGGGTAGTGGCTCTTGCAAGAGGCGCAGAGGGGACATCTTCGACCGGTAGACAGACAGACAGACAGACGGAGACCTATAAATAAAAAGACCTAGACGACGTCGGCGTCAGTCCATTGTCGGCGTGAAGAGAGAGCACAATGGCTCACATACACGAAAGCAGTAACGAGTGTGCGCTCTCTTAGCTTGACCTACACACCGTAGCGCCGACTCAGACGACTCAAGAGTACACGGACCTCAACGAGAATTACCTTTATCTAGAATGCGAGGTGACGAAAGCGA
This sequence comes from Harmothoe impar, assembly GCA_947462335.1. Classification (NCBI taxonomy): domain Eukaryota; kingdom Metazoa; phylum Annelida; class Polychaeta; order Phyllodocida; family Polynoidae; genus Harmothoe; species Harmothoe impar. The sequence continues at coordinate 61,815,652 of OX381707.1, read as the reverse complement.
ACGGTCAACCGCTAGCGGATGGTGACGTAGTGGCTCCGGTGAACAACTTGGCTCACTCGCTCTTCAAAGATGTCCAAGTCTCCATCGGTGGTTTCAAAGTGTCTGGTAACACCGAAACCATCCCTTACCGGGCCTACCTGGAAGGGTTACTCAACTACAACAAAGACGTGAAGGACGGTATCATGAGCGTCCAGGTGTAGAATGGAGCTATCATAGACGAGGGGGGCGGCGTGTAGATTACGTAATATTATGTAACCGAGGAAATATATGACTAGAAAATATGAATTATTGAAATATATGAGTAGGAAATATGAATTAGTAATTTGTAGGTAGCTGGAGATACGTGCAGAGTGAGAAGGGAACAGAGAATGGATATTGACAGAGGGAAGATGTAGCAGGTAGTGTGTGATGATTGATTGACGGATAATTATGAATAATGTAGTATTGATTATGATTGTGTTAGAATAAGAATTATGTAACGCGAAGTAATAACTGTGTAGACTATGTAGAGTAACAAGAACAGGTCCCAGCCGGCCCCTCCCCCCACAGGGAGGGAGGACCTAGGTAGTGTGTGTGTGTGTGTATTTGTGTAATGGATTACAAAGCATGTGGGAACAAAGCCACATGGGAAACCTGTCAGAACAAGGACCAAAGTGTACCTGCTGGAGGCAGGGAGAGAAATAAAGAGTGACTTTTGGATTGGATCTTAAACTGAGTGGTTGTGTCTTATTTCCACCCTTGCTTATAACACCTAGTTTTACACTGGCGACCACGACGATTTCTTAATTGATTAAAACATCAACGAACCGCAACAAGCTACAAGAGAACAAGAGATAAAACTATGCAAGTGGTGTAATAAGTACAGTAAGACACAATGGAGCACTTGGTACATGTAACGGACCAGCGCCGGGTTATAGACGACCAGGGCCGGCAAATTGAAGCCGCAGTGGAGATTAGGAAAAGGGTACAGGAGTTTGCATCTAAAGTACCGCCTACAAATGGAGATGACAGGGACCAACTCAGGCAGTGGCTGATTAACATAGATGAAATTAGACAATGGACAAGGGCGCCAGAGACTCTCATTGTGGACGTAGCTGGACAGCTATCCTCACCTCCACTAAAGTCGGCTATACTAGCTATACGTGAAGGGTTACTTCAGGATGCTAGGACATGGCCAACAGTGAGGCAGGCTATTGCAAACCAATTTTTGGAGACGGATGAGTTGCAGTTCCTGCAAGCTAGGCTGGATAGACTAGTCCAACAGCCAATGGAGGATGTAAGGGGGTATTCACGTAGATTTAAGGCACAGATGTTAATGGCCTACCCGGAGGAGGAGAGGGACGTGCCCTCAGTGCGCAGCAGGCTCATCAGGATGTATATTGGAGGTATAACTAGTGAAACAGTGCGACAGCAGGTTGCTAAAGACAGACTACAGGACATAGAGAGAGTTATTTCCCTATCTCATGACGTGGAGGACTCTTTTAGGCAAGCACGGATTGAGGCTAGAGGACCTAGGAGTGACTCAGTATTGACGGCAACTTCTACTGTGTCCCGTCAAGAGGAGCCGATGGACATTTCAGCTATCACCAGGTCATTTGATAACACAGTAAAGTCAGCTATGAAGGATGTTAACCAGGGTATTAAGACAGTACAGGGTGAGCTCAAGTCTATTAGGAAGGTGGTTGTACCCCCAGTAGCGGCAGTGCATGCAGCACAAATACCACAAGCTGAAACTGCCCGTCCATCGGAGAAGGGGGAGACGCCCCAGCAGCACCAACCACCACCCTGGGCATACCCTTGGCAAGCACCCCAGCCTACACCACCAATACCCGCGTATCCCTGGTATCAACACCCTACACAAGCCCAATATGCCCAAGGCCAGTATGCACAGCCCTATCAGTATCACCAGCCACAATACCCATACCCACAGCAGCCCATGTATGGCCCGCCACCACCACCTCCCCCTCCACCGCAGCCTGCATACCACGCTCCCCATGCAGCGCCGCCACCTAGGGAGTATGGCGGGTACCAGGGCAGTAGTATGGGGAATAGGCAGTATGACACAGGGAGGCCTATGAGACGCCGGGCATGCTATGAATGTGGTGATTTTGACCATCTGGCCCACTCATGTCCCAAGAAGGTAAGGCTATCCAGGCTGCTGTAGAGGCTGTGTTTGATGCCAGGCTGCCGAGACAACAGCCACAGAGGCAGTACCAGGAGCCCCCACAGCAATACCACGGCCAAGGCCAGGGACAGCAACGTTTAAACTAAATGCCGCGCCGGATCAGAGGGTGTGTATTACCCTCAAACTGGGCGGAGTCCACGTGTTGTCATTGGTGGATACCGGCGCGGCCAGGAGTATGATTAGAGAAGATGTATGGCGAGATGTATGCCACAGGAGGGGTCAACCGGCTGTGACCCTTCCGGGGCTGAGACTGAAGGCTTTATCAGGACATGAGATAGAGACATTAGGACATGGTGTAGTTAGAATAAATGGTAGACGCTGTGAATTTTATGTAGTGAAGAAATTACAGCATGATGCATTACTGGGGGACGATGTGTTAACTATGCTAGGTGCCAGCATTACCTTTCTAGACAGGTCTGTTACACTGGCGGGCATAATGTACCCTTCTATCACAGTGGTGGGAACCCAATCGGCTATGGACGGTGTGTATGCTGATATAGACTACTGGAGGGCGCAATACCCCGAGGTATTCCCTGACACTGACGACCCCATCGGGCACACACGCTCGGTCAAAATGACTATTGATACCGGAAATGCATACCCGGTGAACCAGCGCCCATACAGGCTGCCACTGATCAAGAGACAGTTTGTGGACAACGAGTTAGATATGATGCTGAGGAATGACATAATCGAACCATCCTCCAGCCCCTGGGCAAGCCCTATTACACTGGCAAAGAAGAAGGGGACAGACAGGTGGCGCCTCTGCACGGACTACCGTAAATTAAATGCGCTGACCAGGAAGGATGCACACCCCCTGCCACTCATTCAAGACATATTTGACTCCATGCAGGGGGCCAGCATCTTTAGTACCCTTGATTTGCGCAGTGGCTATTGGCAGATCCCACTGGATAACGACAGTATTGAAAAGACAGCAATCGCCACACACCGGGGCCTATTCCAATTCAAAAGAATGCAGTTCGGCCTAGCTAATGGCCCAGCATTCTTCCAAAGGATGATGAACAGGATATTGGCACCTTTTATCGGAAAGTCAGCCATGGTTTTCATAGACGACATTGTCATATTCTCCAGGACGGAGGAGGAGCATGCTGAACACATACACCAGGTATTAAAAGTACTCCAGGAGCATGAGCTGGTGGCAAAAGCATCAAAGTGCCAGTTTTCGCTCCCGGAGATAAAACTACTTGGTTATATTGTCAATAAGAACGGCATTACATCAGACCCAGAGAAGGTGGCAGCTATACGTGACATGGCCCCACCCAGAGATGCAAAGGGGGTCCGCTCCTTTTTAGGCATGGCGGGGTATTATAGAAATCTTATTGAGGGATTTGCTGATAAGGCCAAGCCTCTACAAGAACTGACAAGGAGATGGGTTAGATGCAACTGGACAGAGGAATGCCATGGAGCATGGGAGCAGATACGGGATGCACTCATGTCAGAATCAGTGCTGGCATACCCACAACTGGATAAACCCTATAAGCTGATGACTGACTCTTCCAAGTATTGTGTGGGCGCGATTAAGAACTCTAAAATACAGTGCTGGTCACCCTAGCGGAGTATGCTGCACCAATAATCTATAGGCCAGGAGCAATCCATGTCAGGCCTGATATGTTGAGCAGGATATGTGTTAATGTGCCACATGACACAGCACCGCTGGATCCCACACAAGCCGCCATCATGTTGGGACCGCATTTTAATGATGGTTTATTAGAAGCAGACGGCATCCACTTATGTGAATTGCAAGCCCTACAGCGCCTAATGCCGGAATATCAAATGGGACTAGAACAAGAGGATGATTACTATGTTGCAGAAGGCTTGCTGTTCACTCTAAGGCCTCCTCCAGGGCAGCTGGAATACCCACGGCTGGTACTGCCGCGCCACCGGGTCATTAAAAGAGCACACCTGGAGGTAGGCCATATGAGTGTGGCGAAGACTCTGATGAGGATACAGGAGGCTTATAAATGGCCTAAGATACAGGGGGATGTGATGTCATACATTAGCAAATGCCCACAATGTCTGGTGAACAGAGACCGGCGTGAGAGACCACTGCCCACACCAATGCCGCTGGCGGAATACCCGGGGCAAGTGATGGCTATGGATTTGTCGGGACCCTTCGCCGCGTCCATCAATAAAAATAAATATATTTTAACTTTTATTGATCACTGCTCAGGATTCGCGGACGCCATTCCCATACCAGACAAGACGGCACAGGCCGTGTATGATGCTTTACACAAGCGCTTCATTTCCTGGGTGGCGCCACCTGAAATACTACTAGTGGACAACGGGATGGAATTTGTAGCGGCATTGACAGACTCATATTTGAAAGAACTGGGCATTGATGTACGTCATATTACCCCATGGAACGCCAAATCTAACGGTCGCATTGAACGGTTCCATAGATCTATCAAGGACATGATTAGGAAGCTGACTAATGCACACCCACACAGGTGGGAGGAAGTATTAGGAGACGCGCTGCTAGTGCACAGAACCACTCCCTCTGATGTGACGGGGTTCTCCCAGTATTTTCTATTCTTTGGCCGGCATCCCCCCAAACCCTATTTTGGCCTATTAGACAGGCAGGAGGGTCAGCCATCTTCTAGAATGGCCCAAAGGGTGGATGATCTTTCTGTGGCCTTGAAAGTAGCATGGAGGAATGCCTATGTAAACAGGCAGTATAACGTGGACAGACTTGTCCGCCAGGCTAATGCCAAACCCATTCAAGTAGGGGACGCGGTGGTGGTATTAAATCAGGATACCACTAAGCTGGACCCCAGGTGGGACCATGGGTATATTGTTAGAGGTGTAAGGGGGTCGGTTGTTACTGTGGTGGGACCCAACGGGGCGCGCAAACAGCTTGCACGGGACAAGCTGTGGCCTGTACCACCAGATGTGGAGTGGACAAAGACGTGCCTGCAACCGACAAAACTTAATGCCTAATGAAAATAACCCTCCAGGGGAAGGGGCACAGGACGCGCCCCATCCTGCCCCCTTACAACAACATGATACAACCATACCCGACGACGCATCAGTTGCTAGGGACGCCACAGGGAGAAATGCGGCCACAGCACCCACACCCACTACGACTGTTACGCCCTCCACCCACCCCACCCCGGCAACCAGGAAAAGGAAGGCCATTGGTCAACAGGGTAACCCAGGAAGAGGGGTGTGGACACGCAGCCGTGCAAGTGACGCCAAGCGCATTCAACTACTAGCCCCAGACGAGGAAACATCAACCCAAGCAAAAAGACTGTGCATTGATGCAGTAGTAGCATTTTTCAATAATGTACCTAATACTACTACTACCGGTAGTACTGCTGGTACAGCCAGCATGGACTAACCCTATTTTTGAGACAGACGGAGTGTTGGTACAACAAGATGGGGATGTACGGCGTATTACTGCTGCCTGGTCGGTAGTGGTCGTTATAGAGCCCCCAACACCGCTCATGATGTCTAAATTGGAAAAGAGTTTTCAGCATGCCTTCACACAGGCGGACGCGCGGTTTGGCAAAGCTAGAGCTGCACAATGGAGGACTAGATAGAGGGCACTTAGACACATGTTACGGAGGGAGATGGCCGCCACCATAATGGACAATACTGAAGAACAGGAGGAGGCAGGATTTACATGATTTAAAAGGGAGTGGTTTAATTTTATAGGGTCCTTGGTGAGGCCATTATTTAATATTCCGGACTTTACTGACATTGACAAATTACGTAAATTAATATTCACCAATTCCAAGAACCAGCAGACCGTCATGCACCACGCCAGGGAAATGGTCACTATGATTAACGTTACCAGAAGTCTGGTCCAACTTAACGCTGATAATATTGATGCAGTACAGAATTTATCTAGAGAGGCCCTACGTCAAGCGGATATAAACAGGAAAGCAGAGCGGACAGACTATGAAGCACTGGTGGGACTTAAAGTGGCCAGAGCCCTGGACGTGGCACTACATGAGGCTGAATTTTCTATTAGATCATATGTACAGGCAATCCGTAATTATCACCAGAAGAAAATGGAACTTGAGAGGGGTTGGTTGACTGAAAACATTGTAAGACCAGACCAACTACAGACTATCCTATTGCAAATGAATGAATAAGGTTTTAAGACACTCCCAGTGACGTGGTATTTTCAATATGTGGCCGTTATACCGATATGGGAGGCCAGGGACCACTTGGCCTTCCGAGCGGTACTCCCCGGTGTAGATGATGAACATTACATAAGGTATCTGTTGACATTTGTGCCTGTCCCATTTGGTGAGGATCATATGAGAATTATAGAAGCTAACAATGAGGTAGTCTTACACACAATGACTAGGGCCTCGTTCATTCCATCCAACTGCCTGGGGAAACGACCACATGTATGCTGGCCGGAAGTAGAAACTCTGGAGAATTCATGTGAATACCAGTTGGTGAACGGTAATGAACTGGAGGCATGTAGTGTTAAAATTATACCTGCCAACAAGAAGGCGATACACGTTGTTAAAATGACCCCCTTGGATAGTAATGTGATTGTTGCTCCCAACATAAACCCTGAGAAAGTAGTGTTACGATGTGTAAATAATGCCCCGAAGAAGATGGCTATTGCCAAACCTACAGTAGTCCCCATACCAGATGGCTGTGTCCTAGAGACAGCTAAATGGAGAATTAAGTCTGTAATACATGTCCACCAATCTATAAAACGGGCACCAATGGCCCCTATTGCACTACCTAAACTTAATATTTCATGGCCAGCGAAAGTGAAGCCGCACATTGTAAAAGTATTGAAATCTGTGGACCACCTGAAAGTGCTGATGGTCAGTATAAAACAGTGGGCGAATGATGAGGGTAGCACGACAGGACTGGGGACACAGGAGGAATGGGTGGACACAATGTCCCACCCATACGTCACAATGGGGTCTAATGGAGTGGCGATTGTCATGTGTGTGGCTCTCATGGTGTTTAACATTTACTTCTTGTGCTGCTCGGGGAAAATGAAAATGTTGCGTGATCTAACAGGAACACCTCAGGCTGCCACCACTGCCAACTACTACCCCACCCCGCCCTCTGCCCCCCTGTCCATGCCGCCACCTGTGATGGTAAATGTCCCCCCACCCCCGCCCTATGCCCTACCCGCTGCATTTAGCACGCCGGCGCTACCGCCTGGTGTGGCAGCACTTAACCAGGCAGCACACGATATTTCAGTCACAGTAACACCAGAGCAAATTGCCCCCACGACGCAACAGGGCAGCAATAAATGAATAACAAACCAAGTCGAATATTTTCCAGACTGGAATTTATTTTCCACACTGGAAATTATTTTAAATAAACAGGGGGAGATATGTAGAATGGAGCTATCATAGACGAGGGGGGCGGCGTGTAGATTACGTAATATTATGTAACCGAGGAAATATATGACTAGAAAATATGAATTATTGAAATATATGAGTAGGAAATATGAATTAGTAATTTGTAGGTAGCTGGAGATACATGCAGAGTGAGAAGGGAACAGAGAATGGATATTGACAGAGGGAAGATGTAGCAGGTAGTGTGTGATGATTGATTGACGGATAATTATGAATAATGTAGTATTGATTATGATTGTGTTAGAATAAGAATTATGTAACGCGAAATAATAACTGTGTAGACTATGTAGAGTAACAAGAACAGGTCCCAGCCGGCCCCTCCCCCCACAGGGAGGGAGGACCTAGGTAGTGTGTGTGTGTGTGTATTTGTGTAATGGATTACAAAGCATGTGGGAACAAAGCCACATGGGAAACATGTCAGAACAAGGACCAAAGTGTACCTGCTGGAGGCAGGGAGAGAAATAAAGAGTGACTTTTGGATTGGATCTTAAACTGAGTGGTTGTGTCTTATTTCCACCCTTGCTTATAACACCTAGTTTTACACAGGGTTGGCATCAAGATACACCCGGTCACTTTCACGACTTAACTGCTGAGAATGCTGGGTACACTGAGCGCCGAAAGCTAATCGCCAACGGTCGCTTTTCGCTGATGGCGCGACTCCACTTTGACCTAGCTCATCAACCGAATGTGATCGTTAGAGAGACGGAAATCAATTTCACTCTCAAACAGGCGGCCCCCTCTTTCTATCTGATCTGTGCCGTTGACGCAGGCTTCAAATTCAAGATCTACAAAGCGAAGCTCTTCGTGCGACGAGTGCTGGTAGCGGATTCTGTGGTGGAAACGCACGAAAGAGCTGTCATAGAACATGGACCCTTCGACTACCCGGTCAACAGAGTGGAGGTGACTACGTACGCCATCCCTGGAGGAAACAGAGATCACACGTACACGCACTCCAACACAGGCCAACTACCCAAGTAGATGATGATTTGCTTCCTGGACCACGACGCCTTCAATGGTAATTACCTAAAGAACCCGTTCGAGATGCAGCATTACAACATCAGCTCGCTTCAAATGATAGTGAATGATCAGAAGGTGCCGAACGACGCCTACGTCCCCGACTTTAACCCCTTCCACACGGTAAGCCAATATATTGCACAAAATTGCATTGAGTTACCAGAAACCCAGTGGTGAAGGGGTTAAGAAAAAGGCGGCCGTGAGAGAGTACCTGGCACTACACACGGAAACGGGGATGTACGAGGGTGCGCGCTCCTGCGGTATTTCATACGAAGATTTCCTGAACGGTTACACCGTGTTCCCCCTCAATCTAACCCTGGACAGGTCGCACGACGGGTGTCGCGTCAGCCTTATAAGGGCGGGTCAGCTGAGGGTGGAGGTCAGTTTCCGCACGTCCTTGAAGAAGACCACAACGGTGCTACTCTACTTCGTGTACGACAACGTCGTCGAGCTGACCCGAGATCGTCATCCCATCACCGACTACCACATGAACTGAAGACGCTGTGACTGTGGTAGCGTATGAATACGCTTGAAAAAGTAGAGTGTTGAAGGAAAACGTTCACACAAAACATTGTTTCCTAGGTGTTTTCTCTTGTGACACTATTCGGAAGCACCCTATCAAGGACACTTGTTTCGTGAGCAACACACATCCTCAACATTTACCAGGTCAGCATTGGGTGGCGTTTTACGTGTCGAGGACTGGTGAAGTGTACTACTTTGATTCCTTCGGCTTACCACCGCTGAGTGGTGAGTTCTTGTCCTTCCTGAACCGCTCTGCTCCGTTCAAGTGGCAAAGAAACCGTGTTCAACTCCAAGACACCTCTGCTGACACCTGTGGACCTCATTGCGTTCATTTCCTAATTGAAGCATGTCGAACAAGAAACCCAAAGAAATGCGTCATGCAAATGAGCAAAAATCCAAAGCTAAGCGACCGGACAGTGAGTCAGAGGATGGCGATGATGATGTTGTGACAGAAGCGGGGGGTGTTGCGATGGTGGTCGTTTCATGCAAGCAAAGGTTCTCTGCCTTGCCGAAATGGTGCTGGATTTATCCAAAGTGGTGCAATGTATGTTGGAGAACAATAGAGATGAGTGTGAGAGAGGCAAAGCGCGGCTTTGCGGTCTGTTGGGTTGCAAATCGAAGAACAAAAAGAAAAAGACATAAACTTGTGTGTGAAAAAAAAAAAGATTTGAAATGTGAATAAAAGAAAATGAAAATAAGTTATTTTGTTGTGTTTTTATTTTCATACATAAGTTATTTTTTAAAACTAATCAGCTCATTGTCAACATGTTTACAAAAAAAAAAATAGTCACGTGCTCTCACTAATCCTCTAATTAGGTCATGTTTGTTTACAAACAAACACGTCATGTGGTCGCTAATTAGGTCACTTGACCAAAAGGGGGTGTGGTCTATTATGCAAATGAGAGGGTGACGTCACTTCTGGTCATCTTAAGTAGGTCACTTCCGGTCATGTGACCAAAAAGGGGTGTGGTCTATAATGCAAATGAGGGGGGTCATTTCCGGTATGCCCTATTATGGGCATGTTACGTCACTTCCGGTCAAAAATAGGTCAGTAGGTCACCTAGAATGCTGGCCTCTGATTGGCTGAGAGCCTAACTAGGTCACGTTGCCATGGTAACGGTCACTTCCGGTCATAACTAGGTCACGTTACCATGGCAACGTCACTTCCGGTCAAATGGAGGCCTCTGATTGGCTGCAGGTCCAATGAGTAATAAACAGTACTTAAGCATAGTCCCATTCCGATACAAACTATACTACTCACGGCAGCAGGAGCCAACTGTGCATACCCGGACAACATATATCAATGACATTTTCAAGCTACAGACACTTTATACAAGCGGGTTGTGGGTTGGGGGTCAGTGAGTTTCGGTCCAGTTTGGTTGGTGGCCGGTTGGGACTTTGGTTTGGGTCACCACTTGGGGTCGCCACTTTGGTTTGGGTCACCGCCATTTTGGTTTGGGTCGCCATTTTGGTTTGGGTCGCCATTTGATTTGGGTCGTCACTTTGGTTCGGGTCGTCACTTTGGTTCGGTACACAACTTAGGTTCGGGTTGCCACTTTGGTTAGGGTCGCCACTTTGATTCGGGTCGCCACCTGGGGTCGCCACTTTGGTTCGGGTGGCCACTTCGGATCACGACCTATATTTGGATCGCCACCGATGTTCGAGTCGCCAACTATGTTCGGGTTGTCACCAATGTTCGTGTTGCCACCTTTGTTCGGGTCGGAGTTTCAAATGTTACAAACAAGTTCCAACATAATCACTATTTAACCCTCTCACTGCCATATAATATAAACACTACAGTTTTACAAAAAAAAAAGGAAAAACATAGAAAGTTAAGAGAATGTTTTGCCAAGGCTACTCCTTAAAAATTCTTTATGAACAGAATGTTTTAAATTTTACTCAGTAGATTTGATGCTCTGGCTGCTGTAGAGGCCTTTTGGCGGTGGTAGGGTTAATTCTGACACTGTGCCAGTCTCCCTTCTTGGACTTTGTACTGTTTTATCATGTTTACCCCTTCATGTATCTCAAACACTATCTCAGGTGTTAGCCATGCATTTCCAGAGTCTTTGCAAGTATTCTTTCACTGGACACTTCTGATTTAAATATTCAGTCACAGTATTTTCAATGAAGGACCATTTTTCATCCAAAGAATCCAGAGAATAGGAACTGCCCAATTCGATTCATGTTTAAATATCATATCCTTATTTTTTGGTGTAAAATTGACACTATGATGAAAAAAACACATATTTTTATAAAGCAATAACCTCTACATGACATGCCCTGGGTTACATGTGATGAACACCACACTGCAACTCGTGTCACTTTTTTGCACTTTTGCACTTTTTTCTCTCCAAATCAGCCGTTTTTAGGGAATTGCAACTTTTTCAATTTTGAATTGTTTTCTCACCACATTGGCCATTATAAAGGGAAATTTCACTCTTTGCCACGTTGAACCTTTTCCTCGCCAAATTGGCCGTTTTTAACCCTCCCACTGCCAGATTTCGCTGTAGTTTTGTCAAAAAGTTGAAAAAAATATAAATATCAAACATCTAAAATGAGATGTTGGCATAACTACTTCTTGAACGTTCATGCTAAACACAAATGGAATGGAATGTGTGAGAGAAGATGTTATAAGCTTTGATATGATACCAAACATGGAGTGCTTCGACTAGTTTAATTTATGATCAGATATATATAGGCTACCCTAAGCAATGTTGAAAGCACTAACAAAAACATAAAAATACTTGAAAATATTGATAATCCTCAGACAAGGGTAGATGTAATTGTGTATTGACATGCTGGATTCCATGGCCACCCATGGGATTTCCTGTTGATTTATGTTTGGATTGGAATTGCAGAAGCAAAATTTAAGACATTTCTTTTATCATGAGTAATTTTATTGCAAACAGTCATGCATTACATGTAATACAGACAAAATGGACTGAAGGGACATCGTTTCTAATATCATTTTGATATCTTACACAAGTTCAAAAGCCCCTACATTTACACATCATTCACTTCATTTTTCATAACTTAAAACAGGTGGAGTGGATGGGCGAGACAGGCTTAGACCATAACCAACCTCTTTTCACTGAAGTGTTTCACAAGGAAAAAACCCTGGATGAACTACTTGCTGATGGCTATCCTTATAGAAAACTCAATGTCGTAAAACAACTCTAAATTAAGGAATTCCAGAGTGTCCCAGCTTCCTGTCATACCCAGCATGGGGCTGTTAATAGTGTTATGGTCTGTCAGATGACTACATCTACCTATCTACTAGTACAGTGGCCTATAGTGGCTGTTGATTCATGAGCTTATTTCTTATTCCTGAGGTCCTTGAGCTGGGATGGGCTGGGGAAGTACCAGTAGGTGGTCGCCTCACATGTGGTAATGCGCATAGTGTCATCGCAGTGTTTGTCGTCACCCTTCCCAACCATGCGGTCCAGCATGTAGTCAAATTTCTTGGCAGATGCCGAGTATGCAATGAAGAAGAGACCCGATTTGCCGCTCACTGTTCCATAGGGTTGCGACTGCCGAACAATCTCAAACTCCTTCTTTTGTTCAAAGTTGTTACCTGTAACAAATTTATTTCAGAAGTTTATTGAAACAACCTTGACTTGAGAAAAGGTAAAATGAGCTGAAAATGTAGATCATCTGTCCCATTCCCATTGCACTACAAATGACCTAATAGGGATGATTATGTTACGTTGGATTTTATTCATACAGTGAACTGATAATACATTAAATCTAAGAGGTTCATATAGGGATAAACATCAATATAATGGGTGATAGAATTTACTTTCTCTTTCTTTTTATATTTTTTGAAACTGCAAACTAAACAAGGGAACCTTTTAAGGCAGTGGATATGCATATTTTAGGATATGGGCGATACGGAAATGCAATGCATCAGTTAGTCGTCATACCTCCAGTCATGCGGGCTACATGTGATGTGATGGTCTTGTTCTTCAGCTCGGTACTATCATCGATCTGCCTTCCGATGTAAGACTCCAGCTCAGAATCTGCATAGGATTTATCAAGTTTAGTCTATGTTACTTTGAACTTCAACAAAGTCATACAGATTACATATAGTTTTCACATAATATAGCCCAACTATAGACATCAGTTATAATTGATGTGCACAGCTTCCTAAGAGATGCTTTATATTACACTGCTGCTTGTAGGCCTGCATTAGGCTACTACATGATTTAAATGTAGTTCTTTGAGTGCTATCAATGTGAACCATGTGTTTTGTATAGATGTGTGACCTACATACAGGTTTTTAATAATTGATATTAGCAAATGGGATTTCAGAAAGGTATAGATTTAATGAAATTATTTGGTCCTATATACATATGTATTTAGTATTTCTCCTAGGTTAAAGATATGTTCTCTCTCAAGGCTACCTTTGGTCTTCTTGATCTTCTCCAGGTTGTGAACCCATCGTTGTGTAATCTGAGAAATAGAGGAGATTATGAAGCACATACAGTCATGTACACTGCAAAAAAAAGTGTTTAGATCCTAAACACAATACTTAACATATTCCTGCCCCGTTTTTGTCCACACAATATGTTCCTAAACCTGTTTAGACCAATAATACATTTAGCTCAGTGCTTAGACATTTATGTGTTTAAGGAAATGTGTTTAGGACAATGAAGTGTTTAGAATTCAAAAAATTAGCATATTGTTGTGTATATCTGTCAAGTGTTTAAGGATAAAAGTGGTGTGTCTAGAGATGTAGATTATTATTATGTTTAGATATTTAAATAAATAAATAAATGAATAAATAAATAATTTATTTCCATACATTGTCTTGAAGAGGCTTCTAGCAGACCCCCCCCCTCCCCTTAGGGCAATATATGCATCAATCACTATTTCACATAGACCTCTACATAGACACAACCTTGAGTCAATACAATAGACCTTCAGGGAAGATAATCCTTTATCCATTCTTAATTTTCTTAAAAGAGGTGTCTATGTAGCAGATGCATCTTTATTGCATCGTAATCATAGTGATATAGCATTCAACCCTTGAATCCTGCAATGTGTATTATTATCCTTTTGTATCCCATGCAGTTTGAATTAATTAACTCAGATTTAAGCACTTTTAGATCCACAATAACGTTTGAGTGGTTGTAGAAACTACAGTCAACCACAGAGCTGCCATCTGGTATGTGTTTGATATACTATAATCTAAACACTACATGTTTACATTCTAAACACCACTTTTTTATACTGTTTAAATACTAAACATCTAAACATATTCAATATAACTGTTTAGGTGTTTAGAAGAAAAGTTTTTAATTCCTAAACAGAAGGATTCAAAGACACAAACCTAGCAAAGTTTTTAGACTTTAAACATATTTAGACCTAAACATGTTTAAAACCTAAGCACCTTTTTTGCAGTGTAGCCTATGATACAGTTAATATCAGCATGGTAATGAATATCATGGGAGCAAGACTGTTGGACGTTACTGTTGGATATCTACAACTTACATGGCATGTTTTCCCTCTTTAACAGTATTTTTATGTTTCATGATAATTATAGTATATGTACAAATGCAATCAATTAACTTCAAATGGAAAAGGGGAATAAAATCACCGTAAGTATGTTTCACTCATCATGACTACAGGCGATATATTGGATTCATAATAGATGAGTGAAATGAATTATACCGAAATTGTGACATCCGTCCGTTGAGGGTGTTATATATTCTCATACCATGGATGGTGAAAGTAGAGGAATGTAGGCTTACAGATAGCAATGTCTGAGTTGTATAACAAATCCTCTTTATCATTTCCCCCCTTATCATGTATCCTATTTTAGATTACATAGAGCATACCTTACGAACTTTGACCCGCCTAGCAGAGTTTTCATTACACTGATGTGACTTCAACAAGATTATATCCGACACCCCCCGGCCTGCACCCTAAAGATTTAACTCACTGTGTAGCTTCCTCCAGTTTTCTTCTCACAAGCTTGTTCATATCGTGATTCATCATCAGCAGGGTTCTCCGTACCATCAATGAACCCTGACAAGTCACGGCCATTCTGGTACACCCAACCGTAATCATCCTGGAACTTGGCTACACTACCGTCAGGAAGTTTCTCCATGAAAAGCTTGGATAATTCAAAGAGCTTGGAGATCTGGTTGGACTTGGCATGAATGAAAATGTCCCCACCTAGGGTAGAAAAGAAGGAAAGAGTCACTTTTATAAATGGTTAATTCTAAAATGCTGTGTGAGGATTATCATTGCATGCATTTTACTCAAGGCACATATTAGGCCCAAATCAATAAATATAGGAGGTCCTACCCAACGTTCCTTTGTATTATAGTATTAGACATACTAGTACACAGTTTTAAAATAGTTGTCTTATCCATGAATGTGCAGAATTATGTGTGCATAAACACCAATTGTGGGACTCAATTGCACTTATAGTGCACATACACACATATATACATACATACATACATACATACATACATACATACATACATACATACATACATACATACATACATATAATTGGAAGATTGGCAACAATTGCAGGCATAGCTACCTACCTGCAGCAGGCATATCACCATGCTCACCAGAGCGTGTATGATAGTCAAATGGTTGGGACCCTGCCTTATTCTGAAAAAATCCAAACCAAGAAGATTTCTTCGTTGCAACCTGAAAGGCAAAAATTACAGGATAGTTAGACAAGAGGCATGGGAGGGTGTAATGCCTAAGGATGTTCCACGTAAACTTATTTAATTTTGGTGTGACCAAGAGGCATCTGGTGACATCATGGATGTTGGTTATCCTATATCTTTACTTACCAGATGTGTTTTATCAGTTGGTACCAGTCTGATGTTATCGCATGCCATTGGTCTGATGAGAGAATTATTAAGTTTATGTGGAATCCTTTAACCATGTACAATTCGAAAACTGGGTTAAAAGGGTACATGGGGAAGGTGATTGCCATGCAAAGGGGGTAGTTGATAGCAGCATGCACTACAGCTCTTTGACAAAATAGACTATAACATAAAATGATCAATGGGTATGTAAAAGGCATGCACTATGAGTCATATAACTAAGAGGAAGATATGTTGAGATGTTCCTATATGTCTAAATCTTAATGGGAAATCTTAGATTTAAATTTAGTAGATGATTCAGTTTGATAAGATTCTATCGATCTGAAGGAAGATTAATGTCACCGTACCTGAACATATATATAGATGAGCGATATCAAGCTAAAACTCCAAAGTACTCAAAATAAAAAATGCAAGCTGTTAGTCTACCTTGAGAAAGCAAAATAAAGGGCGATCTAAATTCGGAAAATTGTGTATAGCGACCCTTATTATTGTGTACAAAGCAAGGATCATTACATTCATGCATAAAGACAGCTGGTTGTGCAAAATTCTATGCAAGATGCAACAATAATGATAAATGAAACATTGACATTTTAACAATATGAAATAATAGTATTGGCATTTTTAACTATATCAATATATCACATGAGCATTTAATGACATTTAGACTGTACCAACCATAGAACCCAACTCTTTAAATATCTATACCACATTACAGAAATACCTACAATAACCCTATACCCATCATAAAAGCCAGGACTGAAGCCACCTCCTAAATAACCCCATACCTCGACCCTGGTGTCATACAACATAGAAGCCAGACTAATGCCAACTCATTCAATAATCCCATACCTTCAGGAGTAAGCCAAAATCCTCGAATAAACCCTATACCCAGTATAGGAGCCTAGAGTGAAGGCATCTCCAAAGGCCCTATAGAAGCCACCTCCTAAAATCATCACACGCCAACCCCTAGAAACCAAACCAATGCCAAATCCCCTAATAACCCTGTCCCCATGATCCAAGACTGAAGCTTACCACCCCCCTCCCCCTAAAAAAGAGTAATAATGAAATAAAGCAGCCAGAAATGAAGCCAAAACTTCCACCATAGTAGCCAAGACTGCAATGCTGAAACCAACTTCCTTATCATAGCTTATTATACGATTGAACGACTCATCGTGCTTTTTAGGTGATATCCCCGTGCTGATATCTAGTGATATCGGCACCCTTCCGGTGGATATCATGCCATTTCCGGTGGTCCTGAGCGATTCCGAAGTTTATTCACCCATAAAATCCGAGGTTTCATGGTGATTCGAACAGGCTACTCCAAGACTTGAAGTCGGATGCTCTAGGCCTACGTGCTACGCCGTCAGGGCGCTGGTATATGTGGGGGATGAAATGAGGAGTCTATAGACGGACTTTCAGCCCTGTAGGGGCATTATTTAGCAAGTTATGGAAGAAAACACTCTTTTTGATGTAGTATTTTTTATATCTAGTGATATTGGCACCCTTCCAGTGGATATCATGCCATTTCCGGTGGTCCTGAGCAATTCTGAAGTTTGTTCACCCATAAAATCCGAGGATTCATGGCGATTTGAACTTTGGACCCCAAGAGTTGAAGTCAGATGCTCTACGTGCTACGCCGTCGGGGCGCTGGGTACAGTAGGGTTCAAAACAAGGAGTCTACAGACGGAGTTTCAGCCCTGTAGGGGCATTATTTAGCGAGTTATGGAAGAAAACACTCTTTCTGATGTAGTATTTTTTGATATCTAGTGATATCGGCACCCTTCCAGTGGATATCATGCCATTTCCGGTGGTCCTGAGCAATATTTAGCGAGTTATGGAAGAAAACACTCTTTTTGATGCAATTTCTCCTAAAATCAAAATTTTTTTATAATTTTTTTTTTACTATAAAGGTAGTAGTTGGACTTTATTTACCTAGTCGTTAAAATAATTTTAGGTTTTTTTTTCACATACATATAGGCCCTTTAAAATTGCTACGTTTTCCACTAGCCCGCCCTCAGGTTCGAACCGGGGATCCCTTGCATATGAGCCAGACGCGCTAACCGCTCGGCCACTGCTGATATGGTACAATGCAGGGGAAACGCTGGCTAGGTTCCAGTCTATCTAACCAGATCTAACACGCCTAGCTTCTGCTTCCTCACCTCCGCTACTGAAGAGTTCCACAACATGGCGCCCACCTTGCTCGATCTAGTCTACCTATATATCCTTCAAAATGGCGAAATTAGGACATTTTAAAGGTAAATAAGCACATTTGAGTTGAAAAATCGTATAACAAACCTAATATTGTATGGCTAACGGGGTCACTCGGGGTTGTATCAGTCAATATCGTCACTCGTGCCGATATTGACTGATACAACCCCTTGTGACCCCGTCAGCCATACATTATTGGTAAAATATATAACCCCTTAGTGACCCCATACCTACTATGGTCCTGTACTGCTCTCTTCCAAGTCAAACCGCATACCCACCAGAGAAGCTAGGACTGAAACCAAAGCCCTTCCAATAACTTTATAGGCTTACCCATCACAGATGTCTACACCAAACTCCTCCCATGACTGAAGCCAATCTGATAATCTTATATGCATGTGGGGACAAACTGCCCAAGTGACTAGACGCCACCCATTTTAACTGTAATCTAAAAAAGCCCACTTTTCTGGTGGTAATCTTAATCAAACTGCCCAAGTCACGAGACACTGTACATATTTCCCATAATCTTGAAATTGCATATTTCCAGTAATCTTAACACTGTGTATATCTGTCGTAATCTTAAAATTGATTATCCCCCGTAAGCTTAATGTCTTTTCACTAGTCTTAGGCTATGATAGGTGCATTTCAGCTGGGTTTTAATATCATAGTTGGTAATAGTATTGTATATATTACACTGTAAAAATATTCCGTTGAATATATGGAGAATCAGTGTAAAATTTAACGGTGATTCATCATAACATATGATTACGGTGAGGCAATGTAAAATCAATCAATTTTACTTTGAATATCCGTAATCCAATACAGTGAAACACCGTTTATTTTTACAGTGAAACACAGTTTATTTTACGGTGAAGCTACGTTTAATTGATTTCAGTTTTATCACACCAGGTGGCAGTTTGGTTCATGAAGAGATTTTCCTGCATGCTAGGAACACCATTTTTGTGGTGATAAGAAATATATATACAGATACAGCTGTAATGTTTGCTCTGTAGCCATCCTAGAGTGACTTCTGCTCATGGACTGGTATTACAAAGTGTCATGAAGCATTCTATAAGGCTTTCATAGACTTATTCCTAATGATTAGGTCTGAAGTCTTGACACTAAGATGATATTGCTGATTGGAACCAAATTAGGTTTGGAACCATATTGAGCACGGAGTTAGGTATGGGGGGATAAATGAACTGAATAACACTGGGACAAATCAGTTAAATTACACAAAATACCATTACAATTATTGTTTAGGCACTGAATCAGAATACAGTGATGTTTTGTATTCTGTTAAAATAACGGTGATTCACAGTTCCGTAGAAATGACGGTGACTTTGGGAAAAACGGTGACCGTGACAATAACGGTGAAAGTCCGGCACCCAGTGTTGCCAGTGAATCACTGTTTTTTTAACGGTACTGAGAATCACTGTTAAAAAAATTTATAACGGAGATTTCTTGTTTAAAAATAGCGGTGACAGTTCAGTAAAAATAACGGTGAGTTAGGAAAAAACGGTGACCGTAAAAATATCGGTGAAAGTCCGGCACCCAGTGTTGCCAGTGAATCTCCGTCATTTTAACGGAATTTTTTTTACAGTGTAGGAACTCTGCCCCAAACCCCATTTTTCGTTCTTTTTCTGGTAAAGATTACAGGGAATATGTAATTTTATTCACTTGTGTTAAAATCACTGAAACTATGTAATATATAAATCCTGTAATCTTAGAAGCAAACGATGTGCAAAACATTTTGGGGGGATTCATTAAGATTATCAGAGAAACAAGTTTTCAAGATTGTAGGTAAAATGGACACCGTCTAGTCACGTGAGCAGTTCGTTCCTTGTTGCATCTTATACCTATTCATATAAGACAGAACCCCGGGGGGTCCACTCCCTATCTTTTCTACAGTAACTATGTGCGTACATCACCCCGAATTCAGTACCCTTATAACTGCGGGAAATTCTGAAAACGGTACCCATTAGAAAGAGATTGTTGTGGGAAAAAGAACTTTTTCATGGGTGATTGCCTTAAACACCCAAATATAGTTCGATTTTACGGGGGGAAATCCAGGAAAATTAATAATTTTAAAAGCGAAATTATCCAAAAAAGATGGCCTTGATGAAAGAAGAAGCACTTAAAATATTAGGATCTGGTAAATGTTATAGAAATTCCCAAATATGTGCTCTTAAATGTACCCCTTAAGCCCAAAACAATCGAAAAATGTACCCCTTAGAGAGGGCCTGCATGCGCAGTTGGTGGCGCCCAAAAAGGGCCCCTTTTCCTTCAGTTTGTGTACGCATATAGTAACTAAAAGTCAAGGAGTGGACCCCCCGGGGACAGAACCAAAACCAACTTCCAGAATAACTGTCTACCCAAACGGTGCAAACCCAATCCCTTGCCCACTCAACACCACATTCACTAACCTTGTTGTAGAATCCAGGACCGAAGCCTACACCTGCAATAACCTCATCGTCCTCATCACGCATGTCTGGTGGGCACACAATGTCCACGTAGTCCTGCAGGGAGCATGCAATGCGCATGCACTCCTTGGCATCCGCCTCTGTGGTGAGATGGATCCAGAGGTATAGCGCATGGTCCTTTGTACCAGAGGTGACCTGTTAAGTATCGGAGATCATAATGTTAGTGTAATTGTGAGTTGATATCCATATTATCGTATTACTTAGAGGCCAAGATAGATACCATATAACACATACAGAGAGAGTGCCTGGTTAATGGCCCTAGACCCCTAAATTAGACATGGCGACATGGGCCTTTTTGGGGCTTAGTGACATGGACCATGATGAACAAATAGATAGTGACATGGAACCTGGAACATTTCTTAAAATCGACATGGCGACATGGCCATTTCATAAGATCGATATGGCCCCATAGCACACAGAGGGAGTCATGGCATCTAGTGTCTATCTAGTCACGTAATTGGTACAAGTGGAACAAGTACTACAGTGGAATATAACTACAACTCTAGACATGGGCTACAACTCCCCATGGAACACGATTTTTTCTGTTTCAAATAAAAATAATAAAATTTAGATAAAAACCCATCCTAACCTCTATACCATAATGTAGCCACCCCACCAATTCCCACACTATATTTTGATTACTGGCCACCCAGGGCATGTCCCTGGGTATATGTAGGAAACCCAATGACAATGGGTTCCTATGGATGGATATTATATATTATTCAAAGTAGCAAACTTTTTAAAACTGATTCTGAGAGAGGACTAGGTGAGGTTTTGAGGGTCCAACTGCTACTTCTGATGTTTGTAAAGGTAGGGTGGAAGTTCCAAGAGTTTTTTGTTGTTACAGGTGGCTTACCGATGGCTGTGGAACGACATTTTCCGCAGCATGGACGACAGGTGCGGCACTAAATTCAATTTCGGGCATCCACTTCTGCCCCTTGTAGTGTGTGTAGATGCCGTAGGTGGCAGCAGCGGCACACGCGCCGACGAGCACTGGTCGGGTGTAGGCACGGTTCCCTGCACGGGTACTGATACCCCTCCTTGCGGCTGAAATGGTGGAGGAAATGGGTCATAATAATCATAATTTCCTATATAATCTCTGTGAATACAAGAGATAATAGAGGTCTATAAATATAGGAAGGAAATAATTTAATGTAGGTTGATTAAAACAGGTGTCATGTGGTTGCTTCAAAGATGGATAATGAAGCCAGGTGTTCTAGCATATAGACCTTTATGAGTCAATGTAATGGAAGATAAGAAAAGAATGAAAACGGCCTTAAAAGGTCTAGATTAGATATTATTAGATATACAGAGATAAGATATACTAGATTAGATATTATTAGATATACACAATCTAGCTGATTTCAGATAGACCAACAATTTGCCTTAATGACTCTTAGGGATGTAACTCTGATGCTTATGGAACACATAGAAAAACAATTTCTCAATGAAAATGCAGGCATGCATTCATATGATCATAAGGAACATGTTGAAAACAATAAAATAAAAAAAGGGCTCACAGGCAAAATGAAATTACATGTATCCTGAATTAATCAAATGCTATCTAATCTAGTGACTATCTGAGCCTATGGGCATTGATAGGAAATATAGTGATCAGAATATGTAGAATGCCAAGGTATGGCATTTGAATGGTGGATAAAGGCAAATCAAAACACATAAGTAAGAGCAATCTGCAAATATCATGGCTGCAGGGAGTTTCGTGTGTTTTTGGCCAGCAGGTGCCGTATGCGTGGTACGTATACCCTTAGTAAGGCAACATCGTCTAACATGTATTTGGAATTGGTCAGATCTTTTACAAATTAATTTCTCCTTTTGTTTCGGAGGATAAAGCATGTATATGTCCCCCGCACCGCCACTCCTGCACATGCCCGGAACTAGATATATAGCTATACTATAGTAGGCCTATGTCAATGTCTTCTAAAATTATGTCAATGAAATCACCATGGGAACGCTTCCATCTGGGTTGACATGCATCATACTAGACATCGTGCTATGTTTATAGAATGAGTTATCGGCATGACAACGCACATTTGAAACGGTTTTGTACCAGCATTCTGGCATTAAATGGACAACCGATCAATATGCCAGATGCTTTCAATCGACTGTATACTGCTTGTATTGTAACAATGGGAAAGCAATTCGTAAAGACATGAGTAGGAAATCTGCCGGTAATCTAGCAAAATCATAGTGATTTTATGTAAGTACACCATTAGGAAATACAACATGGAATTGGCCTTTGTGCAGCGTCACCGTATTTGACGTTATAAGCGCACACTTCTAATAAGCGCACATCCCTCTTTTGGAGCCAATTTAAGATAATACATTACCCTAAACATTTCGACCCCAATTCAACTCCTAACTATACGTATACTAGAAACGTGTTTAAATAATTCGCACTGTGCGCTTATTACGTCAAATACCGAGAGTAGTGCAGCTGTCAGAGTTGTGCAGCACGCAAACCTAATTAGGAGAGAAATGCCGACAAAGCTTAAAACTAATAAAAATAAGGTGATTATATATAGTAGGAATGTACAGGTGGGCCATACGCGGGTCTATTGTGAACGTATTTATAGAACCAGGACATGTTCAAGTTAGATAAGTGCATGGAGGCATGCAGAAGTTCCTCTATAATACAGACCGGTGCTCTCGTGCTTCCCTTTAGAACACACTTTACACAGAGTCCAGTTGTTTGCTTTTCTGTAATACAGCACACGAGCCACAGAGAGACCAGGTTTTCTTAGTTGCCACATTCATATAGGAGTGGTCATTCTTACTTCCCTCTCAGGAAGTGTTCACCTTTTTAGAAGTTTCTATGAATTAATATGTGCGCGCAGAGTCCGTGTACCTGTGGATATATGACATTGGGTGTATCCCTACATCATGCAGGGGCGGATCCAGGATTTTGGAAAGGGGGGGGGGGGGGGGGCGTGAAATAGGCAATGTGATGGGGGTATTGGAAATTGTCACATTAAAATGTACAGAAAAATAGGGGGTGCACGCCGGGTCCGTCTCCCACCCCAAATCCGCCCCTGACTGTCATGGGAGCGGTGGAGGAATGGGATGGGATGGGCAGAAGAATCGGTGTAGTGTTTCTATCACGCGTATGGCCCCGGGGTATGGCCCTTAATAGTCTCACTTCTTTTCTCTTTTGATCTTTATAAATATATAGGTGGATCACAATGTATAGGTATAATGACAATGTGTTCTCACATTTGGTAATGTCTCATATGAAACACCAACATACAATGCACTAATTTTCTTATAATGCTGGGACTCCACTACGCGATTTCTTTTGGTAATTCTCAAGATCCGATCATACCCTAGCAACCCTAGCTATCCCATATGTAAGGGAGATGATCGGGTCAGATATAAAGTGTCAGGGTTTGTTTATATTTACATCACATGTATTATGTATACAGTTTTAGTGGCAATTCTATTTTCCATTTGTTGATAAATAAAAACGTTGTATGTAAACATAAACCTATGGCAGGATCTATAGTACTTTCCTGTTTAAGGTATGTGCATATTATGGGATATAACTGAGTCTGATTCGTGAGAATAGCCCCGATTTGTGAATAAAATCGGTAAGTGGAGCCCCACCTTAAAATTAGCCTGCAATTTAGCGTCAATTACTGAACTAAAAGCCGTGTAGATAACCCCGTATACTAGCATAGACCCAGTTTTATAATAGTTTAAATTGTTTTATAATAGTTGAAACTTAATAGATCACTGAGGCATGACACAGCACATGACACAGCTGTCCCCGTTATACCCTATAGTGGTCGTGTCATGCAGGTTACGGTTATATACATGTATATATATATATGTCATGAGGGTTATAGCATATATATATATATATATATATATATATATATATATATATATATATATATATATATATATACTATAGGTCGTCCCGGACCCCCCCCCCCCCTGCCAAAGCAGTGCCTCTCCCCACATGACCCTCATCTGCCTTCAGTTATGAAACGGTTACAAAACATGCTAGATTTCCCATTAGTTATACTGCCTGGATTTCATTAACGTCCCCATCTCTGAAATTGAGCATGAAATGAGGTCGGGTGGTATTTAGGGACATATGGAAAGTGGAACAATTTGCCAAAGAGAGGGGAAGGAATTCAGAATGAAGTGTAGTAAACAAACTTGGCCATAATTCATATTCTGACAGGATGCACGCCCACTTAACTATGATAATCATATATACATCGATGCAAGTCATCTGTACAATACAACTGCCAAAGAACTAAGGGCAGTGCATGTATTATTTTTGTATGTAATTCCCATATCATAAGCATAAGTATATGTGCCGTCATGAAGTAATTGATACTTTAGATGGTTGGGCTGGGTCCCCCTGTCCCCCAATGAAATTTTGCTTCTATACGCCTGTGTCACATAACGTAGCTTTAACTTTAACTCTATATTTGTCATATTTCCTAATATTCACCAAAAAGCACAATATAAATTTTATTGTCTATGAACATGACGTACATTCTTATATTAAGCACATGTGCCTCCAAGAGGATATATGTTTCTTTCACCCTATGCATAGGTAACTATCGGTATAATCCTATAAAAAAATACATGCATGTATATTTCATATCGAGAGGTTACTTGTGCATGGAGACCTTACTGGCATCCTGCCAGCTGACCTAGTTGTACTACATACAGCTCACTATGCCTCATCCAAAGCCAACGTATAGCTACATTGTACTGCTCACTATATAGGCTAGACATTACAGACCAGGTAACTACAGTATAAGGCTCATAGAAACGTATCTATACAGACAATATTACTTCACTGTACCTAATCTACAGACAATGTTACTGCAGTATACACTGTACCTTAACTACCATCAATGTTACTACAGAACACTGCTCACTGCATCTTATCTACAATTCTACAGGCAACCTTACTACAGAACGCTGTTCCACTCCCTAACATTTCTATAGTCAATATGTGCGAACATCACCCTTAATTTGGTACCCTTATCAAGGGGTGACATTTTAAAGAGCATACCCTTTTCAAGGTAAACTTACCAGAAAAACGGACCCTACCGGTAATCACGAATGGCCCTGAAAAATATACCCTAATCACAGGGTGACTTTGATAAAATATCTGAATCAAGGGGGACCAAGAAAATATTGTAGGAAAATAAAGTGAAAAAAACTTTTAAAAGGCGATTAAGGTCTGAAAATGGACCCCTTTCTCCCCAAATTTGCTGAGTAAGCCCCCCGTATCAAGGACCCTCGCGGGTCCGTGCTTAGGACCCAAAAGCGGACCCTTTCCCTTGGAATCATGTTCACACATATGTATCCAAATCTGAGGGAGTGCCCCCCGGGGATATTGGACATATTTAGCGGGTCATAATAAGATATGTCTAATGTTGCATGTATACATATATTATATGAATCATTATGTACAATATTACAAGGCTCAGTGGTGATAACATTGCCACGGTCCTGATAAAGACTATCATGATAGCACTCTTGCATAACTATAGCGACAGGAAGGGAATAGCAGACTTATAACGTGTACTACTACAAGGGTTACGACCCCTATAAGAGGGTCATTGGTAGTTTACCACGTCGTACTCTGAGTCTCAGGTGATATAGATCAGCCGTATTATATACATGTATCAGAGATTGTCTGACATGGGGGGGGGGGGTATACATCTAGCCATAAGGATAGCATGTGATTGTATGATCAAGGGGCATGGCACGCAGTTCGATGTGTGGGAGGGGAGCAAAAGGAGGTTCTGACCCCCCCCCCTTTTTTTTTTTTACCCTTTTCTCTTGCCATTTAAGTTTGACCTTTTAAGGGGTTGGACAAAATCCGGGCCAAAAGTGGAGGTTGGCCGGTTGCCACGCCCTGATAAGCACATACCGCCATGTTGAGGACATGTCATGTACTGAGACTTTTAGGCGGCTCTGTGAACTCACACTATTAAATAATATTTTCTATTCCGTCTGCATAATAGGGCACTCCAATCATATAAACATTATGGTTCCTGTTCATTAGTTCCAAGCTACCAGCAGCGATTGCCCATCAAGGTCATAGTGATGGCTAGTAGAGCCTTCTTGTGGAAGGGTCGAGGAACAAGCGTTTGGGGAAGGAAGTGTGCGTGTTGTTAAAAGCGAGCATTCTTGACATTATATCCGCATAAACTATTTAACGCTCATATTACTAATGCTATGGGGAAACTATAATTCAGGCACTATCAAAGGAAATATTGAAACACAATGAATATCAAACTCCTAATTTAACTAAAGGCTCAGCAATTATCATTCTATTAAATGGGGTATTACCAAGTTTTGCTATCTCAGGCATTATCATCACCGATCATGGTGCAGTGGTTTCCAGTACTTGTGTCCTTTCACATCTTGCATAAGTGACATTTGACTATCACAGGCAGGCCTTCTACAACTAGCTACAGCTCAACACGAGCCAACATCATTCAGAATATCAACGTGTCCTGATCATAGTATTTAAAGTATTCAGGTTAACTATATATATAGGTATACTATAGGCTAATTATCATTTATGTCAGGTGCGAAAGGACATTAGTGTACTGTAACATGCTTTATGTTATACAACAACCGGTTGTCAATACTATACAAGTCGCTCACTTGCTCACTTGTTTACCAATACAATAAGCTATAACCCACAGAATGGCCCAGAAGAGCATCCAGGCAGATAAAAACTACCCCCCACCCGGTGGGACCCCGTGCCCAGACTAGCATGATTTATTACCATGGAGTCTACCTGACTCCAGCCATGTTCCAACCTGGCTCCAACCCTAGGCTTCAACCTATAGAGTATACCTTTGTATAGCTTTGTATCCTGATAGTAATACTTTCACTTTACCTTGCTGTTGCTGGTTCCTGAGGAGAGCTGTGAGGCCTCTGCCTGTGTTCCTTAGAGATGCCATTCTTACAGATAGACACCAGGCAGTGCGTGTATATGGGATATAGAGGATGTGTAGAACACCAGGGGTACTGCCTCTCCCAGGTCTGCTGGTTATATGTGGAGAACGGGGTCAGGCCTCCAGCCCACATCTCGCAGTGCACCACGGGAGGAGCAGTGGTCTGCGGGAACAGCTGCCGCACTAGCACGTGGCGCCATCTACATGTCGGTAGTGTCGGTAGAAGTTGAGGTGTATTGGCATCATAGGTCGAGTTACATATACTTGATTTTTCTATCTATATGTGAAGTGCGGTGGGCAAAGAGACCACTGGACTATGACCACTGGGTAGGGTGCCTCTGAATTAATCAGTTATGTATGAATATAAATAGCCATACATGTATCATTAGATACACATGAATACAGACATTTAACTATTGTATTGTATAGTGAAAGCTATATGTACCAATATAACCAAGGGATAATTAAAAACAAATTTTAGTGTAATAACCCTGGTGTGTGGCTATCATGGTGAGGTTACCTAAGCATGTGTTGCCTTTGTTTGCCCACACTGTGGCGTGGCAGAACTGTATATGTAACTCGACCTATTGTGTAAAACCCAAAGCCCACATCTTTCAAATGCAGGAAATAGAGTAATAGTGAATGGGCACGTGTGCTAAATGCAGGTACCTGCAGGATTACCCATTGCTGGTAGATGATTTCGAAATATGTGTCAAATTCGCTGTACATTGTATAAGCAGGAGCTGGAGGATTCTTTCTTATTTTTCTTCCCTCGCCCTTTTTTAGAGGGGGGGGGGGGGTACATTGTTTTAGTAAAGGAAACTATTTATCAGATCAATATAACCCAACACCTGTATTGAAGACTTAGCACCTCAAATGCATTCTTTATTTTCATACTAGCGTGGGTGATGCTATTCTATCCAAGAACAACGAAAACAAGGTTCGGCTTGAGTTGTATGCAGAGGTAGAAGATGTACATTTATTCAGGTAAAACAGTGGTCGTGGGGCTGGTACAAAATGTCACACTGTGTTCAAACAAATATGCAGGTACACTTCGGGAACAGTTAGGCACAAGGTTATCAGTACAAGAGACAGCTTCTCCACATAGGTCAGTAGTGGAGGGCATGGTGTAGGTACAATACACACACACATGGCTGGTGGTCAGCCAGCAGGCCTGATCCACAATGGATGGGGACAGTAAGGGTGAGACTCACAGTCCAAAACTGAAATGCTGATCCCATGGCAACATCACCCTTTATACTTATAGTAGACCTGGTTGTTCGACCCTCAGTGTGCATGCCCCGTACTTCAGTGTGGATAGCAAACATGATTGACCAATTCACCATCTTTCCAAATGTCGAACAGTGGTCAATGACCCCTGTCCTTAGTTCAAAGAACCAACCAAAGGTGGCAGATACTAACTACCAAACGACCAGTACGTCCATACAGTACAATAATAATATTAGGGTATAAATCCGACTCCTACACCAAGCTGGCCCCAACTTGCGCTTGGACAAAGTCCGAGCGACATCGCTGGTATTTAGGAGGCCATGACCGCATCACTTCCCCCGTATATTGGGGGGGATTCGTACGCGGTACCCATCTGCACTTTTAATACAACAGCACCAAGCGCACAGGAACTATTTTAACCAGCAACCTTTGGTGCCAGCGATGACGCTCGGGAAACGAGGTCGAGGTGGTGCGAGCTTGCTCCTACACTAGTAATGTACTAGTATATATACATCACATCACTTCCGTTGTCGTTATATGTGTGTACACATATAGACATTGCAACACTGTCATGTCTAATTGGTCCACTCTAGAGACATAGGATTGAAGAGGGTTTACTCTCAGATATGATCTTCCGAATCCACCCTGCCAAGCAGAAAAAAAAACAGCCT
This sequence comes from Harmothoe impar, assembly GCA_947462335.1. Lineage (NCBI taxonomy): Eukaryota > Metazoa > Annelida > Polychaeta > Phyllodocida > Polynoidae > Harmothoe > Harmothoe impar. Next base: position 61,786,163 of record OX381707.1, on the reverse strand, counting down.
GTGATATAGCTCCCCCCTCCCGCGCCCATACACAGTGAGAAGTAAAGGTGTTGTCATGACTCTTTTACCATAGTCAACTATAGTTGACTATGGTAAAAGAGTCATGATGACTCTGTTGGAGGGGTCACAGCTACTCATTCCCCTGGGCCCTGAAGTCAAGTGCAGTTGACTCTGCCCACAGCAGAGTCATTGGTATTTTACTCTTCATGAAGAGTCATTTATGAACAGTATATAGATAATAGTGGGCTCAAAACTGAACCTTGTTGGACTCCAAAATTAACAGGCTTTTTTTTGCTTGATGAGATACCCAAAAGCTATGTATAAGGGCTGCATGAATTGTCCAGCTGTAATTCTATCCTATGACTAAATGTTTAGTAGGTATAGTATTAAGCGATATTAAGCAGAATGAATCGTACACACTTGAAAAATTAGCCCCTGTCTATTTTTAGAGGGGCTGTGTCGCCCTGTCACCCGTGTCGATGTTTACCCATGTAAAAGGTGTTTAGATTCTAAACACAATCATAAACATAATATTGCCACGTGTTTGTAAGCACAATCTTTTCCTAAACACGGTTAGAATCCCATTTATTCTGATACATAATGTGCTTAGACAAAGTGCTTGGATTTAAAGGTACTTAGATCCATAATATATTTAGATATAATAATAATGAAGTGTTTGAATCTCAGGTATTGTGTTAAAATCTCTAAATGTTTAGATGTACAACATTGTGTTTAGACATCCTCACGGTCAAGTTGGCTCGCATTCTAAATATGAAAGACAGCCAGGTTAGGTTGAACTTTCCCTATAGGGAAAGGTCAGTCCTACCTGACTCCATTGTTATTAATGGACACTAAAGTTTAAAATGGTAATCTAATTGTATGACTGTTATCATTCAAAATTGCAAACAAAGCATTGGTTGAAATAACTTTTATTTCAGAAATTAATATTCCATTGTTATTTCTTGGAGTTCTTGAAAGACAATCAGCAACATTGTAAATATAGAATATCTGTATTCTCATGTAGATTCGGTTTGGTTATGATAAGGGTAAAATGCACCGCATTTATTTCAATCTCCTGCAGTTGAATCATGTTCAGCATCTTCTAGTCTCTATTCCCACGTCGTCCATATACATGCACCTTAGGATTCATGGATGAGTAAATAAACTCTGTGTAAATAAATCTATATTCATAGTCATATATTATCTATATTAAGTGATATTCTTTTATATTAGTCCCAATATGTCTTGGGCGTTTCCTTTTTTGGCATCATGACAATCACCATAGGTTTTTCCATTTCTTCCATCTTTCCATATCCAGTGGACATTTCTTCTTCCATCATTTGATGGGGATCCATTTCAGGTTCCATCATATGCCCATATCCAGACTGCTGCATGGTCTGCTCCATTTTCTCCATCATCTTTTCCATCATCATCTTCATTTTGCCATAGCTAGGCGCTGGTTTGGCCTCCATCATAGGCATGCTCATTCCATAACCAGTTGGTTGAGGCTCAGGCTCGGCTTCTGCCATGTGTCCATACCCCATTTGTGCCATCTGTGGCTGCTGCTTCATCATCTTCATCACCATCTTCATCATCATCATGATCTGCTTCATCTTCATCTTCATCATGGGCTGCTGCATCTTCATCATGGGCTGAGGAGCATGGGGCATCTTCATAGGCGCAGGCGCAGGTGCCTTACCATATCCCATCTCAGGCATGACCATCATCATAGCGGGTGCATATCCAGTCTGTTCCTCCATCTCCATAGGCTCACTATCTCCATAACCTCCACTGTTCTCCTCCTTCATCTCCTCCATCTTAACCATCATCTTCATCATCTTCATACACATCATCTTCATCTCCTCCTCCTCCATCTCCCCATAGCCGGTATGCTCAGCCTTCTCAACCATTTCCTCGACCTCCTCCTTTTCGTATGATGGCATCATTGTCATGACAGCGTACATGGAGTTCTGCATCATATGGCCCAGGTCCTTCATCATCTCCATGACCTTCCCATAGCCCATGGTCTGCATCTCAGCCTTCCTCTTGGTCATCATCATTGTCATCTTCATCACGTTAGAAGAAGACTTCATGGGCTGCTTCATAGACATAATACCATAGCCTGACTTCTCTGCAAAAGAAAGGATTTTACCCGTAAGATCACGTAATTATCGTGGCACGTTTCAATATACAATCTTTTTCTATGTGATTTTTAATATCTTGGGGGGGGGGGGGGGGGGGTTGGACATGTGGATATCGGGGGGGGGGGGGGGGGTGGATCATAAAAAGAATGCAGATGTGGAAAAATTGAACCAAGCCCCAAGATTGCTATAATTAGGATGCAGTCATTGGGCGAACATGATCTAATTGCCTGGGAGTGGGGGTGGGGACCACCAAGTACAATGTAAAAATGTTACATGTATATCAATGATATCTGGTTTATCTTATTGATATCCACATTATTTATCGGTAATCCCTTGATTTATTTTAATAGTTTACCACCCTATCTACTATAACGTTTCCGTTACATCCATATCCTTGTAGACACTTTCCCAATATCATGCCCTTGCTCTACCCAAACTTCTCTAGGTCTATCCTGCTACATGTGCTTTTAGTTTGGATATGAGCATACCCCCTGCGCTTCTAAAAACGAGACCTGCGTTTATTTGAGACATATCGATAGACAGCCCACTATGGCCAGAGGGCCATTTGTATAATAATGCCAGGCTATGGATCACTACGTAGACATCTAAACATCTACACAATGAGCAAAGCATTCAAATTCATGATTCATTAATACATTTATATAGAGAGGGATTTCTCACTGAATAATAAACTGCTGCGAAAATATATGAAAGAGATTCACTATCTGGCGCATGCATGACATCTCTCTGAAAATCATTCTTCTGGTATTATTCAGGTATTCATCTATGGAGAATATTCCATTTATCACCATTCAAGTTTTATTATAGGATGTGAGTGACAGAATGTGTCAACTATTTGGATTTAATGTTACCTCTTGAACATCATCACTCTTGCTACTGAATGTCCATAAATCGTAGGTTCCATGTAAGATCATAGCTATAAGTATGATTAGGCAGTTAATGGTCTGACATCAATCATAGTTACACAGAGTAGAGCATTGTCTGTATCCCATATACATGTTCTCGCAACAGGTAGAGCATCCAATTCCAACAGCTCTAGCTCTAAAGAGCCATAAAACCTAATCCAAAACCATGCGCCAAACATTTAACTGTATGCTATTAATGTTTTCCAAGGTCATATTTTTTGCTCTGCATGCAAATGGACCATAAAAGAGGTACTGTAATTGTTTCATAGAATTTAAAAACCTGTTAGAAGTGCCTATTTAATGATGATTACGTAGTTTTTGGCAGATGAGGTGTTTTCGATATACAGTTATTTATTGTTCAGTCAGGATATTTTTTTGTATAATATTATAATCAGCTTTGCAATACTAAATAGTCCAATTAATGTGGAATTCAACAGCTCTGAGAAACTATTTCGTCAGGCAACCTAAAGTGAATAAGCATAAACAGCTCCTACAATTAACCCTCTAAGGGTTGCATATCATAAAAGTACTGCTTTAATACACTATAGCTGTGCCCTCTAATATCGTAATGATGCATGAATACAGCCCTGGTGAGTAGCTCGCAAGGGCTGTATTCATGCATACCGACCCTACTTGTATTCATGCATACCGACCCTACTTGGTTGATAGACTCTCAAAGGTTCGGCATGAAACTCACCAGCGCTGCATTCATGCATCATATGAACCACGGGCATAACACCTTAAAGGGGCATTCTCAGCACTCGCACTTAGCCACATAGTACATTAGCACGGTACTAGAATTGTGAGTGGGATACGCTCGGTGATTATGCATCTTTAAAGCACTATGCGGCCCTTAAAGAGTTAAAAGTGTGACTTACTCTTAGGCAGGCACATCTTGTCGTGACGTCCTGCACAGGGGTTGGTAATGGCATATCCATTGGTGGAGGAGTCTTGTACGAAAGTGCCAGGAGCACAGGGCATCTCTACAGTGAACAGCTTAATGTTACCATAGCTGTCCTTCCAGGGTTCTGAGCCATAGTCACACACCAGGAACTTGCATTGCTCCCCGGGGATGGTAAGGTATTGGCCGACTTTCTTGCACCCTGGGGGGAAATGGAACTTACAATGAAATGACGTCTCTTTTTGTGCAATCACTGGGCATACGATAAAGCGAAATATGGCACATTATAGAATACTCAATATCTGAGAATGTCTTTGGGAAAGCTTTAAGTTGTTCATTCTATTTCTTCTGGTTTAGTTTTATAATCATAGAAACTAAATAGTGTATTAGATCAGTTATGATTCTTGATATACATATTTGCTTTAGTTTTAGTTTTCATAGGTTAGTAAAGATCAATATACTTACAATATATTTACTTGGCTAATAGACACACTTGGGAAACAGTATAAAACTATCATGAACATTTTTACTGGTGCCTTGACTCTTTCCAAGGCAGCGTGCTTTAAGAAAAAAAACATTGCTTATATGAAATTACTGTGCTGTTCAATCTATATAATTATATTCCCTAAAGGTATAAAAGAAAAACAAACTTACTTTCTTCTGGCTGATCCTCTGTCTTTGTCTGCTGCATCATCATTTTCATCATTCTTTTCATGGGTTTCCCATATCCTGACATCATGCTCCGGCCTTCTGTTAAGGCTACCACAATGGTTAATACTCCTAGGTAGATGAAGGCCCTCATTATCCTGCCTTATGTGTTCTGTAGCTGTCCACTGTATGTGCTCCTGTGAAAGTGCGATGGTATGTGTGGATCCTTCAATATGCTACTCCCTTTTATAGCACCACGCTGAACATGGGGTGGATGATCTAGGTGGGCCTCATCAAGGCAAGGCGCCATTTTGATGAGAATTTGATCACCTTTAACGTGCCATCCCGACCTGTCAGTTTTTGTGCAATAACTGTCTCATTGATGAATCATGCCCAGGCCCAGTCGTTGACATCCAAATTTATGTCTGGCATGACTCGTGATTTGATATACTTAGAGGTGCAGGGCATGTAGTTCCATAAAAAGAAAACTAACAAAAAAACATGCATTGTCCTAAGGTAACTAAATATAGACTTGTCTTCATTATGAGAGCCATTTATTTATCTATGAAATTGCACTTTAATGTGGCATTGTTTTATGCTATACGATGGTAGCAAGTTCTAGGGAACTGAAACTTTGAAGAAAAGTAAAGTCATTAATACATGAACTGACCAATTAAAAAATACACGGGCTGTAGCCTTCTGCAGTTTTATGGGAATGCTTTGATTCAATTAACCAAGTATGTCAATATAGAGAGAATTCAGTCAGGATTGTAGTATGTGTAGATGGATCATGACCAGACCTGTAACATTACTAAAACTCATTACAGTGACCATGACAGTGTTATGATATTCTAGAGAACGAGATGTTTGACACAATGTGGGCACTACTGCCATGGGATTGCCGTCTGGCACAGATTAATACATATTTAACAGTTCAGTTCAGAAGGATCTCTCTTGAAATATGCTTCTGTTTCAAACTGTTAATGGTATTCTGTATTTGGAGTCATCTCTACTGTGGTTAAAACAGCATAAAAATGAGCTGAAGGTGTCATCCAAAGGAAGTGATCTCCTCGAATATATCTGAATACAAATCCTGAGGCACTTGAATCCCAATACTTCTTTGAAAACTGATGATGACAAATGACAGTTACCAGTCAAGGACACCAGGTTTGAATCTCTCGAAATGAAAGTTAATATAAAACATGTGCACATATAGTTCATATGATAAATAACATAGATCTGTGAAATAAAAGAAATATATCTAAACTAAACTATTTCTTTAATGATTTAATAAAGAAAGGGTTTATAAACTTATGTATACTCATACATGTTATTGACCAACCTCTGGTGACTAGAGTCATGGCTCAATTACTTTATTATCCAACACCAGAGTTGGATGAGGATGGTGTTAATTTCTTAGATGGCCTGGACTCGCTCTATTTCATATACCAAGGTAGTACTAATGGTAGACTTACCTATCCCAGACTACAATGGAAAAGCTCACCCACAACCTGTTCATATAAAGGGACCAAACATTGAATGATGCCCCATTAAGGACCTTCATCTTGGCTGATTCCTCGCCACTAAATCTTTGCCAAGGTCACCTTTGTGACCAGTGTTATTCATACGATGTATTCGTGTTGTTGTAGTACCCTATTGTAACAATAAACAAGGTCTTGTGATCTTCAACCTGTTAGTTGAATCATCAGGGAGAAGTTGATCTTGTGGGGGAGTGGGGAGGTTGTTTACTGTAATATATATAACTCGCTTATAGGTTCATTATATTGCTAAACGGCAATGGCCACATGCACCATGCAAGACAAAACCTCAATACAGATTTTATAGAGTATTTTGAAGCTTATCACATAAAAACAAATGAAATATCAATCTTTTTGGACTGTATCAACCCCCCTTGTGTCAGCATAATAGATGGTTGCACCCCTGTCAAGGAGACACGCTAGGGATGCATGCATGTATGCATCATGAAGATAAAGAGCCTATCGCCGAGGTATGTTTACGAGTAGTATGTGGCCCATTAATGATTAATATGACGAGAAGGGCTCATTAGCGTCAATTAACGGTAATTGTTTTGCCATTTTCAAAAACTTCTGGTTCTAGAAAAAGGTGCATATTGGATTTACTATCATTCAATCAGCACACCTGCATGGCCATTCTGCATGTTTCCTTCTTTCTTGTTACACATACATGGATGCATGCTTTAGCCATCAGGTAATTGATGTGGATGACGTCCACATATTAACGTTGATGTTGCATTACGTTGAGAATGACACTAAATATGATCTAAAACTATGATGCATTGCATATGGTAATGCACTTCCGCTTACCGACTGTAAATGAGTCAAGACTGCGGGAGAATAGATCGCCTTTCGAGACCCAATGACCAGGTCAGTTCTGACATGGGGGGGAGGGGGGGGGGATATAAGGTTGTTCTGCCATTAAATTGTACCATTTGACATAAAGTGATGCCCTTGTCTAATGGTTAAACTGCAAATGCCAGAATAATCGCAAATTGTCATTTCGCTACACTTCTAGGGCAGTGTATGTTGATCCAGACCATAATGGGTAATCAAAATAGAATGAAATCATTCAAAAATAGGCAGCGACATGTATCATAATGTTGATATTCAGAAAGATTGGACTAAAACAATTGGATACTGTAAACGTACATATTTTCGCGCATGTATATTTTCGCGGATTGACCACAAAATGCACTTTCACGTGTACTTAAATTCGCGGATTTTTGAATATGATAGTAGTATGCCTACACTGGATAAATTTTCGCTCTGTACATATTTTCGCGGATTTTAAAATCCGCGAAAATCGCGAAAATATGTACAGCGCGAAATAAAGTACGTTTACAGTACCAGTAACATGGTTGCTAGTTAGGTATAGGTCAGGTTTTGACCAAAATGATAGCATGATTTAGCTCTTCCCCATCCCAACCCCCCAAAAAGATGAAAAATAACAGGGGGTCGGCTCTGTTCTTTCTATGTTCGGTTGGGTGACTAGAAACACACCCTTTTGTGTCATGATAGCAGTCTGTATGTAGTTCTATATTAAATACGATGATACATACGTCTTATTCAAAACACATGCATGACATATCATATATTTCCATGGCATGTGTAGGACGTCAGACCCATGTATCAACCTGCCACCACTTCTATTTTACTATCTCGTTCTCTTTATGTAACAATCTTTTTGGATTCGTAGTAATAGTATGATCATTGTAATTAAAAGTAATGTAATAACATGGAGACTATATTATTGAGAGCAAAGTGGGAGAAACATCGTGTCACAGCCCAAATTTAATAGCGGCAGTGTTCTAATTTCCCTCTTTCGGGACCCGTTTGGCCTATAGGTGTCAAGGATATATTGGAATTTTAATCCGAAAAATCACAGGTCCTATGATATTCTATACACCCCATGCCAGAAAGAGTTCTCGTTGTAACACGATTTCTCTTTTTACATACCCAAAGAATAATCTTTCCTCTGATACTGAAGTAATTGTGAATAACATAATGACATGGCCTGAAAAAAAGCACATTTTTACCTCCTGCAATAAGGTCTGTTATCGCAAATCATGGCACTATCATGACCTGTCTATAACTAGCTGACAATTCATAATCCTGCAGTTAATGGACTCGGTTCATGTACCTCATTGTGAATACAAGAGCATATCATACCAAGCTTACTAGTCATTAAACTATATGGCATGGATATGTAGATAATAGGTCTATAATTGGTCGTGCTGTTATATGGTCAAGTGGTGACCTGTGGTATGTATTGACCTCCAGGCCATTCTGGTTCAATGAGTGGTGACAATCACAACAGGCAACCAGGCGATATTTCCTTTCTGGGATAATCACCACAGTGGCACCAAATGCGCACAAATATTACGCCCAGCTTTACGCACAAGTGGACAGACTCACCTGGGAGCGTCAACACAATAATCTGTGGGCAGCTGAGGAGAAAGGTACATCCAGGAGGGATTTTTAGTACTGGGGTTTGGCCACTAGGGGGCATCACAATGGCCACAAATATGAAAATGGGCCAAAATTTGCTCTAAGGTGATATTTTACATAGAAAATGATGGTTTTCTCCAAAACATTCTATTGTGGGGCAATCCTTCCATATTTGGAATGTAAATGCAACGTTTTGAAGCCAATATGAGGCCTTAATAAGGCTTTCTTCCTAAAGCGTGTTGCCATGGGAACCACAATTTCCTTCCAAATAGAAAAGAATGAATTCGAATTGATAGAGAAATTCATAGGGACTACTACACTGAAAACAGAATGTAAATATGATTTCTATATCAAGATTTATGATAAAATATATGAAAAATAGTGGTTAGGTAATAAGTGAAATTTTGCAAAATCATGATGATTAGATATAGGAATACAATTAAAACAACAAGAGATAGAGCCTATTGGCTGTTTGGCAAGGGCAGCACCATCCCAGATTCATGAAGCAATATCTCAAAAACTAGACGGGATATCTCCGTCTATGCTACCTCATTTGAAAGCCTATGACTTCAATTTTAAAACAGACATTTCACCTCGGAAGGCCCTTTCTCTTCATCTGTTCACATCTATCCAGTCTTATAGTTTCTTAAACTGTCCAATCTTAAAATATTAATTTGAGATAATAACATTGATTTAAGACTGTACTGTTTTGTATTGCCACCTAGTTTCACATACCCACATTATGCTAGCTAGGTTTTGCCTTTATAGTATATACCCTACACCCAGATGAGTCAACATAATCATCTGAAAGGGAAAAAAAGAAAATAAATGGGGGTTGGGGGGCAGAGCCCCCCATTACATACTATTTGACTAGCCTATCCTGCAATGGACTGTGTAGTCAAACCAGTGGTTCATCACTGGCGCCATCTAGGCAAGAGGGGGTAGAATCGGTTATCTTAAATAAATGTTTTCTTTAAGATAGTCCATTGACTTTAAGATAGTAACGTTTTTAAGATTGACCTTTTAAGATTGAACAGATTATTTTGTTGACCCTCCCATGTGAGTATGTCCCGTCGAGCGTTATATTTACCTCTACACTGAAAATTCCGGGGGTTAGTCAATGCTAATATATCTTAGTCAAAACCACTAACTTATCAGCATTATTAAATCAAACTAAGATTTTGCTAAAATATGACTAACTTTTTACTAACCAGCTACCCACAGGAATTCCACACCAGGTGACAGCACAAGCCAATGAGATATTCATCTATGTTACAAGATTGTAATTGCACTTGTTATTATGCTTAAAGGTAACCTTTTCTAATATTGAATATGATATGGGGTGTAACTTAATGGATATATGTATCTACTTGGCCAGATATCTTTTAAAGACAGATCAACCTATTCCAATCAGGTTTTCTGAATGAGACACCTTTTTTGTGTTTTTGAAAAATGCATATATCAAAGACAGACTCAAGCCTCTATATGGCCAAATCTAGAGAGCAGTAACTGTTGTGTGGACAGACTGGCTTCAGTGGATGGAGTTACCACTGATTGATAATAGATGTACACTGTAAGACCATTACTAACTAATTACTAATCTATAGCTAATAATTTCAGGCAATCCAAGGCAAAGCTAACTTTTAGCTAAGCGTTAGCAGCAAAACGCTAAGATAGGATAGGAACTTTGGGCACGTGTTTTTCACTAATGATCATACAAAAGTTAGTAAAACCTTATAACTTTTGACTAACATTTGAGATTCATTATTTTCAGTGTAATGTGACATAATCATTTCGTATAATGCCCCACAGTCCAGTTCATGTAACCGTAAATGCGGATGTTTATTGCTGACTCAAAGTTATTTTCAAACCCTGCGCCATATGAGCTGCTGCAGGCTCAAATTAAAGGGGCATTCTCACCACTCGCACTTACCACATAGCAGACTAGAACAGTACTAGAATTGTGAGTCGGAAACGCTTGGTGAGAATGCCACTTTAACGCTTTTGTCGCACCGTATATCTAGTTGAGTTTGGGGGACGGGTATCTGATTTAAACAGTTTTAAAAAAAACAGTATCCATCAAAGGAGATGTTCTTCATTAATAAAATTTCCCCTTCTCTCTTTTATGCACAGGGACGCCCAATATCAGAAGACATTGAGTAAATAGTTCCTAAGGCTGTGTCTCACGATCAATGTGTTTGTCTATGACCGGGTGCCGTCTATGACCGGGTGCCGCCCAAGTTCGTGAGACACAGCCCTAATATATGTGACAGTGATTACGGTCACATGGAAAGCTGTCATATGGAAAGTGGTCAAATAGAACATGCTCTCATGGAAAGTGCTCGCACCGAAAGCAGGTTGCCGAAAGTGGTCAAATAGAAGGTGGCCAAAATAGAAAACGCTCAAATAGAAAGTGGTCGTATGGAAAGTGGTCAAATAGAAAATAATCAAATAGTAAGTGGTCACATGGAAAGTAGTTGAATAGAAAGTTGTCAGATAGAAAGTGGTCAAATAGAAAGTGGTCAGATATAAAATGGCCACATGGACAGTTGTCACATGGAGAGAAGTCATCTGGAAAGCTGTCAGAATAGAAGTGGTAAAATAGGAAGTGGTCAGATAGAAAATTGTCACATGGAAAGTAGAGAAGTTAAGGGAGTGGTCATTTTTTAACAACAGGGGGGGGGGGGGTTGGTGGATTTGGGGGGGGGAACCAAAAAAATTTGGACCCCTTGAAGGGGGGGACCAAAAAAATTTGGACCCCTCTTGAGGGGGGGACCAAAAAAATTGCACCCCTTTTTACTGAAAAAGCCCGCGCATTACTATAGCTCAAAGGGGTCGGCCGCGCCCAATTTCAAGTCGCCTTAGGGGGGGACCAAAAAATTTCGACCCCTCCCGTGGGGGGGACCAAAAAAATTTCGACCCGCTCGCGCGAAAATCCACCGACCCCCCTGTTGTTAAAAAATGACCACTCCGTAAATGAAAAGTGGTCACATGGAAAGCTGTCAAAAGAAAATTTGTCAAATGGAAAGTGTTCACATGAAATTTGTCACATGGAAACTTGTTGAAATAGAAAGTGGTCAAATAGAAAGTGATCGAATAGAGAGTGGTCAAATAGAAAGTGGTCACAAAGTAAATGGTTACATAGAAAATTCAATGTTCATGTGTTTTCTTGATGCCTCTAAGGCTTTTGATAGAGTTAATCATGCAAAATTGTTTAATAAACTTGTTGACCGTGGTGTCCCTGGGTACATTGTTAGGATACTGATTTACTGGTACACCTTTCAGAAAATGTCGGTCAGGTGGGGCAGTAATATTTCAGATTTTTTTAGATTTTTTTATTGAATCCTCATTATAAAACTACAATTACAGTCAATGATCTTCCGGAAACAAATACGCTGCAGCCCGGTCCGTCAAGTCTTCTGATCGTCGCTCCAGATAATAATGAGAATTACAGAGTGATAGATGTATATTTTACAAGTACAGAGAAAATATATTCCAAGACCAAAAGGAGTTCACAAGAGGAAGACCTATTATAAAAGTTACTGGGTCATGGAATACACAATCTGTATTATATTATAGTTCCCATAAAGGGATGATATTTTCGACGAACATGCATGATTCGGAGGCTTAAGACAGCTTTCGCTGCGGAAAAAGAGCGCAGTCTGGTAGAGGTTTAACATCAATTACAATACATGAGTATACAAGATGGGAGGATGAGTAATAAATAAAGTACTTATAATTTGAAAATATATCAAAGTCCTCGTGTTAATCTGTGCATAGCACATTATAGTCAGGATCTATATTTATGCCAGGTCTTATAGGAGTCAGGTTCCAAACAGGCCTATTTCCTTTTACATTTTTTCTTTCTGGCCTCTTCCAAAGCCCGCCTCTTCCCTACCATGTAAGTCCCATACCATCGTTTTGTCCTGCTTTTAAATATTTCCTTGTGTTCAGAGCTCTGTATACTAAGGGGCAAAAGATTCCAGAGAGTCTTTCCCCTGTAGGATGGTCCTTTTTTATATCCAGTCAGGTGTGGCCGAGCTAGATAGTAATTCAACTTCCCATCCGCCCTTGTTCTAGAGTTTCTTTTCTTGGGTGGGTCCTTCTGAAACTTTCTATATATCAGTGAAGTAAGTAATTCTTTTCTTCTTAGTTTTTGCTCTGGCACCTCACATAAGGCATGTAGATTAGCAACAGATTCCATTTCCAGTCTAACTTTTAAATTTTTTTATACGCTTCTTTGCATAGGGCTTGAAGGAGAGTGTTCTATCTATTGCTGCACCCAAGTATGTGAAGGTGTGAACCAGACCAACGGGTCTCCCAGAGACCTTTGGAGTGAGATTGGGGCAAGTTTTGCACCGTTGGGTCGGTCCATACCAGGCAAATTTTGTCTTGTTCTCATTCACAGTAAGTCCTAGACTAGTACACTTGAGTATGAGAGCATCTAGGTCACGTTGTAGATTTTGCAGCGGTACACTTGGGTTCTTGTGTCCATTATATAGTACTATGTCATCTGCATAAAGTTTTAGAGTACACCTTGAGGTAATCTCCGCCAGGGAATTTACAAAGAATATAAATAGCGTCGGGCCGAGGACGGACCCTTGGGGTACCCCATATTCAATAGATAGTGTGTCAGATACCACTCCATTGGCTGTAGTACAGTGCCGCCTATCTTTTAAGTAGGCTCCTAGCCATAATAACAATTTTTTATCCATTTTTGTGTCCTTTAGCTTCTGTAAAAGCATACTGTAGTTAACACAATCAAAAGCATTTTTGACGTCCACGAAACAGGCAGCTGTGACCTTTCCATTATCCCTATTTTTAAGTCTTCAGTTAGATCAAATATCGCCTCTCCCGTGCTGAGATTTTTCCTGAACCCATATTGGGTGGGAGACAACAGATTATTATCTTCTAGAAAGTTTACAAGTATGGTTTGAACAAGTCTCTCTAAGATCTTGCTCGGCAGGGGGAGTATCGATATTGGTTGCCAGTTGGAGACATCTCCTAGATTACCGGTCTTAGGAATTGGGGTAATAGTTGCAACACTCCATTCATCAGGAATGGCACCCGTGTCCAGTGAGTGATTAAATAGGTGAGTGAATTGAGATATGCATATTCTCATTGCATCCTTTACTACCGTAGAGCTTACATATTGTATGCCAGAAGGTTTGTGAGTTTCAATATCATCAATCAGGCAGCTAACTTCACCCTTAGTAAACTTATGGTTCATTGGGGGTAGTAAGCTAGAGTATGAGTCATCTGGGGGAGTGTATGTTGGGGTAGCAATTTTCAGTTTACTGAAAAGGGTTTTTCCTATATTCCCATAAAAATTGTTTATGAAGTTGGGTGTGTCCAGCACCTCCTTTTTTGTCAGGGGGTCCTGTAGCTTGATTACTGAGTTCTGTTTTGGAGGCTTCAGCAGGGAGTTTATTTCCTTCCAAAACTGAAATGGGTCTCTTCTCTTCTCTTGTATTTTCTTTGTCACAAACCTCGCCTTCGCAGCTCTAGCAGAGTAGTTTATCTGAACTCTAAGTCTCTTTGCTTGGGAAAGGTCTACCCTTTTCTTGTGTCTTTTAAAGCGTCTGACATGAAAATTCCGGAGGTGAACTAATCTAGCTGTTTTTGGATCAAACCATTGATTATGGTAGTCTTTGATTCTGGTGGTTTTTACAGGACAGAAGAGATCAAGATATTTCTTTATCAGAGCGAGAAGGTAGGACCATTTAATATCAATATCACTTGTTCCATAGAATTCACTCCAATCCTGATGAATCAGAAATTCCTTGAATGTACTGAATGTAGGTGGTCACTTATCAAATTTGGTAGAGCTACCGCGGAGATAATGAATTTACTGTCAGTAATAATATTATCTATCGCTGTGCCGCCCGGTTTGTTCAGATAAGGCCTAGTTACACTGTTTATCAGCCACTTCATATTTAAGTCCATACAGAAGTTTTTGAATTCTCTTGTGTCAGCATCAGTGTTAACCAGGAAGTCAAGATTAAAGTCTCCTAGAAACCAGTTTTCGACTTCCGGGTCATATACTTTTAATAGGTGCGTCGTGAAAATCGACACATCACCATCCTTTGGCCTGTATACCGTTGTAACTCTCATTTTTTGTGTTTCGGTATGTTTATGTCAACGACCAGACATTCAAAATCCTTATTTATAACACTTAGATTTGATATCATGGAAGAGTGTGGGAAAATATCACTGCTGATGTAGCATAAAAGACCTCCTCCTTTTTTTTTCCTTTTTGTTCTTTTCCTGTCTATTCTATGATAGTTTTTCCCTTTCCAGTTTAGAAGGCTGGCATAAAAGCCTTTATGCAGCCAAGTTTCAGATAGCGTGACAAAGTCGTACTTGTCCAGTTCAATTGAGACGTTGACCAGCTTCTTCCTGAGACTCCTACAGTTGAGATGGCACATTGAGATCCCTTTAAGGTTTTTTCCCCTTTTGGTTTTATTAACCATTTCGAGCTGAGGGGAGAACTAGTGGTATAGACCAAAACCAGTCTGTGGAATTAAGATTATAAACTAACAGTAAGAAGAAATATAAAAATTGTGGATGGATGATAGCTAGACACAGGTAAATTCTGAAATCTAACTTGATAACTAATGGCCATACCTCCCGGCAACAGGGGGAATTGGGCAGTGTCTGTACTTTTGGGTACTGCATTATGACAACAAGCAGGGAGTGCTTTGAACGCTAATGTTTATTAATGTTCTTCATAAAAATAAATTTAAATATGCATGAACAGTTGCATCTTCAAAGTTGGGGGGGGGGGGTTTGGTGCGTGTGCATCACACCAAATCTCCATATCAATATAATAGCTTCACATGATCAACTTGAGACATGTATAATGGCTTTCTTAAAAATCTACTATCAATTAGATAAGGCCTCCAAGAGGCTCACTGTAGATACGAAAGGTCGTATTTGGTTTTGCGTGAACATGCAGCATTTTTGACACAGAACATAGTGTTATAAGGTGTCAGAACATAGACACTAACAGTAATATAGCTTCAGGTACCATGCATTTTACATGTCCACATGTTTTGATAAAGAGATGAATATGCATCAGAATGTGATGTATGATAAGTCAGCCAGACTTCCTAGAAGTCTGCACTCTATTCCTTGTAACAGGGTGACAGTTTAATGTGTGAAGAAAGCTTTCCTTTTCTTTGAGGGTGGGGGCACACCTTCTTCCTCAGAGGAGGCCACATATATTTCAACTGGAGGAGGGGGTTGACCAGAATGAATGGTGAGTATGGCAGCCGTGATACAAGTAAGTTCCTCCTCTTCTTCCGGCATTTCAATCACCGTGTCAACAGGGTGAGTGGGCGTGGCATTCGCCAAGTCTTTATTTTCCTTGAAATAATTTCTTGGAGGGAGGCTGTAGGGTTTTGTAGAATTTCTACTTGCGGTGAGTATAGATTCACTTTCATCATCTGAGCTCGGAATAGAGGAAGTATTCCCTCTCATGATGGTGACTTTTACATCTGTTGGTATAGAGTGCTGAGATTCCTGTTCAGTGTCCATTTCCCGGCTATCCAAAGAGGGGACCGGGCTGCCCCTCGATTGTGTCTCTAAGTCACTGTATGGGGTGACATATGCTTCCTGTTCCTGATCAGAATGCTGATGGTCACTTGATACTTCTTTCTTCCGTTGACACATAGATGCTGAGTCAGGGTGATCCATTCTGATATCTTCAGCGGTATCACTGGAGTCCTGGTCACTGAGTGCAGAGTCTGTGTACTCTCTCTCATTTGGTTCAGCCAGCTCATGTAGGTCAACAATGTCCTTTATGGACCGACTAAATCTCATGCCTATTTGTTTCTGGAGTTTTGGTCTTGGGTCTATGCCATTCACTAGAAGGTCATATTTATACTTTGACCTTTGTTTCCTGGGAACATTGACTTTGACAAAAGTGTCAAGGTGGGGTGTGACTCCTTCCAATTCTTGATTAAGTTTAACAATTTCAACGTTCACTCGTTTCAGAATTTCTTCAAAGTGGGATTGGTCTGAAAGGTGGTGCTTTGGGAGGTCTACTCTGGAGAGATCTGCTGAGTATATGGTAGATACAATGATACTGGCGTGTGGAAGATATTCTCGTATGTAACTGATCATTTCTTTGTATGTGTTAACCATTACTTCAGCCACATGGTTTTCTGGGCACCTGAAGAGAGAGACTCCTCGTACCTCAACAAGTAGGTCAAATAGGCCTACCGCAATCACAACAATATCATATCGACTACCTTTCTT
Organism: Harmothoe impar; assembly: GCA_947462335.1. Taxonomy (NCBI): domain Eukaryota; kingdom Metazoa; phylum Annelida; class Polychaeta; order Phyllodocida; family Polynoidae; genus Harmothoe; species Harmothoe impar. The sequence continues at coordinate 61,769,296 of OX381707.1, read as the reverse complement.
AAATTTCTTTTCAAGAATAGGCACAAACTCCATTATGCGCGCTGTGGTGCCCATCAGAGACCTTAGTCTGAAAGGCAGATTTTTCCGTATTTTAATATGTAGATCATCGTCTACCCTAGAGTCAGACAGCATAAGGCAGGCAAGGTCTTTCAGTGGCTTCATGGTTTAATAGTGTCTCCCTTTCCTGTGGAGAGGTGTGAAGGAGCCTTGTGACTTGGCTGTGTAGGTTTTGTACTCACTGAAGTTTGGGGTCGATGAGTTGGGGTTGATTTCCTTGGGTATTCGTCTTGTGAGTGTGTGTCAAGATGATACCCTAGAGGTGATGTGTTGTGCAATCTGGCGTAGTTTGGCCTGGGATCTTCCCAAACCTGGGCTGGCCTAGAATCCCAGTCTTGTCTGTACTCTTGTCCTCTTGTAGGCGACCTTTTGTGTGAGCGACTCCTAGAGTCACCAGAGAATGTTTCCCGGTACCTGCCCTGGGTGGAGGGTGTCACATATGGTGAGGTGGACACAGAGTTGTGATTTACCCTGTGTGAAGAATGACTCCTAGAGTCATTTAACCTGTGTGAAGTAGAGGAAGAGGAAGAAGAGGAATGACTCCTAGAGTCATTTACCCCGCGTGAGGAATGACTCCTAGAGTCATCATTTCTGGCATAGGTTTTAGAATATCTGTCAGTGGGCCTAGCCTCCGGTTCCCTCTCCCGTCTCTGATTTTATACTGTAGGCCGCGTTGGGACGCTGTGTTCTGGAGTCGATGGGTGTGCATAGATAAGCTGCTCTTTGGTGTAGGTGGGTTTGTTGCCCACAGTTCTCCGCTGTATCAGGGTCTCTCTCGTCTTGGACAACAGTTTACCATGGAGATTTTTCCCTGTAAAAGAGTTATTTTCATACGAGTTAGAAGTGATGACATCTTTCCCACCCCATGTGTAGTCAAAAGTAGCCTCTATCAATTCCATAGGAAATGTGTCTATGAGCTGTGTTTTGAGTCCTGGATGCGCTTCAAATTTTGCAAGTAGGAGATCCAGCATCAGTTCCTGCCTGTATTCTAACCAGTGAGGAAGAGTTTCTGCTGGGATAACAATTTCGTGACTGATGTTTTTTTTGTATGTCAAAGGGGCAGGTTTCCCTGAGAACCTCCCTTTCTTTTTCTTCATTGCCAACATAACGTGCCTTGTAAAAGGTATACGCCTGCTCCACACTGACAAATTGTTGGGAGTGACCAGATTTCGAAATGTAAGTGAACGAGGCCGGGTAGAAGTTACTGAAGCATGCTTTTTTTCCCGCATAGAGCACTTTGTTTGGAAGGTAGCGGATACTGGGAACTTGTTGTGCATCTTTCACCCCCGGTCTTACCGTAGATTGCTTGGAAGAATCATTTATTTTCGAAGAAACCGAGCTGGGAGTATCACAGCCACCATCATGGACGACAGCGCACGTGTTTTTGCCGTTATTCGGCGGCGCTTTTTGCAGTTCCCGCAGATCGGGGGTTGTTTTTACGACATGCAGCGCGGCTGCGTTCGATGGCGCACTGTGGTCAGTCCCGCTCTTTTCCGCATGGGCCGCGTTCGGCAGTTGACTGGAGTTAGGTGTCGCACCTGCTTAGGCGGGGGTAGACTGAACTGTTGCTGAATTCTCTTGTTGTGTAACAGTGGGTAGAGGGCGCAAGACCGGGGCAGTGGGTTGATCCTGTCTAGCTTGTACCTCAGTTGTGGTGGGAAAATTTTGTAATTCCTTGGATAATTTAAACAGCCTGTTTTGAATGGTGCCACTGGTAGAGGGGGCTTTGTTTTCTGTTTGGGGCTTTTCTGTCGTAGAGATCTGCTGCTTCGAAATCTGTATGATTTCCTCTGCCTGCATAACACTCGACTGTTCCGTGGGCTTCACTTTCCTGAGTTCAGGAGGGAGGAAGTTGTCTGGTATTTCATGCAGATTTTCTGTAGTGTACACCCTGCCTTGGATTTTGATTTTTTCCACACATGACGGGGCAGGTAGGCCTATACTAAGGTTGTATGCTGCAATTTGTTTAATCCTTTTCCTTTTCTCTCTCACATCAACCAGTTCGTCTGGCAGAATCTTGACAAATTTGATGTGCTGGTGATCCTTGCATCTCTTCCCCCCATCCAGGATTCGTCTATGTGCTAGGTAACTGCTCAGGCTGACTAGCACTGGGCTTGGCGTCAGAGTATTGTTTTTTTCATCTTTCTTTTTTAATCTATGCGCACCAATGATATCCCTATAAGATAGAGGGGCGCCCACCAGATGAGAGATTCCTAGAATCTCTCTCTTCAGATTCTCACCGGGTACTTCTTTCAGATTGTACACTACTATATTTCTTTCCCTAATGGGGTCAGGGAATATGACTGTGTTGATTTGTTTGAATGCATCCACTATGTCCTTTGGTGCTTCAGGAAGAGATGAGGCAGAGGCCGAGGCAGCAGGAGGGGGCACCCTGAAATTTTCTAGTTTCCTTTCTAGTGCTTGATTTTCAGCTTTTAGAGAGTGGATGGAGTCTGTCTGATCCTGTAGCTTTCCTTTTATGGAGGAAATTTCTTTGAGTAGGGCTGCAGCTGTATCCTGATTCATGTTAGTATTACTACTACTGTTACCATTTGTAGCTTTTAAATCAGTGTTCTCTTTTTCTAGAGTGGGGAGAAGGGCCATGTGAGATTTCAGTAGGCCCGTCAGCATAACTGTGCTCTCTACCAGCTCCTCCTGTGTCTTCTTTAGAGCAGCAATACTCTCCTTTGCATCTCCTGACTCTTTTTCTAAATCAGTTATTTTCAGTTGATTTGCTGCTGACGCTGTTGCAGCAATGGTTAAACCCACAGTATTATCTCTGGTGGCTTCAGTAAGCCGGCTGTTGAAATTCACTGAAACTGACGCTAGGGCCGCTGTTAAATTTTTAACCATGGAGGACGTGCCAGTGGCCAATTGAGAGACCCCTTCCATTTTTTCATCCCTATTTTTGGCCTCATTTTCCAGTACTTGAACCCTAGATTTAGTACTTTCTGCAATTGTTTCCAATTGTTGGAGTTTGATTTTGTTGGATTGGGCCAGATCTTTAATTTGCTAGACGTCCTGGCTTAGAGGGGTGAGCTGTTTGGATAACTTCTGATGCAGTTCATCTACCTTAAAGTTTTGCTGACGAGTGGATTCACCAAGCGTGGTCATGAGGTTGGACTGGAGTGAGTCTAGCTTTCCCGCTATATCAGTATACCCAAGGCCCTCACTTTGATGTTTATTACAAGACGGGGGCGTTTGTGTTTCCGCCGTGACATGAACTGGGGACGCGACTAAAGGTCGCGTCCCCAGTTGCTTCGTTGAAGCCTTCAAAGCTGAAGGAGCCCGTGGAGCTATTACCAGAATCATATATTTCCAGGCTGTTGTCTAAGACAGTTGAATTTTGCCCGGAGATGATAGGACGGGCAACTGATCCACACTGAAAACAAACGATGATTGTTTTCTTTTGGATTGCTCGTCTTCGGAGACCGACGACACATCGGGAGAGGTCGGAGAAGATGATTTGCATAATTGCCGCAGAGGCTCATGGGAGACTCGCTGAGACTGCTGGGAGATCTCGTTCAAACTCTCGCCCAATGAGATGTGAGATGCCTCGAGATCTGTCATGGCGGACTCCGAGAGTGCCGCAGAGATTTCGCCAAAAATATTGTAATTCATATGGATTATATCCTGTACTGGATCTTCTAGGTCGGTGTTTACACTACAATTTGAGTCAAGCGTTATGCTTACCACTGGAAGAGGTGTATTTGCTGGAGTATAAAAGAGTGAGGAGTCATTTGTTGAGTGCTCGGCGGCGCGCTGACTTTCCATAGAACTCCCAGAGTTCCATGTTGTTTCCAAGATGGCGGCGCTCGCCCCATCCACGGTAACCTTGGTTGTCATGGCCGCTGCCAGGTTGGATACCGCCGACTTTTCAATTTCTTCCTGATGAGGCGACTCTTTTTCCCTCATTTTTTCACGTCTGGTTAATGGGGTGTGTCTCCTGGATCTGGCGGTAGACTTTTTATCAGGAGTTTTCTTGCTCTTTTTCAGTGCGAGCTGTCTGGTCATCATGACCCCTGGAGTTGACCGATGGCGGTCAAGAATCAAGGGATCGCTACAAGACTTACGTAAATCCACTGTTTTCTCTTCAGTGTGGGCGTGCTGCGTCCAAAAAATATATCATGCTGGGTCCTGGTACTTTCACTGGTGATGTGCACATAACTATTGGGGTCTTACGGTAATATAAACCAGCAAAAATGCAGAAATTATGCGGCAGCACTCCCCGGCGTGGATTCTACTCGTAGCTCGCCATCTTTGCCAGATGAGTTTGCCATTGGCAACGGAATCAGACAGGGTGGTATACTCTCGCCACACCTGTTCAATGTTTATATGGATGATCTATCAGTTAAACTCAATGAGTGTAGAACTGGGTGCCTTAATGGATCAACAGTTGTTAATCACTTAATGTATGCAGATGACCTGGTCATATTTACCTCTTACAGTCATGGATTAGCTTGCCTATTGAAGGTCTGTGAGGACTATGGTTTAGAAAATGACATCATGTACAACCTGTCCAAGAGTGCACTGTTGATAATGATAACACTGGACAAGGCTTTGATATAATTTGGTATTTATCCTGTGATTAAACATGTTAAACAGTTGCATGTACACAAATGAATAACAACAGTAGGGGAACATCTACCCTAAACATGAATATACGTGTATATGTGGTTTAGTCAGAATTAATATATTTGTTTACACAAACACTGAGTTTGGAGAATAAACGATTATATGGATTATTGTCCAAGAGTTCACAGGTGTTGGGGGGGGTGGGAAGAAATTTCCAAGAACACGTTATGGCCCGAGAAACGACGAAGACCCTTGTGGTGACGTCACAGACGCTGGTACTAGTCCTGCAGGTGGCGGTAGTGTCATTGGCGCCACTGATTTTCGCGGATCGCCTTGACCAGTACCATTACTCAGAAATTCAAGAATTCCTGTCCAATTATAACACTGGACAAGGCTTTGATATAATTTGGTATTTATCCTGTGATTAAACATGTTAAACAGTTACATGTACACAAATGAATAACAACAGTAGGGGAACATCTACCCTAAACATGAATATACGTGTATGTGTGGTTTAGTCAGAATTAATATATTTGGCAAATAAAGTGGCCATCTTGGTGGACACCTCTTGTGAGTCTGAGGATGGCACGTATACAGGTAGGCTGGAGTCAGATTTCCAGGTACCTTGAGTTGAGAGTTGGGACTTGTTGCACCCAGCTAATTGGGCCGCTTGTGCCCCTCCCCCCTCCCCTTCTTAGGAGGTGAGACCTAATTTGGGTCGTGTAAGGACACCCACACTTAGAGAGGGTGAGTTGAAGAACGCTAACCAGGTTTGTAGGTGTAACCTGGAGTCCCCCAGGCAGTATGAATGCAGGTGAGTTCATGTGAGCTGGGGTCGCAGAGACATAGTCGTCCCATGCTGCAGCAGGGCAGACTGGTGAGCCCAGGATCCTGGGGAGCTGAAGGTGGACTGGTGGCATGCCAGGCAGGATTGTTTTTGATGACCTTATAGTTACAACGAGGCCATGTTGAGAGGATTGAATGTCTGACCTAATTAGAGTGTGTGGGCCCAACCACAGTAGTGCTGAGGGAGACAGGAGGTTGGAGGCACGTAGAAATGCAAAGTATCCAACACATATAGCAGCTTTTACCGGTAGTCCTGAAATAGTGGTGTCTAGGTAAATGCATACTGCAATCGGGTCCTTTGGTAATAGGGGAGGAGCTGGATTAGGGAGAGTCGGCGCTAGTCTATAGGCACCAAGTGCCACTGTCTTGGCCTCTTGTGATTGGAGGGTAGACGGATCTCCCCCATTTTCCCTAATCCAGATTGAGGCACCAGAGGTGTAACATTTTCTAGAAGTTTTACTCTTTAAGGAGTTGGCCAAATACTGCTGAAAGAGGCATGCCTCCAGCAGGGTAGGGTACATAATGTTAATACCATAGTGTATGGCGAATGTGAGGTACATTGTAGCATGTGTGATACGGTTATGATGAGTGCTAGTAGAGATGGCAGTATTTTATGAGGCAATAGTCTGCTCGCCCAGTGGGGTTCCTACAATCCCCTATGTCAGATCTTAGCTGACGATAAGCACGAGCCATGTCCACCTTCCAGACGTAGCATGAGGGTCAAAGGGATCTCACCCTGACCGCGAGGTCCTCTACTGAGGGGAGAGTGTAGGGCCTATGACATCCTTCAAAACAGTTTTTGGTTATGCCAGCATAAACGCTCAATCCCTCAGGGTGGGAAAGGTCCAGTATGATGCGTCTATCCAATGAGTCTTTCTTTGGCTGAGTAATGATGGGGGCAATGTGTGTCCATGGTAGGAAGGGGGGGGTCAGCGAATGGACCCACAACACCACCCAGGGCCAGTTCTTTGTCAACAAATGCTTGTATCTGTGCAGTATAGTTACAGGTCGATGAATGGTTAGCATCTGCAGACACTGGGGGGGTGGAGGCTGTGTACCCCACTGGCCAGCCATATCTCAAGAACTCGCATATTTCCTTATCATACACATTGGCATAAGCTGAGAATTGAGTCCACTGGGGCCTATTGATGGTTGGCCATATTGCAAGCCAAGTTGGGGCATACTGTACTGGTGTAGGCCCGGTCAAGGTGGGGCAGAACTCATCAGCCAAGGTTAGTCCTTCAGAGCTCACATCAGCATGTGTAAGCAGGTCTGTGTTGTACTCACATGGCAAATGACATAGAAATGGCTGGAAGTGGTCATCATCTGGTGAGAGCTGTGTAGTTGAGACCTGTGGAGGCTGGACCCTGGGAGGATGTGCCTTGTTGGGGACACTCGGCCGGCAGACCTCAGGGAGAGCCACAGATGAGACACCTTTGTTTACCACCACATTACCCAGATCGTTTGTAGATCGAGGCTTGAATATGGGAGCTTGAGGGTCTAACTTTACATCAGCAGAATTAGGCGTGTGTGATCGGGGGACAGAAATAAATTCATCAACAGTGTTATCGGGATCAGTTGTGTTGGTCACAGATGCCAGGCTAGTAGGTGGGCCGGTCCTGACCGGCCTGGGGCCGAAAGAACTGGGAGTTCTGGTTGCTGTTGGCCCTAGCACGGTTCCTGCAGTCCCACTTAGGGTGAATATTGTGGGCATTAAGGTGCTTTCGGCAGTACTTGCAGTGGTGGCCCTGCTGTTTACCAGCCTCCACATGCCCGTCCTGCTTCAGGCACCCGGCAACCTTGTTGTATGCCTCACAGGGGACGTCAGTACGACCAGCAGCCGATCTAGCTGGGCGCCTCTGTCTGTCACCCTGGTTGTAGGACGAGGTAGCGGTCACTCTGGAGGCAGTAGATGAGGTGTCTGTGGGCTGATGGAGCATGCCAGCCTTAAACTGGGACTGCCGAGATCTTAGATCATGGATGGCCGAGGCGTCATACACCCAGTGTAGCCTGCCACATGCTACCTTGGTAAGAACGTCCTCCGACCATTGCCTCACTTGGCCCCAAGAGTACTCCGCTGCGTCCTCTATGACATGATAGAAATGCTGCACTATGCTCGGTCGTACCTCCTCCAGGGTCTTAGGGTCCCTAAAGAACCTGACCGAACAAATACTCAGGTGGCGACAGAGATTCCAGAGTGTTTTTTGTACACATCGGCCCCCGGGTTATGTAATCATTGGGGTAGGTGCACCTACCTTTAATTGCTGACAGTTGGTGGCCAGTTGTGGAGAGGAAGGCCTGTACTTGCTGGTTGACCACCGGGTTAGCTGCCTGTGTTGAGTTGACCGGAGCTGCCCATACATGGTCGGGGCGGCTGCTTGAAGAATAGCACAGAGGTCAGCCTCCGACGAGGCAGCTGGCGGTGCCGGCATCATGTTGGCAGCAGGAGCGGGGTTATATACCGGTTGGTACATACCCTGCCTGGCGTACATCTGGGGTGGAACATATGGAGCGTATCTGGAGGCAGCCGCAATCGGTCCTTTGGTAATAGGGGAGGAGCTGGATTAGGGAGAGTCGGCGCTAGTCTATAGGCACCAAGTGCCACTGTCTTGGCCTCTTGTGATTGGAGGGTAGACGGATCTCCCCCATTTTCCCTAATCCAGATTGAGGCACCAGAGGTGTAACATTTTCTAGAAGTTTTACTCTTTAAGGAGTTGGCCAAATACTGCTGAAAGAGGCATGCCTCCAGCAGGGTAGGGTACATAATGTTAATACCATAGTGTATGGCGAATGTGAGGTACATTGTAGCATGTGTGATACGGTTATGATGAGTGCTAGTAGAGATGGCAGCATTGTATGAGGCAATAGTCTGCTCGCCCAGTGGGGTTCCTACAATCCCCTATGTCAGATCTTAGCTGACGATAAGCACGAGCCATGTCCACCTTCCAGACGTAGCATGAGGGTCAAAGGGATCTCACCCTGACCGCGAGGTCCTCTACTGAGGGGAGAGTGTAGGGCCTATGACATCCTTCAAAACAGTTTTTGGTTATGCCAGCATAAACGCTCAATCCCTCAGGGTGGGAAAGGTCCAGTATGATGCGTCTATCCAATGAGTCTTTCTTTGGCTGAGTAATGATGGGGGCAATGTGTGTCCATGGTAGGAAGGGGGGGGTCAGCGAATGGACCCACAACACCACCCAGGGCCAGTTCTTTGTCAACAAATGCTTGTATCTGTGCAGTATAGTTACAGGTCGATGAATGGTTAGCATCTGCAGACACTGAGGGGGTGGAGGCTGTGTACCCCACTGGCCAGCCATATCTCAAGAACTCGCATATTTCCTTATCATACACATCGGCATAAGCTGAGAATTGAGTCCACTGGGGCCTATTGATGGTTGGCCATATTGCAAGCCAAGTTGGGGCATACTGTACTGGTGTAGGCCCGGTCAAGGTGGGGCAGAACTCATCAGCCAAGGTTAGTCCTTCAGAGCTCACATCAGCATGTGTAAGCAGGTCTGTGTTGTACCCACATGGCAAATGACATAGAAATGGCTGGAAGTGGTCATCATCTGGTGAGAGCTGTGTAGTTGAGACCTGTGGGGGCTGGACCCTGGGAGGATGTGCCTTGTTGGGGACACTCGGCCGGCAGACCTCAGGGAGAGCCACAGGTGAGACACCTTTGTTTACCACCACATTACCCAGATCGTTTGTAGATCGAGGCTTGAATATGGGAGCTTGAGGGTCTAACTTTACATCAGCAGAATTAGGCGTGTGTGATCGGGGGACAGAAATAAATTCATCAACAGTGTTATCGGGATCAGTTGTGTTGGTCACAGATGCCAGGCTAGTAGGTGGGCCGGTCCTGACCGGCCTGGGGCCGAAAGAACTGGGAGTTCTGGTTGCTGTTGGCCCTAGCACAGTTCCTGCAGTCCCACTTAGGGCGAATATTGTGGGCATTAAGGTGCTTTCGGCAGTACTTGCAGTGGTGGCCCTGCTGTTTACCAGCCTCCACATGCCCGTCCTGCTTCAGGCACCCGGCAACCTTGTTGTATGCCTCACAGGGGACGTCAGTACGACCAGCAGCCGATCTAGCTGGGCGCCTCTGTCTGTCACCCTGGTTGTAGGACGAGGTAGCGGTCACTCTGGAGGCAGTAGATGAGGTGTCTGTGGGCTGATGGAGCATGCCAGCCTTAAACTGGGACTGCCGAGATCTTAGATCATGGATGGCCGAGGCGTCATACACCCAGTGTAGCCTGCCACATGCTACCTTGGTAAGAACGTCCTCCGACCATTGCCTCACTTGGCCCCAAGAGTACTCCGCTGCGTCCTCTATGACATGATAGAAATGCTGCACTATGCTCGGTCGGTACATACCCTGCCTGGCGTACATCTGGGGTGGAGCATATGGAGCGTATCTGGAGGCAGCCGCAGTCGTGCCGACATCGTTGCCCGTCACAACTTTTCCGCCCCCAGCCGGGCGAAGGTCAGGCTGAGGCGGGTTGACAGTGAGTGTGACAGGCGGAGCGACAGTAGGGACAGCGGCAGTGACAGGCGCAGTGTTTACCTGAGTGACAGTAGTGACAGCAGGCTGGGGCGCAGCGGTCACGTTGTTAGCAGTCGTCACTGGGATAACCTGCACCGGAGTAGGAGCCACAGTCGTCGTCGCCGGCTTGTCGGGGACAGAGACAGTTAACTTAGACAGCATTGTATTGGAGGTCGTTTCTATGGCGACAACACAGCCTTTCAGCTCACCTACTTGGGCTTCCAAGGTCGACACATGACCGGCCATTTGTGGGTCGGCGTCGTGGATAACCTCTGGCGCCGTGTTGGTCTGCTTTGCTGCTGCAGCCTTCATGGTAGGCTTCTTAACGCGTTCCGATGCTCTAGGCGCCTCCTTATCAGGGCCTCCCTGGGTTTTCCTAGTAGTAGGCATGTTTAAATGTAACCTTATTGACGATAAAACTTGAAAAGTAAAGAAATTTCCAAGAACACGTTATGCCCCGAGAAACGACAAAGACCCTTGTGGTGACGTCACAGACGCTGGTACTAGTCCTGCAGGTGGCGGTAGTGTCATTGGCGCCACTGATTTTTGCGGGTCGCCTTGACCAGTACCATCACTCAGAAATTCAAGAATTCCTGTCCAATACGGTCCCCTCTGGACAAACAGACTAAGTTTCCTGACTTTTCTCTTAATTCGAAGAGGCTCATCGAATGTGAGGAGGTCAAATACTTGGGTCACATTATAACTAATACCCTCAGGGATGACAAGGACATACTCCAACAGCGACGTGTGCTATATGCACAAGGAAACATGCTGGTTAGAAAATTCCATATGTGTAGCATAGAAGTCAAAATCCAGCTTTTCAGGACCTACTGCACACCTCTATATACTGCTCAGCTGTGGTGGAACTACAATACTGCAGCTTTACGTAAAATAACTGTCGCATACAACGATGTACTCAGGATGCTCCTTGGAGTACCCAGATACACTAGTGCAAGTGAAGCTTTTGTAGTTTGTGGTTTACCTACTTTTGCCGCCACAATCAGAAGACTGGTGTACAGTTTCAAGTGTCGACTCTTGAGCTCAGTAAATGAGCTCACGCAACTTGGTAGATACTTCGACAAGTGACACTCAGTTTACATCTGATATCTGGAGACACTGGCACAAGGTACTCCATGTACAATTTTATGGTTGATGTTCGGCAAATAGACTGCCGGTGAATATAGTGTATACAACATACTCCTGTTATTCTTTTTGATATATATTTTTTTTTTCTATATAACCTATGGACCTTTGTACTTCAAATGAGTCTGAAATAAAGAATTGAATTGAATTGAATTAAAGTGGTGTAATAGAAATCCTAAACTTACTAGTCATGCTATATGTTACCGAGGTGAACTCAGGTTAATAGGACCACTAATTAAACTTACTAGTTATGCTATATGTTACCGAGGTGAACTCAGGTTAATAGGACCACTAATTATAATAACCCAAGCCAAAATACCGGGTAGGTACAATAGAAACGTAATATAATTATGCACTGTAAAAATATTCCGTTGAATATATGGAGAATCAATGCAAAACTTTACGGTGGATCATCGTGAATGTGATTACGGTGAGGCAATGTTAAGTCAACCAATTTTACTGTGAATATCTGTAATCCAGTATGGTGAAACACAGTTTATTCATTTATGGTGAAGCCATGTCTTGTAAATATATTCCGTTGAATATACAGAGAATCAATGTAAAATTTTACGGTGGATCATCATTATATATTATTACAGTGGGGCAATGTAAAATCAATCAATTTTACTTTGAATATCCGTAATTCAGCACAGTGAAACACAGTTTATTTATTTTACAGTGAAGCTTCGTTTAATTGATGTTAAGTTTTATCACACCAGGTGGCAGTTTGGTTCATGAGGAGATTTTCATGGATGCTAAGAACACCATTTTTGTGGTAATAAGAAAAATATATAGATAAACAGCTATAGGGTTTGCTCTGTAGCCATCCTAGAGTGACTTCCTCTCATGGACTGGCATTACAAAGTGTCATGAAGCATTTTATAAGGCTCTCATAGACTGATTCCTAATGATTAGGCCTGAAGTCTTGACACTAAGATGCTATTGCTGATTGGACATGGTACCAAATTTGGTATGGAACCATACTGAGCATCGAGTTAGGTATTGGTGGATAAATGGACGGAAAAATGCTGGGATAAATGAGATGAATATTGTTAAAACTATTGTTTAGGCACTGTATTAAAATCACAGTGATGTTCCATATTTTGTTAGATTAATGGTGATTCACTGGCAACACTGGGTGCCAGACTTTCACCGTTATAATCACGGAGAATTTGAAATGACGGTGACCGTTATTTTTACGGTGAAAGTCCGGCACCCAGTGTTGCCAGTGAATCTCCGTTATTTTATTATCCCCGGATTTTTTTACAGTGTGGATAAAATCATTTTATCTGGCTTTAGAGACAACCCTCTTTATTTCCATTACATGCACATAGCAAAAAAATCCTGCAAATTTGTACCCCATCCTACCCTAGGCCCTTCCTTTGTGACATAGGTCTACCTAGGTTTTTGCAGAGAGGGACCTTGGTTTGGTCCTGCTATGGCTGCTTCCTTCTGCGTGGAGAATGCCTCCGGGCGTCCATAACCATGGGATAATTACTACCCATGGGAGAGATTGATTGGACCAACAGTTCCCCTTAGGACTGCATTACCATAAATCCATTTAAATGGCTGGAGGGTTGCTCAATTGATAGATATACTTAGTGTATAGCTGATTAGGCCAAAAAAAAAGAAGGTGTGTTTCAGGTTACATGGTCTGAAAATCTAAGTAGGGTAGGTCGGATTTTTTCCGTTTACTCTGGCCTGAAAAGTATCCAGAAATTAACTCGCAAACTTCAGCGCTGACTTGCAAAAAAGGGTGTTGACTCGTGGACTATCAAATTGACTCTGAAATAGCCCCAAAATCGTTTTATAAAGACAGATTGATCCCATGGCCTGAAAAGTACACAAAAATTGACTCGCAAACTTCAGGGCTGACTGACCAACAACGGTGTCGACTCACAGACTATCAGATTGACTCTGAAATGACCCTATAATTACTTAAAATATACAGGTAGGGTCGGGCAACCTGAAACACACCTTTTTTTGGCCTTAAGGACTTACAAGAGGGAATTTTAAGTCTATACACACATCTATGACAACTGCCAACTGTGATTGCTGCTAGGTCCATAAAGTATACTCAGCGTCTTTTAATGGTAAATTGGCACCCATAAGAATAGAGTAAGCGTTAAAGTGAGTATGTCCAATGATTAGAACTCAAAATTCAGACTCCTTTAATCCTTTAAGGACGCATGTCACTAGAAGATGACATTTGTTGTCATGATGCACCAATGCAGCCCCGGCAAGTAATTTGCTGGCGCTGCATTGGTGCATCATGCCGACCCTTCTTGGGTGTCTCGACCCCATAGGATCGGCATTATCCTTGAATGCAGCACTGGCAGGTTACTCACCAGGGCTGCACTAATGCATCATGATGACCAAGGCATGATGCATTATAATGCACTATGCCGTCCTTGAAGTGTTAACTTGATTCAGAATGTTGACCAAGACCATTCTTTCCTTCCTACCTGATTGCTCAGTACATATCACTTTCTTCAAATCTGATCTTATTGGCCAATTAGGCCACCTTTTATTGATAACTTGGATTACGGGCGCTCAGAGCAAATATTTTAGGGGCGGGAGGAAAAATAAGAAAAAAAAGCTGCCCTTCAGGGGAAGCTGGGTACTGACATTTTCCAGGGAGCGGAGGGGGGGGGGGGAAAGCATGCAAAAGTCTTTGTTTGGCTATAAAATTGAGGTTATATAATATATATTTTACCCCCCTCCGCTGGGATTTTGTTGAGAATTTTAGTACATGCTGACTAGCAAACACCCAGGATTAGGCCCTCTAAATTGGGAATATTTCTCAATATATTATATTGAGAAATATTCCCAATTTAGAGGGCCTAATCCTGGGTGTTTGCTAGTCAGCATGTACTAAAATTCTCAACAAAATCCCAGCGGAGGGGGGTAAAATAAAAAATTCCATCAGCAGATTTCCCCCCCCCCCCCCCCGTTATGAAATTTGTGGTCTGATAGGTCTAGGGTTTTGGCACTACCAAAGTCGACCATACCATAGTAATAATCACACTTCATTTGCTGATTTAACATTAATTTTGCCAACTTGTGAGGGCGGCAAAGCTATACCAAATAACAAAAACAGTTTTTAAGTGAACAGCCACCATGGTAGCCTGGGACAGTCTTCCTCAGGCAAGTGTCCTGGGGCCAATTGTCTTGGAGCCATTTGGCCTGGGGGACCGGCTTTTCATATTCCCATTGATCTTTCACCAGGCACCATCCAGGTGGGCATTTCGTCACCATGAAGAAGCCACATTCAGATCGCGGAATAGAATTTAGGCCACTTAAAATCGATTATCAGCTTTGTGGACAGCGCCCGCATCCTTTGAAAAGGGCCGCATGGGTGCGTTTTTTCTTTTGAGAAAAAAAAAGGAGACAAAAAGGGGTGCATCTAAAAAAAATGGCAGTATACCAGTTACAAAATGTTTGATATCTCAGCCGTTAATTGAGGTAGAAACGTATAATTTAAAAGGCATTTTAGACCTTTTCTCAATATGCAGACCATCAATATTCTTAGAAAAAGAAAACGGTCCTCCAGCACCTCCAGAAAAAAGTGGTACAAAATAAAGTAAAATGCACCCTTTTTTCTCAAAAAGTGTCCGCAAAGCTGATAATCAATTTTAAGTGGCCTTATACTGATACATTTTGAGTGAAACAGAACAACAGATTGGAGGAAATTAATATCTTTTATGTCATAAAAAGTGGACTCAGATTGACATGCACATGAGTGATGATACAAATCGTTAATACAATAACCCAACGGAACTCATTTATATGAAATTGAAATAAGCATATATGATGGCAGTCCAGTACATTACAAGGTAGAAGCCTACCTTGTCATTCCCTATGACAGAAAAGTTGGTATCTGGACATATCAGGGTGAATCACATGTGCATCACTGATTCAGTCACAATTTGAATCTCTAAGTAATTCTTGTTGACCATAAATACAATACATTTGTATGGAGGGAATTTAGATATAATTCTCATATCATAAACTATATAGATACAAACGTGTTAAAAAATAATTCACTTCTAATGCTTCATGAACTACTTGATAGTATATACATGCAGTTCAATGTATCCAATACAGTGCACCTCACCTTGTCATTTCTAATTGTATTTAAAATGAGAAAATGCAAAGCTTAATAATATTTTTAATCAAGTGGGTACAGTGGGTTGAAGTGGACGGAAATGTTAAACACTGTGGTACAATATTATATACATTTATAGAGTGTGCTAGATAACCCAGGTGGACAGATGAGAAATGTCCACACATAGGCATTCATATACCTCACATTTCATTCACACATTCATCACTATGACATATCACCATCACTTTGAGATTGATAAATGTATATACTGCGAACGTATTTACACAAGTATACATTTTCGCGGAAAAGTGAAAATCTGCAATTTTACGGGTATTTATTCCATACCGTAGCATACAAAAAACCTGCGGATTTGTCATTTCCGCCAGTTCCACGAAAATATATCCACAGTAAATTAAACTATGACGGTAATATTTTTCTGGTCCCGGTTGCTCAACAAAGAACGTGTCTTGTAATCTAACACATAATCTCATTTCTCGCTTATATGTGACCTAAAGGAACAGTAGATGTTGGAAATAAGTCACCCACTACATAAAAGTCCTCCCTCATGATCATGTTTACGGCTAGATGATAATGTTAAACATAATTCTCTTGATTTATTTTAGTAAAGTAAATAGAGCAATCCCTGAAATATATTTCTGCTCACACTGTGACAGAAAAAGACCTTTACATTCATTTTGTTATTCCTCATTGTTCCTCCCTTCACTTCTTATTTCCTCCAACTGATACAAAGGCAAGACATGAATCAGTAAGGACTGACCGCAACCTTTTATATGTGGCCAATTATTACAACTTTACTTGGAAAAGTGTCTACATGGTACAGGCCAAAATGACTGGGGGGGGGGGGGGCAATTACAGTGTAGAAGCCATAAACAACTCCAAATAAAGTAATAAACTATGATGTGACTATATTTTGAAAGCATACAATGTTGAAGGTATTTTCGTGACTCTTAGATCTAACTGTGTTTCTGTATGTATGCCTTTCAGTGTTTGAGTTAGTGCATGAAGTTCATTGACATTTCCCTTCAGAAAAATAAAGTTTATGTAAAATGAATGTAAAAAGAAAATATTATACACAACATGTTGAGAATTGACCCAAGTGTACCTTCTGTGGCTAGGGGTCAGAGACAATGACAAAGTGACCAGTACTTGTTACAGGACACAGCCTTTATATTCATGTGGTCTTCTCTGGTGCTTTTTATCACACCAATTTCATGTTAAACATGTACATCACTTTACACTTTCTGTATTGATATAAAAGCCAAAGGGATCTGTCATATCCACCTGAGGCAAATCATGAGTTGTAGGTGATATGTGCCTTCTCTGAACTAAATAGCCTTTGTTTGAGAGTCACAATAATATGTACACTAGGCCGTTGGAAACTTTATTATGCAATTGCCAAATGTTACTTTTTTTCTTGATTACATTATGCTGAAGTTTTCCCATGTGTAATTTAAACTTTATTGAATTTTTTAATTTCATAACGCAATTGCTATAAGCAAGGCAAGAAGTTCTTCGTACCACAAAAACAATTGTTATCATGTGTTTTGAGCCGTGTTTACATTGCTTTACTCATATGCAGTGCCTACAAGGTCTGTTGACTAAAATATATACCTAGCTTCTGTTGGTAGAGCAGAGGTGGGGGGGGGGGGGTGGGGCAGGTTGAGAACTCATGCTTGACCTATCTCTTCACAGACTCATTGTAATTATCTCAATGTTCTCATTAATTGCTACTTTAGGGACGTTACTGTTCATGAATCACATTACTCATAATTATTGTGCAGTAGGTAAGATAACCCTATGGCTTCTACCATTGGACTCAGCAATTTAATTAAGTTTTTCACTAATTCACATTTATGCAGGATGTGTGGACTATGACATGGGGGTAAATTTATCCATACTTAAATAAAACCACATCGAATTAAACCAGGAAATTCCAAACATAAACATAGACCTCTTAAATGCCTGTCGAGGTTTCCAAAGCTAATTAATCGTATAACAGTGCCTAATCACAGTCACATTATGGATAAATTCCCTTTCTCTCACAATTTTCAAAATCAAGGAAATGAGGTCTCACCGTAGTGCTAATCAACCTAATCTTTACACCCTTGTTTGTTGTAATGAAGCTCATATGTTACATATTCATTTGGAAATAGCAGACATATACTGCCTAGAATACTGGAATGTTGTGAACCCTGGTACCAGAACAGGAAACTTATAATTATGTAATATATTTCTATTATTTGGGTGACTTCTTAATTTGCTTCTTAATTCTATCATATAACACCTTCTTTGCAGAAGTTGAGCTGATGATCTCTTATCAATGCTTAACACAACAAATCTGCAAAATATATGTATAACTGCTGGTTACACCAATGCTGAGGGTCCATACATGATAGTACAAGACATACTAGGTACCAGCTAACAAATATAAGCCTATTACCACAGTCAGGTCATTTAAACATATATTGGGAATATGCATTCTTATCTTTTGGTCATAAAATTAACTCTCATATCATCCTTAACATTCACCTCTCACTCATGCATAAATGCTTTACATTTTCAGATAGAAAAAACACAAAAGACTAATTTTGATTTGAGCCTCTAACCATTTACACATACATATGTACACAATACTTAAATACACAGGAGTTTGAAGGGAGACAGTGTTAGTGGATGTGTAAACATTATTGTATGCAGCAGATTGAGGTCTTCTGTGGTGTAGGCAGCTGCCGGCTATCCCCCTTATTTGTGTATTGAACTATTTCTGCCTTCACGACTCGCTGTTGCTGTTCTAACTCTGGCCGCGTCAATTTGATACCGAGAATTTCTGCTGCCACCTTTTGGAAACATATGTTCACCTACAGATAAAAGTATATTCATTGTTATTATGTTCACCTGTAGATAAAAGGACATACATATGTAATTAATTGAATTGACATGATTATCTACAATTATGTGAATAATAAATGTCAATTTTTTCATCATCAACATCACCATCATCATCTAGTTCTGTCGTAAAATCAGTGCTACTGATATATATTAGATAACATTTAAGACTAAATACTGCTGCTACTATTTTTTTTAACTAATTTAGATTACACTCAAACATATCTTTTAAATTCAGGGCTTGTTTATAAAGCCAATATCCTAGGTAGAACTTAACATTGAAATGTAACTTCAAAGAAAAGGTGGTGTAAACAAAATGAGAACGGCCTGAGGCCCTCACGTACCGAGTCCCCGGTTTTAGCTGACACAAAGTGGCTGGACATGCTGTGCTCCGCTGCAAACTTCTGATGCTTTTCCATTTTAACTGTCCTCATGTGTTCTAAATCAACTGTGAGCAAACATAACATGTAATGAATCATAAGTTACAAGTTACATTCACAATGAATCCATGGAAAAGCAGAGAAAGGGTGCTGTGGGGATGTAATTTGAAACTTTGTCTGGTTTTGCTAATGATATTCCTTTCAAAGCTCATACACTTCCAAACTGTTCTTTATCCATTATATATCATAATAGTTGCATAAAAGACATTTCATCATATTGATTCATTAAAGAGCAGACCATTCAGTGTGAATGTGAGTATTCATGATATTTCTTTTTAATGAATAATCTACTTTGGTACACTGTGTACATGTATTTTTTTTAATCACATACAACCAGACAAGTTATGTACAGTTGAGACTGCAAACATGTGTGGGGGAGCTTTGTTTCATTGATGGGTAGAGGGTTATTTGTAGCCTTGCGACCTTTTCTGCTCAATTAATGGACCTTCATCTATGGTACATTTCATGGAATATGACTGAAAAAGGCAAATACCTCCAGGTGCCATCCTAATTAAATAGCACTTTGCTGTCTGCATGAAGTGCTAATAAAGTCACTCAATAAATCATAAATTAACATATCACCACCCTCAAGTCAACCGGTGATATAGTAAACAGAATGGGCGTATGATTAGCATCACAAATGACTCAGGATGGATATCAATTAAGCTCTTTTCTGGCTTTTATAGGCTAGTACTAGATAGATAAATCGTGGGTGCTCACAGACTTTCAGTAGATTCATGTTTTAAAAAAACGTAACTATTCTTGATTCAAGAAGTTGACACATTTTGAAATGTCCGTTTTTTTTTAATAGTGGTTAAGTAAAGGTCCATGTCAGATAGAAATTGAAGGCGGGGTGTTAGTAGTTGATTGGTAAACTGAAAATGAAAATGGGTGCGCCCAAAAGTCTGAATCAAGGCAAAGAGGTGCCTCCCTAGACTCAGGGATAACCCTGAGTCAACAAATTGGGCATATTTGGTCCTGATGCTTCCAAATCTTTGAGATGTTCCAGCTACTATAGTAGTCTACATTGACAAGCCCGAGTCCTTATGACTTTCAAGCGGAGATCATAACCACTATAGTCTATACCATGAGGACACCAACACACAGCTTCTATACTGAATCTACATGTTAGGCGATGCTCTCTACAGACGACACCACTACACTGCCTCATGTTTCAAAACTTGGATACTACAAACACATTGAAATAGAACTCTTACTTTTATTTCCTACCAGCGCGATGTGTGGTAGTCGGCCTTCTGAGTCAAACACTTTCTTTATCGAGGCGTACCAATCTTCTAAATTTTCAAAACTTGCGTAGTTTGTGATGTCGTACACGAGTAAAATGCCCTGCAACAACATGATATGAACCACATGAGACCAGACAGTTCTTCTTTCTATAAACTGAAAAACGTCTTTTTTTAAAAATTAGTATATATTCCCGAAGCTACTTTGTGATATATCATTAGCATATACGACGGTTTACTGAAAGCCTGCTATGTCACATGGCGAAACACTAACAAGAATAAGTCCCAGTAGCATATACAGAGGAGCTCCTGATTCCTGAAGGACTGACTTACATGCGATCCGTAGATGTACTTGTCGAGCATCCTTCCACCGAGCGTCTGTCCACCAATGTCCCATACCTGTAGTGCGCAGTGCACATTACCTGCAATATATGGTATGCACAACATTGGTTTACTATATGGCATGCTTTTTCATCTGTCATCAACTTATCCCGTGAATGTACAGACAGACTCCAGTGCTTCAACAACTAGGTCTTTCCCTATTTCTTTTTTTAAAAATGTGCATTAAACTTATTGATTTTCAAATTCATGATTCCATTCTAATCACTGAGAATAAGTATAGACAATTATCATAACGACAGACAATGATTGTTATGTCATATATTAAGCTACCTGCAGTTGCATCAAGAATGACAAGGAAAAATTATATCACTATTTTCATGGATATTTTCAGGACCCCCCCCCCCCCCCCCCCATTTGTCACAGTTTTAAACAATATTTGTATGCAAGACCGACAGACTCTCCCTCCCCCATCTCACCCTCTAGCCGTGACATAATTGTCGAACGTTCCCTTACATTTACATATATTCTACTTGGACCTCTAATCTATTTCCAACCTTCAAGTCTGTACATCTGACCCCTCTTCTAATGAGGTATATTGGATCAGGTATCGATGGGTGATATACTCACCTGGCAACTCGATCCGCTTCAGGAAGAAGTCAAGGCCGATGGTCTGTTTGTACTGTTTGCCAAACTGTTCCTGTGAGTACCGCGTCGTTAGCGACGTCTGAAACCAAGCCACAGGAAATGTAATCAATAGAGAACTGACATAAATATGGTATACATGGAATTGTATACAAGGAGGTATATCTATGGAAGTTGTAAAAATACATTTAATGACCCCTAATCATGGTGGAAAATATCTAATTTGGTGGACCATATTATTTCGTTCCTGCTCGCTATACACCTGGAATCATGGTATGTAATATCTATGAGAACATGATAATTGTACATTATTGTCAATTTGTGAAAATGAATGAAGGCCACTAGGATTAATGAATTATATAACTACTTTGTTTTCTGAGTTATAAAATGAATGCTCAACATTATACATAGTCATACATGTATACTGTAGGCCATGGTTATAGTCTTAATAAGACTATGATATATTTCTCCCGGTGTTTCCAATGCATACCAGTAGGGCTACCTGAATGATGTATGTGTATGTGTAGAAGGTATCAGAAATATCCACTGTGCAACCATCTACTGTATACTATAAGAGGAGCTGAACACAGTGCGTGTATATTTGTGGATATACCTTTTTTTTTATTGAAGTGGGATATCGAAGATAGCTGAGTCAATAATATGTGACCAGAGGATATACTAGCGAGTATAAACCCAGTACATCAAGACAGCAGAAAAAAAATCGGTACATTAAGTTTATACAGATGTCCACATAATCTATAAGTCAGTTGTAATAATGTATACTTTTATAAAACGACATCTGGTATTTGAGCAAATTGATATTATCAACAACCATAACAAGTTTCTAGTTTACTTTTACTTTTGCACTTCACCTTATAGCTAACGTATAGGGGTAATGAAGCCCTGCTGAGACTTGGATAACCAGCATACAAGCCAAGTAACACACATAACACTACATCTAACCATGAGCTAATCCTCTTATCAAATATATACACACCTAGTTTATATTACCACACCTAAATCGTATACACATATCTGCCATACCCTATACTGACCTAGGGTCTCCAAAATGACAGAAAGATGTCAGCTTTGGAAGGGGTTGGGAACAGTAAAAGTATGTTCATGAAGAAAGATTTCCTGGTTGAATAATACAAACAAAATACAGTGTATATCTGAGAGTATTAAAACTAGCATTGGTGCATTGCTTTCCCTACGTTAGTACTCCTTTTCATGCGTAATATCACTGCATGGACTATGTCTTTACACATGGCCACTCCGTTTATATGAGAAGGATATATCTTGATCTGTGTCTGATCCTATGTCCGTCAGATCAAGTAGAGCACGAGGTAATAATTTGTCAGAGGAATCTTACACCACTGTATTGCTTTGCAATTGCATGCATGTACTGGCTAATATATCATCAGACCCTGACCCACTGGGCTACCGCTCCCCAATGGTTTATGGTCTAGGCAGACTTCAGTCTCAGGCGATCCGTCTCTGTTCATGCCAATTTACCGGTATGTGGGATTATCTTTTAGAATAGGCCTCATTTATATAATCAGGTAGGTCTACTTTAGAAAAAACAGAAAATGCCTCCATTGATGAAATGGACTACCTGAACTTTAATACCGGTATACTTTTTTGTTTGCTAAAGTACTTAAAACCGCTCAAGAAGAGGTCTTTGGGGACCATGCCAATTTAAGGGTATTTGGTGATTAATCAACAGGGGAGGTTGGTGAAATTTTATCTCAGTTTTCCTCTAGATATCTAGAATGGTCACCATTTTTCTGGATGCCACGCCTCCTCAAATTCAGAAGATTCTTGTGCTTTTGGAAGATGATTTATACGAGTACTTACGCCCCTGTACTATGTTGTGTCTTCACTAAGACATTTTCAGCCCCTTGCTCCTCTACAGGGGTGGACCCCTTCCCTTTAATTTAACATACGTGCAAGTATTTTTTCCCGTTGAAGCGGGATAGTTCAATGCTGACCCCTCTTGAGGGGGGTGGGGCGGTCATCAAAATAATATTATGACCAATTTTTAGGCTATTAAATTTTGATAGCCATCAAATATTATGCCTCCCCCCACTCTCTCAATGCAAATGTCTTCGGGCAAGTTGGGGTTGGTTTGGGATATTCCAATATAAAGACAGGGGGAGGACGCACAGATTTCACAACCCCCCTCCCTTCCCCGTATCAGTGTACCATGTATGACCACTCCCTTAAATGACCACTCCCTCAGCAGTCTCGAGCCCTGACTGTATGTCTACAGTCTGGAAGAGTACTTATGTATTGACTTGTACTGGATATCACTATCAGCAATCTGGACATCATGGGTTCAAGTCCCACCTTGGCACGATTGGTAGTATTGTTATGTGTACAATGCACCTCTATTACACTATTGTCTCTATCCAAATATCTAATATGTAATATTACTACCGTAAAACCTCACGAATAAGCCTAACTCAAGTACAAGCCGCACCCTGACTTTGGGCCGATCATATTAACCGCACCAGAGATCAGATTATGGGGACCTTTATTTCTGTACCATTGTAGCAAAAACTCTCGTATAAGCCGATCCTATAACTCTCGTATGGGCCGATCCTATAAGCCATATTGCCAATCTGATTTGTGTACTCGCCGTGGCTTATACGCGAGGTTTTTCGGCACAGCAGTATAGGGGTATTTATGCTTCAAATAGGCCGAATAAATAATATAAACAAACGAACCTACTTTTTTTCCCAAGCTGGGATTCAAACCCATGAGGCCGTAGACAACCTCATTCATGGTCATGTGACCATGGCTAACCAATTAGTGGTTAAGCTATCTCATTAAGAAATGATCCAGAAATCTGGATCATTTTCTAAAGAGATAATTTTAATTGGATACAAAATCCAATGAGTGCTCAAGGCTGCTCCCTCAGATGACCATTCCTTGGCTTGGGTCCTAGAGGGAATGACCATTTTTTTAAGAACAGAGGCGGGGGGGGGGGGGGGGGGGTGGTGGATTTTTGCACGGAGCACACGCATTTTCTTAAAATCCACTGGTCAAGGGATCGAAATCCCCCATCCCCAACGGGTCGAAAAGCGATGCGCATGCGGATCTTTTGAAGCATAGTAATGCGCTGTTTTTTTGCCTCAAAACAGGTTAAATTATTTCACCCCCCCCCCCCCAAAGAGGAGGTCAACTTTTAATTTCACCCCCCCCCCCCCTGGTTAAAATATTATCACTCCCTATGGCCTTCTTAAGCCTATTATATATAAAGCTACGTCTTTAGTTTAGACTTTAGTCATGTATGGGAGTGCTCATTTTTTAACAACAGGGGGGTGGATTTGAAGGGGGGTTGGGGGTAAAATATTTGGACCCTTTGACCGGGGGAGGGGGGGGGTACAAAATTTAGACCACGTTTGGGGGGGGGGGGGGGTGTCAAAAACCTGTTCAACCTGTTTTGAGGGAAAAAGCCAGCGCGTTACTATGCTACAAAGGGGCGCGAACATGCACGATTTTCGGCCTGCCGGGGAAGGGGGGGGGGGGAAATGTCGACCCCTCTTAGCCTGGGGGGGGGGGGAGGTTGAAATCACACCACCCCCCCCCCCCCCCCCGTTGTTAAAAAATGAGCACTCCCTTAAGAGTAGATACTAGTAAGTGTTTTTGGCAGGGGCGGATGCAGGGATCTGCGAAGGGGGGGGGGGGTTGATATCTATGCCTACAATTACAAAGGCTACATCCAAATATTAAAGGGGTGGGGCGCCCTCTGCTCCCCTTCCCCAACCCCGCCCACCGGGTTCGCATCTGTATAGTCTGTACGTGCCAGACCATTGACAACAGCGAGGCTAGACAGGGCCCCATCAGATCGGCCTGCGTCGACGAGTTCAGATTAGATGAGCTACATCTGTATGACATAGTATGGTCCATGTATGGAAGGGAGGCGTGTAAAAGGGTTTTCCCTGGTACTGTAGCCCTGTAGGCCCTGGTGTGTTTGAGCTGTCAAAGAATGATGGACGTGATCGGTTTGTTGTTGACCACCCGGGCCAGACTGCCAGAGCCGACAGTGTCACCCACGCCAACACTCTAAACTCACCTTTCCTGAAGCTCCATCTCCCATAACAACGATTTTCAGTTGCTTATCGGGGGTTTCTTCCTCCGAATCTGACATGCTGGTTTAATCGTATCCCTGGAATCGATTGTAAACACGGCAAACTCCTCTCTTGACCACTCGTCGGAGGCGAAAATATTTGTGTGTGTTTCTGTGTGACGTCACGTGGTTTCCGGTCGGTGCCGGAGAGCCTACAAACCAACCCACTCTACGTACATCAGTCGTGAGGGCCGCTTATGATCATGAGAATAAGTAACTATAAAAACGGTTAAAACCAAGATAACATCCTTCAAGATCTAATATAACTACAAAAACAACAACCCTAAGGATACTGCCCCTACGCCGTATAACTACTATAGCCAAAAAAGTTCGAAAAAATAATTTTTAAAAATAATTTATTTTTAATGATAGAAGCGGCCTTCTCAAAAAGTACGTAGACCGGGTAGGTTTCTACGAGTTCGGTCGGTGCCTGCTGGTGCTCGGCGTTTGCCGCGTTGTAGCGCGTCTGACCGGATAACAACCAAAATATTGCCGCCCTTTTTTGTCTCGACTTTTGACCAGCACAACTTTGCAAGGTCCCCGCCATACATTACTATTTAGGCCTAGGCTACTAGCAGTAACTAACCCCACCAGTAAGCCGATAGTAATCTCAACAACCCCCCCCTCTAAAACCTAATGAAACGATTTTGATTTTTTCCAGTTTTGACTTTTGGCCCCTCTACCAAGACACAGATAAAATAACTCCCCTTTCCCTTTTTTCTGTGACCAAGGGCATGTTTTTCATTATGACCCCCCCCCCCCTATATCCACCCCCACCCGCCAAGCTGGCAATGAAGTTTACCCCTTATGTGACTATAACCCGGGGGGGGGGGGGGCACTCGATTTTTTTTTGACAGGGGTGTCCGGCTGGACCCCAGGCAACTCTTGACCCTTGCTTAGGGAGATTTCCAAAATGAACCAGTTCATACGGAGATTTTGGCCAAAATGATTTTCTGCTTAGAGAGATTTGGGAGAAAATGAACCTTTGCTTAGGGAGATTTTGGTAAAAATGGACCTTTTAATTGGGGGTATTTTGAAAATGAGCGGAGATTTTGGTAAAAATGATGTTGATTCAGAGGAATTTTGGTCAAAATGACCCTTGCTTAGGGAAATTTTGCAAAAGTTGACCCTTGCTTAGGGAAATTTTGCAAAAGTTGACCCTTGCCAGGGAAATTCTTCTCAAAAGTGGACCCTTGCCTAGGGAAATTTTGTTGAAAAAGTACCCTTGCCAGCCGGACACTTGTATACTATATACTAAGTGCCCCCCCCCCCCCGGGACTATAATCACTATAGGGGAAGATGGGGGAATATGGGACACCTAAGGGTTTGCATGCAATTTCTGCCTTGCTGGTAACCATAAGCAAAATATTTTTTTACCTACTTTTTAAGGATTCCTCTTTTATATTTAACTGTGTCCAAGAAAAATTTCCTCAAACCCCCTAAGGTACAATGGTTGCAGTTAATAATTTCAAAGATTTTGTGACCCATATTACCCCAAGGTGGGGTAATATGGGTCAACATTGTGGGGTAAGATGGAACTGAATAGGAAACGTCAGTGAAAATGGCCAAATATCTTTCATGCATGGGTGGAATTCTTTGAATGAGAAGCCTTTGAGGTACCTTAACAAAATATATGATGATTTAAACTGTCCCAAGACATTAAAAAGACACATTGCTACCTCAATGAGTGCTATATGTACATTTCCTGTCGAGAGAATTTGTCAAAATATAAACGAATTAGCAAAACTTGACAAAAATGGAGTGTTTACATCGTTTCCATGGTAACCAGGATGCCATTATATACCCAAAACCCTATCTAGTAGATGGGGCTCCTATATAGCTTTAATTCAAGCTATTTTGCGACCATTTATGTTGAGATGCACCCTAGAAACAGCAAAAATTGTGAATTGTCCTTGATGTTCAAATTGACCTTGAAATTTCTTGTATTTTTCTGCCGCCATTTTGCAAAATGGCCGCCACACAAAGGATGACCACATGCAAATTTAAAACATGAAAAAAATCTCACAAAGAACTTAGTTTATTTAGATATCTTAAAAAAAAGTAGTGTCTGCAAAGACACTCTTTCATGTGGAAGGTTTAAATAAGGTTAATGGCTTAACATTTTTGTAAAAAATATATATACAAATTGCCATAGGGATTGCCTTTGACCCATATTTCCCCACCGAAAAATGAGGTTGGGGTAATACGGGACACCACACAAATAGTGGTGTCAATTCCTAGACACTTCACAGAAAATAACCAAACCATATTTAATTTTATAAGCTATCGTGTGTTTTATCCTTGACACCTGACACTGGAAAAAATATTACCAGTTTGCTCAAACTAAATGATGATGTGTCTAATTATGCTTTACTAACCAAGATGTCAGCCCTCAATATTCCAGGCATTCAATTTTATTTTCCGCATATAATTCAAATAATAATTCCTCCAATGACATAATGAATGCTGCAATATATATGATCTGTATAAAGCCTACCTTTTCATATAAAACCAAAACTGAGTTCTTAGTGTTACTTATCAGTAAAAAATATCAGTCTGAAATGAGAGCGTCCCTTATTACCCCATGACCCGTATTACCCCATCTTCCCCTACATGGGTAAAATTTGACATGTTCGACACGGCGACACGGCCCTTTATAGGTAGGTCGATACCATTGAAAAACGGACCACTGCACATACATCTTAGGAACTTTGGACTTACTAATTGTCGCTTATAGTGATGTGGCTTCAACTTTGATGACCTTTTAGCTTGGTTGTTCAAATAAAAGACAGTTGTGTAGCAATAATTAAGAGTGGCCTTTACATCATCAGTTACATAAACATCAAGATGTTTGGGTTTGTTATGGTCTCGCCTCGGATACCTTCTGGCATTTTCCTAATTAGGTACCTGACCTCCAACAACTTGGTCTTCGACAACTGGGACATTTTCCGGCCTAACATCAACCTGACCTTCAACAACTGGGTCAACCACATTTTCATGTTCAACATCAACAATAGGCTCCTGTACATTTTGACCGACAACAATGACTGGTTCAGGCATGTTGACATAGTAATCATCCTCATCATCATCTTCACACAACGGACCAGATATTTGATTGAATCATCAAATCTGTCTGTGAACTTCACATATCTCACTCGTTGTACACACAGACGCTCCGGGATATATACAAGGTATCCTGGACTGTTCTTGTCATAACCCACAAAAATACCTTTCTCACTGCGGTCATCCAGCTTCTTCTTCTCTTGCACATAAGCATAATACACAGTACCAAATATATGCATGCCGCTCAAGTTTGGTCTTTGACTGGTGAGTGCTTCGAATGGTGTCATCTTGAGTCTTTCATTGTAACATCTGTTTCTGGTGTATACACTACACATAACAGCATAAGTCCACATCTCCTTTGGCAACTCACTCTCAGAAATCAGACACCTTGTCATTTCAAACACTGTATCTCTCCACAGTGCCATTTTGGTGTGGAGAATATGGGGCAGTTTTCTCATGCTTAATCTGATTCCTAATCAATAGCTTTTCAAATTCCGCAGAGATAAATTCCCCACCATTATCGGAACGAACACACTTTACCTTCCCATAGGGAGATACATCTGCCAAGAATTTTTCTGTTACCTTTGTGGTATCTGACTTTTCTATCAAGAAATACACCATATTTACACCAGTATAATCATCAATAAATGACAGTGTATATTTGAAACCTTCCTTTGCTACAGGAGTTACAGGACCTGCAAGGTCACAATACATGACTTCTAGTGGGGCTGTGGCTCTCTTGTCTGCCTCCCTGTTCCTAGATTGTGTCATTTTACTCTTAATACAAGTTTCACAATTGAAATTTTCTTTTCCTTTATCTGTGATCTTCATCCCTTTTACCACAGATTCCAATTTCACAACATCTCGAATGTTACAGTGACCCAAAACTCTATGCCAATCTTCCACTGTGTGGGATTGAACTTTTGGAGTACTAGATTTTTCATTTTCAGATGATACTACATTGTTCAAGAAATACAACCGACCACGTTTTTCAATGTCAAATGAGATACCATTTGGGGCTACCAACTCAGCAGAACTCGCATTAAAACTTACTGAGGCCCCCTTTTCTGCTGCAGCTTGCACTGAAAAAATATTTTGTCTGTAGGATGGCACATACTGGGCATTTTCAAGCAATACATCTTGTTTAATAGAGTTTGCATCATTTAATGAAACACTTGCGGTTCCCCTTCCCAAAACAACACCGTTCGTCCGGCTACCATCGAAGTGTCTCTCAGGGTCAAAGTTTTTATCAAAGTTCACAAACAAGACAAAGCACATGGTTTGCTGGTGGACTGTGGTGCAACTACCGTAAATTCTCGCGTATAAGCCTAACTCGCGTATAAGCCGCACCCCTAACTTTGACAAATTATATAAGCCGCAGATGGGGTCTGAATATTGCGATTTTGGTACTGTAGTGTACTAATAAAAACTCTTGTATAAGCCGCACCCTATATAGGCATGTTTGGTATCAAAAGAAAGCTGAGTCTGACTCGCGTACAAGCCGCGGCTTCTACGCGAGAATTTACGGTATGCATATTATCAACGACAAGTCCAAGTTGCCTTTTTTTTCATTTTTCTTTTTTTGGAGGGGAGTAAAATGAGGCCCAGAATGAAACCATAGATGTGGATGCTCTGCCAGAGTAACCCCTCTCAAGAAACTCACACAGTGTTACTCACACAGAGGATCACACTTAATGGCCAGGTGGACACGGTTTTTTCAGTGATTTGCCAGATGGTGCACTAGAACAGGCTGTGACGTGGTGATTTGGCAAAATCTGGCCCTCACTTACATTGACATGCGGGTGCAATCGTCAACTACACGTACAATTGGCAACGAAATGAGACCTCGTTCAAAACCGGTTTCAATTGTTGTCTGCAAGCATCGACTATGGCAACAATTGCCATCGATTTGAGACCTCGTTTTTCATTTCTGGGCATGGTTTCGAACCAAATGGTGCATCATACCACGTGACACAGTGCATGTGTAGCCTGAGATGTCTGTGTGGGCCGAGACTGAGCGTGAACTAAATGGTGCAGCATACCACGTGACTCAGTGCCTGTGTAGCCGGAGATGTCTGTGTGGGCCGAGACTGAGCGCAAACCAAATGGTGCAGCATACCACGTGACACAGTGCCCGTGTAGCCTGAGATGTCTGTGTGGGCCGAGACTGAGCGCGAACCAAATGGTGCAGCATACCACCTGACTCAGTGCCTGTGTAGCCTGAGATGTCTGTGTGGGCCGAGACTGAGCACAAACCAAATGGTCGAGCATACCACCTGACTCAGTGCCGGTGTAGCCTGAGATGTCTGTGTGGGCCGAGACTGAGCACTAACCAAATGGCACAGCATACCACGTGACACAGTGCCCGTGTAGCCTGAGATGTCTGTGTGGGCCGAGACTGAGCGGGAACCAAATGGTGCAGCATACTACGTGACACAGTGTCTATGCACCCGGCAGCCTGTGTGTTATATGCAAATTACTGTGTGTTATATGCAAATTACTTTGATGTCCCCATTAACATATAACCAGGTGCTCTCCCCTTCCACTAGAGAGATGTGATGCTGCACCTCCCTGTCCCCAGTGCTCATATGCATGCCCCTTTCACACATGGTTCTGCATCGACTATGGCAACAATTGCCATCGATTTGAGACCTCGTTTTTCATTTCTGGGCATGGTCTCGAACCAAATGGTGCATCATACCACGTGACACAGTGCCTGTGTAGCCTGAGATGTCTGTGTGGGCCGAGACTGAGCGTGAACTAAATGGTGCAGCATACCACGTGACTCAGTGCCTGTGTAGCCGGAGATGTCTGTGTGGGCCGAGACTGAGCACAAACCAAATGGTGCAGCATACCACCTGACTCAGTGCCCGTGTAGCCTGATATGTCTGTGTGGGCCGAGACTGAGCGCAAACCAAATGGTGCAGCATACCACCTGACTCAGTGCCTGTGTAGCCTGAGATGTCTGTGTGGGTCGAGACTGAGCACAAACCAAATCTTGCAGCATACCACCTGACTCAGTGCCCGTGTAGCCTGATATGTCTGTGTGGGCCGAGACTGAGCGCAAACCAAATGGTGCAGCATACCACGTGACACAGTGCCCGTGTAGCCTGAGATGTCTGTGTGGGCCGAGACTGAGCGCGAACCAAATCTTGCAGCATACCACGTGACACAGTGCCTGTGTAGCCTGAGATGTCTGTGTGGGCCGAGACTGAGCACAAACCAAATGGTCGAGCATACCACCTGACTCAGTGCCGGTGTAGCCTGAGATGTCTGTGTGGGCCGAGACTGAGCACTAACCAAATGGCACAGCATACCACGTGACACAGTGCCCGTGTAGCCTGAGATGTCTGTGTGGGCCGAGACTGAGCGGGAACCAAATGGTGCAGCATACTACGTGACACAGTGTCTATGCACCCGGCAGCCTGTGTGTTATATGCAAATTACTGTGTGTTATATGCAAATTACTTTGATGTCCCCATTAACATATAACCAGGTGCTCTCCCCTTCCACTAGAGAGATGTGATGCTGCACCTCCCTGTCCCCAGTGCTCATATGCATGCCCCTTTCACACATGGTTCTGCATCGACTATGGCAACAATTGCCATCGATTTGAGACCTCGTTTTTCATTTCTGGGCATGGTTTCGAACCAAATGGTGCATCATACCACGTGACACAGTGCCTGTGTAGCCTGAGATGTCTGTGTGGGCCGAGACTGAGCGTGAACTAAATGGTGCAGCATACCACGTGACTCAGTGCCTGTGTAGCCGGAGATGTCTGTGTGGGCCGAGACTGAGCACAAACCAAATGGTGCAGCATACCACCTGACTCAGTGCCCGTGTAGCCTGATATGTCTGTGTGGGCCGAGACTGAGCGCAAACCAAATGGTGCAGCATACCACCTGACTCAGTGCCTGTGTAGCCTGAGATGTCTGTGTTGGCCGAGACTGAGCACAAACCAAATCTTGCAGCATACCACCTGACTCAGTGCCCGTGTAGCCTGATATGTCTGTGTGGGCCGAGACTGAGCGCAAACCAAATGGTGCAGCATACCACGTGACACAGTGCCCGTGTAGCCTGAGATGTCTGTGTGGGCCGAGACTGAGCGCGAACCAAATCTTGCAGCATACCACGTGACACAGTGCCTGTGTAGCCTGAGATGTCTGTGTGGGCCGAGACTGAGCACGAACCAAATGGTCGAGCATACCACCTGACTCAGTGCCGGTGTAGCCTGAGATGTCTGTGTGGGCCGAGACTGAGCACTAACCAAATGGCACAGCATACCACGTGACACAGTGCCCGTGTAGCCTGAGATGTCTGTGTGGGCCGAGACTGAGCGGGAACCAAATGGTGCAGCATACTACGTGACACAGTGTCTATGCACCCGGCAGCCTGTGTGTTATATGCAAATTACTGTGTGTTATATGCAAATTACTTTGATGTCCCCATTAACATATAACCAGGTGCTCTCCCCTTCCACTAGAGAGATGTGATGCTGCACCTCCCTGTCCCAGTGCTCATATGCATGCCCCTTTCACACATGGTTCTGTATTATATTTTGTCCTCCTCTCATGACTCTGCCTCGATAGCTCAGTTGGGAGAGCGTTAGACTGAAGATCTGAAGGTTCCCATTTCGATCCCGGGTCTGGGCAGACAATTTTTCTTCTGTCCATGTATTACGTTTTCAAATGTATGAACAAGAGAACACTTGTGTTTTTTCCCCAATGATAGCAAAGGCAATGATAACAGAAACAATGTTTACTGCATGTCCAGGGTGAAGGGTTGGTTTGCTCAGCAGAGAAACCTTTCTTCATAGGGTGTGTCATTTTCTGGTCCAAACATGGCCTTTAAGAGTAGGATTAGAAGGGTGACACTGTCTGGTGCATCTCCACCCGGCAGCAAAGTTATTGGAACTGGAGCAGCACTTGGTGTCTGGGCCGGTGGTTTGAACAGGTATAGGAGGGAGTATCTGACATAAGTGAAACGGGAAGGCGTGATCTAGCATATGGCCCCATACTAAGTGTGATCCTCTGTGTGAGTAACACTGTGTGAGTTTCTTGAGAGAGGTTACTCTGGCAGAGCATCCACATTTATGGTTTCATTCTGGGCCTCATTTTACTCCCCTCCAAAAAAAGAAAAATGAAAAAAAAAGCTTGTTTTCCACTTTTATTAAAAGACAGTGTTGTAATATGAGTAATGCCCTGACAGATTTAAACGTCTAAAAGACGTCTCTTCTTCCTCTTCTTGGTCAGGTGATCGCACTTCAGTTTTGCTGATCTGTCAGACTTTCGATCAAACAGCCTTGGTGATAGGACTCTTGCCTCGGGGGACCAGACCTCCATTAGTAGGTACATGTGATGTTTTGAAATGTTGTCCAACGAATAGCATGGCTGCAATGCTGCGTCTAACTGTTTGCGTACAATGCTGTCTTCTTTTACCCCTTTTCTATCGTAAAGTATGTATATGCCATTGTGAAGTTGGTCCTCTACTACAACGTTGCCAATCCCATGACGATCCATGATGGAAATGAATTTGTTCAGTGCGGTTGGTATATCACTTTCCTCTGTGCCGTGAAAAGAGAGTCTGCTGGTCTCTTCAAAAGGAAACATCTCCTCCTCAAAGGACACCCTGTGGCCTGTCACTTTCTCGATATTCTGCAGATGAAAAAATCCAAAGGGTAGTACTATGGTGTCAGGGGACAAGTTTCTCATGAATACACGCATGCAAGCTATTTCTTCTATCACATCGTAGAAGTCGTCTGTCGGGCACAGTTTTTCCATTTCTGTCAGCACCACGTCTAATGTGTCGCGCACAACACCTTTTGGGTCGCGCAATGATTTTTCTACAGCAAAAAGTAGGTAAAGACGTCCATTCATATAGTCATCCAGTAGGAAGTATGCCTTGTAATGCGTATGCAAAGCAGAAATGAATTTGGTCATTGGAGTCGGTATTTCTGGTTCTCCGGCTTTGTTTCTTGGCTCTCTTTTGGCTACCAGGTATCCAGTTTTCCTTAAAGGAGATTTACTGTATACACCACCTTCACCTTCCTAATTTTCTCCAGCATTTCCGTTATCTCACACTCGTTCCCCAACTGCCATCCTGTATGTGACGTCATCTTTGCTACTTACATGTTGACTCAACCCTCATCAGGTAAAAGGGCAGTCTGCTGAATCGAATTTTGGATTTTACATACTTTTACTCAAAAATTGACCCTCTGTTTGAGTTTCTCGAGAAAGGTTACTCTGGCAGAGCACCTGCATTTATGGTTTCTTTCTTTCAATCCCCTCCAAAATAAGCCATGAAAAGCTAACACATGAGTTCTCAATGTTTTTCGACTTTTATTAAACAATTTTACAGCAGTAATAAAACCGCGCTTAAACATGTCTCTTCTTCCTCTTCTTGGTCACTTGTCCGCACTGATCGCACTTCAGTTTTGCTGTTTCAGTGGATGTGTCAGAATCTCCACTTTTGAGCAAACAGGCTTGCGTAGTCCATAGTTGGCTAAGGAGAAGTAGAGGGTTGGTATTCTCCATCTCCTGGAGATGAGCAAATCCAGCAGATGACAGCACTCTTGCCTCAGGGGACCAGTATTTCACATTGCACGCATGCAGTCAGGGGAATAATATGTATTCGTTCCTCTGGTTCCTCTGGTTGCTTGCAATGCTGCCTCAAGCTCATTACGCAGAATGCTGGCTCCTACTACTGCTTTTCTATCGATGTATAAATATAGCTTACTGTGAACAGGGTCCTCTACTACGATGTAGCCAATGCCATGACGATCCATCATAGAAATGAATTTGGCTATTGCGGTTGGTATGTAATTCTCTCCATCTTCTGTGCCGACTACATACTTCAAAGTGAATTCCGTGGTGCATTGAAAAGGAAAGCTGTCCTCCTCAAATGACATCCTGTGCCCTGTCACTTTCTCAATATTCTGCAGATGAAAATATCCAGCGGGTAGAACTATGGTGTCGCGGGACAAGTTTCTCATGAATACACGCATGCAAGCACTCTCTTTTATCACAGCGTAGAAGTTGTCCCACGGGTACAGTTTTTCCATTTCTGTCAGCACCACGTCTAATGTTTCGCGGGTAACGCCTTTTGGGTCGAGCATTGATTTTTTTACAGGTGCGTAGCTAAAAAGTAGGTAAAGACGTCCATTCACATAGTCATCCAGTAGAAAGTACCTAACGAAATGAGTATGCAGAGCGGAAATAAATTTGATCATTGGAGTCGGTATATCTGGTTCTCCGGCTTCCTTTCTTGGCTCTTTTTTGGCTACCAGATATCCCGTTTTCCTGAAAGGAAAATCGCTGTACAAATTCTGGCCCACTCTGTAGCCTGTCACTTTCTTGATTTTCTGTAGCATTTCCAATGTCTCGTACTCCTTCCCTAAGTCCCATCCTGGAAGTGTCGTCATCTTTGCCGTTTACATGTTGACTCGACCCTCATCAGGTAAAAACACAGTCTGCTGAATCGAATTTTGGCTTTCACATTTACATCTGTTTTTTTTTCTGGGCCTCATTTCACTCCCCTTCAAGAAAAGCTAACACATGAGTTCTCAATGTTTTTCGACTTTTATTAAACAAAACTGTGCTTTCCCTTAAACATGTCTCTTCTTCCTCTTCTTGGTCACTGGTCCGCACTTCAGATTTGCTGTTTCAGTGGACGTGTCAGAATCTGCACTTTTGAGCAAACAGGCTTGCATAGTCCAAAGTTGGCTAAGAAGAAGTAGAGGGTCGGGATTCTCCATGTCCTGGAGATGAGCAAATCCAGCAGGTGACAGCACTCTTGCCTCAGGGGACCAGTATTTCACTCTTAACCCTTTCCCTGCCGTTTCAATATTGAAAAATTGTTCCCAACCACCGGAGAATTGCAGATTATTATGTCCTACTAAAACCGGCACTACACTACAGATAGTGCCCTGGTACTGCATATATGCAGTATCGGTTTTTGAGTACTAAAATACAGTACTGCATATATGCAGTATCGGTTTTACAGTGGTACTGCATATATGCAGTATCGGCAGGGAAAGGGTTAAGCGCATGCAATCAATCTTATCAATAAAAACAAAGTGTCCTCCTTTGTTGTTAGAGTATACCTGGTATGCTGCATCAAACTCTTTGAGTACAATGCTGTTTTCTTCTACTGCTCTTGCATCGAAAAATAGGTATATGTAACTCTGAACATGGTCGTCTACTACAACATAGCCGATACCATGACGATCCATGATGGAAATGAATCTGGCTATTGCGGTTTGTATGTAATTCTCTCCATCTTCGACTACATATGTGTAACAGAATATCTCGGTGTATTGAAAAGGAGACAATTCAAACAAGACCCTGTGCCCTGTCACCTTCTCGACATTCTGCAGATGAAAAAATCCAGCGGGTAGAACTATGGTGCAGCGAGACAGGTTTCTCATGAATACACGCATGCAAGCTATCTCTTCTATCACAGCATAGAACTTGTCCATCGGGTACAGTTTTTCCATTTCTGTCAGCACCACGTCTAATGCTTTTCGCAGAACACCTTTTCGGTCATAGTATGCGTCATTGAACAGCTGTTGAAAGATTGGTATTTGAACAGTAGGTAAAAACGTCCATTCATATAGTCGTCCAGTACAAAGTACTCCACGTACTGCCTGTGCAAAGCGAAAATGAACTGTGTCATTGGAGTCGGTATATCTGGTTGGTCGGCTTCGTTCCTTGGCACTTTTTTGGCTACAAGGTATCCAGTTTTCAAGAAAGGAAATTGGCTGTTAGAATTATGGTTGCAGTCAGTCATATCCTCGATTCTCTGCAGCATTACCATTGTCTCCAAGTCCCAGTTTGCATCCATCTCTGTCTGTTTCTATGTTGACCCAACCCTCATCAGGTAAAAATGTGGTCTGCTGAATCGAATTTTGGCTTCTGATGCTTTAGTGACACTCACATTTCTTAAGGGCACACTTCTTTTTTTGAATTCTTCTTCCATCTGTGGTTCTATTTCTCAACATGG
Organism: Harmothoe impar; assembly: GCA_947462335.1. NCBI lineage: Eukaryota > Metazoa > Annelida > Polychaeta > Phyllodocida > Polynoidae > Harmothoe > Harmothoe impar. The sequence continues at coordinate 61,732,251 of OX381707.1, read as the reverse complement.
TAATTTCTATTCATGGTTTTCACACAAAGGAACAACAAGGGTTCATTTTTTTGGGGGATGCTTTTATTTCAATCATGCATCGAATTCAATTCCTGCGTTTGTATGGCGACCTTTGCAAACTGTGACTGTCGTCTATCACCCATGAATGCAATAGAATTGGCATGGTGTTCCCTGAACAACCTCTCTGCATCTTGCTCTGTGATTGATATTTTCATTCGGTGGCAGAACTCAGGATCGAACAGCCTAGGTAACCTACAGTATAAGGCCACCAACTTGTCTCTGCAGTCGATGTTCAAGTCCATTGCAAATTCGTTCAACAAGCCTAGGTTGAACCTTTTTTTTACCGTGGGGAACACCGTGCTCCATTCCTCCACATTGGTTCCTTTTGCTCCACGAGTCCTTCAGCTGCTGAAGGGAATCTTCCTCGGCGACTCTTACAAGCAAGGGGGCACCAAACACTGTTTTCAGTCGAATGAAGGTGCAATCCCATTCCAGTACTAAGAAAACCATTTCCTGGGCATATCTTCTGGCAGGATAAACACTGTATCGTGGTTCTGTTAACAACTCCTCCACCGTTCGAACGTCACACTCGAGACAGACAAGCCAGTGTCTCGCACGAGTGTGAGGTGCTACACAAATGTCAGAGAGAAATGGTCGAAGGGTGTCAAGTCCAGGAAATGCCATTTTGCTGTACCATATTTCTGATCACTGAAGTACCCCCGAGTAAGAGTTGCAAAATACGATTCCAGTTTCCCCAGTTTCAATTCTTACTCATGTGGTCCGAATAGGCAACTGTGTTTCTTCATGGCAGTCTGTAACTGTCGGCGATCATGCACAGGAATTAAGAGAGTGCTTCGGTCTGCATCTGTGATTTTCACTAGACTTCTATTTAAAATACGTAGGTGATATGATTTAATCAATCTCCAGTTCCATGGCAAATTGATTCAACAAGTACTGGAAGTCTTTTCTCCATTCCTCCACTTTGGTTCCTTTCCCTCCCACAAGGAAATTCCTCAGTTGATGAACTTTGCAACCTTTCTAAGCAAGGGGGTATAGAACACTGTTTCCAGTCGAGAGTCACATTCGAGTATATTGTCTGTGCACTTGAGATTTTGGCAATACTGTGAGATCCTACAGTGGTCTCAGAAAGAGAGTCCAGGAAATGGCATTCTTCACACAAAATGAAATTATCAATGAACTACCCCTGAGTATGAGTTTCCCACAAAGAAAACAACTGTTTCAAGTTTTATTCTTCGCTTTTATTCATATGGTCCGAATAGACAATAACATTTTCAACCACCTTCACGGCAGTCTTTGCATACTGTAACAGTCGGCTATCATTCCTGAACGCACAGGAATTACGAAAGTGGTACTTGAACAATCTGTCTGCATCTTGCGGTGTGATTGATACATTCAGTGCAAGGCAGAGTCGTGTGTCAAACAGCCTATGTTGGTGATAGAATAAGGCCACTAAAGTGGCTCTGCAGTCAATTTTCAATTCCACTGCAAATTGGTTCAACAAGTGCTGGGAAAACTTGACATTTTCTCTGGAGAAGACCGTGCGCCATTCCTCCACTTGGGTTCCTTTTGCTCCCCGAAGAAAGTCCTTCAGCTGCTGAGACCCATGTTTCTCGATGACTTTTCCAAGCAAGGGGGCACCAAATATTGTTTCCAGTTGAGCGAACGTGCAATTCCATTCCAGTACAACAAAAACCCTTGCCTGATCATATGTTTTGACAGGATAAATATTATATTGTGTTCTGCTAACAACTGCTCCACCTTTTGCACATCACAGTCGAGACAGAGAAGCCAATTATCTGCAATGGTGTCAGGCCCTACAGTGATGTCAGAGAGAAACCTTTGAAGAGTGTGAAGCGCAGGAAGTGCCATTGTTCTGTATCATGGAAAATGAAATTTTCACTGAAGTACCCTGAAGTAAGGGTTTCAAAATACAATTTTAGTTTGCATGAAAGTCCTTTTTTTTTAAAATCTGATGAACAACAGACATGTCAAGCTCCTATCCATGTCACACCAGGTAGATGTCAGATGCTGTCGTCAAACTTGATTTTAATGACTGTATTATATATACTCAACTTAGCTTTGACGACTGTATACTGGTATTTTATATATATGTGATATATACGATATATTTCATATGTGATATATAGTCAACTTAGCATTGATGACTGTATACTGGTATTTTATATATATATAATATATATGATATATATGATATATATGATATATATGATATATATATGTATGATATATATATATCATATATATATTATATATATATGATATATATATTAATATAATATATATATAATATATATAAGATATATATCATATATATATATCATATATATATATATTATATATATATTATATTAATATATATATAATATATTTATAATATATATAAATATAATATATTATCATATATATAATATATATAATATATTATAATATATATATGACATACATTATATATATATATAAAATACCGTTATACAGTCATCAATGCTTAGTTGAGTATATAAATCATATATAATATATATATGATATATATTATATATATATAAAATACCATTATACAGTCATCAATGCTAAGTTGAGTATATGTCGTATATCATATATATATATATATATATATATATATATATATATATATATATATATATATATAAAATACCAGTATACAGTCATCACTGCTATGTTGAGTATATATTATATATAACATATGACATCAAACAGTCAATAAAATCAAGTTGGACAGTACTACATGATGCCTGCAGGTATATCTTGCATTATACACCCTGTTCATGCAGGAAGTATGAAAACAGACAACAAAGAATACATATATGAATACTTATCTTTATTCTCCTTCATAATTACAGTGTTTGAAAAAAAGATGATAAAATACACAGTTCTCCAATGAATTGAATAGTCAAGGTGTCTCTTCCTCTATTTTTACTTGTTTTCGTGCAGGAGAAACACCACCCTTAGAACGTCTCCTACCTTTCCTATTGCTCTTCAGCAAAGCACCTTTTCTACCCACATAATAGATGTGAAGCGCACATACTAAGGCATCAATTTTTTTTTCACGCGGATAACCCATGATCCTTCCAGCGCACTGGATCATCTCGCTTCCGGATATCGAAGTCTCTATTTTCATTTCTACCACTCTGGTATGCAGCTTTGGGTAAGCAGTCTTTGTAAATTCTTCATTTGTTGTTATGATACCGGGTGGAAATCGCTGCTGTTCACGCATCATGTGTTTCCTGTTAATGGATACTTCTACACCTCCATCAAGATGTGTAGCCATGTGCTCTAACTCTTGAAGTCCTGCAGGAATTACATCATCAAAGAGGACAGCCCGTTGACTCACAGCATTTTCAAGCCAGAAGCTGTCAGTGTTCTTGTTTGGGTCAATCGTTGGAGCATTGAAGGGACTGAGAAGAACAGTGGCAAGAATAGTCTTCCAACTTCTATATGCTCCCGACATCAGTAAGTGTTGCTTGCAGTATTCTCCAGTTACCATGTTCATGTAATGATCCCAGAAATGCATATCATCTTGATTGGTACGCAACTCCTCAGGACCCACACGGTCCTCCAAGAATTGAATGAAATCCTGTTGATGCTTTTGTGGATCACCCAACTGAGTTGTGTCAAATTGATCACAGAGCTGTTGCAGTACATCCAGATTTGTTGTAGTCATGTAGTCCACATAATCAACATTGCACTTCTTTGTCTGTATAGCGGTCTTTGCAAAGCAAAACAGTTTGCTATCATTCCTGAAGGCATCAGAGTTACTAGAGTGTTCCCTGATCAACTCCTGTGCATCTTCCTCTGTGATTGAAACTTTCAATCGACGGCATAATTCTATGTTTAACAGCCTAGGCAACCGATAGTAAAGGGCCACCAAGGTCTCTCTGGAGTTTATGTTCAATTGCTCTGCAAACTTATTCAATAAGTCTTGACAAAACTTAGTACTGTCTGTGTTGAAAGATATGCCCCATTCTTCCAATTTTGTCCCCATGGCTCCCTTAAGGAAATCCTGCAATCTGCCAAATGATGGCTGTCTTATGACTTTTCCAAGCAATCCCACTCCTTCACCGAATAATCTTTGCAATCGTGTGAACTTGCAGTCAAGTTTCATTGCAACAAACACAATAGTCTCTGCATATCTTTTGGTAGAATAAATAGAATATCATGTCCCTACTTCTTTTCCTTCGACAGTATGAAATTCAGGCAGAGTCACCAACAGGTCCTCCACCGTTTTTACATCAGTCTCAAGAGAGAGCAGCCAATTTCTACCATGGGTATTAGACACAACATCAGTCTTAGCCAGAAAGCGTTTAAGGATGTGGATTCCAGGAAATAGGTTTGCCATTATTGTGTATTCCAGAAAGAAAGTGATGTATCACCCTCTGAAGTAACATTGAGCAGGAGCTCCAAAATACAATTTTAGTTTGAGTGAAATGGTTTCACCTTTCCCTAAGAAGAACAAGAGCTGTTTTGTTTCGAGTTTTATTCATTAGCTGTTCTCTACACAGTCAATAACGCACTGTTTTACCTCTATGGCGGTCTTTGCAAGGCAAAACCGTCTGCTGTGATCCTGGAATGCCCGAGAATTAAGAAAATGGTCATTGAACAACCTATCTGCATCTTGCTCTGTGACATTCATTTGGCTGCAGATTCTGGTGGGGTTAAACAACAGGGATAACTCACTGTACAAATTCACCAAATCACAGATGGAATCTATCCTCAATTCTATTGCAAATTTGTTCAACAGGAATTGAGAAAACTTGGTCTCTTTGGTGGAGAACACCGTGCTCCATTCCTCAACATTGGTTCCTTTTGCTCCCCGAAGAAAGTCCTTCAGATTTGGAAACAAAGTTCCTTGACGACTATTCCAAGCAAGGGAGCACCAAATACTGTTTCCAGTTGAGCAAATGTGCAATCCCATTGAAGTAGAACAAAAACTAAATTCCTAGCATATCTTTTTGCAAGATATACATGATGTTGTGTTACTGGTTCAGTGGCTAACAACTCCTCCACCACCTGCACATCAGACTCAATGCAGAGGAGCCAATATATTGCACGAGTGTGAGGTCCTACACAAATGTCAGAGAGAAAGGGTCGAAGGGTGTCAAGTCCAGGAAATGCCATTTTGCAAACACGTTCAATAGTTCTTGGGATAATTCCACCTCTTCTACAGAGAAAAATGTACTCCATTCACCTATGCTGGTTCCTTTGGCTCCAACAAGGAAGTCCTTTAGTGCATGGAAACAATGATCCTTTATCAGTCTTCCGAGCAAGCCTTCACTGAAAGCCATTTCCAGTTGAGAAAACGTGCACTCCCATTGCAGTAGGACATAAACCATTGTCTGTGCATACCTTCTCGCCGAATAGACATAATATTCCATTTCTGCCTCATTTCCTCCTATCACCTGATGTGCAGACAGATTCCTGTTTAAGTGAAATCTTTTTCGGACTATCTGTAAACTGTCAGGTATGATCCGCGAATTACGAAAGTGTTTCCTAAACAATCTTCCTCTGTGATGGATACTTTCAGTTGGTCGCAGACTGAAGTGTCAAACAGCTTGAAGTATCTCTCTAGAGCAGAGGCAAATCCTTATATAATATCATCAGCATGGAGTTCTAGTGCAAATTGGTTCAACAGGAAAACTTGTCTTGGGAGAACACTGTGTTCCATTCCTCTACTTTGGTGCCTTTGCTTGCCAGGAGGAAATCCCTCTTGAAGGATCGCTCCTTCCCAGCAAGCCATATCTTCAGACAGATACATCAAACACAGGCAGTGTCACCAAGGTGTTTTCCACTGTTTTCATATCAGACTCGAGACATATGAGCTAGTTTCTACCTTGAGTATCAGCTTTAACTCCTGGGAATATGTTCTCTTTTCGAAAGCTACAAGATTCAATTCCCATGTTCATTCAAGACAACAAATTATTGTGTTTCCTCAAGTTTTATTTCAGACAATAATGGGTAAGGATCACTTATCATTAGAGCCCTCGTCATAAAAAATGTCATCCAGAGGGTGTGATCTTTCTGTTAACAAAAGCGTCAGAACCAGAAAAAGTAACAGTGAGAACATGCAGTGCAACACCAGTTGGTCTATCTTCATTTCCGGCGATCGATTCAACAAATCATGCAGACGTTTTGGGGAGAACAGCAATCTCAATGCTTCTACTTGCAGGAGGAAGTCATTCAGCTCATTGAAGCGTTCTTCCCTCACAATTTTTGCCGGCACGCCATCACTGAATACTCTTTCCAATTCAGCGAATGTGCAATCCCATCGGAGTAGAACAAAGGTATTTCTTCTTGCAGAATAGACATGGGGATCAGATGTAGGCAGATGCACTAGCATGTCCTCCGCTGATTTCTTATCACACTTAAGACAAAGTAGCCAGCTTGTACCATGGGTATCAGATGTGACAGCAGTCTTGGCAAGGAAGCGTTCAACGGCATGAGGAAACATTTTCTTCTGAACAAAAATAATGTTAGTCCCCTAAATCCACTGAGCAAGAGCTTCAAAATCCAATTTCAATTCTCAATGAACAATCAGTCGTTATTTATTCTGACAAAAAGCTGTACTTGTTTATCCAACCAACAGTTATGGAGATCAATACGAAAACAACCATGAATCTTTCTCCCATTTTCCTGCTATGTGGTATTTGTTCAGTCATAACCCTTCTTACAAGTTTGATTCCTTCTGACTCTAATTCAGCTCTTCTCTCTTTGATATCATCCATGCAGGCAGTCAGAAACCTCTTTTCCCCCATCATCACCATCAACCACTTCAATTGTCTCTGAATCAGAAGAAGAATCATTCCTTGATCGAGAGTGCATCATACTGTTTTGAGTTTTTTGTTCCTCCCTCAAGAAAATTAACCAACTCCTCAGTTGCACACTGTTAGAAAATGAGTACTGGGATGGTGAAGAATGAGCATTTCATGGAAACTTCCATTTAAGTTGGAACCAGTCAAACAGTTTTCACACAGAAATTCCCATCCAGATCTTACATGTGGGAACAATGAGCAAACACATTTTTTATTTCTGTTCTTTTATTTCCTTCTGGTCTCATCTAGAATATTGTTCATGCCCCAAAGGGCCACATATCTCCACCACCACCTCTTATGATCTCCGAATTCCGTAGCATTCCAAGCAGCAAGGCACGAAACTGATTTCTGGTTTCAACCCTCCTGTAATAGAACTGCTCTGGAATGTAATCTGCCACTGCATGGGTCCATTCAAGATATTCAGCAGATTTCTTGAGAAGGGTATCGTGCACCAAAGCATCACGAGTCAGAACGAAATGCACAAATCCTAATCCGTCTTCTCGCTTGTTGCTCGTGAAATGAAACAAGAAATGCTCGATAAATCCTAAGTAGTCCACGAACTGACACAGTGCTTTTAACATGAGGTTCAATTTTTCTGGTAGGAGAGCAGAGTTTGTCTGTCCTTTTTTCAGGCAGCAACAATGAAAAAATCAACATGATTATAGATGACTTTGTCTTGCTGGATGACTCGGCTGATGCAATGGCTCGTGTGGCATGCGTGAAAAGAAAAAGGTTTGGGTTTGCAGACACAATACACTATTCGATTCCAGTTGGAATTTTCGACATTGCGCGTACGAAACGATGAACTGATATCAGACGCATGTTCTGTTGCCAGCCGTTCCCTTTCTGCAACAGGATCTGCCAGTCTTTCGGATTCTAGCCGTCTGAGAATCTTGTTAAACTGGTTGAGTAAAAGATAAGCATAGACTTTCTCAGCCAAGGCTTTCTCGGTCTCAAAAGAGTCTTCTGATGACTTTGAAGCTTATGGTTACTCCCTTTTTCTTCATCATAGTTTTTCTCTCGTCTGTGGGAATGCCCCAGAAACAATTTGCAGTAACTTCCTGGTACTCCAGCTGAGTTCTTCTATACTCCATGTCATCCATACAACGACTTTGTACCAGTAACCTTTTGTACTGTTTCACAACTTCTCTGTTTCTTTTCTTTGGTCTTATCCTATCTCTAGTAGAAGACTTCTGTACAATGAGGTTTCCTTCTGAGTCAAAGTCATCTTCTTCTAGATCACTGTCAAACTGCACTGAACCTTCAGCCAGAATGGGATAATTGATGTCAAACTCTAGGTAGAATCTATTTGCTTTGAACCTTCGCACCCTGATTCCATCTACCTCTGGCTGTTTGGTCTGTTCCATTCTCACAGGTAACTCCTTGTGATAACTCACAACCAACCCATATAGGATACATTCATACAAAATACAATTCCTACAGTTTTGCTCTTCATTGCCCACCATGATCATTCCAAAGAGCAATACAATTTCCAGTAATCATACTCTCAGCCAGACCCATATGCATGCTTCCTATCTTCATCAATTTTTCCTGAGGAAGTCACATGACACACCTAATTTGCATATAAAGATTATTTGACTACAACCCTGCCTCTGAGGTAGATTATTAACATGCAAATTAGTCAGGTGACTTATTTGCATATATGGGTCACATGACATCATGCAGGTATAAATATAGCCCCTTTCATGAGAGACAGCATTACACTTCAGTGACCATGGATGAAGACAGAGACGGGGAATTGCTTCTCATACTGCAGGATGAACTAGAGTACAGCACTCCTGTTTTCAGTGAAGAGGATACATATTTTCCATACAAAGATACTCGAATCTTGACCTTCAACAAGACAAGTCAAACGGATACTTATAACTGGATAGAACAGGGAACTGATCCTCTGTCAGTCTGTCTGAAGGAGCTGATAAAACTTCTGGAATGGTCAAACGTTACTTACTTTGTCATTGAACATCTTAATGGAGAGAACCTCGTCCAAATAGTGTTGCATTCTGGGAAAGTGATCCTGACGGACAGCGGCTTTAAACCGGTCTCAGAAACAGAAGAATACAATCACGTCATGGAGAGAATAGAAGGTTGCACTTTCATCGAGAACAGGACCCAGTTCCGATCATTTTTGCAGGGCTTGCTCTCAAATGTCAGCATGGTGTATGCAGGAATTGATTTCATGTGGCCATTTCATGGTTGGACACAGTAACTGATAAACAAAAGGCCCTCTTAAGGGCCCCATACAATCCAAAAGGTTTTTTGATCTCATCTAGAATTCATATTGGGATTGGGTCATTGTTTTGGGGTAAATTCTTTTTTTTTGGGAGGAAATGGGTGTCACATTCATTCAGCTAAAGACACAAATTTGATCACAGGGATCTGACCAAAATAGGTGAATCAATGTCATTTGGTTCCTTTTGATTTGTCACATAACTTGCTCAAGTTTGGCCTTTCCCTTCCTGATTTTACCCTTTGTTCCCACTGTTGCATCTTGCTTATATATATGCTAATGAAGTCACACCATTGTCCCTTATTTGCATATAAAGATGACTTAAAAACAAGACTGAGCCTATGGTGGCCTAACAGTTGCCAAGATGTCATTCTACCTCCACCCATTGACTTCAGGGACCCACCTCCCTTTCCACCCAAGAGGCTGGTTCATCAACCACCACCACCTTTACCACCATCTGGAGACCTTGGCATACCGGTGCAGATGGTCCTTCCTCTGAAGAAAAACTAACAGCTGACAGATAGGCCCTTTTCAGGGCCCCCATATTATCCGAAAAGTTTTTAGATGAACCATGAGTAATAGAACTATACAGTTATCATCATTTATGATGCACTGCACAGTACTATAGTAATACAGTAATTGCATAGTGGCAAGTTTGACATAGGAAAAATGCTAAAGAATTTTCAAATGACAGTATCTGTGTAGAGGTATTGACTTTGGTTTGTTATCGGCCTGTGGAATCCTAGATGGATCCGGCCTACAAAAATTAGTAGTTGTTCTCTGTGTTAGTACAACGACCTAACTATGTTAGTATGATCAGCTCCTCCTCCGTGTATGTCCTATATATCAATTGTATTACCATAAATAAGGTGTTGCTACATGCTATAAGTATATAAGTCATGATAAAGAATGATGTAATATAAGTACTTATATATATATATAGATAAGTATCATTTAGTGTGTGAAGTAAATATATCGTGAGAGGTAAAATATGGTATAAATGGACGGTTATATGTAGTACGGCTAAGCATTACGGCACTAAACTGTAGCATGTGTGTATAGTGGGGCCATCTTACAATTTACGTGGAAACAGTATCAGGTGAAAGCCAAAAAATAGGCCCTTTTCAGGGCTCCCATACCATCTGTTTTTAGACATGTTTATTCTCAACAACAAAGAGACATTTTGGGTTTCGTGTGATTCATCGGATGAGTGTTTATCCTTGAGTAAAACTCTTAATGGATGGGCTTCTTTCCCTGTGCGAGCGGGGGTCGGGCACCACTCTATTTGCAAGGTTCATATTTGCCGAACGATGTACGAATAATATGAATAAATAGAACAAACTCAAATAGATTGTGTTGCTTGACTTTTACTTCAGTGCCTCGCTTCCAACTGTGATGGCCAGTCTTTACCCCTTAGTATAAAAATGCACCTGTTTGTCTCCTTGGCAGCTGCCCACAGTGATGACCAGCCTTGTCACCTCCTTTATCCCTACCACTAAATGACAAACGATGTGCCAATAGTGTGAATAAATACCTCAAACTCACAAGGGTTGTGTTGCTTGACTTTTATTTTGGTGTGCCGCTTCCAACGGTGATGGCCAGCCTCTGCTCCTTACTATAAACATGCACCTGTTTGTCTAGTTGGCAGCCCCATCCTCGCTGCCAACAGTGATGACCATCCTTGTGCTTTGTCACCTCCTTTACCCCTACCTACACTAAGAGCTAAATGCCTACCTACACTAAGAGCTAAATGCACCTGTTTTTCTAGTTGGCAGCCCCATCCTCGCTGCCAACAGTGATGACCAGTCTTGTGCTTTGTCACCTCCTTTACCCCTACCTACACTAAGAGCTAAATGCCTGCCTACACTAAGAGCTAAATGCACCTGTTTTTTTTAGTTGGCAGCCCCATCCTCGCTGCCAACAGTGATGACCATCCTTGTGCTTTGTCACCTCCTTTACCCCTACCTACACTAAGAGCTAAATGCACCTGTTTTTCTAGTTGGCAGCCCCATCCTCGCTGCCAACAGTGATGACCAGCCTTGTGCTTAGTCACCTCCTTTACCCCTACCTACACTAAGAGCTAAATGCCTGCCTACACTAAAAGCTAAATGCACCTGTTTTTCTAGTTGGCAGCCCCATCCTCACTGCCAACAGTGATGACCATCCTTGTGCTTTGTCACCTCCTTTACCCCTACCTACACTAAGAGCTAAATGCCTACCTACACTAAGAGCTAAATGCCTACCTACACTAAGAGCTAAATGCCTACCTACACTAAAAGCTAAATGCACCTGTTTTTCTAGTTGGCAGCCCCATCCTCGCCGCCAACAGTGATGACCAGCCTTGTGCTTTGTCACCTCCTTTACCCCTACCTACACTAAGAGCTAGATGCCTACCTACACTAAGAGCTAAATGCCTACCTACACTAAGAGCTAAATGCCTACCTACACTAAGAGCTAAGTGCCTACCTACACTAAGAGGTAAATGCACCTGTTTGTCATTACACTGAGAGGCTGAGTGTGTACCTATCTGTTTGTGTGTTTGTGTGGGCAAAGGCCTGCTATGTTGTGTCCTGCGTACACACCGGACAGCTGAAAGGGAAAGTGTTGATTAGACATGTTAGATAAAGTGCATCCTGTACTGGATACAAGAGAGAGAAAAAAATGCAAAAAAAATTCCAGTGGCCCCACCCTCGCCACTGGCCGTCGCAACCAACCAAGCGCAGAGGCCTGCTATATTGCGTCCTGCGTACCGGACCAGCCAACGCATTTCTACCCCTGGCCAACGCAGATGGAGCCGACAATGGATTGTGCCGGTTGCCAAGGGACAGCAGTTGTACTTCTCATTCCATATCACAGCAAGAAGACAGTCCACCGAATCCTCAAAGCCACATATCCAATTTTGGTTTCACTCGTTCTGTTCCAGTTTCCATGCACCGACTAATGGAATTTTGATCAACATAAAATAGCCAAAGCAAATAAGAATCGATGCTACTACCACTGGCTACAGATGCGGGATTTCTCATTCCACGTCACAGCAAGAATCCCAGCAACCATCCTCCATGGCGCATCGAATACCCTAGCATGCCCGAGGCACCGGAGATATTGCACCGACTCTTCGAACGTGTACATGTCCGCTTACCAGGCGGCCACGAGTATATCTCAGAGTCAGAATATTCCATCTTGGTGCTACATACCGTCACCTCAGTGGAGAAAGGTTGTAACTGAAAATGTTTTCAACTCAGTGGAGAAAGGTTGTAACTGCTTTGCCTTGATAATGTGACCACACATAGCATTTAATATGATTATTGTAATATGACATTTTGCTAGATATGATATAGGGGTATGAAACCACTTTGTAAATGAAGTTGAAATCCCATGCCTCCAATATTTCATTATTGAGAGCATTCCAAAAATGCCTTTGTTTTTGAAAATGGAAATATCTCAAAAAATGAGATTTTGACTTACGACCTTTCTCCACTGAGGTGACGATACAATATACATCAGTATAGTTTGAGTGTATGCAGGTCTGATCATGGCAGAGTGCTTGTCCACTCTAGATCCTCTCGGCTGCTCAAGAAACAAACAACGACAAAAGGCAACCCTTTGTGGGGGTTCAAACAAGGCTTTGAAAAAGGAAAAGAAAAAAGAAACGAGTGCGTACCGGGCCAGGCTACTTTCATCTGCCAGCAGGTCAAGACGTTCACAGTTCCCTGATCCATGGGTCTAATGTCCACAGGCAACGGGCTACAGTCCATAACGGAGTTCCCTAACCCATGGACCTAGTGTATACGGACAACGGGCTACAGTGCGAACGCTCGAGTCTACCTTGGGATGTTTTGCCAAATTTAGACAAAAAGGGCCGAAAGTGATGTCAAAAAAAAATTCCAGTGGCCCCACCCTCGCCACTGGCCGTCGCAACCAACCAAGCGCAGAGGCCTGCTATGTTGCGTCCTGCGTACACACCGGACAGCTGAAAGGCAAAGTGTGGATTAGACATGCAATGAAACAAAGTGCACAGGTAAACAATGGGTTAGTAGCACACACACATTCACACAATGGTTCTGACATAGGAGGCCAATCTAATGTCAGACCCATATGGAATGCAAACCTCAGTCAGTGTGCCAAGTTACAAACAAGATGCTCTGTGCCCCGGGAAAACACAGAGCAACTTCAACAAGCAACTCAGTTCTGTCCCGGGAAAACAGAACCAAGTCCAAGTCGATTAAGTTTGGAACTTGTCACAACTGTCTGAAGCTTGACATTCGACTGGAGAGTCTCTTGACCCCCCTGAAGTACCCTCGGTGGTGAGCTGCAAAATCCAATTTTGGTTTGAGCAAATCAGCTTCAAAATTCAATTCCTACTTGCATCAAAAGCTGGTTCTCATGGGTTTCAATGGTAAAATCAAATTTTAGTTTGAGCACATCAGTTTCAAAATCCAATTCCTACTTGCTGGTTCACAGGGGTTTTTAGTGGACTGTGAGTTGTTGAATCAGGAAGAATGTCATTGTTTCATGTAATTTGGTCAAACTTCAGATACAAGTAGTAAGATCGAATCAGGAGATTCCCTGTTTTACCTTAACTTCATTGTAAGAACCCTTGGGAGCTCTTGCATGTGTAGATCAGTTGTTGAAGAACCAAATTAACCTATTTGAGTCAACCCTCCTCTACAAAGTGGGAACTCTTGTTTCAATAGGAACTTGCTTTTATTCGAGTTGAACCAAATGTCTCCATATTTAGAGTAAACTTCAGAAAGTTGTTATATCAGGTCATAACTCTGGTTCCGATGGGAACTCATGTTTGATTCAAGTTGAACCAAATGAGACCAAACTTCAGCAAGTAGAAGACTCTCCTCTACAAACTGGGAACTCTACTGGTTCCAATGGGAACTTGCTTTGATGAAGGGTTGTTATATCAGGATATAAGTCTGGTTGTGCAACTCCTTGAATGAAACAGGGGCTTTCAAGGGTTGCAAAATGCATCACACATGGGATCCCCATACCAGGTGAGCCCTGGAACAGCATAAAGGTGACAGAATGTGAATAAGTTATGACAATAAACAATGACACAGGTTATATGATGTATGTTGACGTTTTATTTTTGCTGTGTGAAACTACTGGGTCTTCTCTCATCAACTGGTTGATGTCTTAGAGTAGGCCCTCTGCTTCCTTCCTGCATCTGGAATGAATCTGATATTACACAGTGTGTCTTTTGATGAAGCAACTGCATTTTGGAATGTCCTTCGGCTTGTATTTGCATCCACCTTTGTCCTTCATGTGCTTCAAGACCTTTGTGTACGTGTTCCTCAACAGAGTAGTCCTGCACCACAGGCAATAGAAGTGAGACTTGTTCATGGCATAAGCATCGCATGGCAGTTAACCGTTGCACTCCTTGCACATCATCTTGAGATCCTCTAATGACTACAACAGTCCTCACCACACCTTATATAGTGCCTCTGGGGGTAGATTATTAACATGCAAATAAGTCAGATGACTAATTTGCATATAAACTATATCATGAGCTGGACTATGCTACTGATGTGTCTAGCACAAGGTGTGTTGCTATCAGAGGGTTTCAGCATTGGCTGGAATGGTTGTGAAACAATCAGTGGCCAAGCAGCACATGAGGTGTTCGGGAGAGGTAGTGCTCACGAGGGTAGACCTTGCAACCAACTCAATTGGACATGTGCTGATGGTCACAACTGCAAGACAGTGATCATTCCTTGTGGTGAGTATCTACATGTGTGACTCATCAGCCATCACCATACATTGTCCACTAACACTGTTTTTCTCCCTTTCCAGCAATTGATGACCCACACAAGAGACTATTGCACTACCAGACCTTCAGTGACAAGTGTGTGAACATCACCGAAGCCCGGTTCCTACCAGGACAGGAGCCCAAGCCGTACCCTGCTGCCAGTCATGACTCCCTGCTCGACCGTGTTCCCCATGCACAGCAGCACAGAGTACAAATGACAGTGAGTGAGGAGTATGGATGTTTCATTCCTACACTCGAACTCAAGGGTCTCAAGGTTCCCTGTGCAGTTTCAAGATTATTAGATTAGGAATTGGATTTTCATCCCAGGTGAAAAATGTGGAGTCCCTCCCTCCCTCACTTCTCCAGCCTGGTGAGATGGCTGACAAGAAGTTGTGTCCCCTCTGCGGCCGATATCTGGCTAATCTAGTGACCCACGTCAGAGCACGGCACAAGGAAAAGTCGGTGGAAGAGAGGCTGCTGGAGAGCGTTCGACTAGAAGTGACGGGAACGACTGCGTGTCCCATATGCGAGAAGAAGATCAAGTCTCTCAATAAGCACTTGGTCAAAGGTCACAAGTTGGACCCCAAGCATTTGATAGAAATAAAGCTCTGAACCCTATTCTTGTTCTTCTCTTGTTTGTAGTGCTTCGCGACAATATGGGCAGGTCTCTCTTCCCTTAAGCCAGAGTTCGGCACAAGACTGGTGAAACTTGTGACCGCATGGAATCAGTCGCATGATAGTCTGCATGCTGTCGAAACATATGTCGCATGTTGCTGATTCTTCATCGGGAGCTGCATAGTAGGCCCGGTGTGCTTGGATGTAGTCTCTCCACCCCATGTTCATCCTGTTAAAGACATGTTCAGTCACCGCACAGTCACCTTGCAATTGCTCCAGTACTTTCGATGCACGGGCTATCAAATGGTACAGTGTATTTTTCAGGGAACGCTTTCGAAGTTGTACTTGATCAGTCATCACTGGTGATGTGCGACTGTCAGTAATGATCTGTATTGTAAGTGATGCTCCGTACTGCTTGGCGACAATATGGACAATTCTCCTGTCTCTGCATCCACAGGTCAATGCAGGCCGTGTGGAATGTGTGCTCACAGGGGTTCAGTCCTGCAGTGGCCTGATTGTGGAGCTGATCGAAACACACCTCACATCCTTCTGAGGTAACTGGTGAACCAGCTCTGTATACTTGTATTGTATCGGGAGCAACAGCAGCATCTCGACTAGGACGAGGGGGAGGTGGTGGCGGAGGTGCTGGCGGTGTATGAAGTACTTGGTGATAATCACGTACAGCTTGTTTGAAAGCTGACCATCCTACATTCATCCTGTCTAACACATCTTCACCTGATGAATCAGTATCCAGCAGTTGCTTGAGCATGGTCGATGTATGTGCTATCAATCCATAAAGCGAATTTTCCAAAGCACACCTTCGAGTTCGTATGTGATCTGTATCCATTTTTAAAGTGGTTATTCGAAACTTACAGTAATGATATCATTATTTTCTTCCTTTCGTGTGTGACATTAGAATGCATCATTCGAATCATCAGTGGCCCAACTGTCCCAACAATTCTTGTGGTTATCATAGTTAAAGTACCTAGGAATGACAGTGATGTTTCTTTGTTGTTCTGCAGAGATATTCTCCTTGGGAATCTGTATGATCAATTTGTGACCGCTGTTTTCCTCAAGAGGCACAGTGGTCTGGCAGATTCCCTTCACAAAATTAACATTGTTTTCTTTGGAATACACAACCACAGATATGTCTGCCATGTCGATGCGATCACCAAGCGATAACTGATCAGTGATTACATGTATTTCTCTTGAACCGTCTTCCAAACTCCGATACTTACCCTTTACAACTTTCTTTGGCAGCATTTCATCCGCATTAGAGCATGTACTTGGACTTGTCTTTCTGCGATACTTAGCAAGTGGTCCTGCCTTGCATGGGACAGTGAATCCATGGGCAGTGTAGTACCTTCCACCATAATATTGTGTGCCCTCTCTCAGAGTTACATGGGATGCATGGAAACTCACTGCTTTATACAAATGCTCAATTTGACCATGATCCAATAAAAGCTGTTCAATACTGAGAATGATATATCTTATTTGCATATAACACAGTTTTATGTGTGGCATGATATGTTTCAAGTCCGACATCCTATCATTGGTTTCCAACCATGTTAGGACATGCTCAAACAAAGTCATCTCACTCTGTACCACTTGCTTGTTTCCTTCCAACAATGAAATTAGCTCATCTAGTCCCAGATCTTGAAACAGTTCAGATGAGAATACAGCCATTAAGTTTAGTTGAAGATATTCCTTGCACTTTGAGTTGAAGTTCAGTTCTTTGGTAGTGAACCACCATTGGATGACCTGATCTATGGGTATCCCTGAGAAGAGAATATTGTCCATGGCTGCTTCACACAGTGCATCTAATTCTCTGGTGTTGTATTTGTTAGAAATCTGTATGAGGGGCATCAGGTTTTCTCTTGTGATCTCTATTTGTCCCGAGTGCATGAACTTGAGAAAAGATTCCATGTGAGGCATAACTTCCTCCATTTCTATGAGTCGGAGTTCATTCAATGAAGAGTCTCTCCAGTTTGGACTTGTCAGCATGACATTGAGCACTGGGCTCTTGGAGAGACATTTTTTCGACACATGGTATTGTTTTGTTCCAACAGAAAGGAGAAGATCACATTGCTCAGGATCATTGAAGATGTCTTTACCTTTGCATCCTGACAATGAAACATCTGGGCTCCCCAGGCAGGTCATCTCAGCTTTTTCCAATATTTGATCTATCCAATAAAGGCGATAAGACAATAAATTCAATTCATCAGAGGTAATGCCCGGCACTTGTTTCCCATTTTCTCTACAATCCATACGCACTTTCTTCATCACCATTGGCCACTTTGTTACATGGTGATTACTCATAATACCAATAAAATACCTCTTTGAGAGTTGAAGTCCATTCTATAGCAGGTGCATTCATGTCCTTTCTTATGTCCTGACAAAAATAACAGGATTTCGGCGATACAATCGCCACAAACCATAATCTGTGTGATAGTTGGACATAGACCTGGTCATTCACCTTATAGCCTTTCAAGCAACCAATTATCATCTTTGAACACCCTTACATAGTAGACAGTAATAAATTTTGACAGCGCTTTTATTTTCAGAAGCACAACTTTCTTCGGACAGTATGACATGCTGTGTAGTTGACAATGACAGTTATGGTCTCAGGGGATAAGTTTGTGGGCTTAGACGGAAAATTCTTTCTGGGAATTTTGATGCTGAGTTTGTGACCACACCGGCCTCTGATGGGAAGTGATTCTTTGAAGACTCCCTTGACAAACTTAATTATGTTTCCTGTGGAGTGCACAACTATGGATAAATCAACAGAACTGATATTGTTGCCTTCTAGCTGCTCGGTGAGTACATGGATCTCATGTTGGCCATGCGAAGTGAGATACATGACCTGCAGCTTCGGCAAGTGAAAGGATACATCGCTGTACTTGGCAAGTGATTGTTTCCTGCAAGGAATGTCCTGTCCATTCGAAGTGTACATCCTCATGGGAGACTGTTCTTTGAACCTGAATGGACCAGCATGGAAATTCTTTGCTTCATTCAGGGCATATCCTTGTTCATTCTCTATCAGTTCCTCCCGTGACATGGCTGTGAGATTTATGTGGGGCATGATCACTTGCAAATCTGCCATTCTGTCATTTATTTTCAGCCATTTCAACACATGCCACACCAAAGTGTACTCACTGTCTATCACTTGCGCACCTCCCTGCAAGAGAGATACAAGTTCATCCAGTCCAATATCCCAGAACAGCACGGAAGAGAACACAGACATCAAGTTCAGCTGAAGATATTCCTTGCACATGGAGTTGAAGTTTAGATCTTTGGTGGTAATCCACCATTGAATGACTTGTTCAACACACACTCCTGAGAAGACAAACTTGTTCATTACCCTTTCACATAGTGCATCTAGATCGTTGATGTTGTACTTGTCAGCAACAAGTATGAGACCCACAATATTTTCTTGTGTGATGTGTATTTTTCCAGTGTGCATGAATCGAAGGACATCTTCCATGTAGGGCATCGCTTCATCCATTTCACTCAGACGTATCACAGGCAATGCAGAGTCTTTCCAATTCCTACTTGTGAGCATGACACGTAGAACAGGACTTTTAGAAAGACATTTCTTTGATACATGGTATTGTCTCATGCCAACAGCAACAATACCATCACATCTCTCAGGATCATTGAAGGTGTCTTCACCTTTGCTTGCTAGCCATTCCTCTGGTGGCCAGCAGCTCTTTGGATAGGTCTCTACTGGCATTTTCACAATGAGGGTAATCCAAGTCATGTAGAACATGAGGTTTTCCCATTCATCCTTGCCTATTCCTATTGTCTGCAACCCATCTTGTTCAAAACATATATCTCTGGATGGCCATGTTTTTATGTGATGACCGCTTGAGATGGAAATGTTAAGGTGCTGGTGTAATAACCTCAATATCATGTATCTTTGAGTGGAAATCCACTCCCATCTAACACAGTGCCCTTTCATTCCCTCACTTACATGATTGCTAAAGTAAACCAGTCTATTTCGCCTAATCAGCACAAAATACAATCTATCTGACAGTTTGATATGGACCAAGTCTTCGACCTCACAGTCCTTTAATTCTCCCACTAGCATGTTCAGATCCCCTTATCATGTACCCGGTAATAAAACAATGAAATCAACAAAGACACGCAATTCTATTTGTCTGTTCTTTATTCAGTTTGTACAATTGGTGACCGTCTTCTCCATGGTGGTAGAGGTTGAGATGTCCTTACAATCGGTGACCGTCTTCTCCATGGTGGTAGAGGTTGAGATGTTGTGATGTATTTCAGCACCCTGCGCCTAAATGTTCTCTTTCGTTTGGGTGCCCATGGTTTCAATGTGGGCGGTGGCCGCTTTGGAGTGACACAGTCAGAAGAGACTGGCTGGACCACTTGCACTGAGGGTTCGGTCACCGATGGTGGTCCTTTGGGAAGTGGTGCTTGTGTCTGCATTGCTGTTGGCTCAGACATTGCTGCTTGTCCTGAAGTCTGAGATGTTCTCTGTGCAAACCAATATTCTATGAGATATGGCTGAACCTGCACTGGAAAGACTATCCACACTTCTCTGAACTGCCCTCTTGTCATCATCTCAGTTGTTTTGACTGTCTTCCTGGACATCCTCTATTTATGTGGAAATTATATGCAAATTAGTCACATGACCAAGGATTATCCCATCAGGTCTATATGTTGTAAAAGGGTTAGAGAATAGGTTACCAGAATATCCAACCTGGATATCCAGCCAGGATATTCTACCAGGATATCAAACCAGGATATCTAGCCAGGATATCCAACAAGGATATCAAGCCAGGATATCCAACCAGGATATCCAACCAGGGCATCCAGTGAGGACATCTAACCTTGATATCCAACCTGGATATCAAGCCAGAATATCATATCAGGATATCCACTCAAGATATACAACCAGCATATCGAGCCCAGATATCCAACCAGGATATCCAACCCCTTTAAGGACTGCATAGTGCAGTAATGCATTATGGCAAAGGTTATCATTTTGCAGGAATACAGACAATGCCAGTAACTCACCAGTGCTGCATTATTGCATCATGGTAATCCCATCAGGTATATATTGTAGTGGGTCGCCGCTGTACTATTTCTATGGAACCAGTTGGAGTTATATTTGGTATATGTGTTGTCGTGTATCCAGGCCGCACTCCTGTCTACTGCCGAGTATAAGGTTATATAAGCCCACCTGAGGAATGGTGGAGCGCGGCCTGGTTATGTGCATTGAGCCGTGACCGCCACGTGTCACCCGACATATCTCGGGTACGGTGTCGGCTCGGATGCACCGGCGCGTGGTTACCCGGAGTTCCTCGGGAACTCAAGTGTTTACGAGTAATGGAGAGAATTACATAACGACCAGTACATAAGACCTGGGGTTCTGCTAATCGAGGACCCAGTCTTGCTGCGCACTTCGGCCAGCTTGGCTGCTCCACAACAGAGCTTCCCCGAACTCTGTTGTACCTTTTAGGCCTAGTCCTGTCGCTGCTTCCACCTTGGTCACCCTGCGTCTTTCTCTGTTCCACCCTCTGGGGGAACTAGAGGAGATAGACGCACTGGTGCACAACTCCGGGTACAGAACTCCCTCTGGGGGAGTCTGATCCAAGTGGAGTTAACCAAGATGGAAGAGAGCCTTGGAACTCGGGAATTATGTACTAGACCGTGAGCGTATACCTCCTGTATGTTCATATGACCACTGGTGTTCAGAAGCCTATTTGATTATTGCTATCCGTCTGTATGATTACGAGCCGTATGTCAGAATGAATAAAATGTAATTTCTGAACAACCTATTTTTCGAATCTGGAGTTTTTCATAGCAGATGTCTATCTTAGAATAGCCAACAGCTACACTGGTGCCGTGACCACTTTGGGTAAGTATTGATTTACATTTATTTTTTTACTCTTCTTTCTGAAATTGAGAGGTAAGCTCTTATATGTTTGAACCAGAATTGGTAGGTTTCAAGGATAGCTATTACAGGTTGCTTTTGTGTGGTGAAGATATGTCAGATACGGAGGTACCTCCCCCGTTGGTTACTAACCAAGGGGAGGGAATGCGTCCTAGATTACGATCTAGGGTGAGGTTTAATGCTAGGCAGAAGGTACATACTTTCAATCAGAGTAGGGAAATTGGACATGGAGGAGAGGAGGAGGCCCACGAGGTGAGATCTGAGGATTCACAAGGGGATCCTCCAGCAAAACGTCCAGCTCTAGAGACAGATAGGGTTATGGAAGGACCTGTCCAGGTGGGGGACACCTCACGGGAGGATGTGACGCTTGGACAGGTGACCATGGAAGATGCTGGAGAGGATAGTGACTCTAGTATACCTAGTCTGGAGGGTACAGTAGCTATACCAGTGAGATGGGAACGTAGACCAGTACCCACTGTAGAAGCAGTGGGAGGGACTAGAGTGGTAGTCCCAGTTAGTCAGGAAGGAGTTGAGGTTGTCAAAAGAGACGACCTAGAGGGAACTCCTGAGGAAGGGGAAGAGACAGCTGAGGTAACCTCCAGGGGAGATGGAATCTCCAGAGGAGATAAGCTGTTCCCGGATCCTTTTAGGTTGACAATACCTGGTCTAGAGGTTCCGCCTTATGAGCCCAGGGAAAGGTTGAGCCTGGAGGACATAAGGACGCTCCGATTGAGAAACGAGCATGAGCATATGAAGGAAGGGATAAGGCTAGAGGAAGAATCCCTCAGGAAGTTGAAGGAGGAAAGGGAAGCTTTTGAAAAGAGTTTTTTGGCAAAAAGGTCAGGAAACATTGGGGAACATGCAGCTCAGATCAAACATCTGGAGCAGATTTCTGTCAATGTGGGTCTACTTGAGGATACTGAAGTCAGACTGAAGTCTGAAACAGAAAAGCTAGTGGTGCGGAATAAAGAAATTAGTTCCGAGATTCTAGCAAGACAGTTACAAGTAGCGCAGTATGATGAGTTGTTGAAGAAGCAGGATAG
The DNA here is from genome assembly GCA_947462335.1 of Harmothoe impar. Lineage (NCBI taxonomy): Eukaryota > Metazoa > Annelida > Polychaeta > Phyllodocida > Polynoidae > Harmothoe > Harmothoe impar. Next base: position 61,709,804 of record OX381707.1, on the reverse strand, counting down.
TAAGCTGGGAGAGTTAGAGGCACTAGCTCAACAAGCTGAAAATCACATGATGAATAAGCTAGAACCAAAAGGGACGAAGGATATTGGGGACCCGGTGGGAAAGGCGCAGGAGGTGTCCAGAGATGAGACCTTTGTGACTGCCGACGAGCCCTCAGTAGTTATAGTCAATACGGTGGAGGAGGTAGTGAAACCACCTGTCACTGAGGATCTAGATAGTTCCATGGTGATACATACAGCAGATATGTTATCCAGTGTGAGTGGACACTCATCGATGCATGGCAGTAAGTTTGATAAGAATGAGGAGTTCATGTTAGAACTGTGTGGTAGAGTTGAAAAACTGTTTCAGGAAAAGTTAGATTGCTTTCTTGAAGAAACAGAATCGGTGAGTGTGGAGAATGACACTAAGGGAGTAAAAGGAGACGTTCCGGTAGCCCAGGCTACAGGGAACAAGCCTCCTGTGGGACCAGTTAACACTGCTCCAGCTCCAGGTGCTCATTCTACTCCAGCTCCGGGGACAAGGCAAGTTCCTACAGTTCCGGTAAATGTGTCTACAGTAGGTAGACCAGGTTTGCCCGGTGGAGCATACATGAATGCTCGGCCGCCAGGTCAAGGGAATCTGGCTGGGCCTAACACCTCCTACGGGGGATGGGGCAATGTGGGACCGGATAACTGTTATGGGAACGCGAGGCCTATGTTCAATATACCACCTCCCCCATTACCTGGCAGTCATGTAACTCCAGGAAGCATGTATACACCAAGGACCGGAGGTACTAACCAGAGTGGGACACCCTATCAACATAGGGGAAATATGTCAATGGAAGATGAGGCAGTGTTCCAGAGCAATCCAGCAATTAGAAGATTGGGGATTGATGCGGTACCGAATGACGTGGGGAACTTTAAGGCAGTGGACTATGCTTTGAGCCAGGCTGATATACCGTTGAGAACGGGGATGACACCTGTGAGGAAACAGGCGATCAAGATGAAGCAGTATGATGGCTCGGTTCCATGGAGAAAATGGTTCACACGATTTTCAGCAGATATGAGACATAATGGTTGGGAAGGCGATGAGTGCCTTGCAGCTTTGTCATGGTGTCTGCGGGATGGTCCTGGTGATCCCGCCCTAACAAGCTTTGAATTAAGCGGGGGAAGAACGTACAAGGGATTAGTGGAAACAGCTTCTTGGGCTTTAGGTTCCACATCCGGTGCGGATCCCGCATCTGAGCTAGAGGCAAGAGTTCAGAAGCCCGGTGAAGGGCACAGACAGTTTGGAATGGCTCTCAGAGTGCTAGCAGCAGAAGCATTTGCATCTATGAGTCCAAGTGATCCATGGCTGGTAAGGAAGTTGTCCAGCCTGTATATAGATGGACTTAAAGACGAAAGATTGTCGAGCGAGATTGCTTCACAGTGGAAGACCACTATGTCACTAGCAGATATCTTCGAGCTTACGGAAGATGCTCTGAGAAAGAGGAAGCTGTTGAAAACTGTAGAGGCAGCCCCTGTAGCAGTAATAGAGATGCCCGTAGAAGAGGTTGAACTGACTACAGAGGGAGTGCAAGAGGTGGCAGCAATAGATCCTAAATGGAAAGGACGTCGTTCTTTTTATGTAAGACGAAAGGTTCCAGGGTCAGACGCTCAAGCGCCAGAGGAGGGTGCATTGAAGACCATGATCGGAAAAGTCATGGAGGAGCGTAGTAAGGCTGAGAAGGCTGAAAAGGTCGCAACTCGTGGTCGCGGTAAGGGGAAACCCAACAAAGACACGAAATGCTATAATTGTGGGAAGAAGGGTCACTTTGCAAGGACATGTTGGTCCAAGGATACTAAGAATGTATCATCGGTCGAGAAACAAAAAGACGGACCCTCTTCTGACCAAAGCCCACCACCGACGGAAAACTAACAGGGGTTGTTGTCGATGACAAGATAACAACCCCACCTGTGATTGTCAAAGGTACTATCAGGGGAGAATCAAAAGATTCCATTTCATGGGAACCGCTGGGGTTAGCCGCACCTGAGTCTGATCCGCCAGGTGGAGATGGGCCCCAGGGAACGGACGAGAAAGGTGTTGAAGATTTAGCTCATCTGGACACTGTCCGCAGAATTGAGTTGGCGGAAGAAGTAGAAAGGTTTTGTGCTTCGCGACTCAAACCCGATGATCCTATAGTTAAGTTTCTCAACTCGAGGGGATATGACTTGGGCGGTGAAGCTGGAATCCAGAGATTTGCCTTGCAACCTTCTCCTTTACAAGGGAAGAGATGGTACTTGCCTGTGCAGATTCAGGGCTGCTCGGGGGAATTTCTGATCGATACTGGAGCTAGTCACTCCATGATGGGTCACCATTTCTTCAAGAAGCTCGCAGGTCTGTCGACTAACCCTGTGGGGTCTGGGTCGGTCAGAAGTGCTGATGGGTCTCATATGCGGACACATGGCAGACAGGTGATACCCTTTTGGGTGAATCAACATTCATTTGTTGTTTCAACAACTGTAGCTGAATTGACGGATGAGGGAATCTTGGGAGTAGATTTTTGTTCTCTGTATGGAGCGGTATTGGATAGTGTGACAGGGGAACTCACTCTTCAGTATCCACAAGAGATGAAGGTCCAGTGTGTACTCCGCCGGATTTCAGGCGTCTCGTCTGTCTCTCAGACAGTGCGAATTCCTCCCCGCCATGTGTGCAATGTAGTTGTATACTGCCGGGAAATGGAATTCGACCGCATGGGGGTGGTGGAACCGAATCAGCAGCATTTGAGTAAGCTGGGGTTGGTTTCCACCAGTGCCTTAGTGCAGAGTTCAAGACGAACAGTAGTACCAGTCAGTAATATGACTTTTCAGGATGTGTACCTGGAAAAAGGGACGACCTTTGGGGACGTAACATATGCTGACGTGGTAGGAAGAGCTGACTCACCAGAAGTAGAGTTAGCAGTAAAGAGAGCAGTGGAAATAGGAGCTTTGGATCCATCCGCTATGCCAGTGGTATTGCAAGACACTGGGGAGCAGGATAGGAAGGAAGGATATGGATTGCCACTGCATCTTTTACCGTTAGTGACAGATAGCCACTTGGAGACGGAAGAGGACAAACAGAGTCTGGCTCAGCTATTATGCGAGAATGCAGACTTGTTCTCCGCTCCAGGGGAGCAATTGGGTAGAACTGACCGAGTAACTCATCGGATAGACACCGGTTCTAGCCCACCATTGCGCTTGCCATACCGGCGCCTCCCGTTGTCTAAGAAGCAGGCATTGGAGGATGAGGTGGACAAGATGTTAGGGGAAGGGATAATAAGGCCCTCAGATAGTCCATGGGCTAGTCCGGTGGTAATGGTTACCAAAAAGGATGGCACCTGTCGGTTCTGTATAGATTACAGGAGACTAAATGGGATTACGAGGAAGAATGCCTACCCCTTGCCACGCATTGACGAAAGTCTGGATTCCTTGGGAGGTAATCACTGGTTTAGTACCTTAGATCTCCAGTCAGGGTACTGGCAGATTGGGATGCACCCAGAGGATAAGGAAAAGACAGCATTCACAACCCACAGGGGGTTGTTCGAGTTCAATGTAATGCCATTTGGCTTATGCAATGCTCCGGCTACTTTCGAGAATATGATGGAGACAATGCTAAGGGGATTGTTGTGGAAAAACTGTCTGGTTTATCTAGACGACATCATAGTTTTCGGGAAAACTCGGGAGGAGTGTCTATCGAATTTGACCATGGTGATGGATCGACTGAGATCCTATAACCTGAGACTGAAAGCTAAGAAATGCAAGTTCTTCAGGCAATCAGTGGAATATCTGGGCCGAATAGTCAGTGGCACAGGTATTTCGGCGGATCCAGGGAAATTGGAGGCAGTAGCTAGTTGGGCAACACCAAAGGACCAGAAAGAAGTGAGGTCATTTTTGGGTTTTTGCTCATACTACCGCGATTTCATTCCCGGATTTGCTGAGGTGTCGGCTCCCTTACAGGCGCTAGTAGTAGGAAAAAGGAAAGGAATGTTGAAGCTACCACCGTTTATTTGGACGGAATCAGCTGGACAGGCTTTTCAGAAGCTGAAGGAGTTATTCACGGTAACTCCTGTGCTGAGCTATCCTACTGAGGGTGATCAGTTCATCCTGGACACCGACGCTAGCAACGATAGCATAGGCGCTGTCTTATCCCAAGTGCAGGAGGGTAGGGAAGTGCCCTTGGCATTTGCTAGCAACAGCTTGAGTAAAACTCAACGCAATTATTGCACCACCAAGAGAGAGTTGTTGGCCATAGTAGTATACACAAAGAAATTCCGCCATTATTTGTATGGTGGGAATTTTATTCTACGAACAGACCATTCATCCTTGAAATGGCTCCTTAATTTCAAGGAGGCAGATGGGATGATGGGCAGATGGATCTCTGCGTTGTCTGAATTAGGGATAGAGAATACCCAGATTCAGCATCGGAGCGGAGTGAAGCACGTGAATGCGGATTGTTTGTCTAGGAGACCAATCCGAAGATGTGCAAGAATGGACTGTGAAGACTGTGGCATACATAACGCGTTGGTGGCGCCAATAATGAATTTTGATCCGGCCTGGGAAGAGAACTTGGTGTTTTGGTCGGCGGAGTCCATACTTGAAGCTCAGCAGGAGGACGATGGTATCAATATGATACGGAATCTGATCCTGGAGAGAGCTGCTCGTCCCGTCAGACCTGCTCTGTCATTAGAATGTGTGGAAGTAAGGAACTTGGTGGGCCAATGGTCGCAGTTGGTAGTGCGAGACGGCCTATTGTGTAGATGGAAAACTCTGGAGGGCAAAGCCAGAAGAAGGCTACAGATAGTCTTGCCAGCTTCTCTGAGATGGGAAGTATTCGAGTTTTTCCATGGTCATCAGACTTCCGCTCATTTTGGCAGGAAACGGACTTTGGACAAACTAGCGAGGAGATATTACTGGCCTGGGATGTCTAAGGACGTAATACGTTGGTTAAGTGAATGCCCGACGTGTTGCCTGGTGAAGCCGGGCCCTGGGAAAGGTAAAACATCTCTCAGACAAGAACTGTTCGGAGTCAGATTTGCGAGGATAGCCATTGATATAATCACTGGCTTCCAGACAACTCCAAACTCCAACGTGTGCATGATGGTGGTACAAGACTACTATACAAAGTACGTGAGGGTGATCCCAATGAAGGATCACACGGCATTAACTTGCGCACAAGCTTTGGTTGAGGAGTGGGTACTAACATTTGGCGCACCTCTCATGTTACATTCAGACCAGGGAAGGGAGTTTGAATCGCGTCTCTTTCAGGGGATGCTGGAAGAATTGGCCATAGTTAAGACACGCACTAATCCGTACCGACCGCAGTCGGATGGGATGGTTGAGAGATTCAACCGCACGTTGATTCAAGGGCTGACCACACTGGTTAATTCTAATCAGGATGACTGGGACACGTTTTCCCAGTATGTGGCTCATGCATACAACGGTACGGTGCATGCTTCAACTGGCTGCACTCCTAACAGCTTGGTATTTGGATCTGAGATCATAATGCCTGCAGATTTGGTCTTTGGCAGTGTACTGCGGAGAAAGGATGTCCCATGCCGTGTGGCATTTGCGGAATCTCTGCGTAGAGAATTGCGGGAAGGCTATGCATTGGTGAGAGGCCATTTGAAGAAAGCGGCCATCCATCAGAAAGTAGGGTATGATACAGGCTTGAGAGAGAGGAAGTATGTAGTTGGACAGAAGGTGGTGAGATTGAAGCCACCTGTACATGGAAAAATCTCGAAAGGTTGGGATGGGCCATTTGAGGTGACAAAAGTAATATCGGATGTTACTGTGTTGTTGAAGAATGTGAAAGGCAAGATAGTTGCAGGCCATGTGGATCGCCTGAAGCCTTGGCTAGGTCGCCGGCCCGGCGATGAGAATGAGCCTTTGGTAGAAGTGCCAATGCCCCAACCCAGGTGGGTGCGTAAGACACAGGTTACGGCACCCCCGCCTACAAAGAAGACTAGAAAAGCAACGCCAGCTAGAAAAGTCGATGGTAGGAAGAAAAAGAAGAAGTTGGTTACTGAAAAGGGAACTAGGGAGGTTCCTACAGTAATTGAGAAGAAGAAACCCCAAGGACCCATACGTAGAAGTGCTCGTATAGCGGGTCGAGGTGCTGTTACGTAAGAGCGGCGGGGCTGGGTTTGTTTGTTGTGGTTACCCGAAATAGTTCGGGTCTCCAAGGACTTACCCGGTAAACCCCGGAAAGTTGCGTAACTGGTGCTAATTGTCAAAAACACAACGAGAAATACCGGATTTTATTCTTTAGTCTTTGTGACGGGAATAATGGTGAAATTGACCAGTAGATGGCATTGGGGTACCCAACGTTCTGCTTTACTAAAGTTAGTTTTGAATGTTTACATGCTATGGTCTGTGAGTTGGTTTCCCATTTAGTACTTGTCGTGATGGTTTCGGATTAAAATCCAATCAAACCTAGTCAGTAATTTTTCTAAGGATAGATATGAGGATCCTAGTAAGAAATATTATGTAGAAAGTACGGGTGTAGAACTCGTTACAACAACATGAGAATGGGACTCATACGTATTCCGAATTTGTTCGGACAAACCAAAGAAATTTACTTTGACACGTATTTTTTTATAATGTTTGTTTAAACAGCGTTCTGAAGGTTCATAAGCTACAAATAATACAGCCGTGACGAACTAAAGAATTGCTATTACTTGAAATGATGTGTAAAATACAATCCGAGAGAACCCGGCGAAGATTGCAACAACTACGCAGTTTACTCCGCCACCCGGTTTTCTTCGGATAATACCGGATAACTTCTTCGGGAAGGGCTATCCGGTACCCGTGATCCTTTGCGCTTGGATGCGCACGCATGCTGGTTTGGCGCGGAAAGCGTCAGTCCTGCACATACCGTTGGAGAGGGTGGATGCGAAGGCACCTCTCTCCGCGTATGTAAAACACCGGTTAGAACATCTACATGTGAGGGAGAGAGGAGACACTGAAGTGAGGTAGTACAGGAGGACACATTTGTAACAATTTTCCTGATTCTACTACTCATTTAAGCTCATTTTTAGAGTGGGCTCCTCTGGGCCGCCCTCTGTGTAGTTATCATGGCGGATAACTATCCGTCGGGGGACTCCCATAGAAGGAGTCACTCGACGGAAGTTACCCCTCTGTCGCAGGAACAGAGAGAATTGTTAGCTTTGGGGGACCTGGAGTCAACAGCTCCGGTCGAGTATGATCTTCCAAAACGATTTCGGGATGCAGATTTACCTAAATTTGTGTATCAACCACCGGCTAAGATGAAGAATAGGGGTGTGAGACGCCGAAATCACATTAATATCTCGGAGATAAGGAGAACTGAAAAGGTTAAAACCACACAGTATCTCCTAGCTCGGGGAGAACATGTAAGGAAACTGGTAGATATGGGTTTATCAGTGGCGCAGGCTAGGGGGTTCGTGTCAGGGCCGGGGTTGAAAGGACTCGAGGCCGGGGGATTTCCCTTGTTCCAGGTTGGGAATATTGCGTCACCACCTTCTTCGGGAGTGACCCGGACTGACCCGAATATGCCCGGGATACCGGTGCACTCGGTCAGTGACATTCCAGTGGGCGCTCCGTGGGGTGCTATGTCGTATGACCGTGCGGATGGTTTACATCCGGTGCATGGTAACTTTGTACCCGATTGGAATGCCCCTACACAGTCAACTCCGGAACGTATTCCAAACATGGCAGTAATGCATTTAGCAGCTAAATTCGAGAAATTTAAGCCGGATGCAGTGATTCCCGGGAGTAGGATATGCAGGGGGGCATACATCCAAGAGTTGGACAAGTTCAACGAGAAGAAATGTACTAAACTATTCAGATCTCCTTCCGATAATTCTAAGTCCAGACCCTATGTAGGAGAGGTTACTGGGGAGATAGGGAGCCGAGCTAGGCTACCATCCTACGAAGATACAGAGAGGGATATGGAGTTCTGGTTAGAGCATACTAGTTCAGGGGCACATCAAGCGTACAAGTTCTGGGATGAGGTTATAAAGCAAAGTATGGGGACATACAGGGCTGCCGACCTCTCCAACGAGGATAGAGATCGGTTGAAATGGGCCTGGATGACATTTGTCCCGCCGGGTATGCCTACTTATAAACCTAGTAGAGGTTGGAGAATAGGTTCGGGGCAATGCCCATTCAATGAGTGTATGGATAGAAATCCAATAGCTGAGTATTTGGACCTGTACCAGTTCGCACGACATCTAGTGGAGTTCCACGCGCACTCCAAGATGATGTGGCAGTGCCGGGCCAAGTCTAATCGCTCAGTTAAATGTATGAAAGGTGGTGAACCTTTCAGCACATCTAGAAAGGGCTGTATGATAAGGCATTTAGTGGATGTACACCATATGAAGGCTGAAACTGCTATGTCCAATCTAGATATTCTCGAGAATAGTCCGGAGGCCTTAGGACTCACGGACAGAGAAAAGTGTGTAAGGGTACCACAGGGGTTGGCATACACCTTGGTGTTCAACCATAACCCGAGAAGGTTGTGGTTGAATCGAAAGGCGTGGCCATACTACATTCAGGACTTTCCGGAGAAAGCCTCTGATTATCGTAGTAAAATGGAGTTGGCCACTCCTCCTAAAGGTAGAATGCTGTCTGAAGGTAAAACTGTGGACCATGGAGTGTACACTCCTGTCTCGGTTACCTTAGGAGAGATGCGGACCACAGGTTCAGAGGAGTCCTCAGCTTCTGCTGGGCTAGACTCATCACCTGACGGCCGATCGACCCCAACCAAAAGACGTGCTCCAGGGTCTTCCTGTGGGTTTAGTAGGAACACTACTGAATCCAACAAGGAGGGCTCTGGCGGATCATTACCGAGGGTTGCTGTTAGCCCAAGGCTAGCCATAGAGGAGAAAATGGTAAATGACCTGTTGGCTTCTCCTGTAGAGGAGGAGGATGACTGTGTATTTGTGGGAGAGGAGGTAATACCTCCTACCACAATCTCTGAAGCTAGAGGGAACCCGGGAGTATCAAGGAAGATATTAAAGACAGAAAATACTTCTACTGATAGTCAAGGGTATGTAACAGGGAAGATAGAGTCAGTAAGTGGGAAAGAGGATTCCAAATCTAAAATGACCTATAGAACGATTGATTTCCAATCTGAGGGGGATGATTGGGTGGACCAGAAATTCACCCCACCCACAGGCAGGGTTCACTCAAGTAAAACAGAGATGAGGAAGGAACAGGAGATTGGTCGTAGACTATCCTCCGTTCCATCACCATCTACCTGTATGGGGGATCTCTCACTAAACTCTCCATCAGCTGGAGTGGGTGAGGAAGATATCTCTTTGGAGTCGGTTCCTCTGCCTAAGCTGACTGGTGATATTGATCACCCTGAGAATATAAGTATCAGGAATCTTCTGAAAGAACAGTATGTCACTGGACTTAAAAGTTCATTTGACACACTGGATCTCGCTTGTCAACTAGCTCTGCAAGGAGCTAGGGCTCAAGCTGAGCAATTGGTAAAGGAAAGTCGTTTGGCCGAATTAGAGAAAGTGGAGACTGCTAAAGCAGAACTCCTATCTAAAATGTCGAAAATGACTGAGGAGAATGAAGCCCTCAAAAGACAGTTGGGACAACGAGATGACATGGTAGCAACCTCAAGCAGAATAGTAGATGATTTGAGATTGAATATTGAAAAATCTCGTATGGAAAGTCAATTTTTAATTGATGATCTCAAAGTCAAGTTGGATCGCAGTAAGGATATGGTCAGCTCTGCTGAACATAAGCTAACTGCTGCCAGGACTGAAATTAGTCTAAAAACCAAAATTATTCGGAAGTTAGAACACGAAATTGGTGGTCTAACAGAAGAATTTTCTAGCTATAGAAAGGAAGCTCAGCAGAACGATGACTTCTATGAAGAGTTGGCTGAGTTTTTCGAAGACTGCTATGAGATACCATTGTCAAGTTGGTACGACGAGAGTGTGTACAGGGTTGAACGGGGTTCTGCCCCTCTTCCCTTAGGATTTGACGGTGATGCATACGCACAAAGGTTGGGAGCCGACTCCAGGGCTAGTAAAACCCCTAGGAGTCCTCCACCTCCATCTACAGAAGACGAGGCGCACCAGGCCGACTGCAGTTACGTGGCTGCCACCTCCATGGCCTGTGGGTCATCGGAGTTGGTTCCTGTGACGTCTGTTCCTAAGACGTCCGTGGCTGTGACGTCTGTTCCTAAGACGTCCGTGGCTGTGACGTCTGTTCCTAAGACGTCCGTGGCTGTGACGTCTGTTCCTAAGACGTCCGTGGCTGTGACGTCTGTTCCTGTGTCACCTGTCTCGGTGACATCTGTTGCTGTGACGTCTACCTCTGTGTCGTCTGATGCTAAGACGATGCAGTATACTACAATGGGGGTGGACACAACCGTGTCTTCCTTTGAGACTATGGATACTCCAGCCGGGGTGTCCACTCTAGCGAGGATGGTGGTGAATGAACTGCAGGCAGAGTCATATAACTCGACTCCTGTCTCAACACCAATACTCGATACCACCTCTTGTCAGTCACCTTACCAGATAACGGAAAGTGAGACTAGAGAGGCGGTTCAGATACTGATGGAGCTGAACGATGCAATTGCAGAGGCTGACCTACGTCTGTCTATCCGTGATGCTGAGGCGCTTATGGCTCCTGAAAACGAACTTGAACAATCCATGATGGTGGATCCTCCAATGGACCCACCTGTGACGACTGGTTCTATGTCTGGGAACCATCGTCCATCCACCCTGGACATTCCTGTATCCATGGCGAGTGTACCTATGGGTACTCAAGTGCATTTTCCTAACCCTGATGCTTTGCAGCTAGGGTCTGGGATGGACATATCCATTGAGATGAGTGACAATCGATCTAGTGAATGCATGTCTCCAGTGTCCAGAAATGAAGAACTTTTGCTGAGTGGCGAGTCATAAAAACATTCCCAGTTGCAGCATAGATGGAACCTCTACCATGTGTCGTCATCAAGGTTGAACTTTTGCAGTAGTGGGGTTATTAATACACCACGGACCGTATGATGCTTTATACCATAAACTATGGGTCACAGGATGACTATATATACATATATATTTATAAAAGACTGAGATGACAAGGACAGTGGATCATTATCACCTATTTATGAAAAGACTTTGATATGATCTAGGTTTGCAGTTGTCGTCATATAAGAAACTGTTAAAACCATCACCAAAGAGTGTTCTATTTTTGCCATAAGACAGTATTTGTAAAACGGGTTCTGTTTGATTTGATGACATGTGCTATAGGTATGATTATTGTATGCCGATTGTGATACTCTGAATTAACCGTCCAATAAGTAAAGGTATGAGGGACTGGATCCTGATGATACCTACTGAAAGGTTGCTTGACTGCATTCGTACTATGTGTAGATCTGTGGTAATAACATATCAATGAACCTGATAAACGTAAAATTTATTCAGGTACTAGGAGTGGAAATTGCGTAAGTTGTTATGGAGATCCGTAGGCTCCCGTTGATTACTTTCAGAAGGAAGGTATCGAGTGAGGAGCCGGATCATTCTATTTTTCAGCTTGCTGCGTTTTTGATCTTTGAACTAAGTGTGGAGACTAATTCTCCCTGAAACGTTGAGATATGTTGCCATGACACTTGATCTGATTGCTTTCAGTATTCCTATATGGAGAGTGTCACTTGTGTTATTGTGTAGAGTACGCCGAAAAGGACACCTGGGTGACCATGGTGAATAAGGTTTTAGAGACCTTGATTGGATTGAAAACTGCATTTACCGGATCTACGCTATATGTTCATTTATTCCAAAAATATTGACCTTTCAAACCTTACTCTGGCACGTAAAGCGAGTGAGTCTATTCAAATAGACGGGTTGGGTCAAGGTTTACTATAAAGTCGACACTTGCCACCTTTTTGTTTTCCAATATGTCTTGTACTAAAAAAATTGGTAACTTTTAAGGAGAAGTGCTCATATTTGATCTGTATGTATACGATACCTGTTGTAACAAATCGTTTTCGATGAGACATGGTTAGTATGCGATAAATATGTCTTAAAGGTTTTATATATTTTTTTATGATATATAGTCAAGTTTGTTTTATAGGGCTTGACTGGCTGTGTGGAGTTTATCCTCTTAGTCCCATAAATCATGACTGTTATTGAAGGATGATACTCGATTATTGTGTAACTGGATCCTGATGGTTGATATGATTGACGTTAATATCAAGAAGGATGAATACATATCTATGATACCCAAGAAATATATTAGTGTTTCTGATAGAAAGAGTTACGCTTGCCTCCACTATGTATGTGTTTGGAGACAATATATTTGTTTTTTTGGGTTGTTTGGAGATAAAATTTGTCATTGTATCAAGGTAGTATAATAATACTGCACTTTGTGCTGCTATTTAGACGCTATGATATTGTCTGAAGGGGGGTAGTGTAGTGGGTCGCCGCTGTACTATTTCTATGGAACCAGTTGGAGTTATATTTGGTATATGTGTTGTCGTGTATCCAGGCCGCACTCCTGTCTACTGCCGAGTATAAGGTTATATAAGCCCACCTGAGGAATGGTGGAGCGCGGCCTGGTTATGTGCATTGAGCCGTGACCGCCACGTGTCACCCGACATATCTCGGGTACGGTGTCGGCTCGGATGCACCGGCGCGTGGTTACCCGGAGTTCCTCGGGAACTCAAGTGTTTACGAGTAATGGAGAGAATTACATAACGACCAGTACATAAGACCTGGGGTTCTGCTAATCGAGGACCCAGTCTTGCTGCGCACTTCGGCCAGCTTGGCTGCTCCACAACAGAGCTTCCCCGAACTCTGTTGTACCTTTTAGGCCTAGTCCTGTCGCTGCTTCCACCTTGGTCACCCTGCGTCTTTCTCTGTTCCACCCTCTGGGGGAACTAGAGGAGATAGACGCACTGGTGCACAACTCCGGGTACAGAACTCCCTCTGGGGGAGTCTGATCCAAGTGGAGTTAACCAAGATGGAAGAGAGCCTTGGAACTCGGGAATTATGTACTAGACCGTGAGCGTATACCTCCTGTATGTTCATATGACCACTGGTGTTCAGAAGCCTATTTGATTATTGCTATCCGTCTGTATGATTACGAGCCGTATGTCAGAATGAATAAAATGTAATTTCTGAACAACCTATTTTTCGAATCTGGAGTTTTTCATAGCAGATGTCTATCTTAGAATAGCCAACAGCTACAATATATTGTAAAAGGGTTAGAGGATATCCAGCCAGGATATCCAAGCTTGATATTCAGCCAGGATATCCTACCAGGATATTTAACCAGGATATCCTACCAGGATATCCAACCAGGATATCCAGCCAGAATATCTAGCCAGAATATCCAGCCAGGATATCCAACCTGGATATCCAGCCAGGATATCCAACCAGGGTATCCAACCTGGATATCCAGCCAGAATATCTAGCCAGGATATTCAACCAGGATATTCAACCTGGATATCCAGCCAGGATATCTAGATCATTCATTTAGATTTGAGTGGTAGCATTCTTGAGCTCCAACTAAATCAGGAGATATTCTTGTGATGAAAGGCCTGATCAGAATTTTCATGACTTCACTATATTGCTCATCTTCCAGAACACTACATTGCTCTACATTGCATAACTTTATGTACTGAGTATATCTTTCTCACATGTGAGATGATCACCTCACCTTATTCCTGAAACTTTCATTACTTTGCCCACTGTTTAGTGTTAGATACAGTATGTAGCCTGTCTGCCACCACCTCCACCACCAGAACTGTGCTGTTTGCTGTCAGCAAGTTGTCCAAATTTGGCCAGTTGATCGAGGAGATCTTTCCTTCTACTTGAGTGGTTGCACATTCATGAGCTCCCATCAGATCAAGAGGTTTGACCATTCTTGTGATGAAAGGTTTGATCAGATATTTCCTGAGGTTTGAACACATGTTAAATCAGTAAGAACCAAATATCCCTGTTTCACCAAATTGGGCAACTCCATGAGCAGGACTTTTAGAGGAACTCTGCTTAGAATCCAAGCTCCTGGATGTACACCTGAAAAGAAAAAGCTAAAATCAGAGGAAGTTAACCTCAAATCAGGAAATCTTCCTGTTTCACCTACTTGTGTCTAGATCCCTGTAAACCAAATTTGCTTGTTTTGTGTATTTGTGTGAATTCCCCAATGCATGTTAAATCAGGAAGGAACATATATCTGTTTCACCAGCATGAGATAAAAACTGGAAATTGTCAACATAGAAATCGGATTTTACACAACATGCTTTGCCTGATGAGTGTTGAGAAAAGCAGAGATGAAGCCAGACATCACCATGCCACTCAACGAAAAAAAGGTGCTGAAGGATCTAGAGACCATCCAATCTTTTTCTTTCATGAGGTTCCACATCTCTGAAGCATCCAACCGCTATGCAAAAGGTCTTCAGATCAAAGAACATGCCATGGACAATGACTTGGATGAATACGAAAAATTGCTGACATTTGACAGAATGGAGCAAGTGTTGGAACAGATGGGCTATAAGGGGATGTTAACCTCCAACATCAAAACACAGATATCACACTTTGCTGAGGTTTTCTGCCGATGGAGAGCAGTGATAGAGGTCTATGGGTCCAGCCATAAGAAAACTGATGCTACTCCCAAACAGCAAATTGATACGTCATCCACAAAGGAAAGCAGATACCTCTCGGTATGAAGCTAGATGAGTCCGAAAAATTGCACTAAAGGCCAAGATGGTCCTGGAGAGAGCAGGTATGTAACTTTCTTTTGTCGGTTGCTTTTGATGATAAACACAAATGTATTTAATTCAATTAATCAGTATCCTCAAAATATACTATAATTCCGAGTCTACCATATTAAGAGGGATAATTTACTTATCATGACACCCAGATTTTAAATTTTTAACTCAATTGTCAAGACACTTAACTATCATATTCCTCCTGTCTTGCTAATACTTCACTCGTTTTTTTCAGGCCTTTTCTCCCTTAAAAAAAGCAATTTTTTGATTTATCCACAATCTGCTGTATTTTTACAGGTCTCAAGAAGAAGAAAAAAAAGAAGAAGCTGGCGCATTAGGAGGGTGGTGATAGCAGTGACTCGGACACCGTTGAGCCGCAGCCATCGAAGAAGCCAAAACTACACTTGGTGAGGACAGTCAAGGACAATGAATCGGTCCTAGATCATTCTTCCCTTTCTGTACCACTGATGTGTGACAAAGTACGTCCCCCAGATAAAGTTCCTGACCTCATCTGTGCTGAGGACAACAATATCTCAGCAAACTCAACTAACAAGCCCTTCTCTTCAACTCCCGTTGAACATGAAGATAAGTTGCTGGCTTCAACAAGCGCGGAGTGCTAGGGCCATACAGCGGTATCACAGGACATACTCTCAAGGGCGCTCAATTTCATCCATTCCCCCCCACCACCCAACAACAATTTTACCAATAGTCCGGCTCCTCGTCCTCCAACACCCCCAAACCCAGAAACAGCACTTGCCGACACACTCCGTGTTGTATTGACACAGACCTCTGCTAATCAGACTCTTATAGCTACAGGTGAGCCTGTGGGGCCTTGAGCCCACAAAATTGCCTTGAGCCCACAAAAGAGTACCATTTTGTTAGCTGAAGGCTAAACCGGGCCTTCAGCCCACAAAAGTGGCTTTAAAGCACAAAAGCCTTCAGCCCACCAAAAAAAAGTCTTCAGCCCACAAAAGCCTTCAGCCCACAAAAACATATATGGCATAAACTCCCAACTTATGTTGTTTTGGCTATTTCTGGCCCTTTTCAGGCTTATACCCCTACAGAATAACCAGTTTTGCACCATTTTATTCAAATTTTTGGTATATGTGAAAAAACATCCTAATAATTCCAGAAATCTCTATCTTTTGTGCATTGGCCCAATATTTTCCGTTTTCTGGCCCTCCAAAGGCCCAAAAAAACCTAAAAACCTCAAAAGCCCTAAAAATGACATGTTTTACATGTCTCCCATGTGTACTGAGGCAGTAACAGCTTATTCCTAATATAATTTTCTATTAGGTCTATGGTATAGTCAATTGATTCACGAGGATTTCACTAGATATGTTCCATGTTTTTTTCTCCACAGTCATGTAAGTGTGTTTTGTGAGCAAAATATTCAAATGTCATTTCAGGTTGATACCTCTATATAGTAAATATAGAAGATCCGCACAGTCTCTATTGTGTCCCAGACTGTGAGGTAACTCTTGTGTCTTCTGCTGGAAAAAATAAATTTTGAAAAATATCCAATAATCTTGCCTCCAGGAGCATATGTCTATTGGGATACATATTTTCCGTCACGGAGTCACCCGGAATATTCGTCACGGAGTCACCAGCCACCCTGAGGAAAATTTAAACCTTCATAAAATTGTTAATACCCAATATATTTAAGTTATCTCTGGTTTTCCTGTGTCCTACCCACTCCCTCTAATGTTCTAATGGGAAAATCAACCATTTTTATGCTCATTTAAACAAGAAATTATTTCCGTCACGGAGTCACCCGGGTGACTCCGTGACGTAAAATAGGTTAATAGGGGTACTTTAGGCCTATACTGTGCAAATTTGGTCTAACCAGATATCATGATGCTTCATATTTCTTAAAGTACACATGATCAGGACACTGTAGAGTGAATTTAACCAATAATGGGACCATTTTGAGGAAACTAGGGTTAGGGGGGGTGGTTAGCGCAAACTTTTTGCGGGACCCATCCTAAAAGATGGTACTCATCATGGGAAACACGAATCTGACCTTCATTTTTGAATTTGAAAGCTCTAACCCCCCCCGTACGCCCCCTCCGAAGATAAAAAGTCGGAAAATAATTAATTAATTCAATTAAAAAATTCCCACATAGTGTGCATCCTTTAATATTCACATGAAATCAGTTTGAGGTGAAGTGTAAAAATATAGTGGACTAAAATGAGCTATTTTGAAGTTTTGGAAAAATTCAAGATGGCCGCCATTGGCAAAAAAACACAGTTTTTCAATGTAATTCTATCCATATTTGGTCTGCTACACCTGAAATCTCATTAGAATCACTTTGCTATGGTGTATAATGACATACTGCACCAAAGTCAGCTATTTTGAAGCTTTTGAAAATTCAAGATGGCCACCATTGGGAAAAAAACATAATTTTTCCATGTTTAGTACTGTTTCTAAAAATATCCAAAATGGCTGTCATTAGACAAAAGCAATGTTAAATCTTTTATAGACAGAAATGTAGAATGTTGCATAGGACAATTATAATCAAAACTAAATTCACATTAAAGCTTAAGAATAAAATTACAAGAGCTTTTCTAGCTAAAGTTATGGAGCCTTTGTACTGCATTATAGGAAAAGTGTAGTTCTGGGAACAGAGGGGATAGGGATTGGCTTCAAATGATAAAAGAGGGTAGTCATAAACTAATTTTCTCCTAGACCCCTGATGATCCTAGTTCAATATCATCATTACAAAACCAACAGTTACAATATAATGGGTGTGTGCATGTGACTCCCTGTAAGATAGATATCTATATACCACACTTTGTCAATAGAACAAAGGAAAATAGCCAGGTATATAAGATGTACAAAATAATCAAGGAGATTAGTAGTAGCATAAGTTTGATATGGTTACACTTGACCAGCTGCAGAAGTGGTATAAGCCTTGGGCAAGGATAATTATCCCTGGCTAGCGCCCTGGACAATTGCTCTGTCCTTGACTTATAACTATTATACAGTAAGTCACTTGTACCATATCTAATGCATATCGGTTTCTGGACAAGGGTTATAGTTATATGTATTGAAAATACTTTTAACCCTTTGTGGGCAAGCATCGACTATAGTTGATGCCATGGCTGGGCAAGCATCGACTATAGCTGATGCCATGGCAGGACGAGCATCGACTATAGTCATCTTAACTCTATGGGATTCAGCAATGCCTCGTCCTTAGGGAAGATTCCTTCATTTGCCCCTAGGTTTCGACAGCCCCTCCCTGCTTTATTGTCCTATGACTGTAACCATTTGTCTGTTAATTGTTCTAGAACTTGCTAATTTTAATCCATTAGCTGAATGGTGCTAAACTTTAAGACACATGCTTATGGGGGTACTGAACTATGAAACAAACTGACTGGTTGTCACCTTAATGTGTCGATTGATCTGTAGAGCACAACATCAATCAAAACTTAACTTAAGATCACATGTGTATTAAAGGCAAAGTCTAGTTTTGAGAAAACAGCACACAGTGCAAGTAGGAACAGAGCAGTGACTCCCTATGATATAATTCTTTGGGTTATTGTTTAGATACTGGTTGAGTGTGTATAACAAGGTTGGTGCTTGATAGGTATAGCCATATTAGAGCCCAACTATAGAGACAAATTTGGGAGGCTCCCGTCCATCATGACGCTACTTAATCAACTGAGAAAAACAAAGCTCTGGCCCACTACGTTGTTATAGTGATGTCCCGGACTACTATTGTCTGTGACATAGGAAGTGACATCACAAGGGGAAACATTAGAGCCCAATATGTTCTAGAAAAAGAATTGAATTTGAAATTTCATGCAATTTGATTAACAAGGGCCTCTTACTGAATAACATGAACTGCTGGCCATCAGTAACAGCAGTACTCTCTGCCAATTTAACATTTGAAGGTCAGAGATCTCTATGGTGCCTGGGTTGGGGTAGATATATGGCTTCACTAAGCATACTGCATTCATCGTTCCTCCTCCAATGATGCTGAGATACTATACTTAATTATTTTATCACCTTTTCATTTTCCAATATTCACAAGAAAAATGTTTTAATGTGTAACATAATTGCTTTCAACATGATTAAGGGAAAATCAGTAGACTAAACGAATTCCCTCCCAGTACATAGTCAATAATCCCTGGTAGGCTAGTATACTAGTATACATACAAGCCCATACAGTGGGCAGGGGCTGGGGTCTGCTGACAATTGAAGATTACTTCCTTTGCCTCCATAGAGTTTGTCAACAGCATCGAAACACTGTTATGTAAATATTTTAGGGCCTTATTTCAATGCATCTAGGAAGAATTACATGTATTTAATGGAACTATATTTTTAAAACATTTTACTGGAGGGGGGGGAGCAGGAAGTGATATTGCAACCATTTGGTCATATCATTTCTTCACTTCAAGCCCAAGAAGAAAACGCATAGGGTTGATTCAGGTAAAGTGGGACATCAGGTTAAGTGCGACAATTAACATTAAGGCCATTTTTAGGGGTTGATTTCTTTCCTGGGTGTAAAATTTAATTTTTTTCTTAGAAATATATGTTTGACCCCTCTTAATTGTACCTATCTCACCAAAGTTAAGAGGTAATTATACCTTCTAAATTTCGACATGATATGGATGGAGAGCTTTTGCCGCTATAAATTCAGAAGTACATAAGAAATAGTAAAATTATTTGTTAGTAGTGGTACTAAGAATAGTAACATGATATTTCAATATGTATGTAAATATTAGATACATATATTGCTTCTTTACATCTTGATATTTTTTTAGAAGTCAGATATAGAAATGAAGTACACTAAGGCCTTAAATACAAGTGTCCCACTTTAGCTGAAGGTGTTAGGTAAAGTGGGACAGGCAGGTTCAGGTTAAGTGGGACACTATATTAATGCCCTTTCTCAGAGTAGCATTACCCGATATGCCCATATTTTGATTTATAATGAGAAGAAATATCATAGAAGATTTCATTACAATACTTAGTTGTGTAAATGATACCAAATCTTTAAGTATAACAGCCAGAATAGGGCCTTTTACTGCTGCATATTGTGGTTTATCAAGTGACTTAACTGATGATCATTATTTAGATGAGCGAACCATTGACTTCCATCAGCAAACCATTGACTTCCATCATAATTTAGATAATTATTGTGAGATTTCTTAACTTTAATGATTTTTAATCATACATTATGATGTTAAACAGTAAAATATGTAGCAAATTCATTTAGAATTGGTATTTGATATACATTGAGGCGAAAACCATAGAAATTATTAACCAATACTACTATCTTACAATTTATAGAAAATTATTGCCATTCACAGTTATTTATAGTGATTAATATGCCCCTGAAATGCTCCTGCATTACTACCTCATTAACAAAACATTTCATTTTAGATGCTTACAATTAAGAGTATGAGCTATATAATTGTGCATAACATTATTTAGCACTATGTAAAATAATTTGTGGATAGAGATTCAGTTAGGGTACAAATATGTTGTCATGTAACATAATGTAGAGAAGCCTTGCCCAAAGCCTAGATGCACAGTATTTTGGTAGTTTTACATTTATACCCTGTGTACTTGATTCATCCTGTAACGTACCCTACATAAATGTCCTTAATGTTTTTGATGTAGTCTATCAAAATATATATCTCACCTTCAAAAATTGACATTTACCATTTTTGTCATATGGATTATAAAGCATGGGGGTCGATTCTTATCAATTGTCCCACTTAACATGAAGCAAGTGTCCCACTTTACCAAAAATACAAGTAAAGTGTGACGCTTCAATTTTAAAATGGCATCTCTAAGAAATGGGCTGTTAAGGCCACATTGGCTAAGGTATTTCATATATTTTTTATATTTTGGTTTAAAGGAATAAATACTGAAACTATTTGATGTGTTTGACATTTTCTACTATAAGTACCAAATGTGTAAATGGTACATAAAGTCAGAGTATGGCTTAGGTGTCCCACTTTAACCCTAGTCCTACCAACTAAGAAAATCTTTTCTACCACTTGAATAGCATTTCTGATTCTTGAATAACAATGGTTTTGCCAAAGGCGGCTATATTGGATTTCTTAAAACCTCAATACATCTGCCTTTGGTACAGTATATCTTTATATTCTATTTTAGAACACTTTTATATATATATTTCATGTCAGTTACACCACATAGAGGTTAAAACAGCTTAAAAATGGTATTTTTTGCCAATGGCGGCCATCTTGAAATTTTTGGATACTTAAAAACTGCTCATTTTAGTGCACTGTATTTTTATATTCTACATCAAAGTGGTTTTATGTACATTTAAAGGGAAATAGTCCCCATGGAAACAAGAAAACTAATTAAAATTGAATTAATTTAATATTTTCCAACTTTTTATCTTCGGAGGGGGCGTACGGGGGGGTTAGAGGTTTTGAAATCAAAAATGAAGGTCATATTCTTGTTTCTCATGATGAGTACCATCTTTTAGGATGGGTCCCGCATTCCTAACTTCATTTTGACTGAATAACCACCCCCCCTACTAGGGTAAAGTTGAGAGTATGTAGTTGAAATGTTCACATTTCTGATAAATGTTCAAAATTCATCGGGCTGTATCTCAAAAACTATTACTCAGAGGATATCCATTCTTGGTATGCTTTAAGATATATGTTGGCCCAGCTTGTAAACAAAATTATTAGTTGCTGTGATGTATTTAAAACATAATGTTCATGATCATGGATTTTTCGTCACGGAGTCACCTGAAAAAAGGACAATAAACTTCACGAGGCGATAAAAACTGAACCGCTAGGGTTAGAAATGTATCAAAAAGTGTTCCAAGGAGCCAAGATATATACCTTTCAATATACTAAACTTGTTTAAACATATTGAGAACTTTCTGATTTGTCCTTCCTCTATCCTAAAACAACATAAGTCAGGAGTTTGAGCCATTTACTGTTTCTTCTCCAAAATCCAATTGAGAAGTGCCCAAAAATAAAGAAAATAAGAACTTGATATTTACAATAATCTCCCTGTCTTGTAAGAAACAAAAAGGGAACTGTATAACCCGCCTCTTCCCACTATGACTTGCAGTTTCTTGAAATTGACGACCCTGCAGTCAGGCCAAAAAAAGAAAAAGGTGTGTTTCAGGCAACCCGACCCTATTTTCAAAAAAGGGCATTTTTTTCTGATTTTGGAGAATTCTTTTTTTTTTTTTGCAATATATTCATATTTTTTTCGGAAATTTTAGCAATTTTTTGGTCAGGAAGACGAGATCACATGCCTAATTAACTGTCCAGCCTCAGGAAATAGTTTATTAACAAGAATGTCCATAATTTCATGATATTCCTAGTTATAGTAAGAATCGGTGAGTCGTCTTGATGACCCACGAGTCGATATGCCAGTTCGCGACTCATTCAAGGTACTTCCAACATTCAAAAAAAGATAAATTTTAAAATATCCGACCTACCTACCCTAAAATTTTTGGACCATGTTGCCTGAAACACACCCTTTTTTTTGGCCTCAGCTACATTATTTATTTCAAAAATGTCTAATGAATATCCATACATACCTGCTTGGTCTTTCTAGTTGTGTTTACATTCTTGGTGGAGCACACAAAGTCTTCCAACTCCTCAGTATTCATCATATTGTTCACAGACATTGTCGACATATTTTGAGGGCTTGTGGTCGTCGCTGGAGGGTGATTATTTGCTAATACCTGCCATCAATGGTGAGCTGCAGCCCAGTTGATATCCTGATGGTTAATTGTATGAAAAGTCTTCTTTATGGCCTCGAAGGCTTTCCCGGGGGGAGCAGGACACATCTCGAGGGCAATGGCGATTTTTCTGCATCTACCGGAACTACTTTTATCGTCTTCCTGACGTCACAACAACCCTCGGTGGTCGTGAGGACCCTAGGGCGTCATGACTACCCTGCGGCTTGGACACGCCCATTGAATACGAGACATCATATTCAATGGGGGGCATTGAATACGGAGCTTTCAGTACTTAAGCATAGTGTCGTTCAAATAAAATTTAAAAAAAGATAATTCTTTGTATTCTATAGACCCTCTTGTATGCATAACATAATCACATTGCACCTTTTAAATAAAAATAATAAACAATTTGAAATATGAATGCACCAGATGTTTGAAATTTCCTTTCTGCAAGAGAAATATACTTACTGCGCACGTCATCTGCCGCATAGACGCAGATATAGTGTGTCATCAACTTATTTATTCAAATTTTTTTATAATGCTACATGACTGTATGAATGATATTTTACCAACACTCCATAGGGCCTAATTGAATTGATCTTTTAGATTAGATAAGATATTAATCACATTGAAATGCATAGTGGTCATGCACCTTAATTTGTCGTATTATGCAGTTCTTTATCACATAGTTCATCAATAAATATAGGTTTCATGAATCATAGAATGTTGATAGCACCTGGAAGACACATTTTAAAAAGAAATTCAGGTATTTGCTGCTTACCATTATTAGAAACTCAAGATGACTGCCACTTAGGTTCTCATGAATAATAAATCTAATTCCCTGATCTCAGGGTTACAAACAGCACTTTAGATCATGTTTCTATGTTGATTATAGTGGGTTTAGACTCTTTTTCTTATTGATATTATGTTTGCTTTTACTAGAATAACAGAAAATGTGTGTAATCAATGGCAATTTTCATATAGCCTTCTCAAGAGATCACGACCACAACATCACTTTTCATGGTTGCTAGGGTACCATTAACAAAAAAAACATGCTGTAGCTGGAATCATTCGAAGTAAATTACATCGGATGGCCCTGCTGCTGCTCCCCTATAAGCTCTGCAGTGTATCTGCTTCTTTAGCCCTGTAAACACACATACATAGTTTCATGTTCAAAGGACGTCATTTTTAGTGTCTAAGGGGGGGGGCAAATGAGCCGTTCCTGATATCCCTTACCAGGGCCCTACTGAAGCACTGACACATGCTTATTAATAATGTATAATATAACAATGTAATTCAACATTGACTACAATCCCTTTTCAAAAACATAATCAAGATGCAAAAAGGCAAACTGGCGTGGGCCTGGGAGAACATATTATGAAAATTGAAATAATTGCCTTAACTGTATCTATAGATCCAATTCTAAGCATACATGAACCAAGTTTCACCTTTAATGTATATAACACAACAATTATCTGCTGTAAAACCTCAACCTCTCTAATCCATCTAGAGCCCCCCCCCCAAGATCTGCACCTAGAGTTTCCCCCAGGTCTACCCTTAGACTCCCCCCCCCCAGGTCTGCTCCTATAGCTCCAGTGACCAAGAAAGGGCCAGTGAATATACTTACCTTGCCTCTCTAATATACCCACATGAATTAGCAGCTTTCTCTCATTAATTGGTGGAAAAGTGTCATTTTTGTGTATTTATACCAATAAACACCATTAAATCAGGGAGAATTGAACACTCATCAATAGTTCTCAGGGCTAATGTGGTTATGTTTGTTGTTTGTCTTGCAATATAGTAATATTTTCTATAAAGACACCATCAATTATTGGTCATTCATTATGCTTGATAATTCAGGATAAATCCTCCAAATGGCGGCCATTTTGGATATAAAAAAATAAACTTTAAATCCGGATTTTCAGAAGCCAAGCCCCAAAAAAGCATGATTTTGTCATACATTTGACTTTTCATACAGCTGACTTTTATCATATAGACCTCTTATTATAACGATAGACACATATTTTTCTTAATGGTACCCCAATCTGTACAGTTTTCATCATCACTGTCAGCATTTAATTTTTTGTGCAAGCAAATTTTTTTTGGTACGTTTGATCATGTTGATCATTTGACCATACAAGTAATGGTGTAAAACATCCTTTTTGAGCCAAATGGCCAAAAGATTCAACATTGCACTGCCAATTTTAAATGAATCTTTTTCGGAGACCAGACTAGATACAATACCCTAAATGGTCAGATGTTTGAAATAGCCTATCGGCATGAGAAACATACTTACTGCACATGTGATGAAAGATAATCTGGTTTCTGAACTACCCCTCTTGATTCATTTAACTAAATGGGATCACTCTGGTTGTCACAGCTACTTTGCCTGGTAAAAGAGTTAACAATTTGAAATCTAAACATTTTACAATACTTGTTGCCATGGGAACAGTATCCACAAAAAACAGAAATTGGTATCAAAACGTCGTTTGTGTGCCATATGGTCATTGAAAAAATGTTTGAAACTTTTTACCTATACTTCATGACAGGAGCTATAGAGTCCCCCTTAGGTCTCCCATTAGAGTCCCTCCCCCCCCCCCCCCCCCCCACACACACAAGTCTGCCCCTAAAGTCCCCCCCCAGGTCTGGCCGTACAGTCCCCCCACCATGACCCCGCCCCCACTACCACGACATTCACGGGTAGTATTCTTCATCAGCTTGTCCCATACTCACTCCCAGCTGGGAGTGTAGACTGATTCATCAGTAAACTTGTCATTAACTGAAACCGGTACCAGTAAATCCCACATTTACTGAAATTGATCCAATCGGTAAATCACACGTTTACTAAATCTACCTTGACATTTAAGTTGAAATTTACATGACATTACAGACACATATACTGGACTTTTACCCAATTTTACGTGTCAGTATAAGGGGGCAGTAAATCACATGTTTATGTCATATTACATTCATTTGTAACATGTCAAATGTCATTTTAATAGATTCTAAACCTTTTAGTTTGGAGAAACAAAAAGTTTACATCAATTTACTTTCGATTCTGTAACATGTTAACATGCCAACGAATTGAACTAGGGTAGGTCCTTTTTTTATGATGAATAGGCCCCCATGTTTTATATTGTGAAAATGCAGCAGCTTCTCTTTAATCGACAGATTGCTGTTGTCATGCAACTGACCATGATAACATATATTAATCAGGTGGAGGTCTAGTACAGCAGAACAGGACGGCCTGCATTAACAGGCAGCCTGTACTTTCAGGCCGCCCAGCCTGTACTTTCAGGCCGCCCCTATACACTCTCCCAGCACAGCAGGCTGGTGTACCAGGCAGGCAACCTGGTATAAGTTCAAGTTACCTGATAATCCTGAAATGGTAGCTCAAATTCAGATCTAAGTAATAGTATGCTATTCTGTATTATTGTTTGTAAATACAATATATCTTATGCTTAAGCAGTGGTCTACGGCTTCGTGGGATACTGCCCAAGCCCCCACTCGTGAAATACAACAGAGACAGTATCAATGGACGTTGGCATTTGTCTATATAATACCTACAGTATCTATTTCACTTATACTATCTAGTATCTCCTAGGTCTGGAGCTGGCTGTAAGGTTCTTGGAAGATACAATAAAGTTGCCATCTATTAAATCCTACTCCACTTGTTCTTGTTGTTGTTTCTGGGTTATACTAGTTACTGCTGTAACTCTCAGATGGGGCCATGGGCTGTCTGAGAATTACAGACAGAAGGGTCAGTTTTCTATTGATTGTCTTTGCGTCAACCAATAATGTAGATTTCTCCACCCAATCAAGACAGGCGTCCAAGGGGCTGTAGATCGTTTGCCTCTATACAGATTACCTCCATCAAAGTGCCTCAATGTGTAGAAATGAAATAACATCCATAATTCAATTTACGAATCAACTTTAGTATACATATGTAAGATACTACACATTCATTTGTATAGTATATATCAAAGCCAGGGGAATGCGAAGCAAAGTAGCCTCACAATGGTACCATTTTCCCTACGGTTTTCAGACACTTGTATCCTATACCCACAATGGTAGTGGCCGTGGGTATTGCCGGCTATGCTTAACCAATAATATATGGATATGGCTGACCGAGGGGTGTGTATCGATGAATAACGACCCGAGGTGCGTAGCACCGAGGTCGTTATTTATCTATACACACCCCAAGGTCGGCCATATCCATATATTATTAGGTTTATTATACGAGATTTCGATTCATATGTCTTTAATTACCTTAAATTCGTCCTAATTTCGCCATTTTGAAGGATTATTGACTGAATATCACTCGAACACCAGTAGCGCCATGTTGTTTTGACCTCCCACCAACCCTGCTCACTGATTGGTGGAGCCTGGCTACGTCATGCTTTCAATCTCCAACACTGAGTCTAACATAGAATTTGTAAGGGGGCCAGCTTGGGGCGCGGTTAGCCTAAGTTATAACCAGCGTTTCCCTCATTCACCACGGCCAGATACGGCACCACGGCATTGGCGCTAGCGTGATGGCCTCACACACCGGGGGTTCCCGGATCGAATCTGTGTGGAAACGAACCATTTTTAAGATGCCCATATGTATGTGAAAAAAAGCCCCTAGAATTATTTTAACGAATAGGTAAGTAAAGTCCAACTTCCAC
Organism: Harmothoe impar; assembly: GCA_947462335.1. NCBI lineage: Eukaryota > Metazoa > Annelida > Polychaeta > Phyllodocida > Polynoidae > Harmothoe > Harmothoe impar. The sequence continues at coordinate 61,682,742 of OX381707.1, read as the reverse complement.
TTTTATAGTGAAAAAGGAATTAGAAAAAAATATTGATTTTCAGAGAAATTATACCAAAAAATATCTTTTCTTCTGTAACTCGGTAAATAATGGTCCTACAGGGCTGGAAATCCGCCTGTAGACTCCTTGTTTCGCCACCTCCCTCTGCCAGCGCCTCCACGGCGTGGTGGTTAGCACGTCGGACTTCAAGTCTTGATGTAGCGTGTTCGAGTCTCCGTGAAACTTCGGATTTTATGGCTGACGATATTCAGAATCGTTCTGATATTCTGGATATCAGAACGATTGTGAATGGGGAATTCAGAATCGTTCTGATATCCAGAATATCAGAACGATTTCACCTTCCCAAGTGTGGGGTATGCAGGAATATCAGAACGGGAATATCACCTAAAAAGCACGATCAGAGCCCAGATCGTATAATAATTAGTTATACCGATAGCTAGACGAGCTACAGTGCTTTAGATTGGAGGATTTACCCACTTAGGTTAGAATCCCAGTAAGGCAGTATTTTAAATAGGAACTGATCCCCATACCCTCCTCTAGAATTTATGCTTGTTCCTATAAACTCCCCCCAGCCTAGTGCTCATAATCCCCCTCCTCCTGTCAGTTTAGAAGGAGAAGAATGGCATATGTTAAGGCCCACATTAACATTAATACATTGGTCTAGTTAGTAACCCCCTCTCGTGCGGCCACTGCTGGCATCGGGGGGAGTTGGATATATTGCGTAAGGTTAGTGTATGTAGTAGTTATAGGACGTGAACCAATCTGTATGCAAAATACAGTGAAGGAGCCTTATAGGTGGCAGTCCTACCCTCGCTACTGGTCGCGTAGAGAGACCCACAGTTGGATTTTTAAAGTTACTTGTATGTTTTTGCACTTACTTGTATGTTGTCTTGTATGTTGGTTGAACTTTTGTCTTATAATAAAAGGGCAGGTTAAGCCAGCCAGACACGTAGGCACCATCATGATATTGCCTTGTCTTCTCACTGTATACCATATCATTATTATGTAATGTTAGAAACAACATATGACAATTAACCTACAGTAAGAACAATAGGCCCAACACCCACTTGAATATTGACTATTATCCATGAAGATATGGGAGAATCCCCCATTTTCCAGGTATCAAGAACATAGTCCGATCCTTAAACCTGATAAATACATTTTTATCCCATCATCCCATGACTCTCTACAGATTAGAAATAACCAAAAGAGGAAGTTATGATTTGGAATGTCATGTGGTCATACTGTATCTACCTGATGTATCTACCTGAAAAAACCTTAATCGATCCAAATTATAATCTTTAAAAAACAGTCATGAACATCACATTTGTATAATTTTAAAATCTAAAAATCTCATATTTTCAAATTTTGTCCTCAAAATCTATCGGATTATAGGTGAGTTATTAACGATACTCTATAGGATTGTTACAAAACACTGTCTCTAGAAGTGGCGATAGTTGTGTAGTGTATTATGTAAAACCAATTATAAGTTTGAATTGTTAGATTAGCAAAATGAATAGATTAATTGAAAATGACCATTATTTCAACATGTATACTTCACTTTAATTGCCCACATTCTCCTTCTTCTTACAAACCAGGCTACCTGCCACCGGGTGTACAATACAAACTTGACTTTGCCCTGATGGGAACTAGGAGATAAAATTAATGCCTAACACAAGTTAGTCATTTTTGACTAAGCATTAGGCAAATGTATTAATTAGCTTTAGCTAGCCATTTTCCACAAGATAAGTTAGAATTACTAACTTGGATTTAACTAACCTGTACATCAAATCACTGTTAAATCTATGGTGAATCATTGTAATCTGATCCATGTAAGCACATGATAAGTATTCACTATGAAATGGCTAATATTTACGATGCTTCATGGTATTCGGAATAATGGTGAAACACCGTTGAGTTTTACAGGGTAAACCCATAACAGATACATCTATTTTTTACAGTGTAGATGTGTAGTAGACACAGCCACCATACAGTGTTGGCATTCAATTCTGTGCAGGAAGTATAACAAGATGGGACTGAAACAGAAATGTGTTCTACTGTTGATATTAGGTATGCTTATGATTATTCTACCTCTTATGAACTTGGCATTTTGCAGCCACAATACTGTGTCATCTCTTGAAAATCAACCAGGCTACATATATGCGCCTTTTATAGATAGACTTGGCAACTGGATGTGGGTATACGCTTCCCTCTACGGAACTGCACGGCAAACAAACAGGATCCCATTTACCTGCATGCAAGGACAAGGTTGGGATATTGAATTCAAGACATTGTTCCCAGCGACATCAATACCATTATACAATAGTAAGAACTGCCAGCAAGTTCTCAAGAGGTACGCTAATGACACCTTAATAATAAGTGAAGACAGTCAGAGGAGTTATCAGAAGGATCTGGTTCCTTTGGTAAAGGCTTCTACAAAGTATCTGGTCATCAGTAAGGGATTCAGGCAGAACCTGAACTATTTTTTGAAATATAAAGAGGAAATAAAAGCAGAATTTGTTCTGAGTAAGAGTTTGCAGGATTATGCTCAAGGTTATCTCCGTGGACTAGCTAAAGCAATATCTGTTGCTAGGAAAGGGAACTTCACAACAGACAATAGAGGGATAGCCCTCCTTAATGGTAAACCTTTTGTGTTTATAAATGTTCATGTCCGCGGTACAGATTACCTGACATCTGTTGAAGCTTATCATCCCGATAATGTCTACTACGAACATGCAATGCACTACTTTAGGCAGAGGTACGGGAGTAATGTTGTATTCAGTGTCTCAACAGATGATCAAACATGGGCTGAAGACATTATCAAGGCCAAAGAAACATACTTCACAGAGAAAACAAGAGACAAAGAATTCGCCATAGGATCAGCCTGCAACCATACTATAACGTCACTGAGTACCTTTGCATGGTGGATGGCATTTCTGAGTCCTGGGGAGGTTGTCTACTTCCAATACTTAGGGCAAAATACAAGAGAATACAACGATGCATTTTGGTTAGATAAATGGACTCCAATAAGTGTGAACAGCTATGCAAATGTAACATCAAAAAAAGGTGCTGCTAAACTGCGCATGTCATGGCAACATAAGAAATAACTGATTCGGTTCCAAATTTTGACCAGAATTGATTTACTGATGTGCATATGAGAGATAATAAACCGCAGCTGTATGTATGTAACAGCATTTATTTTCATAAGCGGAGCATAGACACTGGCCACCTGGGCATACTGTCAGGTATGACCGGCGAGCCCGGCGAGCCCGGCGCTGCGGGCGCCCGCGTGTTCAAGCCGACGGCGGGAGACGCTACTCCCGCCGCCGGCACACGCAGGCGCGCGCCGGCCCGCATAGGCGGCGCTCCAGTCGGCACTCCCGCCGCCGCCAGGCGACGCTCATCCCGCACATTGTTTCCCACAGACCAGCATAAGGGTCACCCCTTTGATGTACACTAACAGGGGTAGACAAACTATGGAGGGGTATTGTGTGACTGTCTCTCTGACTGTTACAACCCTCCAACCACTGTCAACTGACACTAACACTCAAGATGCCATGCTGGTGGCCTGGCCCCCTTAAATAGGGTCAGGTCCCAGCACTGGGCATCTCCATCCTCACTCTACACTTGGACACCACAGAGCAAGGACCTCTCCACTGACTGAGAACAAGGCTATAGGCTATGCCCTACTAGGCCCAACTATCAGACATGGTGTAGGACCCCCTTGGCTCTAGTCCAGTACTAACTTCAGGGTTATTAGGTATATTTACCAAGACCTATATTATTGTGTGGATAGGTGTAACTGAGTGGAACCTACATTGTACTACTGTACTGTTGCTGTCAACTTGTAATAAATACCAACTATACTACAAGACCTCAAGACTTAGTCAACTTACCTCATATCATATTAAAGGGATCTCCCAACTAAGGGGATTCCTTGTATGACAAAGTGGTGGAGAAGTCCTAACAAGATCCCACAAGCTGGCAGCACAGACTACCAAGACTCACCTCCGCAGCAAAGGACCAGCTACCCCTGGATCTCTACCCAGCAGGAGGAGGAGACCCAGCTCCAAGGAGTCATCCAGGAGCTCCACTCCAACACCCTCAGCTTCACCACACCACACCACTCAAGAGAGTGACTTCCAAGGCAAGCTTCACCTGGACACCCTAGCTGCCCTGGACAGTATCCAGGACACACAGAGTGACTTGTTCTCAAACGGTCAGCATACCCCAGGATCAGGTATGAGTGACGATGAGACAGTACCCCCAGGCCAGGCAGCCAAAGAGGAGGCTGAGGCACTTCTACTCATAGCCCAGAATGTAGAAACTCATGTGGATAAGACACTTAGGCCTGAACTAACAGCCCTACACACCACACATGAGGAAAGCACCAGCCGAGCCTTAAGGAAGGCCAAAGAGGAACAAGAGAAGGAATTAATATTACTCAGACAAGCCAACCAGGCACTGAAGAACTCTATGGAGACCCAAAAAGCTGAAGCCGCTCAAGCACTACTTGATATGCAAGCTCATCTACAAGTGACAATGAAAAACCAGCTAGCTGAGGCCCTAGCCTCACTCAAGTCAGGTGCACCCAATACCCAAGGAGTGAACCTGACTAACACCGACACCTCCTCAGCACTCCTAGATGCCTTGAAAGAGGAAAGAGTTGCAAGGGAGGCATCTTTCAGTGGGTTAAGGGACCAGCTAAAACGAGACAAAGAGGAAAAGTACTGTGATATTCTACAGCCAGAAAAATTTTCACAGTCCTCTCTCACACAATCCGCCAGGAGGCACTGCACAGACTATGAACAATACTTTGATTCCAGATATGGGTACCATCCCAGTAACAGAATCAAGTATTTCTCAAACTACCTAGATGGTAAGGCAAAAATTTGGTACAAAGCCTATAGGACAGCCCATCCAACAGCAGACTATGAAGAAATGAAGGCAGCTTTCCTGAAATACTTCAAGAAAGAGGACGACAGATTGGATGCTAAGGCATTGAGGAAGCAAAATCCAAAAGAATCTGTATCAGACTATGCCATGGCCTTACAAAAGATGGCCACAGCTCACAACAAGTCCGAGGAGAGAACAAGGGAAGCCCTGCTACATGGTCTAAGGGACGACATCAGTGCAGTAGTCATCCACAGGGAAGCAACTACATGGGATAAAATACTTGAAGTTGCAGAGGAGTATGAGAACCAACAAACAGTCTCCACTGGTAACATTAAAGATGAGATAAAAGCAGAGTTAGGCTCAGAGCTACAGGAAACAATAGAATCCATGCAGGCACAACTGAAGTCTGTGACACATGTAAACTCTATGATTGTGAAGCAAACAAAGTCACAGAAAAATGGAAACCCCTCAAAGAAAGCCAAATCAGACCCAAAGACAGTTCAAATGGATCACTCATCAGAGGATGAAGACCAAAGCCTAAACCTCATGTCAAATGAACATGTGAGGAGGCAAGAACAAAGGGCACTGAAGGATCAAGGTAAACCCAACAACAGCCAACAAAGGAACTCTGGAAATAACAGAGGAGGCTACCGAGGCAAAAACTTTGACCCAAACTTCAGAAATAGCAACAGAGGAGGACAACGAGGCAGAGGTGGATACAGCCAAAATAACAGCCGAGATCACCAAAGCAACAGTCAGGACACCAGCCGTAGAGATAACAGCAGAAGTCGTGACAACAGCAGACACCGTGATAGTAGCAGAAATCGCGACTACAATCGCCGTGATAACAGCAGAGACCGTGATTACCACCGTCGTGACCAGAGCAGAGATCGTGACTACAACAGAGGTCGGGATCAAAACCGTCGTGACTACAGCAATAGTCGTGACAGACAGCATGACTACAACCGCAGTCGTGACAACAGCAGAGGTCGAGACAGCTACAATGGCTACAGATCCAACACACAAGGCTACAACCCCCAACAGCAGCCCCAACAGCCACCTCAAGCTATCCAGCCTGACGTGCTTCAACAGATCAAGCAGCTACTAGGATCTTCAAACTCGGGAAACTAGAGACCCACAGCGCCGCTGGGCCAGTGCGTTGTGAGCCTCTCCAACCCCCCATCAAGATCCAAGATCAACAATCCCTAGGACAACCAAAAACAATTGCTAGTATAGCAGAGACAATCCCCCAGATGCACACTGGGAAATCAAGCCGACCATCAGTGATTCACATCACACCTCAACAAGATGCATCGCAAAAGGAAATGGGTGAGAGTACCAAAATTTCTGTTGAACTTCTTAAAAATGGCTGTTTAAATGCAAGATTCTATGAACACACTGAAATACCTTGTTTAGTTGACACCGGTGCCACTATCACCTGTGTCAGGGATACTTTTCTTAGGGAAATTCAGAAATCTCGAGATGTCGAAATCAAAAAAGAGAAAGTTCAATGTACACTTAGCAGACGGATCCATATGCCATGTAAGACAAGCAGCAGTATTGAAATTCAAAATTCATGGTACCAGATTCGAATTCCCATTCTCAATTATTCCAAATCTCACAAAGCCAGTTGTCCTAGGCACAGATTTCTTAAAAGCAACACGATCACAGATCGAATTCAATGTAGACCCGGAGCTACAAGTCAAGCCAGTCCGAGCTGTTAGGGAGGCTACAATCCTTCCTTTCACAGAACTAGCAGTTCTAGGACAAGTCACATCCCTCAAATGTTTAGAAGGATGTGTAGGCACATTAGACAATTTGCAGAGGAACAACAGAGTTCCATACCTAGTTCAAAAGGGAGTAGTAACACCCTCAGAAATGAACAGGCACCCAATCATACTGCTCAATACAAGCCACCGACCATACAAGGTGAGGAAGGGTGATATAATAGCCCTATTCACAGAGGTAGATCCCTCTGAATTACATCAACCAGATACTGACATCCCTACTGAGGAACCCACACTACAAGTGCTAGACACTGAAGAGAATTGTAGTGACACAGAGTCAGACTGTGCCTCAGTATATGCAGATCCAGATACAAACCGTGGAGATGACACTGATGATGAATTGGCCACAATTCACAGTGAGGCTCATGACATTATGCCAGACATAATGGAAAATGTGCCACCCAAATGTGTACTAACAGATATTGGACAAGAGAGACTCCAAAAGTTACTCCACAAGTATCAAGATGTATTTGTAGGTAAAGACAATGACATAGGTACAACCCACCTATATACACATTCAATTCACATCAAACCAGATGCAGTACCATGTCACTACCTACCATACAGGCAGACGCCTGAGAAGCAAGCTAAGATGGGAGAAGTCTGTGAAGACCTAGTCAGACAGGGCATCCTCAGAGAATGTGCAGAGGGACCCTGGGCATCCAGATCATTTTTAGTACAGAAAGCATCTGGAGGCCAACGTCTAGTCACAGACCTACGCCACGTCAATGCTAATATGATAAACCAAGCTTTATCAACGCCACGTGCAGACGACACACTAGACATGATAGGGTCACTCAAACCTACTGTTTTCAGTAAACTAGATGCGCAACAAGGGTTTTTCCAAATTCCCATAAGAAGGGAGGATCAACACAAAACTGCTTTCATAGCAAATGACAAAAAGTATGTCTATCAAAAGATGCCGATGGGTTTGGCTACCGCGCCGGCAGGATTTTGCCATCTAGTAACTCTAATTCTCAACAAACTGAAATACAAATGTGCCCTACCATACCTAGACGACATTCTAGTCCTATCACCAGATGTAGAACGACATTTTTCAGACCTTGAAGATGTCTTCAAGAGCCTGAGAATTGGGAAACTCAAGCTAAAGAAATCAAAATGTGAATACTTCACAGATAGGATAGATTTTCTAGGAATGCGTGTCACACCAGATGGTTTACAACCATCCCCAGAAAAGGTGGAAAGTGTCAAAACTTTTCCCACCCCAAAATCCGTGAAACAAGTCAGATCATTCACAGGACTATGCCAATACTTCAAAAAGTTCATCAAAGACTATGCCAATATTGCTAGGCCACTGTACGACCTACAAACAAACCTAAAGGTTTTCAAATGGAATGAGGATGCAGACAATGCTTTCAAAACATTGAAACATGCACTCTGTACCCATGCACTATTGAGATACCCAGACTATGACAAAGAATTCAGTCTAGCAACAGATGCTTCAAATGTGAGCCTAGGAGCTGTTCTATCACAACGCAGTAGTGAAGGAGTACTGAGACCAGTAGCCTTCGCAGGTAGAACACTATCAAAGCATGAAAGAAACTACAACACAACAGAAAGAGAGCTACTAGGTGTAGTATATGGGATACTACATTTTAGGCACTACTTAGAAAGTAGACACTTTCAGTTGTACACAGATCATGCAGCTCTAATACCACTCCTCACAAACACAGGTTTGACCCACAGGTGGGCCAGATGGGCACTGGATATCCAACAATTTGCATTCACAATACAACACGTAAAAGGAGATGACAACATTCCTCCAGATGTGATGTCAAGAAGAGAATATCCAGATGCACCACCAATGACCAACCCCCCACCACCTCCAAGAAGGAAAAGGGCAGCCACCAGAACCAAATTCTCTAAAATCCAAACCAAGATACCATTCAACAGAGATGACCCACCAAAAGCAATTGACAGACCAAAACCAGTGATCAGAGGTATCTTAAAAGAGACCACCCATTATGTGTTCTGTCATTGTGAAAGGGAATACTGTGAAGAGTATCCAGAAAACTGTTTTACCCCGGTTGAGACCAACAGGATTGCACAGATGGTGAAAACCACACCTCGTGAACCACCACACAGTGCATCAGAAAATCAGTTGGAAGAAAAACTGCATAAAATTGCTTCAATCACCAAGGTAGTCAGATTTGCAAAAGAACAGCTGGATATGGAGGAAGAACAGGACAGAGACATTTGTGTTGTCACCACACGTTCAAAAGCAAAACGGTCGGTTGCAGAGGATACAAGGTCTAATGACCACCCTCAGCAATTAGGCCTAAAAGCCAAAAAGAACAAAGTGTCAACCAAATCCTCTTTCCCTACTAAATCCCCCATTTCAACACCCAGCACACCCACAGCCAATTTGCAGAAGCACTCAGACAGAGCAGGTACTGCACAGAAGGCTCACAAAAGCAAATCTGACCCCCATCCCAAAAGAACAAAGGCCGCCTCCACCAGCACAAACAGAGGAGCAGCCAGTTCAAAGGAGCAGACAGTCAACACAGACATAGCAGTTGAACAACCAAAGAAACAGACAAAGACCAGACCTGCACCAAAATCTCCTGAAACAATCCAGGCAGAGAAAGACAAAGAAAGGCTGGCACAGCATATAATGGAATTAGACCAGATGTTAGACCAAATCCCAGACAGTTCAATCAACTCCACACTGTTGAAAGAAGAACAAAGGAAGGACACTGGACTAATACCCATTATAGACTACCTAGAGAAGGGTGACCTACCTGTAAAAAGCACTGAAGCAACAAGGATTAGGAATAATGCTCAGCATTACCTACTCCTAGACAACATTCTAGTACACATATCCCCTACATCATGGAGAAAAACAGACACAGTACCACTACAAGTTGTAGTCCCAAAAACTTGGGTTGAAAACATACTGCAACACTTCCATGACTCACCAATGGCAGGTCATGTAGGTACTTCAAAAATGATGTCTTCTCTCATACCTAGGGTATATTGGAAATCTATGATGGCTGATGCCAATCAGTATGTGTCAACATGTGACACTTGCCTAAAAGCAAAAAGGGCAGTGCACACCCACAAAACACCAATGACTGTAAGGGACTATATGCCAACCCCCATGAAGCACCTGAACTTAGATGCTGTGGGACCACTCCCAGAAACAGCCAGGAAAAACAAACACATACAAGTTTGCATAGATTATTCAACTAGATATGTCATAGCATATGCCACAAAGGATCTCACAGCAGAAACCACACAACATGAGTTCTACAAGAACGTCATATGTCAGCAAGGTGTACCAACTTCAGTTCAAACTGACAATGGCACCTGCTACACAGGCAGCAATTTTAAGAAACTGATGAACACCCAGAAGATAAGACACGACCTGTCAAGTCCATATAGACCACAATCAAATGGATTAGTGGAAAGATTCAATGCCAGTATAGGAACAGCATTAAGGACTTTCTGTTCTCAGAATCAGAAAACATGGGACCTGTATATAGAATCAATTACATTTGCATTGAACAACACAGAGTCCCAGACAACAGGTTACACACCATTCTTCCTACTTCATGGCAGAAACCCTCAAACCATTGTAGAAACTGCCCTAAACATAGAGGAAGAAATCAAAACAGTAGCAGAGCATGTATCTGGAATGATACTGTCTCAAGATGAGTCTAGAAGAAAGGCAATAGACAGAGTCAAAAAGCTACAACAAGGAAGGAAGTCAAGATATGACAAAAAGCTTACACCACAAGCTATACTTCCACTAGATATTGTATATATCAACATTCCCAGAATTCTGTTGACCACAGATTCAAAGAAGCTTCAACCCCTATTCATGGGACCATATGTTGTTGCAGAAAGACCAACCCCAACCAGCGCAAGGTTGAAGAACCTATCAAATAACCTACTAGTCCCCAGACCAGTACATATTGATAGGCTCAAAAAGGTCACAACACTGAGGAAAAATGAGTTTGCACACAGACTCATTCCCCACACCTCAAAGTTTATCCACAGGATAACAAGGGATAAATCCCAAATCACACTCACCAAAGAGTCAGTTGGTCTAAACCAAATAGTACCCAGACCAGCCCACCACAAGGTGAAAAGAAACTCCAGGCAAGGGAGAATATCTAAGTAAATTACTTTTATATATTGACATGATCATATGGAATATCTATACCCACAGACTATGAATAATAGTCAAATAAGTATATACACTCTATATGAAGGAAATTAAATTTCCAACAACTGTCCAAATCAAGAATGATAAGTAGGAATTTTCATATCAGCATAGGATATGAACCCACACAAAGGACAGAAAAGACAATATACACTATATAGGTTACAAAACAATGTGCACACAAAGTAGAATCAAAGGACAGATTACTACAGGGTTGAAGTCTGAAACCCAAAAGGCTACACACAAGAAGCCAAAAGAGACTACCTAAAGGGATTAGCAACCCAAGCTTGAAGAAACCACAATTATCATACTTTTGCATCAAAGGCTAGCATCCTTGAAAGAATGCAACAATGGAAATGTTTGAACCAAAATCCTGTAAAGTACATGAAACAGAGCGTGCTATGCCAAGAGACTACTGTCTAGACACACCCTTACCCTTCAAAGGACCCACACACCTGCCAGGGCATTCAAACCCCCACAGATGCAGGTAGTCCACACTAATTACCCCAGACATAATTACCCCAGTCAGACAAGCTAACACTGATGGCAGTTAACAGCCACCAGGGAAACAAAGCCAGGCCCTCAATGGATGAGGGTAGGGTGGGCTACATAAGAGGCCCTGACTCCATAGCCAACTCACCAGTTCTACTCCTGCAGCAGTCAGGTACACACCAGCTGGTCCTAGCCATACCAGTTCTCCTATAGCAGGAGGGACTCTGTCAGAAAGCAGACCACACCCACTCTACAATATCATACCCAGTTACTACAATCTTGGGAAAGGACTCTAGCACAGATTGGACATTAAGCCAACACTAGCTTGATCATGGAAAAAGGTACAGTTCAAACACTACATTGATTATTATATTACTATTGGGACCAACCAGGATTTCTGCTCTCAAAACTATGTACACAGAGGCAGCGCCAAGTGGATACTTCACATAAGCAAAAAGGATAGCTCACAAAATCAGCAAACCAATTTAAACCTAAGTATATTGCAAAAACACTAGTAGAAGTCTTACTAAGACATAGAATATATTTTATATTTCAGGCATGCTAAAGCCAATCCTACTACTAGTGATGATGGCCACTTCTCAAGCCATCACATATGTGCCCACCGTTAGACAGAACGTTGGAGCCATATATGAGCCATTACCTGAACCATTGGTCAATGGGCACGATACCACAACCATGATATTGGCAATACCATACCATATACCTGCTCCACCAGAGACCGAAACCAAAATACTGGACCAGGTTATGGCACTAACATTTCCTACCTTGCATGACGACAGTTCTACCAGTCAGATATTACAGCAGGCAAGGGAACTAGATCTGTTAATAGACATAACAGACAAGGAAATTAACTCTACCTTAGCATCCATCCATTTGTTCCTATCAAATCCAATTAACAGTCAAGGAAGGTACAGAAGAGCACCACTTGGGTTCCTAGCCCCACTCTTCAGAGGAGCAATAGGTCTTGCCACACTAGATGACGTCAAAGAGGTCATGGACCAGATAAAGAACATAGACGGCATTCTAGAAGCTTTTTCCAAGCAAGACAAAGAAGCAGCTATATTAATTGATAAGGTCACCCAACGCCAAGACAAATTTGTCAAGGCATATGTTAAGGATAAAAGTATGCTAGACCAAACCATGAACACTCTAGGCCAAAATATGAATTTATGGGCTCAAAATATGACCACATCTCTGAACACTTATGCAAATCACGAGCACACACAAAGAAGGAAGATCCAAATTTTAACTGATGCACTCACCATTATTGTAGCAAGAATGAACTATCTGCAAGCATTGCAGCGCACCACATCAGCACTCAGGATGCTATCAGCAGGCATTATGACTGCTGACATAGTACCACCAGCTGAACTAACGGAGCATCTGAATGATCTGGACATGACACTCAGAATACACTCACCAGGATCAAAGGTCGCCATAACTGACCTTGACTACTATTATTCCCAAAGAATGATATCCTACACCTATTCGGAACGGCACATATACATCCACCTGGATATCATTGTAGCATCCACTGTCTCCACCTTCAGAGTATTTCAACTGGTAACTACACCAGTACCAATCAACACCAAGGAGACACCTACAAAGGGAGTAACCCAATTAATTACTGATGTCAAATTTTTGGCTATCTCTGAAGATGGTTCACTATTTATTGAACTAACAAATGCAGATATGCTAACCTGTCCAGGAACTAAGATCAAAATTTGTACCAAAACTAGCCCGAGAATCCATAGACATGTACCTACATGCACAGTAGCAATTTATTTGAACCAAGCTCAGCAAGTCAAGGAAATGTGCCAATTTACTATCTCACCCTTGAAGAGACCTATCTCACACGCTGTAGCCATTTCACAAGATGAATATCTAGTGACCACAAATTCTCCCACCTACACAGTTACGTGTCATGGGAAACCAGCTACTACTCACAAAGCACCATCACACTCAATCATAGGTGTACCATGCCTATGTACAGTGAATATAGATCACTATTCACTACCAAATTCTAGGTTGCCATGCAACACTACAATTTCATTTCACTATGCTTTAGAGACTATAAACCTACCTTTTCTCGCGGCTCTAAATGAAATCAAAGAAATTGGACTAGACTCCAAGGCAAATCTGCCACCTTTTCCAAAGGTCAACCTATCCAGGACACTGGATATGTTAAGAAAATCAAGTAATATTGATGAATCAACATTACTAGACCTAAACCCATTCGCAAAAACCCTGCTAGATGATGCCTCCAGCCTGGCTAAGCCACTGGAAAATAGACTAATAGAGTCCTATCTATACAAATTTGCACGGCATCCAGCAGCATCTATCATACCAATGATACTTTCGGTTATAGCTACAATTTTGGCCACCTACACCCTATTCAAAATGCACAGAGGATCCACACTACTAGCTTATATGCCAACTGCAAAAGCATATAGATTTGTCACAGAGAAGCCTATGGAGAAAGTCTTCGAAACCCTATACAAGAAGGACACCACCACGGCACAAATAGAACAGGGCCCCACCCCTATTCTAACTATCCATGAGACCCATACCCTTATCATAGCCATACTATTCACACTCACCATTTACTCAGCCTACAGGCTGACCAAATATCTAAAGAGTATGGCAACCAAGCACTGTGGAAAGGGAAAAGTCACTAAGAGGACAAATCCCACAGTAGTACTAAAAGTCTACAAAGGAGACACCAACTTCTCCTTCCCCTTGCGTCCAGTGCCACATGAGTTTGATACAATTATAAAAGCTTCAGCCCCAACATACAGAGATATGATTATCAAAATGTACCCTCTCCCAAGACTAGTATTTGAATGGAATGGACCAGTAGTAATTACTACAAAGAAAGGAGAGACCGCATATTTACTGCCAGAAACTATCAATCTACCATGGCGTGCCAGGTTCAGCATAATACCAGCGCTCAGGGAACCCAATCTAGATTTTGCCATGTTACTACAAAATGACATTTCACCCCAGCCCGTTACCATGGATACCCATGAGTCAAAGCTGGAAAACATCATAATTGACGACCAAAGAGAGAGCACCAATACATTCAAAAATGTACTCACCATACTCACCCAACCACCTACAGCTGTAACTAGTGAGAAAGTACATGGGGAAGAATAACACAATTATACAGGAGTGAGATTGACCAAAACTTTTGTGAAAAGTTGGTTGGCCCTGAAAAGGACCGTTTATATTGACATTTATAGATGCCACCCACTAGTTGTTATAGTCCCCCCATCCCAAGGCCTCCCAGGACTCGGCCAACTCGGCAGCGGCAGGAGATCCAATCCACGTATCTTCACTGAAGAGCCACTCGTTCTCCTCCCTCCACTGGACAAAACGTGCCTCCAAAGTAGACAAAGCATGCTCAGCGCTGTCTGCAGCATCACCTGTCACCGTGTAAGCACATAGGCCGACAGCCAATAGGAAGTCCCAGATGACCCCATCATTTCTGGTGAAAAGCAGTCGCGGGTCATATCCATCCAGATCACGTAGGGCCTGAGCCAACAGCTCCAGAGATGCCGCCCTGCGCATGGAAATCCCGCCAGCACCAAGGAAGTACCAGCCGTGATGACGGCACACCAAAACATCACCAAAACTGGCAATGTCGTGCCGGACTTTATGCAACCATCGCGTCCTTACTGAGTCATACCGACTCAAAATACTCCTAAAAGGAGTACCAGGAGTCAGCCCCTCCAAGGTGTTTTGATCACCTAACCACAGGTCTAAGGCCTGCATGTCACCCTGCAGCCAGGCCTCAGGGAGACATGCAAGTACCTCAGGTACAGCCTCCAACTCGTCCTCCAAAATTGCCATATGCGCCATACTGGGTTATCTCAAGGGTACTCAAGGAATAAGTGATCCTACTGTGGTCTACACAGCCTTTATAACCCCTCCCCACCCCCAAATGACACTGTTCACCCTCTGAAGTGATCCCCTCACTTCAGGTGACAAGTCCATGAGAAGGCACATGATCTGCTCACCAAAAGGTGTCAACCACCGGTGTCACCGCGGCACACGACGCATCTTGCGCCGCATGACACAATAGCCTCAAGGTGCCACTCAAAAATCTGCTCAAGGTGCAAAATTTTCAAACTCTCACAATCCCAAGGTCAAAGCAAGGTCTCAGTGTGTGTCAGTAGTATCAGGAAATCAATTTTAAGGTATCCCAAAAAGAAACAGCCAATTTTTGAAAAATTGAAGTTTTACAAAAACAATTGCGTACTCTTAACCATGTCAAACTTGCTCAAACATGCATGTATATGTATGAAATTGTATTATTACAATCTAAATTGCTAATCAAACATGTCTGTATATAACACTGTATTTGCACTGTATTTTACACTGTATACCTTTGTATTATGTAAGACTATTTACAGAAAAACATGAAGCAAAAAGGGAGATAGTCCGCTGACTAACCCTAGGATACTACACAAAAGACTTAAATCTCACAGCAGCGGCCCACTGCAAAGACATTTCTGATCAAAGTGTAGATCCACAAGTTGCAAATTGCCAACACCAAGAATCTTGTAAGATTCAACTATCATTGCAGAAACAAGATACCGAGTCATTTTTATGACATTATGAACACTTACCCTCCACCGGATAAGGACAAAATATCTGCATAAAAAGGACTGTATTTGTACATACAAACTTACAAACTTAAGTAATGCAAAATGTCAGATGACACAATTATGAACACTTATCCGCCACCGGACAAGCACATAACTATGCATAAAATGTACATTACTGATTGCTATATCACGCAAATCCATAGATAAGCGCTATCTAGAAATAAGAAAACAAACTTCAAGCCGGTTGGCCTACTTTTATATAAAAGTGGCCTTGGTTTTTTTGGTATCAAACAAAAAAGTTTGTAAAAGATTATCATAAGATTTTGCATAATTTGCATTATACTCTGTATATTTGTATTCACATGTGAACATTGACATATCAAAATCCACTCAGTTCCACAAAGCACCTATTTCACCAAAGACAGCCTATTACTTGATAACACATTTTTCATCATGTTTTAGAATTAAGACAAAGATGTACCATGCTGTGTATATAATTCAAACAATGATTTGAAAAGTGTCAGATAAAGACACAATGTATTACTACACTGTATAATATGTGATTAAGAAAGTACCAAATTGGTACAAAGAAGGTTTACATACCTTATAGTCAAGTTACACTGTATATAATGTAGATGACTAGCCAAGCACAAAACCAAAATTCTCCCCAGACCTTTGGTATTTACATACTCTCACATCATCTATATTACAAAAAAAAGTGTACTTCACTACAAAAAAAAAATCAAAAAACAAAAGGTAAATTCTATTTGCCACCAAAAATTGTGGATAAAATTCCAAAATTCACCCCAAATTTTTAGATGGAATGACAACTGACGGAGAGTTGTCCTTTTTCCCGAGGGGGAGGCACCTGTCAGGTATGACCGGCGAGCCCGGCGCTGCGGGCGCCCGCGTGTTCAAGCCGACGGCGGGAGACGCTACTCCCGCCGCCGGCACACGCAGGCGCGCGCCGGCCCGCATAGGCGGCGCTCCAGTCGGCACTCCCGCCGCCGCCAGGCGACGCTCATCCCGCACATTGTTTCCCACAGACCAGCATAAGGGTCACCCCTTTGATGTACACTAACAGGGGTAGACAAACTATGGAGGGGTATTGTGTGACTGTCTCTCTGACTGTTACAACCCTCCAACCACTGTCAACTGACACTAACACTCAAGATGCCATGCTGGTGGCCTGGCCCCCTTAAATAGGGTCAGGTCCCAGCACTGGGCATCTCCATCCTCACTCTACACTTGGACACCACAGAGCAAGGACCTCTCCACTGACTGAGAACAAGGCTATAGGCTATGCCCTACTAGGCCCAACTATCAGACATGGTGTAGGACCCCCTTGGCTCTAGTCCAGTACTAACTTCAGGGTTATTAGGTATATTTACCAAGACCTATATTATTGTGTGGATAGGTGTAACTGAGTGGAACCTACATTGTACTACTGTACTGTTGCTGTCAACTTGTAATAAATACCAACTATACTACAAGACCTCAAGACTTAGTCAACTTACCTCATATCATATTAAAGGGATCTCCCAACTAAGGGGATTCCTTGTATGACAATACGATAGACAGACAGACAGGCAATAGCATTCACTACAAGTGACTCAAATTCAGCCATACTTATAGTGATATGGTTTCCAATAGGGGCATGTTTTTATATATCTGGTTGATTCGGTGCATTGATGTTGTGCATTGTATACATTGTAGATCTCTAATAAAGTTGGGTTATTATTTTCTAGTGATGGAGTTATTATTTAAACTAATCCCTTAAATTTATCCTATTCTGAGAATAATACCTACTTTAGACTCCACTTTTGTGGAAAAATGCATACCACTATTTTTATTTTTCTACATTGTGCAAACATAAAGAATATTTAGTGGTAGGATCTTTTTGATTTTTGATGAAATATAAACAATGTATTTTGGTTTTTCTCCTTGAGATTATTGAGCTTTGAGGTTAAAAATAATAACCTTTACCATAAACGTCTTCATATCTATATGCTTCATTAAAAGTACTAACATATATGCTGTGATTTGTGTGCAAATTAGGCCCAGAAACAAATGTCTGCATCATAAATTTGTATGTAATAGTCATTGCAATAATTTGCGGAAAATGAGTTATCAGTTGCTGCTCTGCTCTGGTCATTTGTTTTTTTTCTCACTTCCACATAGTAAATACATGTAGAAACCGACTGCTGTAATTCTGAAAAAAAATCTTGTGGCGGGAAGTGAAGAGTATGTATCGCCTTTAAGGAGTGAGTAAAAGAGATAGAGAAGCATGCACTTATGCTCAACAGTATGCCGGAAGAAAAGAGGTATTTAGCATTTCTTTGTTCAGAAAGGGCTGTGTCTGCCTGTATTAGGTTCGAGAATGGCTAGACCGTGCGCAAGAAACAAAGCAAGCTTAAGCAAGACGGAAAAGAAGCTGACTAAGGGTAAGAAAACAAACCCCCTCAGGCAGCTGCCGTAGCAGCTGAGGCCAGAACCATAGAATCAGAAAATGAGTAGGGCCTCCCCGGGCAGAAAAGGAGGTGTAGGGTCACTGTATCTTTGTCAAAAGGACAGGGCCGGGAGTTCTGTAGCTGGTTAAATCCTTTAACATATGGCATACAGTCATGTTACATAGGGGTTCAGTATATGATTAAAGGAACACTTTAATCACATTTAATTTGAGTAAATGCCACTTAAAGTCACTTAAATGCCTAAAGCCCTTTACGGAGGGACTTATTTAATACACCATATCTAAATTTCCGAGTAAACGGAAGTTGTTTCGAGATCATGCATTTCTGGCTGACCGGTCAGTTTTCACAGAATTGATAAACCATTGCCTCCAGAGCCTAGAGGAGTTCTGTCACCCCTACCTGGATGGAATCATCGTGTTCAAGAAACCAGGTAAAAAACCTCCACATGGTCAACATGATCCAGATGATAGATGACCCATCTTACCACCCTACACCATCACACCGTAACAAACCAAAGAAGGGTAAAGGGGTTAAATCCTCAACAGGAACCTATCAGGGTAAAGGTAAGCAGGACCAGATAGGGATCAGCTCTGCCTTTGCTTCAAAATCTTCCAGAAAATACTCGCTACTACCTCTGGTTGGGGTTTGGGCAGAGGTCTGAATCTATCTAACTCAGTCAGCAGTGGTAAAAAGCATGGAAGAGGACCTGGGTGTGGGGGGGGGGGGGTAACAGTACCATCACCAGTTTCGACAATTCAGAAGCCAGATGAACTAGCCTTTCTCATAAAAGGAGCCAATAATCTGAAACTCCTACTGAAGGGGCGGTTCCGCCATGCCCTTGAAGGTGCTGCTCTATGAAAGTTGGCATGGCAGAAGTTTAATCTTGTTTTGTTTGCACCATATTGGCCATACCTCAATGTTATATCTCGACTTGAATTAATGTAACACAAATTTCTTGGAAAAAATTATTGAAATTTATTTTTTAATTTACTAAGTGATGTAGGGGTCATTGCATATTTTGGTTTTACCCCTCGTTTTACTGAGAGCTGTTCTCTGAAATAGGCTCATCGTATATGATATTGACTGTTGGCCAGCATCCCCTTCGAACATGGAGGGGTCTAGCTCAGGTTCCTCCTCGTCCTCCTCCACATCGTCTTCCTCCTCTCCTTCCTCCTAATACTCCTCACGGTTGTCCCATTTTGTCTGTAAAGGTAGCAATAAACCAGTTGAAAGAATAAATAAAATGCAGTGATCAATTAATAGGGAAATATTATATGTGGGGTTCAAAGTATTAAATGCATGTCCCAGCTTTAAAACAGTGCTGTAACATTTGCTTATTTTCTTTATTATAGAAAAAAAAAACTGTCATGAAATTTGGATCCTTGGGTTGGCCTGTGAGTTCTCTGTTTGCCACCAGTAACACACATGGATACACAGGTTAGGTACCCTTTTTTTTATACCTTTGAAGCATGAAAGAGGGAATGCCCCCACCCCACCCCTGTTGTACACTGAAAGGAACGAGGGTATATCATGTGATGTAAGCAGGAGGAATGCACTATAGAACTGATGGAGAGAGCTAGTTCAGCGTACACCGCCGGCCATTTGATTCCATTTGCCACATTTGCACGGGAAGAAAGGCACCGAAATGTATACACATCATTATGTGCAGTACATATTTCTGCATCATTGTTCTTTTGCAATCCATTAAGTTTACACATTTAGGTAGCCTTCCCATGTTCTTTTGGGGTGACCTATATATGACGTTACACAGAATCCCACTGGGCTTTTAGTTGGGGAAAGGAACGAGATACGGGGTACACATGCGGTATGTTGAGATGGAAAGTGCTCATAGAGAGTGCCGCATGTGTGTATTTTTACATTTAACATATGGAGACAACAGCTAGCTACGGCTCAGAAACAGAAATTTATTTTTTTTTAATCTCTGTATCACCGCCGTATTTAGATGCCATATGTTGGTATATTTTCTTGTGTGCAGTGATATGGGTCCTAGGTGAGATAGACAATTTACCTCAAATAACTCTATAGATACTTGGTAGGAAGTCAATATATCTAAGTACTGCATTTAGAAAGAGAATAGGTTAGGATACAGATATTATGTGACTTAATAATCACAGTATCCTCCTTATAATTAACAAAAATGCCCCCCCTTAATTCTAAGATACGTCCCATGTTGATAGGGCCCACATGCATTGGCGAATTAAAAAAAAGAGAATGCTGGATGTGGAACCCAGACCCACATATGGATACAAATTCCTGTTTTCGTTGCTGAGAATGTAGCTTTAAGAAAAATTAATTAGATTAGCTTGAATATGATTCCATTGATTCACCCCATGTACTCCTAACCGACTGTAACCCCACATAAATGGATCTGAGGGATTTACAACAAAATGTACCCTAATGCGAGTTATTTATAGAACTTGTTTTTTGGGAGGCCATTAAGTTATATTGTGTCTGAGAACCATTAGGTTGGATGTCAACCTATTCACAACATTTCTATACACTTCTATATTCTCACTATCCATAGATCAGCACTGCATGGCAGTTCCTTATACACAAATTCATATGGCTATCAACAAAAATGAAAGCCTTTAATATATGGCATACAGTCATGTTACATAGGGATTCAGTATATTGTTAAAGGAACACTTAAAGCACATTTCATTTGAGTAAATGCCACTTAAAGTCACATAAATGCCTAAAGCCCTTTTCCGAGGGACTTATTCAATACACTGTATCTAAATTTCTATTACACCTCAGCCTGTTCTCAAAATTGGATACAAATTTATAGGGTCCCCCCTGTTTTGCTAGGTAGGGTCCGGTGACCTGAAACACAGCTTTATTGTATTTGGCCAAATGATATATGTATACCCTGATACCTTTTCTATAGCAATGCTAGTGAAAGGATATGTCTAGATTACAGTAGTCAGTTCTCATCAGCCACCTTTATAGCACGGTATATATTTTTGTCAAACATCTATTATGTAATGTACAATCTAATTGTAACAGTTAATTTTACAGATAACAGGCCATGCTGGCCGCTGCCGCTTGTGTTGTCTTACTGTTAATAACCAAAGCAATGTAATTTATACACTTTTCCTTTTACTTCACATGGTGTTATTATATTTGTAACACTATATAGGCACTTGAAACACGATGGTGAAGATGTGGAAAAGGGGGCTGACCCTCGCTCTATGCTTCCTTGAGACGACCATACTAGGTGGTGCCATGTTTGGCTGGCCATCTCTCATATATGTTCTACAGGTAAGTAGAAGCAGTGGTGACATGATTTTGAATCACAACAGTTAAATAACCAAGTATAAATTGAGTAAAAATGCAAAATTTGTGAGATTTGAGGATACATTATTCAAGAGAATACTCCAATCACAAAATTCAATATCTAAATAAGTCAGATCAACAGACAGAACGTTATGCTTCATGATTTAACAAAACTTATGGCATACAGATCATAAAATAAGTATATTAACCCATTGTCACAAGCAAGTTCAAATGTGTATCCTCTGTCTACCGTTTAGGTCCCGTCATTATTTTTGCTTAGTCTCTCATTTTCCTCATGTCTTACTTTTAACCAGGTGGATGAGTTATACATTGACCGCTGCCCACAGAACCCTGACACTGGTATATTCCCTACCACCAACACCTCTTACCTGCCAATAAGTGTTCAAAATGGTTCTACCCCTGGCATGATAGCTGATGCCTTTAACATGACTGGTGATATCACCACAGCAAGTATCTTCAGTGTTAGGAGTGAGAATGCAGACAGTGACCCTAACAGTGCTGACCATGATACAACGCACGCATATATATGTAAAGAACAGAAAATAGCCCTGTCATTGTCCTACACGGTTGCGTCAGTGTCTTTTGGCATCTCTGCTCTACCCATTGGTTTGTTCTTTGACCGTTTTGGGCTAAGGTTGACAAGGACTATTACTGCGTAAGTAGAATTCAGTGCCTTTTATTTCGAAGGAATTAATCATTATATTATTATCAGTTAATAGGGAGTATCATGATATATTGATAGAGACACTGAGGTCAAAATGATATCTTAAAATTTACCATATATATTTAGCTTACCCACATTAGATTGACTGCTTAATGTCTATTTGTTGTTGCAAATGCCCATTGTATTATTTGAAAGTTTGATGATATAAGTATGGTTATTTTCCTTTTCAGAATACTTGCAATAGCTGGTTATTGTCAGCTGGCATTTGCAAAGCGAGGTAGGTTCGCTGTACAAGGGTAACTATACAGCAAATACCTTAGGACTATGAAAATATGGCCACATCACATCTGCTTTTTTTAGAGGTTTTCATTTTTTTAATCAATAACAATGTTGTTTTAAGTAAAGCCATCAAATAATTGCCATAATTTTGTATGTTTTTGTTTTGGTCAAAAGGGTTAAGTTGCAAAATATACCAAATATCAAACAGATGAATAAATCTATACCTTTATGGTTACATGCCTTACTGATTTATAGTACATACTGGAGTAGTACCCCTGTAAAATGTTTAAGGCTATGAAAGGATAATGCACAAAACAACATCACTTCAAAATTTGCAATAACATATTATATTTATACCCACTGCCATCTAGGTCTGGAGTGGATGATACTGACGGGAGCCGTGTTTATTGGACCTAGCTGTTACAGTCTGCTCATCACCAACTTCCATGTATGTCTCAACATTCACAGCTCATGATCCACATCTCTCATACATTGTTCCATAAACCATTAAGTAATCAGAGTCCATTATAATATGCTGTAATAAATAGTGTAAGTATTAGTAACACATTCTGTTTGTCGTTGGCCGAAGAAAATATTGACTGCATGATGGTTTGTATTTAAGTAATTAAATATGTTTAAGGAACACCTTAACTTTATTTGATTTGAGTAAATGACTCAGCCACTTAGATGACCTTTCCATGGCATTTACATGGAAATACTGGACCTAAAGCCACATAAAGTCTTCCATCTGCAGTTTTCATCAGGGTTAAATAATAGTACAAGTGTTAAAAACAAAAATAAAAGTTATCTTGCATATATCAAAAGTCTAGCACACTGGTGTAAAACCTTTTCTCAGTCGCAGATCTCAGTAGATTTCAGGGTGTCCTCTTGGACCACCTACATGCTCAGGTCTGTGTCAATGGTGCATGAGAAAACACTACTTCACTGGGTGCCTTAGTATTAGGGTGGGTGGTATTGCAGTAAGGGGTAAATTGTATTACTGTATTCACCTTTGAAAAATGAGTTGATTAACCATTGACAACATAGGAGATTGGAGAAAAGTTTTCGAGAAAATAACATCATCGCATTTTACACATACTATACTGGTTTGAACAAGCGCACCTGTCCTTATAAATTACAATGGTAACATTTATTCTGCTATTATACAATACCTGAGCTTATTCACGATACAAAAAGGCAAATATGTATTTTCAATACCCTCATTTAGCCTGTACTTCTTCAATATCAGTGCTTATTTGGGACCCCAGCGCTTATTGAGGCTACTTCTTCAATTTGTCAATTTTCAGTAAATTTTAGATTCTATCTAAAAGTGACTTTGAAAGTATAGTATTGAAAGCACGGGAGACATTGCCATGTTATCCATGGCCAGTAAAAACTCAAAGAAGAGTGTTCCATGGGGCCTAGCCAGTGTATTTCAAATGGAGAGATTAAATGTTTGCATGCTTTTATTTCACTCATCTTATATTGGTCAATAAGTTCAAATTAGAGCAAAATAATGGGTAAATAGCTTGAATGCATTGGTAGGAAGGGAAGTATGGTCTTAATCAAAATCTTAATCATGGGATTTACTAGATTCTTTTTTTTTAAATTCTTTCACACAGGTTGCAAAACTAGCAGGAAAAAGGATTTCATTAGCAGTGGCTATCTATGCAGCAGGGATGAATTCTTCATTTACGTTCCAGCTTGTCAAGGTTTATACTTTCAAAAGAACCTTTATTAATCACTATAGTGGGACTGCATGAAGGTTTGCATTTAAGTGAATTAAATATGCTTAGATGAACACTTTAAGGATATTTAATTCAATTAATGTCACTTTAATTCACTTAAAGGTCATTGTAGCCTATTTATGTAATACTCCAAACAATGCGAACTATGAAGATAGGCACATGGTTTTGTTTCAGATAGCACATGATGCTGGGTTTACACATTTTGTGGCACAGCTGATTCTGGGTTCTCTGTGGCTCGTTGTTCTATTTACATCCTGGTGTCTGCTACCCTTGTTTAAGATCAAGGATAAAGAACCCGGTCTGTTATTAATGAAAGTACAATATATTAATTTTGAACCTGATGCAATGTGAATTCTGCATCAGGTAGTTTATGCAAAAGGTCATCATGAACATTCATATCTTGACTTCAACATAGACAAACCTCAATTTTATTAAATCGTTATACCTATTGCACGTCTTACCATTTATAGAGCCAGGAGAACAGAATGGCATATTAGATTTATCATATTTACAGATAAACATTTTTAATTCCTAATTTTAATGAGAGCCATAGGTCATAGTTCCATATCATGTTAGCACAAACTCTACAGCTAAGATTTTTATTTCATCAGGTATCAGAATACATTCCTTGTCTACAATCCTTTCAGTGACCTTGGGAAGTATTGATAAAACTGAAGTTGTACAAAATATTGAAGGTGGACCAGAAAAAGAGCAGAGTTTAGGGACCTACTTGACCTCGGCCAGCTACATTGCCTTTTTGTTCTGGTTTTGTGCTTACTACACCTGCCACAACATGATGATCAGTGGTTACAATGCTTGGATCACTCATGTAGTCCACGGTGATCTGCGTAAAGGTATGTATTAACATAACTTGACAAGATGGCAGCAAGCTAAGATTGTATAACATTTTATCCATTCAAAACAAGAAATGCTGTTTAGTTACCTTCAGAGTAGGAGGATTAACCATCAGATCTTCAATATTTGATTTATGTATTGGGTATAGGTTGTCTAATATTATTTCCATAAGATTCTAACATGTATGGATCTGTGTGTGTGGGGGGTTGGGGTGAACAGCATCTGAGGCAAGTGGATGATGCTATATTGAATGTTCTAAATTTGACAGCTCTACAATTTAATTATTTGTATTTTTCAGTGACATTGTATACAAACTTTCTTGCATATGGGACATTAGCCGGATCACTTATGACTCCAATTAATGGTGTGACTACCGACATTATGTTGGCTCGATATCGTAAGTGAAATGTTAAATCATGATTCACAATGCAGTGTATGTGGCCTAACATAGATAATGTGGAATATGTTACTCATCTTATCGTATTAATTGTTAATATACAGCAACTGTGGTTTATACATTTTCTTTTTGCACATTAACACGTAAAAGGCTTGATGTAACAACTTGAGAGTCATATATATCTAAGACCATCAAATAAATTGTATGGTTAGAGATACTGATGCAGACAGGTAATGACCCTGGCTAAGTTTGGCCTTTATGACCATTAGACCCAATAAATACATCTTAACAAAACATTTATATTACTTTTAAATAATAATCTGTTCTTAAGCATGGTAAAGTATGCATATATATATTTCTTCTGGGAGAATTGGATTTTAGCAAAATGCAGAAACTGTATAATTGTTTACATATGTCATGTAGAGCATTGGATGGGAGGCAAATCACTAAGCCTTATTCCTGCTGCTGTGGTCAGTTCTGTCATCATGGCCCTGGTCAATATACCGCTACTGTTTGACACTGAGGCAGCCATCGTTGCTGCTGTGGTCCTTTTTCTGATTGGAAAACCGCTGTTTTTGTCTACTCCAGCCATCTTCATGAGCATTGTGTGAGTTACAGTTATCCATAGCAGCTGATCTGAAATAGCTGACATATTGTAGCCGTTGTCTACAGTCTATGTAGACTATCATTTTGCAAGATCTTGGCTTTATACACCTCAAAAGTCTGCCGAGATTGGTTGCTGTGTAATGATCAAGCATCGATAAACATTGGTAATCTTTACATGAGCTCTCAGCAGTGCACTAGACTGATAATTGCTGAGCCGCCTTATGTAAGATTTATAGTACACTTCAGGGCAACCAAGATAATTATAAACAATAACACTCTGTCAAAAAAACAATTCAGTATTTGTGGTTTGTAACCGCTAAAAAATTACATAGCGTTGGTACATGGTAAGATTTACAACATGCTCTCTGTACATGCCCAACAACACTGTTGATAACTAATCATGTTGTTATATACCAGTTATGAATAATAACCCTAGTTATATTTTACATACTAGATGCTATAAACATTTGCAGGCCCCCAGCACAACATTATGGTGTGGTGTTTGGGATTCTGAATGTGGCAGGTGGTGTGGCCTCCTTCATGGTTTATCCCTACCTGAGGTGGGCTGCTGCAGTACACAGCTTCATACCGGTATGTATTACATCTATAGGGAGAGCCAAGGGGATGAAATATGTTAGGCCACCTCATCTGGTTGCACAAAAGCATTTAAGTTGTCTCCAGGAACTAGCATGGTGCAGGAAGGTGATCTGAGGCAACTTCAGTGGCAGTTACGAAATGTGCAAACTTTTCTCCAATACAACAGTAAAAATTGTTTATGTAGTCAATTTCTATGTCATCAGAAACTTGCCCTTCATCAGAATTAACTAGTCTATTGCTTGATATTGTGATTCCTTTGGCTCGAACGAAAGTTTCATGTAATTTTATGGTCAAATAAAAATATTAAACTACAATTACAACACATAGTCCCCTTTTCACATCCTCTCAGCAGCAGAGCTCTTGAATTAAGACTCCTGATTGAATTCAAGTTGATTCATAGGCTGAAAACCCAGACCCCCAAGGGGATGAACACCATGGACAATCAATATGGATAAGGAAGGTCCCACAAACCATTAAAGCAACGTCAAATTTTTTTTTATGCTTATATTTTTATAAGCGTAGAAAACCTTTAAACCCACCTCAGTGGGAGACCACCTGGTTCCTATACACTACATGCCGAGGCCCTTGTTGGAAGATCCCCCTCACCTAACACCAATCATCTCTTGATTGGTAGTAGTTACACAAGCCACATAACCACCAAACACACCTGTGTTGAGTGCAGGCACACCGAGACACCGCTCTACAGAAAATTAATGGCCACTCCCCAACTATGGGGGAGGCCATTTAGAAAAACAACAACCCAATGTTCAAAGTTTTACTCATAATTCTCACCTGATGAGGTTGTTTATAACCGAAACTGCATGTTAGAAGATCAACAGTGATTCTCTTTGGTATAATATACAGCAGTGGGCATAATACACATAACCCACCCCCCATTTTTCGCCAGTAGATACATAAAATGGACCAGCCACTTATGTAACACCAGGAGGGTGAAATCTACATGAAAAACGGAGGTCACCAGACCGGAACGGTCTCCTCAGGTGACTGGGGCTGTATTGGTAGGGGCCTTGCTATTGGTCAGGCTTAAGCATTGACCAAGGACAGGAGAGGCCCACAGGGCCAATCAGCTACCGACCAATGGTAGCCAACCTCTGTTAGCAGGACCAACCAACCACAGAAGAGACCACTAGCGGTGCCTAGCAACCCACCCCAATGCATTCTGGACTAGATTGCGGCCCTATGGGTAATATATGGGGTATATATTGGGGGGATTTTCCCACCTCAGGCATCTTCCAATACGCAGTACTGAAGTGAGCATCAACGCAACGTCATACAGCATCCCTTTTCACATTTGAGTCATTGCAGTCCAAAACGTTTGGGGTTGTACTTTAAACGGTTGAGCTTTTAGCTAAAGTTAAATATTTTCATTTGGCAAAATATATCATCTCAAGGTACATTTATAATGCCCAACTTGAGTTTTTCCCACTCTGCCAACAGATGAGATATTTTTTGAGGCAACAATGCACCAAAGAATGAACTTATAATACAACATAATTATTACATTATAGCTGAGCAGAGCTAAGCTTGGCAAAACAAAGTTGGACCTAAAACATCATTTCCCCCTATACCTATTTTCATTGTTTCATCATACCAGGATTGGTTATTTTGGTGCTGGGAAATTCAAGTCTTACATCTGTAGATGAATTATCTGACTCATCAACATTCATCTCCTTGTTTATCAAAAATGTCAGATTTTATACCTTTTCATTTTCAGGTAACCGTCTTGATCCTAGGGACCAACCTTTTGGGGTTTTCATTCCCACTGATGTTGTACTATGACAGATGGGCCGAGGTTAGGAGGAGGAAGAAAATCAGGCAGAGGGAAATACAAAATGCTTCCAAGCCTCAGCAAAACACAACCGACCCACAACAGAAGCCCACTGATCAGATTCCAGTTCCTGGCAAAAGCAACGATACTTTAAACCCAGTTCATAAGACCCACTTTTAAGATGCTCTCCAAATTTGAAAAAAAGTTACAAAAGGTTAAAAAAATCTCTTCTCCTTAATCTAATGTATTAGAACCATGTCTATACGTCAAACCTCAAAATAAGGAGACACATTTGGCTTATATAAAGAAATAGAACTGCTAAATAAATGTCTATGATAGGCAGGGTTTTATGTTAATGAAATTTACCCTTGTGAAAACATTTAGGACTAATAAATACATGAAGCATTCTCTGCACTATTAAACTTTAGGCCAATATTTAATCAATGACTTGGTTTATGATATGTGAAAACTGCATTTTTTACTCAATGATCCTCTCAATTAGCTGAAATTGCAAATGAAGAGTTTCGTTGCAAAACGCAACAAATCCATTTTATGAGTTTTGAGATAATAGTGTATTTTTGATTTTGACAAATTGGTGAATAGAAAGCATTTTTCTTTAATAACTAATGATTGATGTTCAAAAGGTAAAATACCTAGAAATCGATTTTTGAAATCTTTGGATTTTTTTTCTAGGAGAAAAAGGATGATTTAATTTCAATTTTCAGTTTTTTTGCAAAACGCAATAAATCCAAAATCAGTTTTTCTGCATATGTCCATAAAATCAGTTATGGCCATTTTTTTTTCAATATAATTTTTTCTTGGTATAGTGGGACATACATGAAACACCACCAAGTAGCTTTTAAAAACCTTGCATCTTTTTTCCTTGATTTAGAAATAGGATTTAATTTGCTCAATTTAGTTTTTTTGCAAAACGCAATAAATCCAAAAGCAGTTTTTTTGCAAAACGCAATAAATCCACAAAAATCATAAACCATGGTTTTTGTGTACATATTTCAAATGCCTTCTAGATAAAATAGTTTTTTTATTTTCAAATAATGCTATTAACTATATAGAGCAAGATTGTATTCAATAAAGCCTTATTAAGACCGTAAACATGAAAGAATTAACAGTCCTACATACAAAAACAGTCTTTGGTGAGGTGGATTTATTGCGTTTTGCAAAAAAACTGCTTTTGGATTTATTGCGTTTTGCAAAAAAACTGAATTTTCGACAGGCCCTATCTACTAAATAAATATACTTTTTCAATTTTTTTTTCCACAATTCTTTTTCAATTTACCCTACACAATACACCTGACCTATTTTCTCCCGATTTTGTATTTTGGCGCTTATTGCGTTTTGGAACCAAACTCTTCAAATATTACTTATTCAACACTGCCAAAGATGTACTTGTATGTTGTGGAAAATAAGCAAGGAAAAGGAAAATTTTATTCAAAGAGATTTGTGGCCATAGTTTGAGGCAATCTCAGCTTTTGGTGGAAAATATGTTTAATAGTGTACTCCACTTAATTCATCACAAAAATACACACTCTTTTGTATAATGGCCAAATGACGAACAAAGCTTCTCCTCAAAGAGATCTCCGCCTTAAATACTTTCCCAAATCTTGGAAAATATGACCCTATAGATATATTGATAGAATTTGGTTGTTGGCAGGTCCTCAAGTTGATATTTGGTGTTTTTCACGGCTCCTCAAGAGGCAACCAAATTCTATCTTTATCTCACGAGAAAATGAGATAAGAGTCAAGGTTGTAAATTATCAAAAGGCCTTAAAGTAAATTGGGCTATTAAATCATGAGAAAATGCATGTATCCAGGGCCTCTGCAGATCTCCCTTCAGGGCCCCATTACAGGGGACGGGACTAGGTCATGTAACCAAAGACAACTCATAGCTGTTGATGTCACTGATGTCGGAACAAGTTGTAATTGCCTGTCTTACTACATTTTAGAGGGCTTATAGCTTCAATCTGGTTGGAATTGGAAGTCTACATATCATATAACCCCAGGGTCATGTTTATAACTCCTGTATTGGAAGAACTTTGCTGAAAATACACATTTGATAAGAGCTGTTTTGACGAATTTCAGCGAAGATAACAATTGTGACACAATTTCATTGACCCTGCAACAGCCAATCAGGGCGCCCTGTTTTTACAACCTCGACAACATAGTAAACTTGCTTGACAACATCGGATATCACTTAACAACATCAAATATCGATCTGATATTTGATGGCTTGATATTTGTGTCAAAGCTCACCTCGAGTGGGATAAAGGTTTTTATGTGACAGCACCCTATATACTATATATTTTCACTATTTACTATAAAGAGAGAACTTATGGTAGTTCCAGAGGCATATGCATGAAGCAGGTGGCTAGGAAAGACGGGTTCAAAGCCACTATCTGGTGTCTTTGTGTAGTCTACTTTGGAGGGTTCTTTGTCATTTACTATCTGTTTATCTCCTGTATTTACATGAGATCTATGGTTTCTCAATGACATGGCATTAGATAGGTTTAAAGAAATGTGAATACTTTAAAGATGGTATTTAACCTCATGCAGTTCAGACAGCATTACAATGCTGTTCGCACATAATCTTCCACATGTTTTCCTCTGTAGGTGGCGATGCCAAATTGCAATCAATGCATTGCCTCTCAATCAGATTCCTCACTTCACACCTGAGCCAACATGAGGTAGTTAAGGTGATTTAGATAGGAGTATGATGCCACCTATCA
Source organism: Harmothoe impar (assembly GCA_947462335.1). Taxonomy (NCBI): domain Eukaryota; kingdom Metazoa; phylum Annelida; class Polychaeta; order Phyllodocida; family Polynoidae; genus Harmothoe; species Harmothoe impar. The sequence goes on along the minus strand of OX381707.1, from coordinate 61,651,279 downwards.
GTCTTATCTGTGACCATTGTTCTAAGGGCGGATAAGAGATTTACCTAAAATACACTGCACTGGAGCCCATAGCCTGACTTTCCCCCATTTTGTATATCAAACTCACAACCTTTTTGTGTATTTATTGTTCATGAGTGGATTTTTTTATAAGATTCTGTACATATTAAGGGTAAGTTTTATTTACATGTATATGTAGCACCTCTTTAAGCTTGATCGGCCTCATTAGGAATAGAGTAGCCCTCAACTAGTATTGATTCTACACTCAGAGCAAGTATACATACCTGTTATATATAAATATATATGTTAGTTAGCCGATATGGACCCTTGACTACTGATGTCGTCTTAATATCCTGTATACCCTCTACTGCAGCCTCACACGCTATAGAACAGGTTGCTTGAGACTGAGGCAGAGATAATATATCTACATAGAACTGTCTCTTAAATACATGAAGCTAGAAAGTGTATGATTGATGATGTGGGTGTAATATTATCTGGTGCCACAGTACTAAACTACCACATATTGCTACCTAAAACCAGTTCCTGTTTACTGAAAAGCGAACCTTGTTATACAGTAAAAGATAATAGTCATGCACTTATACCTTAATGTAACTGTTTAAAAGTACCGTGATGAAGTAAATTTGTTCAAGAAAAGAGAGTATTGCAGTGTGGTGTAATGCCCTAGCATATAGCGAGCTGGAGTGGCAAGATATGATTATGATTGTTCATTAGTTTCAGGCAGTGCCCCCCCCCTCCAGATTTCTTTAACTCTTGGGACCCAGCCAGTGGTAGTATAGAGAGACAGGGGATATAAAGCACTCATCCAATGACACAAACATATAAATTTAAGACCTGATAGAATAAAATATATCTTCCATGAATTTGGGAATACTGGGCTCTCAGTTATAGTGTTGTCGCATTCAAGGGATATGACTTAAATCAGCTCCATGTGTGAAATATATATTATATGTTTAAGTAACAAACGGCATACCATTTATTGTAATTAATTATGTGTAATAAACTCATTGTTGACTGTGTATATGTCTTTAACCCCTTCCACGCGGTAAGCCACAATATTGCACAAAAGTGCATTGAGTTACAAGAAACCCAGTGGTGAAAGGGTGGTGGGATAACATTCTAGATCGTCACCTTAGTGTTCAATAGATCTATAATATACATCACAGTGAGAGGTATGACGATTTAGGATTGGGCCATGGTGCGCTCATGTAGGAATATCTTAGCTTACATTAAACTCAGCGTCGCTGGCTCTTATGTACATGCCATTTTATCTCCTAATCTTTTAACATGGGTATTTTAGCTTTGGCATGAACCCAGTTTGTGCCCATTAGATGGTCAACTCTTAAACATATTTAAAAGCACTTGTTTTGGGCATATTTGGGCTGATCACCATAATCAAAATATGTACTTCGGGGGTATAGATTTTCAGAGACATAGCTCTGTCATTGAAGGTCTAAAGCTAGGCTTCTAGGCTTTATATTTTATATCCACAAACAAAAACCATTTACACATGGAGATTTGATTAAAGGTCCAGAGTTAAGGTAAAGGTATCCTCAGTTGGTGACACTAGTCCTGTGGTTTCAGTGCGTGACTCCAGGCCCTCTAGGAGGCAGCACCATCTAGGGATGCTTTACTAACCCCAAACGTAACGGGGTGGGCGTCGGACGTCCAGATGTCATGAGTGGAATCCGGCTCGGTCTCCACGAGTTGCTTTATAAGCCTGCTGCTGCGTAGTAACTGCCCCGGGCTGAGGTGGAGGGGACGACGGCCTATCTGTGTCGACATCTCGTACTGGAATTACGGGGATGGGTGGGGGAGGAGGGCAATCTTCAACCTTTTCCTGGGGAGCTTTAGCACATTTGCGTTTGACGCCTGTGGCTATAAGCGACATGTCTTTCTGTTGTCGCTTTGTAGCTGTCGCATAGTGGTTGAGTGAATCTACGGACTTGTGCCCTGTAAGTTGAATAGTAGCTGTAGAAGGCAGGTTAGCGGCTAACAGATTTTGGCATGTGGTCCTGCGGAGGCTGTGGTTGGTAATCTTCCCATCTAGACCTGCTGCTTCTGCTGCGTTAGGCATTATTTTGGACAGGTAGTTGATACGCATCGGAGCACTTTTGAACCAAATTTCCTCTCTAGCTGGGTCGATATTAGGCCTAGGCGACAAGTAGAAGGGGCTGGCTGCAGCACGCATATCAGTGGGCCTTTTCGTTGTAAATAACTCATATAGGGTTATTGGGCACCTCTTGGGGATATCATGTGCATATACTCGAGGGTTATAAGGTCGGTTATGACCACCCTCGGCCCCCTGTCGGGTCTTCGTCAGCCTCTCACACTCTAGTTCGAGGTACTTGTGGCCCTCGTCGTCTTCACCAGGGACAACATCTGACCACTGCAGTTGACGTGATTCGTGGCACCCCCTAAACCCGAACCCACATGTGAGATAATAATACAAGGTAGACTGCAGGGATTTAGCATCATTTGCCCCGAAAACCTCCTTCTCCCACATTATCTCGATCTGTTCCTCCGTTATTGCCTCAGACCTGTTAGGCCTCCCTCCCTTTCCCTCGGACTTCAGCTCCTTCCTGCGGCTGACCAGTATGGAACGAGTAGCTGCGAATTCATCATCAATGAGTATACTGTATGGGTACTTCTTGATCTTCAGGTGCCTGTAAACATAAAAGCAGGGAAGAATGTAAAAAAAAATAACAATTTTCCAAAGTCATTTTAAAAATGCAAGACGTAAATACTCAATTTCTTTAATTTTAAGAATTTTAATATTTAATTTAGGGCTAATATTTATAATTTAGAGTCCAAAATTAAATATAAGGGTCAAAAAGAACGTACCTATCTATGGCTCTCACCATGGAGGTGAGGGTGTCAGGCTCATAAGAGCTGCCATCCTTCCTCTTTACACTCAGGAGGTAGTTGCACAGGTAGTTGTTAAGCGTTGCAGCGTCCAAGTTCCAAAGGGGGCGTTCATCCCCATAGTTTGAGCGCATGAATGTCTCAAATTGAGTAACCACCTGAAAAAGAAAAAAGGGGGCATTTAATTATTTGACAAAAATATCAATTTTCAAGAAATGTGTCGACAAGTAATTTATTTATGGCTATTTCAAATGGAAACATGAAAAATTTAATTTAAGGGGGTTCCAACAAATCGATTTCCTGTTACTAATATATGTGATAGACCCTAATTTTACACGTTGTATGAGCCTATTCCCATAAAAAAATATTGATTTTTGACCTAATTATGAATTTTTAGCATTTCTTGACGAGTCAAAACATGAAAAATTTAATTTAAGGGGGTTCCAACAATTCGATTTTCCTGTTACTAATATATGTGATAGGCCCTAATTTTACACGTTGTATGAGCCTATTCCCATCAAAAAATATTGATTTTTGACCTAATTATGAATTTTTAGCATTTCTTGACGAGTCAAAACATGAAAAATTTAATTTAAGGGGGTTCCAACAAATCGATTTTCCTGTTACTAATATATGTGATAGGCCCTAATTCTACACGTTGTATGAGCCTATTCCCATAAAAAAATATTGATTTTTGACCTAATTATGAATTTTTAGCAAAAAAGCACGTCTTGAAACTTACTTGCTTAGTCCTTTTAACTGTGTTCTTGGACCTGTGGTTCTCGATGTACTGGGCTAACTCCTCATCGTTCAGCATGACTATTTCTGTAGGGTCATTTGCAGGGGGTTGAGGGAGCCTTCTTGGAGCAGGGGGGGCAGGGGGGGCAGGGGGGCCTCCCCCTTTCCTGTGGACTTGCGTTTTCCTGCTTTTTTGGAGCGGCAGTCTGCATTTGGAACCAGGTCTTTTGTAGCGTTCAGATCCAACTCACTCATAGCCTGTGTGGTCGGCACCATATTAAATATATCGTCCTGTTGTCGGTCATTGACTTCATCTATTTTACTCTGGAAGTCGTCCCTTGCCTGTATACTAGACACTAAGGCATCCAGGTCGGGACAGCAAACACCATCGTCATCCCCTTCAGCCTGTTGTCGGCAGATCTCCATATCTTCCTGTTCGGCTATGTTGTCGGCTATTTCTTGATGGATTTGCGTTACTAAAGCCTCCATTCCACCCTCTTGAAAACTGTTGTTGGCTTCCAGGTGTATTTCTCCCATTATATCTGCTATTTGACCGACCACAACGTCGTCAATGACGACCTCAACACCTGTTAAATCGAGCAGCTCCATGCCTTCCATCTTGTCAAATTGATGCTTTGGCGACGACTGGCGATAAATGTCGGCTGCAGAAGCGATATTGCGATAAAATTCTGCTAGGTGGCGATAGAAATTGCCGCGCTTTAACGTTGTCGGCCTCTCCCTGTAGGGGGCGCTAAATCAGCTCAAAATTAGTTCCCTTTTATCCCGCTGCTTGCCGCCCAGCGCTGTTGTCGGCCAAAATTACGGATTCCACCCCAGGCCACCAGATTCCACCCCAGGCCACCGGATTCCACCCCAGGGCCGCCGGATTCCACCCCGCACTTGATGCAGTGGGCATACAGAGCCTGTATGCCCACTCAGTGTGCATACAGACTCCCTATACCTACAACACTATCATAGCATATTAGGGGTATAATAAGATCACAAACACAACAACAACTACAGTCTTGCACTTACCCACATACCGGACTAGAACAGTACTAGAATTATAAGTAGGATACACTCAGTGGTTATGCCACTTTAAGAAATGATCATGTCCATTGTCACAATGTTTTAGTAATTCCTGACATTTGTCAGTAGCTCAGTAGGAATAGGGTGAAAGGGTATTAAAGACAGTTAATTCAGGTATTTTCTCAGTAGTTTGCCGAAGATTACCATTGCACAGTTTCTATAAAAACTATTTTATTTTTACTTTTTGAGTGGTCTATCTGGAATATATCTGAGTTTACCAGCAGAATATGGAATAGATCTGTTAATACAATTATAATACAAAAGAATATCCATTGATACATGAACCTGCCGTCATACAGTGTGAATTCTCCCAACTGACAATTTCAAGGGATTACTCAAAATTTGGATAAGCCTAAAACTGATTTGAAATGTCAATACTAATCTGTTTAGATGAAAATAATTCACCTCCCCTATAGTAAGAATCAATAGTAAGGGAGAGGTAAGGGAGTGTTCATTTATTAATTACAGGGGGGGGGGGGTGAGATTTCGCGCAGAGGGGTGACATTTTTTACGCGCCCCCTCCCCCCTCGAGAGCGCGTGGAATATTTTGGTCCCCCCTCGCCGAAGGTGCGTTAAATTTTCGCCCATCCCCCTTTGAACTAAAGTAACGCGCGGGCTTTTTTTTACTAAAAAGGGCCTACATTTTTTACGCCCCCCCCCTTAAGAGGGGTCAGAATTTTTTACGCCCCCCCTCAGGAGGGGTCTGAAATTTTTACACCCCCCCTGTAACTAATAAATGAACACTCCCTAATCAAAAATAAAAAGGAAAATTCTATTTATTTGGAATTTGAGGCATTGTTGTGGGAGTTTTAGATGTGACCAATAGGATGGGACGAGATTGTCATACACAAAGTTTTATCAACAAATTGACCCTTCAGATATTTCCAAATACTTTTTATTTCCAAACTATTGAATGGGAGTAATTAATCAAATTACTTTAATTAAAACAAGAAAGAAACCATTGCGATTACATGAAGCAAACGAGTAAGAAAAGTTTGGCATGAACAGACTACAGAACAACCTTCAGACTGTGTAGATCTCTACTCTATATGAACGGTTTTATAATAGTGTATCTTTGTCATTAGCTGCCAGTTGAATATTTCACTTAACATTGACTTCCTCCCACCCAACATTCCCTGTCACAACATTCACCAAAGACAGGTTTTGTTTTGTATTGTCTGTGGTATGTCTATCATGTTTAGAATGGGCATGCAAAATGACTGTTCAAGAATCTGTGAAAACATAAGAAATGCTTGTAACATTGATTTGGACTTATTTACCAGATGGTGCACAGACTTAGCATAATGTATCTATTAGTTTCCTTTATTTGGTTGAGGTTCAGTAGGAGTTTAGGAATAGGAAGTCCAACCAAAGAGAAGAATTTTAGAACTATTATGATGCTCTGTGTTCAAAAAACTGTTTTTTTTTGCCCCTGTCAGCCATCTTGGATTTTTCAAGTTTCCAAAATAGCTCAGTTTGGTGTGGTATATTTTTATATCCCATAGGAAAGTAATTTTGTATCAAGATAGTACTATGGAATTGAAATCTTAAACAAAATTGAATAAATTGAATTTTTTCCAACTTTATAAACTGCAGAGGGGGCATACGGGGCAGGGGGTGTTAAGCATCTTGAAATTAACAGTGAATGCCAGATTCTTGTTCCTCATGATGGATAGCATCTTTTAAGTTGGTTGTGTGGCCAATTTGGCTGAATAAGCTTCCCCATAACCTGTATGTCAGTTTGTCGATAAGTACCATTCCTCTGTTCACAGTTTGTGTTGTTGGTAACACAGTAAGTCACTAAGTGCTGCTCCTTCGGGAATTGGCATGTAACAGACACAGGTAGACCAAACCATCATTGATGTTTCTGATACTGTATTTATATCTACTCTTCTAAAAGAGAAGCAGTTAAAATGTTGACACAGAGTGAAAATGCGAACGCTGCCTTATTTCAGTTGGTCTAATCCATTCCGTCTGTTATATCATGTAAATATCATGTAAATAAGTTATGTTTGGCAGCACAGTTCAATATTCAGAACAACAATACATGCTTTAGGTGTTTTCCTGTGGTTGATACAGCTTTTACCACAGACTTGTGTGAAATAGGCATATGTGTGCTTAGGCTGTGGCAACAAGGTGAGGTTCAATAGCTGCATGTCTGCTACGTCATGGCTGATATGACAGCACTCATAGACACTAAGCTGCGCTAGGGAGTGGCCATTCTCTAACACCAGGAGGGGGGGGGGGTTAGTAGGTTTAGGGGGGAACAAAAAAAGTTCATCCCTTTACTGTCGCTCAAAGGGGTCTGCCGCATTTGATTTCAAACCACCAACTTCCCTTCTGTTAAAAAACAGATATTGCGCTGATTTGCAGTGGTCGCCGTGTTCCCATGATGCATGGGGTTTGGCCCAGGTGTTTCCACGCCTTCCACACCAGGTTCCCCCATCCAGCACAACTTGTACCTATTGTCAGATTGTGCAGTTGTTTCCCTGGCTGGTATCCTGGCCTGGCTCAGTTCCTGGGCACTTATCTTCGCTAGCTCAGGATGTGATGGATCTACACAGGATGTTACGGCACCTCACCAGGCTTTACACCCCAGCAGCCTTGCTTACACGTGTGTTTACCATAGACAAGCAGCAACTTTAGTTCCAGTTCACCCTCCTTCATCCCTCATCATATCAATCTCTCTCATCATCACATCTCTCATCCCTCGCACTGCGTTCATCCCCAGGTGTGGCTATTACCGGGTCATTGATGCCTGTCACCTTTGGTGGCTTAAAAAGTTTTTGTATCGTAGGCACTGACAGTTGCTGTCTGGCATTAGATACAAACAGTTCTGCCAGGCCTTCCATCTAGAAGTCAAGAAGCCCACAGTGTGTGGCTGTGATCAACGAGAGACAAAGAATGCCTGTACCACAAGAGTAATAAAGGACCTTCTCCCCCTTTGTGTACAAGTGACCTGTGTTTGTTCTTGGGTATAGCATCTGTAAGTTATATGATCCTTACACTTACTAGTAGTTAGATACTTGGTGTGTTCCCCGGTAGACTCTAGTCCATTATAGCCTACAGTCCCAAATATTGGAGTTTCTACACTATGTTTATATCTTGAACAGTTCAGAAAGGAAAATGCATACATGTAAAGCTATACTTTGTGAAGTTGCATGTCAATAGTATGCTAAGGCCACTGAAGGAAGATTACTGGTTTCTCTGTGCGTATCATAAAAATTTAGGATTCTTATTTTTCATATCTTTTGTTAAATTGAGATGCCGGGACACATATAGCAATATATCAATGAATATAAGCAGTGATTCATTAAATGTAACTCATTTATATCATCGTGATGTGTGAGGTACTTTAATTAGATCAAGTACATTAGACTTGCGCCTCCACAGTTGAACAAGGCTCCACAATGTGTCTTGGTGAATTCTGTTTTCTGCAGGATTGACAAAGTCGAACAAATGTCTGCCTGAAAACAAACCCTATAAGACAGTACAGCAGGAAGTTGGAACTGTGGTTTATTCTATTCCAATATATTGCAACTTTGAGAATCAGACTTTCATTTGTGATTAAATGCCTTCCGTTAAAGTCTGATACCAAACGCATGCAGAGAAGAATTGTAATAGGTAGAGTTGTGAGGACAAAGATAAAGCACACAGCCAGCATTGTGACAGTCAAGTTTTTTGCTACAACATCTTTATATGTCTGATGATTATTCCTGATCATGTGCTGCCTTCTCATCTTTTTGTTTATTAATACATTCAAAACGAGATGATACAAGAAGGTATTATGCTGTACAAAGAAACAAGGAGAACCTCATGGAGAATCTCCAGCAGAGAACCAGAGCCAAATGAATTGCACATATTCATCTCAACCACAGTACTAACTTCACAGGTAAATAGCAGCGGCAAGTGGACAATACACATCACACTAACCAACATTAATACAGCAAAAACAGACTTTCTTACTGTGCAATACAAATGAACCTTTAGCGGCAGATATATGGCAATAAAACGTTCAACTGATATGAAAGTTATCAACCAAGAAGAAACAATACACGCCAAAAACCTTAAGTAAACTATTGACCGACAGAGCCATATGGAAGAGGAAAGAGGCAGAAGGTCATATATCCCATCTTTGGTGAGAACTAAAGACATTAGTACCGTATTATCAGAAACCGCCAGGACGAAGAGTAATATCATGAGAACAGACTTTTTTATCAGCGAGCCAAATACAATAACAATGATAACCAGACTGTTCAGTATTGCTCCTATTCCACATGTGATGGTTGTTGGGATGATGCTATATAAGAACATGGATCCTTCCACCACAGCTACAACCAGTGAGTTGTTTCTACTGAGGTTACAGCAGGCGTCATTACCCAATGTTGAAAGCTGATCCATTGATTTGGTTACAGTTGCCCCTAATCAACCCTAAGGCATAAAGCATACTCTTCCTATCCAATTGTGAAAGTATCAAGCAGGCCTATTATAACAGGTTTAAGCCACATGCAGCAGAGACAAGTGTCTATGGTGTACATTGGCCTTCAAAGCCATATTTCCTACCTACATGGGGCACATGAGTCTGGTATTAAGCAAATTGTAATGCCACAGAAATAGTGTTTACACTGGATAGCTGCTTAAAGAACCTCCTTTTCATCATTCAAATATGTAGTCTATCTTATTTCCAAACTGTGAGAACATCTATTTATTGTTTCCTATTCTACATCACTTTTTATTTTATTATTGTATAATGTCAATTTTATCTGGCTTTGTTGGAAAACTCTATATATTGCATAGTAGTGACATCTGGTGTCAATCATCAGAACTACTAGACCAGTTGCCCTGTCCAACCCAACCTCAGCCCACATCGGGCAGCCCGCTTTGAAACTGATCTGAGCCCAAAATGGGCAGCCCAATCTGGGCCACACTTCAGCCCAGCCATCTGCCCAACATGAACCCAAAGTGGGCAGCCCACTTTGAAACTGATCTGAGCCCAAACCGGGCAGCCCTCTTTGAAACTGATCTGAGCCCAAAATGAGCAGCCCGATCGGGGCCACACTTCAGCCCAACATGAAACCCAGCTCAGTTTTGCCCGACTTCAAACAACCAATCCAAGCTGAAACCAAATTGGCCAGTGCAGGCTTGCTACTAGGGCAGCTTGATTCCTATTTTCCCTTCTCAATGGTATTCAAAAATTGCTACCATAGATGTATTTAGTTTTGTCTCAGATGTGCATTAGTGCAGCAATTCATATGGATAAGGGAATAAAAAGCTCATTGAAACTCATTGATGGATGGCTAGAAATCAGCATTTCAACATGAGGTTCTTCTTGGTAATCTCAAAAAGAAACCCTGTATATAAGTTATAACATACACATACTATTAGCGTCAATAATCAATATTCAAACCAGCTGTGTGTTACCAGTTTTTTTAATATGCAAATATTGCATGCACCACGGTGGTCCACATAAGCCGTCTATATGGTGTCTATTCATTTGTTTTATGCATGAATAATCTTATTAACCTTGTATACTGTAAATGTAGATATTTTCACATGTATAAATTTTTGCGAATGTGTATTTTTGCTTTATTCAATTTTGAGATTATAGTAGTTCTACGACTACACTGGATAAATTTTCTCTCTATGCATAATTTTGCTGATTTTGAAAATGGCAAAATCCGCGAAAATATGTACAGTGCGAAATAAAATATGTTTACAGTAAATCTCTTCTTGTTTGTAGATTCATTCAGTGACATTGTTCAGCATTAAATATTTTTCTTCATAGTCAAAGAAGAATGTAACAACAGATGAAATGAGAACTGGGCAAAGACCATGACATGGGTTGCAAATCAATCAGTGAATGCTGTTGAAAATTTGCAGCATCGACTGCAACATTCCCTACAGTTTTGAACCCCATGCTCCATGAGAGTGCTGGTCTACTTGCAGGCCACCTGGTGGTCAAATTGAGCATAACAACAGACTAGTTGTGGGAGGGAGAGGGTGTAGCTAAGACCTGTTGTGGGGAGACACCAACAAAGGGGGTTTACCAGCTGAATATCTGATACCAGTGTTAACCCCTGAAGTTCATATACCCACCACCTCTAAATGTTGCTGTTTTAGGGAGTGGTCATCTTTTAACAACGCGGGGAGGGTCGGTGGACTTTTGGGGGGACCAAAAAAATTTGGACCCCTTGAAGGAGGGGACCAATAAAATAACACCCCTTTTTAGCGAAAAAGCTCACGCATTACTATAGCTCAAAAGGGTTGGCCGCGCTCAATTGATCCAAGAAGCGTATAGGGCAGGAGGTCTGACTTAGGGAGCGTTCATTATTTATGGCAGGGGGGGCGGGCATTTGGCAAAATGAATACGTAAAAAAAAAAGACCCCCCCTCCGAATGGGTAAAAAAAAAAGACCCCCCCTCCAAATGGGTAAAAAAAAAAGACCCCCCCTCCGAATAGGTTGAAAAAAAATGACCCCCCCCCTCACCATAGACGTTAATAAATACTTAATAATTGCATCAACGACATACAAAGTCTACATACTATAACCTATTATAGCATGTGCTTAACCATTATTTGAGGGAGTGGTTATAGGGTAGAATAATATGGTGAATATTTTTGCATCTCCCACATGTGGAGAGTGCACATTTTTCTGGTTCCGTGACACGTTTGATTTTTTTTTGCTAAAAATGGGTGTAATTCTTTTGGTCCCCACCTACAAGTCCTGCTAATACTGTTTGGTAGAAGTACCATGAAATGGCCCAGCTCAGGGGCGGCGGAATGTGGATAAAGTTGGGGGGGGGGCAGCTCCCAAAGCCAGCTGATGAGTGGTGGTTGGAGGGAGAAACAAATGGTTGTTTTGGAGCCACAGGCCCCAGGAAAATTTAAGAATTTGACCTTTATATTAATGCATTCAGAGTGATCTAAAGTCTACTATATGATCCATGGGAAATTTTGTAATTTTACATTGAAATTGATGTGTTCTGAGGGACTTTGAGCTTGTCATTTAAGAAAATTTTAGGAATTTTACCTTTAGATTGGTATATTCTTAGGTACTCTGAGTCTAGAATGTTCATGTTTCATGGCACAGATCAATTACAATCGCTTAATCAAGTGTTGACTTATCACTAAAAGAAGGATTATAGCATCCCCAACTTTGACAAATCTTTTAAGCCTAAATTGTTAATTTAGTACTCTAGTATAATCTATAAAAACCTGTGTGAAGCCTTATCTTGACTTTGTCCTGATCCTATAAGATGCACTGGCAATCTGACTTACATACTTGCCATGGCCTATAAAGTTTTATGTGACACTGTAGGGGGAATATCATGCTAATGATGTTTTCCCAGCAGCGCCAGTTTGGATCCTGTCAGGTGGCTCTATAATTAACTTTTGGTATGGTCAGTATTACCACGCCTTGGGAATTCATTGACTCCGAAAAAGTAAAGCTTTAAAGCAGTGATGAATAACTCACTGATAACCCTGCAGAGGGTCGGCAGCAACTTGACCAGGACCAAATATAAAGCTGTAAAAATTCTGATGAGGCCAAGGAGCAATGAGTAGCTATGATAATTCAGTGCCTGATTTCTGTTGAAGCCAAAGATGAACTTAGAGGGAGATTTAGAAATTGGTGAAAGTGGCTATTTGCTACATTTCAAGGCATGCGGTACACTGATTTATAGTGGGATGATCATGTTTACTCTATGAGTCTACCGATTTTATAAGCCCTAGAATCTATGAGAAGCAGGCAGTTATCAGGGAGATGGTGAAGTTATTCTGAAAAAATTGAGAACTCTGCAATCAGAACGCTGGGGCCCATTTAGCAGGGTCTGGTGCAAGACACCAAGGAAAAGTGTGTATCATGACTGGTGTAATCACGCCTTTGACTGGTGGAGTGGACCTAAGCTACAATGTATCAATATATGAGGTAGATTTGCATCTTGCATACCGTGCATGTACTCCTCTATTGGGAAGAAAGGCAGGGTCTAGACATGTAGGCAAGTTCACCCTTGCATATGGACGCCAAAACGTGATAGGGCAAGGCTAAAGTCCAATTAACCCAAACTATTTCAGATACTGTACTGTCATATTTCGGCGCCACAATAGCATTCATCGGGCTGCACACTGATACTAGCTTTGCTGTATAGACCCCCTACATTCTGTACTCCTATTCTCATGTTGAATTAATGTTCGTTCTCCAATTATTGTTGTTTTAGGAAAAGAAAAGTGGTGAATCATTCAAAATGTCGATGGGTAGGCAAGAAATTTAGCAGAGTTCTGCTGTCTCGCGACATGGGTCGTGAAATTTGCATCATGTTGTGTCAAAAATGACCCCCTTCCAAATAAATACCCCTAAAAAAATGACCCCCCCCCCTAAGAATAGGTTGAATTAAAAAGACCCCCACCCTCCGAATACCCCTAACAAAAATGACCCCCCCCTTGATTTGCACCCCCCCCCCTGGCATAAATAATGAATGCTCCCTTAGAGCTTCGCCTATGGGTATAGTGTGACAAGCCACCCCCCTCTAGCCCCATCTACCCCCCCCCCCCATGAAAGTGGGCGACCTTGTTTGCTCACTATTGAAAACTATGGAGAATAGCGGGTTTTATGTGGTTCTTTTGAGTCTTTATTAGAGTGAACCCAAATGAGAAGAAGGGGTTTTCTAGACCAAAAATTCCTGCTGAATCCAAATTTTGTGGTCTTGATTCCCAAGAATTGACCAAATCCACTAAAAAATGATGTTTAATGATGCAAAGTATTAAGAAAATGTACAAAACAATGTTGAAAATGTTTGGGACATTATCTATATATAAACCTTTCAATCAAAATCAGTACCGCTCAACAAGGCTGGCTTCGCCAGCCTAGGACGAGATGACTCTTCAAAGGACGTATCGACCTCTCACCTGACTCCTCGCCCAGCCTTTTCCCTTCCTTACCACAGCCTTTAGACAAGCAGCCAGCATACGTTCACCTTCAACCCTCACCAGATCAATCTCTCTCATCAACCCATACCCCATCCCTCGCACACCGCTCACCAATAGGCGTGGCCATAAAGGGTCTTGGATGCCTGTCACCCCCGGCGGTGGCTTTAAAAGTCTTCAGTCAGTCAGTCAGTCAGTCAGTCAGTCGGACATCCTACCCTATATAATCCTTGATTGATCTGCCTAAGGGGGGGGGGTCTAAAAAAATGTCGACCCCTCCCGCGGGGGGGACCTAAAAATTTCAACCCGCTTGCGCGAAAATCCGTCCCCCCTGTTGTTAAAAAATGACCACTCTTTTAAGTGGGTGTGTGTATGAGAGGTCTATTCATATAAAGTAGACCTCGGTCGTTATTCAAGAATACACACCCCGCGTTCGGCGATATTCATATATTATTGGTTAAGTATCGCATCAGCAACAGACTTTCATGTGAAAGACGTTAGAAGCCCGAGATGTGGTATGGCTTGGGCTAAGACTATGGCCAGCAAACATTGTGGATGGCTGATCGTGTGCTATATAGAACATAGAGGCTTAATAATTGCTTCCATGCGACCTAAAATGTAGTGACTAAGGGATGAAAGTCGAATATGTCAAAAAACTTGAAGATATAACACATTTCATAATTACATTATAGAACACTAAGTTCAGACTGATTTAGGATGTTTCTGTGTTATAGACACTTATCTTGTGCTGTACAGCAGGATTTGCCATGTCTATATGTTACTGAATATCGTCTCCTGCTGAGCAGAGGCACTTGTCATGTCCACGTGGTCATGGACATTATCTCCTGCTGAACAGATCGAGAAATCTGTCCATACACTCTCCAAGCATAGCACCTCGATTCAAGTGACTAAGCCTCATCTGAAGAGTGTAAATGCATATGACTATAGAGGAGAGAGCGGGCTTCCATCTTTCTTAGGTTACATATTTCCACTCTTCCATCTTTCTTAGGTTACATATTTCCACTCTTCATTTAGGAGCAAAGAATTATTTCATTATAGATTTATTGGATCATTCACACTGTAAACGTCCTTCAAATTCAAGATGATCATCTACACTTTTAAAAAGGTACCAGCAGCTCCGCTGCTGGCGATCTGGGCGCGGGAAAATTGGTGGCGTTCGTCTGGCCTAGTAGACTGCACTGTGGGAATGCCTTAGCATACCGCAAATAGGGTCGGTAGTGTCATGAAAACTCTCCTAGCAGATGGTCTGTTGTGTCCTACATTTGAGCGCAGACGGTAGGATGGAGAGTGAGCAGACGAAATGCATTCTTGGGTACGCTCCCACTTTCCCTGTTGTTGTTTAACAAAAGAACAAGACGTACAAAAGAACAATACAACCAATTATTTTGTCATAACTATATATTTATTATTGATTCAATGGAGTCTGCTGACAAGCTCTAGGCAATGATCTCACCCTATGGTTCGTGTTCAATACATCAACCTGGTACAACCATACATACAAACTATCTTCTCCAATGGTAGTACACATTCAAAGAATAACATTTGCAGTTGTCCTCATGACAGCTACCACAAATGCACAGTAATCGTGCATTGCGTTGTCACTAAGGACAGGAACAAGTTTGACAGGGCGGGAATAGAAATTGATAGCACTTTGAAATGGGGCAAATGGGGTAAGGTGCATTTTCACCTCAATCTTAGAGATTTATTTTTACCCACATTAAATCAGTCTAGGGAAACCGCACCCCTGGGCACAAAATACCAATGCTGATGTACAGGAAAGGCTTAGCAGGTTAACAGGAAGGAAGAAAAGCTTTGGTCTGTACATCCTCACTCCAAAGTCTAGAGAGTTTAAGAAATAGTTTAAGAGGGCCACACAGCTATCACTCAGGGGGTATTAAGGTAACAAGGAAATACCTAGAGGCGATTGAAAATACATATACAACAGTTATACTGTGTTTATTTTTCTATTTTTTAATTTCTTACTAATACACGCTTGGTGTTTTCAGTGCTTCACACAAGGAGTACCTGAACTGAGCATTGTGGGCGCACCTGGACTGAGTCTTTGAGAAAATGAGCTGCTCACAAGAGGTCACCAACCAGATATGTGGGTAGGCTTGGTGTTAGCCTTCAGCTATTACTCAGGAGATGAATGGCATGGCTCACATACATACACAACACACCATTCATGCGATGAGAAAATTCAAAATGGTAATTCATACAAGAAGTCTTAGGAATTATGAATTATGTGATATTCATTTACACATGCAATATTATCACTCATCTATTTCACCATGCCAGTATGTTCCCCTACAGAGTACTTCTATGTGATTTTGCAATAGTGTCCACATTTCTCTGGTGCTTCCATCAAAAGCATAAGCTGTACAATACTCAGAACATGCATGCATACAAAATCCTACAATTTGATTTAAGGTCTTGTTTATTATAAAAGAACAAAAGTGGAAAACACCAGCTTTAGGTGATGTCAATCAACCAATGAGTTTGCTAATGATAATAATTGCAATTATAGTAATAACAACAGTGACCTTACAAGTAGCCCAAATACGTATAGCTAGACATCGTGATTTTTTTTTTTAAGATTGTGAATACATAGAATCTAACAAGGTCTAGACAAATATACTTCTCGCGAATCATCTTTGTGTCTAGGACAATACCAATAACGTTTCCACATAGATTGACAAATAAATGCATTTTAAATGATACAGAGAGAACAAAGCAGATAACTTCCAAGGGATCTTATGTATTAACCGTTACCTGACCAGTAACCGACAGCTTATATAATCCCCAGAATGTAACAAGTGAATTGTCCAGCGTGGCTGTTCAATTTCAACAATATATTAATCACTGACTCTTGGTAGCCTTTAATACATTCAAAACCCTCAGTTTGAAATGTAAACAGGGTGTGTTGATAATGGTGGCTTCCATTCTCTTGATGATAAACCTGACAGCTCCTTCCCAAGGTAATAACAGGCAAAGTTGGTGTATATACATGGTCAAGTTGTGAATCCCTATATAAATCTCGATAGTTTTAATACTCTCGTTTTCTGAAACCATAATCTCCAACCAATTTAATCTTTTTCATAGTGTCACCATCATTTTGGCATCCAACCTAATAATGGGTTTCTAATTCAATAGGTTCAACATAATTGATCTCTTGTTTTGCTTTTGTTCCTCAATCAGTGCGATATCCAACAATCATAAAATTTACTTTACTTTTTAAAAAATATATTCAAACACAAAAACGGCTATAGTTAACTTAGTTGTTTACTCAAATACATAATCTACATATTCAGTCACCAACAATCTGGAGCCATGCAATAAGAAACCCTAGCAGTATTTTCCAATCCATAGTTCAATCTTTGTCATTGTGAGATAATGCTAAGGCAGTCTGGATAGTACTTGTAATCTCTACATATTTTCGACTGTTTCTCTTTCAGTTCAACATGATGAAATGCATTGGATTCTAATCACACTGTGTGGGGTTAGAAAGTAACAAATGTTCTTTCTCCACACTAATGCCATGAAAGTTATTAAAAGTCTATTGCATGAAAGTGCATTCCTCTTGGCAATAACCATTTCAGCAATATTTCAAGGATATCTGTGTTCGCTTGTTACAAAGCCACAAATAATTGAGGGGAAAAAGAATGATTATGCAAATAAACACAATTCGTAAAATATAATTGGTATAATTTGGTAGAAGTTAATAGAGATGGGGAAATTTGATTGTGTTAGTGAAGCAATAAACTACATGGTGGAGCAAAGGTTCCAATACAGAGACAATTTGGTATAATGTCTAAATATAACAACCTTAAGATAGACTGGTGTCACACCATATATTCATAAAAACACTATCCAACTTGATAATTTTATCCCTTCTCAATGGCAAAATTATTCACAATCACTATTGTAGATACATGTGGTTTTGTCTCAAGATGTGGATTAGCCAAGCACTTTAATTCCATATGGAACAGGGAATCAAGTGAAACAAAAAGTGAATTGAAACTTATCATCTATACCTGAGAGGTAGGTAGAACTGGAGAAGTCTTTGACAAAGAGATGTTAATTGATGGATGGCCACAAGTAGGCATTTCGACATAAGGTTCTTAGTGGCAATCTCAAAAGGAAACCCTGTTTATAACAATACATGTAATAATAGCGTCAATAAGATACAGCAACGTTCAAACCAGCTGTGTGTTACCAGTGATAAAAATATCAGTCTTCGCTGACATGACGCAATATGGATACAGTACATTATATATATTTATATGTACATATATATATATATATATATAGTATTTTTTCAATATGCAAATATTGCATGCACCATGGCGGTCCACATAAACAGTCTAGATGGTGTTTATTCATTTGTTTTATACATAAATAATCTGAGATAAACCTTGTATAAATCTCTTCTTGTTTGTGGATCCATTTAGTGACATTATTCAACATTAAATCTTTTTCTTTGTAGTCAAAGGAGAACATAACAACAATGAAACGAGAACCGGGCATAGACCATGACAAGGATTGCGAAGCAGCCAGTGAATGCTGTTAAAAATAGATAAATAAAAACATGGTAAATCACATTGGTGTTATCATCATCACTACAGCATGGACTACAACATTCCCTACAGTTTTCAAACCCTATGCTCATGAGAGCGCTGATCTACTTGCAGACCACCTGGTGGTCAAATTGAGCATAACGGCAGAGACCAGTTGTGGGAGGGAGAGGTGTGGCTAGGACCTGGTGCGGGGTGACACCGACAGAGGGGGTATATCAGCTGTACATCTGATACCAGTGTTAGCCCCTGAAGTTTACATAGCCACTATCTCTGTCCTTATGTTCCAGTTTTTAAGTGAGTGTGTGTGTGTGTGTGTGTGTGTATGAGAGGAGGTCCATTCTCATGAAGTAGACCTTTCCCAGGAAGTCACATTAGGGCAGCCTTTGGGGCCTGCAATATACAAGGGATGCCCCCATACTATATATTTGTCATTTCCAAAGATCAAAGTTGCATCGCGGGCGGACAGTCGCACTTTGCTTGTCCATTTTAAAAGTACTATATATTTGTTTTAAATATTCACATTTCTTGGTTAACTCACACTGTCCGTAGTCTCTTTATAAAACTATAAACGCAGGTACATTAAGTGGGATACCAGCAAAAGCGCATCATGTGAATTTGTTAGTCAGCGATTCCTGTCAAATCCATCAGTGATCCACCTAATCTCCAAAAACCAACCTCTAAGAAGTGATGATTTGGTAGAAGTTTCTTTTCATAAATATTGCACCACTAAATATGGTCATCCAGTTTTGGGTATCTGGCCAGTTTGTTCAGACTCCTACAAGCCTCTCTGGGTGACTGAACCCATATTTTAGCATTGATTTCTTCTGTCCACATACACACAAGTGATGGGCAGCAAGAGGAAGGACATATTGCAAGCACTTTAAGGGAAGGTAGAGTTATGGGGTTTTCTTCTTCTCATTTCACATAAGATGAACATTTTCTATATATATATTTGTATATATATATATATTTGTATATATATATATTTGTATATATATATATATATATATATATATATATATATATATATATATATATATATATATATATATATATATATACAAATATATATAAATCCCTGCACTTGATTTGCATGTTGTGATAATCATTTCTGCATGTGTCAAAGCAACTTGGTCATTTCCAAAGATCATATTATGACTGTTTAAACATTTTTAGAGGTTAAACACTTTAACCCAGAGCACATAAGTTTTGGGGCACATTTCAGCAACTGTTGAAATCTGCAGGTCTGTATGTATGCAAGGCATACGCGAAGGGGCAAATTTAGGTGCTGTTATCCCTTGTTGCTTCTTTGTTTGTAGTATATATGGGTGAGTGTTGTTTCGACAGAATCCGGTGTCTCAGAGTTGGGAAGGGGGCAGTGAAAAGGAGGCTTGCACATCAGAGGCAGTCCCTCAAGACCTGTAGATCTTGATGATGTCCTTAATAACTTGTCTACAGATGGGGCAGAGCGCGCTTTGATTCTGCTTGATGTCTATAGCGCAATCATAACACACACACATGTGACCGCATGTGTACAGAACACAGTCAACTGCATTCTCAAAACACACCGAGCACTCATTGCTTGCATTATCCAGCGCCTCGTCTGATTCAGCCTCGGCCATCTCCATCATGGCCGGGTGGGTCATGGTCGGGCGGGCTGGTGCCAGTGCTGCCATTGATGGTGTTGTGAATGTCAGAGTCCGGGGTGCCACTGGTGGAGGTGGCGCGGGTGGCTGAGAGAGCTGCACAGCTGGTGGCACAGCACTGAGTGAGGCCGGGGTGGGCTGCAGCATGGTACCCGGTGGTGGCGGTGGCGCTGGAAGTGGCCGGAACTGCTTGGGTGGTAGTGTGGGTGGCGTGGGCGACTCGGCACGGCTGGGTAACGCTGAGCTGTGTGGGTGGCGGGAGGAGGGTGAGTTGCGGGGTGGCGGTGGGCGCGGGGGCGGTGTGGTGGTGGTGCTGGAGGAGGGCGGGGTGGTGTGGACGGCCTGCCCTGAAAGCAGCGAGGGTGATGGTGAACCAGAGGACCGTCGTGGTGGTAGCGCCACCGTCAGACCGGAACCAGAACCGATCGATGCTCGGTGCTGTGCAGAGGTTGGAAGATGGCTGCTGACAATACCTGCAGAAGTCAAGTCAAACATTCAGAGAATATTCTTTTAAAGAACAACAATAGCAAGGATTATGAACCTTATTTCCAGAAAAAGTGGGAATTTGGGTAATTAACTAGAATAACATGAGGTTTATGATTGACACTTTAAGGGAGTGGTCATTTTTAACAACAGGGGGACCCCTCTTGAGGAGGTAGGGGACCAAAAAATTGCACCCCTTTTTAGCTCAATTAAACTTGCCTGAGGGGGGGACCAAATAATTTCGACCCCTCGTGCTCGTTATGTGTAAAATAGAGCTAGATAAGAGCTACTCACCAAGTGACTTCATTTTCTGTGTGCTGCCGTAAACGTCAAAGAAGGCCCAGAGAGGTAGTGTTTTGTCAACATGCATCAATGTTGCCACGTGGTGTCCGTTCTTTCCATATCGAACTTCACCTAGACGATACATCACAAATATTGTCTTATTAAGCCACTTAAAAATGATTATCAGCTTTGCGGATACTTTTAGGAAAAAAGAGGTGCGGGTGGGAGGCTTTTTATTTTATTTGATATTTCTTTTTTTGTGCCATGAGGGCGGCCAATTTTTCTTTTTATTTGGGTTTGATAGAATTTGGATAGGTTACTTGATATATTAGCCTGTATATGGGTCAAGCCGCTGACTTGTGTTGGTTTGGTGATTTCAGGCCTTTTCAGCCCTATCACCCCACTGAATTAAGAGTTTTGCATCGAATCGCATACTTTTTTGTTGATGGGGAGAACACATTGCCAAAATTTCCCAAAAATATTTTTTGTGTGTATTGGGGCAACATTCTGCGTTTTATGGGGCCCCAAAGGCAAAAATACTCCAAAAATCAGTAAAAATGACTAAAATTACATGTTTTACATGCCTCCCATGTCCCCTGAGGCACCTGTAGTCCATCCCAATTGACTTTTTCTATTAGGCCTATGTTATAGTAGATGGATTCAAGAAGTTTTACCCAGGTATGAAGCATAATTTTTTCACTGTATGCTGGGCCATTCCACAGTATTTCAACAAGTGGTCCCCACATGACCCCCTCAGATCCTAATAATTTTCCACCTACATGAAGATGTATGTAGTTAATGACCACATGCAAAATTGTAGCATCCAACTCCCGTAACTTTCCAAGATTTTGGCCGCTGAACATGAGGGGGTTTGGCCCTCAGTTTGCAATATCCCAATTTGGTGTCATCTTCAAAGTGCAATATCTTCAAGATGCAATGAGTTAGAGGTCTGGTATTGCTTGAGCTGTCTCACACATTCATACATTCTTGGGAAATGCCAATATTGGGAGGTTTTAATAAAGGCTTATACTTGAACAATGAGCATAAAAGGTGGTAAATTTTCCTGTTTGAACTGAAATTTGAAAAGGTTTGAAAATTCATAGCATCAAAACCGTTACTTTAAATGCCCTAGAAATTTGGATTCCAAATGTCAATGAAGGTCTCAACATGAAAATCAAAGATGCAGTGTCTGCCATGATATGCAAATCCAATATGGCTGCCTCAAAAAGGGCAAAAATTGATTTTTGCCACTTTTCAATGCCCAATTTTGGTAGGAGGGATAAATAGTACCAGCTAATGCTCTTCACCAATCAAAAGGCCATTATGTGCCTTAAGTCTGATAGCAATATGGTATTGGTCCTATGTCTCCTTCTGGTGAAAATCGGGGGACGGAAAATGGTAAAAATGGTATTTTCCAATGATTTGTATTTTTCATAATTCTCTTAGCAATAGTTAAATATACAAAAATCAAAGCATAGTTTAAATCAGGTGAAAGTAACTGATGCCCCCTAAATCATGGAACCAAACTTGTTCCAGTGCTTTGGTTCTTTCCATTGAAATATAATATGTCAATATGAGGGAAAAAACAGAGAATAACCAAAAAAAAAGAATCTCTTTATTCTTTATTTTAACTTTATTTTGTGTAAAGTAGGAGTACAACAACATGTTATATATAGCAGAAAGGTATATAGATTTATTTATATCTATGCATACATAGGCTACTCTAAATGCCGGTTTGGTACTCAAATCCCTTTGATTTCAATTTGGCCAGGGGCTATGACACATATATGTCAAATGCGTTGTATTTAGACTACATGTATCTGATTTGGCATTATTGAAAGTGAATAATTATAAACATGAAAGAGCTTAGGAGTTTGGTAACATGTATCTGCTTCTTTAGGTACTTAGTATGGAGATCAAATCCTCAATTCTAATGGGTCATGGTGGGCGACAACCTTAAAGTGGCATGGTCTGATTTTTCCCATATTTCAATTCCTACTGAAATGTGTTCCAAATGTTGGTACACTATCATATTTGAAGAATGGGGTGCATTAAAAATGCCCTTTTTGGGAAATTATACCTTACATAGAATGTCCCATGTTGGTGCAGGTATAGTCTTTACAGTGTATTTTCAATGAGTGCAATCATAGGGTGCACTCCAAAAGTATCTAATTGAGCCGAAATCTGATAGTTGGTTGAATTCTAAGCTGAATCATATTGAATGGGGTTAAATGAAGTAGGTAGTACATTAAGTATGGCCATATGGAACATTTTGGTTTATCTTTAACAGGATTGATTTTTGAGTGCCAATTATCGGACCATGTAACTTTAACCGCTCCCACCCTGATGGGAATCCAAATTTGTTTTACATATTGCACATTGTAAGGGCTTACTTGATAGAGAAGGAGTGTTCAGGGTTAGATGTACCCAACCTTTTGATTCCTTTTAATACAATAGTTATCTCAGGGAATCCCAAATCATCTTAATGTGATGAATGAGAGATATTGTAACTGAATTGGCCAAATCTAAATGGACAAATTCATATACCAAACCAGGTTCTGAATTATATTTATGGTATATTTCATTGTTCTCTACCAAAACAAACATGTTATGGTCTTATAACCTCTTTTTTACTCCAAAGAATTTTTGAGAAATAAGAGTAAAACGAGTTTGCTGTTTTTTTTCTCTTATTTCTGTATTTTCCTCAATTTAACAGTGTTTCTTTCAATGGAAAGAACCAAAGCACTGAAACAAGTTTGGTTCCATGATTTAGGGGGCATCAGTTACTTTCACCTGATTTACACTATGCTTTGATTTTTGTATATTTAACTATTGCTAAGAGAATTATGAAAAATACAAATCATTGGAAAATACCATTTTTACCATTTTCCGTCTCCCGATTTTCACCAGAAGGAGACATAGGACCAATACCATATTGCTATCAGACTTAAGGCACATAATGGCCTTTTGATTGGTGAAGAGCATTAGCTGGTACTATATATCCCTCCTACCAAAATTGGGCATTGAAAAGTGGCAAAAATCAATTTTTACCCTTTTTGAGGCGGCCATACTGGATTTGCATATCATGGCAGACACTGCATCTTTGATTTTCATGTTGAGACCTTCATTGACATTTGGAATCCAAATTTCTAGGGCATTTAAAGTAACGGTTTTGATGCTATGAATTTTCAAACCTTTTCAAATTTCAGTCCAAACAGGAAAATTTACCACCTTTTATGCTCATTGTTCAAATATAAGCCTTTATCAAAACCTCCCAATATTGGCATTTCTCAAGAGTGTATGAATGTGTGAGACAGCTCAAGCAATACCAGACCTCTAGCTCATTGCATCTTGAAGATATTGCACTTTGAAGATGACACCAAATTGGGATATTGCAAACTGAGGGCCAAACCCCCTCATGTTCAGCGGCCAAAATCTCGGAAAGTTACAGGAGTTGGAAGCTACAATTTTGCATGTGGTCATGAACTACATACATCTTCATGTAGGTGGAACATTATGAGGATCTGAGGGGGTCATGTGGGGAAAGTTCCTCAAATCTGTCTATATACGGCGGAATGGCCCTGCTTTTAACCGTGTATTTGTCAATAAATTTTAATCTATTATATTATTTTGGTGTCCTCACATACTAAGGAAAGCTCTACCATAGAGTAGCCATTTGGTCCCTTATGTTGATGTGGGTCTTTTGATGGAAAAAATTAATTTTCAAAAAAAGACAAAACGCCTAGGTTCCAGGAGCTAATGAGTATTCGCATACAATAATTTGGTGGCGGAGTTTCATTAGTGTTTTACACTCCCCTCTGGGTTAAAACATTATAGCTACTTATTTTCTTAGTCCTGTACAAATGGTAGAGTCCTTATGTGTAATAACCAGCAGTGGTTTGACCAGTCAACGCCTTATGTGTATTGCGTAGGAGCTACAATACGTTTGCGGGGGAAACTCCGCCACGAAATCCTCAGTTTTCCGTGGGAACACAGACCAACATCTAACCGGGTAACGCTTCCAGTCTACATCTGGGTTCTTCTGCGGGGGCCATATTGGGTGTAGTTTAGTGGTAGAGTTTCACTCATTGAAAGGATTTACAGCGATAAAATAGATGCAAACGATGGTAGGTAGCCGGGGGTGAAACTCCGCCATGAAATTCCGCCACTAAACCTAATTCGCTTAAAACATGCCCTGTTTCGGATATTATTGCCTTCTGCTGGTACATATCTATTGGAAATGAAAGAAAAGACTATATTACTGTGTATGTTGCACCTATGGTCTGCTCCTAGGACTTTTAATCATGTTTCCATGGCAAAAAAACAACAACAAAACTGGGATTTGGGGTCATTTTTTTCAATATTTGTCATCTCATGCATTAAATCTGGGTCAAAACCCACCAAAATGAGGGTGTGGGCCTACCTACATGTCCCTTTCATTGTTTTACTCTGTTATGTGCAGCATTTAGCCCATTTTATGTTGGTACGTGAGGGTTCTAAAGCATGACCATCGTTTTGTGGCGGAGTTTCAAGCTCGATACTGATTTTCCGCCCACCACCCTTAATATCTAATATAATGTGCTCATGCTGCCAGACATGTTATTTAGGCACTTGGTTTATCATCCTTTACAAAAAATAATTTCATAGCATTACCCATCTTGTATTTAGCCTTGTTTTTTCTTTCGTGGCGGAGTTTCACATGAAACTCCGCCACTCTTATGTTAGCCTATTACTGTAACAAGTATGTCTTACCAGAGTACTTGGTGATACAGTTTTATCAAAGTACACATATTGAAGACATTGTAGAGTGATTTGCAAGACTAAAGGGCCCATTTTAGGCAAGCTAGGCTAAAGTGGAGATTCTGTGACACAAATTTGAATATTTTCCAAAAAATGTTAAAGTTCAATGGGCTATAACGTAGAAAGTTTTTAGTTTACGACATTTATCTTTGGCATACTGATAGATACTTGTGATAGCAGATTGTAAACAAAATCAGGGGTGCCTGTAATGTATTTAAGAGTAGTTATCACATATTCATATTATTATTGTGGCGGAGTTTCATGTGACACGGACGATCGACTTCGCGACTCGTTAAAAACTGAACCGCTTGGGTTAGAGATGTATAGAAAACTGTTCTGAGATGCCAAGACATACACCTTTCATTATAATAAACTTGTTTAAACATATTCCATGTTTCCTAATTTGTCCCCCCCAAAACCCAAACCAACACAAGTCAGTGGCTTGACCCATATATATCCATCATAAATGTTGGAAACAACTATTTAAATGCATTGAGCTTAGAACGGGGAGTAAAATGCTTTTTAAATCTAGTTCCTACACCAATAACTGGTTGAGATATGGTTATTTCTGTATTTCATATGTTACCCTATTCATCCATGCGGGATTTTGGCCATATTTTTTACAAGAAAATTAGATAAAAAGCACCCATGTGGCCCTTTTTAACTGGTGCGGGCGGTGTCTGCAAAGCTGATTATTTTTTTTAAGTGGCCTTATAACAGTGTACAAGATACTGTAGCAATTTCATCCCCCTGCCCCTACAGTGTATGAGAAGTCAGACTGAGAGAAGGATATGTTCATAACTAGTGCACTGAGAATTTTCTACATATATATCTTTTCATATCACTTACACATTCAATGTAGATAAATCAAAGTAATTATGATGATCTCCTGTGAGCCTGCCCATTCTAGAAACTCGAGGAAAGCGATTTAAAATTCTCCTTTTGCCCCGGCAAAGGTTATATTTCACGACTTTACAAGAAACTCACCTTCATCTGTCAGGTGGAAACTGAGTTCATCACCTACAACAGGGGCTGAGCAGACATCCTTGTTCACCACCCAGTACTCGGGCCGGTCTAGAAGCAGGTCCGAGTCATCCGGTAGTTCCGCTGCGTTCAGATGCAACGGATCGCAGGCTGTCAAACCAAAAGCCAAGCCCCCAACAAAGGCAGTGTCCACCGAGAGGATCTGAATCACCATGTGCTCTCCCGGCCGCAATGGCCTGCTTGTGAACACATAACCATTGCAGTACTCCTCCACTAATCGTACAGCTATTGTCCTGTCACCTGAAAGGCATACATTCCGCCCCAGTTTGGTATGGAAGGGCATGGGTGTGAAGCCCACCGCTGTGTAGTACCGCACTGGGAGACCTCCCCCGGTCACCGCTAAGCTTTGAGCACCAACGCCGGCCGCGGGTAGACTCGGCATACTCTGGGAGTGTCCCCCCGGTGAGAGTCCTGAACTCGGTTGTTGAAGTCTAAGCGAGGCATACGCCTGCATTAACTCCGGGCTCAATGTGCCGTCCGAGGCTGGAACACCCGAACTGGGGCTCAAGTTGTTCAGTTGTCGCCCATCTGAAATACATAGACACAGGTTTAATAATTGTCAGTTTTATTCTCATAAACTAACCGTTTACTGTTTACGGTTTCCATGTCATTTCATACATTCCAGTTTTCTCAGTTCCTCTGGATTAGCATGGACTTCGTTTATATTGGCTCCTGCATATTCTTAACTTTGTCCTGGAAGCATCATTCACATGATTCTCACGTATAATATTTGGAACAAGTCTCAACCTTAGACCGACACCCGGTACCTCTCTTCACATATCCAGCAGCACAGACATGGCATACCTCTTCTCATGGATTATTTTAGTTCTTCTTTAAGTTTACACACCTAACACAGATTCACAACGTAATACCCTACCTTTAATATGGCAAAGATTTAACTCAACTGGTGCCAAGAGTCGGCTGACCAGGCGGTGTCGAAGGGATTTTACTCTGTCGAGTCCAGTCATTTTCATACCTCTCCTATCACTGAACCAATACGCTACCACTACCTGCGACCAGATGGGTCTAGGGTGTATGTATGTTTACTATGACAATAACCTTTGATCCCTGACTAATATACCACACGTCCACTACTATCAGAGGGTCACGACAGAGCTTCCATTAAGTCACTGATAAGGATATTATGTATTATAGTTCAAATCTAACTGTCATTAATCATGCAAGTGAGTATCATCATTGGCGGGTCACGCACATACTAATCATGTCATCTAGACAATTTGGTATATACGGTTACTTCCATAGGCTCAATGGTATATTACAAATATGAAATATTTCTCCTTTACCCATCTATTATAAACCAGCATGTTTCACTTCACATGTATGTAACAACATTTCTTCTCTGCCTTTATACCATATGCAGGCCACGGAGTACTTTATTAAAATACATGCACTGTTTGGAACAATTCGACATAGACATGCTGGTAAATCCATTAATTCACTTTTTGTCAGGACTGTTTTGCAGCTCTTCTCACAATAAATGAGCCCGAGACATGTACCAGTTCCTTCACAATAACAAGACTACACCTCGCTACTTCTCCTACTTATGTCAGTACTTTTCTCTACCTACCACCGGAAGACGTAACAATGGCAGGGCCTCTGGGCTGCTTAGTGAAGTATCGTAGAGCGCCATACCTCCAGGTGCCAGTCATGCCTTCTAAAACCAACTATACCTTAAAGGCACATTTAAGATGTTGACTGTTTCCTCCTGTCTCTCTGTGAGTCTCCCCCCACTGTGTAGCCTTCTATCACTACCCCTTCTACTACTGCTGCTGCAGCACTGACCTAATGTCTAGAGACGTGTACTAGTTGCAGAGCCACTCAGGGTATATCTCCAGTCTAGGGGAAGCATGGAGTACTTCCTGTTTATAACTTCCTCAATGGCACCTTTTTATATGTATAGCTCTTGGGTGCATGCCTATCTGGTTT
The DNA here is from genome assembly GCA_947462335.1 of Harmothoe impar. Classification (NCBI taxonomy): domain Eukaryota; kingdom Metazoa; phylum Annelida; class Polychaeta; order Phyllodocida; family Polynoidae; genus Harmothoe; species Harmothoe impar. Next base: position 61,622,850 of record OX381707.1, on the reverse strand, counting down.
GACTTTGATCACTATTAAAAGGGCAGCCAATAATACTGGGTTTAGCTATGTAATGATGTGTATACATTGGCGCTTAACAATGGTGCTAATACATCTATATGTGTAGGCTTCTGAAGGAGTATGAATAATAATAGAATTGCCTATTTTCATGGAACGTTAACAAATGATGTCAATGGCTAGTTGTTGTAGGTGGGGGTGGCTGTGCTGTATTTAGGTTAAAGGGATATGCTACTTGTTCAGAGAGTACGCCTGCTGAAATTCTATTGCTATTTGCATAGAACTCAGTATTATACAAGTTTGATTTATGATCAAACAGAAAATTGAAAAGAATTGACATGTCACCAATCAAACTTTGATGATACAGGCATTTGAACAAAAGAGTATCTGAACTATAGAAACAAATGGGAAAACAGTATTTTTTCACATCACCTGTCATGGATAATTACCTTCTATTGCTATATTAACCAAACCTTGGGAGTGTGTGATGTGCGTATATATACAAACATTTTAAAAGCAAAAAACTAGGGGTCACCGATGAAATGAATTTTTTTTTTTCAAAAATATTTGCCACCAGGTGGCCTATGTGTAGGAACCCGCATTTCCATTTAAGTGACGAAATGTGACCCAGGCCATATGGTTATATAGCAATATATTGGGTGCTTCCGTATGCCCGGAATTTCCCGCGAGACTTAGCTAGTGACCAAACACCAACACACACTAGCCTGCAAGATAGAAGCTATGTGGCGAGAGCAGTAGAAGGGACAGGGGATACCCTGATGGGAGAGGAGCCTGGGCCGTCTTTATATAGCACATACCGGTAGGTATTGGCCTGCCACTTGGGCCCCCCACACACCTTTGGTGGGTTGACAAAGGCTTTAATGGGGTGTTTTCCAGGCGACCTGGCGACCTTGTACAATAATATAAGCAACCTGGCGACTTTTGGAAAAGTTTGACTATAGCATAAAAGGGCTAAAAAAGCGACTTTGTAACCTGAGGCCCTTAATTTCGGCGACTTTCCGACCTCAGGGGGGGGGGGACCCCTCTGCACCCCAATAATAGTATCATCACCATTACGAGGAGAGGGGGGCAATGTGAGGTGGGCAGGGGAGGAGGATGAAAGGCAGGGGAGGGGACCACTAGAGGTAGCCGTGAGACCACCAGAGGGCAGATAAATGTTGTGGACAGTCTACACTACTCTCGTTCCCAAATCCTTCCGAAGGAAGGCTCTGGTAACTGCCAAATGTTGGGATTTTGCTGAGTCTGGGTAACCCTTGCTGGTAGCTTGGAACCAGCGAACAGGAACAGGAAATGGAACCAGAAAGGCTGATGGTAAAACTACCTAAAACTACCATCATACATTCTGTTTCCATTTCCTGTTCCTGTCTGCTGGTTCCAGCTTACCAGCAGGGGTTGCCCAGACCCAGCAAAATCCTAAGTTCAAGGTCATTTGGCTGTTACCAGAGCCTTCCTTCGGAAGGATCTGGGAACGAGAGTAGGTCTACGCTGGCATTACTCCACAGGTCATAGTCCAGGATCCCAGTGTGGCAAAAGGGAAAGTTGATCCTATGCAATCAGGATCCTGTCAAGGACTTGGTGACGTCTTTTTCACTTGACTTGTGGTATCCTGTAACGAGGTGCCACTTTGCTAATGGCCCTCCACGCTGGGCTGATTGATGGATACACAATCTGAAAGTGGCTGGTCACACTAGAACCCTATACAAGTATGGCAATATTGGTTTCTCCTACTTACAGTGCACTGTCATCTTCTTATATATAGGTCCACCCCCCCCCCAACCTCACACCGAGCTATGGGGGGATTAAACGAATTCTGACCACCATCAGACCTTTTTTTTCGGGAGCTATAACCCTCATTTAATAATTCTAATATTGCTATACGAAAATGTACCCTGTACAAGTAAATAGGCCATAGAGGTGACGGTATTGAATAATGAAGGGTCATGGAGCAACGTTGTATGTGAATGTTAAGGGTGTATTAGATTAGCGGTTCACTATCATTTTAGTGAAGCTAGCTTGGTGAAGGACACACCAGATGGCAGCACACTTGACAGCTCAGTACATGAACCACTCTGTACTGTCTGTGTGCTACGGTCTTAGCCAACAGTGTGTGCTTTAGTGCTGATTGTTGGTACTTTTATACTGCAGCACAGTTTTTAACATACTAATGTCACTCATTTTAAGGGAATTCAGGCTAATGGGATAAATGATGTCCCCTATGTAGTCTATAAATGGAAGATCCAGGGATAATGCTTGTTGGGGCTATCAGTGACCACTAAGGGTCCTTAGCCATAGGGAACATTTACAAATTACGTCATCTTATTTTGCGACCCCCTTTTCACTATTTTGGACAAATTGGACCATAGAAATGTGTGGCCCGGTCTAGAGGCTTGCGACCATTCACCGTCAGTGAATACAAATAACCCATCCCTAGCCAGTGACTGTGAATGTTCCCTTGTCTATTTTTTATAGTTAAATATAGTTCGATTTTGGTATGTCGATCACGCAGTAGGACCAAAGATGGACATTTTCTGTTTCGGTTTGTTGTGTTTTTTTACAACGCATCCCCCAACACACTGGGTCTGTCCCGTATTCAGCGGGAAATGTCATCCTTGATTTAACTCCCTCCCCATCTCATACCAATGATGGAGATGGTATTTGTTTCAAATCGACACGGTTGACTTAATCATGCCCTCGAGGTAATATAAATCAAGTGTAATTCTCTCCTATTTCTAGCTTACTGGGGTCGACCAATCATACAACTGTTGGGACCAAAACTAGTACACATTTCTGGTTCATACAAAAACGTGTTATTAAAACTGCCCTTGGACATGCCATTTATATTTTACCACTTGGCAACAAGGATTATGACTATGCCACTTGGCAAGAATGACTCTCACATGACTTTTCTCCCAAGGAAGACGTGACACTAAAATATGAACCAAAAGATTATTATCTATAAATTTCCAAGTTTGTATCTTCTTGTTACCAACTATATAAATTGTACTGCTCCTTTTTGCACAGGGTATTACCATCTCAATGTGCATTCCTGCCCTGGGTCTCGCTCTACTAATAAACACCCAGGTCATTAACATAGGGACATCCACAAATGACGTTACTATGTTAAATAGCTAATCATACAGCAGCGAATAAAACTAAAGCTACCAGAAACATATAGCGGCCTTTTCCGAGTTACAGCCAGTGTTTTGGAGCAGCAGATAGACCTTCAAATCTCCTTCTTATCCTGAAGAGTGAAGTATCAAATCCCTACAGCGTTGATATTAATATACCCCCTCCCCATGGCCAGTTTCACTGCTCATGGAGAGTGTTGGAGCATCTGACCTTGACTATGCGTTGGCCATTGAGAATTGAGGTAAATCTATGGTAAGAGCCTTTTCTTAACTCTGTGGTGACTACGTCGTCTGGGGCGGAGGTGGAGCCGGGGTCAAAGTAGGCCAAGCGTGACTCCATTAGTTTAGTGCTGTACATCTACTTTCGTTTCCCAAGCTTACTGGATAGAGGCACCTATGCACAGGGTGTCCCCCATGTGATTATGTAGTCTGTGTTATGAGTGATCGTACTAATTATAGTATTACATGTATGCTGGTACATGAGGTAGGATGGACATAAAAGAGAAAGTACACTTAACACTAGAAGTGTAACGCTCACTGTGCATTTTTCATGTTTATACATATTCTAACTGCGAAATGTTTATTCTTACTTTATCCAGTATATAATATACTACCCTATTATCATTCACTATAGTATACACAGAAATTGCACAGTTCATTTAGAATGAATCAATAGAAGCAATGATTTGGAAAACACGGTACAGGTGCATAGCCGACTGAAGATATTTACTGCAGAAAGCCAGCAGGAGACAACCATTATTCTGTGCTGTGTAAAAAACGTATGCTTTTCTCAAGTCCTTGTGGTTAAGTGGTAGACCAGAAACCACAGCACTTGTGAAGAGCCTTAACTTCGATTCTCACATGACAAAATATACTCATGCTCATGAGAATACACATGCTGATGATATATAAAATGTAATCCTCCACTCACCTACAAATTCCATGGATGTGGAGTTGCCGTAGATGTCTACCAGCCCCCACAATGTCGAACTCGTATTAACCCCACTGAAGAACAAACCCTTATCTTCATTGTTCAAGCCGAACATGACATCCCCACTCCGGGTCACATAGAAGTACAGCGTATTGGATTGTTCGGCGAACCTCTCGGGCACGGCCTTGGCCCAGTAGCCAGGTTTATTTGTAAGGTCCGGGCAGGCGTAGCGGGGTAGCTCAGACCCGTTGATGGTGCTCGGGTCGTGGGACATAACCCCGAAGCGCACCACTCCACTCCAGCTCGTTGAGACTTCGGAGAACTTGAGGTAGACTCGCTCGTTAATGGCGATGGGTCGGTTCGAGAAGCAGATGCCCTTACAGAAGCTCTCGAAGCGCTTAGCGCGCCGCCGGTCCAGAGAGAGCTGGATGTTGTCTGAATGGCTTTGGTGGAACAGCAGGGGCCAGCCCTTCATGGCGCTTCCTTCCAAGTCGGCTGAGCCTGCAAGGACACAAGGGGGACAGGTATGAGTGCGGGGACATAGCAATTCATTAATGTAATATATGTGTATGTGACAAAATCGATGCTGAGAAAGTCATGTGCCCAGCCCTGGCGGGAAGAAGGATGAGTATGAGTAGGGGAACATGACAATTGACGTCGCCTTCTATAGGCAGGCAAGTCCCGAGACAAGCCTGGCGGGAAGAAGGATGGGTATGGGCAAGGGAACATGACAACTGACATTGCTATCTAAGTCAGACAGGTCATGAGACCAACCCGTCAGGAGGAAGCATGGATATGAGTAAGGGAACATGACAATTTACGTTCCTTTCTAAGGCAGTCAGTCCTCAGTAAAGCATGTCGTGAAGAAGGGATATAACAAAGGGAGTATGTAAATGCATTCAAAGGCACTCAAGTCTTGTGACACTCAGAGGATTGTATGGGAACATGACAATTGACACTGCTTACTAACCCACAGAAAAACACTGTTCTTATGGTGTTGCCCAACAGCAGGTTATGCATGAGACGTTAATCCAGTTGGAAAGTGTTGCACGATGATATACACGTATCCCTCACTGTTTCACATTCATGTTATCATGTGCATACTGAAGACAACCTAAATTCACACCTAATTTGAGGCCAAGGGTTACAGCAGTGATCGTTTAAAGTTAAAAATATAGAAAAATTGTAAATGTGATTTACGCCACAGGTGAATCGGGGCATGTATCGATCATTTTGACATGTCATCAATTTGAATTGAAAATGTGTTAATAGTAGTATTCTTTTAATTTTTCAAATTTGAGTACAGTAAGACGGAGACTTGACAAGCACAGCCCCTACAAATGTTATTGCCATGTGATAAACGAAAATGGTTTCTCTTCCTTGGCATCGAAAATGTCTTCATTATTAGTACATGTATATAGAGAGTAATGGATTAAAACCTCAGGCGCTTCCCATGTCAAGTAATACTGTCCCTCTTACTGGCAATCTATAGTCTGATCTAAACTGTTCTAATAGTATTCAGGGGCGGCGGAACATACTGAAAGTTGGGGGGGCCAAAATCCTAAAAATATAGATTTCGCTTATTTCGCGCATTTATTTAGTAACTTATATGCGCGAAAATATGATGTAAATCAGTGGTTAAAATAGCAGGGGGTCTGGGGCATGTCCCCCCAGGGAATTTTTGGAAATTAAGAAGAGCAAGTGCCTATTCTAGTGCGTTTTAAAGGGAGTTGTCAATAATTGCTCTACTGATTTTCAATTAAATAAACCGAGCTATATAAAAAGGAATGTAGCAAGAACAAATAGGGAAAAATGTTGGGGGAGCCAAAACATATTCTGGCCCCCCCAACCTGGAAGTTGGGGGGGCCGTGGCCCCCCTGGCCCCCGTGGTTCCGCCGCCCCTGAGTATTTGTATTGTTTCAACATATTTCTCATGGATTAATTCTAGAAAAATCTCGTCGATTTACATCTGCCATGGGTTCATGTAGTTCATAGACCTATTTAAGTTATTTTATTATCATTTTTCCATCTGCACATACATAGGTATCATATTAGTAAAAGGTCGCTCTGATGCAAGTACAATGTACCGGTATGTATAGGTACTTCCTCCATAGGGGGTACTATACAATATGTATTAAGATTTATAGAAATGCATTGTACTATGCCAACAAATGAGCTCACTGTGAAAGGACCCACATGTTATAAGGGTCAAGGTCAATTAACCTGTTGTTGTAAATATGATAGCATTTCATTTTATATCATCTTAGCAGTAACAATTCTGTATACTTGGAGACGGTGCCATTGCATTATATCTCCCACCTCCAGCAGTACTCACAACCCAGGTGCTCAGCCTGCATGGGGGAGCTCGGGCACACTTTGTCCAATCTGACGAGGTGTGTAAGGTGGGGGTGGGGGGGGGGGGGTGCACCTTGTTACCCCTCCGCTGCCCCCCCCCCCCCCCATAATACCCACCCACCTCATTTACTGACCTCAGCTGACCATTCCCGTTTCTGGACACCCCCCACCCTCCGACACACATCAGCCATGCCTTGCTACACTGTCCTGCATACTGGCCACTGTGTGTGTGTGTGGGGGGGGGGGGGGGGAGGGGTGTCCAGGGATTGGGCCACTACAACATGGGGGGGGGGGGGGAGGACATACCTCGCACTCCCCCCCCCCTCCTTGTAACCCGCACCCACCTCATTTACTGACCTCGCTGACCATTCCCGTTTCTGGACACCCCCCCCCCCCGACACACATCGGTGGTCATACCTCGCTACACTGTCCTCTATAGTGGACACGGCAGCCACTTGCTGACCTTCACCTTTTTTGCAAAAACAATTCACCAATACAATACAATACAGGTCAGTTATGTAATCCACCTACTTATCCACCTACTTGACTGCCGCCAGCCAGACGTTACGGGTCAACAACCCTGAATTTTCACAAACAACTTCGCCCTTAATGAATGGTGATCTAAGGATCAATATTCCTTATTAAGATAATTAAAATGTGAATTTAATTTCCAAACCATGTACTTCCGGTGAATCTTATCTACATGATGTCTGAACAAATAGATGATATCTATTTGCAAAGTATGTATAAAATGCAAATCCCTAAAGTGTTATTACAGAAAAAGCTCCCCATTCAATTCAGTGCTATAACAGAGAATTTACCCCTTTTTTGCCACAAAACACTGAATATCACAAACAACTTAATTGAAATGTGAACTTTTGAAAACATGTCCAGATAGCTATACATGTTGTGAACACAATGATCATAATGAAAATCTCAAAATGAGTTTGTATCAATGTGCAATTTGACCACTTAGATGACCAAACCACCTAGATCAAGGATCAGACCTCAGTGACTAGTAAAGAAGGTGCCATTCTCTATAAAGATACAACACTATAAAGACCAATGGCACCGTCTAATAATAAATATCAACACACTTACAAGCTTTAACTGTTTCTATAGAAGGTCATTCTGTGCTATGGAAAGAAGCCAACTGGACTTGTTCCTTAATTTACCTATATCAATTGTACACCAGCCATAAATGGACACGTCTATATCATAAAGCTGACAATAGCGAGTTACTCATTATATCAGCAATAACACCATTAACGTGTGGTTTGGAGCAAGTGCATAAACTGGGTCAATACACTCTCACAACTGAGGTTGCCTATAGTAAGGTACAGTGTAGGACACTCTGAATGTCAGCCATTTTCTTGCACTGCCCCCTGTTAGATGACATAGCAGGTGGTAGACAAACACAAAAATGCTTAAAATCTCAAATATAATGTACTTATTAGGTTCTGGAATACCAGCGTGTAACTGAATCAGGATATAAGTAAGGTCTGCACCATTTGGGGCATCTAATTTCACTCAGATTGTCCCTAGTGCGCCCTACACAGCAGGTGGTAGTCAAATGGTTTCCCACACTGTTAGTAATATATCAGAACATCTGTCTGGAGAATGGAATGACCTAGTTAATGCACGTGGTTTGGAGGATACTCAGGATAGCAAATGGAGTCTGGGCACCAACTTCTTTCAGTGTACTATATATTTCGGCCTTTACATGAGTTAAATGAACTAGAAGGGGGACAGACGGTATTTAATTGTATGGAACGACTCTTTGGCATTCTATTTCCCCGGCTGAAATCCCAACTAAATGTCACCACCTGACGAGACACTGAAGGCGTCTTAGCATAGATAAGAAATAAACTGATTGTTAGGCAATTAACTATCATTATATACTAATTAGCCTTGTAAAATTGGTGTCCCACCATTGGCACACATCATGTCATCCTGTTTTCAGTACATTCAAGTGGCTTCTCTGAATTTCACCTTAAATACTCAAATTGCTGCATACTATTCCCTCCATTTATTTTTTCCCTTATGTTTTAATAATTCCATACATCCATTGCTACCGGTATCCAAGAAGTCTGGTATTAATACATGTATAGGGAAGGACTACAATAGTGTAATGAGAAGTACTTGATATTTAGTAAACTGAGAGAGCATCTGTTCTGAACAACAAATGAAGTAGATAGCAGTTTGCACAAAAGATACCCAATGAAATCTATTATACTGAGACTACCCTTCTCAATCTGACATGCGCAGACAATTGGGGATTATTTAGGCTTACAACAATGTGATTCCAAAATAGCTAGGGTGGATAGTTGGGGCAGACAGGGTGGGGGACTTATACCCTACACCAGTAGATCCATCTAATTCTCACAATGCATAGGATAGGATTTCTTACCAGGATGGAATGACAACCGAGTACAGTCCTTAGGTCGTGACAGGACAATGAGTGTGACATAGGCCTGACCTTCTAATGTTCTATCCTATAAGTACAAATGTACTGCTTAACAGTATAAGCATGCATGTCCTTTCGTTAGCATGTAAGTATATACATATATACATGTAATATTTACCACACATATGATGAAGCATGCTCTTGGGATGTTTATACCACTATATACCACTTGGTCAGGTCTACACATAATGTCAATCATGATTCACAACCGAAACTAGACATGCCTGCCTGTCCCCTGTTCTGCATCCCTGCCCCCACACCACACCATCATGTCATTCCCGTTGACAGCATGGGGGCGACTGTGGTGAGTTTCTATCCCATTTTCTCCGAATTCTAATATCAAAGATGCCACTCCCTTGGCGATGACAAGGGGAAAATCTCTTGCTATAAGTCAATATTCTGTAGGAAATTGAGATAGTTCATTTATTTATTACAGATGTTTTGAGACAGACTTCTGAATGAGAATTTACGGTTCTCTCGGTATATATTAATACTCTTAGAATCTACATGTACATGATTATAGTCATACTAAGCATACATCGCGCATATCTAAAGTATACATGTAAACAATCAACTGTCTCATGTTTCAAAAGGTCAAGTTTTCCCTCAGTGTCTCTTCAGAGTATGTCAACCTTGGAAAACATAAGCATCCTGTATTTCAGACTATATGCAAACATGTCAAGTCTTACAAACTGACCCATTTTTCCTTCAAGAGTGTTTCTTTTAACTAGGGAATGTGCATTCATTAATTCACAAGAGGGGCGAAGGGGGATGGTAGATTCTCGCGTTTGCATCCCCCCCAGCCAGAGCGGTTTAAAATGTATCGCAGCCAGTGAAGCCCTATGCCTAGGGATATGTCATGCACCTTTTTTTTCCTAGAGAGGGAGGTGATTGTTTTTGCCTCTGAAGGAGTCCACCCTTTAAAGGGTTCACAATTCCCCCTAACCTCTCCCATCCCATGTTAGAAAAGGACCACTCCCCCGATATGTTAATTGATACCCTAGTAGCTTGATTGACAGCCAGATATAGATAGTCTTATCCAGTTATCTTTTTTTCAGTCGAAAATGATCGACTTCACAACATGCAATTTGGTCACGGTAGCTTCAGGTAAACAGTGAGAACCCCTGTGTGCCTCTAAAGATAACATGAAGTCTAGCCAGTACTAAGCGGTGTCCTGACCCGTCCCCCTTCAGCATTGAGCGAGTACCATTCACGACACTTAATTGTTCAGGCTTTAACCCTGCCACTAAGATCAATAACGGAATCTCCTCTGCACTAATATTGAAAAAGGAAGGAGTTTATAAATGCGTCATTTATAATACGCAGAACAGCGTGGTATAGTTTTGGTATAGGTATGGAGATCGAGTCTCACATTTGATTATAGCATTTTCAGACTTAAATCTATTTTAAAAGCGATATGCACAGGCTTCAGCGTTGACGGCACAGAATATATCTTAAATGCTATCTGTGCCACGTATAAAACATTTATCGTGTCATATAATGTTATCTAAATGTTATCTAAATGTTAACAGAATAATCTATAGCTACTGAACTTAAGAAAGTGAAACCCACATCCCTTGAAATCACTATATTACTTCATTATCAGTCAATACAGTCGTGACACTCAACTAAAAACACAGAAGTTAATTTCTCTCTGCCCCCGGCCCATATCGCTTATCGATATATTATCTATTACACTAGGAAGTAATGGACATAATTCTAAATATATAAGATTACTTTGGGGGAAAAACGCAGATAATCGTCAGATCTGTGGATATATTATTCTTGACTACGCTTGAACCCCGCCTTCTTACATTTTTTTTTTGTGAAGACTCATTGAACCAAATATTGAAACAATTAGCACCATCAATAAAATACCCCAGTAAAATACCCTTTGTTTTATTAACAGCACATCCAACCATATTAAAGCATAATGCGAATAGTTTTCTTAAGATAAATCATGTAATCCTACTATTCTTAGTCTATCACTTATAGTTTCCTTCACTATATGCGACCCTTTTGATTTAGACATTGCAGGTCCGGCATAATTCTGCTGTCAGATACTATTCGTGTTCTGAGAAGACGGGGTTGTGACTTCCGTAACCACGACAAATACTGCATCTACAAACAGGCATAAATCTAGCAACATTTGTCGTCATGATGCACCAATGAAGCATCGGTGAGTAACTCGCTGGTGCTGCATTGGTGCGCTGATACTGACCCTCCGAAAATGTATCAACCACGTAGAGTCGGCATGATATACACCAATGCAGCACTGGCGAGTTGCTCATGAAATTATTAACTCACTAATATATAATGTCGCCCTTAAAGGGTTAATACTGATCTCAGTAAAATACCACATGCTGAATCATATATGTGTTTGTGTACACGGCAGATGTAGGGTGGGTTATCCCGAAATGTTACATACTGTAAACTAACGCTATAACATACAACATATAATGTCAGGTCAGCATGTAGCAAACATGATCTAGCCGCCACTGACTCGGTGCACTGAGTAGGTGCAAGATTTCATTCATAAACCGTCATAATTCTATTTACTAGTATATTATTTGGTATTTACGTTCTATGGAAGCAATGTACTGTTCGAATTCAGTCTTCTCTCCTCAATACCCTCAGTGTTCGTTAGATTATCCTAGCTACCGGGGTAGTAGCATTTCCCGGATACGTACCCCCCCCCCCAAAAAAAGAAGCAAAACCACTGTCCTAATATTAGGTCTAGAGTCCCTTTATACTAGTGTATTTCCTTACTGGATCTATTATTCAGTGTTAAATAATCAGAGATACAAGTTGGGTATTGATAGATTCCCTGAAAAGGAACTCGTTTACCCTGAAAATCCCTATTTTGAGTGTTCATTTAAAGAGCGGAGGACTTTGAAATCCCTATCAATCTCCGTAGAAACAATTACATAGGTCGACATAGGTTGAATAACGTCTACTGAATAAGACAGTTGTATGAACTAACATGATCGTTCTTACTTTTCACCTATCATCGCAGTCAAACACCCCCGACTCAAGGTTATGGGAATGTACAGACCTTCAAGAGTGCAGGTGGATTAAGAACTAGATGATGGACTAAGGGAGTGGTCATTTTTTAACAACAGGGGGTGGATCGGTTCCTGTGGACGTGCTAAGGGTCACGTCGTGTTCCTTAATATATTTAATATCACAAGGACATGGCTTTATAATAAAGTATCATCTCCTCTTCTTGTGTAACTTTTGGGTACCCCTGCCCCGCCCCCACCACTGCCACATGCATAATTACATACATTATACACTCCACTACATTGGTGTCGATAGTATACATGTCTAGCTGTTAGCTCTTTATTTTAATACTGTTTTAGTACCGTTTCAAACACAGCTGGTACACAATTACTATAGTGATTATAGCTAATTATATTTCCCTGTAACATATTATCAATAATTCCCGTATTGATATATTTTGTTAGATATTTAGTACAGGCACTTGCGCGAGATTTCGATATAATTAAGGGCCGGCTATATAGATCGGCATGGTCTAAAATTGGCTAAAACCAAATCCTAAGGGTTTAGATTGAGAATACCATTCAGATGTACCTCATCCATCAAAGTTAAACTATACTGGGCATGGACCCCTCCTCCAACACACACAGAGCTGAATTCGTCATTCATTATGGCCCTACCTAGTTATACAGTACATTGGGCTTCCCCTGTTGTCACGTCATGCACTTAATAATACAACCAGTGTAACCAACAGAATCATGCTAAATTTGTCAGGGTGGGATATTTGTATGGTAATATATGTATGCTCATACATATATATACAGGCATAAAGTGATGGTGTCTTTCATATTAAAATAACATCACATTTACGATGGTATGCTTAGGGAAATTGGTGCAGTCTGCAGTCATAACAAATAGTTGTATGAAATCATTCCAGACATGTTTTATTCTTAGCTTGAGTGGGTACATACTATATGGAGATGGGGAGTGGATAAAATCCCAAACTAGGCGATGATTTCATGCTTTTCTACGTAAATGGCCATTTTATAGCGTGTTGAATGTACACGACTTATGATGAATAATAATTTAGATCCTGTTCTCTTTATATATATATAATGGTGCCTTTAATACTACTTTCTGATTTGTAAACACGCACAAGTTAATCCATCAGGGATTAGCACGATTATACACCATTTTCATTTTTCTTTAATATTGACATTTTATTTCGGATTGTGGAACACTCTCCTAATCGTGTTTGGCTATAAATCCCAGTAGTAAACAAACCGTTGGTACAATCCGATTAGAGCAGATCTACGAACCTTGGGAGCCATGTTGGCAACAATCAACTACTGCGTGCACCAATAAATAGCAGCGAGTTGTGAAGTGTTCCATGGGTTGGCTGACTTCTTTCGCTTTGATTTGGAGATCGTGCCAAAAATACTTTAATATATACAATTCATAGTGATTTTAATAGTGTTTCGATAGCTAAGGAAGTAATTAAATAAATGATATTGTACCCGATGTTTTGTACAATGGGCATGTTTGAGGAAATACCGGGATATGTGAGCTGCATTCTATTACGTACATATATACATCTAAGGATCTAACTAATGTAAATCAATGTTGTGAACTTAACACTGTGTGCTCCAGTCCGTTGTATTGCCATGTCTAACAACCTTTAAGTACGTGTCCGCCTCGCTGGGGCCTCCCATTGTTACTCCATGCCCACAACAACCCATACTAAAGGCTAAGAATACATGAGAAGAGATTGGCATACTTTGATATACAGCTCTTTAGCCAATTATATTATCATCTCCTGTCAGTTGCAATATGCTACAACATTTCCTATACTTGAAACTAAATTGCCTATACAAGTTCATTAACAACATGAAACTTAATAAGCCACACAAACATTTCTCTTTATAGCTAAAACGCCAGATGATATCTAGTGATTTTAGTCAATTACCTGTAGGGAACCAACTAAATCCAACACGGAAATTAAGAAATCCATACAAAGGCTGGAGAAGTAGCATCACTAAAAAGTACCATTTTCTAACCCTGTATGCACCGTGCATGTACTTAGAACAGCTGTACACATACAGAGTACCATACTAGTCTGGCTATCATTGAAGTTGTCAACTCTTTAAGGACTGCAGATTGATGTTCCTTTGTCGTCATGATGAACCAAGGCAGTGCTGGCGAGTAACTCACGGGCGCTGCATTGGTGCAGCAAGACGAACCTCTGGTAACATAGCATGAGTTGGTGACATTCTGTTTTAACATTTCATTATGACGATAGAAAGGGCATGGCGCTTTAAGGCAGTAGGTTGCCCGTAAAGGGTTAACTGCCGAGTGTGTCCAGCTGCCACTTACCAGGTTTGAGGAGGGTCAGTTCGGAAGACTCAGTTCTTTCCGCCATGGGCAGAGCCTCGCCCCGGACGTAGCCGACCAGCGGCGAGATGCCCAGCACACTACTCCCCAAGATACTCGTGTCTGACGACAGGGCACAACTTCCGGTCGTCGACGACAGGAGGGAGTGTCTACTGGAGGGTGAGGAGGGGGTGCTACTGGTGCTGCACATCCCAGAGGCGCCCAATGCCGCCGCCGACGCGCCCGCCGACGCTGCTGTCGATGACGACGGCGCTGGTGCCGATGACGACGCAGTGGAACAGGAAACTAGTAGTCTACTTCCGGTGTTGGTGAGAGCGGCTAGCCGCAGAGAGTTGATGCTGTTATCGTCCATGGTGCTGGTACCGGTGGCCGCCGCTAGGGGCGGGGAGGGGGACGACCCCAGAGCCGGTTTGCTGCTCACCATAGACAGGGTCAAGGACGGTATCGTCATCAGCGGAGGGCTCAGGTTGCCGTTATTTCCGGTCCGACGCCGCGACTTGCCGCCGCGCGCCTCTCCGTCTTCCAACATGGCCTCGGCGCGCTTACTTCCGGTGGATGCCATGGAGGCGGCCGCAGCTGCCTTGGAGGGAGGGGAGGAGGCCATGGTGGCGCGTGAGGTGATGGGGAGGGTCCTGGAGGAGGGGCGCGTGTCTAACATGGTGCTTACACTGCCTGCACTCACCCCTGCGGCTGCCGCCTGGCGACAACCCCCCGCACTTCCCCAGGCACATGCCCCCGCCTGAGGCGGGCGCCCTCTGGCGGCGTACGGGTCCCACTTCCGGTCCCTGTCAGGAGTCCCCCTGGTGGCGGAATCAGATACTAAGACGGCTCCGGCCGCGCCGCTACTCCGACAGACGCTCGGCGCTGTTTCCGGTCGTCGACGCTGCTGGTAGCGGGTGTGTTGGACTGGTGAGAGGCAAAGGTAGCGACCGGAAGGAGCGACGACGAGCGGCAAGCTGCTCAGGCCTACGTTCTCGGGCAGAACGATGCAGGTGGGTCCAGCCACGGCCATACTCCCTGCCACAGGAGCAGGTAGGTGAGCAGAGCTACTCGAACCAATGTGAGCTGCTCCCCGCCGACTTCAGGTACACATGAGTCTCTCAGGTACGTCTTACACCGAAGAGTGTTTGTGGGAAATATAGATGTATACGGGTCATAAATAATATATCACACATAGATAAAATCCCTGACTTCAAGGCGTTAAAATAGTCTCAGTAGATATCAAACCCTCGGTGATACTGGCCAATGAAGTAATTATAATCGTAATAGCTTCAGACCCCAGCAAGGTATTGACTATCCACAGTGGCCATCCACAGTATAGTCGAGTCTCAAGTATATAGCACTGCAAAATGTGCTCCTGGGAGCCACGTTAAAATCACCTCAACACTGACGGTGTGTAAACAGTCGACTGAATGAACAGTTGGATCCTATGATCTAACCCTGACTAATGCTAGCGTGGGATTCCACTGTAGGTGTGACTTCCCAGAACGAAACCAGTCACACTTTATGTTGGTGAACCACGGCCGGACCTGCGCACTGCTTACTATTGGTGTGCGCCTGTGGTAGCAGCGGGAAAGGCACTGGGCTCCAGTGTTCCCAAACCCACTGGTGGTGGCCGGGTTATTTCGGTGGTGGTACTGATGCTGGTTATACACAGCGCACCACTTAATACGGCACGAGCACCACTATCTCTCAATTCCGGGAAGGGATCCAACCGCAGACGGGGCTTAGCTCGCGACGCGTGACGTACCGTATGACGTTGTGGTTACGTCACGGTGTGTTAACTTCATTCATTGACGTCCTCTGTAGGGGTCTACGTCACGTTGTACTATACATGTATATAAGATAGGGCCACCTTCATGGGTTGCCTCTCCTCACTCACTATCATGTTAAAAAAAACTGTACACACCGTGCACACATGTCGGCTTGGATGTTGACTCGGTGGTGTCCTGACTTGTAATCAGACATACTCAGAGCACAGATAGGACTCTTGTGTAGAAACGTGGACATATATTAAATGACCTGCTATAATCTACCTGTTTGATAATGTATTAAGCTTCTTTCCTGAATGGCCGTAATCTACAAACACCTTGGGTGCAGAGAGTCCAGAATGCACTTTCTGTAGTTTAGCATTAGAATGTTCCCAGCTGAACACTTAAACCCTACCTCCTCTACTCTATACAAGGGCTCAGATTTCCGGGCTTGGCTCCATTTCGACTGTTATTGAAGGTAGGGGCCCTTAGGAGGGATTTGCTGTACACACCTTAAATCTGTATAATATAGCGGTGAGGTAGTAACACCTCCAGTGCCGCGGCTTTACCTAGACTCACACCTGGAGGTATGAAGTAAGTCTGGTGCCCCTATGTATACCATGCAAACAGTACAGGTAGACCAGGTAGATGGTAGGTGTCCGTTGTGGCATATGGCACCTGGTGTACCACACAGGTGATATAGTGCATGATCTATTCCAATAGTCAATTAGCTGATACAATCAGTGGTATGGTTAGAACCTGGGTAATGAATGAAATCTCCCGTGTGGTTTCCTACCAGGGAAGTAGCATTATCCAGGGTTTAGATGCTTATAGTATACGTGTTAAATGAGACATGTTCCAGAATACATCAGCTGGGGACCCTACTACATGTAATATGATGGGGCACCTCCGTGATGTGTGTATGCACGATAAGGATACATATACAGTGGTGTTATCAAGGTGAATTATCACCGTCATCTATCGTTACTGATAAGGTTCGATTCCCGATCCTCACAGCCCCAAGTGGTTATTGCCATGGTCCTGGGTGATTAGGAGATAGTGGTGCATTCATTGACCGAGTGATTTATCGCTCATTTGGTTTCGTTATTTCACACTGACATTGGCTGTGTGTCATCTCTATATGGGACGATCTATGGATTCCTCCTGAGTCCCATGTCCACAACCCTGCAGGTGCGTCCTCCTGTTCTCCTCCAGGTGGGCGGGGGCCCTTGATGTCACCTTCTCCAGGTACCAGCCCCCCTGAACATCCACCTCCTCTCGTCAAGCCATGGTGCTTTGACCCTGGAGGGCAACAGTATAGGTGAGAACCACAGAGGAATGTCTAATGGTTCAGACATCCACTGTTCCCCTACAGTTCTCTGCCAGAGGCCCCTCCCCTTCCCTCCATGTGCCACACGTAATGTTATCTAAGGGCAGGAGGGAGAGGCCCCCGCCCCCACTCTAGTATCAGTCACTTGGTATCATCTAACAGCTGGTGGTGCCTTGTTTTGAAAAATAGTCCAAACATGACATAAATAACAAAGTAATTTCCCACCACGCTTCCTCCTCAGTCCAGGGTGCGCCCGCCCCACTCGTCGCGAGCGGCGGCGGCGGTCGGTCAGAGGGAGTCCCGGCTGTAATGGTAGTTGCTTTCGGAATCGAGAAAAGGTTCCGAAAGTTGGGCCTGTGCGAGGGCGCAGTGCGTCAGGCCTGAGGAGTGTACGCGGTCCTACTGGTGAGAGCACTTACGGCCAGGATCGGGAAACGACACAGCGCCCCCCCCCCCCTCACACCACACCACTCCCTCCCTCCCACCCAGGCAGTCAGCCGAGAAAACGAAAGTACCCCATTATATTACTGTAGTGAGTACACCAGTTGTGTCGTGCTTCCAGTGCACGCTAGTTGTTCACTCGCCCACAGCATGTCGCTGCAGTATAGTGGGGGGGGGGGGGGGGGGGGGGGGTTCGTATATCACGAAATTGTATACTACCGTGAACCTCGTGTATAAGCCGAGGCTGGTACGCGAGTCAGATCGGCAGTGCGGCCTATAGGATCCACTCAGGGCCAGGGTGCGGCGTATACGAGAGTTTTTGCTACTATGGTACAGTACTAAAAGTCACCATAATCAGGTCTCTGGCGCGGCTTATAGGATCGGCCTAAAATCTGGGTGCGGCTTATACGCTAGGTTTTACAGTAGACGCGTGGGTGATGTTATTATTATTATTAATAATATTTAGCACTTGGCATGATCCGTCACATCTCTATACAACAATTTTAGTTATCTAAGTAGATTTACTCCCTTCTGGAAGTCTTGTATTTTGAATTGAAAGAGATTATCCTCCCGTTAAAAACGGAGATCTAAACGCCTGCTAAACTGAACATACTTTTGTGTTTGTAATTTTACAAGCTCAAACATATTTTAAAATCGTGACCTTTCTTTGTTACAGTTTGCAGACATAAGGCCTACACCAGGAATCTGGATGGAACACAACGACATTACATTGATATCCTTTCTTATAATGTTGAGGTCTCTACCCCATTTTTGCATCTACCCCATTTTTTTCATCCGTACACTCTTTGTTTTGATATATCTACAAACGCTCAAGGAGTTTCTGGAGAAAATATGCGTAGATACATGTACTTATTGGAAGACCTCTTACAATGTGGTATACTTAATATGTTTACCTGGTTGTAGATCAACAGATATTTGTTCTTAATGACTCTAAGGGAACGAACGTTTATTCAGTCTGTATGATGCTTCCGTTGCAATGATTCGCGACCGACCAACCAGGAAACCAGGGGGGGGGGGTGTAGAGACAATTTAAACGTGAGGATGAAGTAGTTGCGTTGACATCAAATTCACAAAGCTAGCGACAGGAAAGTTATAATAAGTTCAGTGGGTATAATTGGAATAAAGATGTATACATTTGAACTGACTGCGATGGGAAATTAAATGTTCTAAACCTACCTTTACCTATGTTAGGGGAAGTGCAGAAAACGCATGTACATACCTGAAAGTATAAAAAGAAGAACATTTGTTATTTTAAAGGGTTTAATAGTGTTATTGTTGGTGTTATCTTGAATATGTATACATACTAGTATATTGCTTTCCTGAATGTTTACGCCATCCAGCAGGGATGCTATAGACGTAATAACATCTTTTTTTTGAACAATGAAAGCAAAGTATGGAAACAAAGGGAATTATGTTGTATGATACCATTCTATTATAGTGAAGTATGGATAATTTGATACAAGATTAGCAGACCCTTGACGTAGAAGATTATACTACTTACAACAAAGTATTATAATAATAATATTTATATTACTATACCAAAATGTAAATAACCACTGAATTACGCTAGTGAATGGCATTTAAGTGTGCACGTGGCCAGCTTGCACCAATTATGGGTAGTCTGCCAACCGAAACTATATCGACATCATTTATGGGATTAGACGGCCGTGTTCCCAGAATCGAAACTAAGACCCTGTTTACTGGCAGAACCCTGGATTTCATTCCTGCTTTGATTCCTGCTGGGTCTAAATGTATATAATTGCAGGTCCTTATTTGTATGCAGACACACCTTCATTAGTCAAATGTCTATCTAATAATAATATAACCATTCAGAAACAAGCATATATACATATCCTCTTTTTCTCTTTTTACTCGTATAAGGTACTGCTTGTGGTTGGTTTCTATATGAAACTAAGCATGATTACTGCGTTATACATTTACATCTATCTAAAACGACGCTACACCTATCTAAAGCCACACCTAGTCACTACACTGAAAACCCAGTCCTACATGAAGGTCGTCACTGCAGACGACCTTAGGGTCGTCATGCCATGGAGAAGACCCAAGGTCGTCATATGTGATCACCATATTTCTGACACCAGAGGGCTCTAGTATGTAATGATGCAAGATATGCTCCCCTATCAAGTAATTTATTGATTATTCTGTACCTTTGTATTAACCCTAGATCTTGCAACTGTCATTCAGAAAATGTGGACTACTGTATAGGATCATATTTGACTTTTTTCAAGTATAATATAAAAGAAGAGTTGGATAGTTAGTAACAGAGCAGGCATTTGTAGTGCATAGACACCTCTTATGTGTATCACATCACTGACATAAGTCTGAGGACTGATTTTGATTGGAGGTATACACACACAAGTCTACCTAGGCATGCTATTGGGTAGTACTCCCCCCCTCCCCCAAAGATAAAAAAATAAAGATGGGCTTGATAATGGGGGAGAGAGTGGAAGTATTTCTAATACTATTCAAACATGTTCTACTGTTAATAAAAATAAACAAGCATGTGATCACAGAGGATGACCCTAGGTCGTCATAATGAGGACCTTAATTCGGACCAAAATGTGCTCAATATGACGACCTTGGGTCGTCACATATGACGACCTTAGTGACGAGGGGGTACGCGCCCACGACCCCAGCACCGTGAGTGCCCAAAGGTCGTCATCAGTGATCACCTTTGACCCCTTTGGGGTTTTCAGTGTATAAACCAAGCAATGGTATCATAAAATCAATTTTCCAGTAACTGTTATATCATTTCTCAGAAATAATACTCAATGATTTCACCAGGACGTTTATATATTGCAACATATGTTATCGCGTTATTAATCAATATAATAGTCCAACATTATGCTGGTACTTAGTCAGTGTGGAAGCCCAACATTATGCTGGTACTTAGTCAATATAATAGTTAGGGATGTCATTGGTATCCAATTTATTCCGATTTCGATTATCACTATTTTAGACTCGAGATTCCGATTTTTTTTCGATTTTCGATACAGACAAATAACAGCTAAATAGTGTTGAAAAGACTGGTTGATAAATCCGGACCTATAGGGACCCATTACTTCTAGTTTTGATTTCCTGTTACATGTTTGTAGAGTTGATACAAGCTGGTTTCATAGTGACTAGATGTCGTGTATTCCTAGTTTCTTCAGGTGTTCAGAGTGCCGATAAAGACTACTCATTTTATAATTGACATTAACTGATCACTATTTTGAGGATTACCCCTATGAGTGAAGTATTGAAGTCCAATAATGAACACATGTGATATAAATGAGTAAATGGGAAAGGTTTGTCATGGCGATAATTAAACTGTAGGATGTACTCAATTATTTTACTACAGGTGGTCATATTAGTGATAATAAACTATTGTTCTAGCTTGGTGCTATTGATTTAAAATGGATGAATATTTTCAGATTTCCAAACCTCAGCGCTCAGTTCGTCCTACATTTGGAACTCTCGATGGACGGGGCTCATAATGCTACTTTCACACTCTGGCCTTGGTAGTTATCCAAATATCATAATTTGATTCGTATAGCATTGGCTTGTGGTACTGAAATATGGCGTGGGGCCAGGTCATGTGTACACATTATACTGTAAATGGGTTCCGGGTTCTTCATGTATGAATTGTCCTTCATTATGAATTCTAAAGTAACAGATTAAGGCTCCTCTTTCTTAACTGAGGATATTTGGGTTTCAATATGTGGTTCCTGCCATATCAGATTTGCTAACGGGTATTGTTCATAAGACCACCAGAGAGGTTTATTGGCTAGTCTATGTGGTAAATGACACTAGATTCTTAACACTTGTCATGTCTTCAAGCCCCATATTTCCTTAGCAGGAAGCCTTATTAATTTACACAGAAATGTAATGGCACTGTCAGGTCGGTGAGGTATACAAATAGTCGGACAGATATGCTGTTCAATGCATACATCCATGTATACAGTCGGAACTATGCAGTGTGGAATGCCAATATTCTGTCACACTTAAAGTGATCCATCTTATCCTGTCATTAAAGACTCCTCTGGTCCATGAAATACCATTACAATTCACGTATGCCCCCCCCCTCCAGTTAATTGTTAAAAATGATCACTCCCTTCAATTTCTGAGCTTAAATTCAACTGCCTGACTATGAACTGCTTATATGGGCTGTTTAATGCACCAAACCATGCGCACTGTGGGATCTGATCCATTTCTGATCCTGTCGGAATACATGTCTCGATTATAATGGGGAGGGCATAGCTAAGTGACTAGAACTATCGGTTGCGAGACCGCTAAGGAATGTAGCATGTAAACAGTCACTTTTGGCACAGACACTATAAGCACACAAAAGATAAAGATGGAGTAGATGGATCTTCCTGTGCGACAGTGCAACGAAATACTTTTGTGCTAGAGGTCCAGTTTCAACTCTCCATGCTAATTTTTTAACAACAGGGGGGGGGGGGGTGGTGAGATTTCGCTGAGCATGCGAAATTTTTTCATCCCCCCCTAGAGGGGTCGAAACTTTTTTACCCCCCCCCCCCCCGACAGGCCGAAAATCGCGCGCGTTCGCGGCCCTTTGTAGAATAGTAACGGGTGGGCTTTTCCCCCCAAATCCACCACCCCCCTGTTGTTAAAAAATGAGAACTCCCTTAGGCAAAAAAAAAAGGTCGGATTTTTTAAAACTTTTTTTTAAAAACATGAATGTACTAGCCAGCCGCTCCGAAGACCTTAAAATTGACCAAAAAATGTTAAAAATACAAAAGTTTCTTCAAAATTGCATAAAAAAGACGTACAGTCGGCCCTGTTTCGATAGGGTCGGTCGGTTGACCTGAAATAAACCCTTTCTTTTTTTGGCCTAAGGATGTTCAGCAGACGCAGCCAAGACTCAACGTGCTAACGAACTCATGTCTGATCGGAACACAGATTAGGCCACACCAAAAAAATAAACTTGTTTCTCATCACCAGCCCATGAAAAAGATTGAGCGTGTGAGTGGCCTCACAGATGACCCAGGGTAAGCTGGAGCTGGAGTTGGAGCTGGAGCTTATCATGTCCTTAGATATGGTACTCCCTTATAATCATTCATTGGTCAATTCTGGCATCAGAAATGAATTCCTTGTTAAAAAGTACCCTCAAGTCATGTGTCATACATACATGTTATTCCATTTCAGGCCAGCAGGTGGGTGTGGGTGAGCAGGTGGGTGTGGGTGAGCAGGTGGATGTGGGACAGCAGGTGGGTGTGGGTGTGCAGGTGGGTGTGGGCGACAGTTGCAGGCTGTGGGCATGTACCACCTTTTGTCCCTATCAAAAAGCGAGTCGATCGGAACTACGGGTGGTACAATTTCGTCTGCACACGTTGATATCTCGCGCAGTACAAGAAGCACCAGTGGCGCCACTCTTGCCGTGTGGCATGCGCTAACCTCGCTTCCACCTCTCCTGGTTCATTTAAATGAATGGTATATGTGATTGATATCACATGTGAACCAGGGCTTTTTTTTTTATTGATAAACCTACCCGAAGTCCCCCCCCCCCGATGTGTGAGTGTAATATGTGTGAGTGTAACATGTGTGAGTGTAATGTGTGTGAGTGCAATATGTGTGAGTGTAATATGTGTGAGTTTTGATGTTGAATCACCGAGATTGAGTGCTTACAAACCCCCCCCATACACACACAGTGCAGATTCCCAATGATCAGGTACCTTATTTCAGTACAATACGTTATTTCTCTTTTCTGACAGCAGAATCATAATCTCCAGGAAACGCTGACCCACTTTGATAGGTCACATGCCATCAAATTCCAGGCAAGCAGGTGGGTGTAGGCAAGCAGGTGGGTGTGGGCAAGCAGGTGGGTGTGGGCAAGCAGGTGGCTGTGGGCAAGCAGGTGGGTGTGGGCAAGCAGGTGGGTGTGGGCAAGCAGGTGGGTGTGGGCAAGCAGGTGGGTGTGGGCAAGCAGGTGGCTGTGGGTGTTAGCGCCCTGCAGCACGTAGCCACCGTTTTACATCTCAGCCGAAGAGCGAGCTGGTCGGAGCATAAACGGCAACAGCATCTCCGTTTCTGTTTGCCCGTGTTCGTCAGCCGCGGGCAGCGTGTGTTGCAGATGATTTTGACCCTAAAACCGATTTCGTCCAAGCCCCAACCCTACCAGAGACATTTACTACAGTTTCGTCCATAATCATTCATTGGTCAATTCTGGCATCAGAAATGAATTTCTTGTTAAAAAATACCCTAAAATCATGTGCCATACATGTATGTTATTCCACTTCAGCCCAGCAGGTGGGTGTGGGTGAGCAGGTGAGCATGAGAGAGCCTGTTGTCTGTGTGCCTTACCTTCATTTTCATGAAGGTTACCAAAGGTAGAGGCAATATTGCGGCCTCAGAGCGTCTCAAAAAGCGTCTCACCCCGTTTTTACATAAGAACAAAGAGGATTCTGTGCAAAGTGACACTTCACAAATGTCTGTAGTTTACCTGAAACCCCACCCCTAGCATTGGCCTGAAAAAGTTGGTTTTGTGCTATTTTAGTGACTTTTTTAAAATGTCCATTTACTGCATGAAATTTTGCTTTTTTGGTTCCAATATTTGATGGCACAAGTTGTGTGTGGGAGCATTTAAATATTTTATTTCCAGATTTTTCACAGGAAGATAAGAGACAGAAAGCAAGGCATTATTTTGACAAAAAGTGCAAAAATACCTGTCGTATAAGAACCTGGCACGGAGGTGCCCTGGTTCAATTAAGTTTAAATTAAAGAACCTAGATGGTTTTTTTCTGTGTATATGAGGGTATTTCTAATGTAGTAGATGGTATTCCTGTATGTTAAGAGAGAAATATCAGGCAGTGTAGGCTAGAACCTGATTTCTATCTTTCGTTTAACATTGAAGTCTATGTAGCTTTCATTTAGAGTGTAGCAATTTAACAGTAGTTAAGAGTTTACCGAAAAGAGAGAAATTAGTACCTGAAGATCACAGCTCAATATCACATGGAAGGAAAGACATTTTAAATCTTTTTTCGAAGGAAACATTTGTCCCCCGACCTTGCCTATCTGTCCCTTTTGTCATGTCATGTCTATGTCCTACACACACTGAATGACATAGATTCTCCCATGTTCCAAAAACATCTTAAAACATGGTTCAGTCGTCGTATATGACTCAGTTACCCTGAGTCAAATATCACGAGAATGCTTCTTTTTTCTTTTGCTTGGGAGCAAATGGGTGGGTAAATGTGGATGTTCTGCAAACTAAATTCATATTTCAGTGATCAAGAAATTATGGATCAGCAAACATTGCACGGTAAATTCCCGCATATAACCTGCGAAACGACTTCCGGAGGATTATATAACCTGCACCTCCGGCCTGAATATTGCGATTTTAACACTGTTCTATACCTTCAAAAACCCTCGTATTACCCGCCGCTAGACTTAAGCATTGGCCTGAAAAAGTTGGTTTTGTGCTATTTTAGTGACTTTTTTAAAATGTCCATTTACTGCATGAAATTTTGCTTTTTTGGTTCCAATATTTGATGGCACAAGTTGTGTGTGGGAGCATTTAAATATTTTATTTCCAGATTTTTCACAGGAAGATAAGAGACAGAAAGCAAGGCATTATTTTGACAAAAAGTGCAAAAATACCTGTCGTATAAGAACCTGGCACGGAGGTGCCCTGGTTCAATTAAGTTTAAATTAAAGAACCTAGATGGGTTTTTTCTGTGTATATGAGGGTATTTCTAATGTAGTAGATGGTATTCCTGTATGTTAAGAGAGAAATATCAGGCAGTGTAGGCTAGAACCTGATTTCTATCTTTCGTTTAACATTGAAGTCTATGTAGCTTTCATTTAGAGTGTAGCAATTTAACAGTAGTTAAGAGTTTACCGAAAAGAGAGAAATTAGTACCTGAAGATCACAGCTCAATATCACATGGAAGGAAAGACATTTTAAATCTTTTTTCGAAGGAAACATTTGTCCCCCGACCTTGCCTATCTGTCCCTTTTGTCATGTCATGTCTATGTCCTACACACACTGAATGACATAGATTCTCCCATGTTCCAAAAACATCTTAAAACATGGTTCAGTCGTCGTATATGACTCAGTTACCCTGAGTCAAATATCACGAGAATGCTTCTTTTTTCTTTTGCTTGGGAGCAAATGGGTGGGTAAATGTGGATGTTCTGCAAACTAAATTCATATTTCAGTGATCAAGAAATTATGGATCAGCAAACATTGCACGGTAAATTCCCGCATATAACCTGCGAAACGACTTCCGGAGGATTATATAACCTGCACCTCGGGCCTGAATATTGCGATTTTAACACTGTTCTATACCTTCAAAAACCCTCGTATTACCCGCCGCTAGACTTTCAGAACACTGTATAACCTGCACTAGAGGGTTGGTTCGGAAAATATGTTCCCAAAAGATTTTGAGGTAACAGTTTCTTTATTGAAACCCTTTTAATGCTAAATATAGAAAGAAAAAACGGACATACATTGGCATGTCTGGTATAAATTAAAGCATATACTGTCGGTAATAGAGTTAGTTAGAAATAGCTTTCATTTTCCCAAGGTTTGCAGATAGGTGAACCCTTAACTACTAAAATGTGAATGTGAAAAAGAAGAAGCTGGCTCGTCATATCTGTCAGTGCTCGGCAATAAGAAACCCTTTTTGTTTTGAGTGGCCTTATGTTCAGCCTTAAAAACCAAAATGCTAGACACATGATCGAGCTCTAGCTACCTTGGTTCCCTGTGTGGTTTCACTTTCGTGGATTAATAGCAATACTTTTCACTTATCTAAAAATAAACCTAAATACCAGGTTCCCCTCGATAAGATGAGGGGGAGCACCAAAAGTGAATGTTTAACAACAGATGGCTATGTAAGGGAGATGCTTTCGAAATAAAAGTCGTAAATAAGAAATAAAATAAATGAATAGATTAATTAAAATCTCTTAAATAGCGCCCTAACGCATACCACATATAGATTAAGCACAATGAATTACATCATAAATCACCCAGAGCAGAATGTGTTTCAGGTTACATCGTCTGAAAATCTGAGTAGGGTAGGTCGGATTTTTTTGATTTTTTTAATTTCTCTTTTTTACTTTGGCCAAAAAAATGACTTGCAAACTTCTGCACCGACTCACCGACAACAGCGTTGATTCGCGGACTATCAAATCGACTCTAAAAAGCCAAAAAATTCTTTAAATTTTCTTTTTCAAAATTAGATAAAATGTCTCGGGTCGGCCCTGTTTTGCTAGGTAGGGTCGGGTAACCTAAAACACACCTTTTTTTTAGTTCGGCCTAATGATACTATCCATGCATGGTTTCCCACAGAACTCACGTCATTTGCATAAAGTCTAAACCTAATTTGCATAAGGTTTATAAACAGGGCGTTCTGGTAGAGATGGTCGGCAGGGAGTTGGTAGTACGTGTATTAGTGTAAAGGCCTGACACTGGGGTGGTCCGGTCATCTAGGTGACCACGTGACCAAACACTACATACAGGTAGTTCCCACAAGAAGCACCAGGCCTATACTGGAGCCATCTACTGTCTGCTGGGTACACGTGGTCACCTAGATGACCGGACCACCCCAGCGTCAGGCCTTTACACGAATACTACCAACCCCCTACCGACCATCTCTACCAGAACGCCCTGTTTAGGCCTGTGATGTAGGCATTACACATTCTCACACGTAACCCAAGTTTATTCTGAGCTGCACCATCTAGAACTCACGTGTATGACCAACAGGTATCACGCTCCCTTTAAAATGAAAAGCTGTACTTCCCAACAACCAAGATAAACCCGGGCCAGAAGGCAGTATATACTTCTCATATCAGTAGCTACTGAAAAAGCACTGACCAGTCACTGCTGAATTCAGCATACACTGATTAAACACTCCCAAATCCGCTGATCCTCTGCTGATCTATTCAGTCCTGATTCAGTAACCTACTGACACTCAACTGGCATTTGATAGGAAATATTCAAGTACTACTGATGCCACACTGCATACAGTAGCATAAAATCAGCAGTCGACTGTACTCCTACTGCTATCACTTTGTCCGTTTCTGGGTTATTTGATGGGCAGCTGATTCAATACTTCTGGGACTTCTGACACTTAGATGCACAGCATTCATATTTTGCACTCGTGAAGGTAATCTATGATTCTGGTTTGCAAAAGAAAATCCAGGAAAATTGGTGTAAAAGGGTTGACAAGTTGATTTGGGTTTTCAAAATTCCTTATTATATTATTTATGTAATTGACACTCCGCTATTATGAATTAGGGTTGGGGTCATCTTTTCTTAATTTCTTAATTTTCATTATTTCTTAACAAAAGGGGGGGGGGAGGTTGGTGAGTTTGAAGGGGAGGGGGTGGATAAAAAATGTCGACCACTTGATTTGGGGGGGGGGGTTAAAAAGGTCTCAGCTGTTTTCAGCATGCAATTTTTGACTGGGGGGGGGGGGGGATCTTGACCCCTTGACCCGGGGGGGGGGGGGGTTGCCAAGCCCCTGTTTTTAAAAGATGAGCACTCCCTTAGATAAGCAAATACACTAAAACTATATATATATATTCAAACAATCTTTGTAGTGATGACATGACCAATCACTTTTGATGAGTAACGCATCACAATCATATCTCAGGTTATGGTTATGGTTTATTACACATCCAGACATTCATTTTTAATTACAAAATACATCAACATGCATGCAATGAATGACTGCCCAAAGTTGCATTGGACCATTTTAACGTTTCACTGGATACCTGCATGCCCACTTGGTCATCATCAAAACTGAGGTACACATAAAGGGTACCGATTCTATCAATAGTCCCATGCCATAACCAAATTTTACCATACATTACTACATACAGCTCAGTCAATTTCAATACTGTTTGGGCATTTCACAACATATCTAGAGCTGTCAGAGCCTGTTGCTATATACATACAGATCCCCTTGATATGTTCTACTGGTGTGACATCGATTTCATCAGTTTCCAAAACAACTTCATGTTTTACATGTTTATATGCATCATTTGCTGGTGCTGGTATTATCTTCAACTGCTTAGTAACAGCGAAAAATTTGCTGTCAGAATCAGCTTCAGTTAGCTTTATGTAGTACATTACAAATGCAAAAGCATTTTCATTTACACATACAGTGTAGCTCTGCCTGCGCTTTGAACGTGTGTAATCCATAGATTGTATTATCTGGCCATGGAATAAAAGCCTTAAAAATTTGAAGCAAACCCATGTTTTGTTACTTGTACCAAGTAGCTTGGTCTGTATTATTTGTGGTAAATTGATCTCTTTCAAACGGCCAACCGCATAAATGTTATCCCCTATTTCACTCCAAATTGATGTTATCTTCCGTCTACTGGTCATCTTCTCATACAATAATTTTGCAGGTGACAATTCTGTAAGGGATCGTACCATATCTGGAATGGCTTGTTGGATGCATATAGCTTGCATGATCTGGAGCTGTATGTTTTGTGTTCCATGGAATAACAACCTGAGCTCCCCATTAAATCCCTCAAAATAGAAGCACGAATGTGCCCATAGGGGGCCCAACTCTATAACTTTGTCACACAGATGAAGGAGACAATGCACATTAAAAGTTTCATATTGCCGTGGTTGTAAGTGCAGGCCTGTACGAAATCCTTAAAGGACACCAGGAGACATTGAGGTCAAATATTTCGAATATACATATACCTCTAGAATGAGATGTTATCTACCCCTTCCGAGTACTATTTTACCTTATTGCTCAAATAGAATTGGTATTTTGACATGGTTTCTGCTCATTCCTCAGGGATGTACACGCCCATTTTAGACAGCTAACTGGTTCCTCCACTTGGCTATAGGTGGCGTGAGTGAGGCACACCTAGCAACGAGATGGTCATGGTTGGCTGCCCATGCAACAATCTCCCCCGTTCTCCTGCCATAGAGTGCGGCACTAGGGCCAGCTTGGGAGTCGTCACACAGGCCCCCGCCTCCCCCAGTTGACTCTCCCGTCGGAAGTCCGTACCTATCCCTCATAGCTAGCTACATCAAAGCTGAAGCCTTGACACAGGCCCCCACCTCCCCCAGTCAACTCTCCTGTCGGAAGTCCGTACATACCCCTCATAGCCGGCTACATCAAAGCTGAAGCCTTGACACAGGTCCCCCACCTCCCCCAGTTGACTCTCCCGTTGGAAGTCCGTACCTATCCCTCATAGCTAGCCACATCAAAGGTGGAAGGCAGGGGTGACAGTCACACCTCCATAGGCGCAAATCCAGAGTGCAGCAGTTCACTTTCTTTGCACTTTAATGTATTTCACACCTGCAGTGTATAGACGGATTAGTAAATAGGCCTATATATGGCATGCATGTGCGTCACCTATTCAGTGTGCTCTGTAGAAGCTAGCAGGTACAACACAGTTACAAGATAATCATGGAATTGGAAGACCAGTGCGTCCTGGACTTGGACATGCATTTAGATGTGCAGCCATACATGTTCGAACCTGAACCTGTCCCTAGGAATGCTGAAGAAGTATCTGACGCATATTCCAGTTCAGACTCAGAGCAGGAAGAAGATGTACCCGTCTCAGTATGGTAAGGATCTTATTCTGTCAGCATGCAAATATGTAACTGAATACATATTGAATAGAGACATGCTATTGATATAGGCCCATCTCTAATAGGGATAACTCATTTTTCACAACTGATATCGATTTATTTCAAATTGTAAAATGAATTATTTTAGATGTTATAAGGTAAGTCTACTACCTCTGCTACTGTTGATATAGTTGTAAAAATCAATAAATGTATGGTATTGAATATCCATGTACTAATTGAATACATGTATTGCTACAATAGGTGTACCTGTGACAACTGTGAGTCTAACACCCAGACTGAAGACAGATGCTGTCAGGACTTTCCAGTTCTACAAGATCTACTAGAGTCTGAATCCATCCAGTGTATCACAGACCACGAGGGGTTCATAGGGAACTGCTTGAACAAATACGTACTGGAGGCGTCAATGTATGAATTTGTACATGAAAATGGGCTCAACGGTGATGAAGAACCTCTCCACAAGTGAGTTGATTTTGATACATGTACATATATTTTGTGCTCAATTCATTCACAAAATAATTATTCTATCATTGGCATGCACTGCCAGTGCCAAATTGTTCAAAATAGTACCGTTTTAGTAACAATTTGAATAAATAATTATTTAAAGAAAATTCTAATGTTTTTGATTTATGCAAATAGAATCATGGATAGAATTGTCAGGTCTACCTGACTAGGGTCTATTTGTCACAGATAGATCGATTTTCTAGGAGAGTGAATATAATTTAGGGGTTGCATAGTTATGTTTCTCATTGCTTTTTAGGCTAATGAGGCACCTGGCATACAGACGATTTACCAGATGGGTGTACGGGATACTGGGCAAGAAGAATCGCAAAGTCATTCCATCATGTGCTGTTCGCAGAATCAGACAAGAGTTCCCTAGCAAATTCTACCATGGATTCCGGTATCCAATATATTGATAATCAATCTAACTTATATAATTGTGCTAGTCTCGTTTCTCTTGAAGCAGTTTACCTTATCTGTATATAGGATTATATATACATTTGTATATGTGTGTGTGTGCGTTAATTGTGTGAACCTGTACCATTGTCTCAACAATAAACCCTAATTTATTTTACATAATTTGTCACGTTCTCTTTTTGATCAAAGACATGCAGATTATTTGTCCTCATACTACCACATGTAGGCCTACTTATATGTTATAAATCTGTATTTATAAATTCTCATTCCATCCTAAGCTAATCAGCTCCCCAAGAGTTAGGCAACTATAACTACATATTGAAGGCCGCCAATATTGATGAAAAACGCACAGAGATTAATGAATGGTATTGGCGATTGGCATCACATGTGACCCAGGGGAGGGAGAGGGAGAGGGAGGGAGGGAGGGAGGGAGGGAGGGAGGGAGGGAGGGAGGGAGGGAGGGAGGGAGGGAGGGAGGGACGGAGGGAGGGAGGAAGGGAGGGAGGGAGGGAGGGAGGGAGGGAGGGGGGGAGGGAGGGGGGGAGGGAGGGAGGGGGGGAGGGAGGGAGGGAGGGAGGGAGGGAGGGAGGGAGGGAGGGAGGGAGGGAGGGAGGGAGGGAGGGAGGGAGGGAGGGAGAGAGGGAGGGAGGGAGGGAAAAGAATTGGAAAAAAAAAGTTTGGAAAAAAAGTTTGGAAAAAACGAAGTTTAGAAAAAAAAAGTTTGAAAAAAAAAAAAAAAAAAAAGGGAGGGAGGGAGGGAGGGATGGAGGGAGGGATGGAGGGAGGGAGGGGGGAGGGGGGAGGGAGGGAGGGAGGGAGGGAGGGAGGGAGGGAAAAAAATTGGAAAAAAAAAAGTTTGGAAAAAAAAGTTTGGAAAAAAAAAAATAATAAAAGGGAGGGAGGGAGGGAGGGGGGAGGGAGGGAGGGAGGGGGGGAGGGAGGGAGGGATGGAGGTGGGGGAGGGAGGGAGGGAGGGAGGGAGGGAGGGAGGGAGGGAGGGAGGGAAAGAAATTGGAAAAAAAAAAGTTTGGAAAAAAAATTTGGAAAAAAAAAAAATAAAAGGGAGGGAGGGAGGGAGGGGGGAGGGAGGGAGGGAGGGGGGGAGGGAGGGAGGGATGGAGGTGGGGGAGGGAGGGAGGGAGGGAGGGAGGGAGGGAGGGAGGGAGGGAGGGAGGGAGGGAGGGAGGGAGGGAAAGAAATTGGAAAAAAAAAAGTTTGGAAAAAAAATTTGGAAAAAAAAAAGTTTGGGAAAAAAAAAAAAAAGGGAGGGAGGGAGGGAGGGGGGGAGGGAGGGAGGGAGGGGGGGAGGGAGGGAGGGAGGAGGGGGGGAGGGATGGAGGGAGGGAGGGGGGAGGGAGGGAGGGAGGGGGGGAGGGAGGGAGGGAGGGGGGGAGGGAGGGAGGGAGGGAAAAAAATTGGAAAAAAAAAGTTTGGAAAAAAAAGTTTGGAAAAAAAAAAGTTTGGAAAAAATGACGTTTGGAAAAAAAAAGTTTGAAAAAAAAAAACAAAAAAAAAAGGGAGGGAGGGAGGGAGGGAGGGGGGAGGGAGGGAGGGAGGGAGGAGGGAGGGAGGGATGGAGGGAGGGAGGTGGGAGGGAGGGAGGGAGGGAGGGAGGGAGGGAGGGAGGGAGGGAGGGAGGGAGGGAGGGAGGGAGGGAGGGAGGGAGGGAGGGAGGGGGGGAGGGAGGGAGGGAGGGAGGGAGGGAGGGAGGGGGGAGGGAGGGAGGGAGGGAGGGAGGGAAAAAACAAGTTTGGAAAAAACGAAGTTTGGAAAAAACGAAGTTTGGAAAAAACGAAGTTTGGAAAAAAAAAGTTTCAAAAAAAAAAAAAAAAAAAAAAAAAAAAATTAATTAGAGGGAGGTAATCACAAGGCGTCTCATATACCGTCTCAAAAAGCGTTCCCCAAGCCTTTAACATGGAGCTCTATGGGTTCAACAAGTTGGTGGAGGGCATCCAAGGGAGGTTTTTCCTATACCAGCAATGCTAAAGGAGTTAGTGAAAAAAAAAGCCAAAAGTGACACTTTTTTAAATGCCTTTTTTGAGAATTTGAGGAAACGCACATTTACAATATTGGTATCGGGAGATCGGCATTGAGCTGTACAATTGAAAACACAGATATTTGTTTGGCAGGAAAATTTATTTGCTGAAATATTTGAGGTACAAGTCATGGGAAAAATGTCTTAATTTTGGTTGAGAACCGTCGTATAAGACCCTGAGGCACAGCAGTGCCCCTGGGTCAACTAGTCTCCTTGAAAAGTAAATTCCTTCTTTGGATCTATAACTTTGGCAATACAGTCCCCTATATGTTGCTAATCTGTGTGGAGATTTCCATAGCCCTAAGTCGCTTATCCATTTCCACAGAGAGGAATTAAAGGAAGAATATATGATCCACGGGTCTTGTGAGGTGGTAAGAGAGTGTAAGTTTTGGTTGCCACGCCGTGTGACGTCACACGGCCCTGCATACCTCTAGTTCACGCCACTCCCGTAGGGGGGCAGCACCAGCAACACACAAATTTATTTATATCGGGTCTAGCCCATTAAATGTGAATATAATCGTAAATAATTGATTTTTTAGTTTGATTTATAAAAGTGACTTTATTTTAAGACCCCACGGATCGTTCATACACCTAAAAAACGACGGGGCTGGTGTCCTTTAAAATTAGAATGTCCCCCAACCGCAGCGTGGGTCTGCGGAACATATTGGAGGAATATACTCCATTATTGGTGGGAGGCATGTTTGAAGCTTTAGTTGAGTCTGCCTTCACAATGAACCCTAAAGTGAAGATAATTTGTTGTACCATCTATGGGGCAGACCTACTGGCCATGCTGACCGACCCTTCCTCTGTTGACAATAACAATGCTAATAATCAACCTGCTGTATTGATGCCCGCTGACGAGCACCCCATGACCTCTGACGACCGGGAAGTACCGCCTCTGTGCACGCGCCACGCCCACCAAGACCTCACTGAGGAATTCATCCTAAACATCAATAAATTCTTGCTGGATCTAAACGCCCGCTTTGGTGTACATACACCCTACTTGGACCGGATCAGTCACAGGTATCACCCCAAGAAAGGCGACAGCTACTTGTACAAAGATCTTGAGGAAGGCTACCTACCAAGTCCCGACTTAAAGAAAAAATGTGCCCGGCTCATTACTGCAAAACTGGTTGTGTCCACACTGTGAATTATGCCTTCCTGTAGTTTGGTTATTTTATCATTCTACTTGTCAAAAGTGCATTATTTTCACACCCATTACACCAGACTCAGTCCTCCATAAGTTGTATAGCATGGATTTTGGCAATCCACCTGTGCTACATACCACTCCGATTCCAACTACCACCATCATCATCGTCACCATCACCAGCGCGGCAGCGCACTTCTACCCGGTACTCAGACCGATCAACCTTGTGTGGGTTGTACTTCAGACCCGATCAGTGATGGCTGGTTATTTTATCAGCCACTCGCTGCTGGATCCTGCTGCCCTATGATGCCCTATGTCTCTAGGACTGTACATATGTTGCTAGGCCACCCATATTTGGCCACCTCTGTATATCGCCATTTTGTTAAAATATATTAACACTGCTGTCTTTCAATCTCTGAACGCTACTACAAAGTTACTTGGATTAACCTGACCCGAAGGATTATAGTTGTGAAAATTGTTTATGTCAAAGTTACTTCAGAATGAAGGGCTCCCCCCTGATGTCCCAACCATTAATGGGTCCCCTCGGGGACAAGTGCCTCTGCAACGAAAAGTACGGTATAACAAATAAATGCTGCGAGCCACACAAGACCAGCTATGTCATGCACACTGCCCTTGGAAGGACATAGGTTATTTTTTCTGTGCCTTCCACTGAGCTCTGTCCTGAGTCACCTTCACGGCTCTAAGAGACAAAACCACGTATCCTTGAAACCCCTTTATATGTGACAGGGGCGTCTGTGACCAAGATGAAACCAACAGTGAGGGAGCAAGCCTCATTAATGTATTAATATCATCTTGTCCTGACAAACTATTGTATAGATACATCTCTATACAAAACTACAGAACTCTGTATGTTATCTCTAAGCATAAAAACCTAGTGAGTGCCTAACACCATAAAGGAGCACCAATTTAGTCAATAAGGACTGTGTTTATTAATTAAGGAAAACTACTCCTACCGCGAGAGTGGAGCGTCGTAGTCCAACCATACTGAAACTCCAGAGCACCTTAATTAAAGGAGTGCCTATAAACCCAATTGTGTCATGTTTGGAACTCTGATGTGACCTAATGCTCATGTTCGCATTTTTATACCTTATATATTGTCTTTGCACCAACCAGGGATCTGTGGTTACACATCAAGTAGCCGCATTCCCCTCCCTAGACCGGACACCGGGAATCACCCACCGACCGGCCTTACTCAGCGTACATACTGCACCCCTGTACCTGGGTAACTGCACCCCTTTGGCCTCTTGGCCACTCACTCGACACATATCACTAGACAACCAACAAGCAACAATGGCCCGACTCAGTTTTGACAACCTCCGGTTAGAACCGGGTCTAAAGCTGTTGACACTGAATGCCAGGAGCCTGGAGCACAAAATAAGTCAGCTGGCCAGGCTAGCGCACGGACTAGACTATATAGGTGTCTCAGAAAGCTGGTTTAATGACTCTATCGCCACTGCCCATGTTAACATGCCCAACATGGCTCTATTTAGAACTGACCGCCCTAACAGCAGAAGGCACAGGGGGGGGGGTGGTGTAGCCCTATATGTCAGATATGAATACGCTTGCTTCACCGTGCTCTGTCCAGAACTATGTGTAGCCAACCGCGACCTTGAGGTAGTAGGGATATTGACCACCTACTCTGGTCAGAAACAGCGTATTATTCTAACTGTCTACAAACCACCACGTGGAAATGTAAGTCGTGCCTACAGAAAGCTTACCAACATGATGCGCTCTCCCATTGTCGGTAACAGAGAGATATGGATCATGGGTGATCTTAATGTAAACACCAGAGCACAGAGAACAGCCAAGTACCGTCACTTGACCACCTTCCTCTACGACCTTGGGCTGACCTACCTGAGGACGGCCTCAACTTATCGTCACCCCATACATGGGTGCTCCACATTAGACCATGTCTATACAAATGCAGACCATGTGAAACAGGTTGGACTGATGGACGATAAGATCAGCGACCACAGCCCCATCTATGTCATCAAAAAACAGCAAAGGATTAAACATCACTCAACGGTAATCACTGGAAGATCCTACAAAAACTACGACAAGACTGTCTTGGAAGAGTATCTGCGGGCAGACGGTATCCCGGACATGACTGAACAAGATGATCCAGAGACTGTGTACCGACGTGTCATCGCCTCAGTGTCCCGGTACTTAGACCATACATGCCCGGTTACCACCCGGACCGTTAAAAGTGCCTCGAGTCCAGAATTCACGCCAGACGTGCTAATCTACATCAGGAGATGTAAACAAGCTTACAAGAAGTCTAGGAGAGCCCGCAGACGTGGGGTCTACAATCCCTACATTGCTGTCATCACAGACCTGACTAGAAGGATTGACCTGAAACTCGCCAACAATCGACGCAAAGCTGTGCTGGACAATCTCGACAGATACCGTGACGACCCTCGCAGGTTCTGGGGGGTGATTAATACCCTCTGGAAGGGTGTGCCACGTGCTGAAGAAATCAAGCTGAAGGACCACCAAGGAAATGAAATACCCAAAGATCAAACAGCGAACCACATCAACATGTATTATTGCAACATTGGTAATGAGCTTGCCGCAGCCTTTGATGTGAACAACAATGGTCATGACCCAGCCCCAGTTGACAATCTCCCGCGGTTTGATCCCAGTGAACTGCAGTGTGCTCCTCGGGAACAGCTAACAAAACTTGTGTCCGCCATCAAACCTTCAAAGAGCTCCAGCATTGAACATGTGAGATCACAGGTTGTACAGGATGCCCTCAAAGCGGTCCCTAGTGTCGCCCCCGCTCTTATCAACAGTTCAATTCTGTGTCAGAGCATCCCAGCAATCTGGAAGACCGGCCCCATTGTGCCTCTGCCAAAGAGCGGTTCCCTTGCGGATGTCAGTAATTGGCGTCCTATCTGTCTCCTGAACATTTGCAATAAGATCGCTGAAAAAGTGGTACACCAGCAGCTGATGGGCCATCTTCTTAGAGAGAAGATTATCTCACCGTGCCAATCAGGGTTTATGCCCCAGAGGTGTACTGGTGATTCAGTCTTCGGCTTGCTACATGAGATGTACTCCGCGCGCAATAATGGTCAGCGGTCGGCCGTGGTCTTCCTCGATATGAGGAAGGCTTTCGACATGGTCGACCACCTGATTCTACTAAACAAGCTTGAATCATTCAGCTTGGGTGGTGCATTCGTTGAGTGGCTCCGCTTCTACCTACACGGACGAAAACAGCAAACCAGGGCCAACAACCAACTCTCTACGAGCCTACCTGTGGACAGAGGAGTGCCACAGGGGTCCGTAGTCGGCCCGCTTCTCTTTGTGGCCTACATCAATGATGTGAAAGATGTAATCCTGAACTCTAAGTACTTCTTATACGCCGACGATCTAGCTCTCATCGTATCAGGAAAAGACATCGACCGGGTAAGGACCCTCCTACAGGATGATCTAAATAGAGTAGGAGCTTGGTGTACAAAAAACAAGCTCACCGTCAACACCAGCAAGACTCAGGTGCTGTGGTCGTACTCCCAAAGACTACCGCCAAATCTCGACAACGTGACCCTCTACCTGAACAACCAGCCCCTGGATGTGGTAAATCAGTTCTCCTACTTAGGAGTCACTATAGATCGCTACCTCGGATTTGGTCAACATCTCAAAAAGAGAATTAACCTGGTGCGCACACGTCTGCAGCAGCTAAAGCGCATTAAAAGGGCCTCAGACACCAAGACCACGGTTCAAGTCTACACCACTATGATCCGTAGTATAATGGACTATTGTGGCTTTGTGGTCGATGGAGGCCCGGTATGGGCGGTCAGGAAAATGCAGACACTCCAAAACGACGCCCTTCGCCTCAGCGAGGGCATCAAAGACCCCAGGTGTCGACATTGATGCACTCCATACAAGGAATCGTGTCCCAAAACTGCTACCGGTGAGGAACCGGTGCCTTCTCGCGTATCTACACAAAATGACCAGATCCCGAGACAACATTATCGTCCCCACCAGAGACCTCCGTGGCAACAACCAAGTACGACTGAAAATCCCCAGATCAAAGAAGGGTATCTTCGACAAGAGCCCGCTGTACCGCGGCGCCCCGCTATGGGACGAGTTACCAGGGGAAACCCAACGTCTATCATACAAAGACTTCGTTAACAAACTTAAAGCCTGACACTAAATGGTGTGCCACTGCACCCTAAAAGGACTGATGTGATAATGTGATAGAACTGTCTATTTGTAAATAATTATGTCTGCCGTACCTCCTACCAGACATATTACTCTCATCTTTGGCTATTAAATGAAAAAGTTCCCATGTAACATTTTTAGTACGCCAATAAAAATATCAACAACAACAACAACATTGTGCTCCATAGAGTTCTCTTACTCTGACACAGAATAATTTGAGAGATGCTCGTGCTATCTTCATGCTTGTCCTTTGTCGTCCCCTTTGGGTCGGTACACTCCCAATGGATCGTCATTATGGTTTCAGGAGTGACCATTTATAGTGTGGGTGGAGCGAGGGTATAGTGGCCATCATGTGTGGGGTGGGCGGGGAGATGGGGGGGCCTTCAATAGTCCTATACCTATATGTGACAGATAAAAATTGGGGTGTCCGTTCTCGAAATTTAGGGAATGACCATTTAGTGCCATAATGTTTAACCATTGTCTGTACTCTATTTATACACAGGAATTGAATGATTACTCCGCGGCTCCCCTTCGAAAATCACCAAAGATGGTTAAACACACTACAATTGATCTTGCCACAAAGCCAAGGTCAGCTACACCCGATTCACCAGAGATGCGTCAACGCATACCACATATAGATTAAGCACAATGAATTACATCATAAATCACCCAGAGCAGAATGTGTTTCAGGTTACATCGTCTGAAAATCTGAGTAGGGTAGGTCGGATTTTTTTTTTTTAATTTCTCTTTTTTACTTTGGCCAAAAAATGACTTGCAAACTTCTGCACCGACTCACCGACAGCAGCGTTGATTCGCGGACTATCAAATCCACTCTAAAAAGCCAAAAAATTCTTTAAATTTTCTTTTTCAAAATTTGATAAAATGTCTCGGGTCGGCCCTGTTTTGCTAGGTAGGGTCGGGTAACCTAGGTAGTCTTTGGTCAACGCACACCCAGGTCAGCTAAACGCCATTCACCAGAGATGCGTCAACGCATGTCGCAGTCTGCTACACCCGATTTACCACAGATGCGTCAACGCACACCCAGGTCAGCTAAACGCCATTCACCAGAGATGCGTCAACGCACACCAAGGTCGGCTAAACGCCATTCACCAGAAATGCGTCAACGCATGTCGTGGTCTGCTACACCCGATTCATCAGAGACGCGTCAAAGCATGTCGCGGTCTGCTACACCCGATTCACCAGAGGTGCGTCAACGCACACCCAGGTCGGCTAAACGCCATTCACCAGAAATGTGTCAACGCATGTCGCGGTCTGCTACACCCGATTCACCAGAGGTGCGTCAACGCATGTCGCGGTCTGCTACACCCGATTCACCAGAGATGCGTCAACGCACACCCAGGTCAGCTAAACGCCATGCACCAGAGACAAGCAAACGTAATACAATTGCCCTAACACTAAGGAGGCCAGAAGTAGAGGTGAACAGGAAGGGTCATCCAACCACAGCTCAGAAACAGCCCAGAAAAACGTTCTCTCAACCTGAAGTGAGTTTTTATTGAAATTTTTGTTGATTTGTTCCATATATATTTTTGTTTTACATTTTCACCACAAACCCCGCTCACATTAATGTATATTGGCTAATCAATGTAGCAAGTTACTCACCTGGTAGCATTCTATTTATGTATAATGGAAACAATGTCCAGAGATCTTTATACACAACGATGTCCTATACAGGTTGCAGATTTATGGCTACATAAGATATCATTCTAAAAGCTGTTAGATGTACAAATATTTTTCTGTTTTTCAAAATCAAATTTAATGGTTCTGCTTCAGGCCTGCCGTGAATGCAGCCAACTAAGGCTAGAAAATGCAAGACTCAAGAGGGAGCTGAGGGCCCAAACAGAAAATGGAGGTAGGTTGTCTTTTTTATTTGCTACAATATTGACACCAACAGTCAATGTTTAACCTATGTTATAGACGTGAAGACATCTGAGACACATCAGCCTGAACCGAAAGATGAAATAAAGACAGCGATACTAACGTCTTTTTCAAATCCTCTTATAATTAAACAGAAAAGGCTGCAGCATTCTCAATTCCGCGGGCTGGTTATGTCAGAAAGGAAGTAGCTGAGAAGTACAAGGTAGGACATTTTCTGGGGTAATCTCATAGTTAACACTTTAACGACCACATAATTTCCTGTTGTAAAATCAAAGCTAAGTCTTATTCTCGTATGGTCAGAGGTTAAATGTGGCAATATACAGTAGTGACAAGAACATAGTTATTGCGATGAGAGTCTAGAGTGCTGAGAGTTATACAGAAAAACACAAGTGACTGTACAAAGCTAAAAGTTGGACACTTTGTTTCACCTTGCATAACTAACAATACTTTACAAGATGTGGTCTCTCTGACCTCATGTCGTCCATCTGATGTATATTGAATGCTCTGGTTTTATTTATGCAATTACATGAGAACAAATATTACATTTACAGATGATTGACATGGTGCCTGGAAGGGGTATCTACATTCATCAGGCCGATTTAGACACAGCCATGAAGGCAAGTCTCAGGACAGGATCAACAGGACGTTATAAGTGTGGAATGGCTATGGGGAGGAAACTTTTACGAGCAGTATGGACCCGGGATCAGCTGATTGTGGGCACCCTCAAACCAGGCCAGAAAAACACTGTTGATGCAACACTAATTTCTACAATCACAGGTAAATCAATTTAATGCTTTAAAATGTTAGTGCTTTTGTTGGGAATAAATGTATTAATCAGTACTATTAAGCAGGGTACAGTAAGATAAATGAATGATGGTTAAAAACATGATTGCCTAGAATTGTAAAATAGGGAATAAATGGTTTAAATATGAAATAAGTACCAGCTAAAGCTTTCCTATGTGTAATTTAAAGTATCATTGGTAAATTCCATCAAAATATTCAGTGATGGTTTTCATTTTTCAGATTACTGTGTTGTCAACAGTGTGTCCAAGCCAGGGGAAATACGTAATGCCCTCTGGAGCAGCATCACCAGCATGCGCGCCAAAGCTAAGAAATAAAGAGTTACGGCAAAGAGTTACAATAAGAAAACAGCTAGTTTTATGAAATAAAGATATCTTTAAGGTAAGCGTCTTGTTTTCATTTCATATAGAAGAACATGGATTCACCCAGGACAGAACACTTAGACACCAGGGCAAAGGAGGATAGATATTCATGCAGAGAATACAACGACCTAATGATCATAAAAGGTAGACAATCTATGGTCTGGTAGACAATATATGGTCTACTGATGTAAATCGATTAGACAGTGCTAAATCAGTGCTAAATCAGTACCATATTGTTTGAACACTACTACATATCGTACATATTTTGGACATACTGTTCCAGCACTGGTATAGTTGGTATAGTCAGCATGAAATCAGTCCTCCACTGTTTCCTTACCCTCACATCAGCACTGCTGCTCCTATACTGCTACAGCAGTGCTTAATCAGCAGCACTGATTCAACGCTGTCCCAGCCCCAGTTCTGTATAGGCTAGTACTACTACTGAGTAGCCACTGCTGCAGCAGTGCTAAAGCTGCATACACTGATCAAGGGCTGCCATCTCATTTACATATTTCGGACATGCTGTTCAGCTACTGCTCACACACTGATATAATCCTGCTCTATCACTGGGCCACCGCTGCCCTGTTCTGTAGTGTTGGCCAGTAGGCTGGCAGCAGTTACTGATCTGGGGCTGCTTCTCATACTCAGATACTGGTTTGGGACTGAAGCACTGCTGCCACAGTGCACTGTTTCCATGCTGACATGGGACTGCTTATCAACTGCATTCTGGTCCGGGTTAAAGGAGATTCCTGGTTCTTAATCCATGTCAATCCATTCAGGAATTGAACACTCTATTTTGCATGACTACTACTATAACTACATTTGTACTACTACCTTTCCTATAGATCTATTGATGATTCCTTTCTTCACACATATATTCCCTTTGATCTAAACTCTTTTGATAGCCATACTTGATGTGTACCTGCACTAGATCCTTGTCTACATACATTGTAAATTTGTTCTACAATTCACCCCAGGGTATATTTGCTTTTAATATTTATGTTGGCTTACTATAACTTCACAACTATACATTTGTAAGGTCTTTTAATACATGCAGCCAGAACAAACGTGTTTTGCCATCCCGAGGGCCTCCAGGTATGGGGAAGGGATCGAGCGAGGGTGTGTGTGAACATTCATTTGTACATTCTCACATATATATTCTCACATATATATCCTAGGTAGTTCTATAGTAGCAGGTGGGTTGTTAGTAAGCTTCAAATGGCAGAAAGTGAAAGTGGTCTGCCGTGCAGGCCGGGGCCTCACCTAATAGCTGGGCTGACAGCTTGACACCATTGGCCCGCAGGCTGTTTGGTGCCATATGCTGATAGCGCTATACACACCAGCCTCGAGCTCTCCAGGCCCATTACAGCTGTCAGGCTGTAATGGGCCTGGACAATTTTGTATCTAATAACTGTAACCTACTTAGAGAATGATCCAGGATCCTGGATCATTTCTTAATGAGATAGCTCAACTACTGATTGGTTAGCCATGGTCACATGATCATGAATGACATAGATATGTTGTGTTTGGCCTCATGGGTTCGAATCCCACCTTGGCAAAAAAGTAGGTTCGTTTTTTTTACATTATTTATTTGGCCTATTTGAAGCATAAATACCCCTATACTGGCATAGTAATATTACATATCCTTAGCACAACCATAGCGGGCCAATGTGTATAGTAAAAAGGGCCCCCTGAAAGCCAAGATTTTGCGTTTGCATTGGAAACAATACGCTATGGCAGTGCGCCTCCAGAAAGTACTGACAGTCCTAAGGATATTTGGATAAGGACAATAGTGTAATAGAGGTGCATTCTACAGATATCAAAGTGACTATACATTGTGCCAAGGTGGGACTCCAACCCATGATGTCCAGAGTGCTGATATCCAGTACAAGTCAGTACACAAGGGGACAAATTCAAGGATTTTACGGCAAAGC
Organism: Harmothoe impar; assembly: GCA_947462335.1. Lineage (NCBI taxonomy): Eukaryota > Metazoa > Annelida > Polychaeta > Phyllodocida > Polynoidae > Harmothoe > Harmothoe impar. The sequence goes on along the minus strand of OX381707.1, from coordinate 61,579,159 downwards.
CGTAGTGGCTTTGGGTTTTTATAGGATTGTTATGAACTACAGGTGAGAAAACGAAGGGACATAGATTTATGCTTTTTGGTGTGTCTAGGGTTCTAATGCAATTCATATGTGATGGTTTGCAGCAATACTGCATGGTCAGTTAACTTACATGCACTTAGCTAAATCTTTTTGATTTTTATTGGTTTTACTGCTGCTGGTATAGTTTTTGGAGGCCATCTTGGCAGCCATCTTGGAAATTTCCCGGATTGAAAATCTAAGCCTGAAAATGGATTCTACATCCTAGAAAACCCTATTATCCATGTATCACACAAGGAAATCAGACAATCTTGAGTTTTTGGCGGCCATCTTGGCAACCATCTTGGAAATTTCCCGGATTGAAAATCTGAGCATGAAAATGGATTCTGCATCCCAGAAAACCCTACTATCCATGTATCACACAAGGAAATCAGACAATTTTGAGTTTTTGGTGCCCATCTTGGCAGCCATCTTGGAAATTTCCCGGACTTAAAATCTAAGCCTGAAAATGGATTCTACATCCTAGAAAACCCTATTATCCATTCATCACACAAGGAAATCAGACAATCTTGAGTTTTCGACAGCCATCTTGGCAGCCAGAGGGAGGGGCAGAGGGAGGAGGAGGGGGCAGAGGGAGAAGGGAGGGCAGAGGGAGGAGGAGGGGGCAGAGGGGGAGTAGGTAACAGGAAGGAGGAAAATGGGGTAGAGGGGGGAGGAGGGGAAAGATGGGGTAGTAGGAGAGGGCAGAGGAAGGAGGAGAGGGCAGAGGGAGGAGAGGGCAGAAGGAGCAGGAGGAGGAGAGGGCAGAGGGAGGAGGAGGAGGGGGCAGAGGGAGGAGAAGGAGGGGGCATAAGGAGGACTTGTGTTGGCAACATATTATTTTAGGGTTGTTGCATGTGGTTTCTTGCATGTGTGTGTGGGGTGGGGAGGGGTAATCATGTTGGACTTCACAGTTTGTCTTTGGGTGGGCTTGAGCGATTTCAAGAGCCACCCTGGACCACTCAACTTCTAGTACAGGTCCTGTATGTGCATAGTATGGGAATTGGCATTGACATTGACAGCTTGGCTTGACATAGGAGTCAATAGTTATTAGGCTGGTACCTATCCTTGCCATTGACAGCCACATTAGAGAACTCAAAATATGGCTGTTCACAAGATGTCTAGGCCTTACCACAAGGTACACTGGTACTACATGCAGTAACTGAAAACCAAATCTAGGTTAAATAAGTCTTGCACACACCTGCAAGGACACATGGGGATACCAGTCCTAGGCAATGTTTAAGGGCCAGCTAGGGCTTAATTTAACAATGAACAAGGGGACCTATGCTAGTCTTTTCTTGCTACTTTTTCCAACTCTGTGTGTGTGGTGTCAATGGCTTTGGGGACAAGGTCCCAAAGCCAATAAGTACTCTCCCAGACTGTAAACGTACAGTCGGGGTCTGAGACTGTGTACACCCGTGCCTTTTGCAAATATGTTATGCTAAAATTATTTTAAAAAATGCACTGTATCTGCAATCATTGGATAAGGATATGCTAACTATAATATGGGTCGATAAGTACAAAGGTATATAATATTTAGGATAGGGCTACATATAAATGGGATGGCATTGTTTTTTTTATTTTGTTTTATTTTAATTTTTTGGGAGGGAGGGTCGATGTTGTTGGAAAACCAGTTTCCTTAGAATATCCACCCTTATTCAGCACACATTCGATTTTCTACTATTGTGCTCAATACTAGTGTGCTAAATGAAAGTAACTTTGGAAATGAAGCTAATTTAGCAGGTTGTCAAGACCAGCCTTTCACTTGGGACTGCACAACCTGTCCAATCCTTTACAAATACATCCTCATTAGGCAAAGTATTTCAAATAGAAGAAAATCAGTGGTACAGGTGTGATATTTAACACTTCAATTATTACATAGTCCTTTAGTGTGATATGCCGTATGGCAGCAGGATGATTGAATGCAGGCTCTTTGTTGAGTAACACCTATGGGGACATAAATGGTTGAAGGGTTAGCATTTATGCAATCATGATGAGTATATACTCACCAATGCTGCGTTTATTCATGATTGATACGACAAAGGGTATAGAACACATTACTATGCAGCTCTTAAAGGGCTAAGAGTATATTCTTAAGTATGCCACCTCTGCCCAATTTATAGTTTACAATTGCTAATAAGGGTGTCCCATTGTAAAACCAACGACCCTTAGGCCTTGGCGCCATAACGATGGTAACTACATCATCGATCGTCACATACATGAACAGGGTATACAGCCATAATAATCTGGCAGTTTATTATGATATTATACTATACCTGAACTCATTCATCCAAAGGTCAGTACTATTAGACAGTTGCTTTACTTCCACACTTTGAGCAGTTTAGGGTTAATTAGTCAAAAACACACGTAAAGAAACCAGGCACTGTTCCTCAATAGAATGAGAAATGTGTTTCTATGTTATTTGAAATACATGATACCTTTCAACAACTTTTCGACAACTAAAGCTAAGTTGTTTATTTATTGCATTTAGTTTTCTGTATTTTCTTACGTTACACTTTGGAAAATTTCAAGACCAGCTCACAAAGAATCTTTATTGAAATCCCGGTCAGAATAGTTGTAAAAATGGGAAAACTACCAATCATCAGCAAATGGGATTGGAACTAAAATGAGGTAAAATCGTAAGCGAAAATCAAATCTAAATCTACTGAGAATAGCATGCTAGCACCCCCTCCTTGCAGGAAAATAACCCTGTTGATAAACCTGAAATGAATTAAATAGAATCCCATTTCCAAATCCCAAGGCACATGCTCATTAATCAACCCATCTTACACATGTCGCTGATAACCACCAACCTCTTCCCTCCCAAATCACGTTAATATCAATTTAGGTCAGAAGTCCCAGTTTATCATATCAGTATAGTAATGTACTGATAGTGATCTTTGTTGTATGTTGATAACCTATATCATACAGCCACAGGGTATCACCATATATACACAGCTGTGTGATTAGATGCCCCCCATCCATTGAGTTATCACTGTTTATAACCACATTGCAGTATTAACAGGCAGAAAATCTACATCTATATTGACATACACTTTCATTAGTGTTATTATACGATTGGGGCTCTGATCGTGCTTTTTTTGGATAACTCAGTTCTGTTATCACACAATAACAGGCACTGCTAGTTCCAAATTTCGACTTAGTTAAAATCGTGGGTTTCGTCAAAGGATCGAACCCGGGCCGCAAGACTGAGAGTCCGACGCCCTGTCCACTAGACCGTGCCGGCCATGCGGAATAAGGGGATAAAACAAGAAGTCTACAGACACATTCCCAGCCCTCTAGCTCTTATATTAACAGAGATACAGCAATTTTTACACTTTTTGTTATAACTTCTCCTAAAATCAAAATTTTTTTCTAATTTTTTTTTCTATAAAGGTAGTAGTTGGAATTTACTTACCTAGTCGTTAAAATGATTCTAGGGATTATTTTTCACATACATATAGGCACTTTAAAATTGCTATGTTTCCACCTGTCCTCCCTCAGGTTCGAACCGGGGACCCCTTGCGTGTGAGCCAGACGCTCTAACCGCTCGGCCACAGCAGATATGGTACAAAGCAGGGGAAACGCTGGTTAGGTTCTAGTCTATCTAACGAATGCGCCCCACGCTCAGGTGCCAAAGCCTTTTTGAATCCCGTCCTCTCATTGGCTGTCCCGTTTTATCTCCACCAATCAGCGAGCAGGTTGGTGGGATGTCAAAATCAACATGGGGCCCACCTTGCTCGATCTAGTCTACATATATATTCTTCAAAATGGCGAAATTAGGACGAATTTAAGGTAATTAAAGACATTTGAATGGAATAATCGTATAATAAACCTAATAATATATGGATAACGGGCACACTCGGGGCTGTATACGTATATAACACCCTCGATGCTTCGCACCTCGGGCGTTATATACGTATACATACCCTCGTGTGCCCGTTATCCATATATTATTGGTTAAATAACATAATTGTTATTTTAATTAGAATATTTTAATGTATGGATGTTTCAGCGTTTGCCATTAGGGGGTACGTTGGCTGATTTAATAAATGAAAATAAATGAAATAAATAATATATACAACATTAATATTACCTGGAATGACCTCAATCACATACCGTCTTGTGGCTTCTTGACTGGAGTAAAAACTAAATTTTATATCAGGCCAAAAAAAAAAAAGGTGTGTTTCAGGCAACCCGACCCTAGATTCAAAAAAGGGCCGACCCTAGCATTTTATTTCCAATTTTGGAGATTTTTTTTTTTTTTTGATTTTTATTGTTTATTTTTCCCAATTTTTACAAATTCTTTCAAGAAAAACAAGCTCCCAGTGACGTCAGAGGCCTGAATAATTGATTAACTTCAGAAAATGGCTTTTTAAGAGGAATATGCAATAACTTCTTGATATTCCTAGTCAATAGAGGAATTATTGAATCATTCTGGTGAGTCGTGAGTCGAATTGTCGATTCGCGACTCATTCCTGGTTCTCTCTATGTTAAAAAAAAAAAAAAAAAAAAAAAAAAAAAATCCGACCTACCTACCCTAGAAATTCTGACCATGTTGCCTGAAACACACCTTTTTTTTTTTTGGCCTCATAGCATCTATTCTAACAGTTAGATACTTAGACGAGATCAACAGCCCCCTCCCTAGTCATGTACATACACACAGACAAGACACATGCAAACATTACAGGCGCCAACTTTCGCTTTGGAGACATCAACTTATATCACCCAGTGAGATCAGTAACACGGGCTTTAGTGTGTATCCAGATACTGGGGTCCCGAATCGTGTACATGCCACTACTTAATCCTCCTCGTGACGAGGGATGTCAAAGGGCGTTTACTTGCAATGGTAACCCCATGTTTATACTGGATTGATCATTATCAGTTGAGAGAATATACTCTACCAGGGTTCCCACAGATATGTTTCCTTTAAGGATCATTATGAGTATTTCAAAATCGTATGTGAACCCCTTCAGACTTCTTATGTGTCATTTACAAGAATAGATATAATCAATGCCAAACCCGAATATAGGGGTCATTGACCGAACCATATTGGTACTGCAGCTTTCCACAGAATGTGAATCTTTACATTGAAAATGACAGAGGTCTGTCCTAATGACATGACATTTGTTAAGAACAGTATATGAACTCTTCAGCACATTAGTAGTTGGGGATATATCCATACTCTAGAATATCAAAATATCAGAGTGGGTTACCATTGTATTTCTATGATAACTCAATAAATGAATATCCAACATATCATCCAAATGGAATATTCTAAAATATGGTCATGGGTCATTGCCTTTCTCATCAATAGACCCAGCGGACACTTAGGCCATTAAAAAAGAAAAGTTTTTCATCACCCGGCAGTGAGAAATGTGTCGAGGACGTTTATTTTTAAATCTTATTTTTTCACTGGGGGCTAAAATATGTAGGGAAATTAAGGGTAATTCCTAGTATCTCAAAATCGCAAGTATAATACTTGAGACTTCTTATAGGCAATTTACAACATAATAAAATTATAAAGAATACTCAATCCAAATATGGAAGTCATTTACCGAGCCATATTGATACTGGAGCTCTCCATAGAATGTGCATCTTTACATTAAAAATGACAGAGCTGTGACCTAATGACATGACATTTGTTAAGAATGGTGTATGACTTAGTCTTAGACTTAGTCATAGATTGCGGACATATCCACACTGTAATATATCAAAATATCAGGGTGGGTTATCATTATAATTTCTATGATAACTTAGGAAATGAATAGCCAACATATCATCCAAATGGAACATTCTAAACTATAGTCATGAATCCTTCACTATCTCATCAACAGACCATGCTGATTTGCCTGGTTAGCTCAGTTAGATGAGGCCCACTTGGGGAAACTTACTCAAATGTTTTCAAAAATTAGCCCTGAACCAACACACACCAGAGGGAGTCAGTGAGTTTCTAAATATTCTGAGAACATCCACCAGGTAGGGTTAGTGAGTTTCTAAAGGTTCTGAACATCTCCACAGAGTCCAACCACTAGTTTGTCAGAATTATCCTTAAGACTTTTCGCGCACAATTTTCACATTTTAGTACTTTAGAATTTACTAATCCGTAATATTTGTTATAGTGCAACTTATTCCTAGCTCTCTGCATTACCGACAGTATAAACTTCAATTTGATAACAATCACAATCTATTTGTCTATTTTTTGACAGATTTTTCATTAAACATCTAAAAAAAAAGTTCCTTGAATCATGATTTTCCTAAAGCGCACGGTGATGAGAAACAACTTCTTTTTTTTTAGAATGGCCTTACCTGGTTAACTCAGTCAGTAGGATGCCTGCTTCTAAATCCCAGGGTCGAGGGTTCAAGGCTATCTTGGGGAAACTTACTAATCTGTTTTTGAAAATTAGCTCTGAGCCAACACACAGCAGGGGGAGTTTCTAAAGATTCTCAGAATATACACCAGGTGGGGTTAGTGAGTTTCTAAAGGATTTCAACATCCCCACAGGGTCCTGCCACTAGTTTCTTAGAATGTGGATCCTTAAATTCCTTGACTTTCCCTGACCAAATATTAGGGTACCATTTTCCCTATACCATATTTTCCGTACCCTGGAGATATAAAAGTCTCGAAAGTGATTGACGGATTCTAATGGATTTTTGTTACTTCTTTCTTTCCCATTTTCGAACTTTCCCTGACTCGTGTCATGAAATGCCTTGAGCTTCCATGACTGTTAAGAAACCTGCGTATTCTTTTGGCTTTAGTTCAGATAGCGTATTCCAAGCAGCTTGATCTAAAGGGCACTTTGTAGTTCCAGAAGGTCCTTGTTGGAAACAACACTTTCATACAAGCCAGTAAACATGTTTTATTGACACAGTCATCACTCAGTCCTTGTATTAGGTCTCAGTAACAATACAATTGTGGTGAGCTGACAGGTCAACAATGCACACTTAGATGACACGTGATGTACACATCCCTTACTAACACCATTATCAGGATATCCACTTTCGTTTTAGGACGTACAGAGTTGCCCTGTTGTTAGGCCGTTTTATTCTGATAACTTGGATTACGGATCCGCCGTATATTTGCTCTGGGTGCCCGTAATCCAAGTTATCAATAAAAGGTGGCCTTATCGTGGTTTAGAGGACCCTGGTTCTGAGCACGGTTTTGAGGGGACATATGCCTTGTGTGTAATATCCAGGGCCCAATACCCCTCTACACATTGTATAAGCAATTATATAAATAATGTACATATGTGGTGTTTTCTGATAATATAAGTTAAGAGGAATTTAACAAGGAACCCTACCCATCATACCTTAGCTGAAAGCTTGTAGATATAGCATTGATCAATTGTCACATGCGACAGTATCTAAGTATTCAGACATATTGAGCTCAAGAGCCAAAACATTAGGCTGCATAAAAAAAAATAGTAGCTTTACAGACAGCGCCCGCACCCATAGAAAAGGGCCGCATGGAGGCTTTTTTTCATTATTTTACAAAATAAAACATTAAAAAATCCGCATCCCTGATTTAGATAAAAGAAAATAACATTCAAATTTCCGCCCCTATTTGAAGGCATACTGAAGCCTCCAGTCGGTCGATTTTCATAAACTTTGCAGTTCTGGAATCCCCGGAATGCCATGTATAATGTTCTAAATTTATTTGAGAATTCCCTGAGTGGCTAGAATACTGTTGCAATATATCTGAATCATCTCCAATCAATGTCTACATGTAGGTGAACGTTGGGTTGCATTGACACTTTTATAGTGGGATAGATTGGACCTTTTACTTGGCACATGTATTGGTAATTTTTTTCTAAATCTTTAGGGGTAGATCTAACTAGCTTTGCAAAAAAAAAGGACCTCCCTCACCACTTGAAATGTCGAAAGAAAGAAAAAGTCACATCCCTCGTGGTCTAGAAAATAAATAACAAAATAAAAGAAAAGCCTCCCTCCCGCACCGTATATTTTCGAAAAGTATCCGCAAAGCTGATAATCAATTTTATGCAGCCTTAGTTTCACAGTTCTTTGGTTTTCCACTAGATATCACCCTGGCTGTTTGATCACCCCGCCACCCTCCTTCCACACACACACACACATCCACCCCTGTTCCTTCAATATGGGTGGTAGTCCTCTCAAGAGGCGCGCGGCCTCAGGGTATTACATTTGTATATAAAATTGAACGTGTGATTAACATCACAGATGACTCAGGGTCAGGGTGATAAAGTGATTGAAATGATGGACTAAACAACTGAATCTGTAAATATTATTTCAGGAACAATGAAGTATTTGTCAATTCTGAGAGCAGGAATGTATTCCTGGGTCAAAACTACCCTCAAATCATGTGTCACACTAGTATGTGATCATATTTCAGCTGAGCAGGTGTGTGTGGGCTAGCTGGTGGGTGTGGGTGAGACGGTGGGTGTGGGCGAGCCGGTGTGTGTGGGCGAGCAAGTGCGTCTGGGCAAGCAGGTGGCTGTCGGTATCAGCGCCTGGTGGCGTGTAACCGCAGTTTTACGTCTCGGCCGAAAAGCGAGTCGATCGGAGCGTCAGCAGCGACACCATCTTTGGTTCTGTTTCGCCGTGTCGGCCGGCCGCGGGGCGGCGTGTGTAACAGATGATTAACTCCCCCCAGTCAATTACCACTGCCGACATATCTAGCAGAGGGGGGGGGGGGGGTACTCACATTTCCATATAGTCTTTGTAACGATACGTGCATTGTCAGTGCAAAGTGAATCAGGGTTATCACAACACTGATCTGTTACACAAATAATATCAAGTAACCTCCCCTGTAAATTACCTCTAGTACTTAAGTGTTTGATAGATGTCTGAAAAAAAGCGTCTCACCTACCCCTCCCATAGAGATAGCATTGGTTCTCACGAACTATCCAAATTTTGGGTTATCGGTTATCTACACGCTCCCATAGAGCTCTATGCTGAAGCAAATTACCAGCAATTACAGCCTAATATTATTTTTCGTTTTTTAGGGGGTTACAGTTGGAATTTGTAAAAAACAAATACACCATTAGATAGATATTGTGGAAAGTGATCTAATGACACCATGCAAGATGCAAAGAGTGAAATATTGACCAAATGGGAGCAATTTCATTTTTTCAAGGAAAAGAGGTGTCCAGAATCGTCTCACTAGACTCAGGGCAGACCCTGAGTCAAAAATCCATGTCAGCTGTTAGTTTGTATTTCCTATTTCTGTAAGGAGTCAATGCAGAGCTGTATGGTGATTTTATATGAGGAAGGACTTTCCTAGGTATAGGTTCTTTCTCACCTAGATCTAAGACTATGATTGCATCACATACCAGTATTACCACGCCCTGCATTTTCTCAAACACAAGTCTCCTCCTCATATTCCTGAAAACGACTGTTAATAGGTCTCGATCTACATGCATGCCATTGTCATCGTAAATACAAATACTGATAAGTGTTCTGATCTTGTGCTTGTCGAGATGTTTTATCGTATACTAGAACACTATCAACAAAACAAAGAACCTTTGTGAAATAAAAATGGCCGGATAAAGAACGCATCCATGGTACTTTTTGTTACAAGTATTGATGATTTACTGCTCACATTAGTCAGACACCTGCTAATACAAACGAGAAGTTACCTTTATAGATTGGATTTCCGAAAAGGAATGCTCAGACAAGACAATTGGAATACTCGGTCGTTTACTACCGTAAAACCCCGTGTATAACCAGATCCTATGACCAACACCCGGGGTCTGATATTGGCCCGTTTAGTATGTGCTGTAGTATAGTGCCTAGTCGGGACTGGAGCTGGTTGCAGCGATCTCCATTAGTTCTACATTAGCTGACTTTATGTACATGTAACAGGTTTCTAGAAAAAAATCGACAGCTACAGTTCTGGTAAACCAGGGGATTCACTTACAACGTGGCAGCAGCACGCGGCCCATCAAAGCGTATCTGATTTGTTGGAGTTTGGTATATCAGCCGTCATGGAAACTCCACTGCGACGGATGCTGAGAATACATACATGTATGTACCAGGTAGAGGAAGTTTGGAAACATTTGTATCGTAAATATATACAATTACATTTTCCATTAACATCCATATCTCCAGATATCATTTAGTTATTTTTTCTTTAAAATCGTGAGGGAAATGATATATAGATTGGCGAGATGCTTTCAGTTTCCTCAACTTTCTACCTTCGCTTCCTCATTTATATCACATGATATCAGTTATGCTACTGGAAAAAAGAATGGCAGTAAGATGTGAACAATATCCATAATTACCGTTATCTAATCTAAGATGACACGATTCAGTTTTAAGTTGAACTTCAAATGACCCCAACAGCCTGTTTACAGAAAATGATTTTGGTTCAGCGTTATATCAGAAAGCTGTCTGCAGGCATGCGGGTTATTTCTACGTGTATTTATTTGATACCGCCGGTCAATCCCAATTGCACTGTTTGAGCACTAGCTGCGTCACTGTCCAGTGTATAACCAAAAAACAAAAGCGCATTAGGGGCTCCCTTAAAGGATATGGCCCAAGATATTGGTGGGGTGTAAATTTCCGGATAACATGTGCTACCACCTGGTTGATCCCATCCACTTTACAGAAACATATGTTATCGTAACTAGATCCCAAATTTACAAGGACTTGAACTGGAAATTGGGAACATGATAAGACACATTGAATGTGCAGTCCTTGAATGGATCAGTCTCAGGTGACCCATTGTTCTCCAGCTGATTACCACTTTAAGATAGCAGGCTTTCGTTAACCGAACCATAAAGTCCATATCTGGACCCTCGTGTCCTAATACTAGGTAGAATAGTGTCTTTGTACGGGAGCAAAGTAGGCATTTACATGAACGCACTACTGGTTCAATTTCAGAAAAAAAAGCAAGTGCAGTTCATCGATGTGTATACAATCAAGAACTGACTGTAAAGAAGCCAGCTGGGAACTGATGAGGAAGCTACTGATTGCTCAGCTGTGACGTGTTTGCAATTCTCCCCTCATTTCATCATGTCCCCTTCCACATGTTGCCCAGGTACATAGACTGATGCTCGCCCACAAAGGGTTAAGGAATGCATAGTGCTTTAATGAACGATCGGTATGTCCATCGACATTATGATGCATGAATGCAGCGCTGGGCAATTTACTGAAGAATTCTGCATTCATGCATCATGCCGACCATCAGAAAATGAATCAACTCCGTAGAATCATCATGTTTACTTCAGTACACAGCATTAGCGAGTTCATCGCCAGGGCTGCACGAATGCATGGTGATATTTAATGCATGATGATGACAGAGGTCATAAAGCGCTATTTGGCCCTTAAAGGGTAAAAACATACGGTAATGCTATGCCCTGTAGATGTAAGCCAAGTTCACAAATGACGTCACCTACTTTAGGACCTAGCTCCCCGACTAGCCCAGTTGCCCTTTGTAACCATGCAGCCACCCATATCCCTCAAAAGAAAGATATGTCACTAAAACTCAAGACAGCCCCCCCCCCCCCCCACCAGCCAACTTTTTAAACTCCATTCAAGACTCCCCCTCCCCAGCCAACTTTTCAAATCTCATAGTTAACTTATTATGTACAAGCATAAAATAGTTCACTGGTAACACTATTATGGCCAGAGAAGTCTCTTTCTGCATTCTGTGACAATTACTTAACCATCGCATCCCACCTGGTAGTTTTAATAAGAAATCTTATGAGAGACGAGAGAGAATGTCCGTTCCCACCGCGATGCAACCTTGATCCGAAGCTATTCAAAACTTTAATGGCCGCCGTTGTCATGGCGCTGCCCTCGTTGTGACGTCAGAGTGACATCACATGGAAGGGCCTCCCTGGTAACCAATGGTAGATTGGATACGGTAACTAGCAACACTTTGTTTAAGGTAGCTGTCTATGATAAAAAACGGATCCACTGCGCATCTCATTGCATATACTAGAGGGCAGGGCAGCATATATTCCTCTAGCCGGATAACATGATGTGCATAGCCTCATAAACTTATACAGGCATTTCTCTGTCAATACACAAGGGGGCAGTAGTGGGCCAGTAAATCAACATGCACTCTCCCAGCATAGGGCTCTTTCACAGAACACCTGAAGTATAGGCCTCAGGCCAAAATGATAAAAAAAACTAAAATAATGCATGGGACCCTATGTTGAAATTACTTTGATTAATTTGGAAATGATGGTATGGATGTTTAGTGGGAGTTTAAGCATAATTCAAAAACTTTTACTACTATTTCCTCATTGATTAGAACTATTTTTCCTCTTTGATCTTAGGGAAATACTTTTATTTTTCAAAATTCTATATTCAAAAAAGTAGTCCGGGACCAGTCATATTTCGTTTTTCTATTGGGTTGAGAATTATGCAAAGAACATGGAGAAACGTTTTGGTGGGAATTCAAACTTTTGATCCATTCTAGACAGCCACCATGAGCTGTTGATGGTTGTTGTTGTTATGATAGGCCAACAAATGTAGACATATTCAGGTTTCGCTTATATAAAAGCTCATCAGGCATCTAAATAATTATCAAAACAGATCATTACCGCGGGTCAATGTGTCAAAACAGATCATTATCGCGGGTCAATGTGTCAAAACAGTTTGAGTTGTATATCAGCGATAATATTACATTGAGTCAGTTTCCGACGCCATAAAGCCTATATTAATTAGGAGAATTCCGTCAACCTACCGTAAAACCTTGGTTATAAGCCGACCTCGGTTATAGGCCGAATGTGAGTTCGAGAGGAAAAATTCGGCTTATAACCAAAGTGGTTGAAATTAGTTTTCACTATGTTCCTACATGATTAAAACCTCGCCTATAAGCCGAATGGGAGTTTGGGGCTTAATATTTGGCTTATAGCAAATAAAAACGCCAAATAAAATTCGGCTTATAGCCGAGGTTTTACGGTAATTAAGAAGTGGTCATTATTTAACTGGGGGGGGGGGGGTCGAATTCCTGTGCTAGAGCACCCCACTTTACAGGGTCTGACTCTTTTGTTTTGGTCCCACCTTTTTTAGAACCATATGTAAATTTGCATGTTTCCCAAATAGATGTGCTCTACATATTAACAGCAATATATCATATGTATGATGTAACTGTAATTGTTACCGATCATGAGGAGTTCAAAAGAATACAGAATCACCCTATTATACATGTGACATAGGGTTCATTTGAAGTAGGATGGATCATGCTATTAACTGCTAATTCTATATATTACTGAAACACGAACATCCATAGGGCAATCTATTCCAGATCAATGTTGTATTAATACATTAAGGGCGGCATAGTGCTTTAGTGTGCTATGCCTTTGGTCGTCATGGTGGATCAATGTAGCACTGGGTGAGCAATATGCCTCATACCGACCGTGCGGGGGTTGAATCGATGTGCACGCTGCCGTAGGGTCAGGACGATATAATATATTATATGCACCAATGCAATGCTGACAAGTTTCTCTTGGCACTGCATTGGTGCATTATTACAACTATTAAATGTTTCCTTGAGACATCATGCCCTCGCTAAGGATTAATAACTGAGGGTTATACGATATGGACACGAGGTTTCAATTCCCTTAGCACGTGCTGTAATTTCTGAAGGTACAGTCATGTCTACATGCAGCTACACATATATGTATATTGGATACGACGTGTGATACGGGCTGGAATTAGGTCCCGTTGTCGACCATATGTGCAATGTGAAACTAATGTGTTGAATCCACAACAAACATCATGTACGCCGTGTTGCTCAAAATCAATGAATATGCCCACATATTAAAGGGCATGACAGTTTGTCCATACATTTAGCTATGCCGAGACAGAAGGCTGGTTGGGCGGGACTCCGTTTTCCTCCCCTACATGTATTCTATTCATTCAAAGAAATGGCGACGGTAATCGCTCGCCCAATTTTTCTTTGTGTGGCCTATAAACCCGCATTCCTCTACCATGTCAAGTTCAAGTTCAAGTTCATAGTGTTTTATTTGGCCTAGACTGGAGTACATTCATCGTTTCCGTTGATCTACCATCCTAACACGTCTAGGAGGGTATATTCAATCCGCACACAAGGTTCTGGCCCTTAGTTAAAGCCGAAGCTGCACAGTAATAGGTGTATGACAACAGTAAACATACATTGTGTGCTCCTACATTTGCTTATGAAAGTAAAACATGCTAATAACAGATTTCCGGCGAGTGGGTAAGCTTACTAGTGTGTACATGGGGAGCAGTTAAAGGCGATAGACCACAGGTAGGTTCATTCTTATAACGGGGGATATACATCCCATGTCTGTACAAGTTACATCAATTTTAATCTTCGCTAATGTTTAGCACAATCATTTCATCGTATATGATCAGGGAGAATTAAAATATTATGCTAACAATCATTTTCTAAAACTGGAAAAACAACCGATCCTTGAATTGAGTAGGAGGTGACACTAGACCCTAGGATTGTTGATTGGATCAGCTATTATGCTTTTACCATTATACAGCAATGATAAATCATCTGACCGCCATGTTTTTTGAAAGTAATTAACGAGTCTTGCTTTAATTTGGGTTTTGAAAGGGCCGTTTTCAAGGCATCTCAGGTACATGTAGAGTCTCCAGGACCAACCTCCGATTGTATTCCCTCGTTAATACAGTACAGAAAATACAGTTCAAATCCCTTTGACTGAACCATAGAAGAACTATGAATTTTACATTTACTTGGTATATTCACATAGGTCATTAGTCATGGAAAACTTATTTACAAAAGAAACTACACCATAGGGCCTATATATATGGCCAAACGATGGTCTGTAGATCACCTCCATCAATTTCTTTATGATTGTAAATTGTTTTTTTGATCTATGGATCCCACTCTTATCATATAGGTCTAAGTTTGAACATGTGGCCTTGTTGAGGACTTTAAAAGCCTTCAAGGGCCACATACTAGTAATGCTTTAATGTGTTCTGACCTTTGTCGTAATGATGTATGGATATCCATGTAATCTTACCGATGTTGTGGTGTATTTATTTGGACAGGAAAGAGCGCAAATCCTTACGATTGTTGACGCAATTTAAAAAAAAATCTATACGTATACAATGGTATCAAATCTATTTTATATGCGCTCATAGCACTATTTTCTGAGGCCTGAACATTAATGCATTTCTGCTTCTTCTACCTAAAAAGTACATGATTTGCTTACATGTAGGTTGGCAAGCATGTGAGAAAAATATGCCATATTTTCCAGATTGAGCATTAGATCTAGATGACAGGTAAGTCATCATGATTATAGCAGTCGTCTTCAACACCTGTTTGGATGCTTGGTTGAGCTTAGGAATGCTGAAGTATATTTAACAACGCCCGATCATCTTGTCTCCGAAGAGCTTGCAGCACACCCACAAAAAAAGCAGTTGCTGTACTTAGCTTAAGCGCACCCTCCCCATTTCTTGGGCATTTCTTAGACTAGAGGAAAGCCTTAATTTCACGATTTGGTAGACAGTTACTAAATGACTAAAATACTATAAAGGATAATTCATAAGCCCCGGGGCATTTATTATCTCGAAAACGGTACTGGCATAATGTGGAAATGGGAGTGTCCCTCCTAAAGGCATGGTGTGGATAGTTTCAACATCGGTCCAAGATCGTCCAGAAAAGTCATGCAACCCGACAACATGAACTTTTCACATCCCTTGTCTGGCCGGCTATCTTATAATCTAAGCTGACACATACACATATACCAGTGTTGCAGAAAACTTTTTATTGACGCAGGCCAAGGTGGCCTGCGTCTTGGCATCTTACGCAGGCCATTTCCTTTCACGCAGGCCATTCATTGTTATTCATTTTAATTTTAGAACTCATTACCATATTATAGGCACTTATAAATATCGTCTCAAAGATAAAATTCTCCGCCGACAGGACCGCCTAATAACCTATGTTTTAACCGTCAGCATTTCCTTAATTGCTTTAATTATTTCTCCTGAAGTGGGAGAATACCTCACGTAAAAGCTATTAGTCCCAGCTTTCTGAACTTAAACGGTGTTCTTATCTTTAAAATATAATAAACCACTTGTGCGGTACCTAGGCATATTATACGCTACTCTGCAAATCGCCATTAACACTTTGAGGGTGCCGTGACAATTCAAGGTTCATGCCCATTTGTGGCCATGGTTATCAAATTTAATGCAGTATTGATAGTGTAGCATGCCTACCATTTGGGGTAGAATCAACATGATACATGAATACAGCTCTGGTGGTATACTCATTCATGCATCATAATCATAACACCCAAATGGCATAGTGCATTTAAGTAGTATGCCGTCCTTAAAGAGTTAAGTGGCATAAGTTACACATGTTGGAGAACCACATCAAAATGTTGTCAGTTGTGTTTATGAACTTTACCTTGTTGGTGTGTGGTGTAGATGTATTTCTTGGTATTTCTTGGTTTAAGTTATTTCTTAATTAGTACGACGCAAACAGCTTTCAAACGATATCAGTGTCTCATGTTAATGTTAAATGATTCTCCTTTCATGCAAATGCCAAAATCAGAATCCAGTGACACTTTAAAATATCGTTACATAATAACTAGCTGGCATCTCCCCACCCCCAAAAAAGAAGAAAGACAAACACTTTCAAAATTTTAATCTATTTCTATTTTTAAATTAAACATTATTTTAGCTTTATTCTCGATGATTACAATTTTGGAGGCGCATAAATGTATCTGATGAGTTTCATATTTTCAAACGCTTTTGTCACTATATTTCTTCCTTTCCCTTTATATTGGGTGTGTTATAATGTACAGTACCACCAAATCACCTTACCGCATTCGACGCTTTATGAATTAGCACGTGTACAATGCGCTTTGCAGATTTATTATAAACACACTTCTAACTTGGCTTAAAATTTGTCATTTTTTGAGTTGTCTATAGTCAAGAAATCGCCCAAAAAACGGCTGTGTTCCTATTATGGGATGTGCGGTATTATATCGAAAACGGTTCTCCATACAATATATACATAGATGTTTCAGCTATGCTACGTCCTTGTATATTAATTCTCCGAAACGAAAGTATTAGTGTCCTTCATAGGAAAATTACATACCGTAAATTCTTGCGTATAAGCCTAACTCTCGTATAAGCCGCACCCCGAGTTTCGGGCGATCCTATAAGCCGCACTGGCCATCTGATTATGGTGGCTTTAATACTGTACTATAGTAACAAAAACTCGCGTATAAGCCGCACCCAGACCATGGGCCGATCCTATAAGCCGCACCAGCGATCTGACCCTCGTACTAGCCGCGGCTTCTACGTGAGAATTTACGGTAACTTATAGTTATAATGTATGTGAAATACCGGTGCATTCGAACACATCTACCATAAATTCCCGCGTACTACCCGCGGGTTGTACGCGAACCAAACTCAGCTTTCATTTGATACCAGACATGCCTATACAGGGTGCGGGTTATACGAGGGTTTTTATCACTAAAGAACAGTACTAAAATATGAATTTTCGGATCCCAAAACGGGTTATAGCATTCTCTTGAGTTGGGGGTGCGGGTTATACGCGAGATGCGGGTAGTACGCGGGAATTTACGGTACTTTACGACTGAGTGCCCTCTATGGTGTGTGTGTGTGTGTGTGTGTCTTGGGGGAGGGGGCACATCCCTACAGTGGCTTTCGCTTTCGTTTTCAGGACCTCATTTTATTTTACGGGGCCTCTAATCACGGCTGACGCGTCATTGGCGGATCCAGGGGGGGTGGGCGACGGGCCTTGCTCCCCCCCCCCCCAAAAAAAAAGAGGAAGAAGAGAAAAGAAAAAAGAAGAAAAGAGGGAAAGAGATTGTGGAGTATGATTCAAAGGGCCTGACTAAGGGCCCCTGATTTGGATGGGGGGGGGGTCCTAAAATGCGTGAGAATACACCATTTTAAGGCGAGATCAAGAAAATTGTCCTGGAGGGCATGCCCCCATACCCCCTTAATACAGCTGATGCGCTTCGCGCGCGGGAAACAGATAGTCACTCTAGGTTGGCCAGGTTTGCCCCCCCCCCCCTCTAGCCAATCCTGGATCCGCCACTGCGCGTAGACCCGTCCTTTTAATACTTGCTCAATACGTTGTATACTTCTGTCAAGTGCCAGTAGAGAGGTAAAGGGGCAAGGCGCTAATTGGTAGATAGAATGTCTTGAATTGGACCGAGAATATTGTCTAGACCTACAACTATTTCACATCCCGTCTGTCCTGTGCTGTATCGTCACCGTAATCCGATCAGTTGAACCTGCTTTTTCTTAGAAAATAAGGCCCAAAATAAATGTCAATTGTGTCTCACGTTCAAGTAGTAACGCAGATATGTTTGCATGTATACAGTTTCAGAAAATTGTTAAAAAGCACAATCTTACATGTATTTAAATTCGTTAATTTTGGAAAATGGTATTTGTATAATTATACTGGATAGATGTTCACGTTGTACATATTTTCGCAGCTTTTCTTTTGCACGAAATTCGAAAAAAAAAGTACAGCGCAAAACAAATATGTTTACAGTAATTGGTAGGGACTGTAGGAAAGGGTGGGGGACATTATCCACATATCTATACACATATAAATGAAGCAATCGACGGCACCCATACGTAAATTATGTTTCAGCCCTCGGTGAGGTAGGACTTATCTTGAGCTTGTTACTGTATCATTGTTGATACGAGGGTAGTGTGTAGTGGTAATCGTACAATTCAAACCTCTTATTAGAACCTGAAAATTCTCTATAATTAAAAAATATAGAAATCGTTAAAGTCCGCTAGGAGAATCAGACTCCCTCCCTACATTAAGAGCAGTCATACAGGGGGATCAGTTTAGTAAGTTGATGTCCATTGTACTCTAGGAATTCTTTTAACAAACTGAACAAAATCACTCCCAAAAAAAGAACAAATTGTCGGATGAGACTTGAGAAACGAAAGCAGAAGAGGAGTAAAGCATGCATGTAGACATGCTATACAAACATACCACTACCCGGCATCATAACTGCAATGGTTTTAAAAAAAATCTGATTCGTCGAATTGACAATTAACCGCAATATCCCCCTTACAAATAATATCCGGTAACACAACAGGACTACGGTGGAAAGTGATACAAAAATATCCCTGTAAGGCCCGTTTCATGGTTTAATGCACTCTGTACTCTATGGGAGTTGATATGATGCACACTTGAATGTATGCAACACTGGCGAGTTACTCGCTATAGGGCTGCATGCACACACATATATATACAGCTAGTCTACACGCCCTAAACGGCTTCACTATAAGTAGCGGCCGATAGAGCCAAATCAGGGGTCAAGCTGGACGTCCTGTGGGCGCATCCATTACTTAAGCCTGTAACTGGCGAGATAAGCACTGGTACCAGCGGTCACATGGGTACAAGCTGTTACATAATGCACCCTAAGAATTCCGCAGTGAAGGCCAGGGAGTTATCTTATTGGTTGATAATGCATCCAGCTACATGCCTTGATTCAAAGGGCCTGACTAAGGGCCCCTGATTTGGATGGGGGGGGGGGGGGGGGGTCCTAAAATGCGTGAGAATACACCATTTTAAGGCGAGATCAAGAAAATTGTGCAATGCTTGCTGCCTCAAGTTGGTATAGGATGCGGTATAACGGCACTAGCGCATTAGGCTATGGGGGCCACCATCTTGACTCAGAGCAATGCATTCTGGTTAGGCCCCCGATTCCAGAGCAGAGCATCATGGGTGAATTTCTTATCAGTCCCTTTGTTCCAGGTGTGAAAGGAGGGGATTAACCTGATAAGGAGATAGGGGTTTAGTCCCCATCTACCTGAAGTACCAGCATGACCAGGATGTGCTAGTGCCGTATACTAGTGTGCTAGACTTTGAGATGGGCAATTCACGTCGGTATGACTGGTAAGTATAGATATGTCATTGATGTCCCAATTTTGCCAATTCTGATCGCGATTTTTGGTCTCGATTTTCCGATTTTTGTTGATGTCAAAATAAAGTAGAGGAATAAACATATATTCTACTGTATGTGCATTCAGAGCATGATGTTCTGTAATTCAATATATCTTGTTCTACCCAGAGTGCCACAAGTTCGTGGTCATGGTTTGCTAATTGTTTCTAGGCTTGATTGATTGATTGAATTGATTGAATTTCCTTTATTTATACTGAATAAAGATAGGTCAAAGACCTGTATTCTTCTAGATCCAGTCGATTGAACAGAATTAGACTGAGCAATATATGACAAGCGGTGTATAGAATAAAAGAAAAGAAAAATGTAAAGGAGGCATAGGCTTAGAGCCATGACTTAGTATAATAGTAGCAGATGTTAGTATATGCAATGTTGTGGTGGTGGTGATGTTACTACCACATGGAGGATGTTATTTCCATTTATGGGACAGATGGTAATGTCCAAGCTAAATGATGGTCAGTCATTTAGCTGTAGTCATATGGTCAATTAAAGGTCTCTGGTGAACACATAAACACACAAGTGTCCAGATTATATTAAATATAATAATAATCTAAACATAAGTGTCAATCAATTCCCTGTGGGTTCCTGTTCCTGTTTCCTGTTCCTTGTTAGCCTTTTATAAAATTAATTATTATGCACTAATACTTATTTCCGGGCCGGCATATCTTTCTGGATGATATCTTCTGTTCAGTTTGGAAAAGAGATTTCATCCAGCCTTTTACCCATTAAAGAGTGCTTTGATATACCGTATTCAACGTAATAAGCGTCCTCCCCCTAGTAACCCCCCCCCCCCCCTTTGGGGCATTTTTAGATTGAAACAAAGGCTCAAATTTCACGATTTTGGAGACTATCAAACTCTCAAATACTAAAACGCCATAAAATAAATTTGTAAGCGCCCAATACGGTAACTATTTTCTCAATGCGAATCGGAATTCCGGAAATTTAGGGGATATTGATGACATCCCTACTACTAAGCCTATAGGTACATGTATCAGCCATATAATAGATTGGGCCCATATATAGCATATCAGTACGTATATAAGAGGATATACAAGCAGAGCGGGTAGCCATTTGGTGCCTTGCAATGCATATGCAGGATCCGAGGAGATTTGCGGATCAATGGGCAGAGGGGATCGAGGTTTAACCCTTCATGGTGTGCATTATGATGCATCTTGCCACTGCTGCATTCTTGCATCATACAGACCCTATGGGGTCGATTGATACTCTTTTGAAGGCTCAGCATGATGCGTGAATGCAGCCCTGATAAGTTACTTACCAGAGGAATTCATCATAATGACAAAGGGGAATGATGCATTAAAGCACTATGCGGCCATTAAAGGGTTGTACCAAAGTTATTGAATCAGGAGTCGGTGATGCATGCTATTAAACCAGAGGTTTCGGTTTCTCTATCGACATTACATTGACAGGCTTTAAAAGTTGTAGGCCCCCCATAATCTCTACCTGACCCTTATATTATATGCCGGTGTGTATTACATGGTTGACTTAAACCTTACGAATGAGTACACTGCTATTAAAATAATGAAAAAAGATTTCTCACGGTCGAAACATGAACGTCCATATAGATTCATGGTCAAAATTAAGAAAAACTTTTCTCAAGGTCCTGCATGTTTCATGTCGTGAATGTCAGAAGTTGAGAAAAGCGGGCGTAATAAAAATATCATAATGAGGGTATGGGGTCAATGTAATATTGTATGGCCTGGGATTACACAGGGCAAGGGGTGTGCTCATAAACATATTTTTTGTCTATAAAATTGTGGGCAAGGCATCAGTCCTGCCAAAAGTGTTCATCACTAACCACGATACAAGTATAGAGCTAGTACTATGAGCATAGATATGCATTCAAGCGTCCCCCCCCCCCGCCACAGGGCCGCACAGTACGCAATTTATGCATTTAAACATTAAAGTTGAATGGTGCATTTAATGCTTCTTCATATTGTGCGCCATTGGCACAGGGTACTCAGAACCGGGACCCAGACCGTACCTAGCTGTCACACCCAGTTGCCCAGGGTACCAGATGGGTTACACCATTCTGATTGTATAACGCTCAGCCTCGAACTTTTCTCTTTTCTTTCTTTTCAGCGTCGAACAATGATAGATCAAATTCGTTGTCTGACTCTGGGTTTGGAGCCCTCAAAATCAAGTTGCTCTGACAAGATACATGGCCAGAAACCAGCTGCAAAATGAGATCATGCAGAGGTACAGAATCTCTGAAGATTTTCTCAATTACCATGAAAATCTCCATTTTGAGTGTTTAAACTCCTTGAAGTTTGTATCCCAAACTAGGGTGACTGAAATTGACCTCCATCAATAATTAGTTGAAACCCCTAAATATATACTTCTCTTCTGAAATGGGTATATAATTACTGTTACCGAGGGTCTAAATGTAAAACAATGTAATAAAACACATATCCACAGCTTTCTTTGAGAAAACCCAACCATGGGCCACCATCTAAGATATGCTGCCACCTGTATAGAATTTGATGCACTACTGTGTGCATGAATTGGAATTAGCTATTGTGTCTGTAGTGGGAATCATATAAACACTACTCACTAGGGACACCTGGTGTGTTGTGAGAGAAGCATCTTAAGTACCCTATTTTTTACTGATCAGTCAAACATAATTTTCCTATTATAACAGGATTTCTGTATGGAGATATTGCTTACACTAATACAGAGATTTAATACTTTCACACATGACTTAGGACATCACCATATTTATCCTAATGCTTAGAGTGGAAATTAGTCACCGCAACAGTTGGGATCCCAACTTTAAGTTACCAGTGTGACATATAGAATTTGAGGTGTCGCTTATACAAACGTTTTTGCTAGTACCTGTATAATGCAGCAGCAATAAAGTAGCTATTCTTAGGTGCGGATTTGAGAATTGTCCCGACATCTAGGTTCAGCTTATAGTTATAATGTATGGTTTATAGGCCAATATGCGAGAGTTCAGGGAAAACCATTTACAACTCTTACGTGACATATGTGCGTCTATCCACGTACACCAGGTGCATCCTATATATTACCCTTTACATAATACCAATGTGTATAAAATACCAGTAAGGGGTGAAGCTACACTCTGGAAGCGCCACCATTAGGCTATACCTCTTCAGGACTGCATCTTTAGGTACAATTAAGGATGCAGATCCTAGTCTAGACTAGACTTAATTTGCGTTTTTCACTCAAACTACCCCCTACCCCGACACACTCCGTTCTTGATGCGGTTATTCTGACAATAATTCAGCTTGTCTGACCTTTTCTAAATGAATTTTTAATTTATTTAATTCAGTTCAAAGTAGGAACGTTCCAATGTGTTTGTAACAAAGAATTCCTACTTTTACCGTGGAATTTGCATATCAAATGCTATCACTTTGTACGAGAAATTGTTAAATTTAGTACAAAGTTCAGCTTATGTTGACTAGAACTATTGATGCACCTATTCTAGAGATACATTTAGAAGAACACCCCTACTTTCATTATCATTTTCAATCATTTCTTCAAACATTTTCTTGTGAGCCTCTAAATTTGCTTTTGATTGTCACATACATACGCTTGAATAAACTGAAAATGCCCTCCTAAATGTTCCATGTGGGGAAGGATTGAACCCCCAAATGTGTGCATAGTGTTATTCAACTACCGCCTTTCCAAAACTCACTTGCATAGATAACTACAGATGGGTGTTTCTGGATTACTGTATGTAAATATGGGAAGCAGACGACTTTCCGTTTGCCACAGCCGCGCCCCCTGGTTGGCCACATGAGAACTACCTTAGATGCCCAAATCTCAGTACCCCTACAGCAGCAGTTGGAGTGAAGCCGGGACAGGTACTCAGCCCTATATTATATAGGGTAGGTAGGGGTTTAAGTCTCTGCACCCTTTGTGTCTGCTCTCGGGTATATTATATATTTATACACTCCCAAAGTCGGAATTCTCGCACCAACTCTCGCAATCTCACACCTCATTGTACCAGGTTCCCAGTGTTTTTCTTTGTTTCTCAGATATTTCACACATTTGAGAGAGTATGCCAGTATGAATGGATGTAAATAACTGTGGTGGTGAATGCCTTCCTTTTCATTCTAACATGTGAAATAGCTGAGAAAATCGAGATAGAAATATTCTCTCAAACCATTACGTGAAGAAGTTCTGGGGTGCATTCGACGGGTTCCCAGTATTTTTGATCTTTCTCTGGCAAACTTAAAAGGGAGTACATGTATACTGTTTTGACACAATCTCATTTCTTCACGTCATGGTTTAGGAAACGAAATGAACCTTTAATACGATCTCATTTCTTCATGACTATGTTTAGGAAACGAAATGAAGCTTTTTTTCAGTGGTAGATTGTACAAGGATTCTGAAGTATGTACAGTGAAATCTCATTGAAATGAGGGCCTTTAGAAATGAGAGCAAATTTGCTCCTTATAAACGATGTTCCTTATATGATAACCGACACTAAATAAAGAGAGAATTGGCAATTTTGGCAATGGAAACACGTTCTTCATAGCAGGTAGTTCCTTATAGTGGTCCTCCTTTTAACAAGATTTCACTGTAGATGAATTCAGTGCACCCCTGGGTAAACCTCCTGTACATGACCAGTCATTGGGTGTATAATTGCCTAACTGGTTTTATTCTAGGTTATTCAAGCTGTAATACTTGTGTACCCAGTTGTGTCACGACTATAAGTGTTGGTCTCAAGACCTGATAATTGCCTCCTCAATGAAAGATGGGAATATCGGAGTATTGGTTGTTTTCGTTTTCAATCAATCCTATAGATTTACTCAACGGAAATATATAAGAAATCTACCAAACACAGTGGCGGATCCAGGATTTGCTGGGGGCGGGGGGGGGGGGGGGGGGGTGGGGGCAAATCTGGCCAACCTAGAGTGTATGTCTGTTCCCGACCACCCCCGACGACCACTGCAAGCGAAGCGCAGCGGTCCTACTAGGGGGATTTGGGGGCATGCTCCCTAGAATATTCTGAGGATCTTGGGATGATCTACACTATACATGTTGCATTCTCAGGCATTTTAGAACAAAACATATGAAGACTCTAACCTCAATTATTTGGGTTGGAAAATCCTTTCCATAGGAATTTGATAATCATATGAACACAATTTTGGAAAACTACAAGTTAAAACCATCATGGGTGCTAAATTTAGGGGATACAGGGAAGAATATTGAAGAGATGGGGCACATCGAGAGGAAGACCGATGTCCCATCCTCCCTCTCCAGGTGCTCTCTCTCTGCCAAAGTCAAAGGGACCCCAATCCTTGCCAATGTCCCACCCTCCATCAGAAGGTGCCCCTCACTGCTGACGTCTAGGGGAAAAGGCATACATTACGAGAGGGGCAGAAAGAGGATATTGAGGAGGAGTGAAGAAGGGGGGGGGGGCATTGAGGGTGCGGGAGAGAAGGGCAATACAGAGAGGGAATGGTGTGAGGCCAGCAATTTAGATTGAGAGATTTTTAAAAAGATGTGGTCAGAGATGCTGGGGGAGGGTAGAGGAGAGTGGAAGATAATTGGAGTGGGTGCCAGCTTTTGCCAAAAATGATACCAAAGTATTGACCAGAAAGCTAGGACCGGGTTTGACCCCCAACCCGGTCCGAGATTCTGTAGCGAGAAAAGGCAACACCCATCGTAGTGTAGGTTGTGGCTCTGCGCACCTGACGCCATATTCATCTAACAATGGATCGTTCGGCCACTCACATCACAAGATCATGAGATTAATTTAAAAAGAATTCCAAAACAAAAGGGGGGGGGAGGAGGGGCCGACCGACTCCTGCTGTGCACATACAACATAGTAGATATATTTAACTTAATGTTAAGCCACTTGAGAGTTTTTACACCTGGAGCCCCAGGTTGAGGACCTTGTAATGGGCAGCTCTTTATTTTTTTGGCATATATCCTGGTACATGTAGTGAGCACACGTCGCCACCTGGAGGGGGAAACGTCACCTAATGGGACCCTCGCGTGTTAACGACATCACACTGCCCCCTGGTGAATTCCTGCTACACTACACTTGTAGTAAGAAGGCTAGCACTCTAACGTGCATGTGCTAATTGTATATCTAACATGATGTAGGGATAACCTATATTATGGCGCGTGTTCACAATTGTACATTAGAAATGGGTTAGTATTTAGCATACCTACACAACTACCGTAATGGCTTGTTTAAGCGCCCCTGTGCTTATAAATTCCAAGTCCCTTTTACTCCTTACGCTTATACAGGGACCTGCGATTATATGAGACCTTTTGGTCCTAGACCTGCGCTTAAACGGACTATAACGATATTGTACTTATCTTTTAAATATATCTAGCATTACTGATTGCAAAATTATTTGGAGATATTGTCGTGCTGTACAACCTTGAAAATCGAAGATAGGAGGCGGGAGGGGGGTGGTGGTAGGGTGCAGTCATTGGGAACAAGCGCAATGCACTTTTAGACCAATGAAAAGAATGCCTTCATTTGCTGCAGAATTCATGGTGGAACTAGTACCCACGTGACAGCTGTTATCAGTGCCATCTCGCCAGTACCAGACCAAGTAATGGCCGCACACACTAGACTCGACGTGACCATGGTAATTACTTACCTACCAGTGGTAGACTAGTGTCATCATGAGGAAAAGGGACTCACCTGCAAAAGGACAACACACATTATAATTTTCATTTATTTTTTAATTTTATTAATCTTCATCATTTTTCGAATGGAGATGTTCTTCATCTAATATGTATCTGACCTATCATGCTGTTATCAATTCATGGTAAAGCAAATATGTACAAACTACTACAGGCATGCCAAAAAGAGACAGTGTACATAGCCAGAACGTTATTGGCTTTATTGTTAACTTACATACTAGTATGTGCAAATCAATCCAATAAAATGCATGATACATGTATTGCACTGATATCCCTGGAACCATAAAGTCAGCAGACCCCCCGCCCCTCCTCCTCCTTTACACACACTTCCCAGTGACCATTCAGTCATCCCAAGTATAAATGAAAGAGAATTAAGGAAACATATACTTGATCACTACCAATAATAATTATCGGTACCTAAGTTAAAACAATGGTACCGGAGCAAATCATGCAGATCATGTAAATCACAAGAGCAACATTGAATTCTTTCCGAATCAATCCCAGTAAACATGGTCAGCATGCTCATAATTATACTGGAACATTATATGCTTGGTGCTGCGCTCTTTAATTTGAAATACAATAGGAACAAACCCTTTCATGAAAAGGTAATGAAATCAGAGTAGGGTCGGTGTTTTGGTGTTCTCAAAGAAACACAGACCAAAGTTCCCCGAGGCCTATGCCAAAGGCAGTCTTTTCTGAATACGCTGCCAATATGGACTCTGAGAGTCTGTCCTTCTCTCTCACTCTCCTCGTGTTTGTTCTTTGTTAATGTATTTCATTTTTATCCGGAGGTATTACATATCCTTATAGAATGTATTTGTGTGGCTGGGTGATCACATGTGTAATCTAATGAAATACCTATAACTAGGCCATAATTAGGTTATTGTGAATAAAGAATACCTGGTGACATTAACCGTATTTGGCGTTATTTACAAATCGTGCGTTAAACAAATTATTATGGATACATCTGTAGTATCGATAGATGTAGTTAAAGAGTTTAATTGGGGTCAAAAATGGACTTTTTGTTTTATTCATATTAGTGTAAAAATCGGCATAATAAGGGATGTGCACTAATCAGGGGATGTGAACTAAGTATGGTGAATGCAGCATTCACATTCACCATGGTAGAGAATGTTATGAGATTATGGTAGCAAGTACGTGCACGTGTGATAGTCTATTTAAGAGCATGACTAATGGAAATTGATCTAGAAACATGGCCTAGTCCTTAGCGGGCAGTCTAGTGCTTTAGTGCACTATACAAAATGTACCCTTTTGTCGTTATGATGACTCACTAGCCAGTGCTAGATTCATGCATAATGCCGACCACACAGGGTTGCAACATGCACCCCCTATGGGTGTAATGCACCGATACAGCGCTGGCGAGTTACTCGAGTGTGCTGTGTTATGATAAAACAAGTAATGTTAACCCTAGAGACATCATGTGGTCCTTAAAGGGTTACTAGATCATGTAGGCAGGTGTGGTAGATTAAGGGTTAAGGGGATCCAGGTTGGGAATCTGAGGGTATCCAACCATGGCTGATCACCTTTTACCGTGTGTTGTGGGAGGGGTATGCATGCTGGGGCATTATAATAGTCTATAGGGTGAGAAATGGGGATGATGAGGTAGCTTTTTCAATGTAGCCATACACTGACCCTGTAACTGACCAGGGTTCTCCCCACACTGTGATGACACCGGCGGGCCGGCGTTAAATTCGCCTAGAATCGCCGCCGGTGTCATTTCAGCTATCAGTAGGTTTTTGAATTTTTTAAATCCATCAATTAGAACCAAAGTTATTCACATTTAAGCATTTTTTTCAAAAACAAATATATAGTTGTTTGAATTCTAGTACATTTGTACGTTTTTCTAAAGTGAATATATATCCGTCAATTGAAATAAAGGTTAATCACATTTCAAGGCCTTCGCAATGTTGGCTCGCGAGGCTTTTACGGTGGGATTTTTGAGTCTGAGGAGAACCCTGTAACTCACAGGTTTGGGGGTGGGGGGGGGGGGGCACTCCCATCATTGTTTATATATAGAAACAACGGCACCACCAAAGTATAGATAATGCGCGAAAAAGGCGTGGTTGCGCTTATTGCAATATGTGCGCTAATTACATTGAATACGGTATCGCAAACGTGTGTGACCCGCCATTGATTCCCCTTGGGAGCTGGTTCAACGTTTTTCTTTTTAATACAATGGGTCCAGAAGGGAATCCTGGTGATAGCTCAGGGCTATCTGGCCTAAAGGGAAATGGTCCTCCAAATTGAAATGAAAGCATTTATGTGTGCATTTTTTTATGGGCAGGGATAAAAAACAGTGGCTTGGTAATGGATGGGACACCCATTCACGATATGTTTGTGGCATCTTAATATCATCTATCATATCTGCAATAGCACTGTTACCCCAAGGGCTTATATCACACCTTCAATCCTAGTAGGCTAATAAGGCACCGTGTTCGAGGGTTACTTATCTTATAGAATCTTAGATTTATACACTTAACCAGATTAAATATTGACCATGATACCCTCATATTTTACTAAGAATAACACTTCAATATGACTTGTTGATAATATTGAAAAGAGAAAAGAAGGAGGGAATAATACCAACATTTTACAAACCATGGCAAACTTTTTAGCAGTATACCAGGATGCAGGCCTTTTTAAAGAGAGAAAACTCGATCCATCGACCCTAGATTTTCATTTATACAATACTCCTTTTTTGGGGTGGAGGGTGGGGGTGCTTATCTAGCACACATACCTCCTCGCCACAAGCAGTAAGTTCCAATATTGATCACAATATGGACAGGAAGAACTGCCTCTGGGATAATCTAAAATTGCAGAGCACTTCCCCAAACATAGATTTTGGTGGCACAACAAGCCAACTCAGCATATTTTATTGGCATCCTATGTTTGAGCATCGCCTCACCTCGAGGGGCATCTAGGGTGACAGAGATAGAAAGTTTGCCACTCAACAGCCATGAGTAGATTACGAAGCTTACTTATGATCACTCTCAAGCTTTCCTCTTTATCATTTCCATACTATCCCCCTCAGACAAATACGAAGGGCTGATAGATGGCCATCCTCATTGAGAGGGAATGGTATATGGTTGTCTACAATAAACAGACGCCTGATGGTATGGAAAAGGAGGACAGTAAATCATTGTAGTGATTACTGTAACCTACGTCACCGTACTACCCACGGGTTATACGACAACCATGACCCCAGTGCGGATTATATAGGGTTCTCCCAAAGTGGGGGTCCGGGTTATACGAGAGTTTTCAAAAGCATACTAAAGCCTTAAAAGGGGTCCGCGTGTGACTCAAGTAACGCGCTGATATCTTTTTTTGCTAAAATGGGGCATATAGACAAAGGCCCATGGCCAGAGGATATTTCCTCCTCTGACCATGGGCCTTTGCCTTTATTTCATGGTTTTTATTCTTCAAAATATGTTTAGTTGCATATAAATGGCCATAAGAATTTGAACAAACGATGACATCATAGGCCATGTGATATGGGAACATTGTATCCCATGGGGGGCATGGGATACGGGATTTCTAGTACTTAAGCATAGTGATCATTGTATCCGCCATGAAATAAAGTTTTTTATGCCCTCCCTCCCCCCTGTAACTAATGAATGAACACTCCCTTACAGTACAGTTTACTAGTAATGATTATTGAATGGAGGGAGTGTCCCCATCTGATTTGTGATTTAACCGCCACACACACAGTAATAGGACACTCTCAAATACATCTATTGGGACAAAAATAGAAACCCTCTATTCCGAAATGGGACTGAGTCGGTTGGGGTTTAGCCCGCTATGGTTCATCGAGATTACCAAAGAAAACATCATTTTGTGGTTATTTTTGTTCATTCCTGTATCTATTCGTTACTATTTATAGGAGAGGTTCGTGAGAAAACATATATTATACCAGTTTCCATCCAACGGAGAGGGACAGATACATTTAAATGGGGTTAACCAGTGGGCAGTGGTCATATGGAAGGACCCTGGCCAGGTGTAGTCTATCTGGCTTAACCCTCGGGTATGCAATATAACCAAGGTGCGAATCCTTTGTCTTAGCGCTCCACCGTGGGTTAAAGTGTTAAATGTTTCAGTACCAATCATAGAACGAGGAGATATTGAAAACAATGGGGTACATTTTGAGAGCTAAGAACGCAGTTGGATGTCAGATTTACATTATGAGTACAGGGACCAGGCATCGATATAAAGCATCATATAGAACGTCTCTTTTTATCAGAGACAGTAAACCATATCTATCTGGCCATACACTATGTTTTTGGGTGTCTGATTTTTTTTTCATAGAGCGGGGGGAATAAGGTTGGGTAGAACTCTGTCGTACATGCCAAGGCAAGAGTGAGGATTAAAAACCGGATATCGATTTATGTGGGAAAATGAATACTTGATGGGTCTAGAAATCTGGCTAGCACGCATCACGGCTACCATTAATATAGTGCTCTGAATTTGTTAAGGGAAAGCATGTTAGTTTGCTTAGATAAGGTGTTTTTGATGAATTTGGAGCGACAACGTTCTTAGCATAGTATGCTAACAACTTGTTTAAAAAAAAAAATCACAAGTAAGGCTCTCCTCATGTTGTACCATGTAATCTATGACTACCAGTTACCTTCAGAACACCGGGTCATGTCACAGACGACGTGGACTGTGTGTGGCGACTTCTTTAATATCTCTCTACCTGTACCAGTATATGTGTGTGTATCAGCATGTAGACCACTGCAGTGCTACTACTATACACATCTATAAGGAACCCCAACTTCTAACAGAGCCTCTGTAGAACAGGCCTGTGTACTTAGCATCACAGGCAGGTAAACATAGAACACCAACGGTAAAGGCAATGTGGGCCAAGTGCAGGCACATGCACACCTAACACGTTTAGTGACTCGCCAAGTCAAGACAGGGGACTTCGGAAAAGCCTTAAGCACGATTAACATGAAAGTATAAGGACACATTTCAACTCTGATTCCATCATAATTAATATGATCCTGAGTCATGGCTATGTCTCAACACCATGTGATGGTCCTTACAACATGTAACAGTCTAAATAGGGAGGTACTCGAGCCACGACTCTGGACAATGCCCGTCACAGGTACCAAATAGAGTGAGGTCACCCCTATTTAAGGTACATTTTTGACGATGGGGAGGGGGCAGGTAAATTGATAGGAGATGCTATGTGTAGTATGGCATTGTAGTAATATACTAGGGCGTATGAAGCTCTTTTGAGTGGCTGGGTTGGATGAAGGGAGTGGCCCTGTACGATTTGTGATTTATGTGTCGCTCCGATATATGGCCATTTACTGGTGGTATAACATTTACGAAAGGACCAGATTAATTCTATTACTGACAGAAAAAGATCAAAGCCAACATCTTTGTCTCCATATGGAAATGTTACTATGTAATAATACTGTATCCTTGAGAGTATAAACAGTAAAGATCAAAGATAGCCTTTCTTTTTCATGGTTGGGGGAGCCAAACATCACGACTACACACAGCCATTGGTATAGCTAACACTTTAAGTGCCGCATAGTGCTTTATGCATTATGCCCTTTATCGTGATGATGCATGCAGGGTTGCTACACACCTGAAGGGTCAGCATGATGCATAGGTAGTATGAATTCAGTTCTGGCGAGTAACCCGCCAAGGCTGCGCTCATGCACCACATGTAACTATACAAGGCATTTAGGCATAATGCATTAAGGCACTATGTCACCCTTAAAGGTCTAAATAGATAGTGAGATACTGAGTGAGTAGCACTAACAGTTTGCTATACTGCACGAAGTGAACCATATTGGGTAAAGCAGGTCAGGTGGTGCTGGTATGGCTGCTCCTTCCCTCTGTGTGTACCCTCCTTACACTCCCACCCACCTGTTCACAAACCTGCCGCACTGATAGGCAAACAAAAAAGAGGCTGGGTCCCAGTACCATGGTCTGCCAAATTAGGCCCAGTTGGTGGGATTTTTAATTTAATTTTTTTTTAAATTTAAAGGTCAAACACAGAAAATGTTGACCTATGAATTCCCTTTCCATAAAGAGTGTGCATGAGCCACGAGATTTCGTTTTTTTAATGAATAGTTTCTTGAACTAGGGGGCAATTGTTAAGGGTGAGAGTGAGGGTGAGGGGTTAAGCTTTAGGGTTAGGAAGGGTACAGCATAGCTGTAGTGACGTTGAATATTGCTAGGATGATGATAATTATATGATACGATTAGAATTGCATAGGCACCTATATAATTGCATAGGCACCTATATAATTGCATAGGTACCAATGGCATTGCATAGACACCTATAGAATTGCATAGGCACCTATATAATTGCATAGGCACCATTAGAATTGCATAGACACCTATATAATTGCATAGGCACCATTAGAATTGCATAGACACCTATATAATTGCATAGGCACCTATATAATTGCATAGGCACCTATATAATTGCAAAGGCACCTGAAATTGCATAGGCACTAATGGAATTGCGTAGGCACCAATGGATAAACAGAGAATGGAGAACGGGATAAACGGAGAACGGGATAAACGGAGAACGGGATAAACGGAGAAATGATAAACGGAGAACGGGGATAAACGGAGAACGGGATAAGCACTTATATAATTGCATAGGCACCTATATAATTGCATAGGTACCAATGGCATTGCATAGACACCTATAGAATTGCATAGGCACCTATATAATTGCATAGGCACCATTAGAATTGCATAGGCACCTATATAATTGCATAGGCACCTATATAATTGCAAAGGCACCTGAAATTGCATAGGCACTAATGGAATTGCGTAGGCACCAATGGATAAACAGAGAATGGAGAACGGGATAAACGGAGAAATGATAAACGGAGAACGGGATAAACGGAGAACGGGATAAACGGAGAACGGGATAAACGGAGAACGGGATAAACGGAGAACGGGATAAACGGAGAACGGGATAAACAGAGAATGGGATCGGGGGTGGGGGCTGGGGGATCGGGGGTGGGGAGATCCGGAGAATGGAGAACGGGAAAACGGAGAACGGGAAAACAGATAACGGATAAACAGAGAGGGGGATAAACGGAAAAGAGGATAAATAGAGAGGGGGATAAGCGGAGAACAGGATGAACGGAAAAGAGGATAACGGGATATTGGGATAAGGGGAATCGCATGGGCACCAATGGAATTGCATAGGCACCATTAGAATTGCATAGGCACCTATATAATTGCATAGGCACCATTAGAATTGCATAGGCACTTATATAATTGCATAGGTACTTATATAATTGCATAGGCACCTATACGAGGATGCAATTGTTAAGGAATTGCACAGCATAGCTGTGGTGACCTGCTTCATTCTAAGATTGAGGGGCGATAATTAAGGGAGTGATCATTTATTATCAACAGGGGGGGGGGTGGTGGGTTTGGGGGGGGGGGGGGCAAAAAAATTTGGACCCCTTGACCGGGGGGGGGCAAAAAAATTTGGACCCCTCTTGGGGGGGGGGGCAAAAAAATTTGACCTGTTTTGAGCCAAAAAGCCCGCGCGTTACTATGCTTCAAAGGGCCCGCGCGCGAGCCGATTTTCGACCCTAAGGGGGGGGGGGTAAAAAATTTTGACCCCTTGACCGGGGGGGGTGTAAAAAATTTCGCACGCTCCGCGCGGAAACCCACCACCCCCCCCCTGTTGTTAAAAAATGATCACTCCCTAAGTTCAGTTGATGCATGAATGAAGCAGTGCCCCGTTCTTAAAGGGTAAGCATACAGAACTAATGATGCATGAATGAATTACGGTTTAGTTGAAGCAGTGTCCTGGTCTTAAAAGGTTAGGATACAGAAGTCATGATGCATAAATGAAGTGCTGTCAAGTTGAAGCAGTGTGTCGTTCTTAAAGGGTTAGTGTACAGAAGTCACAATGCATAAGTGAAGTTGTGATCAGTTCAAGCAGTGTGCCGTCCTTAACGGGTTAGTGTACAGAAAGCATGATGCATAAATGAATTGCCATTTGGAGAAAAATAGTGTACAGTCCTCAAAGGGTTAGCATACAGAAGTCATGATGTATAAATGAATTGCTGTTTATTTGAAGCAGTGCTCTGTCCTTAAAGGGTTAGCATACAGAAGTCATGATGCATAAGTGAAGTGTTGTTCTATTCAAGCAGTGTGCCATCCTTAAACGGTTAGTGCACAGAAGGCATGATGCATAAATGTATCAACATTTAGGTGAATCAGTTTGGTGTCCTTAAAGGGTAAGCATACAGAAGTCATGATGCATAAGCGAAGTGCTCTTCTGTTGAAGCAGTTTGCCGTCCTTAAAGGGTTAGTGTACAAAAGGCATGATTCATAAATGTATTGCCGTTTAGTTCAAGCAGTGGGCTGTCATTAAAGGGTTAGAATACAGAAGTCATGGTGCATAAATGAAGTGCTGTTCAGTTACATCAGTTTGCTGTTCTTAAAGGTTAATCATACGGAAGTCATAATGTGTAAGTGAAGTGCTCTTTTGTTGAAGCAGTGTGCCATCATTAAAGGGTTAGAATAGAGAAGTCATGATGCATAAATGAATTGCTGTTTAGTTGAAGCAGTGTCCTGTTCTTAAAGGGTTAGCGTACAGGGTTAGTGTACAGGAGTTTACGAATGCACTCCCTCCTGCCAGCCGGGAACGAGTCCACTGCAAATAACCTAAAATTTGCGAATACAGCCAGACCGCTGCTACGTCATGGTAGACCCGGCGCCAAGTGAGAGCCAGGGGGGCTACTCCCTATATGATCTATAGTAAATTTTGCCCAATCTAGAATATCCTGACAAAAGGAGGTCGACTTTGGCCACTTTTGGGTGGTGTTCTACCAAAAGGGGGCAGATTTTTCACATTTTGGGGGTTATCCCGCCATAAGGGGGGTGTTTTGGTGTATTTTTGTCCCGGTATTAAAGGGGTCCAAACTCAGGGTGATAAATGTGAGAGTGGCCCCCCCAGGCCCTGTACACAGCACTGCTTCCCGTGGCCAGGCCGCAACGTGTGAACAACAGGTGAGGTTATGACAGCTTGTGGGAGTTGAGCGGGCGCTACAGGCGTCAACTGGTGTGATATAATCAGTCCCTATGAGGATTCAAGTGCTACTACTAACTGACTCTGCCAGAAACGCCAGTTGGAGCCTGTGGAAGCTACGTCCCGGTCCACTGCTTTTCCATACTAGGCTAATGTTCACGGATCAGTGTTGTAGCATAGGACGCGCTCGTTCCCTCTTTGAGCTTACGGGCAGTCCGTGCCCCATTGTATGACCTGGATGGCTTCGCCAGCAGGTCAATAATTGCATAGGCACCTATGAAATTGCATAGGCACTAATGGAATTGCATAGGCACCAATGGATAAACGGAGAACAGAGAACGGGATTAACGGAGAACGGGAGAAACGGAGAACATGATAAACGGGATAAGCAGAGAATGGGATCGGGGGCGGGGGCTGGGGGATCGGGGATGGGGAGATACGAAGAACGGGAAAACGGAGAACGGGAAGACAGATAACGGATAAACGGAGAGGGGGATAAGCGGAGAACAGGGTAAACGGAAAAGAGGATAACGGGATAATGGGATAAGGGGAATCGCATGGGCACCAATGGAATTGCATAGGCACCATTAGAATTGCATAGGCACCTATATAATTGCATAGGCACCATTAGAATTGCATAGACACTTATGTAATTGCATAGGCACCTATATAATTGCATAGGCACCTATATAATTGCATAAGCACCTATGAAATTGCATAGGCACTAATGGAATTGCATAGGCAGCTATGGATAAACGGAGAACAGAGAACGGGATAAACGGAGAACGGGATAAACGGAGAACGGGATAAACGGAGAACGGGATAAACAGAGAACGGGATAAACGGGATAAACAGAGAATGGGATCGGGGGCGGGGGTTGGGGTATCTGGGGTGGGGAAATCCGGAGAACGGATAACGGGAAAACGGAGAACGGGAAAACAGATAATGGATAAACGGAGAGGGGGATGAACGGAGAAGGGGATAAATAGAGAGGGGGATAAACGGAGAAAGGGATAAATGGAGAAGAGGATAACGGGATAACGGGATAAGGGGAATTGCAAAGGCACCAATGGAATTGCATAGGCACCTTTAGATTTGCATAGGCACCTATATAATTGCATAGGCACCTACATAATTGCATAGGCACCAATGGATAAACGGAGAACACAGAACGGGATAAACAGAGAGACGGATAAACGGAGAACGGGATAAATGGGATAAACAGAGAATGGGATTGGGGGCGGGGGCTGGGGGCTGGGGGCTGGGGAGATCCGGAGAAAGGAGAACCGGAAAACGGAGAACGGGAAAACAGATAATGGATAAACGGAGAGGGGGATAAATGGAGAAGGGGATAAATAGAGAGGGGATAAGCGGAGAATGGGATAAACGGAGAAGAGGATAACGGGATAAGGGGAATTGCATAGGCACCTATATCATTGCATAGGCACCAATGGCATTGCATAGGCACCTATAGAATTGCATAGGCACCATTAGAATTGCATAGGCATCTATATAATTGCATAGGCACCATTAGAATTGCATAGACACCTATAGAATTGCATAGGCACCTATATAATTGCATAGGCACCATTAGAATTGCATAGACACCTATATAATTTCATAGGCACCTATATAATTGCATAGGCACCTATATAATTGCAAAGGCACCTGAAATTGCATAGGCACTAATGGAATTGCATAGGCACCAATGGATAAACAGAGAATGGAGAACGGGATAAGCGGAGAAGGGGATAAACGGAGAAGGGGATAAACGGAGAAGGGGGTAAACAGAGAACGGGATAAAGGGAGAATGGGATAAAGGGAAAATGGGATAAAGGGAGAACGGGATAAAGGGAGAAGTGGAAAAGGGAGATCGCGAAAACGAAGAACGCGAAACCGAAGAACGGGAAAACGGAGAACGCGAAAACGGAGAATGCAAAAACGGAGAACGCAAATACAGAGTCATGAGCGGGGGAGGTGGGGCGGGGAGAGCGGAGAACGGGAAATTCAATATAGAGCGACGGCAAAGGCATGGACGCGTAGCACACGCGCCCTACAGCCGACCGACATGGCGAAACGGAAATGCCGATGGTGTCATAGCTCATGCTCCGATCGACTCGCTTTTTGGCCGAGACGTAAAGCAGCGGTCACACGCTGCCGGTCTCTGACGCCCACAGCCACCTGCTCGCCCCTAGCCACCTGCTTTCCTACAGCCACCTGCTCACCTACAGCCAAAATCATCTGCAACACACGTCGCCCGTGGCCGACAGACACGGCGAAAAAGATACATGTCGCTGCAGTTTACGCTCCGACTGACTCGATTTTTGGCCAAGACATAAGGCGGCGTTTACGGGCTGGCGTGCAACGACGCCCACAGCCACCTGCTTGCCCCCAACCACCTGCTTGCCCACGCCCACCTGCTTGCCCACACCCACCTGCTCACCTGAAATTTGATCATATATGGCGTGTGACCTATCAAAGTGCATCAGATTTTCCTGTAGATTACGATTCTGCTGTCAGAAATGAGAAATAACGTATTACATTAAAATTAGATCACTCATTCGACTTTCTAATGACGAAATGGGTATGTGTGAGGCTTGTGGTGGCCTGGTAAGTAGCAGAGAGCGGCATAGGAAATAGCAGACGACATTCACCATATAGTTAACCCTTTGAGGTCAAGATAACCTATTTCTATGTGCGTATAAGAAGGTCTACAGTGTGTTGGGGGGTGTGTGTAAAGAGCAGGCCTTAAAGGGTTATTTTCTAGGTGTGACAAACATGTTGCCACTTCCCTTTAAGGGCCGCAATGTGCCCGGGACCTTGCCTATGGGAGGTGTGACAAACTTAGGCGGGCTCCAGTGAGTTTTCAGATGCCACTAGACTTGCCTTGTCCATCATTCCAACGATAAATAAATATGCATGAGGATTAGTTGGACTAATTCCTATATATTTATAGGAATTGGTCAATAAAATTTAAGGGATGGGCCTTGGAGTAAGGCAATGACGCTCTACGTTACGCACCATTGGTCCAGGTACAGGGCCTTTAACAAGGAGAGAGACCAGGGTTTTTGGTATAAGGATCCGTAGGGTAGTCCCAATAATGGACCCTAGGGTCCCATATGGACCCTAAGCGAAGCCAACGCGCTATTTTTCGTACTGGAATTTGCAAGGAAAAAAGCTAGGCTGTAGACTCTTATGGGTAGGGTATTTTTGGCCACAAATGCACTGGGACCAACTTAACGTACAAAGACGTTGCAAGCCAAAGGCTTCAACGTCAATAAAACAAACTTCTCATTTCTTGAAGAAATAAGGCGAGCAAAAAAATCTTGGGTACTAATGAGACAGGTGGCATCCATCAATCGACTGTTTATATTTTTGTTTGCGTAGCCTAACCCTCTATAGTATAAGACCGGATAAGGTACTGTAATATTGATCAAATATAGCGGTCCTATGGCACATGTTATGTGGACAGCCATTCTGTCCACTAAAACCTTGCTGGGTGTACGGGGACATTCAAGGGGTGGATTACAAAATTGTTGAACGTTCCCTTTACTGGGTAAAAATATACCCAGTTCTATCTATAATGAATGGCTGAAATAGCTTTAATAGTGACTATAATTAAACCTGCCTGGCCCCTATGTACAAATGCAGCATCTTATATATCACCAGAGAGGCTATCACTCATAATACACTGGGACTGGTTCAGAAAACCAGGCCAGATACACCCCCGTCCTCCCTCCCCCACCCACACCCGTCCTCCCTCAGGTGTTTGACCCACCTGTCCTGTGTGTGGGGGCTACCTCCTCCTGCGTGCTGCTGCCCCTGGCCGGCCTCTCCTCCAGGGCCTCGGGGGGTTTCCCAGCGTCCGGGTCGCCCATCCGGTAGTAGTGTTTGCGGCGCTTGTTCCGCAGCTGTTTGATCATCATGCTGTGTGGTAGGAGACTGTCCAGGTGTGGTGTAGGAGGCTGTGGGTGTCTCCTGTAGGTGTGTGCTGGACACTCCTATCTGGGGTACACACTCACACAGCACTCCTCCAGCTACTACAGTAGCCCCTGGAGGAGGGGGTAATCTAAAAGTTGCTTTATACGGCAGGTCAAGAACTCTATTAGGGTGAAAACCAAAATAATATAAATCCACAGAAGTTTTAGTTTATCCTTATGCTATAAATGGAAACAATGTATCCTCACTGCATGTCCCTGTCGTTAAATGACAAGGTTAGCTATGCCGGATTCCTGACCATTAGTCTGATTAAATGGATGAAGTCTGTCCAAGGTGCACTATCGCCACAGACCATTGTCATATTTCCTTTTTGAGTAGGAATCTTCCTTTTTAGATGCCAGCTTTCTTGAAGCATAACTAGAATAGGTATGCACAGTCTGTAGTAGTATCCATACCTGGCAATGTTTCCCAAAGTTCCTGAAGGCATTTATCTTCACACTGACAGTTAGTAATATGTCACGGCTCCTTTCCTGTGGCAGATAGCACAAAAATAGAAAGAAACTCCCAGTGTTTCCCAAAGGAGCCAAATTCTAGCTGACAAGATATGAGGGGTACCTCTATACAGTGTAGGGGTGCAGTGCCCTTGCTTCCTGTGAAGTGTCCCTACTTCCTCCAGGGCCTACTTTCTCCTCCTACTATTAAAAGCAACTCCTCTCAACAAACTCTTTCATGGTGTAAGTGAAGTGTATGTGTTACAGAAATACATGGCCTCGTTCCAGAGTATACCTAACCATCCTACCGGCGTCTGCCATATAGAGCCTTCTCTAGACAGCCACACAGTAATATAGGACAATATAGGCCTGCAGAGATATACCCAGTGGGTCTGCCATTTCAAATTTCGCTGGTTGCGGTTACAATCACTGATATGACATGCCTTGATCAGTACCTTGTCCCTGGGACTCCCAGGGACAAGCTTGGACCCAGCCTATCAGCTGTCGTCCGCCTGTGCTCTATACTAAAAAATTCACGGTTGAGTCTCTAGTCAATCCTCCTTTGGAATACTCCAGATGCTACCATCTTCTCCAGTGCCTAAACAGACTGGTCTAAAAGAGTAGAGCAGGTGTGTCCAGGGGTTCGTCCTCCTTCTATGGCACACTCCCTTATCCTACAGCCAACAACAGCTACCTGCCTCACCCACAGTCTGCACACCTATGGAGGAGGATGGTCATGGAGTCTACCTGTAGAGGAGCCCCCCCCCCCCCTCACACACATCCTCTCTCCTCTCTCACCTGTCTGGCCACTCCTCCTGTGGGCTGTGACCTGGCGTGTGTGTGTATGCGGCCACACGTCCGCTGCTTTAATACCTGACTCATCCGGATCATCCTCATCATGCCATCTTTAACCCTTTATCAGTCTCAATTTCACCATGTCAATTTAATTTGCACAGTTCTTTTATTGGAAAACAAAGCATATCAATGAACAGTAGATCGTACATATATGCTGCACAAAGCTGGATGTTATTACTTTATATATCTGTTTGTAAAACTATGATAGGGTTATTACATGAAATATGACAGTCTATCAACTGATGTGACATAGTGTTATGTCAAATATCATAATCTATACTCAAGTATTGATTTATTGCTAAAACACAATTAAATCATGTTCTACACTTAGCTCCTTAACCCATGCGAATCAGAGGTGTCAGAGCGACACGTATTATATATCGAGGATTAAAAAAAAACAAAAAAAAACATCCTCCCCCCCCCACCAACCAATCATCCACCCACCTACCCACCTCACACGCACACTCCCATACATGGAATATGGATTGCAGGTTGGCCAGCTTAGCCCGGGGGATGTTCACTGCCCCCTGGGGACATGGACATCGCCAGGGGGCGCCTGGGTGCAGCTACAAACATGGCGTCCCTCAATTACCATGGTAACAGAGACTGGGTTGGCCTGATGAGATGCATTACACTAATTAGCATCTTCAGGGCTATTGAGGCGGGGGCGGCCCATAGATTAGACCCCAAGTGATCATTGATTGAAGCACCTCTAGGCAGGGAGGCTAGTTAGTAGTTCATAGGGTAGACCTACTTTGATGAAGTTAATATTCTATTTTAGAATTTTATGTTTTTGAAATAATGTACACGACCCTATTATTGTTATATCTAGATAGTGTAATTCTTTGTGAAATACAGCCAATCTAAGTATGTAGATGATATTTATAACGACCAAGCCTTCAGATTGTGCAACTTTTCCTGTATATTTTAGTGGTTATCATTGAGGTCGATACTTAAAACTGCATGAGCAGACATGGTTCCTCGGGCAACGAATGAAAAATGATGGTTTGGCATTACCTCTCCCACAGCTCAAGTGGAAAACCACTTGCC
The DNA here is from genome assembly GCA_947462335.1 of Harmothoe impar. NCBI lineage: Eukaryota > Metazoa > Annelida > Polychaeta > Phyllodocida > Polynoidae > Harmothoe > Harmothoe impar. The sequence continues at coordinate 61,537,157 of OX381707.1, read as the reverse complement.
AGAAGTTCTTTTTTTCTCTCTCTTACATGGTAGGTTATATGTATATACAGTCACCAGTCAAATATACCTGACAAACATGATGCTGCCAATACAACAGTCCGCCCCACACTGATAACAGTTATTACAAAGTAGTTAAAATTGATCATTTTAACTGTGGAGGCCAAACTTGTCCAGATCATATTTTCAAAACCTCGACTAGACGATAGTACGAAAGACCTACAGCAGGTTTACTCCTGTTGATTAGCTTATCCATAAATAATTAATTCTTCTCTGACTCACTTGGCACACTGCCTATGCTAAACACCCGTTACCAGCCCCAGTCAGTAAGGCGGAGTAGAAACCCTATTCTTTTCCTAAATTTAGTCTTTATACCGTACAACATGGTCTTCCGGACATTTTCTGACTCACCCGTATGAATTGCTTAGTTAGAAATAAATGTGGTCATCAATTATAAATGGAATACTACCTATAACCCTCTAATTACCGTAAAACCTCGCGTAAGCCTAACTCTCGTATTAGCCGCACCCCTAACTTTGGAGAATCCTACAAGCCGAACTGGGGCTGTAATTATGGCGAATTTAGTACTGTAGTATACTTCTAAAAACTCTTGTGTAAGCCGCACCCTATATAGGCATGTTTGGTATCAAAAGAAAGCTGGTTCTGATTCGCGTACAAGCCGCAGCTTCTACGCGAGACTTTACGGTACCACAAAACCTAGCGTAGAAGCTGCGGAGTCAGATCCCGATGCAGCTAATAGGATCGGGCCAAAGTCTAGGTGTGGCTAATACACGAGCAAGGCCTTTAAGTGAGGTTTTACTTCATATATACACAAATCAGAACCTCAGTAAGGGTCACAGTTATAGAGTTCTCCCAGGGCCAGGTGCGGGTTAAATACGAAATGTGTCTTTTAGTTAACAAGACACTTTATGGTAGCACTCTAGTGCCCTGATCCAGAACATTCCTAAAGATATCTCCCCGACTATTAAACTCTGACCCTGCTTTAGGCGTTATATTTGGTCAACCGCTAATTAAAGTTCTTATTCCCAAATCAATATATAACGCTCCTAATGTTGGACCTCTCCCCAAAGCTGCTGATAAGTCATCTTTAATACCTATAATCCTCTCACTCAGGTGAGCTAAGCGTGAGGTGAGGGGGGGGGAGTGGTGGTGGTGGTAGTGGTGGGGGGGGGGGGGGGCGGGTAGTCTACAGCCACATGTATACTACAATCTACTTAATGTTAACATAGATATTTTTGCTGGTATAAATTTTTGCGGATTTCCCTTGAAGTATTATTTCGCGTGTATCTAAATTCACGTGTTTTCGAAATTGGTCACTTTGAATCGATGCTGTATAAATATTTGCATGGGACGTATTTACGCGGATTTTAAAATCCTGGAAAATATGTATAGCGCGAAATAAAATATATTACAGTAAACTGATTTTACAGCACCACATAAAGTGACTTAGTCACACATTTACAGGTCAACATCCACATGGTGCTAAAACAAAAGCTTGCTCCAATACCATTAACAGGGATAGAATCCTTGTTAGTGCTTTTAGCTTTGGTTAAATAACACACATACTAAAACACTTCAAGGTATTGGCTTGGTTTAGGCGTTCCCTGTCATGGTATGCCTGTGCCATGCCCTAGGTGCTATGTCTACCTGTGGGATCTTTTTTTTCAGTCTGGATATACAATCAATAAATGTAAACCGATGAAATATGTCCAGACTGCCCTTATCCACATATATGTATACATGTATTATACATGTACACATACACTGTGTTGCAGGTGAAATAGGACTTAACTACAAATGTATTCAGTAAGGACGATTCATTACGGGGTTGTATCTCCTGAGCTGGTAGGGTAGGATGTATTGCTCTGTGTACAAGACACATCAAAGAGTTTATAAATAACAGAAGGCCTCCTAGCCTCTGCCCTCTCAAAGACAAACACCATCGCTCTGTGTCATAGACTTCCTAGTACTTCCATATACGTAGAAGCAGCCATAGAAAGTCCTATATTTACACAGATGTAGGGGGGGGGGGTGAGTAGGGCATGTGGGTAGATGGGGAGGGAGGGTGGTGAGTGGTTATGCCAAGAGGAATGCAGATGACTGCCAGCGGCAGACATGGGGATAGGTGAGGTGATGGTACTACTAGGGTAGAACCGGGGGGAGAGGTTACACCTTGCCAAATTAGACTCACCTTTAATGCTTGTGGTCTATGAGAAATCACACTGTTGTAGAGCAAGTTCCATATGGCAATGTGTTATCCCAAGTTATCCTAGCAGGTGGGCTCAGATCCAGGAGTCTTGGTATGGATCTACTATTTCACTGGTAGTGAGCAAGTCACACTGAGGGGTATCTCATAATCAATCACTGCCAGGTGTGTTCGGAAAATCATTCAGAGCCGGCCATGTTCCCTCATGAATTTATAACATTGCGGGAAGGGGTCTATGGTAGCAAGGGGGGTCTAGAATGCCAGACATGTATAAGAAATGTGGATCGGGGTTGGTAGGGACGGTTGTGTTTGCTCTGAGAGTGAGGGCACTCTGTGAAGTAGCACACCGTCATCTTGGTGCGTTCATAAAACTATAAAATACAAGAAATGTGTGTTGTGCTAGCACACCTGTTTAGTATATGACCAGGTATGGCAGTGCTGACTGATTGTCTATCTAAGAGAAGGGATACCTGTAAGACCGGCCAAAATAAATTGTGTGTTTCAGGTAACCCTGACCTACCCTATTAAAGACTAAAACAGCGCCAACCCTAACTATTTTTGGCAGTTTAAAAACCCCAGTAAGGTTGCTAAGAATGTTCATAAAAATTAAAGTTTTAATCAAATGTACAAATTTCTCTATCTAAAAAGTATTTATCAGGTTGATATGAATTCATGCCAAGTATAACTAATTACCTATTTATCATATCTTTCAGAACCAGTCGAAGGTATATTCAGACATAGAGACAAAAAAAACAACTTTATGAAACATCACCAGCTTTTATTCACTGATGCTTTTCCGTTTGTCTTTTTGCTCCTGACAGTGTTGAACAGGGCGTTGTATATGTTCACTTTACTATGACATATACTTTGCACGCCGCTCTGTATTGTCCTTTACTTCCGTATATATGTACAAGATTACTTAGATATTAAAGGTGAGTCGTTTTTTTTTTGTTTTCCTGGTTCCTGGTTCCATCCTTGAAGTCCTGTCGTGCAGGGCAATTGTGTACGGTATTCACAAACTGTCCTACCTAGGCCATACGAGTTTTCACTGCTCATTTTGCAGTGTCAACTTTTTTTTATCCAAATTTATTTTATTCTGGTAAAAAGTTTCACAATTGTGTTCAGCCACGAATTCAACAGCTAAGAGCGAAGCGACTCTCTTAGTCTTTCAGCTATGATTTAGCTTTTCACAGCATACATTGTTTCTTTCAGCTGCAAACTAGGAACCATGAGTGAGAATGATACAATAATAGTACATAAGATGAGATGATGACAAATATAATGTACATCAAACTTATTACTTTTACATCACAGGTACAACCAGTACAACCAAAGGCCACTTGCAGGGCATGCTTTACAGTATACCAAGATAACATAGGAAGATCGAACATGTAGACGTGGTAGAGAAAGAACTCCATACAATTCATCAGCACATATATATATATATATACATTTGTACATCACTTGTTAATTTTAAGACCCATACTTTGTATAACTAAACTTTGAACTAACCTTATATACAATTTAACTATTACACGTTGATGCTTATTTACAAATGAATCAATGGAGATAAATAATACATTTTTAAAAAAATCGCTTCCCAGTGTTCATTTGATTGAGTTCCCAGTTGAGCTGCCTAGTATCTACTTGTTGATTTGATTATTCTATCCTTGTTTAGAACTGTTTTTCTTCATTTCTACTCTAATGTGTAGACGTTTAGGGTTTCCTTATTTCGCATCATGTTGGTTCTGTTTCTGTACCTGTTTCCTGTGTTGCATTGTTGCATTGACTCAGTCTGTTACATATGTTGTGGTCCCTTCGAACTACTGTGTTATAATCCTATCGGACCTGTTCTCTTTTTATCCCTTCTGGCTAGTTCTGTTTCTGCCTAGTGCCTCTGGTTTTGGCATTACTTGCCTTCTTGCTATTGTTTCCTCTGTCTTGCTTTTCATGATAGTTTTAAACCACACTTTTGTTTTACTTTTGAAAGTTGAATTTTTTTCTGCATCTTGAATGCCCAGGAGGGAGTTTATTCCACTGTTTACTTTTGCATCATGACATTCATTGACCATGGCATACGGGGCTGCCATGGCTGAACATAGTCATAGAGAGTGCCCTATCTACATCGGCTTCCAGCTCTATGGCAGCTCTATATAGATGATGGTGAAATATTTTAAAATGCTTGCGCCTTTAAAATATTGATTGGTTGATTCACAGCACATGTTCTAATGACCCATGATTGCAGGAGCATATACGTGCAAACGAAAAAAATCTAAGAAAATGGAGGAGACAAAGGGGGGTAAAGAGAAGACTATAGAGGGTACCTCCATGACGGGCCTCCACCATGGACCTCTATCAATTAAAGTGGCATAGTCAGATGTTTTCCATATTTCAAATTCTACTCAAGTGTGTTCAAAATGTTATTATGATACATGTATCATATTTAGAGGATGGAGCACAATGAAATATCATTGATGGGCGATAAGATGCTAGTAAGAGGGTCCCATGAACACTAGGGATGTCATTGACATCCAATTCATGTCGATGACGATTATTGACATATACCGTAACTTCCCGCGTACTACCCGCGGGTTGTACGCGAAATAATCTCAGCTTTCATTTGATACCAAACATGCCTATATAGGGTGCGGGTTATACGAGGGTTTTTATGTCTATAGAACAGTACTCAAATACACATTTTCAAGTCCCAAAACGGGTTATAGGATTCTCCTGAGTTGGGGTGTAGGTTATACGCGAGATGCGGGTAGTACGCGGGAATTTACGGTAGTTGTCGAAATATCAATATATTGCAATATAATATCTAAGTTATAAACTTACATCTAAAGCACTGTGTATTGCCGTTGTAAGGTGAGAAAAATAACCAAAACAATAGTAAAATGTTAGTTGAACACCATTTCTATCATTTCCTGAAAATTTCACTTATAAATTGCCAACATGATTTACAAAACTCTCAGTCAAAATCTGACCTAAGGCCGATCCAAAGGACTACGGACTGTAAGCTCAACTGTTAAGACACTATATCCATTAACCTCCTTCTTTCCTTACTGCACATAGTGGAGAACACCCCCTCTAAGGGTGCACTGGATGCTGGTACATTCAGGTACTATGATGCAAGTGCATACCTTGTTTTCTCTACTGGCAGAGAACAATTTCTCATAAAAAATATATTGACAATTATATTGACATATCAAAATTGTCAATATAATATATTGAAATATTGACATAATGGCGATATGTCAATATAGCGAATGTCAATGACATCCCTAATGAACACAGGTATTGCTTTTTACAGTGCATTTTTCAATGGATGGACTTATGGTGTGCACTCCAAAAGTTGTAAATTCAGCAGAAAAATTATAATTGGCTGAAATCTAAGATGAATTATGGGGAATAATGTTTTAATGCAGCCCTTGAGTGAAATATTGCTTTCGAATAGTCGCAAGTGCAGTGCAGCGATAATCTACAGGGGGGGGGGATCTCAAAAGTGTATAAAAAATCCTTCAACCGTAGGAGGAATCACATCACTGTGCTAGGGATGTCATCGACTTTACGGTAATATGTCAACATGTTGTATGGAGAAAGCTGAGGGTTAGAGTGCTTATCTTATTAAGTTTTTTTTTGTGTTTCTTTACATGTATTTAACCGATCATCACAAACAACAGGTGATACATGAAGATCTTCCAGGTTAATTCTGCAGGGGTAATCCATCCAGTAAATTAGATACTCATAGTTTAACATATGCTTTAACAATGCTAGACAACCTTTTGGCTCCAACCGGGTTTGCTGCTGAGGTGACAGTCTGTTACTAAACTACATACGTATAGATGATGTTTACAAATGATTGAGGTGGTACAACGATTGACGACTTAAATGCTGGTATCCAATACCAAGTAGGTTCAATGACTGAGAGACACATCACATTTTAATACTACCGGTAAAAGTCTGCAGGACCAACCAGCATTCAGTGGTATCTACATGGCTCCATTAGCTAGATCCTTGCCCATCTCCAACCCCCTGTTACTTCATGCTGTCAGATTTGATTGACGGTCGCCTACTCTGTAAACTGTAACCTGGTACATGTACCACATCAGCGCTTCTGATGATAAGCTTGATAAGGGCCACGCTGTACTATGTGATGTAGGTTCTGCTCCCAAGGATACAGTACCGATACTGAAAAATCCCTCCCACAAGCCAACATTGTTTGTCTTTAGGGCCTAATTTGGCTTATCTCATGGAGGGTTAGAACCAGGGTTTTCATGAGCCTAAGTAGGCATAATATTGCGGACTTCTTCTATTAGACAATAGTCGGATGTCAAATCTGCCAGACAATATTAGTATATTTATATGATACAATATATATATATATATATATATATATATATATATATATATATATATATATATATATATATATATATATATATATATATATATATATATATATATATAAATATTATATGTGTATAAAAATGTATTAGACATGAGAAGGCTATATGCAGGGATGCCAAGTGTTACGATTTTTTCGTAATTTTACGATTTTTAGGCCCTAATACGCCCATTACGATTTCCTGAACCAAATTACGATTTTTAGTAATTTTGGAATTTGATATGAATTATGATAATATACTGTGACTAATATTTGTGACATTGGAAGAGCTGCTAAATAATTTAATGTTATGTCCTTTTTGTCATGATGCTCGAATGCTCACCTTTTCAAGAGTGTATGTTCGGTTGACATGATGTATGAATGCATTTAAAATAGTACAGAATATTTTCAATAGAAAACTACCAGCTATATATGTAAATGCTATACTAAATTGATGTTGATTTTTACGATTTTTATTACGATTTCAAGTAGAAATTGTTACGATTTTTGGACTCTAATATTGTAAAAGAATACGATTTTGGGCTGAAGTAACTTGGCATCCCTGTATATGTATACACCTTGCACAGGGTTCTCCGCACATAGGGAATCGGAGGCGGGCCGCCTGTGTGCTATTTAATGCCGCCTGTGTGAAATACCCTCAGAATCACAGCCTGTGTGCTACCGTAAATTCTCGCGTATAAGCCTAACTCGCGTATAAGCCGCACCCCTAACTCTGACAAATTATATAAGCCGCAGAGGGGGTCTGAATATTGCGATTTTGGTACTGTAGTATACTAATAAAAACTCTTGTATAAGCCGCACCCTATATAGGCATGTTTGGTATCAAAAGAAAGCTGAGTCTGACTCGCGTACAAGCCGCGGCTTCTACGCGAGAATTTACGGTATTAGCTATCCATAGGTGTTTGAATTTTGTAAATCCTCCAATTAGAACAGAAGTTATGACATATAAACTGTAATTGCAGGCCTTGCAGAGTTTCTTTCAATTTTAAACCATGAATTGTTAGATCTATATAAAAATGCTTTATAATGCACTGATTGACATCTTGATTTTTCAAAACTTTCTTGGGGGAGCATGCCCCCAAACCCCCCTTAAGAAGTTGTGGCGCTTTGATTGCGCGATGCAGCGCTTCACTTGTTTAATTCCATGCCATCATTTGACAAAAAATTACGATGTGCCTTTTCAAATTTCATCCTGCGGAGAAGCCTGTTAATGTTATACTACAGTCACTCAAATAGAACAAAACTGTCAGAAGAATGAGAAGCAGGCCAATACATTTAGAAATATCTGTAGCCGGCCTAACCACCAATCATGCATATGACATGTAGAACTACCGTTATTGGCATTACATAGACTAGTAATAGCATAGCGGTACTACTACTAGAGTCGAAGTCAATACTGACCTAGACGGGCTAGAGTAGGCTAGACAGTCTCTTGTCACTTGTGAGTTGTGTCGATGTGAAGTCTGTCTCTGAGTCTGACTCACCAAGTCACAAGTGACAGTGTTTACACAATTTATTGGTCAATATTTACACAGTTATTTCAACCACATCAGTGCAAACCCCATCTGAAAACAATTTCTATAATCATATGACTATTGGAACTGCATATCCAACAGAAATCAACCATAGCTAAAAACAAACATATTTTGACCCAAGAAGTTGAGCCCACCAAAGACTGGCGAAGTGCCTGAAGTGGCAGGGAGAAAATGATGGCCCTACCTCTCTGGTTCTGATTCGTATTGCCCATCTCCCAACAAACGATTGCCAGCGGGTCCTAATCTCAGCCGTTGTCTTCATCGACCATCATCACGCACATCAGAGCCAATAGAAGTGTAGAATCGGTGCTTTTATCAACCAGAAGTTTGGATATCAACGCAAAATTTCTACAAACTCGGACACCTTTGGAGACCGGAAATACGGAGAGTGCCGCGCGCACGGAATTCTGGGACTAAATGGACATCAGTCGCCTACAACAACGATAATATTAGTGATTATTACCGATGAAATAAGATATAATTCTTTCGCAGAATGATTGCCTTATAGTTCTTGTCAATTCAGTACCTATTCATTTATTTCATTTGGCTTTGTGTGTATCAAAGACAGAAGATATATTTATTTACAGTGGTACAAGGGGCCCTCCATGGTTTGTTGACAAGCCGCCTACCGCCGACCTCCCAGCTGTCTTCAAATTTATTCCAGGTTTCCCACAGGTGAGAAGGTTAACAGTCCCAAAAACAACATTCTGTAGAAACATAACATCGATCCACTTACTATGTGAGTATTAGACCCTAGTGTATAAGAGGATTCATGTGTCAGAAACTCCAACCAATTGTCAGCCCTATCAACTGAGAACAGAGACCGAGGGCAGGGCAAAGGCTACCGGGGAGACGGGGCTGTGTCGCCGGTATGATCGCGTGACCGGTGACCCTCGGCCGACGGATATGAAAATGTCGCGTTTTGACTTTTGCCTTTGACAGGCGTAGTATTCCGGGGTAATAGTTGAGTCACAATCACTTTGTTTCATGAAGAAAGGCTACCAATAAACCTTTCATTTGGACTATTTAGTCCTAGCCTGCCATGATTCCCGTCTAGGCCTAGGGTCTTTTGCCTATAATGAGTAATTTGTTATTTCAATATGGTAGTGAAATGTGGGGGTTTTCAGATTTAAGCGAGATTGAAAGGGTGCAAAATTACTTTTGCAAATATGTACTTAGACTCAATTCTCGTTCAGCAAATTGTATGGCCTTGGGAGAGTTGGGGTGACAGAGATTGAAGTGTTTAGTTAATCAACGAATGATCAATTTCTGGTACCGGTACAGGATTGTATCAAGAAGAAACAAGATTTCACACATTTTATATAGAATTATAGGTAATAAGCAAGTAAATAATTGACTACCAGTCTCCATGGTTGGCACATATACTGAGTACCATGAAGATGAGTGGTTTAGGTACCTGGGTAATTATCTTGTTGATAACATAGATACCGGTAACGTACGGTATATCACCTGGCTACTTCAAAGCTACCGTAAAAAAACAGGTTGAGTGACATTGAACGCCAAAATTGGCATAATTCTGTAAGTAATGGAATCAGGCCATTGTTTTAGCTTTAGAACTTTTAAGAGTGAGCTAACTCTTGAAAAGTTCCTAGTTTTGTTAACGCCAAAAGGTTCAAAGAGTTTGTGTCGATTCAGGTGTGGGAATCACAAATTACCCATTGTTATTGGAAGATATAATGGGGTTGATAAAATGGATAGGAAATGTTTGCTGTGCAATTACAATGAAGTTGGCGATGAATTTCATTATATTTTCAAATGTGATACATTTAACACAGAGCGTGTGATATATATTAATGATTTGACTCCAAGCACAGATTCAATGAACGCACTGTTTAATAGTAGAGACTATAGTGTCCTGAATAATTTATCAAAGTTCTGTGATATTGTGTAAAGGTGTAAAGACAGTTATAAAGGTGCTAGAATGACAAAAAAGAAGTCCAAAGACAATAAACTCCCCAAAAAACTTCAAAAAATGTCAAAGGGACACAAGAAGTGATCATTCGAAAAATCGTTAGAGTGGGATGTATTAAATTTTAATATATTCATTGTTTATATTGAAATTAATTTGTATGTAAATATTGTAAATTTAAATATTGTATATGTAAATATGTATATATTGTAATGTATATGTTGTGAATGTAAATGTTATTCCTTTACTTCTTTGGAAGGTGTGAATAAAAACAAATTGAATTGAAATTATTTGAAATTAATTCAAGAACACTATTGATACCGGTACTAACTCAGGGGTAATTTTTTTATATCCGTTTAAGTACCTACCCAGCAAACTGGGGTGATCCCTGGCCATGACTGGTGATGCATGATGACTATTATTTGAGCGATCACACATTGAGTGACAATGCGCCACTGCTGGTGAGTCTCACTCAGTATGGCGACTCATCACTCATCTCGCCACTGTGGTGATCACACGCTGAGTGACAATGCGCCACTCCAGGTGAGTCTCACTCAGCATGGCGAGATATCACTCATCTCGCCACTGTGGTGATCACACGCTGAGTGACAATGTGCTACTCCTGGTGGGTCTCACTCAGCATGGTGACTTTCCACTCATTTCCCAACTGTGGTGAGCTCACTCAGCATCACCAGGATATTAGCATTGGAGGTATACTGCTTGCATTTTGCAGAGGGGGAATAGAAGTTGATGTTGATTTCATTAATATTATCACACATATGGACCAGATCTTTACATGACTATAATCATTATGAAAATGTGCACATCATGATAGCTAACAATATGATTTTAGATTATAAGATTTAAGACAGAAAATACAATTTTCCTTTGTCTATGGGACTTAACACTGAAATGAAATTGTCTACATTTTACATAGTATATAGACATTGATCAGCCTTGCTCTAACAAGAATAGGAAAGTATGATATCCAATGACCATCATCGTATCATATAATCATGAGAGACAAGTAAGGATTTTCAACAGTATGGTAAAACATTCTTGCATTGAGTGATAAAAGGGGAACTTTCTTTGTCTGACCAACATGGCAGCTCTCACTCAACATGGCACATCATCACTCACAGTCGCCACCATGGTTCTCACTCACTGAGTGACTAGGCGCCACTTGTGGTGAGTCTCACTCAGGATGGCGCATGATCACTCACGGTCACACACATCCTGGTTTCCTGAGTTCTGATTGGTCCATTTCAAATTTCCTGCCCTTTCTTTGTTCTCAGTGGAAACTTCTAGCATTCACAACAGACAGGCAGAGACTGGCAAGGAGAACAGATGTGAGGTGGGTTGTCCTATATAAGTCATGGTGAAATCTCAGCCATCAGCTGATTGTGAATTCTACAGTAACTGTTCTTGCCTATTTTATGTCTCTATTTTTCTCTAATATATTCTACTTTGCTCTTTTTATAATTATAGGTAGGAAGTATATTCACTGACTGGAATGACACATTTATTGGTAAGTTCTATGGTAGTTTTTGGCACTTTCTTTACCTAACTTGTATTGTTATATTCTTATATATGTATAACATAATTGATCAAAACATTTAAACAGTTTTATAACCTTGCCATGTACACTGTGTTCCTCCATAATAATCCATTATGTTTGCTTATATTTAAACAGACACTCCCACAATGAGTTTTCATCATTGCCCAGAGAAGAAGAGAGTCTGGATGAACAGCTTAAATGATGTTGTCAATGTTATGAATAAAATACCCCCCCCCCCCTGCCTCAGTGCTAATTGGTCAATGTGCCATCCCTGGTGATGCTGAGTGATCACCAGTGTGGCCATCCCTGGTGATGCTGAGTGATCACCAGTGTGGTCATCCCTGGTGATGCTGAGTGATCACCAGTGTGGCCATCCCTGGTGATGCTGAGTGATCACCAGCGTGGCCATCCCTGGTGATGCTGAGTGATCACCAACGTGGCCATCCCTGGTGATGCTGAGTGATCACCAGCGTGGCCATCCCTGGTGATGCTGAGTGATCACCAGCGTGGCCATCCCTGGTGATGCTGAGTGATTGATGGCGACACATCACTCAGTTTTATTTCATCTAGCACATTGAGTGAGGACCTCACTCAGGATGGCCACGAGTCACCCCAGTTTGCTGGGTATGGGATCAACGCCACGTAAATTAAAATTAAAGTAATTGATACTGTATCCCATAACCATTTCTGATGTTAATCACACGTCCTATCATTGACGACTGGGTACCGTATGAAATGAAAAGGATACACATAGTACACCGGTATTGCTTTCTCACTCTCTGTAAAGACCTTCTATGATCCACTAATAAAAAAGTAATAAACGCACATATAGACAATTATTTTTAATGTATTATATTAATTTTTACTCTTTATAGCTCAAAGATTCACTATGGCCTCTGGGGTGCTGTTGTATGGTACACTGACCATAGTTATATCAGCTGTGCTCACCTTAGTGTTGAGACTCTACCTTAGAGCCACCAGGGGGGTCTGCACCTCTACTACAGACCTGACCGGCAAGACTGTAATTATTACAGGACCCACAAGTGGTGAGTGCGTACATCTATAAGTCTTGTTGTGCATTTTTCTTTTTAATGTGTTTATTTCGGTAATTAATTACATGAGCGTAATTACGAGGTTCGGCGCATTGCAGTTCTTCCACCAAGACCGCTTTCTTTTGATGGGTCTTGATTTAGAAAGGTATTATAGCATGTCATGCCGGATCGTATAACAAATATTACCAATATGCAAAGTATCATAAAAAGTATAAAATACAATATTTGTAAGGTACAAACAGTAAATGATGAGATGAGATGAGGGATGGTTGCTGAGACATATGTCAAATCAGGTATGGGGTACACAGTTCAGCTTACATAAAGCAGGTATCTATATCAGTTTTAATTCTCTTTTTAAAGACGGAGGGGTCTTCTATCACAGTATAACATGCCTTTAAGTTGTTCCAGAGCCCTATTGCATGATAGAACGCACTTCTAAGGACTATAGGCTTCAACGTAGGGGGAACCAACAGTCTAATGCCATTGTGTCTTCTAATAGGAATAATTCTATGATCAACAAAAGATGGGTTTTGGGCCAATGAAAAGGCATAAAACAATAAGTGTATTTTTCTTCTTTTTTCCAAAAAAAGGCAGCCACTACTGGTGTGCATTTGATCAGTTGTCATTAACGGGTTCTTTTCTAATTTAACCTTATAAATTATCCTAAGTGATTTGTTTTGTATATATTGAAGCTGTTGGTTCTCCCCCTTATTGAATCTATCCCAGATGTAATCTACATAATCAAATGTGGGTAAAACCATAGTATTATAAATTAAAAGCGCAATATCCTTTTCTACAAAAGTGCGAATATTGGCAAGTTGGTGTACCTTATTACGTAAGTTATTACACACATTCTTCCTATGACTAACAAATTTCATGTCAGGATCAATCGTTAAACCCAGGTACAGGAAGTCATAGACTCTCTCTATTACAACACTATTTAACTTAAACAGAGGGCTAACATGGTCTACATTATGAAATAACATCCACTTAGTTTTCTTCTCATTTACTGTGAGACTATTGGTAATACACCAAGCTGACAGGGCCTTAAGGGCCTCATGCATATGATCCTCTTGTGTGACTGAGATAACAGTGTCATCTGCATATAAAGTAATATCATAATTATACAGATCAGGGAGAGAATCTATATATATTGAAAAAAGTACAGGGCCTAACACTGACCCTTGTGGGACACCATAGGAGATGGGTAGACTGCCAGAGGTAACATCATTAGCCAACACACACTGCGATCTGTCACTTAAATAACTTTTAAAGCAATTACAAGTGTTAACGCTAAGTCCAAAATCTGAAATTTTCTGAATTAGAATTAAATGGGAAACAGTATCAAATGCTTTCTTATAATCTAGGTATAGAGAAAAGGTAGGTTTATTGTTTATAATATTATCTAGTATATTACATAGGTGGGCGCTAATAGCAGTCTGGGTTGAATGACATTTCCGGTAGCCGTGTGGTTTTTTAGTCAAAAGTTGGTAGGTTTCCATATGGTATTGGAGTCTATTACATACAAGTTTTTCTAATATTTTACCTGGGGTGGCTAAAAGGCTTATGGGTCTAAGGTCATTAACATCTAAAGAATTTGGCTTATTGGGTAAGGGGATAACAGTGGCAGTCTTCCAAGCTCTCGGAAATTTACAACTCGCTAGACATTTATTATACAAGCACAAAATGACATCAGCTATGGCTAAAAAGGCATCTTTTACAATAAAGTTTTTCACATTTATAATAGCAGAGGGTTTTTTAATATTAATTGACTTAATTAATTTAATTAGCTCTAAATAGCCAACCGGGTGTAAAAGGTCACAGCATTGTGAAAGGAATTAAAAGATCAGCCATTAGAGAATGCAAGAATTCATTGTACCTGCACTGTAAAATTATGAAGGATGGGAAGTTTTTGTACCTATATATCAACAATCGTGATCACGGTGATCATCATCACTCCAAACAAAATTGGAACTCCTGATATTTTAAATCAATTACAACAGAATTGAAGTAGCCTTGAATGCTCATTTCAGGAATCGGTATCCCTACGGCAATTGACTTAGCAACTCGTAATGCCCGAGTCATCCTTGCCTGCAGAGATGTCTCCAAGGGAGCCACACTCAAGAGGAGAATTGCCCTGGAAACTGGCAACCCTGATGTAGCCGTGTACCAGCTTGATATCAGTTTGATGAAGAGTGTACGCAGCTTTGCCCAGAAGGTGTTACAGAATGAAACCCGATGTGACATCTTAATCAACAATGCTGGAATCACAGGTATATATACATATACTGGATATACTCCTGCTAGCCAACAGACTATACCTTTTTTTTTTTTTTTTTTTTTTTAGCGCTGTCAAAAATATGACTATACCATCTATAGCTGGATTGTGTAAATTAAGTCAATTAGGTACATGACTTTTTCACTGAAATGGGTTTAGGAGGATATCAGGTATAAACCCTCATCTTAGCCCCATCAAGATTTACTGTTATTTTCCCTCATAGAAATGCGACATTCTGGCATACACATAAACTGTTTCTGATAGAGATCAAACGTATGTCAGTTATTAGTATCTTTGTATTGTTTTTATCATGTAAAGGGTGGAGAGTACTGTGCACACATTGAGACAATTATATTAGCATTTCGTAAGTATATAAATGCTGTACCCTTGAACTGTTAGTACATAACAGATAGTATCCACTCTTGCTTCGCACAATCTACCTTTGTTTGGCTAGTTTCTCTCATAACAACATCCACGTAGGATCAGTTTCTACGTGCAATAACTCCTGTCATTTATCTGGTTTTATGCCCAACACATTTAAGTTTTTTTGTGTTCTTTTGGAATGATTTAGTTAAATGCTGAAACGTATGCACAAACTGAACCAATTCATAAGGATGTGAGTTACGTGGCAGTCACAAAGCTACACATGTCTCTATGTTCGTGGTTCTAGGTTGCACAATTGTTTTATGCTTGTGGAAGATCCTTTCTTGGGGTATTTGATTTTAGCACGAGGATATAATTATTTTGCTCAAATAACAATTAAAAATATATTTCATAACCATCACGACCGAATCGGTACAGTTTATCATTGATACGTGATGTATTTCCTTTAGACCTTATTAAAAGTACTATATTAACTTAAGGAAGAAGCCAACAGTATTTGCATCTAGTTTTCTTTGTTTCTTACATTGGATTTTAACACAATTCAAATCCTTGGTTATAGGTTATCTATCAAAGAAGACTACAGATGAAGGGATGGAATCTATATACGCCACCAACTACTTTGGACCATTTCTTTTGATAAGCCTTCTCTTAGGTAAGTAATACTTAATGTGTAGTTTGTCCCAATTCACACAAATATGATATGGGAAAATCGGATAGTAATCACACAATTATATTCCTTATGGTATTACATGAAGAAAGATGACAAGCATAACATTGTGAATTTATATTGTATAACCCAAGTCAATCTGCTGGGCACATTCCAAAGCAGCGCCACCTTTCAATCATTTGTCTTTAAAAATCTATTTGATATAAAAACACGCAATAACATACAGAGGGCAACTAACCTATTAGCATGGCCTAACTTGCACATTCTATACATGCATATTAATTATTTTCAGAATTACTTAAGAAATCTACCCCATGTCGGGTGGTGAATGTATCCTCCCTTGCCCACATCTGGGGTAAAATTGAGCTGGAAAACCTAAATTCAGAGAAGAGCTACTCAATGGCTACAGCCTACAACGGAAGTAAACTGGCCCTGATCATGTTCACCAGGGAGCTCAGTCAGAGACTCAAAGATACAGGTATAGTTTTACATTTTTTTCCCCCATTTATCATAATTATTATAGAGTTATGAATATGTCGCTTGGCGAGTGTTTAAGTCAAGGTTCAAGCCCAAATTCTCTATTCTAGAAAAGATGCATAGGTCACAAAAATGTATGTTTGATCATTCAAGGTCATTAAAAAAAAAAGTAATATACATTGTCATACGTTCAGTGTTCCACCAATGTGACATTTCTTTAGTCAGAAATCACAAAGAAATTGACATGGTAAACCTATGCGATGTTACCATGATCACCATGATCACCTTAATCACCTCCTCATTGTCTCACGTGTAAGGTGAGAGTCTTAGCCTGATTGGGACATAATGCATCGATTACACTCTGACTGACTGACATGTAGTCAGGCCAAAAAAGAAAAAGGTGTGTTTCAGGCAACCCGACCCTAGATTCAAAAAAGGGCCGACCCTAGCATTTTTTTCCCAATTTTGGAGATTTTTTGATTAAAAAAAAAAATTTTGTTACTTTTTTCCTCATTTTTTCCTCATTTTTTCAAGAATAACAAGCTCCCAGTAACCTCAGAGGCCTGAATAATTGATTAACATCAGGAAATGGCTTTCTAATAGGTATATCCAACAACTTCTTGATATACCTAGTCAATGGAGTCATTCTGGAGAGTCGCGCGTTGATTTGTCGATTCGCGACTCATTCCTAGTACTCTCTCTATGTTAAAAAAAAAAGAAAAAAAAAAAAAAAATCCGACCTACCTACCCTAGACATTTTGACCATGTTGCCTGAAACACACCTTTTTTTTTTGGCCTCACCCACAGAGGTATTGATGCTCTAAAGAAGGCAAAAATGGAGGAAACATCGAGGCTTGACACACGACTACCTGAGCCTCCTGGTGGTCACAAGGAAGCAATTATTATTCCTCTATGTTTCTATATAGCATAATACACAAAATCAGCCATGTACAAAATTTGTTGGCCATAGTGTTAGCCCTAGCCTAGTTAAACAATCCCTCACACACAATGTTTCAGCCTCAATAAAAGAGTTGACCGTGAAAATCTCAAGTACGTCACTTTTATGTACAGGTAGTCCCATTTTGCCCTGTTTTGGGCCTAAAATCAACCTTTGGCCACATCAGTTTTTGCATGCCTCAGAAATTCCCCAACCCTTTAGATAGCATACAACTACATGTACTATTCTATCTAAAGGGTACTTGGGAACACCTGTGAATTTTTTCACAATTTAGCCATTTTTGTTTCATCTGAAATATAACCCAATCAGCAGCCAGAACTCCCTTTAATGCAGACCAGAATACCATATGACTCGGTAGATGGCACCATTTACTTCCACGTGACCTGGTGCATGCCAGCATAGGCTCTCTCCCACTAGGTGGTGCTGAGGTTAATAATTATGTTACCAGTGCGTGCATATTTAGTTTTCCTCCATACCACTAGACAGCAGTAGACTTTACCGCCAGCCTTGGTTCATATGTGTCCCTTTGTTAGGATACATATACATGCATATTCTAATCAAATCATCTGATAGCTCGCCATACATAATATGTATTCATATATCATCAAGAGAGGACTTTCTATTGTGTATAGGTGTAACTGTGAACAGCTTACACCCGGGCACCATCAACACCAACCTCTTCCTAAACATGCCGGCCTTTCTGCGGATCCCCCTACACTCTATAGGATACTTCTTCTTTAAGGTAGGCCATGCAGCAATATGTATTATAATCATCTGTTATTAATTATGTTTATCACAATTATCTGTACGATACAGAACTATAACTTCATCCATGCATAGTGAATGTATGTGGGATCACTACTAGCCACTTTATTTATAAAATAAAAAAATTATTCAATAATGGTATTCATATGAATTTTAGCCAAAACTGGTACATGTATATAAAATCTTCAGAAATTGTGCATGCTCAATTGATATGCCTGGACTACCCTGAGACCCTTTCAGTTCGCACCATCGTGACCAGAATACGAGGTAGCCATGGGCATAAACTACATGTTTTTCAACATATATCAATGTTGTCTCCTGTAATATAAAAATGATACAGATGATCTGGTCACATCAACTCTTTCTGTGACTCTTTCCAGACACCGGAAGAAGGTGCCCAGACCACGATATACTGCGCAGTCTCACCGGAAGTAGAGGCTGTGAGTGGCCGTTATTTCTCAGAGTGTGCAATAACAAGTGAATCGACCAAGGCTCTAGACAATGATCTAAGTAGGAAACTCTGGGAAAAGACAGTAGAAATCACAGGACTCAAGAAAGTGTCATGATTTTGGCACTTGTTTTTTTATATCTCAGGTCACAAGGCAAATACCTGAACATTGGCAAAGACAAATCCAGCAGTGGCATAATAACATGGAGTTATAAAGTAGTCTACGAGGATTGTACCCTGTAGTATAACATGGATATATAGGGTACGTGGGGACGAACTGCCCAAGGGATTAGATGCCGCCCATTTTACCTTGATATATCGGGGGCTCTGTCCCCCGCAACCCCCATCTCTCTTTTTGCCTTATTTTTTTCTTTTTTGAAACTGTAACAGAACTATAGCAAAGCCTATTTACCTCTAAAGGATGATACAATTCAGACTAAAGGAAAGGACATTCAGATTTACAGTGGCGCCATTTAGAAAAGAGGGGGGAATCATTAAGATTACCGCAAAAATGGGTTTTCAAGATAACTGGAAGAATGGGTGGCGTCTAGTCACTTGAGTAGTTTGTCCCTTGTTGCATATATAGGAGCTCATCTAATTCATTTAGTAAACACATTTGAGGTTTGCCATTGCAGGCAATGAGAAATAATGCACAGAGGAAAACATGGGGAATGCACGTTATCATTCCTGGTCCCAGTGATTTAAATAAAATGGCTTTTAATAGGCAATGATGTATATTTAGAGACCCATTGATAATGCATGTGTATAGCTATAGATATAAATACCATCTACAAGGTCTGATGTATAGAATTTTTAAAAGACCGGACAGCGTTGTATCAGCACCCAGATACCTGGGGGGTCATGACAAAATCAGGTTAAGGATACAGAATCCTAAACGTGACATATATCTGAAGGGACCGATATACAGGGGAAAAATGGCCTGTGATGAGCTCACAGCTGAACAGCAGCGAAAACCAAGTTTAGAGAGTTGCAAACAATCTATAAAGAACTGAAAGCCACTAGATAAATAGATATAGTTTCACAGCCAATTATCTCCTCACTCAAATCATCCAAGTCTCGTGACAGCTCAGGTGAAGACACCTGATATAAAAGTATTGATTTAGAATTATGACATGACACTGCCTTATAAACATTGTGATAATTGGAGACATTTCCAATATCAAACTTTGTTACGGTAGATTGATATAAATACTTGCTGAATGCTGGAATATTGTACCACTATAAATACAGGACAGGAGATGTTGATGCAATAAAAATATCCAAAACTCTCAAACTCTCTAGAACAGTATTTTTCTGCTATAAAACAGAATGATGGACATCAGTGTATCACCAATTGCTATCCATTGTTAACCATATATAAAAGTGGCAATGCATAATTATATTCAACCTATTTTTGTTATAATGACTTTCATCTGACACCATAATTATCATCATTGGCATTCATGTATATAATGAAGAAAATAAAGACGTACATTTATATCATCTATCTTTTGTTATTTCGTACAGTGGCCCAGAAGGGCCAAATTGAAAGCAATTCAAAACTTGAAAAGTGAAATTCAAAACGCGAAAAATAGAAATCAAAACGTGAAAAGTGAAAATCAAATTGTGAAAAGTGGAAATGGAAACATGGAAATGAAAACAGGAAAGTAGAAATCAAAACGTGAAAAGGGAAAACCTAAATACGAAAATGGAAATCAAAAGTGAAAAGTAGAACTCAAAACGTGAAAATTTGTTTCAAAGGCCAGAGAAGGCCAGCCTCAAGTCAAAAAATGTCAAATTTCACAAAATGGTATGTCAAATTTCACAAAAGAGTCAGTCAAATTTCACAAAAGGGTCAGACTTCCGAAAAATGTCAATTTGGTGAGTAAAATGTCAAATTTCTCAAAAGGGTAAGATTTTCTTAAAACGTCAAATTTCTCAAAAGTGTCAGATTTCACCTTTTTAGCTCATGACATCTCATTTTTAAGATAATCACCAGCTTTAATTACTAATTTCTTCCCAGAGGGTCATTTTCCCTTGCCAGGTCACAATAATTATGAGGTTTAGTTAGCCCTATGAAGCTTCTAAATCCATTGAGAATTTATCTTAACATTTGTGACCCATCCTTACAAAATGAGGCACAAGGCGTATATTGAAACCTAAATATTGGCTCTCAACGACAGAAAGTCTAAAATGTTAAAATATGACAATATTTTTTTGGTAAACAAATGTTGAGATATTCAGATATAACGCGCCTAGAATACAAGGGGGGGGGGGTCCAGGAGATCACAGGTCTAGCTCTTGTGTCACATTCATATCCTATGTCTGAGCATTAACTATGTATTCTGACAGTTAACAGTCCCCACAGGCCATTAGGTTGCATAGTCCCGTCTTCAATTATTCTATTTAGAAAAAAACGAGAACCTATATGACAGCTCTTCTTTTCTCTAGGGGTTAACTACAGTCATGTAAATCAATTTTTTGATCATCAGCTGTCCACAATGGCCATACGTATGACTGTTCTCATCTTCTACCAATTTATTTGAGCAAAAACAAAATGCTTTATGACAGGTCTCCTTTCAACAATTATGATAGAATAAAAACTATTATGTTAAATCAGTTTAGTCAGCAGTAGTCATACCTATATGACTGTCACAAGTATGTATAAAAGCTTATGATCTGCCATGGCTATACCCAAACAGCTGCTAGACCCTTGTCAGGACACATTTCACACTATCTGTACAGGTGATATAATTGTCCTGATTTAAATCACAGTTTCAATCATTTTTTGATGATAATAATTGATCACTTTACAATGTACAGGCTAGATCTTGTGGTACTCAAAACGTGGCAGTTAAATGTTAACACAAAGTTAAACTATAGCTTGAACAGTGCCGACCATTTTCAACGTCAACCTAATGTATTCCTGCTAGATGTATGGTGTTAGTAAATATCTTGACCACTTTAAGATGATTGATTTCTGAGCACTAATCATTGGACATACTCATTCTAAAATGTCTATATTTAACACACTTTATTTTGATAATTGGTACAAATCCAATGCAATTATGCAATACCATACTAACTTAAGTCTATTTCTTCTTCCCCTGCAATGTTCTGAGAGCGTGAAATTACAGCGAGGCTTTCAAGAGAGTTTACAATCCATGGACAATTTGAAGAGTCGAGGGATCAGTAGCATCAGTTAATCTCATTTCATCACAGAATCTGAATAATTATGGCTACAATGCCAAATGAAGGGGATTCAGACTTCATTGGAAACCAGACATTAAAATTTGAAAATCCAGCAAAAGACCCCCAGCTGTCTACAACATTCTTGACGGTCTACTTTGGTTTTCGCTTCTTATGGTCTGCTCTAGCCATCTTTGGCAATTCACTGACAATACTGGCTGTCTACAAAAATGAGAGATTGCAGAACACTACAGGTTATTTTGTATGCAGATTAGCGCTTGCAGATATGATGGCAGGGTGTTTATTTCCCTTGGTTATCATCCATGAGATCATGAATGACCACCACATGTTTGTCCCTCTTTGTCTCATCGAGCAGGGTATAAACTTTGCATCAACTTGCTGTAATGTCATCAGCATCATGTGGATAGCAATTGACCGATACCTCTTTGTTGCCTATCCCTTTAGATATGAACACTGGTTTACTTCAACCAGAACCTTTATAGTCATTGGCCTAAGTTGGATCTTTATAGGAACAGAAACAGTACTATTTTTTGTCTTTGGACATAATATGAAAGCTGGGATGACCTGCAGATATTCAGTATTCCTAAACGAACTGATCCGCTCCTTGTTAATACTGCCCCAGTTATGTATCTACATAAGTATCACAGTTATGCTATACATTGCTATTGGCAAGATAGCCTACAGACAGGGTCGAGCCATTGCAGCACTGAACCAGCCCTACAACACTTATGAGGTATCTATGAATCAGCAGCAGAAGAGGTTTGCAAAGATGATGATGATGGTGTTGGGCACATTCTCTGCATCATAAACCGCTGTAGTCATTGGAAACATCCTAATTCAGCAAAATAAAAGTGAGTTCATACAACAGGTGGATAAGATCACTGTACTTATCTTCTGGACTACCACCTGGGTAAACCCAATAATCTATGCCTGGAAGAGCAAGGACTTCAGGGTGGCATTCATAAAGCTTCTCCATCTCAGATAAGAAATGGTGTTGATTTATGTGCTTTACTTTACACAATATCAATCTTCTCCTACAACACATAAATAGGCGTCTTAATTAAAACGTTTGCTATAACATAGGATCCAATGGAGATTTCTGAGTATAAAAGGAAAATAGGACATTATCTTGTATTACCTAAAAGGCAGCTATATTACAGATAAGCTAGTCATATAGAACATCCCGAAATGAATATTTTGTCCAAAAACTAGACTTTTTTACCATGCAGTTTGCTGGCAAATTAAGGTTGAAAATTTGGTCCATTCTCGTAATAAAGTGCTGCATAGAAGCTAAATTAGAAAACCGAAGCTCCTTGCTCAGGTTTTGGCGTGAAAATTAAGCAAATTAGGAATAGGGGGTCCACAATTGTAGATCATGGGTTATGAGAGGATTGTGAGACTTGTGCCTCTACATGTATATATATAATGTATAGAGCCTTATAAAGATGTCTGTGTCCGTCAATTTTTAAAAGGGCCGTGTCGCGCGTGTTGATTTTTAAAAGGGCCGTATCGCCGAGTTGCACGTGTTGATTTTTACCCATGCAGAGGCACAGACTTGACTTTTCCTCAACCCATCACGCTACCGACCGATGATATTGTGAATTTATGTCTGGCAAAACTTGTGTCTGGTCAAGTTGTCTAGAAATTGTGTGACACATTATTTGGTATTAGCTTTCACTGAGAAACACATTCATGTACTCAGAATCCATGTACACATAATTGTAACTTAGATAACTTTGGCACTCGTCATGGGTAGTTTTGAACCAGAAATATGTTTCTGCTCTCAGAATTGACAAATAATTCATTGTTCCTGAAAATTTTTGCAGCTTTAATCAATCAATTCAATCACAATTAAACTTTACCCATATTACAACTGTAAATTACACATTGCCCTCGTTTTTGCACTGCTTTTGTAGTTCAAGCCATCTAGTTCAAGTTTATGACTTTATGACAATGTGATTGTTATATATTATGTACATACTGTACTCGGACACAGACCTAAAATGTATCTTGGGAGGAGATGATTTCTTTTCTAGTATTAAAACCATTACCATACATTGCGTGAGATCTCAGCGTAAATGGTTATTACTTGTAGCTTTGAACTTTATTTGATCTTTAACTACAGTCTTAATAACAATAATTGATTAATGACCTCTGCCATGAGTTTGCATGTTCCTGTCTTCACTCATTTTCTTTTGGCAAAAGCTAGAGACTTTATAGAAGATCATCTTTCAGTTACTCTAAAACAGCTACATGTGTATTCTTGGAATATAATCAGTAGTTGTACGTGTTATAGGTTTATATAGTACACTGATAATAAAACCTATAGTCAGTACTGACTATACCACCATATTTTGACCCCGGTAGTCAGATGATTACATATGTTAGTCACATATTAGTCATAAAGATAGTCAGTAGTGACTATATGTGGATCACGCAAATTGATGATGTCACAGGAATGTGTGCGCAGGAAACAGTTAGGATTCAAAATTGAATGCTCAACTGACTTCAGGTAGGCACATCTTATTCTATCTAAACCACTCCTTTACACATGTCCCTGTGCATTAGCTCTTGTGTTAATGTTGAGTATGCTTACTTAAGGCATCATAGGACACATGCATTCATGATTTTGATTGGAGTATCATGTGGTTTTGTTCAAATTCTGATCATGTAATGGTGAATCTCTAGGCTTCCAGACTAGAATATACAGAAGTTGACTGTGTCAAGGGTTATAGTGTGCCAGGCATATGGCCCATACCCATCTACTTCATCCAATGGTGCTAGGGCAGGTACCCCCGGACATCTACCCCCAGACATCTACCACCAGACATCTACCCCTCTACCACCTGAGTATCTACCCTCTAGGACATAAAAGTTCAGCGGATATATGTCCTGGTGGTAGAAGTTGTAAGGGGGTAAAAGTCCAGGGGATGCATGTCCAAGGGGTAGATGTCCTAAGCATGCTAAACATTACCACAACATTAACACCCAGACTTCTAACCCTGGAAATCTACCCCCTAGGACTTCTCCCCCAAGACTTTAATCCCCTTAGACATCTATCCCCTGGACTTTTACCTTCTTACAACTTCTACCCCCTAGGACATCAATCCCCTTGGACGTCTACCCCCTTTACCCTCTAGGACTTCTACCCCTGGGGACATCAACCCCCTCCAAATGCCATTATAAGGCACATCATGTGGAAGGGGTAGATTTCTCCAGGGACATCCAACATTTATCTCTGGACATCTACCCCCTGGAAATCTACCACCTAGGGCATCTACCCCCAGGACTTTTATTCCCTTCGGCCCCTATCCCCTTAGGACTCTACTCCCTAGGACATCGACCCGCTTGGACACCTACCCCCAGATATCTACCCCCTCAACATCTACCCCCTATGACATCTAACCCTATACTTGGACATCTACCCCCCGGACTTTTACCCCTTAAAACTTCTACCCCCTAGGACATCCACCCACTCGAACACCTACCCCCGGACATCTACTCCCTGGACATCTACCCCCTGGACATCTACCCCCTGGGACAACTTACCGTATACTTGGACATCTACCCCCCAGACTTTTACCCCTTAAAACTTCTACCGCCTAGAATATCCATCCCTTTGGACATCTACCCCCTTTATCCTCTAGGAGTTCTACCCCATCCCCAAGCCCATATGTTTGAGCCATATCATGTGGAGGGAGAAGATTTCTCAAGGGACATTGGGCATCTACCCCTGGAAGTCTACCCCTTAGGACTTTTATCCCCTTGGACATTGATTCCCTGGACTTATACCCCCGTAGGACTTATACCCCAGGACATCTACCCCCTGAACATTTAGCCCCTGGGACATCTACCCCTAGGGCATCTACCCCCTAGGACTTCTACCCCTGGAGAAATCTACCCCATCCACATATGACTAAACCATATGGGCATGTCGAGGAGGTTGATGTCTCCAGAGTAGAAGTCCTAGAGGGTAAAGGTAGCAGACATCAAAGGGGATAGATGTCCAGGGGTAGATGTCCTGAGGTAGGTGTCCAAGGGGCTGGATGTCCTATGGGGTAGAGTCCTAAAGGGACAAAAGTCCAGGGAAAAGATTTCCAAGGGGATAAAATCCTATGGTGTAGATGTCCAAGGGGGGTAGATTCCCAGGGGGTAGATGTCAAGGGGTAGATGTCTGATGTCCCTGGAGAAATCTACCCCCTCCACATGATATGACTCAACCATATGGGTATGTGGGGGGGTTGATGTTCCCAGGGATAGAAGTCCTAGAGTATAGGGGGTAGATGTCACAGGGGGTAGATGTCACAGGGGGTAGATGTCCAGGGGGTAGATGTCTGGGGGTAGGTTCCAAGTCAGGGGATGTCCTAAGGGGTAGAAGTCCTAGGGGGTAATATTCCAATGGGTAGATGCCCATAGGGGTAAAAGTCCCAGGGGGTAGATGTCCTAGGTAGGGGTAGTTGGCCTGGGGTAGATGTCCTAGGGGGTATATAATAGGCCCTAGGGTAGATGACATGAGGGTAGATGCCAGGGGGTTCTTGTCCTGACTTATTGTCCTGCCATCTCATGATGGACTATATCTAATAGTCAGAGTGACTACTTTAGAGCATTAAAGCATTAAATTCATAGTCACTTGACTATATATCCCAAATCAGCTCTTTTAATGCTTGAATATAGGTTGACTATACGACTAACTTACTATAGACATAGGTGACTAACTTGGTATAGTCGTTTTTGCTACATTCACATGACTATAGAAGTGTAGTCAGTAGTGACTAACATTTCCAGGGCCATTATTATCAGTGTATAGTGAAATGAGACATAGCTTTATTCAGATGCCGCTAGACTCTACACAAGACAGCAATTGCCTGCTCAGGTAAGACACAATGCGTCTTGGCAATAGAAGACAATGCCCTGTGGTAATCAATATTTAATTGACCCATAAGGGGAGTTGGCCAGTATAATAACAAACATTTTGATACAGAGTTACCATAAATTCTCGCATAATTATGAGCCTAACTTGTGAAAGATCCTACAAGCCGCAGAGCGGGTCTGAAAATTGCTAATTTAGAAATTTAGTATGCACATAACAATCCTTTTATGGGCCGTACCCTATCACACATGTTTGATGTAAAATTAAACTTAAACGTACAAGCCTCGGCTTATACATGAGAATTTATTGTAGTCCTCATTATCCAGCAGTTCCAATAGATCTTGGCATTAACACATTGGTTGGAATTATATTTACAGATTGTATGGAGGCTTCAATAACATTGGCATCAGCTGTAATTTCATCAGATAATGTGACCGTGAGGGCTACAATGGCAAATGACAGTTTGAGCCTTCTTGAGAACCAAACATTAAAATTTGAAGATCCGGCTAAAGACCCTCAGTTGTCTAAGACTATTCTGTAGATCTATTTTGGTTTCCGCCTCTTGTAGTCCACTCTAGCTATCTTTGGCAATATGTTGACCGTACTGGCTGTCTACAAATATGAGAGGTTGCAGAACACTACAAGTTATTTCATATGCAGCTTAGCTGTTGCAGATATGATGGCAGGGTGTCTATCACCTTTATAATTATATCATTCACCAGTCCAAAAATGGCCATCACATGTTTGTCCCTCTTTGTCTCATCGAGCAGGGTATACTATAAGCTTTGCATCAACCTGCGGTAATGTCATCAGCATCATGTGGATTGCAATTGACCGATACCTCTTTGTTGCCTATCCCTTTAGATATGAACACTGGGTCAGTCCGACCAGAACTTTCATAGTAATTGGCCTAAATTGGATGTTTATAGGTACACAGACAGTACTGATATTTGTCTTTGGACAAAATTTGGAGGTTGGAATGATCTGCAAATGTACAATGTTTCTGATCAAACCAATCAATCTTGTCATCATACTGCCCCAGTTATGTATCTACATAAGTATTACAGTTATGCTGTACATTGCTATTGGCAAGATAGCCTACAGACAGGGACGAGCCATTGCAGCACTGAACCAGCCCTACAACACTTATGATGTATCTATGAATCAGCAGCAGAAGAGGATTGCAAACATGATGATGATGGTGTTGGGCACATTCTCTGCATCATAAACCGCTGTAGTGATTGGAAGGACCCTATCTAGATGCTACAGAAGCGAATTTATATTCAAGGTGGAGCTGATAACAGTGCTTATCTACTGGGCCACCACCTGGGTAAACCCATTCATCTATGCCTGGAAGAGCAAGGACTTCAGGGTGGCTTTCAGAGAGCTTCTCCACCTCAAACCAAGAAGTGCAGTTAATTCCATGGAGGTAACAAGCAAATAATGTCTTTTCAATGTGCCTTCGTTTATGTATGTGTTTGCTTTGTATTAGAATCTCGTGGCACAGTATATAGAATCTCGTGCTACAATAAGCAATTTGACAATCATGGTAGGTTTAAAGGCGGACTGATGATATGAAACATTAAGTTTGCTGAATAAAATGATGGCACCGTCTAGAGGCAAACCCTTGTGAGACTACAGTGCATATAAATGTCCAGGCATGGGCAGAGAGGCCATTACCTCTTGCGATTTGGAGCTCGAGGCAGAATGTGAGGAGTGTGTGAGCTGGTTGATTTTAGATTAGATTTTTATTTGGCAAGTATGATTGAATTTGAAAGCTAAAACTGATCTGAATGAGTATTGGGCACCATGAATAAACACTTTATTTGTTTTGCATGCTACAGAACCGTCTTTGTGTCTTTATTCAATTCGATGTTTTGAACCCTACATAGGCATAGAGATTGAATGTAAACCCGATGGGGGGGGGGGTCACTTAGTATATTTTGTATATGTAACCACCACTTGTATAGGTAGATTTTCTACAAAATCACTCTCACACGGGTTTACTTCTTAAAGGATATTGCCCTAATGAGGGTCCAGTTTCACGGAAATTACTCTAACAAGGGTCTATATTTCATTAAGATTCTAACATATTCTCAGTTTTCACCAAAATTTGCTATTTTTCGCTAAAAGACCTTCCAGCCCTTTTTCCAAAAACATGGTCCATCATATCACCTTTGACAATTAGCTGGGAGCTTTTTGGCCGAGAATCCCTAACAAGAGCATGGTTTTTAGGGTCAAAATCGAATCTTGTCATAGAATCCATGCATCCTTCTTGCTTCTGTACAGTGAGACAAAAACGTTGCACTTGTCTTGGCCACTGAGACTGCATACAGTTTTGTGCTGCTATAGTGGAACCACGCATCCCGCCTCCAACTACAGCTGCAAGGTGTCACAATCTCTGTGTGTACATCCAGATTCAGGTGTGGTAGTTAATACCTGCAACACAATAGGGTTGGAAGGTCGCGGATGGGGAACTATAGACTTCTCTCATGCAACACAGGAATTCTTGAAAGTTGCTGCTGTTGATATTTTTATTTTGGCAAAATAATGTTATTCATATGAAGCTTGTCAATTGAATGCCAAGAATTCCTGAAAGCTAAGATTCCGATAGAATGATAAATCTACACATATATACAGCTTTGTTATCTTGTTTCATGCTTCATGTATCAAAATGTGTCAATATAAAAACAATAGAGACCTAGGCCTGTGTAATATCTACACTGTTAGAAGTAAGTGGTGTTGTTGCACAGTATAGAAGGAGGTATTTCTGGTTTCCAGTAGTATTTATACTGAAGGTACATCACATTGTAGTGTAGCTGTAGGTTACAAAGGGTGAGGGTTCGAACCCCAGTCAGGCTACCAGTGCAACAGTTATTTTTCTTTTTCCCCTTTGACTTTCTGACTTATTTCAAACGTAACTCTACCTACATTTACATAACAATACTAATGTTTCAATTTTTGAAAAGGTGCATTAGTATAATAGAGCTGCATTCCAATAGTGGAGACTCGAACCTAAGACCTCTTGCAGTGTGTTTTTACCGTAAGTGAGTTGAACAGTATACATGTAATATGTCCTTTTTACTGTAAATCTACAGTATATCTCTCTGTGCAGCTACACTAACTTCTGACGGTGTAAATGATTGAATTGTAACCAGTACTGTAATAGCCTACTAGTATACTCCTGGTGTAATAATGCCTCCATTCATTGTTATGCAACAATGTTTAACTATAATGCCCCCCTCCCTCCCATCCCACTTTTGACCAACCCTTAAACAGGTCAAACCTAAAAGGTCAAGCTGTGCACAAACTACTTTGAACCTGCTTGCCACTGAATTACATGTTTGAAATAAGTGCATTCAGAAGAGATTCTGAAAAGGCCAAACACACTTTGATATTCAGGAGGTTTACAATAGATGGCAGCACTAGTTGGGGGAATGTGCTGAAGCGGGGAAGTCCACGCAGTAGCATGTTAAAGGGGCCGTTCTCCTGCCGTAGATCCAACAGCTTAGAGTAGAGCATGTCGTTCATAACCAAGTGACCTTTCAGATGTGTCTGTAAACAAGCCCCAAGCCACCAAAGGCCACTTAGTAGATTGCAGTCTTGAGTGTGCTGACAGCCTTCAAACATACACTGTAAAAAGTGTTTCTAATTTTTAAACACATTTACCCAAACATATTAAAGTTAGACACTTTCACTGAATCTCAGAATCTCAGCACTTTCTTCTGTCAGCAGGTCCAGGGATATGGCTGCTGGTTGAGCCAACAAAAGTGAAATATTGGTGGACAAGGCCAGTTTGGCTGGTCCACTGGAATATTTTGGACAGCACTATGTACTTATTATTGTTGACATTATCTAAATTGGCATTGATGTCAACCAATACAATGGGTACTATATTTGACTAAGGAGAGCCTGTACATGGGCAAAAGCCTGAACAAGGAATAGGAGAATAATACCAGTGGGCTAGTTAAACTGCCCTCTCCCACGGTTTTTCATTGTTGTAGCTCACCCCTCACTGGCAGCCATATCCCTACACATAGCTAGAAAAAAGCTTGCCATCAATATGTTTGGGTGAAAGTGTTTAAATTATATTCACATTTTTTACAGTGTATGGGTGAAGGGTGCAGTGAGCAGTGAGACCAGGTAATCATGCTGTCCTGGCCAGGTGACTTCAGTAGGGGGACCATGAATCAGGCTTTCCTTGGAATTAAATAGTCTATAAAAGCATAATGAAACTATAGCACCCTATTAGATTTGATGATTACACATTGGCTTCTATGTATAGACATTATGTAATGGTACCATTGTGTATAGATGTTCTTCTTTCACCCAAAATAATAGCATGTGGCCTATTCAAGGGGGAGTATACCGTTTTCTTTGGGCACACTGGTGGCAGTTAGTACACTGGTGGGTATCACTAGTACTCAATACTATACCACTGGCACAGTCCAACTGCTGGTCACACCAGTGCAACTCATCTAGGCCAGAGCATTACTGGGAAGGAACAACCAGCAAACTATTTGTTGGTTGCCTGAGCCTTTATACATGGGGTACTGGTGCTGGGTAATACAGGCTCACAGGGCTAGGATATGTCTGCATGTTAGAGGTTTCTGTTTGGGGGATTCTAAATATAACTAAGGTGTTATATAAACCTAACAAGGCTGGCCTAGAGGTTTGGATCTACGGCAGGATGACCGTCCCTTAAGTGATTGACTTTGAGTGCTTGGAGATACCGGCTTTGACGACTTGAGCGTTTTATGAATCATAAGTACATACATCTATGTCATACATCCATGTTAACATATACCTTTGATATAAATGTGTATATTCCATAATCTTTGGGGGAATATTAAGCAGCAATAGCTCTATTTAACTACTAAACCATTGGGACATGGGTAGTGATTATTGAAGTATTCTTCTTATCTTTGATTTTATCACCTTTTTGTAACAACTATGACCACGACCATTAAAATCAAAATGTACACTGGTATTTTGTTATAATTATATTAATAAATTTTACTCATGAAAATTGTTAGGTAGATTCACAAATTGTCTTGTTTAAAAAAAAAAGACACTGATTGTGTTAAATCTAGAACTTATACTTTATAACTATGTATTACTGTACTTACCCAATGTCGAGACGCTCAAGGGCACTATGTACTAAGTAGGCCTATAGACCTCTCTTTTTCATGAGCTTGTATGAATATGTGAAAGACAACTCGAACTCCCTAGGCTAAATGTAAGAATCGTCACTTGATCAATAATCATTGTATAGTTTGTTCAATGTCAATGAAGACAACAAAAACAAAGAAGATATGGTAGTTCATATTGTACCTTTTATTTTATTTTTTATTCTTTGTAATATAAACATATGACATGCTCATCTCGGACGCACTGTGATGTTAGGTGCAGATAAACTATAAAGGTGATATCATAAACTAACAGCTATACCGAGGGCCGGTCGACCCAATATTATCCACCGAAAAACATGTAATTGAAGTGTGTAATAAAAACTTTTAAAATTGAAAATTGAATTGAATCACTGTGCTAATAATTGTGACAATATCCAAAGATAAACTGTGTAATGCTACTGGTAGACTCTACTCTTTTCATGGCACTCCCCAAAACGTTTTTGATATAAACTCCTGTCATCAGACCATGATACCAATGTTAGACGAGTGCAGACTCTGTTTTCATCCCTATTGAATGTTATCGGTTATCAGTAATAGAATAAAACATTGTCGTGATCTATATCTTCTATAGTTTTACTCTAGGGCCTACATAAAAAGGTTCTTCCAATCTAGACATCGTGGTTAAAACTGATAAAGTCGCGTTGCACTTGCACATGGGGTCAACATGTCATCCACCTCCAAGAATTACACCCCCCCCCCCCCCCAAAAAAAAAAATTACCATTCAAGAACCCCTCTTACCAAGGGTCACCTTTTTTATCTTTAAAAAGATAAACTGAATCATTCTCGCCAAGGGCCACTTTTCATCCAAATAATATATGTCATATGTCAATTTAAAATCACACCTAATTTAAAAGGGATCACTTTTAGAGGTTTTCACGGAAACACTTCATAAACGTTTTGATAGCATAATGTATCTAATTGTAGGCACTGTTAGCCATAAATCGAGGTTTCGGCAGAAATTGTTGAACGAAAATCCCTTTCATCGAGAGTAAGAGTTGTTGGAAGTCCAGTCGTATATTGTCGCACTATACTGAGACAAAACCGAGTGCCCCCCCTCCCTCTCAGGAATCCCGCATAAAACACATTTCTCTTCACCCACCTTGACTGAACTTGATGTACTACTATCGGGACAGCAGCCGTACCTACGTGTCTGATAATAGGTCCCATCTTGTCTTATCATGATATATGGTGTCTTTGCAATCATGGGCCTTATCATTATGCATGCAAAAAATCGACATTGACCTTGCTATAAACTTAGGCCAAAAAGAAGCATTAATTAGCTTTATTTATTTATCTATCATTGGCTGAGGGAGCAGTGGGGCACAAACTATCGAAATGACGTGCATATTTGTGGAAAGCTTGTACTGTACTTGCGAATTTCAGTAAAGGGAAATAAAGTCGACTCACTACTTTAACTTGTCTAACCATGTAACATGCAGCACATCATTAACAACTTTCTGTGCTTTATCACAGGGACCCACACCCAAGGATAAGAAAGCAGGTAAAACTGTTGAGTGGTTATATAAACGCCCAAGCATTACTCGCGAGGTCATTATCACCCTGTACTAGAATAGAATAAAACTTAAGCCTACAAGTACAATGAAGGTTGCCTATAATATATATAATAATGACATGATAATATTGGCCCCGCATGTTTTTCAATAGTCTTGTGGGATCCATTATATAACATGTTGTGCAGTTTTACAATGTACATGTAATAATGATGCCCAACTTTTACAGTATGTGGGACGCTCAGTGTGTTTCTCTGTACTTCTCTGTTTCTCCCTCCCCTGGCCCACACTTAGTGCAGCAGCTGGACAACACGGCCCCACCCACACATGACCTGGTCCATTCAACATTGCGCCCTGTGCACATATATAATAGTTATGTGGTATAGTGTTTATTTTGTAATAAGGGATTCATTCTGACTGCACCTGTATTCTGTACCCAAATGTATATACCGGTAGGTCTAGCTGAGTGGGTGGCGGTGGTATGCATACTGATGGAATCTATTGGAGTGGGCGTTTAGATTTTTGATTCTCCTAAATTAAAAACGCCATTCAAATTTCACGTGACACAAAATCCAGCAAGTTCGAACCTCCCTACTGTCACACTTTCTATTTTATAACACATAGACAAATGCCAACGCCCATTGATACCGTCTCTGTTGTTTTTCACGAATGGGGGCTGGGGCAGTATCCCACGAAGCCGTAGGCTGAGTGGGATGCGCCCCAGCCCCCATGAGTGAAATACATCAGAGCGGTACCAATGTATACTGTAAACATAGATATTTTTGCTGGTATAAATTTTCGCGGATTTGCTTAAAAGTACAAGTTCACGCATTTTTAAATTCACACATTTTTTTTTAAATATGGTAGTAGTACGACTACACTGGATAAATTTTCGCTCTGTAGATATTTTCGTGGATTTTAAAATCTGCGAAATCCGCAAAAATATGTACAGTACGAAAATATATACGTTTACAGTAGTTGGTATATGTGTTTATTTTTTTATTTGAAGCTTTTTAATGAAGGAAAAACTACTTTTTCTTAGCCCAATGAATATTCACATTGTATTCAATGGGGGCATTGAATACGGCCTTCCAGTGCTTACGCATAGGAGATATTGTATTTCCAAAAAATGAAGTAGAATGTTTTTCAATTTCTGGTTATTGATTCATTGCATATACTTGCACACCCGAGCTAGGGGTGAATTGTGATCCTTTTCCCGAATACAACTCAATAAATCAAGTTTCATAGTACAGGTACAATCGTGGTGATTTTCATGCATGCATCACAGGGAATTACCATCTTATGTTTCCATTTTTAGACATTTAAAATGTTTACCAGACAAACAAAATTGCAACCTTAGATTTCCATAATTAGACATCTTTAATATTCCAGCGGCACTATATTATTAGTACCAAACAACTGAACTTTGCACGTAACATAAAGTCAGGCTCCTTTTGTATAAATACATCTTTTATAACACTCAAAAGTGCCAAATAAGCAATGTTTATGGTACTAGGATAGATTGCTAACTATAAAAGGTAAGAGGTGGTAATAGAGTCAGCACTTTGGACCCAATCCTTGAAGTAAATGTCCAGCGGGGAACCTGGGATCCTATAAATGACACGTCCAGTCCATTGATAGAGCACGAGCTTGACATTACAGGGAAATAGGCAGGGGCTGGCATTTTAAGGAAATACTATCTAGATGACATCTAGCAATTAACATTATCACCTGAGTAAGGAAGTGCAAATTGACGTACAATTACATTGCACCTGGTGCCCCAATTTGAGCATTTTTCTGGTTGTGCGTCACTGTGGTCGCTGTGGGTAGAATAAAACTTGAAATGTTAGATAAGAAAGAAATGTTAGATAAAAGGTTAAGTCCCAGGTATAAAGGTTATCAGTTTAACCGGCGTATCTCCTTTCTTTTTGAACATTGCCCATGAACTTGCAAATAGCTCCCAGGGTCATCACATGCCCCCCCCCCCCCCCCCCCACCCATGTGAACCCGAGTCTGTACTTATCTGTTGGAGGAGTCCATGTCACATATCTCTTAGTGTTATACATAATACTTGCTTGAGGCCTCTTTTGTGAAGATTCCACAGCTGCCAACGTGGTTATCAGTCGCCATGATAAGGTTCTGTCTTCAATGCCCATGTGATTACTCATGATGACTTGGACTCACACGGTGACTTAACATCAATTATATTTGCTGGCGCTTACCAAATTGCCATGTCGGTGTACATTGTTGCTATAAAATAAATTTAGCATTCATTCTTCCTTTTTTGTTGTTGTTAAATGTGAATTTCTGAGACATAATTCCCCTGTGACCAATGAGTCGTCATTATTTAATCTAAGGGGGGGTCAATTGGTGAAGGCCTAGATTTTTGGACAGACACAGAGACAATGTTCAGTCCTACTGCTTATAGAGATTTCGGCCCCCTCATTGAACTATATGTGTTAGATACCCTACGAGTATGTGAAAATAACCACGACAGACTGACTGGTGGCCTCATAGGCCACCAGTCACTCTACCATTGTTATTATTACACACGAGGAGGGTAACTGATTTAACCTTCGGTTATGTGAAAATAACCAAAACTGTGAGAAAGTCTGAGCGTTGCAAGATACTAACAAAACTATAGTATTTTGAGACGATCTTGCAATTTTGAGACTATCTAGCCTGACGGTTGCAAGATACTAACAAAACTCACAGCTGTGAGGTTATGTGAGTCTATAAGTACAAATAACCAAGGTGTGAATTCCTTTGTCTTACCCCTCCGCTGTGGTTTAAAGTAAAAGCACAGCCATCGTAATGACCACTCTCTAACCACCAATGTGATAAATGTTTATGATTCATATATGAGTGAAATCGTATCGAAGATCCGGTAGTTAATTCAGAACAGGATATACTGGTTCTCTTCAACAAGGTTAGACGATCTGTTTCTCAGACAGAGCAGTGACGTCACCAAGTTGCGGACCTTTTTCACCCCACCCCCACCCTCTCTCCCCGTCTCTCTGCATATCTGTCACCACAATTTCTTTAGAAATATCAGTATACAAATGTGTATCCCTGGTCACCAAACCCAAAGACCACCCTCTATACTCGGTGACATAATTTGTTAATGTTACCACCGTTTTGCATGAACATATACATGTGTGTATAAATCACTGCATCCTGTAGATAGAGGTGTACATTAGGCCATATCCTGGTATCTATCACAGTATGTTGTTATAGGATTATAAACAGGTTAGTAACACTGATAGCTGGATAGGATGGTCTCTATAGCCAAATGTGTATGTCGCATCAGGATTCTCACTTTTATGTCTAATATTTAATTCCAAAAGATGAACCGACATTTCAAACTGACTTTTTTTTTATTTTTTATTAAACCGATCATCACATACAACAATTAATTATTAATTATTAATTATTTATGAATATGCGTTACCACTTCAGAGTACGGTATCGTCCCGATAATGCACCGGGCGCTCTTCCTTTTAGGCGGGCTGTTACCCCGGCGCTTATAAACCCTAAAAGACCACCAGTTGGTATATAAATGCAGGGTCTGACTCATATACAGGACAGACGTTCATTCAACCCAACCTATTTTAGACCCGGCGCTTAAACAAGACAGGTGCTCTATCAAAACCAGGTAGATTATCGTGCATTTTATCTCAAATGATCTCGTGTCTTCGAGATAGCCGGTGCACCACGGGACAATTTAGGTGGTGTGATATGCTGCCCTTATCTTGTTAAGTAGCGGGTCACATGTTCTGATAACAAAGTCACAAGTAGGTTGATGGTGGTTTAAATGAGGCAGGAGTGGAGCAGGCCTGGCAACTAGCTGGCGAGTAAAAAGAAAGTCTGTAGAAGAAAGCACGATGACGCACGGCTCGCATGTGTGCATTTCCTGATTCCTAAAAACACATGCACTATACAATGTATTTTCAATATAGGCTTTAGCGTTACCCAAGGGAGTGGTCATCATCTAACAGCATGGGGAGTTGGTGGACTTTCATGCAAAATTGGACATTTTCCAGACCCCCACCCCCCTGAGAGAGGTAGACATTTCTTTGATTCCCCTCCTCTTTGAACTGTAATAACCGCGTTTTTTGTGAAAGCCCCCCAGACCCTCTAGAGGGGTCAGAAATCGTTGAGTCCCCACCCTCCCAGTCTATGTGAAAACCTGCCGGACACCGGCTATAGCCGCCTAAAAGCCTGTTGGTCCGGCAGAAAGTCTGTGTCTGCCGGCCCCAACGGCTGCCTATGATCCTGGGCTACATGTCAGTTTTTACGGCTTGTAAATCGGACCATTATTAACGTTTCTAGAGAGTAAATTAGAAAGCCTGGATATTTTGTAGAAAGTTACCCAAAATGATACAATTGTAATTATCAAAATGATTTGGATACCAGTAAGCTCTATTGATCATCACTTCCTATGTAAATTCTAGCTTTATAATAATTCTTTTGATACAATCATTTCCTCTGGGTATCCGGGCCTGCAGACATTTAGCTGGGCCTGCAGAATAACAAATCTGCAGGCATGAATGTCCTGCAAGGCGAAAAACTCCCCCCTGCCTCGGATCCACGTCCCCACCACCCGTTATTAAAATAATAATAACCCCTTGCTAAGACGTGCTTTTACATGCCTCCACATCCGAGGCCGATTAGGATTTTTGTGCTAATTTTACTTGTTCTTTCATAGTACTTAGGTTAGACTAGCTCGATCAATTCGGTATATATCTTATTATATTATACTTCCTTAACGGCATGTTCTTTTTGTGGGATTCTTTACCGGAATCCAGATTTAATAGACGTGAACATTCATATGAGAATGTTCTCTAAGGACATTTAATATATAGGGAGCCTTTCCCGAGCCCCTTTGTCACGAATTCTCAAGATTTTCTTTTCAACATTGATTATATGCATGGATATAAAAGACATTGTATGTTGATATATAGTCTTGATGACGAAATCCAATACAGGATAATACACCCACTCCCATCCACCATCCACCATCCCCTATCCCGGGCCCCCATACATGTGATTACGTCATTTACACGTTCCCCTCCATGTACATGTATAAGGATAGAGGGTCTAAGTTCTTCCATGCATGTATATGTAACATTAGCGTTACTAAATCTATTTCGAAACACTGTAACATCCTCGTTACTAAACCAAGAGGCAACACGTTTTTTTTGTGGGTTTTTTCTTTGGTGGGTGAGGAGGGAGGGGGGGGGGAGATTAGGACCTCTCTCATGGGGAAGGGGACCAGAAATATTTCGCCGCACTCACGCGAAAATCTTTTCGGACCAAGGGTGTAACTTGGTGGGTAGGCTAACATCAAGGTGAGTGGAAATTTGAGGAAGCAGGATCTGAACCATTGGGACGATGGTGATCTTGGTGGGGACTTTCTATGGAGAGAGGACCCTCGATGACGTGGGACCTTGGTGGTCATGGATGGTGAGGGACCTTGGTGACCTTGGTAGGGACCTTCAAGG
Organism: Harmothoe impar; assembly: GCA_947462335.1. Taxonomy (NCBI): domain Eukaryota; kingdom Metazoa; phylum Annelida; class Polychaeta; order Phyllodocida; family Polynoidae; genus Harmothoe; species Harmothoe impar. The sequence goes on along the minus strand of OX381707.1, from coordinate 61,498,185 downwards.
GACAGACGGCCATGGATGGTGAGGGACCTTGGTGACCTTGGTAGGGACCTTCAAGGGACAGACGGCCATGGATGGTGAGGGACCTTGCTGACCTTAGTAGGGACCTTCAAGGGACAGACGACCGTGGATGGTGAGGGACCTTGGTGACCTTAGTAGGGACCTTCAAGGGACAGACGGCCATGGATGGTGAGGGACCTTGGTGACCTTAGTAGGGACCTTCAAGGGACAGACGACCGTGGATGGTGAGGGACCTTGGTGACCTTGGTAGGGACCTTCAAGGGACAGACGACCGTGGATGGTGAGGGACCTTGGTGACCTTGGTAGGGACCTTCAAGGGACAGACGACCGTGGATGGTGAGGGACCTTGGTGACCTTGGTAGGGACCTTCTAGGGACAGACGACCGTGGATGGTGAGGGACCTTGGTGACCTTGGTAGGGACCTTCAAGGGACAGACGACCGTGGATGGTGAGGGACCTTGGTGACCTTGGTAGGGACCTTCAAGGGACAGACGACCGTGGATGGTGAGGGACCTTGGTGACCTTAGTAGGGACCTTCTAGGGACAGACGACCATGGATGGTGAGGGACCTTGGTGACCTTAGTAGGGACCTTCTAGGGACAGACGACCGTGGATGGTGAGGGACCTTGCAATGATGACCTTGGTGGGGAACTTCTAGGGAGAGACAACCGTGGATGGTGTGGGGTATTTTTAGAGACCTTTATAGGGAGAGTGAGCATACAGTATTTGATGCACCACGGTGTGGGACCTTGGGGTGACCTTGGTGAAAGGGCAGAGTGAACATTTGAGTATACGGGAGATATGCTTAATAAAGCTGCGCCAGATATGAAAACGTCCAAGGACCCATTTTCAGTTCATCCCTTGTTGCATTTGTACATATTAAAAAATCAATCTTCAAATGAATTTTATCGTGCATCTAGGCTAGTATTTGATGATACCATAATATACATATAGAGTGAATCCATTGATACACTCGTCCCGGAGGTCATATTTTTATCAGTAGTAGCCACTTGTGAGATGCATTATAGGTCAATTGTAATCAAACAGAAAATCTATACTAATTCGAACAATTGGCTATTCTTGATATCTAAAGATAACACAGGAGAATGGACCACGCTGTAGTGCACCCACACTGATATTCCTAGGATCCCTATACGCCCAACCTCTTAGTCACTATAGTGCCTAACCTAGTTAGTCATTTTTTGGATCCCTATACGCCCAACATAGATTAGTTATTATTGTCAGGTTGGTCACTACTGACCAACCCACCTTAGTCTTTTTATTTCCAGGGGGAGCCACTGAGTGGTCATCACAGGTGGCACCCTCTAGCGGTATACAAATACAACACACCAATGATGAACCTAGGTTAGCCACAACTGACTGACCCCTCGGTCATTTTTTAATATAACTTTGCCATTGTGACTAACACTCATATGACCAACCTAGGTTAGTCTGTACTGACTAACCCTTTTAACCTATGGATTTTCAGTGCAGGGATCCACAAACAACAATGTACAACAATGTTCAACCTTCTTATTGACATAGGTAAAACAATGTGCATTATGATCGATGTGTCTACACACTATTTTTAGGTTTAACGGACCCAACAAGGTCAATATAAACAACTGTGGTTTATAATGGGGTACCAAAGCTGTCATTTCCCCAAATCTTCACGCTCAGCACTAATAACCGCTGAGAACCCTCGTTATCTGAGACAGTTCTGGAAAAACTACATGGGGGGGGGGGGGGCTCCAGGGGCGGATCCAGAAATTTAGGAAAGGGGGGGGGGCGCCACAATACCTACAGCATCGGGGGTGTTGAACCATCTAAATTAAAATTTACCAAAAAATAGGGGGGGCGCAAGGGGCGCCCCCCCCCCCTGGATCCGCCCCTGGGCTCTCAATGACATGAAAGTCATTAATTACATGAATGACCCAGGGTCTGTCTATAACCGGAAAGCACAGATCAGAGGCTGAATTAACCACACACACTTATTATAAACCACTTAGTAGACGAGAACAGTACTAGAAATGTAAATGGGGCACGCTTGGTGACTATGCCGTTTTAACACCTTTCTTCCTGATGTATTAGGAAGTGATCATTTTTTATCAACAGGGGGGGGGGGCAAAAAGCTTTGGACACCTCTTGTGGGGGGGGGGGGTTAAAAACATTTAACCAGTTTTGAGCCAAAAAGCCCGCGCGTCACTATGCTTCAAAATGCCCGCGCGCAAGCCGATTTTCGACCCCAAGGAGGGGGGTAAAAAGTGTTGACCCCTTGACCGGGGGGGGGGGGGGGCATGTAAAAAATTTCGCACGTTCAGCGCGGAAACCAACCACCCCCCTCTTGTTAAAAAATGATCACTCCCTGATTGGTCTATAGCCAGTGGGTATAGCGAAGGCTATGAGGAACTGCGTGAATACCAAACTTATAATTGAGGGTCATGCCTTTTTTATTGGTTCTAAGAAATGTATTACTCAGGGGCTTCATGGAGAGTTGGGGAGGGGAGTGACTCCTTCTCGACAAGGGAGAACTCGAGGCACCTGGAGCTATACTCCATGTGTGACTAGCTGGCGAGGTCGACAGAGAGATTCCTTGATGAACTCACAGCTTGATTATAAAGCCAATATATTTAAAAATTCGCAGGACAATATAATGTGGGGAGGGACATCATTGTGAGTGGTGAAACCAGGGATAAAATTAATTAATGTGCTAACCAGGGGAATTACCAGCAGGCCCCAGATTTAGTATACATGCATGATATGACATTGTATATTCTTGGAAAGGGTGTTAACCTGAACGATAGTTGTTTCGCCATGTCGACAGCTAAGGTCGGGCTAAGGTCATGCTTGTTCCGGGAAAACTATATTGCTCAGTATACAGCAGTGATCCGATCACATCTAGGCGAACAATAATCAAATCTATGGGGTGAGACTGAGAGCTATAACCGCTACCGGGGCATTTCGTCATCTCTTTTCGAGGGAGTAGACAGGGCCAGACAAACCACGAAATATATGTTTGTGGTGTACATCTAGATGAAAATTGAATATGGAAACCTTTGGGTTTACAGTATGCAGTCTGGTATGCCATAAGCTATTCTACTCCTTCATGCCCGAATCTGGAAGGTCCAGATGATGATGACGATGATGATAATGATGATAAACTTTTAGAGCTCTGACCCGCCATGGGTTCTTACTCCACAGGGGGAAAATGATGGTACGAAGGACCCCCCAAGAGGATAATAAATTTCGGCAGGGTGAAATACGCATAAATTAAAACTTCTATTGTGCTAAGTTTGTACTCTTTCTTTCTCTTTTTCTTTTCAAACACATGCAAATTATTCTGTTTAGAATATTATAAGGAGTAATACCCATGCTGTCTGAAATATGGATGGAGGCTATAAATAGTGATACCATGGTATTAATAACCATTGATAAGATAACCTGAAATAAATTGAGGATATTATAATATCATGCATGTGAAACCTAACACGAGTGCATGGTAATGATAACTTCTATTTCAGGACTATTCATGACAAGGTTAAGGTCACGGGGGACCAATCAGTACCTGGCCTGGGAACACACCCACCTGGTCACCATTGTCAAGCCAAAAGTATATATAACACATCAGATTTGGATTTCCACCCTGCTGTCAACATGTTTATATAACACACGTGGATACGGGTAAACTGGTATATCCCAGTTGTAGAGGGTTTTCAGGGGTGGATCCAGAAAGGGGGGGGGGGGTGTACAACAACTATCTGTGTCATAACCGCTATCTGTGTCAAACACAGATAGAGGTTCACCATCCAACCGCTATCTGTGTAAAAAAAACGCTATCTGTGTCAAAATATGTGTATCAACTAGGTGTTATCTGTGTCAAGCATATCTGGTATTTCCCTTAACACTAAGTGTGTCAAAATTGGGTTGGTAGTGACTTTGTGGCACATTTGTTTTTTAGATGTGTGGGGAGTTTGGTACAGATGCCTTAGGACTTAGGTTTAGGACTGTAAAAAGTTGTTTTGAAGTTATTTTTTATTTTGAAAATCGTGAAAAATAAAATTTTGTAAAAATGGCCAATTTGCCAAGAAAAACATAAAAATTGGAAAAAAATGTCCATTTTCAGGGAAATGGCCAAATTCACTTGGAAAATTGAAAATGATTTGAAAAATTCGCTTTTCTAAAAATGACTAACTTGGCGAGAAAAATGTAAAACTTTTTCCTGCAAATGACCAATTTGGTAAGAAAAGGAAATAAATCATCAAGAAGTAGACTTTCCTGAAAATGGCCAAATTGGCGAGGAAAGCATAAAAGAAATCGTAAAAAGTACACTTTCTTGAAAATGGCCAATTTGGTGAGAAAAGGGTGGACAATCGAGAAAAAGTCAATTTTCATGAAAACAGCTGATTTCTCTTTGACACAGATAGCGGTTGCTGTATCAACCACTATCAAAACTGCTATCTGTATCAATCACATCATTGGGTAGGGTAGGGTATCCTGGCAATGCAGGAAAGGTCAAAATTAATAAGGTCAATATATAATCAGAGCACATAATATGTAGGTCAATTGGAGGGCAGGACATTAGGGTAGACTTATATAACATGGCATAGTATTTCCTTTGATACATTTTATAGCATGATGCTTGAATGCAGCACTTGTGAGTTACTTGCTAGGGATGTATTTATGGTATAAAGGGTATGACATGTTCAATATACCTTATTGTTAGTATGATAGTTTTGACACATATAGCTGTTGGATGTCCCTATGCAGAATGATACAGAAGTTACTACAGATAGCGTTGGTTACCACAGATAGCTGTTGGATCGGTACTACAGATAGCGTTTTTTTGACACAGATAGCGGTTGGATGGTGAACCTCTATATGTGTTTGACACAGATAGCGGTTATGACACAGATAGTTGTTGTACAGGGGGTCCTGGGAGTACCCCCAACCCCCTTTTGGAATTTTAAAAAGATTCTGTTGATGATAATTATATTGATCCGCCGCGAGTCACGGCACCACGCTTTTCAGCACTTTTGTGTTTAGTGGATCCCCCTTTTCAAATTCCCCGGTCCGCTCCTGTTTTCAGATTATTAGCTCTGGATCATTGTTGCAAAACACAGCGATAGGCCCAATAAGTTGTATATGACATTGTATGACCATGTTGTGATGAAATGATGCAAGGACAACTTCAACAACAAGAGCAAATACTTCAATAGACATGTAATGACTTGCACTCTCATATAAAGTGCTGCTATCGTGACTGGTATTACATCAGACTGTCTACGTGAAAGTAGGATGCACCAGAAGATAGGATGAAAAGTATAGTATCGTACACACTCGCTTTAACAAATTAGCAAAAATTAAGATAAAAAAACTAAAAATGCAAACAATCTAGATGCTTATATCTATATCCAATCGTAGTTGGTACAAAAGAAGACTGCCATTTATTTGAATATTACATACGGTTTGAACAAATTGTAGCTTTACTTTGGTATGAAAATGCATTGTTTAATTGTGAAACCTCACATAAACAGTTCAACAAACACGCAGTGTGAAATCGTGGATTCTAAACACTTACAATTCACCAAGTGCATCCTGAGTACCGGGGTAGTTTACCTCTTGTGGTTAAAGATATGCATATATCCTTAGGCCAACCCCCTCCCCCAATGATAACACCTCATCCGTCAACCCTTATAGGCCATATATGACAACTGATGGTGAGTATGACTCTGGAACTGAAGGCCATTGCGTCAGGCCTCATTGCCTGCTGTCCAATCCTCTGTTATATTGCTATAGTCCCGGGGGGGGGGGGGGCGGGGGCATTTGAATTCTTTTTGACACTGGTGTGTGGCTCGCCACCCGTTACCCTTGTCATGGCGATTATTACTTCAAAAATGCTACCCTTGTTATGGCATTTTCGGCCAAAGGCTCCTAGGTTTGGGGGGGGGGGGGGGAGTAATGAAATAGAGCATGTTTACTAAAATCTCCTCGAGAAATTTACTCTTTGTAAGAAAATGTTATGTTTTAGTGAAAAATGGGAAATTGTGGTGAAATCTCGGATATTTCTTGAAAAGTAGACCCTTGTCATGGGGATTTTCATGAAACCGGACCCTTGTCATGGCAAATTTTCTTGAAAAGTGGACTAGGGGGGATTTTGTAGCCGCACACATGTGTATACAAAATATACTAATCAAGTGACCCCCTGCGGCTATAGTAGGGTCTTCCACCCCCCCCCCCTGAGGCCGGAAAGTCTAAGACTATTTTTACAACAGCCAAATTTGTCCAAAATTCTCCAGGTCGCTTAAATTACTGTACCAGGTCGCCAGGTCGCCTGGAAAAAAAGCCCAGGTCGCCAGGTCGCTTATGGCCCCTCTGATAATGATCACATTGCAGTGTAACAGTTCGAAGCACGTGCCCTAAAACATGGGACTTCACCCTACCACCTCCTTAGTAACCTCGTAACCATACACTGTGGACCTGTATCTTAGATTATTATCTGGTTGAGTGACAGTGACACTCAGACATTGACGGAATGGGGATCCCCCCAACAACTTGTATTGACAGATTGAACACAGACCAACGTTTCACATGTCAATATTTATCAGCCTTTCTACGTTTAGTTTGTGGTGTGTCTAGTTTTAGCCCTCTGCCACGTGGCCAGTGTGTTGTTTACCGTATCGAGTGGGCAATAATATTTATAGTTGAAATGAAAGCTATCCACTCAGGTTGAAGTTATCAAAACCATAAGTGACACGTTACTGCAACTTACATCATATATATCTAAAACATAATTATACAGGTTTACAATAACTGCTCAAAGAAGAGCGGTCCCTATTATATGAGGAGAGATTTGGGTATGGGGAATGATGCTTCAAAACTAATTTACAGTGAGACGTTAGGGGGGGATTATTGGGTTAATTACCATGCTTCATAACCATAAATTATTGTTTTAATACTCTGTATACTCCTGACAGTGATAGACATCTACGTAGTATATAGTGTCTTGCATCACCCACAGCTGTCCTCTTCGTTTCTTGTAAAAATAAAATAGGGTTCATCATCTGGGAGCTCGGGGGTGGGGGGGGGGGGGGCATCTGACAGAGCATCGTGGAGTTGGACATGTAGTGCTGCCGCTTACTACGTTGTTGTGTCTAGGCCTCCCTCGCTGCATCACGTAACCAGGGCTCCCAAATGGGTGATGATGTTTTCCCCCTTCTATTAATTTTATTTAAAATGGATAGAGAAATTAGAATGATATCAAAATTCATCAAACAATGTGTGTATAAAACAAAGTAGTGTGACAATATCTCCCCTTAATTCTAGATGAAATATGTTTTATTAATTCCGTGGCATAGGACGTGTAGCAGGAGGTATAACTGGGTTAATGTATGTGTATCCCACTAGTTCAGAACCCTGCTCGGGTGGCAAGGTCACTGTCACCTTGGGATCCTGGAGGCTCGTCCTAAACGCTGGCCTGTGATTGGCTTAGGAACGTCTGACGTCACAGCCGTGCCCCCTTGCACTGTTTACCAACATCGCATATATAAGGCAGGCAACCACCTCTCAAAACAAAACATATCTACACCCGACTCCAAACCAAACAGCATATCTACCGAAAACCAACCATCACAGACGATCTATCCTCACCTCCGAAGATATATCATAACCGCACAGGACTACATCTAAAGAGGTAAGGATTCAAATTAAGTTTTATAGACCAATATCCGATATAATAGGGCATACCGTATTAAATCGATTTGGTTTGTTGTTTGGCCAAGTGGGACAGGCCCAGGGACAGGCCCATGCTTCTTACTTTGCAGTCAGGGATTAACTGTAAGTCTGCCAAGTCATTTATTAATGCATTTGGCACTGCCAACTTTTAACATTGAAGCTGGAAAATGATCACCTGTACATGGGTCAATATAGTAGGCCAATATCATTGCATCACGCTTTGACATTGCTATAGCTGGCTAGTACTAAATTATGTTTTCATGGTCAATGTCGAATATTACATATTTGTACTTCCAAGTCAATCCTTAGAGTGAGAATATGCCAAATGACATATCTTATAGTAGCAGTGGTGGGTCCGGGATTTTGAAAAAAAGGACGGGGGGGGGGGCTACTGGAAAAATATTAAATTTAGGAACTTTTATGCAAATTTCAAGCAATGAAAATAACCCAAATGTCCCCCTCAAAGCGGAGGGGGTGGGGGCTCTGAGTAGAACCAATGAACCTACAAAATAGAACATACCATTCTCAAGTTGGGTCTCAGGCTTAAGGTTGGACCTTGCATCACCCACCCCAATTCAGGACCAACCAATCATCTGCTGGGAGATCGCCTCGTGCCACTTTGACCGAGATCTCCAAGCAGCTGCCCATTTACACTGTGTGCTTTAGTATTCTGGCACGGTGCCAGCACTAAGGGGGATACACCCTACCAAATAAGGGAGTTGGATCTTATTAGCATAGCCCTTTCCTGTGACGTCACTCGGTATGGGATTGGGGTGTGCTGAGGTGTGCTTTCACGCCCACCACTATGTGTGGGCGTATATAGATCAATACATGTATATAGTATTGCCCCTATAGGTGGATGATGGGGGATGAAATCATATGCTAAAGAGGCTGGGATGAGAGGGCTTCACTAACAATAAATGCTTGAAACAATGAAAGAGTGTGGTATCTGCATTTACTCATTGCAGAAAAAAAATAGAGACAGGTAATAATTATAATGTGTATTCACAATATGACAGGATTTGTAGGGACGGAGCTATTTCCACTAATGTGCCTCTACATGGGTACCCAAGATTTTGACCGTGTCGCTGTCGATTTTTAGCAGAAGAACCATGCCATTGTGTCGAATTTTAGGTATATAAGAACATAGAGAAAATTTCCTGTGGGTCGATTTTTACCCCTAATATTCCTGTGTCCGTCGATTTTTAAAAAGGCCTAAAACGGCCGTATCGCCGTGTCACCCGTGTCGATTTTTACCCATGTAGAGAGAGGCACACTAATAGCACTTCCATCCTTCTGGACCACCAAGTTTTAAATGGGCATTCTTTTATTAAAATTAACAGGGGGCATAGGCGCCTCCATCCAGGGCCCTTTCTTACATGCATGGGCCTTCACACCACAACACTGAGCCGCTATTGCACTGATTAAATCCGATGTATGTAACAGTACCATGACCTAGTCCTTGAGTGTGAGCATTATGCAATTATGGATTGCTGGGATTAATAATTATGCTGGAAAGCCGTTATGTTTGTCAGTATTTAACTGTACAGACTGACGTCACTGAGCTGTCAGGGACGCTAACGCCATTCAACCCAAACACTGAATAGTTGACCCGTATCATAGTGGGCGGTGCCCTCTGCTGTCATGCTCTGCTGGTTTCAGCTGCACAAACAATCTGTTGTGCCAGAATATATGTGCCTCCACATGGGTCCCCACAATTTTGACCGTGTCGCCGTGTCGATCTTTAGCAAAGGGGCCGTGTCACTGTGTCGATATTTATGTATATAGAATATACTAGGGCATTATAAAGATGTCTGTGTCCGTCGATTTTTAAAGGGGCCGTGTCGCACGTGTCGATTTTTAAAGGGGCCGTGTCGCCGTGTCGCGCGTGTCGATTTTTACCCATGTAGAGGCACATATATAATAGTGTGGTACTACACAATATTAGTAACGGTGGATATTGGACGTGTGTCCCATGCCCTGATGGCTGTGTCTCACGACCTTGGGCCAATGTTTTTGTCTCTGACCGGGTGCCGTCTTTGACCAGGTGCCGTCTCTGACTGGGTGCCGTCTCTGACCGGACATCACTTTGGGAGTTTAGTTACATTCTACCAACAGCAGGAGGCTAATTATAATTACATAACAACTGCCATAAAGTTTTTACAAATCCTTATATATATGAGTATCTAGGTTAACAATTAAAAAACACATTCCTCTGACAACAGGTCAGAGACGGCACCCGGTCAGAGACGGCACCTGGTCAGAGACGGCACCCGGTCAGAGACAAAAATATTGGCCCATGGTCGTGAGACACAGCCTGTTAATAATTAAAGTTTGCATTTCTGTTCTTTGTCTTGTGATGAACATAAAATGGGCTAATTTAGATGCTTTAAATTCTCGTTTACAAGACAAAGAATAGAAATGCACTAGGACAGAGACGATTATATCCTGGTTCCTGTACAAAGTCACCATGTTTCTGCTATTTGTAAACTATTACTCACACCTCCCCTCCTACAGAGGCTTCTCCTACGTGGCATTTTTACACAAACAGTGGTATTTTAACTCCAGCTAACGCCCAGTATTAGGTGGGGTTAGTTTTGCTTGCACAGCAACTTCAGCCCACCCATCTTTGGCACTGTCTTTGGTCCCCTTGAAGACCAGCCCACCACCACCTTAAAACGCAAAAACATAATGAAAGTAGTCTCGGCCCAGAGTCTAGGCCAGCCTATTAATGGGGATGGGTGGTGGGCTATTTCTTACTTCTCACCAAGTGCCTGAGAAAGTGGATATTTAAATAACACCACTGGTTTAAATAAGTGATAGCAGGTACCTGGGAGGTCAGGGAGACCTTTGGTAAGTTTTATCTTATTTAATTGGGTTCTCTCTTGTTCTGACGCACGGACTTGGTGAGCTGGAACCAGGCACGGGTCATTAATGATCTCTTTAACTGTGTATAAGTCAGGTGCAATGAACTTTAAAAAGAGCCTCTTTTTTTTCCAAATCACTGGATTTTCCCTCATTTTCTTTTTTTTAGGTTTACAAAGTTTTGAGCATTGCACGATGAGACTGGTGGAAACATGACGTGTTTAAGATGGGAAATTATCTTTATGCATGTGACATAGCGTTTAGATGGAGGGTATCTTAATATCTCACATTAGCCACGATTATATAATTTATTTATGTAAGTGTATGGTTGAACGCAAATTTGACACAGAAGTAATCTTTTGTGCGATACTGTGTCATCTATCTTAGCCTGCAGAACACTTGAACTGGATATGCTGTCAACGCTCTCAGTCATTTGTCATCTTGATAACCCCATAGATTAGCAGTATTCTAATAAATCATATCAAGAGTGTCTAAATATAATCAATTACATGCTACTCATACAATCATTGAATGTACCTACACATATATGGTATATAGCTGCACACAGAAAGTTGTGTTATCAAGTGAATATCGCTATAAATCGACATTGAGAAATAACACACGTCTGCACAGAGCTAAAACCCCAAACAGTAATGAATGAGATCAATCATTAAACAGTGAACATATTCCATGGGTATTACACACTGATGCTCATTAATAGAACTAACTTGAATATAGTAATTTCCCATCCCATGGATGCTCTGACAGAGAACCTAGCTCAGATCAATGTGTTTACATGCAATACAATCCTCCTGATTGACCCCTGGGAGTGACCACTGAATGAACCTTAGGTGTCGGGAAAAAGGTACAAAAAGCAAAGCCATGGGGGTGGATGGCTAAATTCGACACGGCGACATGGCCATTTCTTACAATCGACATGCGACATGGAGCTTAGTGACATGCGACATGAGGTTTGAAAAGATAGTGTCAGGGGACATGAGCAATTCTTAAAATCGACATGGGACATGGGGATTATTAAGCGACATTGACATGCGACATGGCCATTTCTTAAAACCGACATGCGACATGGGGACCCCCCCCCCCCCCATCTATACCCCCAAAGCCGTACCCAAACACGACAAACACGGTGGCCCAGGGTCAGAACATAACACATGGATTAAAATTCGACACGTCCGACACGGCGACACGGCACTTTTAAAAATAGAATTTGACATGGGTGACACGCGGGGTGACAGACTGACACGGACTACGGCACTTTAAAACTTTGACAGACACAGTGAAATAGGGCATAACGTACAAGATAAAATTGAACACGGCGACGCATGTATAGTTTAAAGTATATAGGCAAGCTCAGCCCTGGTATGAGCCCATTTAGGGTCACTGACCACGGTCACTCAATCCTAGCCTTTATCATCTATAGAGGTGTTATATAGCATCCATAGAGATACACTCAGTAATCTGAATGGCAGTGACCTGGTGTATAGAATATATATCAGGGTGAATGGTGTAATGATAATAATAATAATTCAATTTCATAAGCATATTATGTTTATAAAATTGAAAATACATTTTAATAATAATTAAAATATCATTAATACATATCATGTACAAAAGCTTATAACACCTGCTGCACCAAGCTACACCTATTCGGTAAAATGGCGTCAATGTCTAAAACAAACTTACATCATCCACAACAGAAAACCTTTAAGACGCATCACTCAGTCGTCTTATAATCAACAAAATGACTTCATTAAAGTGCAATCTCGAATCTGCGTCTGCAACATTACCACCAAAATAGCCATTCCCTCTCCCAGTGACTCAACCGACGTTTGTCATCAGTGTTTTCTTCCTCCAGCACTAATTTTCTCTGTGCCATTAGAGGTTGACCTTTATTGCTCGTCCTGAAGTAATCTCTAGCCTCACCTGCATGCAACCCACCCTGGGCCTCCTCCTGGAGGCGCCTCTCGATCCCTCCTGGGCCTCTCGAGCCTCTCCAAGCATATAGTTCTACTCACTGCACATGTACAGTGAATAGTAGTAACACTGTGGTTCGGAGATTGAGCACAATATGGGTTACCCAGGTTTAAACCAACATGATCTCGGTCAATGTCAGGGTGTGGGTGATCTAACATCTAACATTGAACACGAGTAGTGTCAGTCATATGGGCGAGGAACTTGGCAACTGGTCGACTGTACAACAGTTCCTTTACTTCTGGGACTTGGAAGTTGGAACCGGGACAACGGTGCACGGGGGGCTCGCCCATGGCGGCCTGGGTATATTGTACTTTATTTGCATGAGGTTTGAGGTGGGATATATGTATATTTAATTTTACAAAAAGGGAACCTTTACAAATGGCGTTGCACATTTTGAATGGTGAAGCCCCTCAAATCCACTTCTATAACTAAATCCACATAGCCTAATTTTACCACATTAAACAATTCGATTCATCAGAGTCTGATATCAATCAATAATTACACGTATTTATGACATAGTTATTGTAACTGAATAGATTCTCAGGATTTATGTATATTCTCAGGATTTATGTATAGCCAAGTTGAGCTGCCGATCTTATATCCCGTTTTTATTGTTTTTTTTTAATTTCTGAGAATCTAACTAGATTTGTCTATTATCCAGAATACTGTATAGGCGGACTTTTTCAATGAACACGGATGTCAGGGTCGGAATGTGTCCAGGCTATAAATAGTAACGTGACTGTCACTTGGCAAATAACCCCCCACCCCTCCCCCTCATACGTTCATAGTTCACCCATAGCATGCAACCACGGTGACAGTAGAGGTGGGGTACCGGTGGGATATGGCACCAGAAATGGGCCCACAGACCGGGGAGAGCCGGGGAGAGCCTGGGGTGGGAGACAAATTTAAAAGAACATGTTAATAATGGCATTAAATGTCAAAGCCACCCACAGTTCCTCCACTGTAGAGGGCCTGGGGAACTGGAATTAGTGTCCTGACCGATTTAGAAAGTGCTGCATGGGACAGAAATTAGATATGATATCACAGCTGAGACTGGGATCTGAGGCAATTGCCGACAAAAGGCGAAAGTCTAATTTGGGTGGCGCGGTTTGGAGCCCGCGCAGGAGGAGGCTCGGCCGGCAACACGTCGGCTCTCCTAGCATAGATAATGATTGGCTGAAGCATACTCACACCACTAAGGCTATGCTTGGAGACAGAGAGGCGGCCGGGATACAGGCCTGTGATTGGCTGGGTGGTGTGGGTGGGTCCTGGCCTGGTTTGGCCCCGTGTGGCCGGTTTGAGGCGGTTCTCAGCCCCAGTATCAGGCCGTACTTATAGCAAGGCAGCCCGGCACGAGGCCACACTACAACGTGATCTACCATTCTGTGAGGACTATAATATTTGACGTGTAGCATTCTTATCTTATCTACACACTGGAGATCTAGATTACCAAGGGAGCTGCTCACTTACATAGCCGGCATCTACTCCCTACACTCCACCAGTGATATTATAACCACCGTTAACAGGTATATATATCTTTACGTATACAGTGGACGCTTTCATATACCTGCCAGTACTGAGAAGTATTCTATACAGTATAACTTTAAGTGCACCGAGTGCACCATACATATGGCATGGGACTTTACCACTCTTGACATTGGCATTGGATGGCAATTCACCAAGCTGTACTCGGCCTATATTTCCAAAACCAACAGGGATACTTGGCATATATACTCTTTAAGAATACTGTGTCCATTTGTCGAATTTATGAGGGTTTCCGGGACAAAGCCACAGTCCAGGCTGGATTCCAGGCTAAGCCTATGGAACTAGCCGGAACTGCTACATTTGTACTAAATACACCGAGTACCGGTAGTCTGGCATGATGACGAAATGCCCATGTGCTGCTAGAGGCGCTTATATATGCCATATTCTTTAGTATTGATTGGTATAACTCTAGTCTAGATGAGTGCCATTCATCCATAGAGCTAAACATTAGGCAATTTCAGAATCAGAATGGGTCATACAAATGGATAACAAGCTTTAGCCTTAGGGCTTAGTTAGTACTAGTATTATTATGGGACTTACTTAGTCAGTCCTGGATATAGACTGAGCATTAATAGTAATACTACTAGTATTACTAATAGTGGATAATAGTATGAAATTGAAATCCATTAAGGCCGTCATGCCCAATCTAGCAAGTCTGTTACTAGTAGTTACAGACGAGGAATCAGAAGTTCCAGAGGGTTCCACGATCTTCTATATGGGTACTGCCCCCCCGGGACTATTACCCATTAGCCAATAATATATGATTTGCCTCTGTTCTTTGTCTACATATTTCTAACGCCAACATCACCTTTTGGTATTTTCCAGAAATCTTCCCAGCAGAGTTGAAGCAGGAAGCAGCAATCTACAAAGGATCCTGGTCAGACGAATCCCACACTCTCTGCCGTCTACACTAGTGACTACACAAGTGAACTCCACTGGATTCCTGCTAGCACTAGCAACAACTTCCACAGCAAATTTAGGTAAGAATCGATTTCATTTTTCTATTATTCGCTTTTATTTTACATTAGTTCATCGGTATTGTCAGTTATAAATGGTCCTTAAGTAAGGCATATCCCCTCTGCAGGGCCTAACTAAATAAAATGAGCAAACTAGTCTTAGTACTTGATCTATAAAAATTATAGGAGGGACAAATTTCTAATAATTTTATCCAAGGTATGGTGGCCTAATTGTATTTAGAAAATAGACAAAAGCAATGTCTGTTATGTATGTAATGGGATAGGGAGTATTCAATATCTTGTCTTGTACTTTTATTGCAAGAAACTTAACCTTATGCCTCTTTCAATTTCAGGTTGAGATCACTCCCAAACAGAACCACAGCCATGTCTTCATTCATCAAGGCATTCTACTCCAGCTACCAGCCGGACGTCAAGACGACGTCGGCAGATCTCGGCGTCAGCCAGACCGCCTCTATGACGTCACATGACACAGAAGCTAGCCAATCACCGGCCGGCCTCTGTGACATGACGTCAGTGACAGGACGCAGCAACTACGAAGCCCTGACGTCATCCACGACATACCTTGGATGGTTAACGACAGCGCCAAAGAAATCAGGCGTCACAGTTCGCGATGTCAACGTATGGGCACCGATCTCTATGTAAAATGAACCAAAATGGCCACCATCCCTGGAAAAAGGACAGATTAATGAGTTAATGTGTACAGTAAGACTCCATGGTAGTTTCCCTAAAGTACACAAGAGACTACAACAGGGACCATGGAGCACAAAGGGTTTTATGATGCCACCAAAGGAGTGTAAATAGTTCCAGTTGTGTTCGAAGGATGTGAAAAAAAGACAGTTACAGCAAATGCTGTAGATTATACATACACATTAATGTGACTACTTATACCTGTCTCAGCATAATACAACTTAGGGTGTCATGAGAACAGAGTGCTATATGTCAAATATATGCCTATAGTAGAGCTGTAAAATGGAAAAAGAGATGACTCATCTCTAAAGAGTGCATTTTCTACCTTTGAAAAAGACTGTGATATTTATTATAGTTATAATTAAGTATCTAGACAAAGAAAAGGATTGATTCCAGAGTCCATCAGTATAAGAATTATGGATAATTGTCCCAAGACAATGGGCGGTCTTACAGTACTGTCAGTTCACACTCTGTGAGTGTACCTGTAGGTTACTGCATAAACTGCTATACTGGGTGCTCATCATGAATTGTATATTACCATTCCTGATGTAAATATTACTAGATATTTATTGAATTACAAGATTTATTGAATTATGAATAGAAGGCAGAGTCTTAGACAGCTGAGATGCACAGAATATTAAAACATGCCAAAACGCACTGTATAACATATTTATTGGTCAATTCGGATATTGCAATGTTTCAAATACTGATTTCGGAACCTTTGGCAAAGAGTTTCAATCATCCCTTACATAAAATCCGGAAATTAGGAGAAGTGGTTAGGACACATTATTTTGTGCTATCACTTTATATGTGTTCTCTGAGATGTCCACGATGTATTCAGGGGTAGAATACCCTATCAATGATGTAAGATGAGAGAGTGAACATCACTATTGTAGTGAAGGATGTTCAAAACTTGATCTGATTCCATTATGTCGATAGCATGAGGTAAAGTTACTGCATGTACATTCACCCATGGAGTATTAACTGCTTTAAGGCAGTACCTATTTATACCATTTGTGGCTGGTTTCTATAAATGTCAGCATCCTGTAGAACAGGACTTTATTTAATAAAATATAAAAATATTAATTTACCTACTGCTTTTTGTCGTGTATGCTCATACTCACATAATTATGGTCATCTCATTGCTTGCCCAGTAGCTCAAAACCTACCCCCCCCCCCCATAGATTCTCCTATTAAACTATTGGTTTCTGACTGAAAATGGTAATGCCCTACTTTTTTTGTTGACCAGTGAATAGCATCCCTGGATAATAGAAATAATCTATCTAATAAGTCTAAATTTGTAATTTACTACATGCACCGCAAAACTAATCTAGGGCAAATCTTGTATAAAAGATACTCGTAATACTTCTTTTAATTGAGACCAAAATTGATGTGCATAAAAAAACTTGCAATATAGTAAAGTAATTTTCATTATTAGTTACTGTAATCGTAGATATTTCCGTGTGTACTCATTTCCGCAAGTTCGTTAAAAGGTACAATTTCGCGTGTATTTTAATTCGCGGATTTGGCGATTTAGTCCACCACTGTGTAAAATATTCACTCTGTACAAATTCGCGAAAATATCTACGTTTACAGTGGTCTTTACCACATATGGAAACTGGTACACATGCACTTAATTTAGCAGTACATCTGGAAAAGGATAACGTCCTGTGGTCCTTGCACATAACAGCACATTCAGAATTTAATATAATGGGACACATAACTATAATCCACTATACGCAAATACGGTGTTAGAACGTTTACATTTTAATTTACAAACTAAAGATGTCTCTTGGATGTAGAGTGCTTTGGCCCATAGCCTCATCCGCCTGCGACTTAAAAGATCTCTTTGCTTTCCCTTTCCTTTTTGATAATCCAAATGATATTTGAGGCAATGGCTACATAAAACAACAGAACACGCATGAATGCTTACTATATATATTTTTTATAGTTCCGGTGTTTGATTTCGTTTTCCTTTTTGATAATCCAAATAATATCTGAGGCATTGGCTAGATAAAACGACAGAACACGCATGACTGCTTACTAGTTCCGCATATCTTTGACATCATTATCGCATATCTTCACAAAAAATGATGTTGACGGAAAGGTAATTTATCTTTTGGGAAAATAAATGAATTGAAAAAATAACTGGGCCATATCCTGTAGAAATGAGCTTAAATGATATCAAAACATGACCGTTTATGGTAGTGTATTAGATAAACACAGCTGATTCAAGGACGGAACATTTACTTCTTATCATTGAATAAGGACGGATGCTTTTATTTTAGTCCTACTTTAATCAGAGAGAGGCAGACAGACCGAGAGACTGAGAGAGAGAGAGAGTGAGAGAGAGAGTGAGAGAGAGAGAGAGAGAGAGAGAGCTCTGCCTCTAGACATTATTCATTTTAAAGGCCCAGTGCCCCTATATATAGCGCTGAGTACCTGTCCCGACTCCACTCCGACTGCCGCTGGAGGGGTACCGAGACCTGCGGGTTTAACCATGAGTGACAAGGAAATGCATTGCTGCCAGCTGGTGGAGATAAAAGCAACTACACATAGACCCGGCAACTCTTCAGATTCATCCAATTCGTCTTCACAATTGGGGTGCAGAGGGGTCCCCCCTCAGGTCGGAAAGTCGCCGAAATTAAGGGCCCCAGGTAACAAAGTCGCCTTTTTAGACCATTTATGCCATTGTCAACCCTTTCCAGGGGAATGTATGATTCTGCATTAGAGGGAGAAATATCAATAGTGCATGTCCCGTGTATGTGTATGGATATATGTTGGAATGTTCATAATCATGCTATCTGTTGGTATGCGACCAGTATTTCCTTCTTCATAAAGTAGTGTAAACACTCAATATTTAGTGCTGATTATTAACTATAGGCACTGAGCTGTCTGCTGCCACACGTGTCAGGAAAGACTCCTAGTGGTATTAAATGACGGTATTGCACAAAACCCAAGAGCATGGGATAGAACTTTATTGTCTGTGTGACTACAGATGGCGCTACTTGGCTGCACTGTAAAAAGAAAACCATTAAAATAACGGAGATTCACTGGCAACACTGGGTGCCGGACTTTCACCATAAAAATAAAGGTCACTGTCGTTTCAAATTCTCTGTAATTATAACGGTGAAAGTCCGGCACCTAGTGGTGCCAGTGAATCATCGTTAATCTAACAAAATACGGAACATCACTGTTATTTTAATACAGTGCCTAAACAATAGTTTTAACAATATTTAACTCATTCATCCCAGTATTTTTCCATCCATTTATCCTCCAATACCTAACTCTATGCTCAATATGGTTCCATGCATAATTTGGTACCATGTCCAATCACCATAGCATCTTAGTGTCAAGACTTCAGCCCTAATCATTAGGAATCAGTCTATGAGAGCCTTATAAAATGCTTCATGACACTTTGTAATGCCAGTCCGTGAGAAGGCAGTACATGAGAAGTCACTCTAGGATGGCTACAGAGCAAACCTTACAGCTGTTTATCTATATATTTTTCTTATTACCACAAAAATGGTGTTCTTAGCATCCATGAAAATATCCCTATGAACGAAACTGCCACATGGTGTGATAAAACTAGCATCAATTAAACGTAGCTCCACCGTAAAATGAATAAACTGTGTTTCACTGTAAAATAAACTGTGTTTCACTGTGCTGGATTTCGGATATTCAAAATAAAATTGATCAATTTTACATTGCCCCACTGTAATAATATATAATGATGATCCACCGTAAAATTTTACATTGATTCTGTGCATATTCAACGGAATATTTTTGCAAGACATAGCAGTAGGAAGCTATAAGGAGCTTAACACGTGATCAAGGGGGCGTGGCCTATTATGCAAATGAGGGTCACGTGACCAAATGGCGGGCTCTGATTGACTGGTGATCAAGGGGGCATGGCCTATTACGTAATTATGCAAATGAGGGGGCGTGGCCTATTACGTAATTATGCAAATGAGGGGGTCACGTGACCAAATGGAGGCCTCTGATTGGCTGCAGGTCGATTGAGTAATAAACAGTACTTAAGCATAGTCCCGTTCCGATACATACTATACTACTCATAGCTTCACCGTAAATGCATAAACTGTGTTTTACTGTGCTGGATTACAGATATTCACAGTAAAATTGGTTGACTTAACATTGCCTCACCGTTATCACATTTACAATGATCCACCGTAAAGTTTTGCATTGATTCTCCGTATATTCAACGGAATGTTTTTACAGTGTGGGATAACCAGGTAACACGTATACTTCTCGCCAAATTGGCCGTTTTCAGGGAAATTAGATTTTTGGTTTTGAATCTTTTGAACTTTTTTCTCGACAAATTGGCAAAAACTCCCCCACTTCCCCTTTCCTCTACTCCCTTATACTCCCACACTTCGCTATTTCAGTCTCCCTTATTTCCCCATGATCCCCAATCATCCTGCTCCCCAATTATCCTAGCTGCTCCCGCACATCCCTATTCCCCAACCCCCTATTCTCTCCATCCCCACTTCGCTATGCCCCCACTTCCCAATAATTGGCTTATTTGACTTAATTATTAAGTCTCCTAATGCCCCAGTCCCCTAGCACTTTATTCCCCCATGTCCCATATTATTCTTTTTCCCCAGTCCCCTATATCCCCATTCCCCCACTCTATTCTCCCAGTCCCCTATTCTCCCAGTTCCTTAGGGAGTGCTCATTTTTTAACAACAGGGGGGGGTGGTGGATTTGGGGGGGGGGGTAAAAAATTTGGACCCCTTGACCGGGGGGGGGGGTAAAAAATTCAGACCCCTCTTGGGGGGGGGGGGGCAAAAAAATTCAACCTGTTTTGAGGGGAAAAGCCCGCGCGTTACTATGCTACAAAGGGGCGCGAACGCGCGCGATTTTCGGGCTGCCGGGGGGGGGGGGGGGTAAAAAATTTCGACCCCTCTAGAGGGGGGGGTGAAAAAAATTTGCGCGCTCCGCGCGAAATCTCACCACCCCCCCCCTGTTATTAAAAAATGAGCACTCCCTTATAACCCTACTTCCCTACTGCTCTAATTCCCCACTTCCCTCCCTTATTCCCCCATATTTTCCCTACTCTCTATAATGATATTGCTTCATGTAAGTACCAACGGATACCTGCCATTAGCTGTTTTTTTTACAGTAGATAGATTGACAGCACCCATTTCTAAAATGTAAATTCACTTTAACTTTGCAAATCTGTCTTTCTTTACTAACATCATGCTAAAAGATACCTGTCATATGCTGAACATTCTGCATCAATTGACAGATTGAAAGCACCCAATCTCTCTATAAGAGAATCACCTTTGCCTTTTTTTTGAATTTTCACTTCAACTTTGCAATTTGAAATGAACAAGCAGCGATATTTACCATATGACTGACGTTTTCTTCCATTAAAATGTTAGCTAGTTTGTTATATATTGTTTTTGGTCCCTAATTTACCTTTATTTGATTATATTCTCAGCAACTTCATTTCATTGAAGCTGCTATACGTCCTCCCACTCTCAAACCTACATTTTCCTCATTTGATTCTCAGATGATTGTATAATCCTTTCCCTCTTAGAATCTGTCATTTATTCTGACAAGAAAGCCTTAATATTATGTTAGACAGGACTCTAATCTCAACTACTGTTCTGGAGGGGCTTGGATATTTAGTGTTGACCAAAGCCATCAGGTGGCAGTAGGGAGTGGAAGGGAGCATGGTGATTTTCCATTGCTCAGCTCACAAACACGGTCTACTAGTGCAGGTGTATCCCTATAAATGGCACACCCTTGTTGATATAATTAAGTGCTGAATAGAATGCTGGAAGCATTATATTTTTCCTCATCTATTTTCTTAAATTTAGCATGGTTAAAAGACACAAAATGTATTGGGATGCTACCAGTACACTCCATCAAGGAGACTCTTAACAACTATGCAGGAATTGAACTATCTATATATCTGAGGTAGTATGTACTCAGCGGCTTTAAAAACTGTAAATGAATGAACAAAATTTCAATAAGAGGAGACTTGGCATTATGCTGACTGAGATAACTATGTGTCAATTAAGGCCAATTAAAAAAAAAGGTTACCCGACCCTACCTAGCAAAACAGGACCTACCCTGGACATTTTTATGCAATTTTGAAAAAATGTTTATATTTTGGGTCATTTTGGGGCTATTTAAGGGTCGATCTGATAGTTCACGAGTCGAGGCGGTCGTCGGCGAGTCGGCATTGTAGTTCGTGAGTCGATTTCTGGGTACTTTTCAGGCTATTTAATAGCCTTTAAAAGTAAAAAAAAAAAAAAAAAAATCCGACCTACCTTCCATAAATTTTCAGACCATGAAACCTGAAACACACTTTTTTTTTGGCCTAACCAGTACTACATCCGGTCACACTTTCCGGGTCCATTGCCATGCCTCTAAATGATTATTCCTATTAATGTACCAGTTCATAAGCTCCTCTCATAAGGTCCTCTTACATACACTAGAGTGAACTATGAAAGCAGTAACAGAGGAGTAGCCCAGACAGTATTTATACTATTAGGCCTACATAGTTTTGTATTGCTTGATAAGTATGCCCACGAAACCTGATGTGTGAGGAGCTGATGATATTGTTCAATGTGTGTTTATTGGCTATCCTGTCTTTGAAGCAAGGCCTGGCAATTCTTTAGCCCTCTACACGAAAATGACCAGAGAAATTTAATTAATAATATGCAAATGGCATGATTAATCAAATCGTTGTATATTTTATTGCACTTCTGGAAATAAAGTACTGTGAAATCAGTTGGTCTGGCATTGGGTTCAAAGGATGGCAGAATATATTGAAATTGCAAATAAGAGATATGTACAATGGTAACAGGTTGTCTTTGTCCTATAATCATGATATTTGAAATAGAAACACGACACAAGAAGCAACAGGGTACTATAGGTCGAGATAATGTGCAGTATGAGCATGCAGCTGTGTGTGCTGCCTTAGGTAGGACATATACATGTTACAGGGTATAAAAACGAATGAGGATCTAACCTAAGACAGTTACGGTGCAATTCTTTTCTGGATAGTGTACTACAGTTCTGTTTGCAACTAATTTGGTCTTATTTCTTTTTACAACAACAGGATACAACATATGCCAAATGCAAATAATGTTCCAGACCATGCTAATTCCTGATCACATTTCAAGTTGTAAGTCTCTATGCATTTGAGACTATAATTATAAAAAGCTAACCATCTTAAAAAAAGACACATTGCACAAGCACTTATGGAAATATATATCCTTCGATTAGAACCCTTATCTCAGATAGAAGCACTCCTGAATATTTTGACTATATCTCATGCAATGGCACAACCTTTCACAGATTAATGTGTGTGTATGCAAACACATAGCAATAGATCTCCAATATTTACAGATTAGATATAGTGCAATATGTGATAACTATTTCCCACTTGGAATGAGGCATTTAAGAGTTGGAGATCTTCAATATGTGTAGCAGCAGTAACAGGGAACCAAATAAATAACATGGAACAACAGTATTTTTATAGCATGAAACCCAACTAGTATTTGATATGCTGGAATCTAGTTATGGCTCACAATGCATTGTTGTGAGTCATCTCAGATGGGATTAATGTGTGGATATTTCACGTAATGGGTTGATTATCTCGATGATAAAACAATGCATCTAAAATGCTGGGCTATAGAGGAAAGATATTACAAAGATTTTACATATCAAAATATATGGGCCACTTGGGGAAATTCTAGATTTCCAATAGCATTTGTCTGAAAATATTGCCTTTCACTCCTGAAATGTGTGATGTCCAGTCTCACAGATTGATATTTGACTTTGTAAATGACCACACCCAAATATACATAAACATTAAGATTATGGAATATCACCAATGCTGTCATGTGAAATCAACCAAACCATCACCAGGGATTAAGCTGTCGTAACAGAAATAAATAATTTATAGCACCGACAGTTTGGGGTAGTATTTACTGATTCTCTAGCTTCAAATCAGTTTCGAAGAACATTGAGCAAATTCTCACACATATTCCCTAAAAATATAAACCCAATTTGACCTGCTTTCACACATAATACATTGTGATTTTAAAGAACAGACGGTAGTAGACTATCTCCATTTCAACTCTTACTCCCCCTTCCACAAAGGAAACAAAATATTGTTCTTAAACATTCAACCCTGATAAATATGTAGCAGCAAATGTCCTCCAATGCTCAACCCAAAATATCCCCACACATACAGAATATTAGAAGCAGGCTTACACACCATTCTATGCATATTGAATTTATAACACATATATTTATTTTTCAACTGCTTCCCTTGATCCCTGTATAATCTTATTGTAGAGGGAGTCCATTTCAAAAGCAATACTTGAAACCACAGCAGACAACCAAATAATGCAGGCTTCAATAGGAATCCATCATTTCAGTATATCATATCCATCATTTCAGTATAAATCCATTATTTCAGTAGACATCCATTATTTCAGTAAGAATCAATAATCAAGTAGAACTCATGGCACAGCATTAGTGCCATGATGGCTTGATGTGCACAGGCATGGTGACAGCAATACATGCTTCCTTTACCTCCTTCGGCCAGTTTGTTAAACAAAAGCTGATTCTTAAAGATCCTGAGTAATTATTGCAATATTGTTTCCCGTCACCATCTGCCTATATCCCCTTCGGAAAGGCAAGCTGTTATGGATGGGTCTATGAGCTGTACCTCTACTCATACAATGGATTCAGCGAGTGAGTCCAGGTTTGGAGGGGATTTGGGTTCATGTTTAGAGGTTGGCCGTGAAGCTTTCCCTGCTCCCCCTGTTCCAGCACCTCCAGTGGGTGCGCTGGAAATGTCACCAGTAGTTGGTCTACGCACATTGGCTGACTTACTAGAGGAAGCCTCACTTTCGTCGCTGACGTCAGAGCGCTTCCGGACCGTCCGGGGTGGTGCAAGCGAGGCAACTGGTGCTGGTTTACTCACATCCGGTGCACTAGACTTCTTGGAGCCTGAAGTACCTTTCTGTGATGCAGCACGGTGCAATTCTGATGGCAGATCAGGTGCACTCAGTCTTTTTGAGCCAGCAGGAGTGGTGGGCTTGGTGGAAGGGGGAATGACAGCCGGCCGGATGGCCACTCCACCGACCATCATGGCTGCCTTGACGCTATCCGACACGCCTCCGGGGCCATCGCCACTTTTCCGTTTGGCCGTCATGGGAACATTTATGGACTTGGAACGCACTGGCACAATGGCTACAACAGGTGGGGGTGAGGGTGGTGGAAGGCTGGCCGATGAACTAGAGGAAGTCTCATATTTGACATAGTCATCACATTCGGCCCAGTCTTGTACCTCACCAGATGCCCCGAGAAAGAAGAGGAGGGTTCCAAATATGTAGAGTGAGGCTGTGATAAGAAACCATGTTTGCCACTGTTCCCAGGTGTCCTAAAGCAAAGATGAAAAGCAATTGGTTAAAATTTAGGTTAAAACTTCTCTATGAGTCCCTCATAATAGTTAACAGCTTCTCCTGGTGTAATTGGAAAATTGCAAAATATTGCAACAAATTGTATGCTAATGTGTATGCTCTGAGTAACTGCTAATTCGCATCACAAGATTGGTCTTCCTCGGTACAAACAACTGTTAGTGACCAATCCATTTGGTAATTAAATGATATGCCTCAAATTATACATTTCATCACATTTGAGGTATTGGATTAAACTTGTATATATACAAGTTTAATCCAATACCTCAAATGTGATCTATTATGGTGTTTGTATTTCATTACAATAATCATCCATAGCTTAGTGTGTGGTGTCTGTGCTTTAGCTTAAACAACTCAAAGTACATGTACCTGCCCATATGATGTAACAATATGAGTACCTACATAGAAGGACAACTGATACCACATACAATTTCTAGGGCATGAATGAAAATGAAATAGCCCCTCCTATTCCGCCCTAGCTACATGACCAGTGTACAGCGCCATTTGCAATGGTACCCCTCTGTACTCCCACTATTCTCCAACAACCAGCTCAGCCAGATCTTGTGTCCAAGATTAGGGTGCAAACAGAGTGAGTGTACTGGGAATGGGTTGTGGGTAGACATTTCATATATTATCTGTCCAGGATAGGGTAGTGGTTAGCACTGTGGACTCATGATACAGAGTACGTGAGTTCAATTCTCTGCCATGCAATTCATGGTAATCAAATTCATAAATAATGTGATTTTGGAAATTATCATTCACAATACTAACGACAATTTAGAAATATATATTTAAAGGAAATACACTTATTTGGCCAGGTAGGGATTTGAACTTGGGCTCCCAGCATTATGAGTCCAATATGCTAACCACTACCCTATCCTGGACAGATAATATATGAAATGTCTACCTACAACCCATTCCCAGTACAGTCACTCTGTTTGCACCCTAATCTCGGACACGAGATTTGGCTGAGCTGGTCCTTGCAGAGCAAAGGGTTATGATTGGTACCAGTGTTCCATAAGGTGGAGCCACTGTATCTCGCTAATGCGGAATACCCACCTCTGTAATAATGTAGCTCTGTAGCACGGGAGCTAGTGCTGGTGCCAGGTTACCTACAGCTGCTGAAAAACCTAGGAGGATCCCTGCATACTTAGGTGCTATGTCCAAGTGGTTCATGACATAACCATTGTACTGGAAGGCTAATGCAGTCATGGCCAGCACCAGCATAGACACTGCCCCTGCTGCTTGGTGGCAACCAAGGAAACTAATCCCCACCATTAATGCAGCTGGAATGATGGTACCTGAAGCAAAGGAGAGTGATATATTGGTGAAATAAGAAGCCAGCTGTGAAAAAAAACACATTTGGGGTAAATCCTGCGTTGTGAACTTTTGAATATTATCAGGTATAGGCAATCAAGGAATTTACTGACTTCGGTTTCAAGATAATGTGTCAGTCTCAACTTTCAGCAACCTCCAGAAGACACAAATGGAAGTGCAATAATTGTAAATCAGTGAATATCTTAATTGAGATTACCTATTGCCTGGAAGGCCTTCCTAACGATGCTGGTTTTGATGACCCCTCTGAGCCTCAGTTTGTCTGACCAGATGCCAGTCATGAAAATTAAAAATGCCAACCCAATATAGGGGAAGGCATGGATGGCAGGGTCCTAGAGAGAAAGAAGGGCAATTTCAATGCAGTTTTATAATTATACAGGTACATGATATCTATAGAGCTTTTGCCATAGTATTGGCTTGTCTACCAAGGTTTGCCAAATTTGTTTAAGCTCGTTAGTATTGCATCCACTACTACCAGTGTGCTGTATTGGGTTTATAACCTAGGGTGTGTTATTCTATCATTACTGGCATGCATAAGACTGTTGTGGACGTTACAAATTAAAGCTGTATACCATACCAAAGAAACTAACATTGCATAATGAAAGGACATTATTGTAATTACTAGAAAATACATTATTGATTTGCAACACTCCATTTAATAGATCTACATTGTGTTAGTATGTTGTTTAATAAGCATAGAAATATGCTATACATACCATATCAATGTCATATTTCAGCTTTCTCTTCATGAAGTGGGGTATACTGACATTAAAGTTGTACATGCCCCATTCACATGTAAAGCTATTGACTACCAATACCATGAAGGGGACCGAACCAAAGAAGCTTATCCATGGTGTGTTGTCATACTGCAATAGGGATAATTACCACAGATTTAAATGTCAGAAATGGCACGTTGGATTTGGGGAGTGATCATTTTTTAACAACAGGGGGGGGGGGGGGGTGGTGGGTTTCAAAGGGGTCAACATTTTTTACCCCCCCCCCCCTCGGGATCGAAAATCGCGTTGGCCCTTTAAAGCATAGTAACGCGCTGGCTTTTTGGCTCAAAACAGGTTAAAAATTTTTGACCCCCCCCAAGAGGGGTCCAAATTCTTTTGCCCCCCCCCTGGTCAAGGGGTCCAAATTTTTCTGTCTCCCCCCCCCCCAAACCCACCACCCGCCCCCCTGTTGCTAAAAAATGATCACTCCCTTAGCATCGGTTAGTCTCAGTTTAAATTCATAAGAGCACACATGCTTGAAGTCTCTTTGTATGGGTTTATAGTTATGATCTACATGTTCCCAGTGACAAGAATCAAACTGGCAGTGTTGTGGAAGCTCCATCAGTGTAAAACGCTAATCATCTATCACTATTCCTGTTACATATTAAATCACAGACCAGATATATTTGCTTACATAACTCTGGTTGCCTGCTTGTAGATATTGGCATTGTAGTACCTGTGTGGGACTATCAATAACTCTGTCGTCGTTATGGACATGCGTCAGATGAACTGGCAAAATATATTCTAAAGGTTTATTCCATTACAACTAGTTCATGATGCAATGGTAAATGACTACCTTGCAAATACATTAAACTTTCTTTAAAATAGCTAAACTTACTTCCTCTCCATTAAGAAGTCCCTCTCCAGACAGTGTCTCTAATATATACTCCTTTTCCTCTTTAGATATTCGTCCATGCTGCATGGGACTACTGTTAGCAAACAGCATCCAACATGTAGACCAAATAACACCAAGTATTCCTGAAACAGTGCAGTGCATTCATATTGTTATATAGTAAATATACCATCTCCTTCCTCAATATTCATAAATCATTATTTCTGGGTATCGTAAATTCTGCTGTCTTTTAGATTCTATACAATCGTTATTAAAGGTGGATTGCTACCGTTTGATTTCTTCAAATTCTTAAATCTATCAGAATGTGCTAATATTGCATAGCCAGATACATATATACATTCCCTAAACTGTGTTAGAGATTTAGATTATTTCAAGCAAAATTGTGCATTTTGTAACACTTTGAATATTTGATATTTTGGTAACGTATAAAATTTCCTTTTTTTAAACATGATCTAGTACATTGCAGATATTTACTATTTAGAAAACAATAAATGCTATGATATTGCTCAAAGTAACCAAGGGTATAAATCATGACCATTTATACATTGATTTTTGCCATTTTACCCATCACGCAATGCAATATATATTTAATTTAGTCATTTTGTAGCATTATTTTTCATTTTCAAAGGTCCAAAACCCTAAAAATATGCCCCGGACCCCCTATCAAAATTACTTTTATATGTTGGCAAATGATCTGAACTATTTCCTGAGTGAGTTAAAAACGATTCTGTTAATATGGAATACTATTTTCAGCCAAAAATTTCAACAAATAATGATGAGTTATTTGTACTCTTCCCCGAAACATCACATTTCTACCCAGAATACCATGGCGTAAAACTGTAAAATTATTTTTCCAGTAAAGAAGAACCTATAGGCGTCTCACATGTGATGTTTTACATTTCTGCACATAATGGTTGATATGAAAAAAATCATGGAAGTTTTTTTTTCTCATTTTCAGAAAAAATAAAAATACTTTATTTTTTCAAAATTCTATATTTAAAAAAGTAGTTTGGGACCCCCTATTTTTCTTTGCATTTTCCAATTCTATATGACTTAAACTGGCTGTAAAAAGGAAATTGGAAGATTCTGTTAACTCTCAGTGACTTGACTCAAGGGTAGCGACCCACCTTAAGAAGTCTGTTCAAATGAGCTTACCTAAGAGGTAGAATATAGATGGCCATCCACCATCCAGTCCATATTCACATAATACAGCTGTAAGGGGAAAGGTGGCTGTGTGACCCAACATGGCACCTGGAGATGGGAAGAAACATGTAATGGTCAACATATAAATTCATTTTGTAAAGATAGATTCACACTTTTTCCACGGTTAATGAGGGGAACCTGTTACATTAATTACACCACAGTTGTGTTATAAGCCTTGGACAATGGTAATTATCCATTGCTGAAGCCTTGGACAATTACCCTGTCCTTGGATTGTAACACTCATACAGCAAGTCACGTGTATCATATCTTCCGCATAATTTAATGAGGTCTTGCAAATTCTATTACCGGTACATCGAATCCATTCATATACCTATTTGTTTAAGAGAAGCCATGGAGAAGCTAGACATCTTGTTGGAAAGGAAACAACAAGAAATTTATATATTTTCCTTTATATATTCCAGACAGGGATTATTACAACATATGTGGGTACTCACCTGTGAAACCTATACTAGCTAGACGGGAACGTTCTTCAGGAGGAGACCATCGACTCCAAACAGCGTGCATGGCAGGGAACATTACTCCCTGCAACGTTAATACAAGTTTATACAAATATAGCAATGTCATATATTTCAGACTAATTATAAAACCACCAGGGTTATTTTAGCATAATTGGAAAAGACAACTATCTCGCATATAAGCCGCCCCTAATTTTTGAGAATCAGGTCAGCTAGCTGCACAGGGGTATGATTATGGCGATTTTAGTGCTGTAGCAACCATCTAAAATCTAGTGTATAAGCCGCAACCCGACTAGCGATCTGATTTGACCACCAGCCGAGGCTTCTACGTGAGAACGTAGATGCCAGTTCGTCCCAAGCAGAAGCATTAATGCTCTTGAAATAATATGATGGAATGAATGCGATGCTTTGTGATTTTGATAATGATTACAATTTGAATAAAAGAAAGTTAAAAAAAAGACTGACCGCACCAAACCCGCCGAGGAATCGTGTGGTGACAAGTGTATAGTAATGGGACCTGGCGGCGAGTGGGACGAGGCCTGTGCATATGGAGGCCAGCATGGTCATCCCCCCTATCACCCACTTGCCACCATACCTCGTGGCCATCCAGCCTGAAGGGATCTGGGAGAGCAGGTAGCCCCAGAAGTACATGCCGAACACAACATCCTGCTTCTCAGGTGACCAGTCGAATACAGCCACCTGAAATGTTCAATTATGGTTAATAATTATTTGTTGTCTGATTTGGTGATTATTCAATACATGTAGGGGAGAGAGGGGCCCGTTGACCACCTGGGCACGTTGAACCACTCACTCTCTTTGCTATTCCTTTGAGACTTTTCCAGCAGTTTGCCTACCACATTACCCCCATATGTAAACAGTTCAGAGCAGCAGCATCATATTTATTTTGGGATGCTGACGGGCAACTCAGACAACATTGAAGATTTATGCCCTTGAAAGTAAATATTTGCAATTGTTAAACTTTTGTTAATTTCTTGTTACAAAACATTGCTGGCCAAAGATCTGTATCGAGGTCAAAGTAAATCTAGATGCTTCAATAGAACCAGATTTTACCCCTGAGCTTATGATGTAATTTGAATTACATCATCATTATCCAAGATGGCCGGCATGGGGTACATTGAACCACAAAAATTGGGGCACCTTGAACCATGCTCTTGAAGGAATAGTTCCATTAGCTAACACATATGCGCCTGTGCATTGTAGTGCATAGAAGAACAAGGTATCACTGCTCCTCACTAGAGGGCAGCAATTCTTGCAAGGTCTCCTCATCAGCTTACAGGTCAAGTGGAAGTAAATGGCGCCATCTACCGGCGCCAAATGGCTAAAATTGTGAAAAAATTCACAGGTGTTCCCAAGTACCCTTTAGATAGAATAGTACATGTAGTTTTATGATATGTAAAGGATTGGGGGATTTCTTAGGCATGCAAAAACTGATGTGGCCAAAGGTCGATTTTAGGCCCAAAACAGGGCAAAATGGGACTACCTGTACATAAAAGTGACTTGAGGTTTTCATGGTCAACCCGTTTATTGAGACCGAAACCTTGTGTGTGAGAGATTGTTTAACTAGACTAGGGCTAAGACTATGGCCAACACATTTTGTAGGTGGCTGATTTTGTGTATTATGCTATATAGAAACATAGAGGAATAATAATTGCTTCCTCGTGACCTATAGGTGGGAGATGAGAAGACAATACTCAGTTCAACCTCTGGGTCTACTATATGCTGTATAGGACGTATTTAAAAACCTTTGTTTTATTAGGCACACAAAAATAGACACACATAAGATATGATTTGGTTATACTATCATGATAACATATGTAATTTGCCGATTGGGATGAAAAATTCTTTTGTAGCATATTCAGAGTGCCTTTATCCCTAGATTATCAATCTTTGGAAGCAAAGCAGAATGTTACATCATATAAGAAAATAACCAAGGATTTATATAGACCTTGCAAATAGTAGCGATCCTAAAGGTAGACCTAAAGGGCAATTTGTAAGGCTCTAACCCAGTCACTATTTTAGACACTTTAATTGGCATACTTGTTTGCATTAAATATGTACTTTTTATACTCAATCCTCTTGAAAAGTGACAATAGTGAGTAATTACACCTCAACCTTCAATAATAGATCCCCATTGCTGATATTTTGAACTATTCAATATGTGGATCAAGGTGACTCGGGGGGTGGGTCAACCTGCCCAGGGCATGGGACACATTGAACCACCTAAAGATTTTATTTTTGAAAATTCAAAATAAATACAAAAAACGACCATACTTACTTTGCCATAGGTGATTATATAAGTTAAATGATAGATCCAAGATTAAAGTCCAGATGACATTGATAAAGTCAGGAAAAATAAATGTGCAAAAGTGGTTCAACGTGCCCCACTCTCCCCTAATATATCACCTGCCCCATAGCATTAAATGTTTAATCTGATGGCCACCTGAAGGACCAAAGGGCAGACAGAAAGGTGTAATAGTGCACTTCCTCATGTTAAGAGTAATATCATTTTATAATTTTACCATTAGGTATCATTTTTTGGTTATTAGGTAGCAACCTCTACATCAAAATCTAGACAAGTTTGAAAATCTATAGTGTAGTTCCCACAAAAGGCCTGTAGGGTTATTGTAGTGGTCCTTAGCATTGGGGGGGAAATGAGCATAAATGAATAGATCTACAAAATGTACATGTACCTACCCACGTTGTGTGAAGTGTGAGATTTTCAGGAAATACCCGCGGCCGCATGCCGCATTCCTCCTCCACTATCTCCAGGGCCGTCTGCGGGACCTCAGTGGAGTTAAACTCTGAGAAGCCTGTGGTTCTAATGTCCTGCCCATTAAGGTAGCTGTCGTTGACCATGCAGTGGATGGCCACGTCCATGCAGACACGCTGAGAGGCCATACTCATACAGCCAAAGAAGGCGAAGCTGGCCAGGGCCAGACGGGATGAAAACCACCAGGGTACTGAAATAATAAGCAGAAACAGAGGATGATTAATATACAACAGGATCTTTCTTATTTTTCATGACCACCAAATGACAGGACAGATGAGGAGAAAGGGCTTTCCGAGGTGAAATGTATGTTTGAAAATTGAAGTCATAAGCTTTCAAAAGAGGTATCATAGATGGAGATACCACTTTTAGTTTTTGAGAAATTGCTTCATGCATCTGGGATGGTGCTACCCCTGCCAAACAGCCAATAGGCTCTATCTCTTGTCGTATCAATTGTATTCCTATATCTAATTATCCTGATTTTGCATAGTTTCACTTATTACCTAAGCACTAATTATTCTTTATCATAAATCTGGATATAGAAATGATATTTGCATTCTGTTTTCAGTGTAATAATCCCTATGAATTTCTTTATCGATTGTAATTCATTCTTTTTCTATTTGAGAGGAAACTGCGGTTGCCATGGCAACACGTTTTAGGAAGAAAGCCTTCTTCAGGCCTCATAATGGCTTTAAAACGTTCCATTTACATTCCAAATATGGAAGGACTACCCCAAAATAGAATGTTTTGGAGAAAACCATTGTTTTCAATGTAAACAATCACATTAGAGCAAATTTTGACCCATTTTCACATTTGTGGTCATTGTGATGCCCCCTAGTGGCCAAACCCCAGTACTAAAAATCCCTCCTGGATGTACCTTGCTCCTCAGCTGCCCACAGTCCTGTGGATCATTAGGGTGAAAAGATACAAATAATCAAACTGTTTTATTTCTTGCATGCATGGCGGCTTAGAAAAGTTTTCTTATCACCTCTCTGGGCTCGGGCAGTGGACAATTTTAAGCAATGTGTGCCTGTAGCCGTGAGAGTAGAGACGTTCGGTGGTTTTTGTTTTACAGGAATATATAATGTAATATGGCAATCTGGTGAGACTCTGAGAAGTCCATTGCCACAACCCAGAAGAAAATACATTATCTCTGTAAAGAAGGTGCATTTTCAAACCCCAATCTACCTAGTACATTGCAGTATGATCAGTGGCACTCACAGGTACACTGTGAGTAGGTCACTCATGCATGACAGTCAACACTGGGGTGCATAGTGTTTCATAATGACTGCTTATGCATTTGATTTCTCATAGTTGGGCCTTCCTAACTACATATATCTTTCATTGTATATTCCCATGAATGATTAGCCATATTAAAAGGTTTGTAATTATTAAGGCTCCTGTACGAGAGGTCACATTAATCAATAGTTTTTATGAAACACTATGCACCCCACTATTGGAAAAAGAAGTTATTTTGATTTCCTTCAAAATCGTATGTGTCTATGTCTAATATTATGATGATACATTGTACCTTGCACATTGCCATTTTAAAAATCACAGGCCCTTTCATAATACCTACTTCTTCCCTGTAGAATTAGAGGACATAATCTCTTTTCTTGCATAGAATCTCTGCTGTTTGTCCAATTCTAAGGGGCCTAGGTGCAAAATGACTGCATGTCAATTTCACTTGTTCCTATGGTCTAAATATTGATGGGCAGAAGGAAATGACTTCATAGACAGAGTCCTCAGTACACATATACCACCCCTGCTGGGGCCAGTGAATGCCCCTATTAGGTGTGTGAGTACTGTATACTGGGTCCACTAAGAGCCGCGTGTTGGACATCCCGAGTGAGAGATGTAAAATAGTTTTCTTACTATAGAATTGTATAGGTACAAATCGAGACCACACAAATCTACTTTTTATGAGCGAGGTCTCCTAATATCCGAGTTCCTTATAACGAAGTTTCGCTGTATCGCCCTCGTCTCGTATATAGCTACTCATATTATCTCAACATGTTTATCTGTTTGTACGTAGGACTGGTGATGATGCCATGGCACATCTAATCAAGATAGGATGCCATTGCTAAAGAAACACAGCAGGCTCGGGCAGTAAAAAGTGGGAAGATATGAAATTGTAACATAATATTTGTAGAAATATATATAGCTTTGGTGGCACATTTTCAAATTGAATTTTATATATGCTATATCAGACTAAAGTGATTAATATGAATGCCATGCACCGTAGAATTGAATGTGTGCTTTTTCTTAATAAATTATTCAGGGTCATGGTGATCGAATTGATTGAAATGATTGAAAATCTATTTGGTATCTTATGAACAAACATAGTGACTGATGAACACACACTTTGGTGACTGATCCACAGACACAGTGACTGATCAATACATGAAGTGACTGATCAAAACATACACTGTGATTGATCATCACATGGGGATGGATCAACACATGGTGATTGATCAACATACACAGCTACTGATCAACTTATGAACACACTGTGGCTGATGAACATACACAATGACTGATCAACCCTGTTAGCACCATTAAGCCCTCACTAATGCTACAGGATGTCAGTTACAGGATGCAGGCCCTGGATGAGTGATTTTAATGTAGTGTTCCCATTACCAACCCCCACCCTCGCACAACCAAATCCACTAACCCCGACTCCCTTGCATATTGTCACTGTTACGGGTCAGTCATGATGAGTATTTCATTAGGCTAAATGCTACAAAATAATACGCTAGCAAAGTTGGTCACAGGGGGTTATATGTAGCAATGGTTTGAAGGCCTCGCCAATAACCGTTTTGTTTGTATAATCTAAAAAAAAACATAGTTAAATTGTCATTTATGAAAACTATCAAAGATTTGCCATGTATTTTGAATAATGGAGTTTGTGGCCTGAGCCCATCTGGGTGAGCCCCTGTACACAGTGCACACTGCAGGTCAGCATTTTGGTGCAGCTGTGTGTCACACACACTGTTATGAAACTCCCCTCTTATGGGGTGACATTTTAATTATTACTGTTAGGTTATCACTCAGGAATGCAGTTAAGAGAAAGGCCTATCCAACCATAGCTATGATAAGTGACTGCAGCTTAGTAGGGTAGATTCACCACTTTCGGACGCTCATTGTCACTGCTAATGCAACCCTTTTTCCATTGAGTATAGACAAGGCCCTATTTCACTTACAATTGGTTATGTAATACCTATGGATAGGGGAGTGTTCATACTTCATGACCTATGTATGATATAAGAGTTCTTAAGTATTTCTCAGCTAAATATTATCTCTCAAAAACTGGTAATTAGAAAGCCTGATTTCACCTGAAGTCGGACACTTTTTTTCTTTTTGTTTTTGTAGGGAACTAAAGGGTGAAGCACCTGATTAATTGGACAGGCATGATCTAATAGACAGATATATAAGATATTTCCATAGGAAACAATGTGCTTAACTACCTTGAACCTAACTTATACCAGAAAAGTATATTTTCTCACTTTACAAAATAATGGATCAGCACATTTTCATTTTTTCATAGTAGAATGCCAGATAAGATAGATGATATTTAATATATATAGTGATATAGTCATTAATCTGATTGCTCCATTATCTGTAGGATGAAGAAAACCAATTGGAAATTGGTGTCCGACTTTAGGTAAAATTGGAGCACCTCTTTTAAATGGTTTCATATAGTTATTTTTGGTAGTTATTCCTATGTATTTTGTAATATAAAATCCTGAATATATATGCCTAATCGCCTATGTGTTTTATAGACAGCTTATGCATTCATACTCCTCATAATATAACATGATAACAATGATGTCCGACATAGGGTACCACATAAATCTAGAGATTGCCCACCAGCCCTTCAATGCAAAACAGGTCAAGTTCAGGGTATCATTTCATATGAATTTGATATGTGTGGATGTTTGGTTCTACTTTTATCTTCAAGAAAAACACTTGAATTTTACTTCTCTATTCATACACATACATAAATACATGCATTTCTATGGTCATACAGGCCTAAAAGTGTCCGACTTAGGGTGTGTGTCCGTCTTTGGGTGAATCTACCCTAAGAGAAGTTACCAATTCTATCGGTGATATGATAGATTTTATCAAAAACAGGGGAAACCCTATGAAGTTATGGTGGTTCCTTTTGGGTTTGTGATATCATCCAATGTGTTGCTATATGATGTTAAAAAATGGAAGCAATTAGAGGATGCTCTCACCTGTTCCCAGACCATAACATCATAATAATCATGATTGTGTCATTAAACCCTCAGCGCCCCTATATATAGGGCTGAGTACCTGTCCCGACTGCACTCCGACTGTCGCTGGAGGGGTACCGAGATCTGTGCCTTTAAGGCAATTGGTTCACTTTCTGCTCACACCCACTGAGGTGATTGGATAATCATATTAACACATTCTGTCAATCACAGCTTAGCCTTTCCCAGTACTCCCAATACCCTTCAAGCTCCTTACATAACTACCTCCCAAATACCAGCCCCACTCAACCATGACCCAAACACCCTTCCCTCCCAATATCAACTGCCCTCAGACTAACTCCAACTGTTATATAGAGAATGTAGTAGGGGAACTTGGTGGATTTTATTGACACATATTTGATGATTGTCTGGGTTCTATGATAGATAGAAAGAAAATTCCAAAAGATTTGGATTATATTTCTCACATTCTACACCATAGAAGAAAAAGAATTGATCATTTAAAAATTCTCGATTTTTTCTGGAGTCCCTACTCTAAATGTGTCCAAAAAAGCAGTGTGTCAAGGGACTCTTGGAGCAAAGAGAGTCCACTTACAAGTTACAGCCTGAGAAGTCGGTTGAGGTATAGACCTATAGGCGTGTAGCTGGATGAATTATCAACCAATGAGATAATTTCCTGGGCTTCACTGCGGAATTCTTAGGGGGCATTATGTAACAGCCTGTACCCATTGTGATTGCTGTATCAGTGCTTATCTCGCTGGTTACCAGATCAAGCAATGGTGCCCCCTACTAAGGAACCTGCAACCTCGGTATAGACCGTTGGATTTGTCTAGGGTATTTAGCCACGGGACATGACATCCTCATGATGAGACCCTGATTCCTATTATTATTAAATCACAACATATCAACAATAACAACCACAAAGATGTCACTGGCGCCGCTCATGTCATCATCATGTCGTCTTTGCCCTGACGTCATGTCACAGGAAATAGGGCACTCTTCCAACCCTGGGAGAGGCACAGGTGGGAAAAACGATCCTTAGTGTGTCCCTATCGCTCGTTTTTCACCGTCACTAGTCTCTATTCCTGCCGACAGGGGGCAGTATTTATAGCCGCCACCTGGCGGGGATCCCGCTAAGTGGGCGCCGCCAGCACTTCCTGTTATACCACGGTAGAACTAAAAGCGGCGGCGCGGAGACAGATTTAGTGTACGGAGTACACGCTAGGTGGCGGCGTAGCGGGCCTGCTGGGGGGCAGGATCTGAGGGCTGTATTTCGGTGGTTGACCTGCCTGCCCTGCCAGGACCTCTTGCCCTATCTACACCACCCCTCCACCACCTCCTCCACTGTTCACCTACATTTACTGGTCCCGTACAGCACCAGGATCATCCTCTAGCCAAACCAGTCTAACTGTAGCAGAAACAGGTGTCCAACTGGTAAAATGATTATCAATATCTCTATACATAGCTGTATCTATCTCAGGAATCCATAATTTGATAAGCACAGAAGATGGTTATAAAAGCATACTTGTCCGTGGTATGTTTGATCTTACTTCAATTTCCTATTTTTATGCTAGAAGCTTCCATGCCCAAATTTTCCACTAAAATACACCAGGAAGCATGTTTTTCCATAACGCAGGATTCAATGGCGTTTAATTGGATGAGGTCAAAGCATGTAGAATATAGGGGGCTAGCAATCCTTTCCTCATAAAATGTATGTTTCTTGAACCTTTAAGGGCCGCCAACGAACCAACACTGCATTCAAGAATCATGATAAACCTACGGTATAGTCACACACTCCCGATGGGTCTTCAGGATACATGAATACATCATGACATTGTCTAACAGGCAGACTCATCACCCTTTCTTTTTTCTAATGTCAAATTTGGCCCAAATGTTTGGGAGGTAGAAATATTTCCAATACACCCCACCCCTCCCCCTTACAAGATCCTGGCTTCTCCACAGGCCAGGGTTTTGTAAAATTCTGTGGCTGTCCATATATGGCTGAAGATGTATGTATACTGAATACTGTTCAGTGGATGTGTACAGTAAACCAAGACACTGCTAAACCCAACATCCGTAAACCCAACAGGTGTAAGGGGTGGGGAGGTATGGTTCCACAAGCTGTGGATAGGTTCATTTTGGGGTAAGCAGATGCAACCTGCTCATTGTTGTGATTGTTGTAGAACCAGGAACCCATGATGCATGGAGTGAATTGTGGGTGACAACATACCGCGTAATGGTCACATGGGAGTGTGGGTGTCAGGATCAAACGTATACTGATTTATAGATGTAAAAGAACAGTATGT
This sequence comes from Harmothoe impar, assembly GCA_947462335.1. Lineage (NCBI taxonomy): Eukaryota > Metazoa > Annelida > Polychaeta > Phyllodocida > Polynoidae > Harmothoe > Harmothoe impar. Next base: position 61,458,928 of record OX381707.1, on the reverse strand, counting down.
GACGAAGTGCGTGACGACCATAGAGAATGCCAGATGCTCTCTGAGAAGCAACTAAAATAGTGTTTCTGCGTAGAGGATCACAATATCATAAGGACAGGGGAGGCTATACAAGACCATCAACCTTTGAAAGATGGGGCCGTTACCCTGATTAAACATGTAAATAGCAGCTAAAATAGCCACAGTAACTCTTTGGCTTTTAGACAGGGAGTCATGGTAAGGTAGCTTTAATACCAATATTCTGAGTACATATTGTTGAATATAACATGCAGATATGCAGCCTCGAGGATCACGATCCCACTCCCTGCATCAACAGGGGACATAATCTGCGTTCTCAGTCTCAGTCTTCAAAGAAACTTATATACTCAATTTGAGGAGGAAACCCACTTGGTTTCGCATTTTTGTAGGCATTAACCGTTTCCTTGATGATAAAATACTCATTTGATTCCTAGATAAATAACACGGCATAATCTGGAATCCAAAGATGCTCGAAGTGGATGACAATTGAGCCTTATTTCGTGTTTCTTAGCACACAGGGGACGTCCTCTTTAGAACTCTTAAATACCATTACGTCGTTATCTACTGATTCCTTCGTCGAACACTATATTCTTGTATATACCTCAGACCGTTATCTATCCCCTACAAAGGCATTACTTTAACACACTTTGAAATGTTTCACACATTATGAGTATGAACACACTTTTCTCAACACACTTACACTTTTTTTTTGTCAAATGTGTCTAGGTATTAAAAGTGTGTACAATATATACACATTTTATTGACATCAGATGGCACCACAAGCATTGTTTTAAAACGTTTTAAAATTTCAGTCACACTTCAAGAATGTAATTGCAATTTTGAAGCCAAGAAATTAAAATCCCTTTGAATACTGAATAACCTGTCCTAGGGAGGTCCAAAGAAACGGAAGGAATGGGACACCTTTCCTGTCTGTTCATCTATAATATACGTCATTATGTGATTGACACCTGCTTAAGGTCATTCCATACAAGGCTTTGCTATGTAGGATGGCTGCCACAGTTGGCCACTATTGCACTGGTGGCTATAGGCGTGTAGCTGGATAAATTATCAACCAATGAGATAATTCCCGGGCTTCACTGCGGAATTCTTAGGGGGCATTATATAGCAACACATTTCACGTTATATGACATTGTATAGCGTTTTTAGTTTACTGAGTATATATATGTGACATGAACTGGGAATAGGGACCTTAGTGCACCCTGTACTAGGGTCCCTTTTTGCAGATCATGTCACATATATGAGCATGAGTAGCGAGCTAGGTACAACAGGTCAATATCACTGAACTAGTCATCAAAAGAATGACGAGGGCGTTTTTTTTTCTTTCTTTTACACAAGTAGTTATTGGGAGAGGGGTGTTGTGGGACTATGCTATCGTAGGTTAATAATCCTATAGTAGTTCACTGCATTACTGACCGCTGAACTAATTGTAAACTCTAATTTGGTATCAAATATCTATAGATCTGTAGGCCTACTAATCTGCTAATCTGTCAAAATTCACCTTTCAAACTTATTTTGACCACGTTATCTAATGATTATGTTAATTGTATGGGCTACTTAGCGTCCAGTGGGGTTTTTAAGGCAAACTAGACTGTCAAGGTTAACGTTTTGCGCTCGCTTTGGACACATAGTTATAGAGTGCTAGCCTACTTGTCCAATACAGCGGTGATCGGATCTATGGAATATACCACTACTAGATCTAATGGTTCTACATTGATGGTCAATAGAAACTGAATCGAAATAATGGTCGATAACTTGGAACATTGAGAGAATTGTGCCCGGGAATTATGTTAAACTGTACCAAACCACAATGTTTCCATGGCAACGAGTCTCTGACTCACCCCGGGACTCACCACCCGGGACACCACCTGTTCAGGTGCTATACACCTTTCAACAGGGATCCATCCTCTCATCTTTATGTTTGTGTGGTTTGGATGGGCTGAGAACATCTTAGCTGTCCACGTCAGCTCAAGAGTTATCCCCTACTTGAGAGTAAACAGCACCCTGTGGATATCTTTATGATGATTGCAATATAAAGTGCAAGGCCAGCAAGAATATTTTATTCCAAGGGAGGATCTGAACAAGTCTAGCATGGCGGAAGGGTGTGAACCAATAAAAACAACACCTGGGTCAAGGCTGGATGTCGTCTGCTGAGGCCAGACGCCGCCGAAAGCGCGGGAAAAAAGATGGCGGCGCCCTGTGGTTATTTTTAGGGCAGGTGGCGGCCCGGGGGCCTACTGAGGGATGGAATCGGCCAGAAATAGCGCTGCGCGTCGCCATCGGGACCGGAATAGCCGCGCCGTCGCTTTTCCGGCACCAGGGATGGGCCATCCAGGTGCCCCAGTAACTAAAGAAATACACCAGACCCCGGGGGGGGGGGGGGGGGGGGGGGGTCACTTAGTATATTTTGTATACACATGTGTGCGGCTGCCAAGGGTACTTTTTCTACGAAATTCCCCATAACAAGCGTCCACTTTTCAAGAAAATTTGCCATGACAAGGGTGCAGTTTCATGAAAATCCCCATAACAAGGGTCTACTTTTGAAGAAAATGTCTGAGATTTTACCAAAATTTCCCATTTGTCACTAAAACATCACATTTTCTTACAAAGAATTTGCACCAGAGTGAATTTCTCGAGGAGATTTAAGTAAAAATGGTCTATTTTATTACATTTTCCCCCAAACCTAGGAGCTTTTGGGCGAAAATGCCATAACAAGGGTAACATTTTGAGGCAAAAATCCCCATGACAAGGGTAAGGGGTATCGAAGGTCCAGCCGCACACCTGTGTCAAAAAAATTTCAAGTGCCCCCCCCCCGGGCACCAGACCACCATTTTGTGTCCTCCTTGACTCAGCGCGGGGTGATATAGGGACGCTGCATGTAGGATGTACTAGGATGGGTGTGGGCCTACTGTCTAGTGTTGTTATTGTTGTTGGTGCAGCCCTGTCCCTTTCTTACTCATAAACGCCCTCTGTAGACGCTTACCTTTATCATGCCCCTGGATATCTGTGTTACCATACTCATACTAAATACCCGTATTTAGTACCACTTTCATACTGAATACCTCTATTACCACCCTCATACTGAATACCTTTATTGGGGGTGCAGAGGGGTCCCCCCCCCCTGAGGTCACAAAGTCGCCTCTTTTAAGGGCTAGAGGTCGCAAAGTCGCTTTTTGGCAAAATTTTCCTGGTCAAAAGTCACTCTTTTACTATACATCAGTATGGCCATTTGAAAACAGCAGGTCACAAAAATTGATAGCAGGTCGAAAAGTCGCCTGGAAAACAGCCCAGGTCGCCAGGTCACGTTTTACCCCTCTGGAGCCACTTTATTACCACCCTCATACTGAATACCTTTATTACCACCCTCATACTGAATACCTTTATTACCACACTCATACAGAATACCTGTACCATATTCGACCTATAAGCGCACATCCCCTAATACTAAGCGAAACCCCCATTTTTGCGCCAAATTTAGACAGGAACCCCCCCCCCCTCCAAATGTGTCAAATTTGTAGCCCAAATGTATTCTTAATGATTAGAAATGTCTAACAGAATACTTTGTTAAATGCATTGTGTGCTTTTCATGTCGAAAACGATACTGCAACAGCATGTGTCAGTGATGGTGAGGCTGTGTTATAACACTATATGACTCATTTCTGATTCAACCAACGCAGGTGTGAGGGTCTCACACATAGCCACTTAAACTAACTTCAATTTGCTGGGTTACCATCTTCTTATCTAATCTTATTTTATGGGTATTACCACCATGGTTCCTATTCTATGTATTATCACCCCCACACTAAATATATGGTCTGAAACGATCTAAAACATGTATACTGTTCTGAGACATAATATGAGAAATAAAAAAGTTCTTCAAACATGACTGGTAATTCGTATCATATTGTACTCCCACCCCTCACACAAAATACAAAAACAAGTAACACAGAAAGTTGAGAAGCATTTGTAAACAAATGTGGAGATTTGTCCATACAGTCTGTAGGGATAGTGAACATGAAATTGGGAGTGATTGGAGGGTATATAAGGGTAAGTCAGATGAAAATTGTGCAATATTTGGAAAGGGGGGTATCAGTGGTGTAAGGTGCTTTTCTTCTGTTGCTATAGAGTATTTTCTGGAGGTGCAGGAGAGTTTTTCTTTCAAGCTGAACACTGCATACACCTTGGAAATCAGTGTGTTTTGTGCCTGTGTACATTAATCCTTCTCACAGCAGGATTTATCATGTCCATGATCTTGATCACTCATCAGCCAATCAGGATGCCAGCTGGCATTGGATCCTGTAGATCAGTAGCTCATCAAATTATCGACTAGACAACACTGCAGGTGCCTAGGAAATCCCTGATCTACACCCCTCATCAATTGGACTGCAGTCTAGTCAGCAGAACCATCCACACTTTTCTGTAGACCCACATACAAATGTATACATAGACAAATGCCAACGAGTGGGGGCTGGGGCAGTATCCCACGAAGCCGCAGCCTGAGTGGGATGCGCCCCAGCCCCCACGAGTGAAATACATCAGAGCGGTATCAATGTAGTTGGCATTTGTGTTTATTATTTATTTGAAGCCATTTAATGAAGGAAAAACTACTTTTTCTTAGCCCATTGAATACTGCCACCTTGTATTCAATGGCACCATTGAATACGGCCTTCCAGTGCTTAAGCATAGGAGATCTTGTATTTCCAAAAAATAAATGTATATACACTCTAAAAAATGTGTGTTAACACAACACACTTTTGTAACACACTTCTTTGTATACTTATTTTACACACCCTTTTTTTTAACACACTACACACTTTTGTCAAAAGTGTGTTAATCTTAAAAGTGTGTAAAATGTAAAGTGTGTAAGAGAAAGTGTGTAAGTGATATATGTGTGTTGCTTTATAAAGTGTTTAGATATATTAAGCGTCTTATTTCAACATTGCCTGGCACTGGCTGCTAGCGGAGCACCACTAGTGCACCAACAGGCAAACTTTCACCAACCACAGCATGTATAGTAACCAGTGCAATGGTGGCCAATTGTGGCAGCCATCCTACATAGCAAGTCTTCAAAGGGATCTTAACTTCTTAGCCTCATGCAGCCATTGCAGTTACACTTCATTATATGTTTAAAATTTGATATCAAATCACTAAACATGATCAAAAGTGCATTTACATCTTGAAGTGTGGCTGAAATTTCTAAAACAATGCTTGTGGTGCCATCTGGTGTCAATAAAAATGTGTGTATATTGTACACACTTTTATTACTTACACACATTTGATAAAAAAGTGTGTAAGTGTGTTCAGAAAAGTGTGTTCACGCTGAAGTGTGTTAAAAATATATGTGTGTTACTCTTTATCCATGTTCCCGCAACACACATTTTTTACAGTGTAGTTAATAAGAGGCTGGATATTTTTATTGTATTATATAACACCTAACAATAATTCCTATACAAAAAAAAATCGTCAAAAAAGTTTACCATGACTACATTTCAAACTATGGAGAGAGAGCACTCCAAAAAACCGTTTCATCGAGGAGGATAGGGAAATCATCAATTATATATAGAAACATACTCATATAATCAAAGGCTTCTATGGCTTAACGAGGACGGGGATTAGTTAAAACTGGTGTCCCTGTATCATTATTTGTAAAGCTATAATCGTTGGCGGTCTGCATTTTCTGGGAGGAGACATGAACAATTTTGGTTGAATCAAGAATACAATTTTTATCAACGTTATCAGTATTTGATACATCCATATAGTGCTCATATACTAATACAATGCACCTACGTAGACATAGCTAGACATAACACCCCGGATAACACCTTAGCTTATACAAGTTGCCATGTCAGCAATTTATCTACATTCACAGCAGTATCGAAAGGGCTACCTATTAAGATGGTCTTTGAGGTAGTTTATATATGTATATCATGTCTGCTTTAGATTGATATGGACTATATTCCTCTAATAACAATCAATTAAAAGTATCCATTTGAAGTTGCTGAGGGTAAAATCATGCGAATATTCTCTGTGTACTTCTAGACAGTATTCTAGAGCAGTTCTATTGGTGAGACGGTGTGTAGAGATTGATGCCGCCTGGATACGTGTAACATGTCATGTTTATATGTATCAGAGTGAGTAGCTGCGAGCTACTCACTAACCCGCACTGAGTGACTCACAAAGTGCACCTTGCACATGGCCTTGGGTGTTCAGGTTTCAATTTGTACCGAATCTGGGACCTGCTGGCGAGGCCGCCCCCAAACTGTGAGATCATTATGGTCCACATTGAAAATATCAATCAAGATATAGACAACACCTACCCTATAAGTGTCATTTACAGGCACTATCAATAAACTTTGCATCCTTCTGGTTACCAAATTTACCACCAGTTTTACAACTCACAGTGAAACAATTGAAGATAGCACCAGTCCCACCCCACATTTTATTGCCCAGCTAATTTACAAAAGACACAGGGTATCCAGTCCAGTTGTGAGCTCATTAAGGAAGCCCTTTGTCGGAATCGCCCGCAGGTCCCAGATTCAGTATATTGGTTTTTTGAATTATGTTCCTTCTTGATTTGAACTTGTATTAACCTTTGATAAGAATTTAGAGTGGATCTTCTACTCAACCCAAATTCCGTTAGCCATCTATTTTTCAAAGTTCAAGAAATGTCAAAAGACTCAAAAGTGGATTTTAAAAAATGCTAGCGCCCTGTTCTACAGCTAGAGTCGGGTTACCTAACACACACTTCTTTGGAACGATTCCATGGACGCACCCCTTGGACAATGACATACAGTCAGTGCGTATTTATGCAGCTAGTCCCCGTGAAGATTCTGATGGTGGCTCTGGAGATGGGAATCTAGTCTTTTCAGAGATTATCTTGCAAATTTAAATCTAAGCCTCAAATTTTATCGTACTGCTTAAAATACCAAACTAGAGCAAAAAACATTCTCATTTAAACCTATCATCGAGATAAGAAGACAGAGCTGTATCTCACGAGATCTGGCCAATGTGAATCTCTTTGACTGGGTGCATCTTTGACCGGTGCCATCTTCCTCAATCTCCCCTAAATAAACCGTTTTCTACCAAGCCGGTCAAAAATGGCACCCGGTCAAACATGGCACACAGTCAAAGACGTTCACATTGGCCAGATCTCGTGAGACACAGCCACAAGTGTACTCGTCAGAGCTACTGTCTTAGCAGTGAGACGAGGCAGGTGAACACTCGGGGGTGAACAGGTCTACCCTGATGGGTATCAGGTGGGAAGATGGTAAACAGGTAGGCCTATCATGTTCCCTACAATCACCTGGGTGCACACACGTCGCACAATACAATACATATGCACATGGTAAACATCCAGATTTCTGAGAATTATGTACGTTTTCTTTCTGACATCTGGCTTGATCTGTGAATATGTTCTAGCCTGATTGAGAGCTTGAATTTTACTGTAATGCCATTTTGTTATGACTTAGCAACAACTGAGTTACATAATCTGACAGTTGGGTTGCTGATTCCCATAGCATTATCATAGTATATTTTCCTAGCATTGACAAAACAGGGTCATACTGCAAATGTACCATTGTGTGGGAGGGAGATCAATTTTGAAATGGTTTGTTCAGAATACAGTTGATGCACTTAGCAGGGACAGGTGTCTTTCATCTGACCACTCAGGGTGTACAGCACCATCCCTGTTTACTAAACATTCTACAAACAGCTAGCACCTTGTCAATGGAACTACTCTGCTCTGCCCCTTAGATGTCTTCAGCTGTGGCAAAGCTAGAACAACGTAGGACCAAGTGCTTGAATTAATTGCAGTCACAGCTAAGGTATAGAAGGTCAGGGGAGACGCATTGACCATCACTTGGTACTTTAAACTTCACCTCGTCCGATTTTGTATGAAACATGGGATGTGTTCACAGCATTATATAAATTCCTCTGATGACCATTATAGCATTCTATAGAATACTGCTCCTAATATACCATTAACTGATATGTGGACGTTCAATTGGACTGGTAACTTCTAAGCGATTTGTTGAAAATGTGTACAAGAATCCCCCTACAGTTACACTTTCCAGCACGCAAGCAGAAGGGGTATCCCTGCGTACAGTGGCCCAGAAGGGCCAAATGGAATCAATTCAAAACGCAAAAGTTGAAACTCAAAACGTGAAAGTTGAAACTCAAAACGTGAAAGTTGAAATCAAAATGCAAAAAGTGAAACTCAAAACGCGAAAGTTGAAATCAAAACGTGAAAAGTGAAACTCAAAATGCGAAAGTTGCAACTGAAAACGCGAAAATTGAAAAACCAAAAAGGAAAAGTGCTTTTAGATTTCAGGTTTGACGTTTCAACTTTCAAAGTCAATCTGTCAATCTGTCAACAGCTTGTGACAGGTATCTTTTAGCATTGGGTATAACTTTCAAAGTCAATCTGTCAATCTGTCAACAGCTTGTGACAGGTATCTTTTAGCATTGGGTATGGTTCACAAGCCAGAGAAAGCCAGTATTGAGACAAACCTTCAAATTTCACAAAAGGGTCAGGTTTCCGAAAATGTCAAATTTCAAAACTGGGTCAGTTCCCACAACTTTCGTGTTTTGAATTGATTCCATTTGGCCCTTCTGGGCCACTGTACCTGCGAGATTAGTATTATAGCCAGCCGGGGCCCCACCATAACCTAATGTGGCCAATACAGCCTAAAAGTTGAACTTATGATTTTTTCAGTAGTCCCAGTAAACACAACTATGTATGTGAGACGTAAATTTGCGTTCATTTCTGGTAGGAACTACGTAATTTTGATAGGTTTATGAGCGTCAAAACATAAGGTTTATTTACGTCTATGAACGTTTATGTTTGACTTACGTTTATCTACCTCTTTCAGACGTAGATAAACGTAAAATATCTATGTTTTTCTACCTTATTCAGACAGAGATACATGTATTTGGCAAAATAACACATATAACGTGATGTATATGATACCTTTACCCTTTTAATACCTGGATTTAATACGGGGATTCAAGCATAGCCCTGTGTCATTTATATTCACCAAAGTGTTTAATCAAATTATACCATAATATAATTAGTTTTGGCCTCATTGAGGCTTTGTATTTTTTTAAATTACAACTGATGTGGTGTTCATACAAAAAAGTGTCATAAAACACATATCACATGCTATTTTCTTATCACCAAATATTTATAGATAAATATTTAGTGGTGTGCGCATGATTTGCATGATATTGATTTCATAGTTATTAAGAAGGTTGTACTGTTAAAAGGGGTACATTATGCTGGCGTGTCACCTGATTCTTTCAAAACATGATACTGCTGTCAACTAAGGCCAAAAAAAAGGTTTGTTTCAGGTCACCCGACCGACCCTATCTAAACAGGGCCGACCCTACATTTTTTTATCCAATTTTGAAGAAATTTTTACATTTTTTCTTTTTTTGGGGGTCAATTTTGGGTTTACGAAAGTTTTGAAAAAATCTTCCCATTTTCACACTTTTTTGGGGTCGATTTTGGGTTTGTAAAAAAAAAAAAGTAAAAAAAAAAAAAAATCCGACCTACCGACCCTAGAGTTTCTTCCCATGTTACCTGAAACAAACCTTTTTTTTTATTTGGCCTAATGGAACACTGGGAAGTTATATACACCATTCAAGTTGAAAAACTACGAATTTCAACGTAGATCTACGCAGTTATGTTACGTTTATCTACGTCTGAATGAGGTAGATGAACGTAAAATCAACCATAAATGTTTGTAGGACGTAAATAAACCTTAATGTGCTAGTACATGGGTACCCACAATTTTGACCGTGTCGCCGTGTCGATTTTTAGCACAAGGGCCGTGTTGCCCGTGTCGATTTTTATTCCATACAGTACATGTTAGTCTACATGGTTGTTCCATGTCCGTCGATTTTTAAAAGGGCTGTGTCGCCCGTGTCGATTTTTAAAAGGGCCGTGTCGCCGTGTCGCCCGTGTCGATTTTTACCCATGTAGAGGCACCTTAATGTTTTGACGTTTATAAACCTTGCAAAAGTCGAAATTCAAACCTTTGGTTGGAAATCTACCTACAGAAACCTCTGAGCTACGTTGGAATTACGTAGGGTGTTTACTGGAGTATTACACAGACAGAAAACATTGCTCATTCCAAGAAAATAAGATGAATCATCCCTGACGAACAAATGACCATTGTAAAGAAAATGTCAAGAAAATTATTTCCTTAAAACTAGTCGTTTGTCCGCCAGGCCAGTCTATTTATGCTATTTTCTTGAAATGAGACAATTGTTTTTGGCTGTGAACATAATCTTATTTGCAGTCTTTGCCAAATCCTGCCGGACAGTGGCAATCAATGTCCGTCTAAAAAGGCTCTGGTTCGGCAAAATACCTGGTATTGCAAGACCATATGTCCTGCACATTTCTTATAGCATTAATCTAGTAAAATATTAAATACCCCTAAATTGTATGCTTTTGGTATCTGGTCCTGCAGAAATCCAGGGGTAGACACTAACGCTGGCCCGGGAGCCAATGGCCCGTAATTTTGGGTCCGGACCCGCAGTTTTCTTCAAGATAACCTTACCATGGGCCTGGGTGGCCCACAGGAAATTTTGCTAAATATTTGGAAGGGATATACTTGATCAGTATAGACATGTAATATGTTGTTGGAAAGAGAAAAATGTGAGCAATTGAAGCAATTTGGTCTCATTTTAACATAGATAAATCAGAAATATAAATGATTTTCTCTTTGGAAAGAAGTAAAATGTGGTCTATGACCCACAGCTGAAAATCCGGGCCCATATAGATTTGGCCCATAGCTGATAAAGTTAGTATCTACCCCTGGAAATCTATCCAGTCCAACATCAGAAATAATATGATGGCCCTGACATGTCCCAACACTAGACCAAGATGAGGTCAATATCAACACCTTAAAATATGAGCCATCTCTTGGCCAGCAATGGTCCATTATCAGACCTCCAATGTTGGACCAACTTTGCATTTCATTGGCATGGTCAAGAATAAACCGAACTATACAACTAAAAAGTGTGCGATGAAGTCTGTTTGTTGATTTACAAACAAATGGCCCTACCAACTTTGGAATACTGCATGGACTCAGCTTGTGGTGGGGACGGGAATCATAAAATGAAATCATTTTGCAGGCAAAGCCTGAGCTCTCTTAGGGGAGTCACAGAGATCCTTTCACTGAGTCAGGTATACTGACTCCCTTCACCAAGAGAGACAGGGAGGGAGTCATTCTGGAGGCAAGCCTGGACTCCCTTTTGACTCTGTTTTTTTCTCTGTGTCACACTCAGTAGTCATATATAGACCTCCCGCGGATTTGGCTATTGATAAAGGTGTGGTTTTGAGGGATGTCTGGCTGGGTGTGTGCTATTTGACCTTATCCATCTCTAACTTAAAGTGTCTGTCCATAACTTAAAAAGAAGCCCCATGGATTCTCCTATTTTAGTTTTTATTGTGGATTTGGCATGTGAAACAGGCCTGTGATAATGACGATAATGATGAATTTAAGCAAAGATTAGACAGCCTAAGGTTTACACTTTAAAGTTGGTATCCCAACTGTTGCAGTGACGAATTTTCACTTCCAGCCTGGGGATAAGCATGCTGATGTTGTAAGACATATGTGAAAGTATTAAAGCTCTATTAGAACTATTTCCATACAAAAATCCCCACACAGTAGCAAAAATGAATTTTCACTGAGCAGTCAAAAATAAAGCAATTAGCATGCCTTTCTTCTCAACCACAAGGTGGCAGCTGTGTATAGTGTTTGCAAGATATTCCCATTGCAGACCCAGTAGCTCAGCTCCATTCATGAACACATTAGTGCATTGACATCTGCACAGGTGGCAGCATATCTCAGATGGTTTGCCAATGCTTGAGTTTTCTCCATGAAAGCTGTAGATCTAGATGTTATTACACACTTTATATTAAAGCATTTAAGACTCTTGGTAACCAGAATTAAGTACACATTTGAGAAGAAAAGTATACATTCAGGACTTTCAGGTAATTATTGAGAGGGGTCAATTCTAGTCACCCCAATTGGGATACCAACTTTAAGCATATCTAATTCCAGTAAATGCCACTTAACCAGCCTTAAAGTATGGGGGTGGACCCCTAAAATCGACAGGGCGACATGGCCTTTTCTTAAAATCGACAGGCGACATGGAGCCTAGTGACAAATGACAAGAGAAATAGAAAGATACTGACAAATGACATGAGCATTTCTTAAAATCGACAGGCGACATGGGGCCCCCCATCTAGACCCCCTAAAGTGGCATTTACTGGAATTGATATATTATGCTTAAAGTGTAACCTTAAGCTGTCCAATCTTTATCTTTGCTTAAATTCATCATTATCGTCATTATAATGACTCTCAAAACTAACTAGGATGCATATCATATTTTAAGTTATCATAGTTAACTAAATCTTTGTCGATGGGAAATCCATATTCTGTCAATCTATCAAAAGGGAAAATGAAAAAAAGTTAGGCGTTAAGATATTAGGATAGAATAACATAAACGGTCTATCGAATTACCAATCAGCATATTGATATAGGTATATCTCTTTAAAGTGCCAATAATAGGGACCTTTAGCAACCACGTAAAAGCTCATTAAACGTAGACGTAGCCTATCCCTTTAGCACTGCTACGTCTGCGTTTAATGAGCTACGTCAGGTTTGCTAAAGGTCCCTACTCACTGTTCCGGCTTGGAGCGAGGACCGGTACGCCTGGCTTTGTCGGGGAGGTGGGTTTTAAATTAGAGTACAATCGACTACTACATGTTCATAGTTCATGAAGCACCGCTGGTGTAGTGGTATCATGTAAGATTCCCATTCTTACGACCCGGGTTCGATTCCCGGGCGGTGCACTCCTTTTTGATCCCATGATGAATGTACTGTGAAAATGCTCCGAGATCTATATCACGTTGAGTTCTCTGAAGCATTTTGATATGCTACTGAACATACCCGTAGCCATCGTGGCATGGACTTTTTATTACAAGAAGGCACCATATTACTATTATACTTCGTATGTACTCGTATCCCACTGCCGAAAAATATACATAGTAGTATAATGGTATAATTATAATGTACAACATATAGGATCTATTTCTCCCGTTCCTAATTAGACCTACAAGTAAGCTGGCTCCCCATGCATGTGGAGACATCACTTATGAGTTTCACTCTAAACTTTAAACCCGCAGTTCTTACTGCCTCCTTACTGCACGTCCAGTAACAGTCGGAGTGTAGTCGGGACAGGTACTCAGCTCTATATATATGGGCGCTGGGCCTTTAACCACTAAAGTCAGACAGGATAGTGTGTTGATGTGCTAAATGCCCTCTACCGTTGTGCATGATGCCTGAATGCAGCCCTACCAAGTCTACCACGTGAGTCATATTATTCCGGCATGGATTCACCCAAGGGTCTGCTCCCGGGGGTCTGTGGCAGGGAAGGCAGGACCTGCGCATCTCTTTGGTCTCTTTAGTTCTAAATCCGCAACGTTACATCACTGTACAACTGAAAGAAACCGACAGCAATCCTTTATTGGGATCAGGAATATGTATCGGTCCCTATATTGTATAGGCTACCCATGGACATTTCGATGGGATGCCATGCACTGGGGCCCTTGATGGGGGGGGTCCCCATGTCGCATGTCGATTTTAAGAAATGGCCATGTCGCATGTCTATGTCGCTTAAAAATGCTCATGTCCCATGTCGATTTTAAGAACTGTCCATGTCCCATGTCACTATCTTTTTAAGCCTCATGTCGCATGTCACTAGGCCTCATGTCGCATGTCGAATTTAAAAAATGCCCATGTCGCCATGTCGAATTTAGGGGTCTAGGGCCATTGCACTGATACCCGCGATCACCGTTATTCATCTATAATTGCCGGTAAAACACTTCTCATGAGCCATTGCCAGTAATGAAAGCGCCATATTATGGCTCTGATAGTGACTCAAACAGAGTGACAGTTGAGAAAGTTTGTTTCCCAAACATCTCTGATTAAGGGGAGTTTAACTCTCCGTTCCTGGAAAGTAAACTGCAGTTGACCCATGAAAAGAACGTGAGTGAAAATTGACAATCGAGTGGTCTGCAGGTAAGGTTGAATGTGGTAAAAAAGAGATGTATTAGTGAAGAGTCCAGGTGAGGACTGTAAGAGTAGTGAGAAGGTGAGCTTATTGCCCAAGATGGGTCAATAAGAAGGCATGTTTTCTTGTCCACATGTTCTCCTGTATACTGTACGTTTAGGAGGGCTAAATTAGACCTGCTGTATTTTGTGGGCCAATAGCCACATCTATCACAGGTTCGGTCCGTATGGGCCCTGTGGACCTGCTGACCAGCCTTCGGCTGTGTTGGTTTTAAAACTATATACCACATCTATCACATTATAGGTGCACTTGAAGACCACATCCGGAGGTTTTTCATTGACAATTTCGCTATTGTAATCAGGTACCTAGGTATTTTAACTGACTTCCTATCTAAAGGTAACTACTGAAGAGCTATATTCATTCATTTATTACTTGGTTTAGTTGGGGGCCAATCCATGAGACCTCATATCCTAAATATCAGTGATTGTGCTGTCCCCAGTGAGAAGCACATGAACTACAGCCCAAATACCCAATGTGATCTCATATTGGGTGACAACCAACCCAATGGGGAGGCCACCCCATATATTTTCTATAGAAACTACATGCATGTGCAAATATCACTTCAAACCTGGTATTCTTATTACAAGAGGTAAATCAACAAACTAGCACTAATTTGATGAGAAACCCCTCCTAATCCCTATCTATAAAGGGTCCCAGAAAGTACCCTTTCCCTTGGAATCATGATCACACATGCTAGCCAAAACTGAGGGAGTGGCCCCCCTGGGCCCCTGCAGTGGTCAGTCTGCCTGAAGCACTTACCTCCCACTGCACTGTGACAACAGTGATGTTCCCACCACATGGTCAGGACATCAAACATGGCAGATGGTCAGCTGAATGGAGGCTAGTTCTCCTGATTACAGGGTGTTCCTGGGCTATTTAGAATGTACACTTCACAATAGATAGCTACAATATCTATTCAGACCCAGTGGATATTGAGGGAACAGGGGCCTAGACATACAGGGGCCTAGACATACAGTATTGGGCACCATAAGCAGAATGAGTGATGTCCTGACCACATTGCTTGATTGTTGTTGTGATGTCCCGTAACACATTTTTGTGATGCCCATACCATGGTTCTCTTTTGTGTATAATACATACATTTAGTTATAAGATTACAAATTATACAACCACATGGATATCAAAGCAGGTGGACTATCAAGTCATATTTGTATAGTAATATATTAGAGATGTACCAGCAAAAGCATGCCTGATCCAGTGTATGTCAGACTACCAAGGGACAGAATATCAAGACCTGACTGTACAATGTCATGTACGATGCCATGGCGCCCAATACTGTAAACCTATTATGGTCAACCTTCAGAAGACCCTCAAAATTAACCAAAACATGCCACTGTTTAACTCACCATTCAACATGAGTGATGCCCTGTCCTTGTGGACAGAGCATCAACATCCACACAGTGATAATGCCTCAGACCTGGCCGTCCCTCCCTCCCCCACCCAATCACTGAGCACTGGCCCTGATCACTCACCATACTTCAATACAGAGTGTAACAACGGGCAATCCATAGGGTAGTTTACAGTTGTTAGTTTCCCTTGGAGTGTGTGTGTGTGGGGGGGGGGGGGGGGGGGTATGTGGGTACAACTACAGCCCCCCCCCCCCCCCTACACACACACACTCTCTCTCACACATGTACTTAGCAACGGCCTCTCACAGCAGTGCCCCCTTGTGCAAAGGGAGGAAAGCACACATTGACCAATTCAGTATTTGCAGGGATTTACTATTTTTGCTAAAAACACCACTTTATTCAAATATTTATGTCACATATACTAAAGGATTATTCAAAACAGTATGTCTGCAGTGGTGTATTCTGGTTTCCTCATATTATTCAAAACCTCCGGATGTGGTCTTTAAGGCCACGATTATCAGCTTTGCGGATACTGCCCGCATTGGTTCTTTTTTTCATGGTTTTAGAAAATGCCTAAAAATGGCGCATGGCGGAAAACACCAGCAATACAATTGCAATGTTATCAATATCTGAGCTATTAATTAGGGTAGAAACGCAATTTCAACTACGTTTCAGCCTTATTTCTATGTGCTGTGAGTAAATGACATGGAAAAAGGGACCCCTAATCAGAGTTAATGAGGGCTCAAATACTACTTTATTTATAACCCCCATCTAAGCGTGTATATGCGCAATCATGCATGGAAGCCAATGCTCAAAAACTGTTGAAGTGGGCCCCCATGCCCCCCCCCCAATGAAGATCTGCTTCCTACGCCCCTGAGTGTTGCTTGCACTGTAAAAAGTTGTTGTTTGTGAATAGCAATATGTGCTGTAACTCTAGAGTACTTTAGCTGTAAATGATAATACAGCAACTTTTGCTGTGCATGTACAATTCTGTTACTGTAGATGCAGGTTTGAATCCCATAACCAGCAACCAGAGGGAGAGAGAGTGGAGAGGTTGGAGGGAAAACCATACTCCACAGTTCCAAGGACATTTTTTCACTTATACTCCATCCGCTATCAACACATAGGCCTAGAATGAGAAAATAGTATATACCCATCTCTCGATGTGGAATTTATATAATTTATGATGTTCATTTGTCATTGGCATCAGCAGCTCCACAAATATGACCTGATCATTTCAAAAGCTTATTGATACAGGCTACATATAAGTGGCTGCCCCGCTAGCTCAGTCCGTAGAGCAGAGGATGTTGGAGTCTGAGGGTTGCAGGTTCAAGTCCCGACAGGGAATACTGATAGAAACTACATTTCTCCTGATGCAGTTTTTAAAGTGAACTTTTTTGGTACACTGAAATGTTACTTTTGAAAATATGCAGATAAACCCAGTGTTTCTGTATAATCTATAGGAAAGATTGTCAGATTTACTTTGAAAAACATAGGCCATACATTCCGACTAATGGCAGTTCAGTACTTATAATGAAGTACATTACTGCAATAGGGTAATTTTTATGACATCCATTAAGACATGAACAGTCTGGTTCTAAAGTTCTAAAGATCCTGAGCTGACCTCTTTACCATTCACACCTAAGCAGGAGGTGCTTCAATGCAGCTGACATGCAGGATTCACTGGTGTAGTGGTCATGGTTCAGGACTATGGATAGGAAGCTGGAGGTTCAAATCTCCAAGATGCCCAATGTTTCATATACATGAACCAGTTTTAGAACTCTTATTTTTTATAAACATTTTAAACCATTAGATATGGATGTAGCCTATTTGTAAATAGTTCTTTTCCTTGAAGCAAGGTTCATGTAACATTTTGTAGTGTTTTTGGGTGTAGAACATGGATGACTAAAAAGGGTGCCAATACTGAGAGTCGAACCCCAGACCTTCAGGTTCGGGTCTACAGTAGATTCTGCCGTAGGTCTACAGCAGAATTTACTGGAACCAAAGTTGCCCCCAATATTTGCTGGACAGGAACACTACTTACTTCTAACAGTGTGCCCCATTCAATGGCATCCCCTGCCACTAGTATCAGAGTTGTTTTCTCATTTGATTCTGTATGCAGAGTCAAACTGCCGATGACTCTGCTGTGACCTGCATTTGACTCTGCACTATAAAGGGAGAGTGAAGTCCAATCTGCGTATTGGTCCTATAGATATGATGGGGAGGGGTTTTTAAGAATGCATAATCTCCCTTGCCAACGTTCCCTCAAAATTGCCCACGTTACCCTGTCGATTTTAAGGAATGCCCATGTTACCTGGTCGATGTTAAGAGATGATCTTTACTTAGGAACCAGCGGCAGGGCTCTCAGGCTGCCCTCCTCAGCTGCCCCTGCTGGGGCTGCACCCGTTTGTTTTTTCTGCCCCTCTCTTTGTATGTTGGTTAGGTGTTGGTTGGCTGATCATATGACACAATGTAGGCGGCTGGAGGAGGCAGGTGTGTCGGGGTCTGTTTTCTGTGGGTCCTCCAGGGGGTGAGCACCTTAGCATAGGGAGGAGGGTGAGAGGTAAACTATAGGATTCTGCCTCGATAATACCTGGATCCAGAACTGAGTGTTTACAGGGAAGACGCAGGAATTTGACAACAGGGTATACCGAATTGCTATTTATTAAATTCGACATGTAACATGGAGCTTAACGACATGAGGGGGAAAAGAAAAATTGTGCCATGCCAGAGGTTTAATTCTTTTATAATTCGACGAAAAACATAGTTTCCTCGAAGCGGCATAGGATGTACACAGATATATACAATGTAATTAGGCGTAGGTACACAGTAGAGTTTACTGTAGATCTACGGTAGAATCTACTGTAGAATGGATTTACGGTAGAAACTACTGTATATTTAGAGTAGAATCTACTGTTTACCTACAATAAACAGTACTGTACACCTATATAGTAGAATCAACTGTAGCCTACACCTACAAGAATGGCAACCAACCTTTTACAGTGTAAGTGACGAGTGACATGGCCATTTCTTAAATTCGACATGTGGCATGGGGACCCCCCCTCCTCCCCCGCCAACAGAAAATGTAACGAAAATGGTGGAGTCAAAGAAACATCTCTCTCTGACAGAACCTCTTCTTGTGTAAACTCATTGTGATTCAATTGTGACTCATTATTTCAAACCACATGTAGTACCATCTTTGGCATTTGTTGAAAAACTTCCATTGTATGTGATTGTATAGCTCTCTAACTGGTGCGGACTTGTTCCCGCATGTACAATGTTTACACTGACACCAGCAATCTCGTGAGACCTTGGCTCTGCTCTCGTGCTGCAGCTTGTTGCCCGGAAGCTATGGGTTGTGAGTGTCTGGTCACTGCCTAAGTCTCACGATACATTGCGAGCTCAGAACTAACATGGCTGCCCATACGGGGAAAACCGTGACTTCGCTATATTGCCAAATGAAAAATCTAAACTCACCTCCCCCCCCCATTCCAGGACCCCAACAGTATTCTAAAGTAGTGCCCCCATTACAACACCATGAATCAAATCTAACCTGTGCCTGTATCCACCTGAGACATGTCTGTAGCATTATTCACCATCCTACAATAACATTGGCCTCCCTCCTCTCTAGACTGGGATGTTTTTTCCCGCGTGCATGCAGTCCAACCCCTTTCCCCTTACCTATCTCTTGTTTAACGTTTACACTACGTCGTTATCACTGGGTTTAAAAAAATGATGCCCACTTGGATAAGATACCCATGATCACTCCATAACATGTTTACGAGACCCAATGCGCATGACTCACAGAAAGTGACTTTAAGCAACACCCTATAATGTTTGATATGGTCCTTTTGGGGTGTAGAAGCGGATTTCGGCATATACTATTTTACACATGCATGGGAATGTAGCATAATTATTATTTTGATATGTAAACTTAATGTTCCTCTGAAATAAAGACTATTAAAAGTGAGAACCCAACGGTCAACCCTCTATTGCCAATTTAGGAAACTATCAACCCATTCTTTCTTGTTAAGGGTGATGCTGAGGTATGGTACTTCGCTTCTTACTGTAGGGGTAGCAAAAGCTCTGGCTTTCTGGCAACTGTTTTCAGCAGCTGATCCAACCTTATTGTCTTTAATTGCTAGGCTGGTAGATTTTCGTTAATTGCATTTCCAATTTTATGGTGTAATACATCCTGCAGTATTCGGCACTATGATGCCTATTTAAGAAAAACAACTCAGATAAACTTAATCTGTAATATCCGTACAGTTGGAGTTCATAACTGTATATCATATTGCACTTTAAAAGCCATTTGTATTAGAACAGTTTGCAGTTGAGTCTAAAACATCTAGAAAAGAAAAGCAAGCACATGGATCCAAACTCACCATCCCACCATCTGCACTCGCCCCCTGTAGCCTACTCCATCCCTTCTGCCCCTCCTACTTATACCCCTACCCTGCTGGGAGCCTGCTGGGGTGCCCATAGTTTACAAGACCAGCTTGACACTCAGACAGATAACCTAGAATACATGTGATAAGCCTCACCATCATCGGCCACCTAGTCGGCGACGGCACGAGTCATGAATCAATTTTTCATCAACCACTTCTCAGCTTGTGCCACCAAGGTAGATTATGTCGTGAATAGTGTACTAGCTCTAGTTCTACTGCTAGTGTGCTACTCTTGATGGTAAATGGTTGTGGTTTTATCATACACTGACTGGATTAAAGTCTCCAAATTTCTCTCTGAAACATAATAATTATTATATAGTCCAATATGTTTATTTGTAGCTGATTTCTATGATATTTCAGTAATGCCGTGTCCGCCATGTCCATTTTGGATCGGGTAACTGCGGTAGGTGATATGGAGTAGCAAAAAGCAAGGGATTTCATCACGCCACAAAACCCCTCATTTTACCATCAGCTAGTGTATTACGTAACATTAGGTCATATTAGGTAATCCTACGTCATTATTACGATCTATGATTATCAATATTCATACATCATTTATTAATTATAATTATGAACGACATTTTATAGATATTTCTAATCCATGTATCTATCACAAAGACATCATAAACACAATACCCCATTCATAATTATTCCATATATCATAATCTACCCCCTACCTGATTACTATCATTAAAAGACTAATGGTCTGACGGAAACAAAGTGTGACCTCAGAAGTGTCAATAACAGTCTGACCACTGGGGATAACCAACTGTCACCGCAGTTAATATAGTATTTCTGACCAAGCCCCATGCCTCCCATGGACAAATAAATAGAAATAATGAGGTCAAATGGCATTTTTAATTTGGTCAAAGGTCACCAGGCACATGTATAGTTAGGTCACAATGCCCCACTTAATGTCAGCAAAACACTTTTGTTAATTTTATATGAGGATATACATTTACAGCTGGAAATTCAAAAAAATACCAACCTGATTTTCCTGTCTATTCTGATCAGTTTAGATCACAGAAATGATTCAACTTAACTTATCTTAACTTCCATCCTGATTGCATAGGAACTAGATGCAGTTGGAGGATGATCAATATAGTTCTGGAAATGTATCACAATGCTCTATTAGGCTAGACCAATTCCATACTATTTAACACATTTTTGAAATTTTATGCAACTAGTTCCCTACTGCCAGGTGTAGCCATCATTGATTATGACTGTAACCTATTACCTATAATCGAGTTGTCCAGTCAGTGATATTTATGGTTGATTGGGGATCAAACAAACCCAGTGCCCTGTGCTGTGTGAAGTCCCCGGTGAAGTCAGTAGGGTCAGTCCAGGTAAAACCAGCCAGTGGGGATCACTTCTAAACCATGGCAGAACTGGACCGAATGTGGCGCTCTCACTCTGTGAAAGAATTACAGGCATATCTTAAGGCACATGGTGTGACTGTGAGCAACGTTTTTGAGGCATCCTACAACAGTTCCTTGCAACAATTTGCATAAACTGAAAGTGCATCCATGAGCAGGTGCTCTGTAGAGTATGTATGCATACTGAGTACAGCTGTGTTTTGGTCCCCATACTGACCATCAATTGGCACCAATTACCCATATATAGCACTGGCTGATCCCCACTGGCTGGTTTTACCTGGACTGACCCTGTTGACTGCTCCTAGCACAGGGCAGTGCGTTTGTTTGATCCCCAATCACCCATATATAGCAGAGGTTAGAGTTCCCTCTGCTGCTACGTCACAGGGTCTGGACTGGGGGCAAACATATGCCACCACGTGGTTGGGTAGTTTCACCTTGATAGTACCATTACCCCTTACTGTATTTTGATATATTCTAATTTGGCCCTAATAATTTACAGTCTTTACTATAATGATATAATTATGGTACATGTTGTATAACAGTGTCGATTTTATTTATCGAGATATATCTATTTTTATAATAATTCCTATCAGTGCATCAATGTAACTGGGTGAGATATGGTTCATATACCCTATCACGCATGTGGCGTTTGTTTGCCCCCCACTGTTCTATTATTGGGTGCAATCTACAACTCTAATCTCTGCTATAGGACCGACTGGTTACCCTTACTCACCACAAGGCTCTCCCACCGTCTGCACGGACAGCATCATATTACTGTATAGATACTGGTTAAGTAATTAACCAATGAAATATCAATCTACTGTTAACCAATGAAATCCCTTGTTACATGTACTACCAGTCACGTGACCCCCACCTCCACCTGCCTTTAATAGTGAAAGGGAGCTGAACAAACTCAGAGAAAAAGTGCTCAAACAACAATCACTCAATAAAACCAAGCATACAGTACACTCAAAAAGTAAACTCGTCTGCAGACTCTTCTAAGTGACAAGAGAGTGGGTCCTCTAGCTGTAGTTGTCACATAGAAGATACACTTGGTATGTGCCAGCCCAAAACCTGACTCATGCCAGCCCTAGACTCGTCAACCAGGGTCTGATTCAGGATTTTCCCTGTAGGTGGCATCAGTATAACATGCATTCTGTATAAAGTTGGGGAATGAATTGCATAATTTCTATGTTGATTTTAATCATATTTATGGGAATTCACATTCATGTTATGGAGAATCCTGAGATTTATCTATTGGGGATGCTAGAAAAGGTAAAGGAATCAATGTTTTGATATAATTGAGACAAAACAAATATGTGTAGGGCACAGACACCTCTTTTGTGGTTATTTCTATGGTACAATAGCTACAAGGAAAATCCCATTGGTATGACATGCACATATGTGTTAGCAGTCTGTAACTGAAGGGTAGAAATACTCTCAATATAGACTTGGGGATATGGCAGGAATTCCCCTAGCCTACATACCTCTATGTTTGTATGAATTAGCTATTATAAACCTCAGAAATATAGAGAGAGATGGACAACAATTATGCCTAGGCAGAACCGAGTTAGCTCCACCTGCAGTAAAGTAGAGGTTATAGTGCACAGGTTAACCCTCTAAGGGGTGCATAGTGCTTTAAGGTGCTATGCTCTATTCGATCATAATACATGAATTCAGCCTTGGCAAGTATACTCACCCAACTGTTGATTCATTTCCAAAGGTGCATGAATGCAGGCTTGGCGAATAGACTCACCAGAGCTACATTCATGCATCATGCTGACAAAGGGATTCAAGCACATTTAAAGCAGTTTGCAGCCAATAAAGGGTTAACTATTCTGGGTTGTGAATTTGACGACCTTAGACTTGTCACTTGCTAACATTGTCAGTTAGATGACCCTAGTCTTGTCTTGTGGGATGGTAACCGGACAGTTCATCAAATAGACAACCTTTAACTCGTTTATTTTATGACCGTCACTTTAAAGACCCTAAACTCTTCTTATAAGACAACCCTTTGACAAGTTTGGATCCCTTCATTTTATCAGTGTAGCCGCTATGGGAGGAGGCAAACCAGAGCCCACCTACCACAGGCCAGCATCAAGGAGGCACGAGCCGTACGCCTCATTACCCCCCTCCCCCCCCCCCCCCACACACACCTACGGATTCAAAGGAGGGCCCAAACAGATCATCGCCTTACCATAACGTCCTCTTCAACTTGTTACCAGTAGCAGGAGTTTTCCCAGCTACAATTTTACCAGAACCCTTTGCGATGGCCACAGTTGTCCAAATTTAATCCCAAAGTCAGACAAGTTGCTAATTGGAAGTCTGACAGTTTACTCCCTACTCCAGGTAAGATGATTAAAAAAGGAAGTACATGTACATTCCTTCATCACTAACAAGGCTAATGCGCTGGGGTTAATCTGACTCAAACGAAATGTTCTTTTAAGGCAACACAGAAAAAGTACAGGCTCGGCAGACCCGGCACTGCCTAGTCAATCTGACCAGGTGAGGGGCTGCCAAGCAAAAGTCTTCAGTTAGAAGACCCACCTGACACATGCCAGCCCTAAACTTGTCTAGAAATGATTCACCATTGTCCCTGCAGGCGGCCATTGACTAGCATAAATATGTACCCTTGGAAATTAATTGATTAATTCCTATCTTAATATGATACTGAATATTGCCATACCTAAATGTTAATATGGAGAATTCTGTGAAGTATCTCGTGAAAAAGTAAGATAATGTAAAGAATGCATGGTTTTGGCAGCATTAAGGAAATAGATGATAGGTGTAGGGTGAACACATCTCTTTTGTGCCATTCACCAGTACAGAAGTAGGTACATGTCTCTGCCACTGGTATGATCCATACATATGCCTACAGTCCATCGATGATGAGTAGCCTATCCTCAGTAAAGACTGGTGATACATTTTGTGAACCCTTGGTGGCACTAGTTAGTGTATTAAATATCACTTCTATATGTGGTTACGTAATCAAACAAATTGATAAAATAATCTTGTCATCTGAAACCAGACCAAACTCATACAATTGAAACCCTAGACCTAACACTCTTATGCAATGATGAGCTCCAGCTGTGGATAATCTAGACCTGCATCAACCATCTTAGTTTGATGATCTTGACAAGTCTAGGGTCGTCTTGTGGGATGGTAAACTGGCAGGTTGTCGATTTGACAAATTGAAGCTTGTTAATTCTATTTAATTCTATGCTGTTCACTCAGAAGACCCTAGGGTCATCTTGTAAGATGACCTTATGGACTCAAGAGATCTCCAGAGTTTTTCAGTGAAGGGTCCTGCAGGGCTGGACACCAAAGTCAAGTCGACAGTTGATGTAGCCAGGCAGGAAATACTTAAGTAACATATAATGGACAAATATACGGCAATACTGGTTTATAAACAAACCGTCCTGCCGTATTTTGAGTGATGCAGTTTTCCGGTTGGGGAGGGAAAGAATAGGATTACAATACGCTACACTATAGGACACTGAAGCTCTGGAACAGCATCAAACCTAAAATACAGAAAGCATCCTCAGGGGCTATATTGTAATATGCTAGGAGAAAAGCTGTACCATTTCTTTTATGATCGAATATCATGATGATGAATAAAATATTTAAAAAGATACATGTGTATAATCTCTCTCTCTATATATATCTCATATTTTGACTTGGTTACCAATTAGGCCGTCTATACTATGACCGTTTTACTGCGACCCAGAATCCTACTCATATCTAAAGTTGTGGTAATATTATATATATATATATATATATATATATATATATATATATATATATATATATATATATATATATAAATATATATATATATATTTTTTTTTTGTAGTGACATCCCCAGCACTAGCGGGGGGTGACTATACTTGCTCTAGCCACGTCAAGCAAATTAGTATTCTAATTTTCAACCCTAGTCACCTTGACATAAACCTTACACTTAGAATAGATTTTTAGGGCTGCCCTAAAAATCCCCCCCTCTTGTAGCGCACCCCCCTGCGCTCTCCAACCTTTTTTAGATTTTTTCTGATTTAGAACATACTTCTGTTATAAATCACAAAAACTAACTTTAAAATTCCCTGTGACTTTTACTCTGGTTACCAACCCCCCCCCCCCCACAGGTGGCCTAGATCATATAAATATAACCCAGACCTAGCTAGGCCTACTATATTTTATGATCCATACCAATAAGATCAGCCCTCATTCTAGGGCTGACACCGACTTCCTGATGGACTCCCACTAAATAAAAACTTTTATTTAGTGGACTCCATCTCATACGACCTGAAGATTCACTAGATGAAACCGTTTTCCCAGTCAAATCAAGCCCCAGGGCTTGATTTCTAAGCCCAAACCAGTAACAACAACAAAGTTGTGACAAATTGGACATCTCCAGGCAACATGGTGACCTAGTTACCATGTGACGTCATGTCGCCATGGAGAAGAGGGGGCATGCTATAAAGGAGCGCTTCCATGCCAGTTGCGTTCATTCAAGCGGTAGTCGTTGGAGGGTCAACGTGCTTAGCCCGGTTTCGCCAATAATATTATATATATATATATATATATATATATATATATATATATATATATATATATATATATATATATATATATATATATACATGTATGTATTCTCCTATATATCAACGATCAATTTAGAATGGTGTCTTACAGAAATTCAGGCCCATTATATATTAGACAATAATAGGCACATAGAATGCATCATGCCATTTTATGATTACTATCCATGAGCATTGCTTTGGGATTGCTACAAGGCAATACGGTAGCAGCGAACATATATCTTATCACAATATATAGGTGTTTAACATAACAACATATTTTCTATCTCTGCAGATCACCATGAGATATAGTCTCACTATAATTACATTTGCGATGGTGTACCATGAAAGTTTATACTGATTCTCTGTATATTTAACAAAATAGTTCTCTCTCTCTCTCTCTTCTCAATGTCACCGGCACTCATTAGCACCATCTGTCTCACCTAGCTCCCTTAATTGATAACATATAAAATCACTCCCTTTTTATCCTCTCCATATAAATATACTCTTGATATATGTAGCGTACTCTTCTACAACCGCCATTTACCTCTATACACTAACACACCATTCTATCGCACTGTCTATCACAATCTGTGTTTTTAGCCTCATCTCATTATTTATCGTTCCCCATCTCCTACCGCTCCGCTCCTTTATCTCACAGTCTCCTCTTTTTTCACCTTTACTCCTATCGCCACCCCAAGATGTTAATCAGTGGCAGTGGGAGAGGGCTATGGATGCTGTCCGTTCTGCTGCTTTAGCTGAGATTGCCTGCTGGATTGATGAGGGTAGTCTGACCTGCCCCCCATCCACAGGTATCCTGTCACTCGCTACCCGCCCTCCGCCAGATGGCACGCCCAGCAGGGTGGAACCTCCGGGAGGGGAACATCCTGCACCTCTTGTTCCTGATATAAGATTCCCCATGTCGAGATGCCATGCTATTTAGCAGCGATTCCTTTACGCAAATATATATTAACGCCGGTCTACCCCAGGTGTTCTACTAAATTGATAACCCCCACCCTCGTTCTTTCAGATTCACATGGTCTTTGATATCAAACAGACCTTTAAAAAAAAGGTGCAGTAGTTCATAATTAACCCGTCTTATATTGCTTTCTTTTGTGCATCCGATTTATAAAACCTCTGCCACCTCTCCCCCTCCGCCTCTCTTCTGCCTGTCTGTCTGTCTCCCTCCCTGTCTGTCTCTGGCTCGTCCTCCCCCCTTCCCCTATCTCAGTCTATGGCTGCCGTATGTCTCTCTGTCTTAAGGTATCTATCTATGTCCATCTGCCTCTGTCTCTCTCACTCTGTTCTCTGTCTGTCTGTCTGTCTGTCTGTCTCTGTCTCTGTCTCTCTCTCTCTGTCTCTGTCTCTCTCTCTCTGTCTCTGTCTCTCTCTCTGTCTCTCTCTCTCTCTCGCTGCATGTCTCTCTGTTCCTCTCTTTCTCACCCTCCCCCCTCCTGGTAGAAGTGGGTGAGATCAGAGCCGACCAACAGGTGACACAGACAGGTGAGAGGGCCTGTAAAAACAAGATCCATGCAGATAACGTTGCGAGCTGCTCGTGGGGATCTATACGCCAAGAGATGCTCTTTTTTCTTCAATCGACGAGCTGCTCACTGAATAGACCTAGATAAGAGAGGTGGGAAAAAGAAGAAGGCAGCACTGCTGACGGTGTCGCTTGTATTTACCTTCACCCCTCTCTCTCAGCGGGTTCCTCAGGTGCCAGGGGTGTTTAATATAAGCCGGCCGGAGGGGTTGAGGTAAGGGGCTGGAGGAAATCACCTCCTGCACATAGTGGAGATCTAGGTGCCAGTGCTCCTGGGTCCATCACCTGTCATCATTCAGTACCTTGTTCTTTTTAGCCCCCACCCCCCTCCCTTAACCCCCCATATCTCTCAACCAGACTGCACCTCGTGTTCTGCTATTGCCTGACAGTCCAAAGACCTTGGGGACTGTATCAGCTGCAATGTTATCTATAGACTCCCCCTTCTCCATCATCTCGGGTACATACCTTATCACCTAGTCTATTTAGGATGCTGACACCTGCTGTACAGACTGTATAACATCTCACATTGTGCAGTACAGCAATGCATGCACATTGACTATGAATAGAAGGAGAAGTCGGTGATTTAGAGAAGCAATAAGGTCCACAGGCCTAACACTGCTGGTGTTGAGCCTGGATTACCTTATCTAGAAGCACAACACAACGCCTCACCCCAGACTGGGGCAATGGGCTGCATATTGGTACGATATGGCGCAGGAGGAATTGATAATGACATGGAAAGCGTATAGATACCAGTGTCGGGCGTACCGGGCACGTCCAAGGTGGACCCCGTGGAGTAGTATGTCGTGCTGTCGTCATCTTCGTCGTCGGTTTCGTCTCCAGACGTGCCTTCCTCGTCTGTGGTAGTGCTGTCGTCTGCGGCACTGCTGCTATCCCCTTCCTGCTGTTTGTCCATCTTGACTACCGCCACCTTGGCCTGTAGCAGTTACAGGGCACAACGCAACCCCTCACGCTGTGTGTGGTCAGCTGTAAATAGGGCCTCAGACACCATGTGATAACGACTACAGGTGCCTGTTGGGGACTAGCTCGTGTCTGTGGCCAACACTCTCCTTGAGCAACTCTCTGGGTGGGAAATATCTCAACAGGATCTCGCAGAATCTCGTATAGCCACGCCCCTACGGCGAGAACACGACTAGTGACGCCTGCGCACTGCGGTGGGTTGGCAGCTCCTGCGCTTGCGCCGTCGGGTTCTGCTGCCTGTAACGGCGAGGTGATAGTCCTTTCGCTGGTATCTACCGTACCATACTACCGGGATCCCTACCCTTCCTCCTTCTGTGCCTGCAGCCCTGGAGTATGTGCTTTTTGTCGGACTAGGTTTCCTGGGAGGCGAGATAAAATGTTGGTAATAACTGCTGCGAGCCTGGTCGGCAGCCGACTTTTAGACCGACTTCCTGGCTGATTCAGGGCGTGTAAACAGTACCCGCCTACCACGCCTCTGGGTACTTAGTCCCCGCCCCCTATTACATGTACACCACGCCCCCAACTAACACCTTCACATTCTCAAACACTCAACACTCAATTATAAATACATTCCATTCCCCCTACCTGTCTTCTTCTCTCTGTCTTCCGTCTCCCTCTTTCTCCCCTGGCTTTCTCCCTCTCTGTCTCTCTGTGTGTCTATCTCTGTCTCCCTGTGTATGTCGATCTGTCTTTCTTTCCCTCTCTCCGTTTCGCTGTCTCTCCATCTCTCCGTCACTCTGTCTGTCTGTCTCCCTCTCAGGCCTCTGTCTGTCTGTCCCATAATGCACAGGTTGTTATGTGTCTAGACTCCTATACATTTGTACCTCTACTACCTCGACTAGCCTTCTCAATGTTGTCCCAGCGTCTGTCGACTTAATGGCATGGGGGTAGAGGTGAACTCTTCACCTATGGCGCGAGGGAGGGCAGAAAACAAGTCGCCTTCGTGAATTGGATATGTCTGCACTCATCTGGCATAACGAAATCGAAGCCATAACCTGAACGACACGAGCGCTCTTCCCCTATAGCACACCCGCCCCACACCTCACCTCTAATCGTGATTTAGGACGTTTGGCAGGCGCCATCCTACTTGACTCATGAGAGGGCAAATTGTTACCATAACGTAAATTCATACCGTCCTGACATGTATATGTTATCCAATTATCAAAGTAATGAAGACAACTGGAGTTTTTATATGCATGCATTTATGCCTTTGGTGCATGGTGCTATACAATAACTAAGATGGCTGGTACTTGGGTACTTATACATGGTTGAAGACTACATTGTGCAGTTGATCATTAATATGGTGGGATGGCTGTGGGGAAAGTGCTGTGAGTTGAGTTTAATTGCTTTATTTGAGCTGGTCAATATCGAAGCAATCAGAGTGGGGAAGGCACGATCATAGAAATAAGCTCTTGTCATTTGAGATATTGAAAGATTGTGAGACTAAATGTATAGCCACATAGAGTAGAATGAGAAAATAGATGTGATGCATATCATATCCTCAACGATGGCTTCTGTTACCCTATTGCTTCTCAAGTGGCTTTACAAGTGGCTTCACAAGTGGCTTTGCAAGTGGCTTCGCAAGTGGCTTCGCAAGTGGCTTCGCAAGTGGCTTCGCATGTGGCTTCGCAAGTGGCTTCGCAAGTTACTTCACAAATGGCTTTGCAAGTGGCTTCCCAAATGGCTTCCCAAGTGGCTTCAGTTTGACTTAACATGCAGATACCATCCAGAGATCCAGTGATCACGTGAGTCAGACTGGATTCAGAAGTGTCTTCTACTACACCAGAACTTAGATGTATAATGTTCTTAACTTGAACCTTCCAGTGGCTTCAAAGTTGGCTTCTCTAGATATCGCCCATAACTTTGTTTCAGGACGATGTTCTTCAATCACTTTGCACTGACTGAAATATATCCCGACAGTTTCAATAATGACATAAGTTATAATACTTCAAATATGACATCAGCAGTAAGCACTTTATGGTTTTACAAGTGGCTTCTACAGTGGCCTAAACTCAACCTCAGTAGTAATGGTTACCTACGCCACTTCATACAATTGCATCTTCAGCAGCAAACACTCCCTAAGATCAATAGTTGTGTGTACTACATTAGGATAATGGTGGAAACTGAGCTTTCCCACGTATAATTATGACAGATAATTCAAATTACCATGATATGCGTAAAGTAGCCTCGGTATACTACATAACTTCACGGCAGATTCAGCCATGGTCTCTCCATGGTTGTACGTGATTTCATAGGGGGTTCTTCTACCCAGTATAACTTCGAGACATGCAACAATATCTCAAATCTAATAGAAGTTACTTTGTAGGTCTCTACAAAGAGGGTTCTCTACATAACTGTTCAATGATGGCTTCAAAGGGAATTACTTCATAGCTGCAATCGTTGTTGTTTTAACATCCTTGCTACAAGTATTATTTCCAAAGGAACTAAAAATGTTGAGCATTCCAGTGGCTCAGTTATAAGCCATATGATGAGAGGCCACATCATGGCTTCGCAGAGACAGCTGCTATAATTATGTTGGCGTACATGTGAAAGTCCTTATGTCAATGCATTTGGACGCATGACACCAACATGCAGCATAGGATATACATTTCCATGGAGCCCTGCCTCGTAGGGTTTCCTTAATGGTAATGGCAATGTATGCTAGATGGGCAGAATACCCAGCTAGTTCAGTGTGATTATAGTATTTTCTACAGAAAGGCCTTGCAAGCTTATATTTATGGCTGACTGGTGAACAGCAGGATTACATTTAGAGATAACGCCTATCTCATGATGTGTAGAAACATAGTAAAATTACTGAAATAGTGTTGAAAATGTAATGGTCAGCATTGCTGTGTATGTGTCGTTGGATAAGCTGGAAACTATACTTCGTTTTTACTGGAGACTAGGGCCTACATATCATATGCTGTAAAAATAGCAAGATTGTGGCAATTACAAATGTCAAGCTTCGAATTCTGAAATCGGTAGCAAATCTATTTTAGTCTACACAGGCTACTTTCAATAATAACATATCTTTTCCGCAATAATAGTATATTGCAGGAAAAAGTGTTTCAATGTCAACACATTAGCAGAATTCTGGCAAACATGATGTTTCCCTGTACAACCCAGTGCAATTGAGTCCCGCGTATCTCAGAGCATATTGCACATATCAAAGGGTAAAAACGCCTGGAGGACTGCCAAAGAGGGTAGGTCCCCTACCCCACTTTTGAGTTACGCACCCACAAGTACATCTGACATGTGGTTAGTAAACCCATCAGATGCCAATGCACTATAATCATGGTCTGCCGTTTACAAAAAGATGTTATAAATTCAAATTTTGTACTATTCGTACTTATTCTAGTATACCCACCTGTGCTTCACATTGGAGATATTTTCCATCCTTTTTGTCTATGTATTTATGTTTATTACAGTAAAGGTGAATGCTGGGCACGGTTAGCCTACTGTGCCTATTATTATATTGCAAAATGGGAAAATATTGGATTAAATCACTCTTTTAGCTTCTTTTCTCTTTAGGAAAACACACACAAAAACGGGAATAACTCTATTAAACTCTGTAGACTATAACTCTCAACGTATCGACGACCCACTGCTATCGTTATTAATATTAGCTAACCAAATCACCCGATGAATCTATTAGCATTGAATTGCAGTGTCAGATTAAACGGTTAACATTTTATCAGAACGTCTCACGAATTAGCCCTATGACACTACATCCGGAGCTTTGGATTCAAGCAGGTACCATGTAACCATGGTTTGCCAACAACACGCTGCATTCCGAGATCTGAGCCAGCCTCTCACAGGTTCTGCTTGTGTCAGGGTAACTGGTCATAATATATTCAGTCTTATCCCTAGAGCATCATATTATACTTATATTATACACACTTATCAATATCTAGGCCCTATAGCGATAATTCTGCGCGGCCATCTTGGTTCTTTCCATGGAATTTCTCGTGAGATTTAGCTTGTAGTCCCTACAGACTCCCTTACACCATACAGACAAATCTACCATTCCTGACATAAATAAATGCCTCTGCAATGTATAGGTTATATGAATAAACTTCTGGAAGCAATGTTTAAAAGGTAGATATAGAATGTACACTAGTGCAGAAATACAGATTTATAGCATCATGTGTAAAATGTGAGATAGGTATGAATGGAACATATGGGGTCAGTTCCTCCCTCTTCACTCTCCCATTCTCTGCCGACCTGCGGGCCCTATACCCCCTACAAGGCAACCCATCAGCGGCCTCAACATTTAGCCCTCCCTAGAGGCACATCTACAATTTGCCAATACCCGGAAGCCTTCATAAATCACCATAAACTCAGAGGGTCCGACCCGTTTACCTCGTTCTCAGCAGGATCCTCCAAACCGGCCATCTTGGATTGTTGCACTTGACTTCCGGGAGGCTTCCAGTACTCGCTTGGTAGGCTGGGAACGCCTCAGTTCTCCCGGCAGTGTTCCCCCCAGGGACACCTGCGGTCCCATCGGCAGCTTCAAAACGAGGCTGGATCGCCAGATGGGCGATAATACCAGGTAGCTTGGAGGGTGGGCGATGATAGGTGAATCTGACCGCGGGTGTGTTATCCCCGGGTGAGTAAAGGTTAAAGGGCAGCGGGGCAGGCACCAACAGGTGCTCCCACTGCGGGGGTGCCCGTCAGTCCTCCAGGGGCGCTACTAACACTTTGCCTCCCCTCCCTACCTATAGGGCCTACTCAGGGAGCTGTTTTACTGGAGCAGGTCGCTAAGTCCACTCTACTATAACCTTTATTAAATTGATCTAAGTGCCATTTTCTCGTCGGTTGCCGTCAGTTTATAGATACATCGGATTCTTTCTGATATATTGGGGGAAAAGAATACACAATGCATTAAAAGATGTTTTAACCGATATAGAATTCGTCCAGCAATTTACAAACGATTCCCAAAAAGCGTTTTCCACATATTGAAGGGGAGATAAATTTTATTTCAATATCTGCTTCAGAACTGTTCATCGTATTCCCCACTTAACAGTCTCGTCCGACCCTCTACTGGCCTCGCCAATGAGCTGATTGGCTCTCTTAGCTGCCTCGAGGATCTTGGCCTCTTTGTGTTGTCGGCTTTGACATGGCATTTTTAGTAGATCGGCCCGTATGTCACTGTTCCACAGCCCGAAGATAAATTTGTCGCAACTCATCTCATCCATCAAGGCATCATAGCCACAAAGGCTGCAGTCACGTCGTACATGGGTCTCCCAGTCTCGCATAGACTCATGAGCACCTTGTGAAGGTGGGTCCTGATCTGGGCTGGAACAATTAGGGCTATTAGTGTGCTAATTACTATAGATCTGGTGCAATTAGGCCTACACTATAATCTCCACTTCCAGACAGTCTGAATGAGAATTGAAGGTGATACCCACAGGTCTGTGACTTGCTGGTGACTCTGGCTCTTGACAGCTCCTGTATTTGAAACTGACCACACTTCTGACACCAAGTTGGAGCATACAAGCTGTGAGTCAGAGTGATGTTATACTTCTTTATTATCAGTTGAGTTACCAGTATATCTACATCAATGCATGTTGTGACACTGTCTGCCATGTGCGCTCTAGTCCGCCATCTTGGATTCTGGTGTTGCACGCAATGCGCCCCCAACAATATTTGTGAAATGAAGGCTTTAACGTAAGCGGATCAAAGGGACCATACCTTCATCATGGGGACGATGTTTTGTGAATATGTTGTGACCTATAGACCTATGATTGTCCTCTTTCAAGGGAAAGTAGGACCTAAAGCCTTTCCAAACACGCTGAATGTCAGCGATAATTGACCACATGGTTACATTTGAGTGGAAGGTGCTGAATAGCATCCATAAAAAGTGCTATGGTTCAATATACAATACATTTGGTGCTAATATATGGTCGATACTGCCACTTTCTGACTAACAGATACAAGTAGTGAAACACTCCCCACGTCCGAAGCCTTCCTCCCATGGCCGAGATAGGCAGCACCAGGAGGTACATCTAAATATTTCGATGTTAAGTCGAATCAGCTATACAGGGCTTTGATACATGTTAACCATTCCAGTTCAACAGTATGACATAGCTCGGTGTCATATGCCCCTCCTTGCACATACTTTAGCTTTGAATGGGGATTGGGCATGTCATAAAGATAAATAGAATTTCTTAACCTAAAAATAAATAGGCTGTACCCCTTGGTATGTAGTACCGGTATTAGTCCTGCAGCTTTGTGATTTAACCCTAAATATTTGAAGTTGAACTTGGGAATAGTAGGCTATGCCTCAAAAGTGTTAGTAAACCCAATCATATCGTTATTCAGCATATTGAACTATTCCCTATATGACCCTACTGAAATAGGTTCATTCTGCCATTCGCCAAATACAGCATATTACAATTTGTACTGTAAATTTCGGCTGAATACTGGGAAATCCATAGGACTGATTCGGGCTAAATCAAATAAGAAAGTGATAATGTATATTGTGTTTCCTAATTTATGGATTCTCAAAGCATTATGGGACGTCATGCTCGTTTCAATTATTCTGCCATGCTTGAGTGACATGATAACTTTGATGGCACTGTTGAACTATCGCCAGCTACACGATATGATTGTGGATGTAAAAATGTGATACGAAAACCCCACTCAGTAGCTGGACATTTGAAATACAGCAAAGTTGCAATTCTTTGAAAATAATCATGGTGTAGACATTCCACGGTGTACATATAGAGTAATTCTCCTGCCAAAGTTATAATCCGTCATGAAGTATACCTCTCCGATGTCTCATCATTGTGACGGGTATTTTCCGCAGGAGTAGAAAGATGACTTCATTGTGATAGCCTGGATATTATAATTACCTCCCACCCATTGGGACCATCCGACAGCTCCGTGATCTAGTATAACTAGATAACCCCACTACACACTAATACCCCCTCTATACCTACCTGTACACAGCTGGGAACACCTGTTAGCAATGTGGGACCCACCTGTATTTACCTGCTGTGGGTATAGAGTCCCCTCCAGGGCGGCCATGTCGTGACCCTGGGTAGGCACCGGCCGACCCCTGACCCAACCCGATATAAATCCGGAATAACAGCGTCCAGATCTGCTGCTGCTGCACTGGGCCACCTACTAGTGGGGATTGCAATCTACAGGCAATGTTTAAGGGACATATACAGTAACACTTACAGCAGCGGCCCAGGCAGTGGAGGGGGAGTTGGCTGGGCCCTGTACATGAGAATTGACTAATATTGAAATTCCGGTAGGGTATACTGTACATCGCTGGTCTGACCACTGGCCCAGTAATGACCCATGATTGTAGAAGGTGATACTGATTTCATGTTTTCATATTCCAATGTTGTAACATTATTCCATGGCTGAAACTTAAACAGTGTAACTCAGATGAGATTTTGGGCTCATCATATTATGCTTTCTAATATTTGACTTCCACAGCAATCATTGATATTGGCCAAATATCATTACATAATGTGTATAATTGGCATACTATAAGCATTGTGTGCAGTAATCTACAGTCATATTGTGGTTCTCATTCAAATTATTGGATGATCTATGAGCATACGACCCGCCACTCTATGCAGGTACTTAAATGTGTGAAAATATGCTAAAGACATGGTTGTCAAGTATCATCAGTTCATAAAAGCCATTCCTGTCTTTGCAATCCATCTCAATCTCTGCCCCAAAAGGATTAGAAATCATACAAACTGTTTTACTGTCTTTTTTGGAGTTCAATTACTTCTTTACCCACACAAAAGCTGTCTTAACTTAAATATTGACATATTTTTTGGTTGTTTAGAAAATTCTGTATAATATTATATTGTATTGCATAAGGTCAAATTTGTGACCTGATTTGATGGCAACAACAGAGGTCTGCCCTTTGAAACCTCTTCAGACAATGTCTAATCCCCCTGGTGTAGGTTACATCGCCAACATTGGGCCAATGTACTTATATCTGATGTTGGTCCAACATCACAGATAAATGTTATGGCCAAAAGATGTTCCAACATTCAGATTTTGTATGTTGAACCATGGACCTATATGAACGTTCATGGTTGAACCAATGTCTGTATTAACCACAATGGTCCATGGTTGGTACAACGATTGCGGTGGTGTCCATTTTGTTGCGGAGTCATCTGCATTTATCTCCCACGGGACAGCAGTCACAGCCTGGTGGACTCCATAGAGTAATATATGAGAATATGAATTTAAGACCAATGAAATAATCCCCTGACATTCACTCAGTAATTGAGCAATTCATAGGAGGGGATAGTTATAGTCTACACGTCGTGATAGTTGTTTTCAGTGTTTATCTTGCTCAGCAGCATAGAGAGAACATGCAACCATGGGTGGAATGCAGTACATAGTCACTTTATATACATGGTATAGCAGCATTCACTGAATGTTTACACCTGCAGGGGGGTCAATGGGAGCATGATTGTCCTAAATTTCATATCGTGATTCTTCCAACGATCGTGATAGCTGGTAATGATTAGTGCATGATTATCTCGCCTATTCCAGTTTAAGAAATGGCCGCGCACACTAGGGGACGTACAGCATCACTCAGTATGTACATGACTGTTCTCCAGTCTATGCTCTCGGTGTAGGATCACGTGTATAGATGCAGGTGTTGGGGTGCCTGGAGGGGTTGGGTGGGGTGAGAGGGTCGGAGGTGATGTGAGTTAGTGGCACTTAGAGCACCACTTGTACCGTTATAGGTAGATCTAACCTATAAGTGTCAAAGGTCCGCCCCAGATCACAGTTAGCACCCTTGCATATATCTAGATGGGGTTATGTAGTGGAATAAGTGTAAATTTAACGGCACTGATGATGCATGAACCATTCCTGTAGAGATTTAGGTTTTGTGGTTGTCATCTTACAGTCCTACAATGCATTGTATCCATGTCTACACTGTAACTACTAGGTGTTAGTACACAGTAGAATCTACTGTGTGTTTACAGTAGAATCTACTGTAGAATGGATTTACAGTAGAATCTACTGTAGATTTACAGTCGATTCTACTGTGTACCTACACGCAACTGTACACCTACGATAGAATCTACTGTACACCTACAAAAATGGCAACCAACTTTTTACAGTATATATTGTATGCAAAGGATGAACCATCATCATTCAACAACCTAAATATGGTGAAATATGCTAAAGACATGGGTGTCAAGTATCATCAGGAAAAGTATACATCTAATGGAATTAATGCAATGCACTCATAGCTCTTTTCTATCCATCCAGTATAACTTGCTCAAATTCCCAAATGAATAAAGGTCTGATGAAATACTGAATAAGTCGTAGATTATATACAACTCTATATGCCTCCCATGCCATTGGGATGTATGTCCCTGGGACAATATTTTACATAGTGGAGGTTCATTGGTCCATGATAGAGGCAGTGTACCAATGCAATGGACCCACCTCTTTTGACCACAACCTAACGGGTTGAAACATGCCGAAGCCGTTGCTGTCACGTATCTTCAGTTTAGAAACAAACATTTCTGTCTTTGAAATGGCTGTAAAAGAGATTATACAAACGGTTTTACTATTATTCAGGCCTTGATCATATTTCACTACCCATAAAAATGTGAATTCATCTGACTTTTGACATAATATTATGTTTCAAAAAGACCACCACGTGAATCAAAATGGCAATTAAAACAATAGTCTGCCTGCCAATGACTCGGCGGTTACATAGCCAGCATTGGGTCAATGTAGTTATATCTCATTTTGGGCCGACTTCCGAAATAAACATAGGGTCCAGCATGGTTCCAACATGATGGCCTGGCCACGAATTGAGCCAATGTCAGAATTCTAATGTTGAATCAACATCTCATTTAGCCTCTTGCACTTGCATATTGGCCCAACATTGGGTCAGCATAAGCGCAGTATCAGTGCCCTACATGCGAGGGCCAGCACTGGGCCACTTGAAGTTGTCAACGAATCAAAAGTTGGCCCAACCTTCCATTTGAAGCAACATTGTCCTCGTCATGCAGGTGCGGAGTAATATCGCATTTTGTATGATGAACCGATGTCTTAATTCGTTGCCCACATAGGGACAAGGTTGGTACTTAAGGTTGGTCAATTTCACAAGTGTGTCAATCATTGCCGACATTGGCCCAATGTATCCTTGCTACCTGTGATACAGTATGTATGTATGAATTCATACAGTTGTTTCCATAAAACGTTTTTTTAATTTCTTTTGTTAACATTCATCAGCTTGCAAGGGAGATGTTCTTCGTTAAAAAACGTTTATTTCATAAGTCTGCCTCCATTTTCATACCTTATGTGCGGGATCAATGATGGCGGGGATTTCATGTTTTGCGAGCAACCCGAATTACAGTGATATAATTATGTGAAAACGTCAGAAGCCCCCCCCCCCCCCCCCCCAGGAGAACCTATTTAGAAATGGCACACCAACAGTATGATTTACCTCCTGCACCCATGTTTACAAAATGCAACTCCTGTAACTGCCGCTCAATATAAGATGCCAATGTACACAATGCACCCCACTAGCTGTCATCTCCAAGAATGACCATAATCTGAATTAGTCTAATATGTGTCGGCACTGTGAGTACAGCTAAAGGATATATTTATTCATAAAATTGATATAAAACTACAAGTGTAAAATACTTTTCAGACAAAGGTATCATATTTCCACTACAGGAGCAGTTGATGTATAGCTAAAACACCTCTTACTCATCATTCCTGTTTGCACTCTCATTTGTACAGGTGAAAAAACAGGTAGAAGCAGACAGCCTTCATTTTTGCTGATCTTGGAGATTAACAACAGTGTTATGAAATCTGATTCCCTCCCTCCACCACCTCCCCAAAAATAGATAAATAAGTAAACACAGGCATACTCATCCCCGCATCTGAACCCCAACAAAAAGTATGTTCTTGTATATAGCATGGAATTAGATTGCCTCTTCTCAACAAGGGTATGAGTTACAGTTTCTTGTCTGGGGGTGTTTGTCCTTCAAGCATTGCTTTATTACACCCAGGTGAAAATACTTACCTGCCCACACTGCTCCAGCAGTAAGTCATACCTGAGAACAGGTGTTCTCCTAGTCAGAAACATACTATATCTTAGTTAGGTCCATACCCACTATAACGACAACTGAGGGGTCAGTCAAGTGTGGTGTTGTGTGGAATTACTCTATAGAGGGGCTTCCTATTGTATGTCCTCTGTGTATATATCTGTCTCTTTTATATGCCTTTATCACTCCCTCTTTGTTTCCTTCTGCCAAACCTTCTCTCTGTCACTGTTTCTGTTACTGTACCTTCTTTATATTTAATTTTGAGATATTAATTTGTGCTACAAATTTGTAGGGGAACATTTCATTTTAACCTCAATAACTAAGCCGGGGCTTAGACCTATTAATATCCCCCTATATCTATCTATTCAATATTACTTATAGCTAACATGGTCCTTCATGAGCAGCACTTCAAGCAGTGTATGTCACGTCATGGAGAAGGTTTTGTCCCAATGTATATCAAGCTGTGTTCAATTAAAGATTTTGATGGCCAGATCTCCGTTTGTTATATTTGAGTAAAGATATTTGATTTTGGCTAGATCTATTAATCTGATGTTGCTACAGGTGTCGTACATTTACATGAAATACATTATGTATTAATAGAGATTTAGTGATCCGGAACTTAGTCTGTAGTGGCTATCCCAGGTTAGTCATAGGGACATTGGTCAGGCATGACCAAATGCTATTCAAAAATCACTGAGGCGAAACAGCGAAACAACTAATGTCTTACTCAAAAGGACTTAGCCTGATACTCATTGAAATGGATAAGACTAAGGTGCCTTGGTCAGTGCTGACCAAACTGCCAGTATTAACTAACATAGGTTGGTCGTATTGGGAGCCAAAAAAAGACTAAGGCAGTTGGTCAGTACTGACTAAATTTCTAGCATAAAGAATATAAGTGCATGTTGGTTCAGCAGTGTGCTTAAGCATGAAGTATTGAAGTATTGAAAGCTTTATTGATCACATCTCATCAGTGAGGAGTTTCTCAATGAACATATTATGAGATGATACAGAGCTGATGAATCGTAGAAATATGGACATATATTTTAGGGCATATAATCAGTTCATACAGCTTCTCAAGTACGATACCTCAAAGGAGTATTTTGTGGAGATAAAATGAGGGGAGTGGAGGGAAGTAGTGATCTAATTTTTATCATCCAGTAGTAAGGGTGAGAGCGTGAGATTCAACTATTCAAATCAATTTCAATTTACAAAGTATTTATAAATTATGCTATTTCAAAAGATATAAAAGTATAGATACGGACACATTTGATTTCCGTTGCATTAGTATAAAGCAGCATGTGTTGATGTAGACATCCCTCTATTGGCACCTATATAGCAGTATCATGTCTATTTATGCAGTATAGATATATTACCTTAAATGATAATGATATTAATGCTTTTATTGACCCCTTATATAGATCAAAGATACATAACACAGAGATTATTCTTGCAAATGCTGTAATGTGTAGAGTTCTCCAAATTCAATACATATGGTGTAGGTGCTGCTAATACGCGAGTTAAGCTCATATGCGAGAATTTACGGTAGTAGTAAGGCAGTTCCAATATCCGACTCCCTTGTTCTATATTTGAGAAACTACACCACTGTTTATACAACAGTATGCATCTATCATATGTCCCTATTTCTCTAGGTTCTAGCAGCATCACACTTTTTCACACTTTCCAACCACACTTGGGAAAAACTACAAAATGAACCTGAGAGTTCTGCAATGTTTTGTTATTTCTGAAAATATGATTCTTAGTAAAAAGGCAACCTTCATGGTTTTCTTTTCCTTAAAAACATAGAGGGTCTTGCTTGAGGCAATGTCTCTGCTTGAGGCAATTTGTCCAGGAGGGCGAAGTAGCATGTGCCATCAGGGTAGGTGGGGAAATAGTACTGGAGAGGCCGTGCAGGCTACATGTACAGAAACAGGGCTGAGGGAGAAAAAGATACATTGTACCATTATGTATGGAATGTAAGCTGGGTATGGGACGCCTGTAACTAGTATCCCTATACACACTGATGAGAGCCTTCCCCTGTGGCTAACTCATGGTTATAGTTGTTTCCATTGTATAGTGTGCCTATATCTGATTGTGGTACATATATCTCCTTGCAGAGCGTAGATCAGTAAAAGTTGTTCCTTTAATGTGACCCTCAGTGTGATCATCTACTTTTCAGTTACATGTAGTTTAAAAAATCGTATTCTATGCTGTCGGTTGAAGACAAAGCGTGCTTTCCCTCATTCAATGCTTCGTGGTGGGGGCTTTAAATACCATATAAACCTTATGTTTGTTTTTCTTTGGGGGCAGGGGAGAGAGAAATCCTTATATGAAATATTCAAAATCAGGCTAATCAGTAGGTAAACCTCCAATGAGTCCAGGGAACCAGTATATGGCTCAAAGTTGCCATGGTGTCTTGCAAAATAGCTCTTGGTGTAAGGGGTAAATCTTGCATTAAATATGAATGTATGCACACAAATAGATTGTTAGATGAAAAATACTTATACCTGACCCACAGGCTTTACCTGATATGATTTTTTTACATGAAATAATTATACTCCATAAGCACGTTCAACTGCTGCCACCCAGGCATAATATGGCAGTAAGTCGCCCAATTAAGGAGTCTCTAAATTGAAATATTCTGTGGGTGTAATATCTAATATAAAATTGGCGACTCCAGAATTGCGTGTACAACCTTGGTCACACAGAAACATAGGTGTATTCTATACTTAACATTTTATCATTCCAATTCTCACTGAACCCTTGATGACTATAGATGGTATGCTTGTCGGGACATACTCCCATGGGAGCGTCGACAAGAAAATCTTTCCAATCTTAAATTTGATGTATTCAAAATTATTTTAGAATTATCTACGAAGGACTGCAGCCATTGAGTATACATGATTAATAGCAGGAGGCGCCACCTTTTTTGTTCTTTTTTGACCTGTAAAAATTATTGTTGGTAATAATAATTATTATTGTATTATATTGGGGGCTCTGCCCCAGAAAAAAAAAACTTTCCCTTCTTTCTTTTTCTCTCTTTAAAAAAAGAAGAAAGATAGCAAACACAACTATGGACAACTATGGATAATATAGTGATACCACCTGGTGTTTGGAAGCTTCAATTTACGATTGTAACATATTTAAGATTGGCCTTTTTAAGATTGGAAAGACTTTCTTGTCCACGCTCCCACAAGAGTGCATCCACTTGTGTAAATGGTATACCTATGGTATTAGAAGATCCCCGTAAAAGATGATTATAAATGTTCTGTGGCAATTAGTTGATTGGTCT
Organism: Harmothoe impar; assembly: GCA_947462335.1. Lineage (NCBI taxonomy): Eukaryota > Metazoa > Annelida > Polychaeta > Phyllodocida > Polynoidae > Harmothoe > Harmothoe impar. The sequence goes on along the minus strand of OX381707.1, from coordinate 61,416,115 downwards.
TGTATTGGTTGATATTTGGGCGTACATGTATAGGCCAAAAAAAAAAAAGGTGTGTTTCAGGCAACCCGACCCTAGTTTCAAAAAAGGGCCGACCCTAGCATTTTTTTCCGATTTTGGAGATTTTTTTTTTTTTTTTTGCAAAATATTCATATTTTTTGGGAAATTTTAGCTATGTTTTGGTCAGGAAGGACAGATCACATGCCTAATTAACTGTCCAGCCTCAGGAAATTGCTTATTAATAAGAATGTCCAATAATTTCATGATATACCTAGTTATAGTAAGAATCGGTGAGTCGTCTTGATGACCCGCGAGTCGATATGGCAGTCCGCGACTCATTCAAGGTACCTCCAACATTCAAAAAAAAAATTAAAAAAAAAAAAAAAAAATCCGACCTACCTACCCTAAATTTTTGGACCATGTTGCCTGAAACACACCTTTTTTTTTTTTGGCCATATATATATATAATATATGATAAGCACTGTACTGTAAAATAGTGTCTAGAATTGATGATGAAATACCAAGACCATTTTGTCGTCTTAAAGCGATTAAGTAATAAGGTCATCTTCAATTATATAATGCCTCTTTACTGTACTAACATTATATATATATATATATATATATATATATATATATATATATATATATATATATATATATATATATATATATATATATATATATGGCGACTGTCAGCCTAATTCCCATTTAGAATCGATTAAGACTTCTGCAGTGAACTGTGAACGCTCAAAGCATTCAATTAACTGAAAATTCTAATATTGCAAATGAAAATCTCTTTTTAAAACGGTTAAAACTGGTGAAGACATTTACACTATCCTCACTCCAGCACACATTATGAATGTATTATATTTCTTTATCATATGTATTCCATCAACTGTTGTGATACATATAGAACAATCATCAACAGCAGTTGTACCCGTACTTATGTCTAGTATGCATTATGCAAAAGTGTAAATCTGCCAGTTTATTCCAAGTGTGCATTGGCCAAAGATCTGACCGATAAACATTAAGTCACTGGTAAGTGTGGCACGCCCATATAGCAAACAGTCTACAATCCGTGACACCTGTTGATTATATGTATTAAGTATAGCTGTCAACTGTAAATTCCACACAGAATCATGCAGCGATAATAATTGACAGCCATTGACAGATGCACATTTAATTGGTCGTCTCCTGCTTACCTTGATCCTCCTCCAGGTCCAACTCGTAATCCAAGCTGCTGCTCATCCTGCCTCCTGTGTCTGTAGGATCCACTCTGTGGATCCACTATTTCAGCTTAACGTATCACTTAGCCGCATTAAACAGGCTCTCCTCAACAGAGGCCAATCTGAACCTTTTTATGGAGAAGGCCTTTTTCAGCTAGAAACCAGATGTATCAGCATGACTGAGACATGTTAGATAATAATAGTATGCATTAAGTATGACTAAATTTCCAGATCCAATTGATGTTATATAATCCGCACAGAGCACAATAGTAGATATCAGTATCTTGGATACCTATTGTTCATTCATTTGAAGATCCACTCAGTAGCAAGGCTGTTGTATATCCACATAATGGCAGCATGAAAGCGTTCATCAATAACCGAATGATACTTATCTTTCGCCAATGGAATTCAAGATAAGATCCAACACTAAACCCCAGTATTTTGACCCATCGCTGTATTCAAGATTGACGCTGCAATAGCTGATTCAGCAACCCAAGTCACTAGACAGTTGCAGATAATACTTTTCATCTGGAGGTATTTGGGGTATATTTTTCAGATCTAGAATCCAGAAAACATGTATTGGCTCCTGGCTGTATGTCATATGGTTGCCACCACTATGTATTGGTGTAGTTGGTCCCTGCAACATGTATATTGGCAATTCACATCCCATGTGGCCTTATCTCCGCTCTCCTTTTCCCGATAATACCTGCAATATATTCCCCTGATTATCTGTCAGACGGTGTCCCCTCCTGTCCTGCCTTTCTATAAGCGCTCCTGTTGAACCAGACAAGGGGTTAGTAACCTATCAACGCCCCACTGTCGTGGTTATAATCCTTCTCCATACAGTCCCTGCCTGTCTGCCCGCCTGCTCCTGCTCCAGTCGCTGCCCGGAGGAGGAGGACACCTCCCGGGGTGAAGAGTCGCCCTCCACCCGCCCTCCAGCCTCCAGCGTCCGCCAAACCAACTTAGCCTCCCGCCGCCGACGTCGTGCCCCCACCACCCTCCCCTCCATCCTTTTTCAGGGTGTCACCCACTGTAGATGCACCTGGGGGGAGGGACGGTGGGAGGGGGCAGTGTAGGCGACCCACCCACACTAACCTACCTGAGGATCCTACCAACTCCAGCCTCTTCCGGTGACAGTGGCGACACCTAATGACGGCTATGACGTATGTCTGACGTCATTCAACGTCCAGGACGTCTACAAGGAGAATCTCCAACAAGGACGGCTGCACTAGAGCAATGCTAAAAACCTAGTTCCCAGTGGGCAATGTCAGTGTTAGTACATTCAACATATATATCATTCAAATAGAACCATAGCGATCATGACTGGATGACGTGAGTAACGCCATTACTACGTCAATATGACGTGAGAAACAGCAGGCTGCAGCGTCCAGAACAACCTCCGATGTCCTTGTAGATCTCCCTGCAGACAAATGAGTTGTTCGGCCAATATCAGATTGGATAAGAGGGATAGGTGTGAAGTAGTCCCTGAGAGTACTTAGACAGCCTCCTCCTGGGCCTTCTCCATCCCCGCCCTGGAGGAGGTAGCAACCTGTATAGCAAGCAGCCTTCTGGTCCGACCAGGTACAGCCAGCGCCCGGCCCTTTTAATAGTTAGCTATACTGGCTGCTGCTACTGCCGGCTCCTCCCGCAGGTGGGAACCTTCTCCAGTATGTTGTGTCAAGCCCCAGCTGCAGGAGATGTGGTTAGCACAGGAGGAAAGGGGTTGGGTGGGGAAGGTGGGGAGATGTGTGGAGGAAGGGGGGTAGAACTAGAACTAGAAGGACCACATGAATAGAGTCTTACAGAACTTTCGTCCCCATCCCCATCCCCATCCCCATCCCCATCCCCATCCCCATCTAAATCCCCATCCCCATCCCCATCCCCGTCTTGATTCTCTGCTCTAGTCTAAACGCATACATGTTTTCATAATTCCTCATCATATAAAGAGATGTACAACCGCATGACTATTTCACCCATGTTTTACCAGAAAGTCAAAAATTATATCCCCAAGCTCGCCACTATGATGTCTACAGATATGTGTATCATAATCTGCCCTTCAAGAGGAGGTTTCCCTCCTTCTCACACCTGACACTCCTATGGTTCATCTAACCAGACCCTGGAGGAGTCAGAACAAAGCCCACCTCCAGCCTGTACCCCACAGCGACGGAGTACACTACCTGCACTGCAGTGGGGCACAGGAGGATAGGTACAGGGCGGGGCGTAGAGCACTGCAGGTGGAGGAAAGAGGGGAGGACACTCCCTCCGCCTCCAGGCACCTCCAGAGTTTAGGATCTCCTCCCTACCTCTGCTCCAACCTGTTTGATGTCTGTCTTGTCCAACATACGAATCATGTTGTGCAAGGGAGTGAGTGAGTGAGAGAGAGAGAAAGAGTGAATGAGTGAATGAGTAAGTGAGTGAGTGAGTGAATAAGTGGGTGGGTGAGTGAGGCACTGTAGAATTGCCCAGTCAGAGGGTCATTGGGGCTACGGTATACGTCATTTATTGCTGTATTATTGCTGGAAGTACTTAACAGTCATACAATTAAGCTACGATTATAGAAAATCTTTTATAAAAAGAGGACATAATATTGTATTAGTATTTTGCCACGGATTTATCCTCATTGTACTTGTCCATGTTTAGATTTAAGATCACAATGCATGCTAGATTTCATGGTGTGGATACCGTTTTTAGTGGTTAAATCTATTCAGAGATAATGTCTCTTTAAGATTCCCATTAATGCTGTATTTAATCGTGATTTTAGTGATGTATTAACAGAAAACCCAAACCAGGATCAAATGTAATATAATAACGATTTATATTAATAATCAACTTTCTTTAACAGAATGCACACAAAGGTAATATGCTAGCTAACAAATTACAGTGTGATTTGAATCACTGAGATGATTATTGCTAGTACACATATAGTTTAAGCTATTTGTGTATGTATATACTAAATACATTAATAATGATTTTATAAAGTGTATAATATGATGGGATAATTTGAAGACCACCTCCGGAGGTTTTGAATAATATGAGAAAACCAGGATAAACCACTGCAGACATACTGTTTTGAATAATCCTTTAGTATATGTGACATAAATATGTGAATAAAGTGGTGTTTTTAGCAAAAATAGTAAATCCCTCCAAATACTGAATTGGTCAATGTGTGCTTTCCTCACTTTGCACAAGGGGGCACTGCTGTACATGGTCTGCTGTGAGAGGTCGTTGCTAAGTACATGTGTGAGAGAGAGAGTGTGTGTGTGTGGGGGGGGGGGTGTAGTTGTACCCACATACCCCCCCCCCCCCCCCACCACCTGCTTGCAGGGAGACTAACAACTGTTAACTACCCTATGGATTGCCCGTTGTTACACTCTGTATTGAAGTATGGTTAGTGATCAGGGCCAGTGCTCAGTGATTGGGTGGGGGAGGGAGGGACGGCCAGTGGGAGGTAAGTGCTTCAAGCAGACTGACCACTGCAGGGGCCCAGGGGGCCACTCCCTCAGTTTTGGCTAGCATGTGTGACCATGATTCCAAGGGAAAGGGTACTTTCTGGGGCCCTTTATTATATAGGGATTAGGAGGGGTTTCTCATCAAATTAGTGCTAGTTTGTTGATTTACCTCTTGTAATAAGAGTACCAGGTTTGAAGTGATATTTGCACATGCATGTAGTTTCTATAGAAAATATATGGGGTGGCCTCCCCATTGGGTTGGTTGTCACCCAATATGAGATCACACTGGGTATTTGGGCTGTAGTTCATGTGCTTCTCACTGGGGACAGCACAATCACTGATATTTAGGATATGAGGTCTCATGGATTGGCCCCCAACTAAACCAAGTAATAAATGAATAAATATAGCTCTACAGGAGTTACCTTTAGATAGGAAGTCAGTTAACATACCTAGGTACCTGATTACAATAGCAAAATTGCCAATTAAAAACCTCCGGATGTGGTCTTCAAGGGTGGCCGGCGAAAGCAGACTTCCGAGTCTTGACGCAGCCTTTTTGCTCAATGTTCATTGAATGTAAAGCTATGACGTGTAAAGTGTATATTGGAAATGGAATATTTATATTTAAGACATGGATTACGATGATTATATAGAATGTATATTGTATTGATTTGAGCAAATACATTTTTAAAATTGAAAATTGAAAATTGAATTGTATATAGATTGGGTAGTGAGTGGGGACTATTGAGGAGAATGGTGAGTAAGTGGGGGCTAGTGAGGAAGGTGGTGAGTGAGCGAATAAAAGCTATTACTTAGAAGATTGGGGAGCATGTGGCGACTATTGAGGGGGCTGGTGAGTGAGTGGGGACTATCGAGAATATTGGTGAGTGAGTGGGGGCTATTAGGGATATTGGTGGTATCAGAGGGATAGAGATCTCTATGGTGATATTGGTGAGTGGGTAGGGGCTATTATGGAGATTGGTGAGTGAGTGGGGGCCATTGAGGAGTTTGGGGAGTGAGTGGGGGCTATTGAAGAGTTTGGGGAGTGAGTGGGGGCTATTAATGAGATTGTTGAGTGAGTGGGGGCTATCATTAAGGAAATTGGTGAGTGAGTGGGGGGGGCAAATGTTTTGGGGAGTTGGTGGTGAGTGGGACCATACGTGAATGGAGGCGAGCATCTATAGGTGTGGAGTATATGAGCAGAGACTGAGGTGTACTAAGTATGTGCTCAGAGAAGCACCAGGAGAGGAGACCAGGGGGGAGCAGGGTGGTCGGGCAGGTGGCTACCACTGCTGCAGTGCTCCTGATACATACAAATAGACGTGCGCACCGTTCAGGGGGACAGCACCCTCCTATACCACACCTCCTCATCCACAGCCCGCCCTGGAGAGGTCTCCAGATGAGCGATGGGCGACCAGTATAGCCGCGGCCCGGGGGCCAAATGACAGGTGTGAGGGGGGGGGGGGGTGCGGGGTGCTTGGGGTTGTGGTGATGAAGGGTTTGTGGGTTCCGACATGTTGGCTACATGCATTGCAGCAGCGCTGATGCTCTGAGCGGGGAGACCATGAGTTGGGTATCAAAGAGTGCACTGATATTCTGACCTTAGTCTCAGAACTCAGTCACTATAGATTACTCAGTCACTATAGATTAACCTAGTTAGTCATTTTTGGCCATACGACCAATCATGGTTGATACAATCAGGCTAGTAAGTAGTGACCAACTCATCTTAGTTTTTCTGTTTCTATTAAGCTAAGTCTCTTTTGAGTAAGGCATTAGTTATATTTTGTTTTGCCTCAGTCATTTTTGAATATCGGTTTGTCATTCTGACCAATACCCCTGTGACAAACGTGGAATAGCCACTACGGACTAAGCCCCGGGGCATGAAGATTACCAGTGTGATGGGTAGAAAGGATTAAGGATAGATGATGAAGAGGGGGAGGGAGTGAGAAAAGTTGTAGATGTATCCCAAAGTTATCACTATAGTCCCGGGTCACTAATACCAGCATAGCTTTTGTGTGCTACAACAGATAAGGTTTTGATAAGCGTTTTTCTTGTTTTTAGCATTTCCTCATAAAGTACACCCACAGAGAATGGATGTACCCTAGGTACGTGATACCGTACAGCCTAAATATATATTACTGGTGTGTGATACGTATTTTATCGTCTGTCACTATAGACAGGTGGAAAGGGATACCGGGGAGAGTGTATAATTTAGACATGCATAGAGACATCATTCACCAAAATTTGTCCCAGCAGATTTGAGGCATCGATTTTTCTGTGGATGTATTGCAGTCGCGTTTTTACTGCAGGTCCCAAAAGGGCAAATCCTGAGGATCTAGCAAGTTAAATAAGCTGTAGAACATTTATATAACTAAGGAGAAACATTCATCTTATCCAGTATGGAAGGATAGGCGCAGTTTCAATGGATCTTCGATCATTTCTACAGTATGTCAGTTATTTCAGTGTAGTTGTTTTGTTGTTACAGTGAGCCCACGCGAGACTTGTTTATTAACAAATAATCACATCCGTAATGCGGTGTACATTTGTTAACCGGATGAATATAATGAATACCAATCAATAATCGAACACCTTATCTGCGTGTGCAAGGTTTGCTTTTATCAGGGTAGAATGATTATACCGATTGGTACATGATGAGTATACAAGGATAATCATGCATGATGATTATATCACGGAAAGTTCAAAGACTGTGTCATCGCTAGGGGGTGGGGGTCGTTAGGTTTGAATCACAAACACTGTTTGGAGCGGTGACAAGGGATGGGGGGTTGATGACAATGGTCCAACAATCTGTGACGTAATTATTGAACTCTCCTCTAATATGGCATCGCGCCAGCTCTGGTGTAAGTAGTCTAAGGAAATGTTAATTGTTTCCAGGTTCGGTCCGGGTGGGCCCTGTGAACCTGCTGACCAGCCGTCGGCTGTGTCGGTTTTAAAATAATATAATTATGTCTATCTCTTTATCTATAATATCAATTCCTCTGAGTCTATATTCGAGGATGCCAAATTGAAGGGCAACGAGGCTTGATAGATCATTCACAGTAGCAAAATGCCCCATTGATAAATTTGGGTTCCGATGGGTTATGTTAAAATCTGAGTTAAATCAGAAGTCAGGAGAGCAGATGCAAATCATGTGTTTTTATATATCATATACCTAGCGTCAAAATATCTGTGAGCAATAAGTTGTACAAACTTTCTTAGCCTGTACAACATACTAAGAAAGGTTATTCCTATCGGGACAGTAGTCTATTAATGTACAAAGCAATGATACTACCCTACCAGCAATTGGCTATTGCAGCTTCTACACAGACCGTGCCCGTCGAGCTGAACTGTAAAAAATACAATGTTTACAAAACACAGTAATATGAACATGCATATTGAGCAGGACCAGGGATGTCAGCGTGAGCACACTGTATGTTATCGCCAACATGATATTAAACAGCTGACAAAAAAGCACGTGGACTCTGGAGAAGAGACAGTTTTAATAGATACTTTTTTATAGATAAAAATCTTGCTAAGTTAGTTTGATATTTGATGTACATTCGAAGCATATCCAATCAGAACTGTTCGTGTAGATCATGGCAAACTGTATTTACATGTTATTATGAGCGATCAATAAAAGGGACAGAAAAATAAAATGAAAACATAATATGATTTGCGTCTGCTCTCATGACTTCTGATCTACCTCAGCTTTTAACATAACCCATCGCAAGCCATATCCCGCAATGCGTCACTGACTGTAACATACTTGTTCTCATTATATAGTACTATTAAGGTAGAATCGCGGAACAACATACATGCAGAGTACTAATGAATACTATCATTTGCCTCAAACTAACATAGTATACGGCAACTAATGATGACTAAGTACTATAATATTCATGTGGTCTCTAGCATTATTATACACTATGCTTATTTCTCAAATGATATATATATATATATAAATCGACACCGCGCAGGCCCTAATAGTCCAGACTCCACTACACTGAAAAAGTAAACTTGTCTCCAGGCTCTTCCAAGTGACTGTCATGAAATAAACGAGTTAAAAACTTGTCTAAGTGGCATGTGCCAGCCCAAACCCCGACATTTGCCAGCTCCAGATTCTATTTGTGGGATGGCAACCTGATAAGTTAGACAACTTTTGCCTCGTTTATTTTATGACAGTCACTTACATGTAATTGATATAAACACCCAACCTAAACTATCGTTTTATCTTTTGCTAATACAAATGATATATTAGCCAGTAACGGTAACTCTATGCTGTCCCTGGAAACAAATTCCCGTGAATTCCCCCTGAATAACACGGGTTGAACTGGGGTCAGTCCCGGGATTAACCCGGGTTGTATTCCTGTTATATCACGGGATTCTGTGAGCAAAATTTCCCGTTATATCACGGGATTCTGGTAAAGAAGGTAGCATGGGTTCGAATCCCATACTACGCTAGTGTGCGTAATCAGATTCCATAATTTGTTCTAAAAATACATTTTAGTTTTGTATAATTTAGCTTAAGACCATAGTCTATGGGCTACGTTTACTGTTAACCCTTTTTCATTTTTATTACACATTGTTAAAGGGGCTGGGTAAGACATAGCAATTCTTATAGTATAGCCTACGTCTGCATTAAATTGACATGGTTAAATTAGCTAAAAGATATGTGACTAGGTATATTATTTCAATTTAGGGGCACTATGCAGATATCAGCAGTACTAGTAATTAAGCCAGAGTGGGGTTCGAACCCATACTCTCCTGGTTGCTAATATTAGGGACCTTTAGCAAACCCAACGTAGCTCATTTAACGCAGATGTATCCTATCCTTTCAGAACTGCTACTTCTGTGTTTTATGAGATTTCACGCGGTTGCTTAAAGTCCCTACTAGTATGCCTATACGGTATAGCAGGGTATGTGGTCCAGTGAAGATTCATAGACCTAAGTATTCTCCCAGACTAGTGACCTTTAGCAAACCCCACATAGCCCATTTAACGCAGACGTAACCTACACCTTTAGCACTGCTAAAGAGCTACAGGGTTTGCTAAAGGTCCCTAATGCAAATGTACAGTCGAGGCCCGAGACTGCTTTGTCAACAGCTACTATCTGTACTATGCCACAGTCACCATTGGTCAGAGTTCATATACCTCTCCCAATACATGCCCCGGTAGGTGAGGGCTTAGAGCACGGGACTATAGATGTGAAGGTAGCCGGTTCACTACCAGCTCAGGGCTTGCACATAAGGACTCCCATTTATATCTAGTTTTGTATCTTTTTTAAAGTGTATTCTGGATATCACATGATACAGGTAAAGAGGGTTGCTTGGGTTCGAATCCCATTACTAAAATACTTGGATGTTTCTAGTGGCTGTGTGAAGCTGATTAAAATATTCACATAAAAACCTGCTATGTCCTCAGCGGGAAGTGAACCGGCTACCTTCACATCCATAGTCCCGTGCTCTAAGCCCCCACCTACCTGGGCATGTATTTGGAGAGGTATATGAACTCTGACCAATGGTGACTGAGGCATAATACAGAGAGTAGCTGTTGAGGATTAATCATGGACGTTTTTTGTGCTACCGGGGGGTTCGAACCCACGATCTACTGATTGACTGGGGTAAATCCCGTGATTTCCCTGGAATATGCATGTAAATTCACGTCTTTTAATCCCGTGATATCACGGGAAATTTTGCTCACAGAATACCCAAAAATTCCCGGGAATATCTCGTGACTTGTTACCAGGGGTAGCATTGATACTTGAACCAATAGGTATCATTAATATCTGATATTCTGAATGAGTCTACAACATTATTATAGTACATAGCACTTGGATTCAATGGGACTGTTTAGGCAGAGAGCCGTCCTTGTAAACACACTACGTAATTCCGACGCTAAGCTAAAATATACCTATTTGATTCAATTCAATGCAACCACCATCTTGCCAGCCAGGCTGCTGTAATACATGTATACCACTGTCCTATAATACTCCCTAACAGTAAGGCCACTCAAAAAAAAAGTTGTTTCTCATCACCCGGCAGTGAGAAATGTGACGAGGGCATTTTTTTGGTTTTTTTCAACATTTTTTTTTACTGGGTGTTAAAAAATATAGGGAAATTATGACTTTTCGCACTTGATTTTCACATTTTAGTAGTTAAGAGATTATTGATCACCAAAAGTTGTTATAGTGCAAGTTATTCATAGCTCTCTGCATTACTGAGAGTGTAAGCTTTAATTTGATTCCAAATATGCAGACACGGACATGTTGAGTTTGAGTTTGAGTTTTATATAATTTTATTGGTATAAAACAGTCATATCACATAAGTTTTTCATGTCCACCAATGTTGTAAATTCACTTAACTATTAACAGTATATTAATTGTGCAACAAGTATATGAATCCGTCGTCAGTATGTAAATACAAATCAAGAAAGTTGGCCGATCCATGAAGGAGGAAATACAAGTATGAGTATGAGTACAAATGCGAGCAAGGTACAGCTTTCTTCAAAATTAGTTGATTTGTTTATCAACATCAATCTCAATATTTATATTGATATTCATATGCAACACCAACATGTATATTTGCCAGTTAAACATTATCATGACCCTGACAATAAACAGGCCTTACTTGGTGAACACTAGCTAGAAAGAAGCACAGCTGTGTTATTACGTTCACGTTCGTGATGAGGAAAAACATCAACAGCCACACAGCACCTAGACTATGTATAATATATCTCTTACATCGACCAAACTCAAGACTAGAGACTAGAGAACAGTGAGACCATCTATGGTTGACCTTTAATACTTTAGTGCTAGCAAGAAATCATTCCTTCCAGCTCCTAATTTGACAATATCACATAATACATGTAGATCATCAACATCTATGTCTCTAGCATCCCCAATATTCTCGCCTATACGCAGGCAGTCATTCTGTATAACTTGCAATTTTCTGGGAACCCACTCAGGGGCTCCATCAATGAGAGAACAACTGTATTCCATGACTGGACGAATCATCTGTTTATATACTGATAAACTGGTGTCTCTGTCCACGCTTTTACGTATGTGTTTTAGCTGGGCAATTTTGTTTCGAGACATGCCTATTACCTTCTTACCTTGGGCAGCGAAGCTCAGGCTATAGTCAACAGTTACACCAAGATGAATAAACTCGGTTACGACCTTCAGAAGTATATTTTGGACAAATAAACCACAGTTGCTAAGGTCAGGTTTAATCCTGTTAGAGTGACACCATAAAACCTTTGTTTTATCACAGTTTATAGTCAATCTGTTCAATTGGCACCATGCACTAACATTGTTCAAATCCGACTGCAACAGAAGTTTTACACGATCTACAGAGTTCGCGCTTACCATCAGTGCCAAGTCATCGGCATACAGATAACACGCAGCATACTTAATAGTATTAACAATGTCATTCACGTAAAGAATAAACAACAAAGGCCCCAGGACGGAGCCCTGGGGTACGCTGCAGGCTATGGGGCTCGACATTGATCTAAACCCATTTGCTGTGGTTTGAAAAGAACAACCTAGGGATTTCAGCTTATCAAGGAGCCCCGAGTGGTTAACCATCTCGAACGCCTTCCTTAGATCAAGGAAGACTTCGGCTGCGAACTTCTTTTCATTTCTGGCATTATACAGGTCATCAGTTAAATTGAAAATTGCATCGGTTGTCGACCTCCCTGGTAAGAAACCAAACTAAGAGTCAGACACTAATTCTTTCGACAGAACAAATTCCAATAACTGGCGCTGCACCACCTTTTCCATCTGTTTACCAATTAGATTTAATATACTAATTGGCCTCCAGTTGGTCACTTTCTGTAAATTACCAGTTTTCGGAAGTGGTATTACATTAGCTAACTTCCAGTCTTTGGGTACACACCCAGTCGTCACAGATGAGTTAACCATGTGTGATAAGAGGTATGGTTTATCCTCAAGAACAACTTGAAGTGTGCGTGACTTAACATGATCTATGTTTGACGACTTGTGTACATTTATGTCTTTAGCCAAGAATTTATAAGGCTGGTCAGACCATAATATTTAGAGCAAAGTCTAATGTGAACAACTAGGTCGATGTTTCTTCATACTGCCTCAGTTACTAGCATTGCTGCAGTCCTCCCGGTTGTTCATAAGTCTGTAAGTCAGAAATTAACCTAAAAAGGGTAAAAATACGAAAATTTCTTCAAAATTGCATTAAAAACGTAGGGTCGGCCCTATTTTGATAGGGTCGGTCGGGTGACCTGAAACAAACCTTCTTTTTCTTGGCCTAATAAATATTTAAGAACACAATGATTCATGAATATTGATTTTTAAAAAGAGAGCAACGTTGTTGCACCCTTAATGCTTCTAATAATTCAACTGATGACACCAAAAGACAGAGCTACTAAAAAAGATATTATGCGTATGCAACAGTGATTCAGCACTGGATGTGTCTAACCTAATTCCCTAATAAGGGGACTTATGCAAGTCTTTGACCTGGGTCTGCCTTTACCTGTAGTTCACCTTGTCCTAAGGCTTCGGTCGATGAATGGTTCAGAACACACCTTAATAACTATAAGCATGCACCTGCACACCAACATAACTGGTTAACACCTATTTTGCGCATGTATATTCCTGAGGAAGGATTGAGAGACAAGGATAGAATAACAACATGGCTGAGAGGGCCGGGTATATTGTGAGAAAGGCAAAGAGGGAGGACATGGTTGGAGTGCTCAGGATATGTGAAGAGCATGGATGGAACAAGGTATTAGAACATCTTAATCATCAGTTTGACCTCTTTCCAAATGGAGTCTTTGTAGCAGAGAATACAGATGGAGAAATAATAAGTGAGTATCATTTCTTTAAACATGATTATTCAAAGATACCCCTCAAGCAAGAGGCTTGGTGGATTTCCTCATGGTGGCTATGTCCCCATCAGCGATGAGCTTTTACAAACGGTACCCCCCTTACCATGGACCTCTTAGGTGAGGCAAATATAATTTTTAGAGTGGAGTAAATTACCATCATTTAGTCTGTAAATTATATATCATAGTTCTAGTTTTAGTTAGACTTTCTAGTAATCCATTCTTTCTAGTATGTTTATTTTTTGATTTTGCAATGTATATTTATTTCATGATGATTTTCTAAATACAACAATCAAAATATATGTGATCAATATGAAGATAAATAGCCATAGTTTTCACAATGTAAGGGACTAATGCCCATCTCATCTTGATATTATTATAACAGGTGACGGTAGTGTGTCACATGGTTTACGTGTATAATGCATATATGATAAACAGTAGGTAATAATAAGTGTAAACATATTTGCTGAAGCATAACGCGGCTTCCTATTTCTTTGACACACGCGTATACAGACACATCATTCCTCCCTGTTTGGGAATAAAAGACAAAGGCACAAGGTGGCCCATATAAGATCAGGCTTTTAGCATGGCAGTACATACACATATAGCTTTTTAGTGTATATGTTGCCATTTAAACTTACATTTAAGCCATAATGCATCAAAATAGACCTTGACCTTTGGTACCAGCTTTGGTACCCCCCAAAATAATTGTTTGGCATTTTTTTTCGATTTTTGCCTTAAATATTGCTCAAATCATATTAAAAATGAGGTAAATATCATCCAAGTTGAGATGCCCAGTATTTATGAAATATTGCATGTATGTACAAATGGATTAAGACATGCAGAGACAATATGCTATAGACTACTGTCAGAAAAAATCGTGGGATTCTACCAATTTTTAAGCAAACCAAAGAGGGTCAAAAATCGGCCAAAATCGGCCAAAGATCGGCGAGTAACTCGCATAACCCTTTGGTGCCCAGAACTATTTGATCAATATCCATTTTTATTCAACATGATTGTTCTGATGTTGGAAATTATGTCCTAACTTCATCTCTAATTTTAAGATAAGGGTCATAAAACATTTCCTTAATGTTCTTGAGATGGACTTTATTTTTGACTACAGCAAATTATTTAACTCTGGTTGCCATGGCAACCCAAAACCTTCTATTAGCTGTTATAGGCCTGTTATAGGCAATGTACTGTATTTGTAGGGCTAAAGAGGTGTCTTGTCTTTACTATGAATAATCTATTCCTAGCATAGAAAATGTTCTAAATAAGAACCCTCTGAGTGAAAATTGAGGAATATGTGACCAGGCTAGGGAAAAGACCCATCCGGGGAGGAATTAGTATTTGAAGTTGGTGTCATACCCTTTAAAATGAGATATCATGAGTTAAAAAATTCCTGGTAGTTTTGTGGGAATTAATTTTCAAAGATTGGTACATATCAATAACTGACAGTAATAGATAAGCTCTAAAAGCATCACATCCCATAATAAATAGCGATAATTATAAAAAAACAGTTTTATTGATAAATAACCAAATAAAATGGTGTTTTTTAGTCTAAATTTGGTTCTAGAAGGAATTTTTACAGTCTGTTTTCAGTTTTGAGTAATTGCTGTGATACTTAAGAAACCGGGACAATCATCTCCCATTTTATGTAATGGAATGGTTTCCATGGCAACCAAAAAATGTCTTATATGCAAATTTTCCATAGAAAACGTTCTTTTTGCATTCCAAATATGGAATGTTTGCAGTAAAGATAGAACAATTACAATAAGTCTATTGAATTCTACACAAAAAATTAGCCTAGAGCATGTTTACTTGAATTATGCACTCTCTAGCCCTTCTGGTGCCCCCTGGTGGCCAAAGCCAGTATTAAGAATCCCCCGCGGATGGGTCTTTTTGCTTGTTGGGTCACATATTGATACCATGATAAGTATTTACAGGAAAACTTGATTTGAGATGATTTATGTAAAAAATCATATTTTTCATATTTATCAAAGGGTATTTTAGTGAAAATTGTGCATTTTGAGTGAATTCTGGATACCTGCGATGAATCATATATCTGATCACTTATTTTTTAGTTAACCTTGCACCATTCCTCAGATATACAATTCACATCAAGAACGATAGTCTCATTGAAATCGTGAGGTCATGGGGCTTAATATGAGGGTAAAACTTTAGAAATTGACCCAATAGAAGTGTCTGGATAGTTCTCTACTTCAATATAGTTGTTTTTATGCCTAAAACCGCGCCAATTGGCGCGCTTGGGCACGTAAGGGATAAATGCGTGTACGGTTCTGCACTGTAACCTCGCAATAATGCGTGTATGGTAAAGGAAGGGTTATAGACAGACATATATAGCTTGCGTGGCTGCTG
This sequence comes from Harmothoe impar, assembly GCA_947462335.1. NCBI lineage: Eukaryota > Metazoa > Annelida > Polychaeta > Phyllodocida > Polynoidae > Harmothoe > Harmothoe impar. The sequence continues at coordinate 61,400,215 of OX381707.1, read as the reverse complement.
AATAGAGTTAGGAGTTACAATGCAGGTACAGGCAGTATTGATTGACGTAAATAAATAATAGCGTATCATAGATCATGGGCGTTTATATGGGTGAAGTACTATGGCTTAGCACCATTTCTTCTGGCCTCACTCTCTTATCTAAAATATGTTAGAGCTTCAGCTTTGAAGGCTATGTATACTTTATTAGTGAGAAGCCTGGGAGTTGGCGAAAGTTTATTGCAAAGTTCTACTGCTCTATACAATAGACACTTTCTATAGCTAATTTTAATGTCAGGTGGGTAGATCAGCTCCAAGGTATTAGCTGATCTGGATACATGGTTGTTAATGTTACCTTGTTTGACCACCAGACCCATGCATGCTGTCACCATGCAACACATCCGAGTGTATTTTTTTTATACATACGGTTTTGGACATACTAAAGTCTCTTAGATATGGTGCTAGTTAGGCCATTATACAGTGAACCACAGTATTCAATAACAGGTAAGACAGTGTGTTTGTAAATCATGATAGCAGTTTTCCATGACATCATATTACGAATCTTACTAAGAAGGTAGATGCGATGACATGCGGTGCTGACAGCCTTGTTTGTACTTAGTTTGAAGTTTAATTTGTTGTCAATTATTATGCCTAAATATTCATATTATTCCTTTACATTAAGGACATGACCTCCCATGCGTATGGATAATGAGTTATCACTCACAATGTACAAACAAATGGTTCTCCCTGTCCTTGATTACTGTGACTTTGCTCTGGAAGGTGCCCTGGATAGCAGTGTGGCTGAACTACAGACTCTTCAGAATCACTGCTTGCGTACTAGTTTGGGTATATGGGATCCGCGGCAGATCAGTAGAGCTGAGCTACATAGAATTTGTACATGTGATAAACTTATAGATCGCCGGGATGAGCATCTGCTAAGTCTAATTTATAAGTATACGCGTAATAATGATCATTTAGTAAAAAATGTACGAGTACTAAGGAGTAATCGAAAAAGGAAAATTAAGCTACAAAGGCCTAAGGACAATCTATACAAGAAAAGTCCATTGTATAGAGGGAGCATAATTTGGAATAAACTTACAGCTGAAGCGCAGAACTTGGGTACTTTGAGTCTCTTTTTGAAGAGGATCAAAGATAGCTAATGTGGGTGTAAAGTTACGTGTTCTCATTGAATTTTTCATTTAATAATTAATAATTAATGTCTTGGTTGGTACAATCTGCTTCATGTCACGTGATTCCATGTTATTGAACAGTATTGTGACCTTTGATACTGGGTAATTCACTGTGTAATTTGTATGTCTGCAAGTACATGTCAATCAAATATGATGTTATCATACGTGAAAATGGTATGGATGCAATACTTTGTGGGTTTTTTCCACTAGTGTGTCTATGTCAAGGGTATTGAGTGTACAACTCTTTGGAATGTGACCCCGCTAGTGTGGACTACTGAGCTTGCTGAACCAGCCAAATAATAGTAATTGATATGATGTTGTGATAAAATTGTGATATTGACGTCTGGATTCTTGCCCTATCTTGTTCTACGCGGTCATTTGCTCACTTCGCTACCTGAATTTTTGTCTGTGTTTTCTGTGTACAGAATGGCTGAAGTTTCTGTACTTGTCTACATCGCCAATGTTAACTAGAAATTAAGTTTTCTGTTCTTTGACCTCGTTTGAGAGACGTTACTTGTAATGGAACTTGTGTCAAATTAAAAAAATTGAAAACTCGAACTCACAACTATGCAGGTTTTTTTTTAGAATTAAACATTACAATTTCAGTTTTTTGTGTTAATACATATACCACTAGTGCTAAACCATTTAAATATTCGGTTGGCATCATATTGTAGTAGATTTTCAGCAATTACTTACGATTCATGATTTACCTAAAATACTACACCATCCGCATATATAGCAACAGAACAATGTTTAACAACAGAAGGCAAGTTATTTATGAAACAGATGAAAAGTAAGGGGCCTAATATAAAGACCCTTGCAGTACTCCAAACTATATCTTCCTTGTAGCCGATAGACTATTGTTACAGGAAACACTTTAGCTACGGTTCTCTAAGTATGCAGGGAACCAATTTGTATATAGCTTAGGAATACCTAGGTCCTCCAGGCGGAAAAGGAGCTCACCATGGTGTATCGAATCAAAAGCTTTCCTCACGTCCAAGAAGCAGACAGCCTCTTATGTGCAGTTAAACAACCAATACTTGAGTAACAGAAAGGCTGAATTGCTCGTGAAACATTGCATGGTGGTTTTTTTTGTTTACTGGGTATCCTTAAAACGTTACTTAAAATAAACAATTATTATTTTTTGTAGGTCACTGTTCATCAGTTCCTCTGGATGATGCTAATGGATTCATGGCTCTCTACATTACAAAGAAGAACTGGCGCCGGAAAGGTATTGGCAGAAAGGTGTTTGAAATGAGCTACAATTCGTTAGGGAACAGGAACGTTGGTTTAAACTCTGCAGATGATTGTCAAGCTATGTATGCCTCATTTGGCTTCAGGATATCTACAGTTTGGATTAAACCAGTACAATGCTCAGTCAATCACCTCAAATTTGACTTCATGGACAGAGGAGCTCAAAGAAATGAAACAATAGAGCTGACTGCGATAGGGGAAATTGGCATGGATAGAATTCTTGCATATGACAACAAGATTCATACTATGCAGCGAGAAAGTGTTCTCCGTTGGTACCTGGATTTTGCCTTATTGGGTTAGCTGCAGTGGATGAGGATGGCAAGCTGGTAGGATGGGGGCTTCTTTACAAGGGCTTTACAGCGTACTGCTTAATGCCACTATATGCAGACACACTTTACATCGCAAAGGCTCTCCTAGGTGGGTTACTGAAGAAAGTTCAAGAGGAGAAAGATGCTGTTGTTCAAGTCCTTGTTCCTGTTGAGAACACTGAAGCTATAGCAATGTTTGAGCAGATAGGGTTTTCAGCTGGACAAAACCAGTTGCGGAAAAGAATGTTTACACAACATGATATTCCATTTGACACAAATCTTGTGTTTTCAGCTCTCAATTTGGATACAGGTGTTATTTAAAATCGAGCGATGTAAAGTCTTATGATTGATATACAGACTGCATTTGATTAGCCAACAAAATTATCAATGTAGGGATGGTCCATGCATCATGAATATCATCCCAATCAAGTTAGGGCAATCAAGTATGTTTAGTATACCTCCCAATCAAATTGTGCCGATTCGGGTGTCTGATCAAGTATAGGGCCCATCTGTGGTGAGTATTTGGTGTTAATTTAAATGTTGTTCTTAAACTAATGATCCATGTTGCTCAGCCTTTAGGTTGTTGTGGTGTGAATGCCCAGGAAACTGGGGTAAGGAAGGGCGAGACTAGTGTGAGCATGCCCATAGAGCAAGCTTGGTAGGATGAGCCCTGTGTGAAGAAGCTCACCCTATGTGCTTGACTGGGCAAGCCTTGTGCCTATAGCCTCCTCTGCCCAAACCAACACTGAGGGTGACCCTCTGGCTCTGGTCTGTGTGCTGACACACCACCGTACCCAAGGTCACCCAAGCATGCGCACCAGTAGTTAGTAGTAGGTTGTGTATTGCCATGGTGGATAAATAGAGGTTCCTTTATATTGCCACCCAATACAGATCTGATGGTATAGTGGTAATCACTGCCACTTTGTATGTGAAAGGTCCAGGGTTCAAGACTCGGCCATGTCAACCTACCCACCATTATCTTTAATTGTCTATTTTTACTAACCTAACTTTACAATTGTCCACAAAATACATCTCACTGATCTATTGTTCTTAAAACAAGGGGCAACTGGGAGAACTCGCATCGTGCAGCTGCATAAGAGTCTTCATTATGCTACTGCAAGCGCCTGTTGCAACTCTTCCACAGTGCCACACAGTCTCAGCCATCAAGCCTGGATTTGGGCAACATGGCGGAGAGTTGGATAGGGCTAGCACAAGATTCAGGCTTGTGTTCGGGGTAATTCTAGGAACAAAATATTAAAGCATTCAAATGTACAATACATATAGATTCCTTAGATATCACAACCTCATACCCACATGGTAGTCTAGTGGTCATCACAGTTGCCTTGTATCATAAAGGTCCGGGGTTTGTGACTCGGCCATGTCAACCTTCCCACCATTTTATCTTCAATTTTCTATTTTAATGAAGAAAAATGGTGGGTTGGTTGACATGACCGAGTCATGAACCCTGGACCTTTGGGATACAATGCTGACCAGTATACTACAGTGTGGGTGTGATGGTGGTGATATATAAGTAACTGATATATATTGCACATTGGACAACCCCACACCTTGTGCAAAGCCTTACCCACCTCTCACCCAGGTTCCCCCAACAACAGCTAGCCACTGGGTGGGATTGGGTGGGCATGTGGAAGGGCTAGGGCACCTCACCCAAAGCTCACACAACCTCACCCCTTGAGCTAGGCACAAAAGTAGTTCGCCCTTGCTGGCACTAGCATGCCTAGCTTCACCCCAGTTCGCTGAGTGACAGCCAGGAATACTCTATATGTCACACACAATAATACTGATATAGATCATTTAAGTGACATGGTCACCAAGCGTGTCCTATTCACATTTCTAGTACTGTTCTTGTCTACTATGTGGTTAAGTGTGAGTGGTGATATTTAGCTTTATTATACTCGGAGGAAAAATTCTTAATTGATGATATTTAACTCTTCCTTTACCAAGGCATTTTTGTGTGATTTTTGGACTCTAGGGGATGAGATAACCTTTCCAAAACTGCTTCAATCATGTAAATATTCCAAATAGAAGTTGAATGGTGATGTTTCAACCTAGGCTAGTAGGCAGAAGAGCCGATACCCCAGTTATGTGTATTCATATCAATAAGGGAGATAAAGCAGTTTCAACATAATCATTCATATTTTTTTAAGTGATGAATTAATCAAAGTTCAAACAGTAATATTTCAGGCCTCCCTTCATCAATTGAGATGAAATAAAATTCATAGGGTAGGTACCTATAAGTACTTTGGAATATTGTGTATAGAATGAGTACCGTAAAACCTCGCGTATAAGCCTAACTCGCGTATAAGCCGCACCCCGACTTTGGGCTGATCCTATAAGCCGCACCAGCGATCTGATTCTGGTGACTTTTATACTGTACTATAGGAGCAAAAACTTGCGTATAAGCCGCACCCTGACTCTGTGCTGATCCTATAAGCCGCACTGGCGATCTGATTCGCATACAAGCCGCGGCTTATACGCAAGGTTTTACAGTATGTTATGCACATTTGGTTACCATGGCAACCAAAGTCTCACAAAATCGTTATTTTTGGTGAATCTGTTGCTATGGCAACCCATAGATTTGGCAATAATGCACCAAAATGAGCAAGAAATGATAGGACCATCTTTTTTATTATGAAAAACTGCCCAAAGTAGGTTTTCACTAAAAAAAATCATATTGTCTGACGTTTTTCATGATTTTTACCCTAAAAATCTATTTAATCTGGATGAAATCGGACTAATTTTCTCTCAAGTTGGGAAAGCCACCATATTGAGGGAAATGATATCAGAGACTAATGGTTCAGGGTAATCAGAGACAATATATTGAACAGACCAAATCCCAGAGATCTAAGGATTAAACCGATTTTTGGGTAAATGACAGAGTACTCATAATCGGCCAAAAATCGGCTAAAAATTCGCCAAAAGGCGCGATCGGTAAAGGAAGAGTTAAGGGTGAGGGCAAGGGGATGGGGTAAGAATGAAGTGATGAGGTATATTGCATATCGAATATACAAGCTTATTGCTATAATTATTTAGAAATACAAATTCATTTCCATTATACATCCTAAATTGATATAATTTATGGTTAGACAAATGCCTTGTAAATAGCATTAAGCAATGTCTTAAGTAATATACATATGAAGCAGCTGAGAGGATTGAAACTGTCATGTTATAAGAACCATACCATATGGCCATCTTACTAATGATGTTGACTAACTAGAATAGTGGTACATTTCGATTCTATATTATATGTTTTTTCAAGTGTCTATTCATAACTTTACAAGCAGTAAGGTCAGCTAGTGGTTATAACACAGCAAATGGACTGAGGAGCCCGGTATACAAAAACGTTGTACATGCACTGATATTCCTAGGCTCCCTATACGACCAATCTCTCAGTCACTAGTATCTAACATAGTTAGTCATTTTTTGGCTACCTATACGACCAACCTAGGTAAGCTATTTTTGTCAGGTTGATCAGTACTGATCAACCCACCTTAGTCTTTTAATTTCCAGGGGGAGCCACTGAGTGGTCATGAAGACAAGAGAGGTCGGCCCTAAGGAGAAATGGGCCCCAAGGAGAAATCGGCCCCAGTGAAGTCGGCCCCAAGGAGAAAACGCCCCAAGGATTGAACTCAGCACCTGTGGTGTTGGAGACGGGCTCTGATCCGTTGCGCCACTGAGCCGGTGTTACAAATGGTTGTATTGGGATATAAGCTACCTCTGCCATGTCTCTAGGCCTATATTAAATGAGCTACAGCCTTGTTGCTAAAGATCCCTAATGAGAGGTGGCTAGACCAAGGATCGATCCCACGACCTCTCGTGTACATATTACAGGGAAAAGTGCTGTGGATCTACAAGTCACTACCATAACCTGCATCTACAGTAACAGAATTGTACATACAGTCTATACGAAAACGTGCCGGACACCGGCTATAGCCGGCTAAAAGCCTGCTGGACCGGCAGCAAGTTTGTGTTTGCCGGTCCCAATGACTGGCTGTGATCCTGGGCTACATGCCAGTTTTTACGGCTTGTAAATCGAACCATTATTAAGGTTAACTAGAGAGCCTGAATATTATGTAAAAAACACACAAAAGTTTATAAACTATGATTTTTAATATGATTTAGATATACCAGTAACCTCTATTTAACATTATTTCCTCTCTACATATATCAATTCTTGCTTATAACTACATTTCTAGGTATGAACATTTCTCCAGGGTATCCGGGCCTGCAAACATTTAGCCGGGCCTGCAGATTTACAAATCTGCAGGACCGAATGTCCTGCACGGTGAAAAACATTTCGTATAGACTGTACATGTACAGCAAAATTTGCTGTATTATTCTTTACAGCTAAAGTACTGTACATTTACAGCAAATTTTGCTGTTTACGAACAACAACTTTTTACAGTGTGCCCGTATAAGCCTAGCTCGTGTATAAGCTCAGCTGCCCCCCTAACTCATGAGAATCATATTATAAGTCGCACAGAGGATCTGATTATGGTGAGTTTATTACTGTATCAAACATCTAAAAACTCACTATAAAATCCCCCTTATGCTTCCAATCAGCACATAGGGATTGCCCTGCATGTGACAATCAAGCCCCCTCCCCTCCGCCCCATCACCCCCCCCCCCCCCTAATTGTCCCTAAAAAATGAAAAAACTGTTGCTCCTACATCTGTATAAATTGTCAAAAACACCAGACAATAGTCCCCTATCATATTATCTGAAAATCCCAGAACCACAGCACAAATAAAATTCGTTTTAAAACTGGTCACCACTTGTAAGGGGATGTCTCCTCTGGAACTCTCTTGATCTAAATGTAGGCCTACAACAACTTGAATGTCGGGTTAAATTCAAAAGTATTATTGAGAAGAAGTGACATAGGGGCCTGGGCCTATGATAGTTCCTCAGGGTTAACCTCTCTCGAAATCCACCCCCCCCCCCGCCCTGTTAGATAATGACCACTCCCTTAGGTCTATGACTTGTGTAGGATAAGTAGAATTAGAGACCAAGTCCTGGGGACTTCACCTGGGACTTCACCCTGGACCATGGGCCGCAACTGACACGGGGCCTGACCTACTTAGGCCCCTACTATTAACCCTTTCGTGCCCAGAACTATTTTGACAAAGTTAGTTTTCACAACATCATTTTGTGAATTGTGTGACAGTTCAATATTTTGTGCTGAGATATGTTTTATATTATATTTTCTGAAAGCTAATCCAACACACTTTTGAATAATGTATGGAAGAACATCTGCAAACGTCATAATTTGGGCTACCATGGTAACCAGAAACACTATTTTCCTAATATTAAACAATATGGTAAAAATTGTTAATATTTCCAAAAAGGGCCCTTTTAATTTGGAATAGACTGATTTGGCATGGTAATCATGCTTTTGCTATTCCGAATGAGGGCATACATATTGAAAGTGAAATAATACCACCAATTAAGCTGGAATCTCCAGAAAAAAACATTTAAAAAGTTTTTTATCACTATTTTTGCCATTTTTTCAATATTTCTTTTAATTATCAACATTTCTTTTAACTCCCTTTGGCCAATGCGCGCATTTTCACTGATTTTTATGCCATTTCTAACTCACTATATTTTGTATTCATGCACACCATCGATATTCATTTTACCTGGTCATAGATTATTTAGTATCGTTAGAAAGCTTATGCAATTGCGCTTCATTTGCCCCTAGAATCATCCTGATTTGATTACTATAGCCCCTAGGGTGCTTTGTTGAAGATATATAGGTGTAAAAGCGCGCACTTTTGGAGTTCTGGGCACGTAAGGGTTAATAGAAGAAGGGTGCTTCACTCTGGGCCCTACACTGGCCACCTGTGATTGGTTCCCAGCCCTTTTTTGGGCAGAGGGGGGACTTTGTTAGTTATAAATTTATTTGCAAATTCTGAATATTGGGAATATTCTTGATTATACCTGATAATAAATATGTGACCTTTCAAAAAATGTAAATGCTTCAGGTAAACAGAACCACTTTTTGCTTTACCCTGCAAAAGTCCCTAATAAAATCATTTTTCAAATATAATACATTCCATGATTTAACTAAGGCTATGGATGTATGTGATACAATAAAAAAAAAGATAATGTGTGTTGTCTTGATGTCAGACCAATTCTAAGGGGAAAAAATAGTGGTTTGCTTTATATGAAGAATTAGATAAAGTGAACCCAAAATGTTGGAAAAGCGAACCAGTGGTCAGATTTACCAAATTATACCATATATGTATGTGTATTCTTAAAAGTACAATGGAAATTCAATGAGGGTCCGAGAATTATTCTACACTAGATGGGGCTTCAAGTAGTCCAGGTAAACGCGATCCCAGTTTTCATACATGTTTTCTCACCTGTAGAAAACATGTATGAAAACTGGGATCTCGTTTACCTGGACCACTTGAAGCCCCATCTAGTGTAGAACAATTCTCGGACCCTCATTGTAATAAGGAAATACTAATTTTTCAACACTGCTAGAATCAGTTATCATTAGGCCACACTTTAAAAAAAGTCCGTTTCTGTTGGAGCGGCCGTGTGCGATTGCTAAACCATCCAGGATTTTTTTTTTGATTTTTTAATTTTTAAATTCTAATTTTTTTTTTTTTTTACTGAGGACTGTTTATAGTCATTATAAGTACTTGTACATTTATCCCACACTTGATAATTTATCTCTTTGATGTCTCCGGCTAAGGTGCTTCACATCTCAGCCATCAAAAGGGGGGGAAATATTCAGAAAAGAAAAGAAAATTGAAAAAAAATATTGGAAAAAAAAAAAATTGGAAAAAAAAAAGAAAAAAAAAATTGAATTTTTTTTTTGCGGCTGCCCGGGTGAGTTATTTTTAGCCCACCTGCTCCACCGGAAACAAACTTTTTTTAAAGTGTGGCCTTATCTATAGGACTATATCTACAGTATATGCCTATAGGGGAGTGGTCATTTTTAAATGAGAGGAGTGGAATTGTGTGGGGGGACCAAAAAAAACTGCGCTTTTTTTCAGCGAAAAGGTTTGCACCTGGCTAAAGATAAAAGGGTTTGATCGCGATAAGAAACACACAATAAAGTAGCTCAACTTCAATCAATTTATTGTTGGAACCAGAAAGAACTATGGCAAAGACATAACTTATGCATACTTATATTGGGACAGATCCACTATTCTATTACGACCTAAATGAGGTGTACTTTTACTCACCATCTAGGGCGTACTAGTATAATGGCCTGCCCACCTGCATCAGTGTATCTGAGTATTTACAGAAGATTTCTCTCATACTCCTCTTATAATATATATGTATGGTACCATTGGAAAGAGGACATTTCAAACTATATACTAGCCGATTTACAAATTACAATGATATACATTTATTCAGATATAATGCATTAAATATGCCACACCCCTAAAATCCTCCCATAAAGACACAGCAAAATCCATTTCCGAATTTTCTGTTAGATTTGCTGATAAAAATAAACATACAGAGTAGTAGCATAGACATTCATCTATCATACTTCGTTTTGGTTTTATCTGCTAATGAAATGGTAAGGTCACAAATAGAGCAAATCATGAGAAAATATGGGATTCTCTCCCTAAGCCATACCCTTAGTGTTGGTTAAGAGACTACCCATTGTTCTGTGATTACAGATAAGGCACTGCGTGGGCTGCAGATAATACCATGGCCTAATGGTCATGGTCTAATGATCACAGCATATGTACCAATTAAATGGTACACCCCAGAACTATGCACCGTACCAGAATACAGGTATGGTCTAATACACAGGACTGTACCACCGTAGTACCGTAAAACCTCGCGTATAAGCCTAACTCGCGTATAAGCCGCACCCCTAACTTTGACAGATTATATAAGCTGCAGAGGGGGTCTGAAAATTGTTAATTTGGTACTGTAGTATACTTATAAAAACTCTCGTATAAGCCGCACCCTATATAGGCATGTTTGGTATCAAAAGAAAGCTGAGTCTGACTCGCGTACTAGCCGCGGCTTATACGCGAGGTTTTACGGTAGTACGTACCAAAAATCACTTCCTGTCCCCTACCTTATACATGGACCTATATATAGGTCCTTATACCACCTAGATCTCTATTGTACTGGCCTATAACATCATTACATTGAATAATTTGGAATCGCAAGCTTGAAAATATGCCTACTTCAATAACTGTCTTAATATGATAGACATAGTAGAAACAGATCGCTCCATTATCTGTAGAATCTTACACAAACTTCTCAACCTCTTTTCTGGTCAATTTCAATATCAATAAAATGTAAACAAAAAAACATTATACAACCTTATATAATGTTCCCTATGTCTCCTCATCATGGTGAAATGTTATATAGGGTAGATTCACCCAAAGACGGACACACACCATGAGTCGGACAATTTTAACACTAATTTCATGAAAAAATATATGAAACCCGATGGAAACTATGGGTTGAAATGAAGGTCCATATGTGTGTTAAAGTCCTTGTATATTTGGTTATTTTGATACTCAAATTATGAGGCAAATGGAAAAATCGTTTTACAAATTCGCTTATTCTGACTATGTGCTTAGATATATTTCATGCATGCAGATATTAGATGAAACCCCTCCATTTCCTTAGGCAAATTGACATAAATAGAAGGGTCAAATATTAGAAGATTGCCAATTATAACCAATTTAAATTGACCATGTAATTTCACCCAAAGTCAGACACCAATTTCACCAGGAGTCGGACACTTGGTTCTCTGTGTATTCAACAAAATTGTGTATTCAACAAATTGTATAAAGAGGTAACATAGATTGCAGATAAAGATATCAAACTAGATTTATGCCTATTATTGTTAATACAACGATGGTATTTCTAAAGAAATATGCCTTTTATAGTAGTTATGTTGATGGGTTATGGACGAGATTAGGAACAATTGTATAAACTATTTCCATAGTGGTGACGCATGTCAGACTTAAGAAATGCCACATGTCCCATGTCACTAGTATGGCCACGTCCCATGTTGATTTTAAGAAATGGTCATGTCGCCATATCAGATTTAAAGATGTGCACTGAACCCACGACATCATTTGCGTATAAAACTCAGCAGGGTTAGGTCCTGGGTTCAGTGCGAAATGGGCATGTCGCCAGATCAAATTTAGGGGTCTAGGGCCATTATGGTACCAGTCTCGGCCCTGACTGCACGTTTAGAGTTTGGGAGAGTAATTAGACATACGAACCTACACTGGACCACAAAACACCTGAATTGAACTAAATAACCTGGTAACATAATTCCTATGTAATATAAATATGCCAGTATTGGTGATATTTATGTCTAAAATGGATTAAATGCAGATTTTATAAAACGTAATACCTATTGTGCCATGGTGGGATTCGAACCCACACTCCTCATTAAAAAATGATCCAGGATGCTGGATCATTTTTATTAGATATAAATTAGTGCAGGCCCAGTGATGGTGTGCTCGAGGCTGTTATGGTACTGCCTCAAGTTAGTGAAGAGTCATCCATGAATGGTGGTAGCCTGCCACACAGTTGGACAGATATTTATCAGGGACGGGGATCATTTTGGCAAATGAGTATGTATGTAGGGCACCCTATTGCGTACACAATGCAACATGGGGGGTAGGGGTCTATTTTCTGGGGGGAGGGGGAATGCGTACATACTTTATTGAAGTCCCCAAAGCAACCTGGCGACCTGGGCTGTTTTTCAGGCAACAATAATTTAAGCGACCTGGAGACTTTTGGAAGTATTTGGCTATGGGAAAAATGGTCTACCCCCCCACCTCTCCCAACCTTGCATCAAGCCAGTGTCAGTGACGACGTGTAGCACTTAGCACTCCAGCCAGATATCGAGAGGGGCCGCTCATATGGGCTAGTCTTCTGCAAGGAAGCTCCCTGATTTTGCCACAAACACCCCCTTAGAGGGCAGTGTGTGGCACCACTTTTTCCCGCCACATGCACGGCGTCCCATATGTTGAGGGCCCAATGGGGAAGGCCCTAGGATACTGTTGGGGGAGGGGGGGCAGGTTGGGGATGGGGTGTTGGGGGTAATTGTCAAAATAGTTGATATTGAGAAATAGGCATATGATAGCTAAAGTCCTACACAATCTTGTCCTGGGGAGTGTGGAGAGCGGGCTTTGTAACGGTGTATACATTATTGAATTCAATACACACAAGATTTGACATAGGCCTAACATCCACCCTAGGGTCGATTCAGGTAAAGCGAACCATAGATAAAGCGAACCAGTTGGAGCATTTTGCAGTGCACTGACCACTTTTTTGGACAGAAATTTTAAAAGTCAATTAAATTAGTGAAAGCCCATAGGTAATTGATATGTTAAGGTTTAAGAATGAAGTTTGTGGGTTTCTAAAATGAAAAAATTGCTTAAAATGAAAATATGCTGTGAAAATCATTTAGAATCAAAAGATTCTTTTTGGTTCGCTTTATCTCACATTTTGAGATAAAGCGAACCAGTTATTTTAGATAAACCGAACCGATATCTAAATCTGTATTATGATTAGTTTTAGGGGCATCTGCAGGCCCTCTGTGACACTTAGGCACATATGTTGTTATTTTTTTTAGGTATGACATATATTTTAAAATAGCCTTTGCCTAGTTTTGGATGTATTGTATTCAATAACTATTAAATATTGCAGAAGTAATTAAGAAGGAGGTTGATTTTGGCTGAACAAAATAGCCCCATAGTCTACAGGTGTTTGACATTTGAACCCTCGGTTATCATAAAAAAAGTTTCAATTATATTTTTGTAGTTAAGAGTTAGGCCTACATTCCTCAGGATTCAAGAACATTTGCTTATTTTTCTAGTAAATATGGCCCTAATGGGAGTTGATGTGGGTTATTAGGCCACAACTAGGTCCCTTATAGGCCTATAGGTCCTATAGCTGAGCCTACCGGTAGGCCGGTACCGGTGTTCTTGGACCCAAAGTTTGCAAATGCCATTTTTTAAGCTTAGGCCTACACAGTAGGAAATCAAAGTGGATGCTATCCGTGCATAAAATACTGTTGAAATCAAATGAAGTGCCCTTGTAACACACAAAATGCATAATCTCTTATTACCTAATGGTATCCGGAATGCAGGCCCCCCTGGGCCTACAAGCCACACGCCCACAGAACACAGGCCCCCTGTCCACAGTCCCTCCGGATCTAAGACCCCCTGCTTTCAGGCCACCCTGACTACAGGCTCCCTGCATGTAGGCACCAAACTCACGTCCATTTCATATGTCCACATCCCATTATCTCATTCAAACTCCTCACGCCCAATACCATCTCTTACAAATCATATGTCCAACCCCTTCCCTCCTGTCCAAACCTCTCCCTCACATCCAACACCCTCCCTCACATCCTACCCCCACCAGTAGTATTGTATGTATCGGAACGGGACTATAGTTAAGTACTGTTTATTACTCAATCGACCTGCAGCCAATCAGAGGCCGCCATTTGGTCACGTGACCCGTTGCCATGGTAACGTGACCTACTTAGGGCTCTCAGCCAATCAGAAGCCAGCATTCTGGGTGACCTACTGACCTACTTAGAAGCTCTCAGCCAATCAGAGGCCGGCATTCTGGTAACCATGGTAACGTGACCTACTTACGTCACGTGACCTACTTAGGCTCAGCCAATCAGAAGCCGGCATTCTGGTAACTAGGGTAACGTGACCTACTTAGGGTTTGTTTGTAAACAACACCACGTGGCTCTCTTGTTTGTAAACAACACCACGTGACACGTGACTGTTTGTAAACAAACAAACAAAAAAGTTATGTAACTTATATATAGAAATAAAAACACAACAAGATAATTTCTTTTTTTTTCATTTTATTCTTTATTTTCATTTCAATCAAAAAAACACACAAGTTTATGCTTTTTTAGCTCGCTTCTTCGATTTGCAACAACCCAACAGGCCGCAAAGTCTCACGCCGCCGTCACTCGCACCACCACACCCCGGACGACTTCTCTCCAATAGACATTGCACGACTTTGGATAAATCCAACACCATTTCGGCAAGGCAGAGAATCTTTGCCTCCATGAAACGGCCGCCATCGCAACAACCCGTCACAACAGCATCATCGATAGCTTCTGACTCACTGTCCGGTCGCTCAGCTTTGGGATTTTGCTCATGCGCATGACGCACTTCTTGGGGTTTCTTGTTCGACATGCTTCAATTAGGAAATGAACGCAATGAGGTCCACAGGTGTCAGCAGAAGTGTCTTGTAGTTGAACGCGGTTTCTTTGCCACTTGAACGGAGCAGAGCGTTCCACGAAAGACAAGAACTCCGCACTCAGCGGCGGTAAGCCGAAGGAATCAAAGTAGTACACTTCACCCGTGCTCGACACGTAAAACGCCACCCAATGCTGACCTGGTAAATGTTGCGGATCTGTGTTGCTCACGAAACAAGTGTCTTTGATAGGGTGCTTCGGAATAGTGTCACAAGAGAAAACACCCAGGAAACGATGTTTTGTGTGAACGTTTTCCTTCAACACTCTGCTTATTTCAAGCGTGTTCATACGATACGCTAAGTACCGCTGTCTTGTCTTCAGTTCATGTGGTAGTCGGTGATGGGGTGTCGATCTCGGGTCAGCTCGACGACGTTGTCGTACACCAAGTAGAGTAGCACCGTTGTTGTCGCTTGTAGCGCCGAGCGGAAACTGACTTCCACCCTCAGCTGACCCGCTCTTATAAGGTTCACGCGACACCCGTCGTGCGATCTGTCTGGGGTTAAATCGAGGGGGAACACCGTGTAACCGTTCAGGAATTGATCGTATGAAATACCGCAGGAGCGCGCGCCCTCGTACATCCCCGTTTCCGTGTGTAGCGCCAAGTACTCTCTCACGGCCGCTTTGGTCTTAAAGTCGGGCACGTAGGGGTCGTTCGGCACTTTCTGATCGTTCACTATCACTTGAAGCGAGCTGATGTCGTAATGCTTCATCTCGAACGGGTTCTTGGTGTAGCTACCGTTGAAGGCGTCGTGGTCTAGGAAGCAAATCATCATCGACTTGGGAAGCTGGCCTGTGTTGGAGTGCGTGTAGCTGTGATCTCTGTTACCTTGAGGGATGGCGTACGTCGTCACCTCCACTCTGTTCACAGGGTAGTCGAAGGGTCCGTGTTCTATCACCGCTCTCTCGTGCGTTTCCGCTACAGCGTCCGCCACCAACACGCGTCGCACGTAGAGCTTTGCTTTGTAGATCTTCAAGCTGTAGCCTCCGTCAGCGGCGCACATCAGATAGAAAGAGGGCGCTGCCTGTTTCAGAGTGAGATTGATTTCTGTCTCTCCAACGATGAGCTTCGGTTGATGAGCCAGGTCAAAGTGCAGTCGCGCCATCAGCGAAAAGCGCTTGTTGGAGATTAGCTTCCTGCGCTCTTTGTACCCCGCATTCGCGTTACTCAACGCGTCAAAGTGACCAGGCGTATCTTCATGCCACCCCCGGGCGCTCATGACGCCGTCCTTCACGTCTTTGTTGTAGTTGAGTAACCCTTCCAAGTAAGCTCGGTAAGGGTAGGTCTCGGTGTTGCCAGACACTTTGAAACCGCCAATGGAGACTTGGACTTCTTTGAAGAGCGAGTGAGCCAAGTTGTTCACCGGAGCTACCGCGTCGGTGTCCTCGAGCGCCGCTCCGTTCGGTTTCAGCACTTGACATTCCAGATGAAGGTAATTCTCGTTCAGGTCTGTGTACTCTTGCGACTTGTTGATGGTGAAATTTATGTTACCTCCATCCTCTAAAGAGTTTTTTGTTTCTATCCCCAGGAAAGACGACTTTAAAATAGTAGTCTGAGTCGGCGCTACGGTGTGCAGGTCGAGCTCAGAGAGCGCGCACTCGTTACTGCTCTCGTGTACGTAAGCCATTGTGTTCTCTCTTCACGCGGACGACAGACTGACGCCGGCCGCCTCCAGTCTTTTTATTTATACCTGAACGCCTAGGCGCTTACCGGTCGAATACATCCCCTCTACGTCTCTTGCAAGAGCCACCGCCCGTCTGAGGAGAATGCCGGCGACGTTTCGACCCTTTCTTAGACGCGACAGTCGTCTTTCCTCCCCAGAACGCCGTACTCGCCAGTCTCTTCAGAGCGCCTGCGCCTCGGTCTTTCACGCTGCTCTTTAAAGTCCGACCCGCCAGCACATCTTTAGCTACGCCCACACCGGCGCGGAGCAGCGTTTTTCCCACCGACTTCAATAGCGGGGTAGCCGAGCGCATCAGACCTAACAGAGCGCCACCCAAACCGTGCCCGCTCTGGAAAGAGCGCTCGCTGTACACGTTGATGCCGTTGCCCAGCTGCGCGTTGTAGTAATCGCTGTACCCTCTGCCGACGGTGCGCCTGGGTGGAAAGTACGGAACGCGTTGACGCATCATTTTTCTCTCTTTCAGCGCTCAATAGGTCTCAGATGAAGTGTCACGGTCACCTCGCCTCTACCGAATGGGATGGAATGACCGGATCGGTCTCTTAAATAGATGCCGACCTCGGTAAACCTCTTGGATTTCAAGGGGAAATAATCCAAATGGGGAAAACTGATAGCTTGCACGCCACCTCGACGCTTTCCGCCTCTGTCCACCGCGACGCAGCGTAACAGCGGCACTTGCATGTCGCCCACACGTCTCTCCTGGATCATGTCGGTGTATATGTACACAGAGTGCACGTCCCCGAAAACATCCATCGAGTAGGCGCCGGTAGTCGGCGATGCGAAACACGTCTTCTCTCCGAAGCCTAGAACGCATGCGAGATGCTGAGTCAGCAGGACAGCACAGTGTCTCGGCGGTTTGATGGTGACGCGTTTCGTCTTGGAGTCGTACGATAAGATCCCCATCGGTTTGAGCAAGAAGCTGGCGCCCTCTAGTCTGTCATCTCGCAACGTCTCACTCAAGCGCTCGACTAGGGTGTGGTTGCTTCCGGTGAAAATAGGAGGTATCTCGAATATGTTTGGCATGAAACTGCGCACTCCCATGGCTTTCTCCATCTCTTCGATCATCTGTCTTGCTTGATCGCTGATCGCCTTCTTCTTCACCGCCGGGGACAAGAACTGCTTGTATACGGCATTCGTCTGTCTCAAGTCGACCTCTCTCTTGAACCTTTTTGTTTCCGGTTTCAATCGCTGCTCTTCCGACGTGTCTGATATCTCTTCCACCGTTACATAGCTCGCTTCCTTCCAGCTTAGCGGGTATTTTGAGCTGAACGTTAGCTTGCTCAGACCGTTCGCGTTTTTCATTCCCCTCCAGTCTACCTGCGGTTTTCTTCTTTCGGCGAATTTAGTGTCTTTTAAAACCTTGATCGCCTCCTCTAGCGAACCCTTGGTGCGCAGAGGAACAACGATGATCAAGTCGTCGTCGTGCACGTTAGTCCATTCTGTAGGGAGGATGATCTCAGTCAGAGCCGCTTCGTACGCTTCAGGCAGAAGGAGCGGCGAGTCGAAGTGAGTTCGGAAAGACGTCAAGCTGTTGTCAGGATAATACTCCATAGAGCTGTTGCTAGGTAGAGTGATGTTCATTTTATTTTTTTTTTTCTACGTTATTTTTTTGACGGGGATCCACTCGTTGAACTTGTCGTCGTAACCTAACCAACGCACGAAAGCTAACTCTTTACCGTCGACGGTCTTGCGGCGCAACACCTCGTCTATCAGGTAGTTGTTGTCGTAACGACTCTTGTACACCTTCTGAACCTCTTCCGGGTAGAAGACGCCTTTTATCTCCTCGCCCTTGTCGTCTTTCAGCTCGAACCCTCTGCTTCCCAACGTCTTAGCAACGTCGACCACTTCCTCGCGCCAGTTTCCCTCGTACCCTTTGTCGAAGGCGCCTTTAGTTCTCAACATCCTCACTCTGTCACCCGGAGCGATGACGTCGACGGCGGACGTCTTTGTTTTTTTCTTCTTTTTCCATATTTCGTCGATTTGTTTGTTAGTTGGGAGATCTTGTCGGTAGAAAACTGTTTCGCTGTTTTCCGAGCTGACTTGAGCCGGCCCATTTTCAACGTCTTGTGGTGAATGCGATTGTAAGAAGACACTACATGGTGCAGTACGTCTACGTAGCGATACGTGCGCTTGTGTGTGAAATAACGCCACAGCTTCTCCTTCAGACTGCGGTTCAAGCGCTCCACTAGACTAGCTTTGATGTCGTCGTTCTCGCCAGTGAAAAACTCTATGCCCTCGCTCTTCAAGTGATCTTGAAAGATCTTGTTCAAAAACTCTTTCCCCTTGTCTGTCTGAACAGTGCGCGGTCGTCTCTCGCCAGTGTCTGTCATCTTTCGGAAGGCCTCGGTAACATCAGCGCCGCTCTTGGATTTAATGGGAACGGCCCACGCGTACCTAGAGAAAACGTCGATCGCCATCACCACGTACCGGAAGCGGTCGTTGTGAGACGCCAAAGCCTGCATGTCCATCAGATCTATCTGCCACTGCTGATCGATTGCGCCGGTTATAGTCTTGTTCCTTGCGAATTTTCTCCGAATGGGTTTATGTTTAGTGTAGGCGTCCAGCGACACTAAAGCATCTCGGATGACGGCCGGGTTTAGGTGGCGAAAATGATGTTTCTGGAGTTTAGTCACGCTAGTGAAACTGGAGGGCGCTTTGACGTCGGTATATCTAGCTACTACGCGCTTCTTTTCTTTTTCCTTCTTGGTCAGTCTCTTCACTGGTTTGCCCATCGTCGACTTGTTGAGGGCGTGAACGACGACGTCGCCGCTAGGCGGTTGCGCCCTTTCCTTTTCTTACTCCCCGCGCTCCTATAGGAAGTCGGAGTTTGGAAAAGTTCACTGCCCTCGTCGTCGTCAGAGGATTGATCGTCCACCTGGAGAGAAGAGTCTGCTGCTGCTACTGCTGCTGCTACTGCTTCTCCTTCTTCCGAGTCGAAGCTCGGTCGTTTCCGACCTCTGTCAGCAAGCCGTGTGTCCAAGCTTTGGCCAGGTCCGCTCGCTTTATACAGATGGTTTCCGATCAAGGAGTCTGTGGGAACTGCTTCGCGCAGCGCTTTTGTGAACGGAGAGTAGCCCGCCGGTCTGGGCGCCGTCTTCCTGAACCTGGCGGCGTCGTTCAGTAAGTCCACTATGTTGATGCGATGCTCAGGTGGTATTCTCCGACCCGACATCTCGCGCACCGCACCGTCCTCGTTCCACTTGACCACACCGGATTTCTCCAATTGTTTGTACAGCGCCACGGTCCGGGTGCGATTCCTCTTGGGAACTTGGTTCACCAACCGCTCAAGTAGGGACGCGCTGGCTTCTTCAGCAGACTGACGGAGGTGAGCCGGGGGCGAAGAAGTGTAGGACGAAGAGATGTTGCTGTTGTTGGGATTCGCGAGAAAAAATTGCAATCTATTCAACAACCTTCGGTATTTCAACATTTTCTCACGCGATTCCAAAGTGAGATCGTTCAACACTAAGTCCAAGTCCCTGTAGATAAACTGTAGCACCTGGTGCAAGGCCGCGTCGGGATGAAGGGACTGTTCTGCCTGCTTGTGGTAATAGGCCATATCGGCAGGTAGGCGGGCGGCGGTGGCAGGAGCGGAACTCTCGTTCTTTTCAGTACGCTCATCAGGAAGAGGAGGAAGGTTTGGAGCAGTAGAAGTACTAGCAGCAGCGACTGCAGTAGTAGCAGCGCTAGTAGTAGCAGCAGCGGGCACATGATGAAGTAGACCTGCTCGTGATGATTTGTAGAGCGTCTCAGGATCCACGAGCGCTAAGCGTTTGTAGTGTTGTTGCTGCTCTGAGTCCGTCATGGGGACGACGGTGGCGATGACGCTGGCGGTGGCGGTAGTGGTGGTACTGTCGGCGAGTAGGTGTCGAATGAGGTGTCTCATATACGGAGAATGCTCTTTATAAGCGGTAAGGCCATCCCTATGAGAGCCGGAATGAGGAAACCTCCCTCTTGTACCAAGACGCGTCTCTTTTTCTTGATGGGCGTAGATTTTTTGCCGACCTCCCTCAACACGTCAGCCGATTCTCGAAGCTTGTCCAGTTGTTTGTCGCTGAGCGGGATGTTCTCTACCAGTAAATTGTGACAGATCTCACTCAACGCTGCGATCAGATCGTCGCTTCCAGAGTCTATTAGATGCGAGCAGTCCTTTGGCGAGCACTTAGCTAAGTGCTTGAGAGTACCAAAGTGTCTTTCGAGTAGATGAGAAGACATTTTTGCTACTGCTTTCTCTTGTTCTTTTTTTTGTCTAGCGGTACGAATACTAGCTGAGAGTGTATGGACGTCAAAGAGGAGCGTATTCTCAGATCGTCAGGTGTTGACTGCTTGAAGTCCAGAAGGAGGTATGAGTGAGGTCGCTTGAGTTCATGGGTAAATATACTAGAGAGGGCCGCCGCGTTGGAGGGAAACACCTGGCGAGACAGACTAGCTATTTGCCCCATGTCGCGCGGGTTCTTGAAAACGATCATGTAGTGAGCGTTCAGACTCATAGTTCGAAAGTCGGGTGATTTCTGGAATAGGTTCTGAGTGATATATATGACGCTCACGTTCCAGTGATGCGAGTATTTAGTAAAGATGTCGGCTACCACTTGCTGATTGGAACTGCTCATCAGATCGTCCAATATCAGTAGAGTGTGTGGTCGTAAAGCGTCTTCTGCTACTTCCACGTCTCCCGCTATAGACTCTTTGCTAGGAAGACCTTCTCTGAATTCCACACCGTACTGATTTTGCATTTTTTCAAACAGAGGTTGCCACTCGCCGTAATGGTAAAAAGTCTTTTCCACCGGCGGCGTGACCAAATTGTTTACGTCGCTCAGAAATTGATCCACCAAGCGCGATTTTCCACAACCCGACGGACCGCTAATGATTTTTTGTTTTAATATCATTTATTTGTCGATAAAGAGGGTTGTACATGTAATCCTTGTGTTGTTCATCGTTCATAGGCATATGTATACGTCTGATTGGTCCACATGGTACCATTTGTAAGTCGTAAATGACATTCCTTATATTTAAATGTAACAACTGATCGTACGACATATTATACACAAGTTAGCGGTGTAATCAAATAATAATCAAATCATATTACCTACAGTAGAAGGAAAACATTTGATAAAATTAACCACCTACAACATGTTTTTAGACAAAAAATGAAAGATTGGACGCTCATCCCCACTGAAAAGTGTATGGGTTGATTTTCAGGTCCATCTGACTTCAACAGTGGTATCTATAATACATTAAGGGAAAAGGATATCTATGAGAATTTGGATAAGAAGGGAAGATCTTCTAGCTTTATAAATTGTTTATATAAACAAATAATTTATTATATCCGAAACAAAGATATTAATATTTCCAAAATAATTTAGTAGAGATGGATTAATTTTAAGGTTGTGAAAATAAAATTTAGGAGGAGATACCAGTATTTATTTAAGTGAGGAGGAACAAGCCCCCACCCATGCTACCCCCTTAAATTTTTGAGAGTCCGTAGGCTCTCTTTTTTAAATTCCTCAAAAGTTGGAGCATTTCTTCTCATGGGTGGGAGGTTGTTCCAATGGACAGCACCATGGAACTCAACACTTCTCGAGTAGGTAGCACTATTTGAGTGTAGTACCTTGACCATAGGGCCATCAAAGGCTCTTGTTCTCATGAGTCTAGCATCTTTATAAGAGTCATCACGAGAGCGATGGTACATAAAATTTTCCAAGTGGATACCTCTTCTGTCGGATAAATAATTACATTTAGCATCATTATGAACTATATTTGTAGGTGTTAAATGTGGATACCTTAGGCACACTTTCAGGCATCTATTTTGGGCATATTGTAGTGGTTTTAACAGGTTATCAAAAGTGGTAATGAATAGTACATCTGCATAATCAAAATACGGTACAATTGTAGCCTGGTACATTCTAATTGCTATTTTCCTATTCAAGAAGGGTCTCAAGTTACATAATTTATAAGTTTTATAAGCCACAGTTTTTGCAACAAAATTTAGATGAAGTTTAAAGGTTAGTAGGGGGTCAAGGGTGACTCCTAGGTATTTATAGCTAGGAACCACTTGTAATACTTTATCATCTAGGGTGATATTTACATCTAAAGTTTTCAATTTCTTATTGCTGGCCGAAAAGATCATTATTTTAGTTTTAGTGGCATTAACTGAGAGTTTATTTTGTTGACACCAAGTGGAATAACACTCGAGATCCTTCTGTAAGGCATGTGAGGCTGATTCAAAATTATTATGAGAAGTATAGATGACTGTGTCGTCAGCGTACAATTTGATTTTACAATTTTTTATACATTAAACCACATCATTTACGTACAATAAAAATAATAAAGGTCCTAAAATGGATCCTTGTGGGACACCACATGTTATTAACCTTTTACTAGATAGAGTACCATTTGCTAACACAGTCTGATGTCTGTTAAACAAGTAGTTTTCAAACCAGTGATAATTATCCGACCTTATACCATAATGATTAAGTTTTAATAAAAGAACAGAGTGATCCACAGTATCGAAGGCCTTGCGTAGGTCTATGAAGGCTGCTATGGTGTTATTACCCACATTAAGTTCCCTCCTGATATCATCAGTGAAGGAAGCCAATGTATTTATTGTACTATGACCTCTACGGAAGCCACCTTGTGAATTTGTTAAAACATGCTCTTTCGCAAAGAAGCCATACACTCGGTTGTGTACCACCTTTTCCAATAGCTTACAGGGTAATGGAAGCAGAGAAATAGGTCTGTAATTATTAACCAATTTATTATCACCGGCTTTTGGAATTGGAGTAACTTTTGAAATCTTCCAGGAGGGAGGAATCGTGTTTGTGCTAAAAGTTAAGTTAAAGACTTTTACTAGTTTTTGGGGGATGTGTTTAAAGACTTTTTTGAGGATTTTTGAAGAAATATTATCTATTGCGGATGATTTGTTCACATTTATTTCATTTATTAACTTGTTTACTTCCTGTAAGTTTGTTTCAAAAGGTTCTATATTGGCTTCTACTACATGATCATATTGTCGCCAGGGTATGTGAAAATCTCTTGCAAGTTCAGGACCAATTTGGGTAAAATATTCATTTATAAAATTTGGAACTTCAGAGGGGGGAATTTTATCTTTATTTTCAGAATTATGGTCAATTAAATTTATATCTTTGGCTTTATTTGGCTGACCAGGGATAAGGTTGTTGATTATTCTCCAAAAGGCTTTAGGGTCATTCTTATAAGTTTCAAGTTGGTCCTTAAAGAAAGTATGGCGCATACGTTCAATTTTTTTATTACAAGAGTTTTTGGCTTTGTCAGCAATTTCCCAGTCACGGTCCAGACCACTTAATCTAGCCAAGGCTGCCTTAGAGTTTTTATCTCTAATTTGCTCATAGACATCTTGGGTAAACCAGGGTTCTCTGTATTCAGGTATATTGAACTCCTTTAAAGGACAATGCTTATCAAGTATATATCTTATACAATTTTCAATCTCATTCCAGCAATCAGTAGGATCATTGGCATTATCGAAAAGTTCCCAATCGTAATTATCCAATTCTCGTATTAGGAGCTCATCCGGTAATTTTATATAAGATCTGCCTTCAATTGTCACCTTAGGGACTTTGATATTGATCTTTTTTCTTACTAGATATATTGGGAAGTGGTCCGAAATGTAAATGTTAAAGACTCCCGTATTAATATAATTTTGTCTTAAATTTGTGAAAAGTAGGTCTAAAGTAGCATTTTTCCTTGTTGATTCCTTAATTTCCTGTTTTAAGCCAAAAAGTTTTAATTTATTTAGTAAATTATTGACCAGATCATTATCTTCTCGAACATTAAAGTTCATATCCCCCATCATTATTACCTCATACTCATCAATATCTGCAACATCAGTCAGTAGCTCAGCTAGACGGGCAATAAAACGATTTTTGTCTCCCTCAGGTGGTCGATAAATATTAATAACCAATATCTTTTTCATATTTTCCTGACAAATCAATACATTTTGAATCTCTATTTCCTCATCTGAGGCATTTAGAACAGGAAAGTAATTGTAAATGTGTTCTATATATCTTTTCACATACATACCCACCCCTCCCCCTGTCTTAATTTTCCCATCTACTAAGACTTGGCGGTCTTGGCGATATCTAATGTATCCAGCTAGCTGATAATCAGTTTCATCGTCTTCACACTTAAACCATGTCTCAGAGAAAGTCATTAACTCAAACTTTGAGTTAGATAACTCAATGCAAATTTTGGCATAATTCGCTTTAAAGCTACGAGCATTTAAATGTAGAAATTTAAGACCCCTGGTGCTGCTAATTTCAGCTAAGGTAGGAGGCAGGGATCCATCAATTCACCTGCCCCCTTTTCACAACCCACTATATAGTGTACAAGTCTAACAATGATATTACTATATGTAATCGTTCCTCTTCTTACAGAACATCTTAAACTATGTAACAACTGAACCTTTAGGGAGGCATAGACCTTAATGTCGCCATCCCATGTGGTTAATCTAATACTGTTTTCTGACGAGATTTCAGAGAGATTGTAACCAAGGGCATATCTCCGACCCATGTAGAAGTTAAGGTTTCATAAGATAACTCTAGATTATTTTATTCAAATTATACCAGTATACGTGGAAAGAACCGGGAAATAACAAATTAAACTAATAATAATACATATCAGAACATATCTAGTCTCTACCAAATAGTATATAATACTGTTGTTCAATAGCTACAGCATTGTTCTGATTCCTGGCAATGGCATGTAAAAAAGGAGGTTAGTACCGGTAGGTGCTTTTTACCACTACACTTTTACATACACAGCAAGATGTCACAAGTCAATCGGATTTGTACCGGTAAGTACATAGGAAAATTAATAAATTCAGATATTAGTTTATATATATCGAATCAAGTCTATACCGGTAAGTACATGATACATGTAGTATGTGATACTGTTGTACAATCGGAGGTTAGTACCGGTAGGTGCTTTTCACCACTACACTTTTACATACACAGCAAGACGTCACAAGATGATACAACTAAAGGGTCCTTGTAGTCGAGCGTCGAAATGAATTTCTGTGAAGAGTTTGCTTTTACTACTCGACATTTTTTTGTTTTTTTTTCAGGACGCATCAGAGAGCGGTTGTGTGTCTGACTGTCTGCTGTGTTTCTCACTCAAACGGTCGGTAGTGAATGGTTGTGGAGAAAAGTCAGCCGACCTTTTTATTGATACCGGCCGATGTCACAGTAGCGGCGGCAGAAGTGACTTTTTTTTCTTTTTTTTTTTTTGCGATAAAATTCTATTTTCACTCAATAGTCATAAATGTTTGTATCAGACTCCAGAGGAGTCTGATACAAATATTTATTTTAAAAAAAAAAAGAAGAGGAGGAGGAGGAGGAGGAGGAGGAGGAGGAGGAGATTAATTTTTTTTATTTTTTTTTTGATCATTTAGGCAAAGCTCGTCGCTTTGCCGCTTTTTTTTCTATTTCTGTGTTGTGACACGATCGTCTCGAAAAAGCAATAAGGCGTGTGAGCGCGGCGGTGACAAATACATATTGGAGCGTATGGTTTAAAATGGTGCGTCCCTATCTTCTTCAATTCGGCTGCGTTGCAATATTCGGGATAACAAGTGACGACGTCGAAACGTTTAGAGACCGTGTTCACATCGGCCACAACGCGCGCCCACCGAGTGGGAGCTGCAGTCGCTCCCAAGAAACCGATCGGCTTCTCGAATTGTTTCATAGCGCTTATTCTCACTTTATAAGAGGAGGCAGGGTGAGGAGAGTAGCGGCGCTCTTTCTTTTCATGAAACGCCCAACGAGTGGGGGCGCTGAGAGCGGCTGTTATGCAATGGTAGAGTAAATACTGTTCTGAGAAGACGGCTCTCGGCCATGTCGCTACGTTTTCCTTTTCCGCTCTTGTATAACGACGATGGCGCTCAGCTTTGCATTTCTCGAGAATTCGGTACGCTTCAAGAGAAGCGTGAACCTCAACTACGTGACGCTCTCTCCTTTGAGATAAAAAAATAGCCGGGCAGTTGAGGAGGGCACTTTGTTCGCGCGACCGTCTTTTAGAAACTCGCGCCCTCTGCAGCGCCATATTTCTTTCCTCCGAAACAAAAAAGACTGAGTGAAAATAAAAATTTTAAAAAACAAAAAGCTCAAAGAAAAAAAATAAGCAATAAGCAGACTCAGCTCGAAATTCCCTGCTGGCGTGATGGCGGTGACTGCAGGCGGTGGCGGCGGTCGGCTGGCCGGCGGTGGCGGTGTCGGCGGCGATGGTAGAAGGGTGTGTGGAAAGAGAGACGCATATCAGTCTTTTATAGGAGCGGCGAGTCTGACATTTTCAGCTGTCGCATGCTGACCTGCTGCTATCATAAGAGAAACAAAAGCCCTAATCACGCTTTTCAGCTGGATCCTTCCACCCCGCCAGACATGGATCCCGATGGGAAGGTGGTTTAAAATTAAATCCGTGTACCGACTGTCATACAATAGAGTAATTAGTTGAACGCGTGTTACCTGTATAAAGGATTAGCGGATCATGGGCTCAGCGTGTGTATAGAAAAACAACTACAGGTAGCGTGAACAAAGCGACCCCCTCCCTTTCTGTCACTCTGTCTGTGACTAGAGGGTGCGCCGTGTGGTAAGCGGCTTAAATCTAAAGAAAAACAAATCACCCTCTCCTGTCGTCAGCAGTCAGCCGGCCGGCGGCTGGAAAATGCGATTAGAGGGATGATGAGGCTTAAGGCTGATCTAAAGACCTGCCGTGAGGGGGCAGCTGGCCGGTGGCTTGAAAAAAGGGGGGAGTAAGGGTATATAAGGGGGAGTGAAACCGTATTCGGCATCGTCATCATCGTTCACGCTACTACTACTACTACTACTACTACTACTACTACTACTACTACCACCACCAGCACCGCGCCTCAATTTGCAGATCCAAATGATGGAAAGTTGCTACCGTGACATGAAGCGGAATGACGAAGCGGTGCGCGAATGTGAAGCTGATGCTGTAGCCTCTGCTACTGCTGCTGCTAGTGCTGCTCAGCGTGCTACTGCTGCATTTACTGCGGCTGTTAGTGACGCTGGTTGTGATGACGTTGTTGTTGTTGCCGCTGCGGCTGTGACTGCTGCTGTTGCTGCCGCCGATGCAGCTACTCATGCCACCGATGCCGACGCTGCTGCTGCTGATGCTGTTGCGGCTGCCGATGTCGCCGCTGATAACGCTGCTAGTGCCCGCTCTGCCGCCCTTGCTACTGTCGCTGCTGCTGTTGTTGCTAATGCTCACGCTACTGCTGCTACCGCTGCTGCTGCTGCTGCTGCTGCTGCCGAGGCTGCTGCCGCTGCTGCCGATGCTGCTGCCGATGCTGCCGATGCTGCTGATGCTGCTGATGTTAGCAGTCGCGTCGACAAAGAATCGTCATTTGTCACTCTTAAACCTCCAGTTGAACGCACGACGGGTAGTAGGGCTACCAACGCCACGGCCGGATGGTGCAAATGGTGTCGTCGCTTCTGCTCGTGCGCTTGCTTTTCTTCCGGTCCTACCTGCTGCTGCTACGGTATGATAGTGTTATAGTGTTTGAATGAGAACGCGCGTAGTTACACATAGACGCTGCAACAGATGTGCTTTTTTTTGAAAATATAATTTTAACATAACATGGAACTTGTTGTGTTTATTTTCTATATATAAGTTGTTTGTTTACAAACAGTCACGTGTCACGTGGTGTTGTTTACAAACAAGAGAGCCACGTGGTGTTGTTTACAAACAAAACCCTAAGTAGGTCACGTTACCCTAGTTACCAGAATGCCGGCTTCTGATTGGCTGAGCCTAAGTAGGTCACGTGACGTAAGTAGGTCACGTTACCATGGTTACCAGAATGCCGGCCTCTGATTGGCTGAGAGCTTCTAAGTAGGTCAGTAGGTCACCCAGAATGCTGGCTTCTGATTGGCTGAGAGCCCTAAGTAGGTCACGTTACCATGGCAGCGGGTCACGTGACCAAATGGCGGCCTCTGATTGGCTGCATATCGATTGAGTAATAAACAGTAGTTAACTATAGTCCCGTTCCGATACATACTATACTACTCCCACCCTCACATCCAATCCTTATCTCACATCCAACCCCCTCCCTCACGCCCAATCCTTA
The DNA here is from genome assembly GCA_947462335.1 of Harmothoe impar. Taxonomy (NCBI): domain Eukaryota; kingdom Metazoa; phylum Annelida; class Polychaeta; order Phyllodocida; family Polynoidae; genus Harmothoe; species Harmothoe impar. The sequence continues at coordinate 61,371,443 of OX381707.1, read as the reverse complement.
TCTCACGTCCAACTCACATCCAACCCCTCTCTCATGGCCAACCCCCTCCCTCACATCCTCCCCCCTCCCTCACGTCCCAACTCCTCCCCCCGGTCCCAGCCCTCCCATGTCACCATTGACACCATCCTAGTTACAGAAATCGCGGAAAAGGGGTGCTTTTCAGCACTGACAATAATTTGGCAGAAAGTCCACGGAAAGGGGGTGTATATTTGACACTGAATCCGTGGAAAGGGGGCATTTTTGACACTGAATTCGTGGAAAGGGGGTGTTTTGGACACTAACACTGTGGAAAGGGGATTTATATGACACTTACTCCACAGAGAGGGTTATATTTTACACTGACTAAACAGACAGGGGGTCTTGACACAGACAGGACAGCCTGTATTTTAATTGTGAAAAGGGTGGGCTCCTCAAATGTGTCAGCGTTTCACCAAAAATCAGTGATTTCACCATGAAAAGGGCACCTTTTCACTCCAAAATCCGTGGAAATGGGGTGTATTTGAAACCATATAATGAGGATGGTGTCAGTATAGTTTGGGAGTGCGGGGACCGGGCTTCTTCCTCACATCCCAGGGGCGGATCCCGAGAGTGTACCAATTGCCACCTATATTTTCAAAATTGTCTGAACCTCCACTCCCAGATGTCCACTCCTAGATGTCCATTTAGAAATTGCAGCATGTACCTGAAGCTGGGGCAGATTCAGGGGGGTCCAGGGGATCCAGACCCCTTCCCTTTTTATACATGTAGACAGCTGGTAGGCCCATAAGGATGTCCACCGGAAAGTCAGTATAAAAACACAGAAGATGTATGTGCAGACTCGTTACTCCCAGCATGTTTACACTGCTAAAATATTTATTAAGAGAGGTCAGTAGGGGCCACATATGCCCGAAAACCCTCCCAACATCCATATCCTACCCCTGGACATCTACCTACCAAACTAAACATAACTTTGGGGTACACCAGAATGCTATGAAATGCATCAATTGACATCTACATTTTCAACATTTTCTCAATCTTTGGATATATACCAGAATGCTTTAAGTTAGATTAGACCAAAATCCTTTAAATTGGACCAATTGGCATCTTTTTTCTTTTTTTTCACAGTGTTGAGGGAGACCAGAGTGCTATAAATTGCACCAATTGACATCTATATTTTCTAAAATTTCTAACCCTTGGGGGCATGCCCCCAAACCCCCTACAATAATCAAAGCATGTCGCTTTTGACGCAGGTCGCGCTGATAATTTAGGTGTATTAAACTTCATACTTCTGGGGTGGACGCCCCCCCCCCTTTTCAAAATCCTGGATCCGCCCTTGCATCCAACCCCCTCTCTCATGTCCAACCCCCTCCCTCACATCCAACCCTCTCCCTCACGTCAAATCCTTACCTCACGTCCAACCACCTCCCTCACATCCAACCCCTCCCTCACATCCAACCTCCTCCCTCACATCCAACCCCCTCTCTCATGTCCAACCCCCTCACTGGAGCATGTGAGTGTGCCAACAATGACCATAACCCTCTGGAGGGCAATCTTGTTGGTATGAATGCTATAAGACAAATTCACCACCAATGATTATCCACACAGGGAAGACTTGTGGAATGGTTGGCCATGAGAGAGGGGGTTGGATGTGAGTTGGACGTGAGATAAGGATTGGGTGTGAGGGAGGGGGTTGGATGTGAGGTAAGGATTGGATGTGAGGGAGGGGGTAGGATGTGAGGGAGGGTGTTGGATGTGAGGGAGAGGTTTGGACAGGAGGGGGGGGGTTGGACATGTGATTTGTAAGAGATGGTATTGGGCGTGAGGAGTTTGAATGAGATAATGGGATGTGGACATATGAAATGGACGTGAGTTTGGTGCCTACATGCAGGGAGCCTGTAGTCAGGGAGCCTGTAGTCAGGGAGGGGGGGGGGGAGGGGGGGGAGGGTGGGGACATATTTGCCATGATAGGCGTGCCTTTTCCCAGGTGAGTAGATAGTTCTCTCATAGAGCTTCGATTTAAGATACTAAACGACCAAATATGTTGAAATGCATATCATCTGGAGAGGATTCCGATTTTTTCTTGACCCAAAAATGTTAAGGGCAGCCATCTTGGAAAATGGCCGCCTTACCTCCACCCACCAGGTGCCAATAGCCAAAAATTAAACTTCAGCCTTTTACATGTATAAGTATTTAAAAATTTGGTCTCACAAAACCGCCAATAGGGGAGAGGGTTTCTGTTTCTCTCTCATAGTCTAGATAGGACCACTGGTTCGCTTTTCCAACATTTTGGGTTCGCTTTACCTAATTCTTCATATAAAGCACGGACGGGATGAAGCTCTGTGTATAAAGCGAACCACTATTTTTTTCCCTTAGAATTGGTCTGACATCAAGACAACACACATTATAATTTTTTTTTTATTGTATCACATACACCCATAGCTTTAGTTAATTCATGGAATATATCATATTTGAAAAATGATTTTATTAGCGACTTTTGCAGGGTTAAGCAAAAACTGGTTCGGTTTACCTGAAGCGACCCTATTGTTTAAAAGATGCCCAATACTTGTAGGCTAAACAAAATGTCATGGAGGATCTATGTATAGGCATAAATGCCCCCAAAGCTGATCAGAAGATATATTTAGATAACCAAACCATTGGTTCGGTTTATCTAAAATACTTGGTTTGCTTTACCTCAAAAAAATGAGATAGAGGGAACCAAAAAGAATCTTTTAATTCTAAATGATTTTAATGGCATAATGTCGTTTTAAGAAGATTTATTTCATGAATACGACACATAGGCCTACTTCATTTTTAATTCTTAGTAGGCCTATATAGATTATCCATAGACTTTGGTTAATTTTATTAACTTTTAAAAATTGACTCCCAAAAAGTCCGAGGCAGTGATAATGCAATTTTTGTGGTTGAGTAAATTTTGGGTCATTAAAAAACATATAGGCCTATGAATGCACTCAGATTTAATCTTTTAGAATTTTGAAGGTAAATTGTCTCTCCTAGTTTCAATTTTTTGAGAGCTGGAAATGATTTGCACATTTCCAGGGCTAGTGCACTACAAAACGTTCCAACTGGTTCGCTTTATCCCCGGTCCCTGCACTCTGTTAGTAAATTAACACCATCCACGTTATGGGTTTTGAAATATACCCCCTTTCCGCTGACTTTTGGGTCTAAATTAAACCCTATTAAGATAAAAACACCGACTTTTTGGCCACCAAAAATACCCCCTTTCCAAAAACACTGATGTTTTCATCCATGAAAATACCCCTTTTTTTCTAAAACACTGATTTTCTAGCCTCCAACATAGTGCCTAGGGCTAGGGGCCCAGAGGGTACCCCAATTCCTCAAGACTGATTTAATACTTATTGCAGACTCAGATACATGTTTCTGTGACACCATTAAGGGACACATCATTTACCCTTTTTATCTTCCCAAAGAGGCACAGTATACATACACCCCCCCTTTTCTATTTTTCACTGATTTCTTTTGAAAAAAACACCCCTATTTCTTATTTCCACGGACGTGCCAATTCAGTGAAAATGTACCCCTTTCTCGGCATTTTCATAACATGGATGGTGTTGGTTTCCACTCCAAGTGCAGGGACCGGGGCTTTATCTATGGTTCGGTTTACCTGAAGCGACCCTAGGCTATTCTCTCCAGAATAGGCTACAATGCTCAAAGGAGAGGGGGACGGACCCTTCTTCTACTAACCACCCAACCACCAGGACTGTGCTTGGAGATGTGGGTTCACGCCCTTGCCCTGGACTTCGTCAACTTGACTGCGGAACGCGCTGCAGATCTCGGACCACCAAACCGAGGCTGTTTACAAAAACGATCATACAGTAAATCTAGGCATTTCAGACATTGTGGCCTCTGATTGGATTATATTAGTCAATGGGAATTATGGTAAGCTTTGATATTATGCATTTATAAAATCTGTGACTTGTTCTGAGATGGAAAATAGAAATAACTAAGCACTAGCCAATGCCAGGGTGGGCTAAAAAAAATTGTGAACATATTGTGATTATTGTCAGTTCTGCAGCAAAATCCAAGATGGATTCTCAGGTGAGTGACTTCACAGGTCAACAGAAAAAAACTGGATTTGTAAAAGTGGGCATTTTGTGGTCTCAGAATGGAAAACTAACATGGTTCTAAATTATTGGGATTGTTTTGATGAGATTGAATCACCTTTGGCAACTTTTAAAGCATGTTATTGTATATTAGATTATAGTGCGAAATGTTTTGGTGGTCCGAGACCTTAACAGACGACATAGTAGCAGACAGCATGGGTTGAACACTGCATGTAAGTTGTATTTTTCTCTGTTTTACAGGTAGACTTTCATGACTGGTGTCAAGGTAAACTCTTAAAGTATAGAAATCGATGTGAAAAGAAGGAAAATGGGTGTTTAGTGTGGGGGGGAGCAAAGGTAGGCCACTGTAAGACCAAGTACGGCCAGGTCTCACTGGCTATACCTCAGCTAAGCATCCCAAGTCGGAAGTTTTACCTACACAGGCTGGTTTTAATGTTAGAGGAGGGCTACTTTGAGCTACCAGAGGGTTCTGAAGTGTCCCATTTATGTGGAGAATCACTCTGCATAAATGTAGATCACCTCTGTATAGAGAGCCATCAGACGAATGCGGAGCGTCGGGGCTGCGTACTGCAGGGCTACTGCACTGAGTACCACCAACCCAGCTGTACTTTGTAAAGGTGACAGGAGCTATAGGTCATCTCAACTTTGAGTATTATATATGCTTTGTTTATGTTTTGTTGTTCACAGTTACCATTTTATAATTTTGACCCCCCCCCCCGCCCCCCTTGAACCTTTTCATAGAAACCTGACTAGGCCCTACATGTCGTAACACAGCTCATGTACTGTACTGACAAATCTGACAAGGTGATTATCAGTATGCATGGTCATGATCCACAGCTTTCCTATGCTGAATGCTATCCAGGGAAGTATCAAAGCAGTAGGAATGGTCCAAGTGTGTCACAGTGAAGCTTTGCATCCTTGCGATGTTCTTAGTCCTGTTCTCCTCAAGCTTTAGCTTCTTTCGGAAGCCTGCACTGTTGTAGCATTGAAGTGCCTTTGCATGGTCATATACCTTGAAGGCGCGACTCTGACGTTTAGCTTTTGCAGAGAGAAATGCTCTAGAACTCTGTCTTATTTTGTCATGCCTCCATCTTCTGTTTCTTGATTCCAGTTGCCGTACCACTGTAGAAAGCCGGGAGAGCGGAGCGCCGAGTGCCAGACACAGCGTGAGCATTGACGTCCCGGGACCACGGTTGACGGAGTGAACTGCCGCGTGGAGATGACCTGCAGCGTTTGTGGGGAACTCGATTAGTCTGGGGAGAGCCTTGCGGATTGCCCTGTTGGTCGCCTCACACTTGTTCGTCGTTCGGTTGAGGTAAGTGGTCTCTAATACGTCGTGACCGAGTTGTGACTGTAAAAGTTTCTTGATGAGCCCCTCATCTTTCTCAGTGGGTCTGATGAACGATGCCGTAGGACTTGAAAACTTTGGGATGAACTGTCGCACCCAGGGCCTTTTTGCAGTACATACTAAGGAGTAAACCTTACATAGCCTGTGGTCTCCTTTGTAACAAAGGATCATAGCATCATCCAGATACTTGACATGCCGCTTGAGTCCTTCTAGATTCCCTGGGTGTTCCCTTTGAAAGCGTTTCAGCTCTGCTCTTGTCCTTCTCGTCAAATCTGTTATAAATCTCTTGAACGTTTCCCTCCTGTCAGCTTTGGTCTGTCCAGGCACAAAGTCCTCTGAGAATGATGGGAATAAGGTATCCTTCTTTTTGTCCATGGTACGTGAGAGGTGCTGCACGCAGTTCTGATGTGCCATTCCCTGGTCCCGCAATATTTTCTTTGTGCAGCTGTCTCCATCACTGGTTACCACAGCGACTTGAGGTCCCCCGTTCGATGTTATATCATCCAAAGCATGTTGCAGGTACTTCCCCTCATTTCCAATAGGGTCCTCTGGCAATACATTAGGGTTGGGTCCCTTCTTTGTCCAAATCTTGGCGTGGATTATCGGTTTAGTTTTTCTCATTGTGTCGGATGCAGCGATGAAAGCACATTGGGTCCCCGCCTGAGTAGGGGTTCGACCGAGTCCACCCTTGCACCGATTGTTGTAGTTCCCATCTGTTTGTGTCGCTATTGTGTCATCAACCATCCCTCTTCTCTTGTTTAAGTCCTGTTCCTTCCTGACTATCCTTGTCATGTCACTTTGGTTAGCTTCCTCGATTTTTTTGTTGGCTTTCTTAGCCGCTTTCTGGATAGCGTTCTTGGTTGGGGCCGGGACATTCATGGAGTGCATCAAATCTGTAACTGCAGCAGCACCCAGACCGCACCTTGACATGGCAACATGCATTGATACATTAGGTTTCCCTGCTTTCCTACCTCTCTTATTGGTCTCTACCTCTTCATACAGCTTGTGGACTGCAGAAACAAAGTCACACCGGCTACATTTAAGTCCCATGCTCCAACACATAGACCACTTTCGTGCCTCTCCCCACTCCAAGTCCCCTGTACATCCATTGAACCTTCCCTATGTTCCTTTATTGCCTGGTTGTACAACTCTAGAACCTTCTCTGGATTTACAAGTTTGTTTGTGGTATTGTCACCAGCTGGTATTTCTGGGTTAGAATTATACTCCTTGATATATCTGTCTGTTGGCATTTTCCTGGGTCGGAGGATCATACAGGCAACCGGTTCATCCATAGCATCCAGTGTCCCAAATGTATCCACTTTGCTAATGTGTCTTTTCCTAGTGACAGTAACAGTCTTCCTTACCACAACCTCAGCATAGTCCTCTTCATTGGCAGAGAATATAGGCCTACTATCCTTCCTTGTTCTTGGCTTCAACCTGTTCCCGGGGGAGAGACTGTGCCCAACTTTAAAGTAGGACCCTTTCTGGGCCGCAGACTGACTCTTTTTCTTACCCATTTTCTGATGAATCACAAAGAAATGTAGCTAAATATGTTACAAACCTGTGGATATGCTCTGCATGTATCCTTCCTTCCTTCCTCTAGGAGAGTCAGTTGAAGAATGAGGGGATTTCAAACTGACACACACAGGAAGCAGGGGTCCCCAGGGGACCCCTGCCACTCCCAAATATCAGTGTGTTGTTATAGCAATCAGCACACTTTTGAATTATCTACACTGAACAGTCTATACCAAATCTCAAAGATACAAGTCTTTTTATCATATAATTGGAATGTTCATATTCAGAGTAACATTTCAGTGCTTGTCCCATGCTTCTATCTTAAATATTAAGAAAATTGTCAAAAATAGATGAAAAATAACCAAAAATCACCAAATTAATCAAATTAAATCATAGAAAATATAAAATTCACTCAGTAACCCTTGAATTCCATGTGTACCATGTGTATTTATGCAAGACAAGTTGATATGCAGAAAGAAAATTCATTCTTGGCATTGTTGTTTCAGCACCTTTGGACCAGTGCTGGCTTACCTATCTACAGGACTCTACAGTGAACTCTGCAGTGGCTGGTGAGTTGGCTCATAGATGGACAGTACATTATATGAATTAGGGGCATGAAATCTGTCCCTATCATTACCATGTCTAAGTAATCATTGCCTTATTATATTGAGCTTGAATATCCCTTTTATCATGTAAAATACTTGCAAATTGTGGCAAGTTTCTGTATGATTTTGGCTATTTTTTAATATTTTAACTACATTTTTAGCTATTTTTTCTATTTTTTCTTAAACTAAACCAAAATTTCTTTGTGGAATCATTACTGCAAGGTGTTTTGTCAATATGCTGTATTGTTAATCTTCAGAGTACTGAGTATATAGCTTTAGTGGTCATGAATCGGAAAATGATAGAAAATGGCATAAAATCACAAATAATTAGTACCTAAGGCCATACAGCCAGTATGACCAGAAGATCCTTTCAAAGTTAAGACAGCGATTCTCTGATTGATCAATATATCCATAGAGTGGAAACTAGTGGACTTTTATACTCATATATAATGGATGAATTACATTTTGATTACATAGATTTTGATTTTTTGGTTTATTTTTTTGGTATTTTCTCCGAATTTCTGTCATTTTACTAATATTTTTCAAAATTCTTTGAAGAAATATGACAAAATAAGAATGGAATATTGTTTCTCATACACTTGTTCATCAGATAGAACAATTCTAGAGATGTACTGTCAATATTTCCTTTAAATCTGGACATATGCCTGTTCTACCCTGGTTGAGCGGTACGAGCAGCTCGTAGCGGTAGAATGCTGGTGGCAGTAGCCATATTAGAATTGCCATATTTTTAGGGTTTAGCATATCCCAAGAGCACAAAACCTTCAAGTTAGGCTCAGGACACATAAAGCTCCCCAGAAATTGCATTTTCAACATATCCCCTGTCCCAACCCCTCCCTTAAGATCTCGGACCACCAAACCGAGGCTGTTTACAAAAACGATCATACAGTAAATCTAGGCATTTCAGACATTGTGGCCTCTGATTGGATTATATTAGTCAATGGGAATTATGGTAGGGTCGCTTCAGGTAAAGCGAACCAGAGGTAAAGCGAACCAGTTGGAACATTTTGCAGTGCACTGACCATGGAAATGTATAAATAATTTCTGGCTATCATTAAATTGAAACTATGAGTGATAAGCCTTCTTTAAAATCCTAAAACATTATATTTGAGTGTATTGGTGCATGCATTATAACATCCCAAAGTTACCACAATGACAAAAATTGCATAATCGCTGCCTCCGACTTTTTCTGACAGAAATTTCAAAAGTCAGTTAAATTAGTGAAAGCCCATAGGAATTTGATATATTAAGGTTTCAGAATGAAGTTTGTAGGGTTTTTAAGTAAAATAATTGCTTGAAATAAAAATATGCTGTGAAAATCATTTAGAAGCAAAAGATTCTTTTTGGTTCGCTTTATCTCATATTTTGAGATAAAGCGAACCAGTTATTTTAGATAAACCGAACCGGTATCAAAATATGTCTTATGATTGGTTTTGGGGGCATCTGTAGGCCCTCTGTGATACTTAAGCACATATGTGTTTATTTTTCAGGTATGATGTACATCTTTTAAAATAGCCTTTGTCAAGTTTTGGGTGTATTGTGTTCAATAACTTTTAAATATTTCAAAAGTAATTCAGAAAGAGGTTGATTTTAGCTGAACAAAATAGCCTCATAGACTACACATATTTGACATCCGCACCCTCGGTTATCATAACAAAAGTTTCAATTATGTTTTTGTAGTTTAGAGTTACATTCCTCAGAATTAAAGAACATTTGCCTATTTCTAGTAAATATGGCCCTAATGGGAGTGGTTATTGGTTATTAAGTCACAACTAGGCCCCTTATAGGCCTATACAGGTACTATGGCTAAGCCTACCGGTAGGCTTATGTGGGTTATTGGACCCAAATTTCGCAAATGCCATTTAATAAGCATAGGCCTACACATTAGGAAATCAAAGTGGATGCTATCCATGCATAAAATACTGTTGATATCAAATGAAGTGCCCCTGTAACTCACAAAATGCATAGTCCCCTATTACCTAATGGTATCTGGAACGCAGGCCCTCCTGGGCCCACACCCCACAGGCCCACGGAACACAGGCATCTGCCCATAGGCCCTCCGGATCTAGGGCTCCCTGCCTTCAGGCCACCCTGACTACAGGCCCCCAGCCTGTATAGGCACCAAACTCACATCCATTTCATATGTCCATAACCCATTATCTCATTCAAACTCCTGACGCCCAACACTGTCTCTTACGAATCATATGTCCAACCCCCTCCCTCCTGTCAAACCCCCTCTCTCATGTCCAACCCCCTCCCTCACATCCAAGCCCCTCCCTCATGTCCAACCCCCTCCCTCACGTCCATTCCTTACCTCACTTCCAAGCCCCTCCCTTACATCCGACCCCCTCCCTCACGTCAAATCCTTACCTCACATTAGTGCAGAGGTTCAATGTGAGAGAGGGGTTGGACTTGAGAGAGAAATAGTAGTTGATGTCAGGTAAGGAGGGGTAAGTATGCATATGGAAGTGGGAGAGGACGTGAGGAGCAGGTAGTGGATTTGAGGAGGAGGTGGTGGACGTAAGGAAGTGGTAGTGGATTTGAGGAGGAGGTGGTGGACGTGAGGAAGTGGTAGTGGATGTGAGGAGGTTGTAGTGGATGTGAGGAAGTGGTAGTGGACGTGAGGAAGAGGTAGTGGGCGTGAGGAGGAGGTAGTGGACCCCAACTTTTCTTACCAGTGGTAGCAGATCAGAGGGCCAGAAACATCTCTGCTCTATTTACTTGACCACTATAGTTTGTCATTAGAGGGCCAGAAGCCCCCTCAATCACCTAACCAATCATCTTGGAGATGGCCAGAAGCCCACTCCTGAGTCACCTGCCTATAATAGTAGTCAGAGATCAGAGGGCCTCACTCTATCACCTAACTAGTAGTCGGAAATTAGATGGCCAGAAGCCTGCCTCCACTCAATCACCTGACTAGTAGGGTAAATGTGACAGAACGTGGGAAAACATGACATTAGGGGAAAACACCTTTATCTAAGTACATTTTGATGCTTCAAGAAATAGTTGCTGAGATTTACAAATACTGAGATTTTCAAATAATTCATATAAATCATTATTATTAGAAATTAAACCAATAAATTCATATTATTGTGCATAGATTTGGATCTGATAGGAATATCGGCATTCTGTTTTCAGTTCTGAAATAAAGTTACAAAGAAGAAAAAAAACACCAGCAAAACAATGTACTCTGAGTGCTGCCCGGTCCTCTTTGGGTCCTAGAAAGGTTCTGACCGGTGATACGACGAACGCATGTACTATGGTGGCTGCACTGGAGGGAGTCAATGCTAAGACTATGGATACGATGGATAAATTGTTTACATTTTCATATTTTTAGACAATGTACATGCAGGTGACATAGAACTTGTTTCACATTCTCCCACCCCTCCTTGCTATATAAAACTCTTGGTGGAAGTCCTAAGTCTAAGAACTTGTGTCAGTAGAAAACAAGACAGTGGGGCAGCTGAAGTCGGTAATGAGATAGAGTACTTCTGGTGCGCCCCCCCCCCAAACTGCCCCATACCCCCTGCACCTCAGAAAACAATAGGCCGGTAGCTTGCTGAAACCTTCCCACACCTCCTATTGTCAGTGAAGCATAACGTGATCGGAATATGTCTAGGGTAGATTCACCTTAAGTCGGACACATACCTTGAGACGGATACTTGATTTTGTGATCATTTAAGCATTTTAAGCTCTTCATTTTTGAACTAAGGTAAAGTTTAAGTGTTATTCTTTCCAAAAGACACACACTAGAGGTTGTAGTTTACATAAATAACCTCAGTTTTCACTGTCCGTCTCAGGGTATGTGTCCGACTCATGGTGAATCTCTAGAGGAAGAAAACTGCCTATTGGGACTGCAAAAGCAGTGGCCGTGGGGCGGGGTGGCCGTATTAGAGGGGTGGCCGCATTATAGGGATTTATTTACACTAAAACAAAGAGAGAAATGCTTGGGACTTTCCAAAAATGGCCGTATTGGTGAGGAGGAGTGGCCGTTCGCAGGAAGTTGACTGTATTAGATGCTTTTGTTCATCTCTGGCTCCTGACATACATATATAGCACAGGTAAATGAAATGTATTAAAATGAAACCTAATATAACATGGCTAACCTTTTTTTAAATCAAATCTTTTTTTTGAAAAAAGTGTGTTTTAGGGGTGGTGCAAGATATTACCACATGCGCAATATTACCCACATTTACCATAGTGAGAGATAAGAGGCCCACAAGCCCCAGCAGAACCCGAACCCCCCAAAAGAAAAAGAAAAAATTCAGTAGTTATCTGGTTGCCATGGTAAGCATGTTGTCATGACAACTATCAAATATCATTGAGTAGATAGTTCTCTCATAGAGCTTCGATTTAAGATACTAATCGACTATATAATGTTGAAATGCATATCATCTGGAGAGGTTTCCCATTTTTTCTTAACCCAAAAATGTTAAGGGCGGCCATCTTGGAAAATGGCCACCTTCCCCCCATCCACCAGGCACAAATGGCCAAAAAAGTAAACTTCAGCCTTCTACGTGTATAAGTATTCAAAAAAATGGTCTCACATAGAGGGCAGGGTTTCTGTTTCTGTATCATGGTCTAAATAGGAACACTGGTTCGGTTTTCCAACATTTTGGGTTCGCTTTACCTAATTCTTCATATAAAGCGAACCACTATTTTTTCCCTTTAGAATTGGTCTGACATCAAGACAACACACATTATAAAAAATTTTTTTATTGTATCACATACATCCATAGCCTTAGTTAATTCATGGAATATATCATATTTGAAAAATTATTTTATAAGGGACTTCTGCAGGGTAAAGCAAAAACTGGTTCGGTTTACCTGAAGCGACCCTAAGCTTTGATATTATGCATTTATAAAATCTGTGACTTGTTCTGAGATGGAAAATAGAAATAACTAAGCACTAGCCAATGCCAGGGTGGGCTAAAAAAATTGTGAACATATTGTGATTATTGTCAGTTCTGCAGCAAAATCCAAGATGGATTCTCAGGTGAGTGACTTCACAGGTCAACAGAAAAAAACTGGATTGGTAAAAGTGGGCATTTTGTGGTCTCAGAATGGAAAACTAACATGGTTCTAAATTATTGGGATTGTTTTGATGAGATTGAATCACCTTTGGCAACTTTTAAAGCATGTTATTGTATATTAGATTATAGTGCGAAATGTTTTGGTGGTCCGAGACCTGCAGCACCAAGCCCCGATGACGCACTTGCCCAAAGCTTTCTATCTCGGGACCTGCAGCATGCTGCCACCTAGAGGATATTTCAGCAACTTTGACGCTTTGACCTTGACCTTAGAATAGGTAAACAGAAAAGAGCTCATGGTGATCGCAGTAGGTGCGTTCGGGCAGGGCCAAAATACCACTTCTGTGATCACAAAAGTAACCTGCCTCCTTACCTGATTGGCTCCAGAGTTGTGATGTCATAATCAGGTCAAAGCAGGTGGGTCCGTAATTTACAAGGCTCTGGAGGCTCTGTAAAACTCCCACAATGCACTATTCCCCTCCTTGTCTCTGTATTCAAAATGGCGGAAAGGCAACACGAGGCAGACACTCCCGAGTTGGTATACGTTCAATTGGGGGACGGCCGCCGTATGCCCGTGCAGGTGGAGGGCAACACAGCGACACACTTTCTTCTTAGTGAGTATAGGACTAACAACAGCATGGTTTATTTGTTCAATGTTCTTGTTTTCGTATGGTTATGTTGCTCCCACACTATACTCCCACACCCGGTCCCACACCCATTCAGGCCAGTTACACACACATGTCCGAATGTCCCGATCCCGGCCCGGGGTCGGCGGTCATATTCGCACCTCTACCGTGCCATGTGTGTTCCTTAGGGAGGGTTCATTATTCATGGCCGGGGGGGGGGGGGGGGTGAGCCTTTCAGGGGGGGGGGGGGCAAAATTGTTTAGGGGTATTCAAAGGGGGGGGGGCCTTTTTTTTTTCCCCTATTCTTAGGGGGGGGGGGCTTTTTTTTTAGTGGTATCCCTAAAAAAGTCGCAAATTTAGTACGTTGAAATGTCGGGGATTTTGGTAGCAGCCTGTGTTATATCATGGACCTGTACAATACACTGGACTGGGCTCCCACACCTAAAGCTAAGCTCCCCCTTGACGGCCGCGCTATTGTTCTCTGAGGGGGAGGGGAGGGGGGGGGGCCGTAACTCAATATAGCCAAGATATTCTTTCATATTAGTCAGAGACACATACATTATTAACTGTACCATTTCACTACCCAACTTCCCCTGTATTAAAGAAGCTTTTTGCATGTACCCAGCACCACACACATCGTGTAGAGATCCCTCCAGGTGCCCCTACCTACCTGTATGTACCCAGCACCACACAAATCGTGTAGAGACTCCTCCAGGTCCCCCTACCTACCTGTATGTACCCAGCACCACACACATCGTGTAGAGACTCCTCCAGGTCCCCCTACCTACCTGTATGTACCCAGCACCACACACATCGTGTAGAGATCCCTCCAGGTCCCCCTACCTACCTGTGTGTACCCAGCACCACACACATTGTGTAGAGACTCCTCCAGGTCCCCTACCTACCTGTATGTACCCAGCACCACACACATCGTGTAGAGACTCCTCCAGGCTCCCCTACCTACATGTATGTACCCAGCACCACACACATCGTGTAGAGACTCCTCCAGGTCCCCCTACCTACCTGTATGTACCCAGGACCACACACATCGTGTAGAGTCTCCTCCAGGCTCCCCTACATACCTGTATGTACCCAGCACCACACACATCGTGTAGAGATCCCTCCAGGTGCCCCTACATACCTGTATGTACCCAGCACCACACACATCGTGTAGAGACTCCTCCAGGTGCCACTACATACCTATATGTACCCAGCACCACACACATCGTGTAGAGACTCCTCCAGGTCCCCCTACCTACCTGTATGTACCCAGCACCACACACATCGTGTAGAGACTCCTCCAGGCTCCCCTACATACATGTATGTACCCAGCACCACACACATCGTGTAGAGCCTCCTCCAGGCTCCCCTACATACCTGTGTGTACCAGCACCACACACATCGTGTAGAGACTCCTCCAGGCTCGCCTACATACCTGTATGTACCCAGCACCACACACATCATGTAGAGATCCCTCCCGGCTCTCTTACATACCTGTATGTACCCAGCACCACACACATCGTGTAGAGACTCCTCCAGGTGCCCCCTACATACCTGTATGTACCCTACAGCCCACACATAGTGTAGAGCCTCTACACAGCATGGCCCCTCTACCATAAAATGTAATAACTATTAATGGCTACCGGTAGTATATTTGACTTATCATAACTATTTTCTATTATTACTGCCAATACTCTTATATCCACACACTATTCCATGGCCATGTACGCTGTATACACAACACAACTACAGGACACACACACAGAGACAATTACAGAATGATGACAGGACACACACACACATACAGGTACGGGTACAGGAGGTAGAGTGTACATGAATATACACACACAATGGGTACAGGAAGATCATGGTACATGTCGGAGTTCTATTTAAAACTCATCTAAAGTTTAGCTTCAGAACTTACCTGATAGATAATGTTGCAGAGAAAAATTTCCCTATAGATAATTGAAGTAGCAGTGCGGGACGGGGGGGGGGGGGGGGGGGGCAGGCGCAGGTTTAAAATTCATGTTAACAAATAAAGCAAGTCTTGAATCTTCTAACACAGTTCCTGAAAAAAATTGATAACCCCTTGCTCTCATGTTGCCAAATTATGTTGCCTCCCGCTGTGTGTGTGTGTATGTGGGGGGAGGGGAGGTTGAACGCTCACAAAGTAGACTATTATGGGAAATTACAGAGTATTTATCAAAACCAGACAGTTAAAGATTACCTTTGAAATTCTTGATAGGTTTCCACTTTAACAACCGTCAAAACTAAAATGTGCCTCTACCTACCTGTACAAACTAAACACAACACACTGTGTCTGTATTATGCTGACTACCGGTACTATAAAGCTACAAACTCAATATAGCCAAGATATTCTTCCATATTAGTCAGAGACACATACATTATTAACTGTACCATTTCATCATCAAACCCAGACATTCCAATATCTTAATATTCCTTTCAACCTAATTCCTCCAGGCTCCCCTACTAACCTGTATGTACCGTAAATTCTCGCGTATAAGCCTAACTCGCGTATAAGCCTAACTCGCGTATAAGCCTCACCCCTAACTTTGACAAATTATATAAGCCGCAGAGGGGGTCTGAATATTGCGATCTTGGTACTGTAGTATACTCATAAAAACTCTCGTATAAGCCCCACCCTATATAGGCATGTTTGGTATCAAAATAAAGCTGAGTCTGACTCGCGTAGAAGCCGCGGCTTCTACGCGAGAATTTACGGTACCTTCAACTATCCAAGACTAAACACTACGTGTAGACCCTGCTCACAGTTAAAATAGTTTTCATTTATTTGCAAATTACATGGTACTATTATTGCGCTATTTGGGAGTGTAATAAACCCTATCTATCATGCTTTAGGTTCATTTCGACTCTCTAAGAGTATATTAATCCTGCAGTGTTGGCATGGTATGTCAGTGATACATTATGTTTGAAATGTACATGCAGCACCCCAGGACCACCCTGAACCGGTATAGGCTGTCCAAGGTACATGTAACACCATAGCACTACCGGGTACTTTACACTCAGTATGACTAAAACAACTTCTGTACTCATTGTCACGTGTACCTGCTCCTCTAAGCTCTTCTACCTACCTGTGTGTACCCAGCACCACACACATCATGTAGAGACTCCTCCAGGCTCTCCTACCTACCTGTGTGTACCCACCACCACACACATCGTGTAGAGACTCCTCCAGGTCCCCCTACCTACCTGTGTGTACCCACCACCACACACATCGTGTAGAGACTCCTCCACGCTCTTCTACCTACCTGTGTGTACCCAGCACCACACACATCGTGTAGAGCCTCCTCCAGGTCCCCCTACCTACCTGTGTGTACCCACCACCACACACATCGTGTAGAGACTCCTCCAGGTCCCCCTACCTACCTGTGTGTACCCACCACCACACACATCGTGTAGAGACTCCTCCAGGTCCCCCTACCTACCTGTGTGTACCCACCACCACACACATCGTGTAGAGACTCCTCCAGGTCCCCCTACCTACCTGTGTGTACCCACCACCACACACATCGTGTAGAGACTCCTCCAGGCCCCCCTACCTACCTGTGTGTACCCACCACCACACACATCGTGTAGAGACTCCTCCAGGTCCCCCTACCTACCTGTGTGTACCCACCACCACACACATCGTGTAGAGACTCCTCCAGGTGCCCCTACCTACCTGTGTGTACCCAGCACCACACACATCGTGTAGAGACTCCTCCAGGCTCTCCTACCTACCTGTGTGTACCCACCACCACACACATCGTGTAGAGACTCCTCCAGGCTCTCCTACCTACCTGTGTGTACCCACCACCACACACATCGTGTAGAGACTCCTCCAGGCTCTCCTACCTACCTGTGTGTACCCACCACCACACACATCGTGTAGAGACTCCTCCAGGCTCTCCTACATACCTGTATGTACCCAGCCTCACACACATCGTGTAGAGACTCCTCCAGGCTCTCCTACATACCTGTGTGTACCCAGCCTCACACACATCGTGTAGAGACTCCTCCAGTCTCCCCTACTTACCTGTATGTATCCACCACCACACACATCGTGTAGAGACTCCTCCAGGCTCTCCTACATACCTGTATGTACCCAGCCTCACACACATCGTGTAGAGACTCCTCCAGGTGCCCCTACCCAGTGGGCACAAAATTCAGTTCAATGTTGAATCAACGTTGAAACAGCATTGAATCAACATTGTCAACCAGTTTTCAATGTTGATTCAATGTTCTGTGCCCACTGGGTACCTACCTGTGTGTACCCACCACCACACACATCGTGTAGACTTCTCCAGGCTCTCCTACATACCTGTGTCTACCCTACAGCATACACATTTACAAGTTTAGTGCTTTATTTTTTGGAAATACAAGATCTCCTATGCTTAAGCACTGGATGGCCGTATTCAATGCCACCATTGAATACAATGTGACCGTATTCAATGGGCTAAGAAAAAGTTGTTTTCCTTTAATAAAATGGCCTCAAATTAAAAAATAAACACAAATGCCAACTACACTGATACCGCTCTGATGTATTTCGCTCGTGGGGGCTGGGGCGCATCCCACTCAGCCTGCGGCTTCGTGGGATACTGTCCCAGCCCCCACTCGTAAAATACAACAGAGATGGTATCAATGGGCGTTGGCATTTGTCTATTTAGTCAATAATTACAAGTTATACCTCCCAGATCATGATGCATGTGCCTTTATAAAGTATAATAACACACAGTACCGGTACAGGGTGTCCCATATCCAACAAAGTGGAAGAATCCAATGGCTATATTGAGTATATTACTTTATAGTACCGGTAATCAGGTGTGGTACATTGTGCAGAGCCTCCTCCAGGTGCCCCTACCTACCTGTGTGTACCCAGCCTCACACACATCATGTAGAGATCCCTCCAGGTGCCCCTACCTACCTGTGTGTACCCGACAGCATACACACACGCAGCACGGGTACATGAGGTCCATGCCCTCCCCCCCCCCCCCCCCCACATACACACACGCACAGCACGGGTACATGAGGTACACACACACAACACAGGTTTGCCTTCTCCGTTTTAACGTTCTCCCCCGTCCCCCGCCCCCGGTACACCAGCCCCCGCCCCCGGACCCCTGCCCCCCGTCCCCCCAAGGAACCCAAGGAAATGTGCCCCATACCTCACGGCTCTATACCCGGCCCTACATCCTCTGTACCCTGCCCTAGCAGCTCTGTAGCTTGCCCTAGCACACTTCTTGCCAATTTTAGCCTAGTTTGAGCAAACCGAATCTATTCACCCTTCAACTGCTGAATTGGTGCCTCATGCTGAGTCTTATGCATGCACCACTGGAGAAGTACTTGCCAGGATTGTATTCATGTATACAGTGAATAGCTGTTGCTAGGCAACCAGCTGTCTTAGCAACAAAATAATAGAACCATTGAATTCCTTGGGTCCATGTTAGGGGGGGGGGAGCTTAGCCCATAGAAGCGGCCCCTCTCGACATCTGAGTGGAGCGAGGGCCCATTACAGCCCGGGGAAAGTTTACGGTCTTAGTTTACCCAGGGTGACCCGCGCGCCATACGTCTCTTATGTCACGTCATAATGGGGCCAAAATTTGGGACCAATCAGCGGTCATGCCCCCCCCCCCAATCCACCCCCCCCCCCCCTGGAAATTGAGAGTGCCGCGCCCTGCGCCATAGTCGCTTTAAAATCGGGAATGGCGCATTGGAATCCCTATAAGTGCGCCCTATGGCGCATAGGCTTTCTAAAACTGAAAGAATTTTAAAAATATTCCAATTAGAACCAAAGTTAGGGCCGAATCATTTATAACTAGCTGGAGTAGGGGCCTCTATTTTTGGAGCAATATGCACAAGCCACATAAACCTATCGGAATACACCAGTCTACAGAGGATTTTCTCCATTTCCTTTGAATAACATGCATATATCTCTCCAAACCCCTCAAAATATTCCAACCTAAAGATAGAATTTAAACATCTCTTCTGTAGCAATATGCTCCCAACAGTCCAAACATACGGAAATACAGGTTAAATTCCTAAATTGTCTAGCCAAATTCTCGCTCTAAATGTCTTAATGGCTTTTCTCCCCCCCCCCCACCCAGAATGCACCCATCCATAGGTAGAATTTATAGATTTTCTTTGAGTAGTAACACTACCCCCCCCCTCCTCCAAACAACATTAGATCTTGATTCTCCAGGATTAATCTGGAAATGCATGGATATATATTGCTGGATATATAAACCATGCCTACGTACGTCCATCTTACATCAATGTTTTATATTTTCTTGTGGGGACTATGATGGCCCATTAACTCTTAATATGGCGCATTCTTCTTGCTAAGGAGTGGGCCATTGTCCCATTGAAAAATATCCTATCAATATCCCTGCCCCCCCTGTTGTTGACCCAGGGGCACCCTGTGTCTTAGGGAGACGCTTTTAACACCCGAAAATACTCCAATAGTGCTGCGCAAAGACACAGTAGCTACGTGAAGGGCGAGCGTCGCCGTGCGTGAAAACGGAACTTGGGTGCGGTATCTGCACTTTACATCATCAATCCCAAGCCCCAGATGCCTCAAATACCAAACATTATCCATATATGGAATCCTTATGATGTTGTCTATCGACCTGTTATATTTTTACAATGTTTCACAAAAGTTATATTAGCATACAGGCTTCACTGCACCCAGTCACGGCCTCACTGACCACCTGACAGGTGTTATGTTTCAGCTTTTGCCATGAGATGGCAACAGGGGTCTTTTGGGTTTTCAGATTTAGATGACTAGAGGAGACCGAGAGCTACACTTGGGTACATTTATCTTGCATGTGCGACCATTAGAACTCTGTCATCAAGAATTTTCCCCAATGAAAGTCTTCCCTTTTGGAAACGGCGGAGTGAAATGATATAGTAAATGTGTCATATAGCAATTTAAAGTCTGGGGAACACAGTTATATAAAATATCCTGTCTTTACTGGTACATAAGACCCTGGCAACGTGAAAACAAAGGTCGGGGGTGCCGAGATCTGGCTACAGGGGGCACGAGGCCGGCTGTGTCACACAGTGGAAGGGGTGGGGGTAGGGGTGAAGGTGGGGTTGGGAGTTTGGGTTTGGACTTTGGGTTGGGACTTTGGGTTGGGACTTTGAGTTGGGACTTTGGGTTGGAACTTTGGGTTGGAACTTTGAGTTGGGACTTTGGGTTGGGACCCTGGGTCACATGTGATGGATGTCACACAATCAATCTTTAAAAAATGAGCACTCCCTAAAGCACAGTAAAGTGTATAGTCTAATTGAAGCGCGATTTCTACCCTATCTTTAGCTCTATACATGTACTCCATGACTTGTATAGCCTATATTAGAGACCTACTGGGACTGAGCCTACGTTGACATGTTGTGCTGTATCCTGTCCTATTCCTTGTATTCCCCCCCCCCCCTACTATACAGTCCCTTTAGGGAAGACATGCATTCAGAGGAGGGGGGGTTCCTTTTCACATGTGGATTTGGACATCTGGCTTATTTCACATAATAAGCGCCCCCCCCTCAAAACGCACTGTTCACTTATTACTTACAGGAGGGGGGGGGGGGATTCCTGATATTCCCCAGCCCATGTCGTCTGCTTCCAGCCAATCACAGTACAACTTTGTTTAGCATACACATGCATGCAACCTTTCCCTTATTTGGGGCCCGCTTGCAGCTCCCAGGGATTTAACCATGGTTACAAATTCAGGGGGAACTGAAGCAATACTCTACCCTGATTGGTCAATATTCATCGAACATTCATGCTGAGGCTGGTTCCTTTACAATTCAGTTTGTCCACAGGCCTACGAACCGGCAAACATTGTTTCTACACATCAACTTTAAAACCCCTCTGCTATAATGCAATTCAAGCAACTTTATTAATTTTATCTATTGAGATTATAGAGGGCTATTTACCAGGCAGGGTTCCCAGTACATGGCGCCACATCTATGTCAGGCAGGGTTTACCACGCAGGGTTCCCAGTACACGGGGCCCCAGCTATGTCAGGCAGGGTTTACCAGGCACGGTTCCCAGTACACTGTGCCCCAGCTATGTCAGGCAGGGTTTACCAGGCACGGTTCCCAGTACACGGCACCCCAGCTATGCCAGGCAGGGTTCCCAGTACACGGCGCCCCAGCTATGTCAGGCAGGGTTCCCAGTACACGGCGCCCCAGCTATGTCAGGCAGGGTTTACCAGGCAGGGTTCCCAGTACACGGCGCCCCATCTATGTCAGGCAGGGTTTACCAGGCAGGGTTCCCAGTACACGGCGCCCCAGCTATGTCAGGCAGGGTTTACCAGGCATGGTTCCCAGTACACGGCGCCCCAGCTATGTCAGGCAGCGTTTACCAGGCAGGGTTCCCAGTACACGGCGCCCCAGCTATGTCAGGCAGGGTTTACCAGGCACGGTTCCCAGTACACGGCGCCCCAGCTATGTCAGGCAGGGTTTACCAGGCAGGGTTCCCAGTACACGGCGCCCCAGCTATGTCAGGCAGGGTTTACCAGGCAGGGTTCCCAGTACACGGCTCCCCCTGTGTTCGTGGGGACCTTCATGGGGGCATAAAGGAGTAGAATAACTTCATCGGGAGCCTTCCATAATACCAATGCGCATACCGTATTCGTAAAATGCGAAACTTGAGGGGTCTCGTGCCTTACTGCTGTGATCAGTCATGTAAGCTGTTTTGGCATGGGATTCGTCTTCAGTGAGCCCCATCCTTACATATCTAAGGGTGTGATTTGTCTGGCCCTGCCTACTATGGTACTAGCCCAAGGATGTAGCACCAAGCAAATAAAAGAACATTTGCTATCCTTCGAAAAGGGTACACAGATCAGGGGCCCTGCAGACAAAGGGCGCCATGACAAATGGCCCTCAAGAATATCGGCGCCATGTCTATTAGCCCTGCGGAAGGTCGGCGCCATGACAAATGGCACCCTGATTTTATGCCTCCCGTATTATAAGCCATTTTCCTAACGTCCAATCCCTGGCCATACTAACGTCCGATCCTTGGCCATAGTAAACGTCCGATTTCTGGCCATACTAACGTCCGATTCCTGGCCATACTGACGTCCGAAACCAGGTCAGCCTGTGATAGGACGTTAGTATAGCCAGGGATCGGACGTTAGTATGGCCAGGAATCGGACGTGAGTATGGCCAGAAATCGGACGTTTACTATGGCCAAGGATCCCCGTTAGTATGCTAGGGATCGGACGTTAGTATAGCCAAGGGTCGGACTTGAGAATGGCCAAGGATCGGACGTTAGTATGGCCAAGGATCGGACGTTAGTATGGCCAAGGATCGGACGTTAGTGTGGCCAGGGATCGGACGTTAGGGACATGGCCTGTTGTCCGGAGGGCCTAGAGTCATGAGGGCCAATCGTGATAGGGCCTATTGTCGGGGGGGCCCATCGTCATGTGGCTAAAAAGCTGAGGGCCTGTTGTCCCGGGGCTGCTTGTCAGGAGGGCCCCCAACCCGGACACCTTTGAAAAGGGTACGTGACGTGCCCCGGTAGCGGTTTCCTACCTCACCTCATAGATGGGGTCATTCATTTTACATTTTCGATCATCCATAGATGCGGTCACTGCTGTATTGGGCAAGCAGCATATAAATATCTGGCCTACTACTGCAAGGCCGACTACCAATATTTGTGGCTTGCCAACTTGAGATATGTCCCATGAGGTACTTGATGTACATCTGCAGTGTTACCGAAATGAGATCGGCACATCGGCTTTTCAAGATGTAGGATCTTTATGGCCAATGTGAGGCCATCAGACATAGAGGTCATGAGCTCCCTACAAAGCATATAAAAAGGAGGAAGGGACTTACTTGATTTAGTACTGAATGAGTAGTGGTAGGGAAACCATTTACTCATAAACCCGATTCTAGCCATCAGACATCGGCCTGCCATGAGCTCAGCTATCCAAAAGTAAAATAATATTTCAAATACTCCAATTAGAAGCAGAGCTATGGCCATGTAAACATTATTCAATCAATTTACACATTTTAATCAGTTTTGTAAAGCATTTATATGGCGACATACTGATGTATAAGACTTCAATGTAGAGTGATAGGGCCTGTTTAGAGGGTAAATGGCCTGTGTAACATGTTGCGACACAGGTCAACAAATCAACCAATCAATCAATCAATTAGTACACGGCGCCCCATCTATGTCAGTCAGGGTTTACCAGGGTTCCCAGTACACGGCGCCCCATCTATGTTAGTCATGCTTTACCAGGGTTCTAACTGCATGGGGCCACATCCACTTGACAGAGGGTTCACCCGGCAGGGTTCCCAGTACATGGCGCCCCATCTTTTTCACTGAGTGTTTAGCCGGCAGGGTTCCCAGTACATATCACTGTAACATTGAACAAAGATGCCAGTACCACAACATGACTGGGGGCCTGTGAGCCCCTCGGATGACCTGTGGGCCCTTCATTTGGTCTTGTTGGTCCTCACCAGAACAGGCTTACTGTGATTCCTAAGTGATGGGCGGCTCTGTCTCCCACTTTTTCTTTCCCTTCTTCAGTGACAGCGGAAACCATTTGAACACATTATAATGAATTTGTACACTACACATCAACTGTACCATGGTACATTTAGGGAGGCATAGTAATACGTAGGGCTCAACAAATCGCGGTGTCCAATGCCCATGGACACTGAACAAATTGAAACTGGGTAGATTTCGGGCCATATTTCCAAGAGCCAAAGCCCTATGCAAATAATGAAGAGTTATACTTCACTAGAGTACGAATTATTAGTATTCAAGATACAAATGTCAATATTTAAATACAAGGACCAGATAAATAATCCTTATATAAGGGAAAATCATTTTTTGAATTCACATGGCCCGGTTGGGCACACATTATATCTACTGGATATCTACTGCATACACATTCTTGACTCTGTGCCCAAAGGACAGACATATGCTGAAGCAATTTGTTGAGCCCTGAATACCTTATTTATAATGGCTTCATGTATGGTATTATCAAGAATTCATCAGAGGACGTGAGGATGTGTATGTGTCACATGGGATGAGGCCTACCCCTGGGACATGCCGGTCCAGTTTCTGGTTTGGGAAAAAGTCTTACGTATCACATGTATAAAGCAGTATCCCTAGCATGTCAACAATACAGCCATTTTGGTCCTAGTGTCCTGATATAAAAGACGACCGGGGGAATATTCCTATCTTTGCTTTATGGATGTACAATTAATATAAGTACTACAGAAATTATGTGAAAGGACTTTCAAATAACAAGCCTACAGTGCTAACCCTGCATGCGTATCCACTCCCTGATTCTACTTTACAGGCATAGAACATACACTTCATATTCGAAATCAGTATCCTTCCCTCGGCAAGAAAAAATCCAGGTTACCTAGTACCTCATGCTCTATAGATTTTCATAATGCTTTACCAGCCTCCCCAGTTCATGCTGCATTAAAGTTTTTCCTTTACCTAAGATGTCTCCTATCTGTCTTCATGGAAGGCAAACAGTATACGGTTTCAACCGGTAATACCCATGATATTTCCAGAGCAAATTATACTGGTACAATGTGGTCGTTGACTCAACCTTGAGTTGTTATCACTTTCAGCTCTCTCCTTATCAGGCGAGGGGGCCTTGACAGGGGGGTGGAATCTATTGAATTAAGGATCAGTGAACCACCCATATTTTAGAATAAACGATGCTATCAAACAATAATATACTGCACCTAAATTGGGCCTCTGCATACCACCTTCAGTGCGTTTACACCTTCACTACATAAATTAAGTTTAAATATTGATGTTACTGTATACACCAAAGCTCTGTCTCTATTGCCTTCCCCTAGACATTAAGTGTTTTGTAGCATTGTCTGCATTCCCAGTTCCAGTTACTTGTTCTGCCGTTCGCATTTGGTGAGTCGAATGGCATACACATGTAAATTGCTTCTGCTTTTACTTTGATTTATAAGTAATTTTCTTTCATTCACACCAAATTATATGGTTTCTCATCCCCATGTACTTGGTGCAACCTTTTAAATGTAACATGCATAGTTTGTGAATTATCATCTGGTCTACGTCCGGTCTTTAATTCAAAACTATTTATTCAGGGTGCCCTTCATTCTTTTTAGAACTAAAATGCTGTAATTCTCCCATCAAAGTGCCTCCTATCAAATAGGAATATGTTAATAATTACCTTCATTTTGATTGTTCTCACATATGGATGCAAAATATATATTTCCTGACCACCTTTATTGTTTGTTACAGGAGAGAAATGGTTGTTCTGCACCAGTCTAGTATAGACTTTAGCCACACTCCACACCTTAACTCACAGCCTGCTGACTCACGCATACACCACGTCACATGATGCTGCCACGCGCCAACACGTGACAGCCCGCTGCCTCCCTGACACACCACGTCACATGATGCTGCCACGCGCCAAGACGTGACAGCCCACTGCCTCCCTGACACACCACGTCACATGATGCTGCCACGCGCCAACACGTGACAGCCCACGGCCTCCCTGACACACCACGTCACATGATGCTGCCACGCGCCAACACGTGACAGCCCACGGCCTCCCTGACACACCACGTCACATGATGCTGCCACGCGCCAACACGTGACAGCCCACTGCCTCCCTGACACACCACGTCACATGATGCTGCCACGCGCCAACACGTGACAGCCCACTGCCTCCCTGACACACCACGTCACATGATGCTGCCATGCGCCAACACGTGACAGCCCACGGCCTCCCTGACACACCACGTCACATGATGCTGCCACGCGCCAACACGTGACAGCCCACGGCCTCCCTGACACACCACGTCACATGATGCTGCCACGCGCCAACACGTGACAGCCCACTGCCTCCCTGACACACCACGTCACATGATGCTGCCACGCGCCAACACGTGACAGCCCACGGCCTCCCTGACACACCACGTCACATGATGCTGCCACGCGCCAACACGTGACAGCCCACGGCCTCCCTGACACACCACGTCACATGATGCTGCCATGCACACCGATCACGTCGAACTGAAGGTTTTCATCAAACGAAATTGCAAATTTGATTACGGCTTACTTGGTTGGGCAAATGCACCCCATACAGAAGGCTAGAAGGAGTGTATGCGATATGCCAATGGGAAGGCTCTGCACTCTGTATTTCCCTCTATTAGCTATGGAGGCAGGGGGTGCAGTGGGGTCTGACCAGTGCATAGACTCTATCCCGAGGGTGAGGGCTCTTACTTCCTCACAAGTTATACTGCATTCCTACTTTTTTTACTTTGTATTACACACATGTTCACCATACAAATCACTTCTTTGATTCATTACTTTAAGGTTGATCGCAACTCATTGAATATGGACTACTGCGCACCTCTCTGGGCATATCCCTTAAACCATTTTATTGGGGTTTAGATTTATGATATATTTCCACCCAGTGATATTTAATATTTTTAACGTAAATTGGAATATTTGAATTATTTACTAATAAACCATTATTGAGATTGATATAGATCTCATCACTGTGCTTCAAACAACCAAGGGTATAAAATATATACACTTTTTACCCCGTTCCTTTAACTTTAACCCATTATTTTGGGCTTTAGATATGAGATTAAGACAGTTTTCGTCCTGTTTTTTAACTTCAAAGGCCCAATTCCCTAAAATTATGCAGGGGACCCCCTGTCATTTTTATGTTTGTAAATGAAGTAAAAAAAAACGTTTTTACAAAGTAGAGAAGAAAGTTTATTGGTTATTTTAGCTTTTTTTAACGATTTTGTGGACTAATTTAATCAATTGTCCAAAAACCATCACTTAGTTGTATAATTCTAGAAACAGCTAGTACTATTCCTGTAAATATACCGTATTTGACGTAATAAGCGCCCTGGGCACTTATACCATTATTTTTTGGCGTTTTATGTACTTAAGAGTTTTATTGACACCAAAATAAAAAATGTTAGCCTTTGTTTTAGTCTACATATTCCACAAAAGGGATAGGGGGCGCTTATTAGGGGAAGGGGCTTGTTACACATGTTGTTGAGAAGAAAAAGTATATTTTCTACTTTTCTCACTCAAATGAGGGAGATGAAGGGGACAAGAAATGGCCTCTGCATAGTGTGTGTACACTGGGAATGCTTGATGCGGTATTGTTATGCTAAGGCCACACCAAATAAAAAAGTTGGTCTATGGATTTCCAGCCCCATATTTTCGAAAATGCAAATTTTTAATTTTTTAACTTATTTTAAGTGTTTACGGATGCGCCCGCACCATTTTTTTAGAAATTTGAATATATGTTTTGTTATTTTTGGGGGGGGTGGCCATTTTCTGATCGCTAGCCAAATGTGGGAGTTTTCAAAAAAAATTCCCTCCAAAAAAAAAAAATTCGCCCCGTTCCACTTGATTCAGGGTTAAAATCTGCATAAAAAAAAAAAAAAATTCCCTCGCTCGCACCATTTTTTTCAAAATGTAAATCCGTTGACCAACTATTTTCTTAGGTGTGGTGTGACAGAGCTAATAGCCAAGTAAGAATAGAAACCCAAATTGTATTCTCAGATACCACTGTATTCTAAAAGCTGTACTTAGTTATACCAGGATACCAGAACATTATTGATGTGTTTGTACTGACTGAGCTGTTGGCGATACTGACACAGCATTATGACACACACTGTGACGTCAGTCTGTACCCTTATAGTAATGCTTGAATAGTTATTGCCACTGACGCACGATGAGTATCGTGCCTGCGCTACGTCAGAGAGTGACATTACCTCACAGGATATTTTGGGTAAAGTGACGTAGCTGCCTCATGTAATATCTTGATTATGTGGACCTTATAACTGACACATCTCTCCAGTATCATCAGAGGCATTAGAGGTATCAGAAAAGGACTATGGTGAATACGACAGCTAACATCAGCTGGAGGAACAGCATGGGCTGCACCTCTCCCGCCCTCGCCATACAGCAGTGGGCGGCTCCCATACCTAGGAAGGGCCATATCAGCAGTCTGTGGTATGGGGCTTCCTACTGCCCCATACTCACATGAGGCTGGATACCTATACTGGACATTGGACACTAAGTGTTACAGCCCCCACATTGGGAACATTTGGACATTTGATATTTGATTGATATAAGTCTATTGACTGTATGAACCGGAATTATTGTACACCTACTTTGGAGATATTAAATCTATATAATATCAGTCACTGGAGTCCTCATATTAAACATATACACACACCCCACACAGATAACCTTATTTGGTTACAGTGGCCTAATGAGCGTCCGCATGTGTGAAAGTCTCCACTGGAGTGCCACAGAGCTGTGCACTTTGTTATTCATGCTATCCAAGGCCCCTTCATGACCATTCCCTCCTACATTTAATAAGGACCATTCTCTGCCTGCTTTTTCAATTTGTAACTAAACAGGCCTGGAAGCCAAGGTCACTGCCTCTCTTTTCATAAAACGAAAACACACCTCAATGTGGACCAAATGCTCCCAATTACCTAAGCACACTGTGATACTACTCCCGGAAACCTGACATAACCCTGTTATACCCAGCCTATTATGGGACTCCTGTCATTTGTGTCAATATCTCACCTGTACATTATATGCATCTTTCATGTAGAAATGACCATAACTGTTGTTAGAGTGTACTTGCAGCAAAAGTTTGCCCAATTAAGCCCTTCTTAATACCGGTACTTGTATGTATGCCTGCATGTCTTGTACTGTACTCTTCGTGGATGGCTCAGCGGAGTCTGGAACAAAAACTATGTACGTAACATGATGCCAATGAACCGTTATGAGGTACATAACTAATAAACACACCAAAAAAATTAACCCCTAATAGAATGTAGTACATTTGAAATTTATATGATCATATCCTTACCCGATCCCCCAGAATACTTTTCAACTGCAAACTTTAGTAATTTATGCTGCTAAGCTAGGGCTTTCTAATATTAATAAAGCATTGGGAGGTGGGAACAGTAGTTTTGCGCGAATAAATTGTCAAATATGGTTTGGTTTTCCTATTTCAAGCCACCAGGGAGGCGGGTTGAGCTACTTTTTTTCAGTACCACATTCACAGATACAATTATAGGTTTAATTACTCATAGACACTAAACAAATAGCAAACTAACCATGATTATTTTTAGTCTGTATTTTAAGTGTTTATGGATGCATTTTCTGGAATTCATTCTAAAGTTTGTGGACCTTCCTGGTGAACCGAGGGCCCTCCCACACCAATCTACATGTATCGTTGGACACACCTCAGACTTTATAAAATCAATGTACTCGGATTCCCTGCTTGTTATTCATTCACCTATTACTTCTAGTTATGGTAAATAACATTGGTCCACGCATAAAGTTGGGGGTTTTTCTCATAATTTTTTTTTGGGGATTTCAACTTTGAAATAAGAAGCCACCACCAAAAAAAAACATGTTTAGGAAATGATGCGGGCATAGTCTGTAGAAAATGCTGTTTGGTTGAAAATAAAATTTTGCAATTGCGAAAATATGGTGCGCGAAATACAACTTTCAACATTGTTGGTTTTGTAGTGCTACATGGAATTTGTAGGTGTGTGTTGTACTTTCTTTGCAATTAATTGTCAAACCTGCGATATCTTAAGATATCTGGCCGCCACACAACTAGCAGATCGGCATAATAGTAGAGGTCTCCTGCATGAAACTGCATCATGTCGGAGACCGACTTTGTTCGCATGGGAAAGTGAAGCTAGCCAGAGTGAAAAGCAACCAAAGGGCATGCGCAGACAGGAGGTGGACAAAACACACCGCCATGGTACTGCCGGCAGCACACGGAGGGAAGAATCACACAAAAAGACAAAGGACTCTCGCGCTTCCAGACTCTCGGTCCGGCGTCCGGGCTCTCGGCCGGGCGTCCGGACTCTCGGTCCGGCGTCCGGACTCTCGGTCTGGGGCGGGTGATCAGGAAAATGGAGAAGGGAAGAAGGGGAGAAGGGGAAAAGGGAGAAGGGGAAAAGGGAGCGGGGGCGGGGGGACCGGAAAAGGGAGAATGGGAAGACAGCATCAAGACCGGGGGTGGGGCATTGCTGCTGACGCTCCGACCGACTCGCTTTTTTGTCAACACGTAAAACGTCTGTTATGCGCTGCAGGGCGCTGACGCCCTGTCGCTGCTTACGCTCCGATCGACTCCCTTTTTGGGACGTAAAACGGAGGTTAGGCGCTGCAGGGCGCTGACGCCCACGCCCATCTGTTTGGCCACACCCACCTGCTTGCCCACACCCACCAGTCAAAATCATCTGCAACGCACGCCGCCCCATTGCCTACTGACACAGCGAAATAGAAACAAAGAGGCTGTTGCAGTTCACCCTCAGACCGACTGGCTTTTTGGCCGAGACGTAAAGCGGCGGTTATGGGCTGGCGGGTGACAACGCCCACAGCCACCTGCTTGCCACCAACCACCTGCTTACCCCCAACCACCGTCTTGCCCACAGCCACCTGCTTGCACACAGTTACCTGCTCGCCTGAAATGAGATAACCTACATGCGTGACACATGACTTTAGTGTAGTTTTTGACGAGGACCCTGTTTCTGGTGTCAGAAATGAGAAATAACGTATTGTACTCAAATTAGATCACTCATTCGACTTTCTAATGACTCTCGCTCTGGCGTCCAGACTCTCGCTCAGGCGTCCGGACTCTCGGGCGGGCGTCCGGACTCTCGCTCTGGCGTCGAGACTCTCAGTCCCATCTGCCCCATGAACCCTGAGTCGCCCTGTGATGTTAGTCACTCTTCCTCTTTGATGACCTGTACCTTTAGGCACGCTAATGCAAAGTGCATAAGGTGCCTAGAGAAGTGCCTTGACTTTTCCTATTTCTGAAAACCCCTGCACTGAAAATAAAATTTTGAATCTTCAATTAAATTGCTATATGTCAGTTTTTAAGGCCTGAAAATCGGACCATTATAGAAGATTTTAGGTAGTAAAATGTGAAAGACTACTTTTTATTTTATTTTAAGTTTTTAAAAATTTGTCGTCCCTACCTGAGAACATTTTCAGGGTGTCTGTAACCCAAAGAATAAAAAAAGTGTGGGCTTATCTCACATGTTCTCTTCCACGCACAACCTCATATCTGTTGCTTTTTGCTCAGTTCACACTGATTTACACTTGGCCGGTCTTGTATACTTCACTCTTCCTACCATATTTTGGTTGATTTTTCGGGCAGCAGTACAACAGAGATATAAAACAGACAAAAAAATGGACATAGCTAGCAGCCGGCACCCCCGATTTTCCCTTGTATTATTACTTGTGCACACCCTCCAAACTTATATCTCGACCACATTCCTATGAACTTTATTTTTAATTCCTCCTTTTGAAAACGGAACACAGCTGGAACATATTGTTAATGCGCACCTTCCGTGTGGGGATAAGCCAACCAACTTTTATCAGTAGAGCAACATGTGGCAGGGCTGGAACGTAACTAACGAACAGGACCCGACAAAATCCCCTCGGGTGAACTCCATCATGGGAGCAATATCAATATTTATGTGGTCCTATCAATATATCCCCTCCATCAACAATGATTACCTCCCAACTTTTACATTAAGGAGGCCAAAAAATGAATTCTATAAACGTAGTCCCTTCTATAGGGGAGCTCAGGAATGGAACAAACTCCCACCTCATATTCAGATCTGTGATACGAGACCTAGTTTTAACCTAGAAGGAAAAGAAGAAAGAAAAAGAAATTGTAAACCTGACTCACTGTACTACCTGAACTCTGTCTGACTCCCATCTACCCGGATATACAAATTCCTGTGATTTTAACTGTGATAGCAGACTGCCCTTGCTGCCTTTTTCTTGTTGTTCATAAATTGTATAAATAGTGTAAATCTTCACTGTACCATATCATGTACACTATGTAAACACCCAAGGTTGTTAGAGACCGCTTGTAGCGAAAACTGGACTTTCAGATTCTGTTCACTTGTAATACCAACATGTCTTCACATATGGATGCCCGGACCAAAATGTATCTGCTGAAAATTATATCAATAAACCGTTATGATGGCCTAAAAAAGAACCACAAAAAAACACCACATCATGTCTTTTTATGGACAGGTAACATTTATTATCAAATATGTTCAGTTAATAAATTTTCCCTTTTCTTTCTTTACAGCTGGGAATGCCCTATTTGATATTTTAACCAGCCTCTACCCAGATCCCAACATAGTACCCAAATCCCCGGTGGTCTTTTCCTATAGAGCAGAGGTATGTCTTGACAAATTGCTATAAACCCACTTAAAAAAGATCATCAGTTTTGCGCATCCCACCAGCATCGTATTAAAAGGGCTGCACTAGCTCTGTTTTTCATCTTCTTAGGAAAGAAAAATGCCCAGAAAGACAACATGCAGGAAAAGATCTGGAATAAACTTGCAATATTATCTACATCACGGCTTATAATCCGGGTAGAAACACACTATTACGTATTTTTGTCCTTTTTCCCTTTTTCTCACAGTAAATGACAAAAGAAAAAATGTCAAATGGCATCCACTCCACAATAAAAAAGTATAACAAAAGAGAAAAAAAAAACTCCCACCCTTACCCTATTTTTCAAAAAAGTATTTGCAAAGCTGTTAATCGATTTTACGTGGCGTAATGTGTTGTAAGTATCATGGTTCTCCCAACCATTTAGATTTCAGTTATTGCATGTCTAAAAGTCACCATAAATACTTCATCTGGTGCTTGAGCATAGTCATATGATCTTTTTCAGTGTGATGCAGTGTCTGCTCACGTGGCAAGTTCCTCACTATGTGCCAGGTTGGTGCTAGGACATGTTATGGCTTGGCCAGTGTTGCTAATTTGTACCAAAATATGTGAACATATTTTTCAAGGGAAACTCAGATAACACACTTCCTCTGGTCCACAACAGGCCTAATTGCGGTAGTTTGTGTATACCCATATAGTTTCCAAAAATTATTTCTATCCAGCTAGTAGTATTTAACGCTAATGTATGAGTAAGATTTAAGAAATATTGG
This sequence comes from Harmothoe impar, assembly GCA_947462335.1. Taxonomy (NCBI): domain Eukaryota; kingdom Metazoa; phylum Annelida; class Polychaeta; order Phyllodocida; family Polynoidae; genus Harmothoe; species Harmothoe impar. The sequence goes on along the minus strand of OX381707.1, from coordinate 61,338,206 downwards.
GTTCCTTTAAAGAGTTACTATAGTACACGGCTTCATCAGATCTGGGATCTGAGGTCTCGCTCCGTGACTACACAGCGAGTACCGTAAATTACCGCGGATAAACCGCACCTCCCGTATAACCCTCAACCTGAGTTATTGTTGAATCCCCTAACCCCCACCTGCGGTGTTAGAATTGTGATTTTAGAACTATTGTATACTTTTAACTACCCTTGTATAAGCCCCACCTATAATTTGATAATATTGTATAACCCGCACTAGAGGTTTGGTTGGCGTATTAACGGCGGGTTATACAGGGGAATTTACCTATGAAATATTCATGCTATAAACATATTAAGGTTGATCGCTACTGTTAACTATTCATCCATAGAATTTTCTACATTTTTGCCTGAAGGTAGTTTAGATCATTAAGAAATGGAAAATGCAAAAAATTAGGGGGGGTCCCGAGCTTGCTTTTTTATTCCAGATTTTAAAAAAAAGTTTGTTTTTTTTTTGGCAAAAAAAAACCAATCTTTTCAAATGTTCACAATATTTTTTCTGAGTGAACCAATGCCCACATCAAGGTCATATTTTAAATGAATAATTCTATATTGTGACCTTGAATTGTAGAACTAAATATATGGTCCAAAAACAACCCTTTTATGAAAAAAATGTGCTGGTTCTAGGACGATTGATTAAATTTGGTGCTAAATTTGGCAACAAAATCTTTAAAAATAGCGAAAATAATCCATAGACTTTTTTTTTACTTTTTCAAAACATTGTTTAGATCATTTACCAACATAAAAATGTAATTTTCATAGGGGATCCCACCCATAATTGTAGGGTTTTGGGCCTTTGAAGTTAACAAATAGGACAAAAACTGTATAAATTTCATATTCAAAGGCCAAAATAATGGGTTTAAGGTCAAGGATTGGGGTAAAAATGTACATATCTTATTCCCGTTGGTTGTTCTAAGCACTGTGATGAGATCTACATCCATCTCGATAATAATTTATTGATAAATAATTCCAATATTCTAATTTGTGTTCAAAAGAATGAATATCTCTGCCTCCAAATATGTCAAATATTTAAAGTGCCATAAATTGCTCAATTTTGCCCAGAATTACCCAGTTTTTTCATATGGCTTAGTATGACAGTAGTGAACAGTAACACATATAATTCACTGTTCCTGAAAACAATTACATATTTAAATTTCCATGCAATCAATTGCATCACTTAATTTCCCTAGCCCTGAGTAATTTATGATGTTAATCACACGTTCAGACTTTTGTTTCCTACATCATTGTCTATACCTATATCACCCTGCTGTAGAAAATGGACAATAAAACACCATAATGCACCGATAGTCAGGGGATTAACTTGAATTAAAGGGAAATTTTCCCATCGGTACTTCAACAATCCAATTATTGTAATACAAGCTTTTATGTAGGAAAGAATGGGAGATTTCACAATATGAGTCAGGATCAGAGTAACACCGCTGTTATTCTTTTCATCATAGCTTCCCAACTATATATGTCCCCATGATCCTCCCATAACTATCGTTTGTGTAATTTGCCATTGGGGCAAATGGTCGGGGGAAGAGACCCACATGGGACCGTGGACAAGAAAATCTTTCCTATCTTACAATACCAAAGTTTTTAAAGGTTACAAACTGAATATCAAATACATTTAATATATCTTTTATTTAATGTTATCGCTGCTCACCTGTGTATTTTCTTGTACACGGTCACATGTTGGTATCTCCACTTGTGCATGCCCAATCCAATAGGAGGAGGCTTCATCAGGCCTATTGTTGGCAAATATACAGCGCCAAGCCTGCTTTAATTTATGGGGTCATCGTACAGATTGTTAACCCTCATACACGAAAATTCCCCTCAGAAAGCGTAAGCAATTTGAATGATAATTAACCTTCAGTTCGCATACAAGGGCAAGTTAGAATAAGCAGAAAATATTTATTGGAAATTAGTTTTATTAAAAATATCTAATATATTTAGACATGGCCTCTGAGTGGAAAACTACTATCATTGGCCCAAAGTCGGGGTGCAGCTTCTACATGACTTAGGCTTATACTTGAGGTTTCACTGTATATATTATCATACTCCACAATTAGTTTACATCAACACAATATGTTATAAAACTATTTTAGTACCATTGCATAACTTTATATATACCTGATGGGCATTCCCCTTTTATGTCGTGATGGGGTCAATAAATCATTACAACTGTAAAGTAAAGGAAGATTACACTGACAATGCAATTCGGTATCTGTAAGTGTTCATAACAGTTCAAGAGGTTTACTGATACCACAGCCTAGCTTGTAGCACCTGCACTCCTACAACGCAATACATTGCGTCCTGGTGATAGTATACCAGTAAGTAGGGTGGCCGGAGGGTTTTTAGATATCTATCAAAAATATATACATGTTATATGTACAGAAAGCCTCAAAACTCGCATTTAACAAACTATCATTATTATGTTGAGGCAGTAACTAGGGAGCTGATTGTAGCTGATTACAAATCCCTCACCTCCCAAACCACTCTGACAAATCTGAACGTCTGCATAGGATAGACATGCCATGCCTATATCTCACTCATAGCCCTGTCATGCTACAGTGTCTAAGGAGTGAACTAAGATTTCCTATATAACCCTATGACAGGGGAGGCCCTCTAGTGTTTTATATATGATGTGAATGCTTCAGATTGGGGTCTCAGACCCCAATATGACCCCCAGGAGATGTCCTGACGCTGGCTGGCGGTTGGTTGTATCATTTCCATTCCAAATGCATTATTTTGGGTTGATTTAGCTCTATCTCCAGTAATTTACCGTGAACTACCAATTAAAAACTTCTATGAAAAAATGGGCACGGAAAATAGACAATTTTGGGTGGCATATCTCAAAAAGATGTAAATTTCTTAAGATGATATAGGACCCCCCAGGGGATGCCTGCTTCCAAGACGCTTCAATCAAAAAAAGAATCTCGTTGATACATGGCTTTAACATCAAGTAGTGCCTATTCTCCTAAATGATAGCTGCAGGTGATTACTCATTATATAGCTCAAGACAGACTCAAAATCTGTAGGTATGTCAGCATTCTCCCTGATTTACACCAAGTAATGCAATTTTGTATGCTTATTCCAGCCTGTATATGATGGACCCATTCAGGATCTCTTTATACAAATTTACTAGAAGTTTTTATCTGCTCCCTACTTAAAATGAGGGCATATCATAAAAGGGTCATTTAACATAGGATCAGATACGAACTGGGCAATCAGCTAGACCCTCCGGCCACCCTACAGTAAGAGGAAAGGGTGGAATCATTAACATTGCCGGGGTAAAGGGTTTCTAATGTTACAGTAGGTTGCGCTTAGTCACTTGGTCTGTTTCTCCCTACTTGCAAGACATACCGTCAGCCGGCTTGCATGAGGAGATCCCTCACCCACAGCACTGGTCATCCATTTCCCTTATCTGGTTCTCAATAATTTCCTGTGAGTTTGCCGTACTGATGAGGGTTGACATGTAGTATTCGAAGCATTGGGGAGTAACCACTGTGAAATAAATCCTGTGCAAATACACTCGGGCGACATGAAGCAATCTACACAGGGTAGGCATATCCACATATAAATTTATGTGCGCCAGTTGCTGTTACTAAGTTTAATAAGCTTCTTTTTATTACCAGACAGATGCCTACCTGGTATTAAATACAGTTGGCGATTCCGATGACACTGAAGATGTGTCAGCAGGAGTGTCCTCTGGTGTCCCCATGGCAGTGGAACGCGAAGCAGCAGAGGTTGTCTCACCGGAAGGCACAGTGGAAGAAGTGCCGGAGTTAGTACTCTACGAATCAGATGATGACACTTTAGAAACTGAAGATGCGAAGCATGAAGGTTGGCCGATGTACTTATATCACTATACTTACACTCATCCCAAATCCCAAATAGTATACTATGGACGGTTCTTTTGTCAACGCATCACTTGCTCTAAAAACATACTACTTGCAAAATAGACCTTCACTGTTCACTTGCCCTCTAAATATGTTCTACTCATTACCGGATCACATTGGTCTTATGATTTACAGTCAATTGATTTCCCCCCTTCCTGCTGCCCAGGGCTTAAGTGCACTTTTCTTGTATTCATTGTTTGTTTGTAGCTTTAATCCTAAACCATTACACTATGTAACATATGGTAATTGCTCCTCCATAAATAAGACCTTTATTGTACACATTATCGAAGCACATGTCCATCATATACTTTCCCTGCTTTTCACATTCATCTGTTTATAGGCTATGAGTCTTGGTCTCATGACGACACTTTAAGACTCTTCACCCTCATTAGTGAGAGGCCGGAGATTCTGACGTCACGGGGTGTAAAGATCCACATGTGGAACTCCATTGCCAACAAGCTTGGCCGGCCAACAAAGAAGGTGCAAACAAAGTGGGAGAACCACAAGAGGGCGTACAGGTAGAAACTAATCTCTTCATGCACTACCTCCCTTAAATTACCGCGTATAACCATCATCTCCCGTATGTAGAGAATAGCCTATATAGAGAGTCTACTGTTTTTGGTCGCTATGTAATACAATCCCTATATAGCAGCTACCGTATATTCCCGCGTAATACCCGCACCTCGCGTGTTACCCACACCCCGACTATGAGAGAATCCTATAACCCACATCTGGGGTGTAAATATTGCGATTTATGTAACTCATAACCCTGGAAACAAAAACCCTCGCCTTACGGGGCCCCATACTTTCAAAAGTTCTGTACAGCTCGCAGTAGAGGTTTATTTGTGCGGCAATTTATGGTACATATAGAATAGCCTGTTGCGACTCCACTCTTAGCGATCTAAAACTATACAGTATATACTGTAATTTCCCGCATGAAACCCGCGGGTTTTACACGAACCAAACCTGTAGTGCGGGTTATACAATCTTGTCAAAGCCTAGGTGCGGGTAGTATTCAACATTAATTCAACGTTAATTCAACGTTGAATTGAGTCCACTAAATGCAGTTAGGCTAGATGCAACATAAACGTTTTCTCACTCTGTAAAACACATAAAAAGAACAACTTCAATTTGTTACCTGGGTAGTCTATGTTTCATATAATAGGAGCATATATAGGAGTATAATAGTGCCACGTACACCTGGATGTTAACAAGCTCCAATCCAAATGAATCAATCTAGTGGTAATCACCTGTGTTAAACAAGGTGCAAAGTTTAATAGTTGTTTGCTTTCTCACACAGAGGTTGCACTCTTCGTAATGAACAGACTGGTAACGATTACAAGGAATGCAAGTACTACCAACAGTTGGACGAGCTTCTACACAAGGACCCGTCCATAAACCCCATATTCATGGTGGAAAGCAACAGTAAGTAATTTTAACCAAACAAAGCATTGTACTTTGATTTAGCAATCGCATTATGCAACGAGAATTAAGTACTCTTCAGGGATAAACAATGATTTAAAGTTTGGGATATGCCACAACTGCTGGCAGGTGCTTCATTGTCCAGGTTTCTTTGAATATTTGTCCACATATAGGTGATTAGAATGTTGATTGCACAGGAACAAAATATTTGAAATATGTTCCTATTGTATCTGGAAAGAAAAACTACATTACCCACAATGCTATTCACACGTGCTCGCCCATCCACAGCACCTCGCTTAGCTTGTTACTGCATCATACGTTGTTACACTGGGCCGGAATGTCATGGCTAAGTTCATGCCTCTTGTGTATATGGAGTTACTCTCAACATAGTGGTTACGTCCTATCTTCCTATTACCCTTCATGACTTCAGATTACAGCCTCCATTTTGACCCAAAAGTCCATATATAATAAGGACAGGTATATATGAAACCTGTTGTTTATGAAAACATTTCTACTTTCCCCTAGGCCTTCAACGCCCACCGCCTGAAATGGAAGAGGTGGCATATGCAAAAACAATAAAGGCGGATATTATATCCTTCCTCCAGAACCACAATATGTCCCATGACCGCAGGCCCACTGTCAAGAACCCTTACACCTTGAGCAACTTTGAACATAATAACAAGGCTATATATGAAACCGCGCTGACGAGAGCCTCCCTGCCAGAACGCAATCTGAATGCTCTCCTGAAATACCTACCACCAGAGTTTGCTGACTACCTGCGCCCCCCTAACCAAGCTGAACAGCTGGGATATGTGCAGCGTTTGGAGGATCTGATAGATTACATTCTGGAAAGGATGGCAAACGTGAAAACGAGTAATGGTAATATCATGTACATGCTATAGTATAAAAGTCCACCCTTATTCATCTACATAAGCAAGATGAAATGTATCACTTTGTTAGGCAGAAGCCCTGTAACCGGTGCAATAACTTTATGTTCACGAGTAGTCTTTACAATGAATAATTTGGTCACTAAAAGTTTTGCTTCCATTTTAACAAATAGCAAGTCTGAGGACATTGTTTGCAATAACTCATATTCGTCTACTGACCGGTTTTGTCAATCCCATGACCAGTGATGTCCAGCTCCTGGCCTGTGTTGTCATACCATAGACATTGAGAGGGTAGACGAGACACAAGGGGGCAGGGCCTTATAGGCCTGGTGCAGTATTGTTATGCTAATGAGCGCCCCTATGTATTTCAAATCTGAGATGTGTCCGAATTTACATGTACTTTATTGTCGAAGGTGCCTCCCTACAACAGGTAAACTCCAAATTATGACTAAATTTTGACAATGAATTTCTGAACATATAAAAGACGTACAGACTAAAGCTATACAGGGTTCTCTTGCTAGTGGTGCAGTGTCTATGAATAATTATCGTTTGACTTAGATTTCTCTAGGGTTAACTCATGAATTAGGCTCAAGTATGTTGGTGTTTGAAATGTCAGGTTTCTCGAGACCCCACCGTTGAATGACCGACCTACCCCATGACCTGTCTGTAATGTAAAATATAGATGAGATAGGGATAAACTCTTGGTTTCCCATTCATAGATCCATCAGGGAAGTGTAATAACACTAGAGAAACCGAGTAGATTGAGTATTTCAAATCTGAAATGTGTCCCAGTATACATGTACATTCTTCCCGAAGGTGCCTCGCTCCGACAGCGAAACTCAAAATTATTACTAAATTTTGACAATGAATTTCTGAACATCTAAAAGACATACAGACTAATGCTATACAAGGTTCTCTTCCTAGTGGTACAGTGTCTATGAATAATTATCGTTTGACTTAGATTTCTCTATGGTTTACTCATGCCTTAAGCTCAAATATGTTGGTTTTTGAAATGTCAGATTTCTCGCGACCCCACCGTTGAATGACCGACCTACCCCATGACCTGTCTGTAATGTAAAATATAGATGAGATAGGGATAAACTCTTGGTTTCCCATTCATAGATCCATCAGGGAAGTGTAATAACACTAGAGAAACCGAGTAGATTGAGTATTTCAAATCTGAAATGTGTCCCAGTATACATGTACATTCTTCCCGAAGGTGCCTCGCTCCGACAGCGAAACTCAAAATTACTACTAAATTTTGACAATGAATTTCTGAACATCTAAAAGACATACAGACTAATGCTATACAAGGTTCTCTTCCTAGTGGTACAGTGTCTATGAATAATTATCGTTTGACTTAGATTTCTCTATGGTTTACTCATGCCTTAAGCTCAAATATGTTGGTTTTTGAAATGTCAGGTTTATCGAGACCCCACCGTTGAATGACCGACCTACCCCATGACCTGTCTGTAATGTAAAATATAGATGAGATAGGGATAAACTCTTGGTTTCCCATTCATAGATCCATCAGGGAAGTGTAATAACACCAGAGAAACCGAGTAGATTGAGTATTTCAAATCTGAGATGTGTCCCAGTATACATGTACATTCTTCCCGAAGATGCCTCGCTCCGACAGCGAAACTCAAAATTATCACTAAATTTTGACAATGGATTTCTGAACATATAAAAGACGTACAGACTAAAGCTATACAGGGTTCTCTTGCTAGTGGTACAGTGTCTATGATTGATTATCATTTGACTTAGAATTCTCTATGGTTAACTCATTAATTAGGCTCAAGTATGTTGGTGTTTGAAATGTCAGGTTTATCGAGACCCCACCGTTGAATGACCGACCTACCCCATGACCTGTCTGAAATGTAAAATATAGATAAGATAGGGCTAAACTCTTGATTTCCCATTCATAGATCCATCAGGGAAGTGTAATAAAACCAGAGGAACCGAGTAGATTCAGTATTTCAAGTGTGAGATGTGTCGCAGTATACATGTACATTCTTCCCAAAGGTGCCTCGCTCCGACAGCGAAACTCAAAATTATGACAAAACTTTGACAATGAATTTCTGAACGTATAAAAGACGTACAGACTAAAGCTATACAGGGTTCTCTTGCTAGTGATGCAGTGTCTATGAATGATTATCGTTTGACTTAGAATTCTCTATGGTTAACTCATGAATTAGGCTCCAGTATGTTGGTGTTTGAAATGTCAGGTTTCTCGCGACCCCACCGTTGAATGACCGACCTACCCCATGACCTGTCTGTAATGTAAAATATAGATGAGATAGGGATAAACTCTTGGTTTCCCATTCATAGATCCATCAGGGAAGTGTAATAACACTAGAGAAACCGAGTAGATTGAGTATTTCAAATCTGAGATGTGTCCCAGTATACATGTACATTCTTCCCGAAGGTGCCTCGCTCCGACAGCGAAACTCAAAATTATTACTAACTTTTGACAATGAACTTCTGAACATCTAAAATACATACAGACTAATGCTATACAGGGTTCTCTTGCTATTGGTACAGTGCTTATGAATAATTATCGTTTGACTTAGATTTCTCTATGGTTTACTCATGGCTTTAGCTCAGATATGTTGTTGTTTGAAATGTCAGGTTTCTCGAGACCCCACCGTTGAATGACCGACCTACCCCATGACCTGTCTGAAATGTAAAATATGGATGAGATAGGGCTAAACTCTTGATTTCCCAGTCATACATCTATCAGGGAAGTGTAATAAAAACAGAGAAACCGAGTAGATTCAGGTTTTCTAGTCTGAGATGTGTCCCAGTATACATGTACATTCTTGTCGGAGATGCCTCGCTCCGACAGCGAAACTCAAAATTATGACAAAACTTTGACAATGGATTTCTGAACATCTAAGAGACATACAGACTAAAGCTTTACAGGGTTCTCTTGCTAGTGGTACAGTGTCTATGAATGATTATCGTTTGACTTAGATTTATCTATGGTTTACTCATGAATTAGGCTCAAGTATGTTGGTGTTTGAAATGTCATGTTTCTCGCGACCCCACCGTTGAATGACCGACCTACCCCACGACCTGTCTGTAATGTAAAATATAGATGAGATAGGGATAAACTCTTGATTTCCCATTCATAGATCCATCAGGGAAGTGTAATGACCCCGGAGAAACCGAGTAGATTGAGTATTTCAAATCTGAGATGTGTCCCAGTATACATGTACATTCTTCCCGAAGGTGCCTCGCTCCGACAGCGAAACTCAAAATTATGACTAAATTTTGACAATGAATTTCTGAACATCTAAAAGACATACAGACTAATGCTATACAGGGTTCTCTTGCTATTGGTACAGTGCTTATGAATAATTATCGTTTGACTTAGATTTCTCTATGGTTTACTCATGGCTTTAGCTCCGATATGTTGTTGTTTGAAATGTCAGGTTTCTCGAGACCCCACCGTTAAATGACCGACCTACCCCTTGACCTGTCTGAAATGTAAAATATGGATAAGATAGGGCTAAACTCTTGATTTCCCAGTCATACATCTATCAGGGAAGTGTAATAAAAACAGAGAAACCGAGTACATTCCGGTTTTCTATTCTGAGATGTGTCCCAGTATACATGTACTTTCTTGTCGGAGATGCCTCGCTCCGACAGATAAACTCAAAATTATGACAAAACTTTGACAATGGATTACTAATCATCTAAAAGACATACTGACTAATGCTATACAGGGTTCTCTTCCTAGTGGTACAGTGTCTATGAATGATTATCGTTTGACTTAGATTTCTCTATGGTTAACTCATGAATTAGGCTCAAGTATGTTGGTGTTTCAAATGTCAGGTTTCTCGCGACCCCACCGTTGAATGACCGACCTACCCCATGACCTGTCTGTAATGTAAAATATAGATGAGATAGGGATAAACTCTTGGTTTCCCATTCATAGATCCATCAGGGAAGTGTAATAACACCAGAGAAACCGAGTAGATTGAGTATTTCAAATCTGAGATGTGTCCCAGTATACATGTACATTCTTCCCGAAGGTGCCTCGCTCCGACAGCGAAACTCAAAATTATGACTAAATTTTGACAATGAATTTCTGAACATCTAAAAGACATACAGACTAATGCTATACAGGGTTCTCTTGCTATTGGTACAGTGCTTATGAATAATTATCGTTTGACTTAGATTTCTCTATGGTTTACTCATGGCTTTAGCTCAGATATGTAGTTGTTTGAAATGTCAGGTTTCTCGAGACCCCACCGTTAACCTATTGAGGCCGGCCAAGAAAAATTTATTCTAGCCAGGGGGCCGGATTTTTTTTCAATTTTTTTCCCAGGGGCCGGGGGTTTCCAAAATCCCATAGAGTTAGGTCAATTATAATCGACATCCGGCCCCACATGGTGTGGTAAATAATCGACATCCGGCCAGGGATGGATGTCAATTATAATCGACATTCGCCCTTAATGGGTTAAATGACTGACCTACGCCATGACCTGTCTGAAATGTAAAATTTGGATAAGATAGGGCTAAACTCTTGATTTCCCAGTCATACATCTATCAGGGAAGTGTAATAAAAACAGAGAAACCGAGTACATTCAGGTTTTCTAGTCTGAGATGTGTCGCAGTATACATGTACATTCTTGTCGGAGATGCCTCGCTCCGACAGATAAACTAAAAATTATGACCAAACTTTGACAATGAATTTCTGAACATCTAAAAGACATACAGACTAATGCTATACAGGGTTCTCTTCCTAGTGGTACAGTGTCTATGAATAATTATCGTTTGACTTTGATTTCTCTATGGTTAACTCATGCCTTAAGCTCAAATATGTTGGTGTTTGAAATGTCAGGTTTATCGATACCCCACCGTTGAATGATCGACCTACCCCATGACCTGTCTGTAATGTAAAATATAGATGAGATAGGGATAAACTCTTGGTTTCCCATTCATAGATCCATCAGGGAAGTGTAATAACACTAGAGAAACCGAGTACATTGAGTATTTCAAATCTGAGATGTGTCCCAGTATACATGTACATTCTTCCCGAAGATGCCTCGCTCCGACAGCGAAAGTCAAAATTATGACTAAATTTTGACAATGGATTTCTGAACATCTAAAAGACATACAGACTAATGCTATACAGGGTTCTCTTTCTAGTGGTACAGTGGTTAATAATAATTATCGTTTGACTTAGATTTCTCTATGGTTTAGTCATGCCTTTAGCTCAGATATGTTGTTGTTTGAAATGTCAGGTTTCTCGAGACCCCACCGTTAAATGACCGACCTACCCCATGACCTGTCTGAAATGTAAAATATGGATAAGATAGGGCTAAACTCTTGATATCGCAGTCATACATCTATCAGGGAAGTGTAATAAAAACAGAGAAACCGAGTAGATTCAGGTTTTCTAGTCTGAGATGTGTCCCAGTATACATGTACTTTCTTGTCGGAGATGCCTCGCTCCGACAGCGAAACTCAAAATTATGACTAAATTTTGACAATGGATTTCTGAACATATAAAAGACGTACAGACTAAAGCTATACAGGGTTCTCTTGCTAGTGGTACAGTGTCTATGATTGATTATCATTTGACTTAGAATTCTCTATGGTTAACTCATGAATTAGGCTCAAGTATGTTGGTGTTTGAAATGTCAGGTTTATCGAGACCCCACCGTTGAATGACCGACCTACCCCATGACCTGTCTGAAATGTAAAATATAGATAAGATAGGGCTAAACTCTTGATTTCCCATTCATAGATCCATCAGGGAAGTGTAATAAAACCAGAGGAACCCAGTAGATTCAGTATTTCAAGTGTGAGATGTGTTGCAGTATACATGTACATTCTTGTTGGAGGTGCCTCGCTCCGACAGCGAAACTCGAAATTATGACAAAACTTTGACAATAATTTAAGTGACCTAGTGACTTTTGGGCAATTATTGCCATAGTAAAAATTAGGTCCTTAATTTTTGGGACTTTCCGACCCAAGGGGGGGGAGCCCTCTGCACCCCCATTAAGGTCCCAGATCACAAAGTCCCTTTTTTACACCATTTAGGCTATTGTCATTGACATCCGATTTATTGTGATTATGATTATCACTATTTAGGTCACGATTTTCCAATTATATCAATTTGTTTCAATATCAAAAACACTGTTCATATCTTCTTGAAAGAAGGGTATTTTGATCTGTTTACATCCTTTCTTATAGTTTTGTCTGTTAAGCTGAACACTTGGTAGCACTTAGGCCCCAATCTGAAGTCAATTTCCCTCAATATTATAGGTCTGCAAAGTTTATCTTTTAAAATAGAATAAAAGTAAATTCTAGATGCAATATATGCACAATTGGTGCAACTTTAGAAAGGTACATTAAAGGCATATCTCTGACACAAATAGTGTATCGATATAAGGTTTTTGTCAATGTGATAATGGGAATTCTAGAAATTTCAATGTATTGATTCTGGGGGTATCAATTACATCCATACTATTGTTAAATTTTTCCAAAACTCCCCAGGTCACTTTTATCATTGCAACAGGTCGCCAGGTCGCCTGGGAAACAGCCCAAGTCGCCAGGTCGCTTTTGACCCATCTGGAGCCACACCAGGGAATGGGCAGGAAGGGGCTGGGGATTAGCCTGGATAACACCTTTCACACCTCCTGTGGCATGCCACTAGAGAGTTCCACCCATGTGGGCACTCATTAGCATAACAATACCGCACTAGGCCTGCCACACTGACCACAATTATCACAGTGGCCGTGGCCAGTCTATCTCTCTGTAGGTCTGTGGTCATACCCATCCCCTTCATTTTTCATGTTTTATAGAGCCTGACATCCATGTTAATGCTATGGGTGGCGCAGAAGCTTCTCTCCATTGTGTGCTTGAATGACTATGGTTTGAGTGTGTTTGTGTAGACCCGGGGTAGGAAACCATTATCCCATTAGTGTCTATCCTCTTTCCCTCCTCTGTTGATACTATGGCAATTAATCAGAGTCCCAACATCACATGGATGGTAAGTCAAAGAACGTTCCAACATGCATTAGGGCAGAAAAGACTCATACACTTGTGACTATATATCCTCATTTGGGACTAAAAACACCCTTAATTAAATTAAGGGTGAAGTGCAACAAAAATCAAAACAACATCAGAGCTCCCTATTATTATACATGTACCACCTGTGTGGTTATAATGTCCCACATAGTGTTCAAAAGGGTGAATGTACAGCACATTAATTCATTATCCAGCACAACATGTTGTTTAACATGTAGCAAATTTCATACTGTCAATCAATTCAAACAGATTTTTCGATATACACACATGAAAACTTTGTGGTGTTTTAAAGATGCAATGTAACGAATAATCCATGATTCTATTTGTCTCATGGGCATAGTAGTTGGAGCAGGAGGTAGTGTTCTATTATGTGTTTTGCAGGTGTACAAGGGGATATAATGCCACAATGAGCGGTATATCACAATGCATGTTATATCTAGAGTATTTACCTTTGGCTCAAGCATACTTGTTGAAACACTATCGTGGGTGTGCCAGTTTTGTACACTGTCCCAATCTACCTGTGCGACCCTATAAGGGCCCACAGCCCACATATTTATTTACGCACCTTTTTTAATAGGAATTTTTTCTTTTAAAGGCTTAAGGAAGGAGAATGTGCAACCACCCCTGCAACCTGCACCTGTCAGAGCGATGCGGCCAGTTCAACCGGCGCAAGCACCGCTGCAACCTGCTGGGGTCAGAGTGTTCCGGCCCGTGCAACCACCCCAAGTACCGCTGCAACCTGCTGGGGTCGGAGTGTTCCGGCCAGTGCAACCACCCCAAGTACCGCTGCAACCTGCTGGGGTCGGAGTGTTCCGGCCAGTGCAACCACCCCAAGTACCGCTGCAACCTGCTGGGGTCCGATTGTTCCGGCCAGTGCAACCACCCCAAGTACCGCTGCAACCTGCTGGGGTCCGATTGTTCCGGCCAGTGCAACCACCCCAAGTACCGCTGCAACCTGCTGGGGTCCGATTGTTCCGGCCAGTGCAACCACCCCAAGTACCGCTCCAACCTGCTGGGGTCCGATTGTTCCGGCCAGTTCAACCACCACGGGGAGAACTGCTGCAACCTTCTGCAGTCAGATCAGTACAACAATCGCTCTACTCACTGATCCAAGCACCACTTGCACCACAGACTCAACCCCCACAGTCACTGATACAAGCACAATATCCCTTTCCACTGGGACACCAGCAGGAAGAGGAGATGCAGGATTACGACCAGCAAAACCAGCCACATGTCCCACAGGTCATCGCTGTCCGGGAACCCATTCAACCCCCTGCACCACGCGGAAGGGGACGTGGCCGTGGACGTGGGGGTCCGGCAGCACCAGTACAAGACCCTCAAGATGCTGGGAGGGGACGTGGCCGTGGACGTGGGGGTCCGGCAGCACCAGTACAAGACCCTCAAGATGCTGGGAGGGGACGTGGCCGTGGACGTGGGGGTCCGGCAGCACCAGTACAAGACCCTCAAGATGCTGGGAGGGGACGTGGCCGTGGACGTGGGGGTCCGGCAGCACCAGTACAAGACCCTCAAGATGCTGGGAGGGGACGTGCCCGTGGACGTGGGGGTCCAGGAGCACCAGCACAAGACCCTCAAGATGCTGGGAGGGGACGTGCCCGTGGACGTGGGGGTCCAGGAGCACCAGCACAAGACCCTCAAGATGCTGGGAGGGGACATGGCCGTGGACGTGGGGGTGCAGAACCAGCACAACACCCTCAAGATCCTGCGGTTGGACGCGGCCGTGGACGCGGGCGAGGGCGTGGGTTTGCCGCCGCAGCAAACGCGGAGGACGGTCCGGCACGGAAAAAGAAAAAAGGCCAACGGCCTCTTCATGCCACCATGGACAATCTGGTGGAGCAAGAAAGAGAGAATGGGGAGCGCCTAGAAGGGGTTTATCAGCGACAAAATGAACTGGCGGAGGAGCAGATAAGGGTACAAAGGGAGCAGATTGCGGCCCACAGGGAGCAGACCACAGCAATGAATTTGCTTTTGGCTAGAATCTTTTTCCCTCCACAAGGCGCTCCACAATTTTTTGTCCCTCCACAAGGTGCTCCACAAGTTGTCCCTCCACAAGGTGCTCCACAAGTTGTCCCTCCACAAGGTGCTCCACAATTTTTTGTCCCTCCACAAGGTGCTCCACAAGTTGTCCCTCCACAAGGTGCTCCACAAGTTGTCCCTCCACAAGGTGGTCCACAATTTTTTGTCCCTCCACAAGGTGCTCCACAACTTGTCCCTCCACAAGGTGCTCCACATGTTGTCCCTCCACAAGGTGCTCCACAAGTGTTTGTCCCTGCACAAGGTGCTCAGGAAGTTATTCACCCACAACAACCTGCTGAACAAATACCACCAGGAGTGCCGCATACATTGGAGTAACTTTTTTTCCTAACTATTTCCTACTCACCGTAAAATCTCCCTTACAGGGTGATTTCTATTTCAATTTAATCTTTGGTGGAAGTAGATTCGTTTTGGCAATAGTCCAATTGGAGATCTTTCTTATTACTGGAATACATTAGTTTATTCTCGGATTATTATTTCTGTGTGAACCCAAAGTTCTTTCTTCAACAAGTGGGGTGTTGTGGAATGTATATCAAACTCAACATTTCACTGATACAGTGTATCTTAGGTTTTCCAAAACCTGTATGAATTTTGTTATGAAATCTTTTCCCCCTATACAGAGGTCCAATTAGACCTATAGGTACGGTCGACTTATAGGGGAGCTTTTACGGTAGTATAGATTAGAGCTTAATGTTACATCTCATGTGTATGATGCTTTATCCCCAGCAGCTATGCTATAATACGAAAAAGGTAGGGTGTTAGAGGTTGTTGGTTAATGCAGTCTGTTTTTGGAACAAATGTTACTAAAATTGTGTTTCAAAGGTGCAAAGAAAAAGGTTCCATCTGCAAAATATTTATCACTGTAACCCACTTCATTCCTTTAGTAGAGTATTGTCGCTGATATGTATGTGGTATATGTCTGAACTTACAGATTTGTGTGAAATTACAGGGTAATACATGTATGATATGGATATTTCCGTTGTAACCATCTAATGGTGTACACATATAACTAGTCATAAGACTTTGAAAAGAGGACCATATGTGACAAGTGTTGTGGTAGGAGGGTCCTTTATAGCCGGTCCTGCCTAATTCACCTGCCACATTTCCAACCCAGGTCTGGATCACTCTCCAACAGAGGTCTGGAGTAGTGATAAGTAGTGGTTGCGTATGGACCCCCACTGTTGTGGGACAGTGTGGGACCGCTGAAATGTGTAGGTCAATGTTGTACACAGTTAAAGGTAACTGAAGAGATGTGTAGGCCGACTAGGTATTTCTAACACGGGTATGAGTCATACCATTTTTATTTATTTGTACAGAAAGACCATAAAAGGCGGTTTGATTGACTCAGGTTTACCACCCTGAGAGCTATAGGACGGTTTAGGAGAGACATTTCCACATTGTCAAACGTTCAATTCTTAGTGAATTTGACCTGTGAAATATTGGGTCCATCTATATATTGACAGGTGGTATTGGATAATGTAACATTCACCTACATCATACATCACGAAATATAGAAAAGACCCCATTCGAAGCCATATAATTATATACTTTTGAAAAGGTAACAACTTAATATGAAAATGTGGATGTTAAATATTTAACTATTAACTGCTAAGGCCAAAAAAACAGAAGGTTTGTTTCACGTCACCCGACCGACCCTATAAAAACAGGGCCGACGCTGCGTTTTTTAATGCAATTTTGAAGAAATTTACCAATTCTTTTTGTCAATTTTAGGGTCTTTGGAGAGGGGGACCAGTACATTCATGTTTAAAAAAAAGGTTTAAAAAATCAGACCTACCGACCCTACATTTACATGGCATGTTACCTCAAACAAACATTTTTTTTGGGCCTAAGGTGGATGTTTGCCTAGTTTACAGTACATACATTTCCAATGCAAAGTCAATGGGGGGGGGGTATATTGTTATATCTGTTCTAATGCTTTTGGTAATACGTTTTAACATGTTTTGGTTCAAATATTTTTGAATTGTATAGAATTGTATTATATGTAGACAGTCTACAATATTTGAATGGCAGCGATCAGAAAAGATGCAGACTAACCCACAGGGGACATTTGTGCCGACCCCCTTTCACTTTACCCTATAGCACCTCTACCCTTTAGGGACAATAAGCCGCTGTTTGTGATTACAGACTAGTGAGACACATGATTTGAGGGGGGCATACCAGAATAATAAATGGGGACAAAAATTGAGGGCTCACTTTGTGGACTACCGTAAAACCTTGCTTATAACTCGACCCCACTTATAGGTTGAATTGCAATTTTGATGGGAAAAAATCGACCTATAGCAAAAAACATTAAATTTTTGGAAAACCTCACTTATCGGTCGAATTGGAGTTTGAGAATTTTTTGGAGGGCTAGACCCCACCCCGGACCCCTCTACAGCATCCTTTGCCTGGCCAAATTGAGTAGTATTAATGATATTCTGCCCTTATTACGACGACCCCCTACTTATAGAGAAATAAGCAGGTTTTATAGAGAAAAATAACCCCCAAAAAAGTGTATTTAACAGTGTTTAGAGTTTTTATTTTTAAGCCCATAAAAAGTTTACATTTTTCCAAAACGTCAATTATAAGTCGAATTGGACTTTTGAGGGAAAAAATCGACCTAAAGCAAAACAAAATTTTAAATAAAAATCGACCTATACGCGAGGTTTTACGGTACTCTGATTGTCACTGACCAAGCTGTATTGCCAGCTGCTGCCCATATGCGCGGGCCTGGGCCTTCATGCTGGTGGTCTACCTTGTGATCTCTCCTCCGTAAAGCACGTCTGAGATATTAAAGGCCATGCTTTGTCTAGCCCTGCCTACTGTGGTGCTAGACCAGGTAGGTAGTACTAGGGAAATAAAAGGACACTTGCTATCCTTAGAAAAGAGTAGGGGACGTGCTGCTGTAGCGGTTGTATTCCTCACCTCATAGATGCGGTCATTCATATCATAAGTTCTATTATCCATAGATGCGTCACTGCTGTGTTGTGCAAGCTGCAGATAAATATCTGTCCTACTACTGCAAGGCAGAGCACCACTTTTTATGGCTGACTCTTTGACAACTTGAGTTATGTCCCGTAAGGTACTTTATGTACGTCTGGACGTTAAACCAATCAATCATCATTTCAGGGTACTTTTGATCCAGGAATTAGTGTCTCCGGTGAGAATTAGCAATTACTTTTTTATTTCTGTTATTTTTTTACACCTTCCGTCTTTCCATGAATTCAATTAGTTAACATCCCTAACTCCGAGTCATTGGTTAGATTAAGCACAAGTTCAATCTGATATGTTAACCAATCTCAGATTTTTTATTTCATTTTGTTTGGAATTGCCAAAACAATTTATATGGTTTCACAAAACTGGTATAGTTTGTTAATTTCGAAAGTGTTTCTTGTGGAGAAAATTGTTTCAGAAAGGGCATAAGTTTATGGTCCGATACACACACAAACTGCACAAGAAATTAGTGTTTTATTGCTTTAAAGTTTATACATAACACATTTTTTGCTTGTATCTCCACATTGTGGTGGGATTTTTTTAGTAAATATACATTTTTCACGTCTTATATGGGAACAAACTTCTTTGTCCTTCTGACAAGCACAATGTACAAAATATCTGGGATATAATACATGCTTGTAATGCACTTTGAGGTTCGGTTCATCAGGGTTTATTTGGAGAGAACAATGTGGGAGGATTTTGCAGCATACTTTTTAAGGTTCACAGTTTCTCGAGTTGAACCTCCAAAGCACATGTAGCTTGTATGGACATTGGTTTATCACCACGCCATCTCTAGCACTCTTAGCAAGCCATGTGATAAAATCCATCGGAAATAGGTACAGGACCGAGCAGTCATTCTTGGGGATTAAAGTTTTAGGTTTCAAATTATCTGGGTGTTATAGGTATTGGGCAAGTGGCTGTCACTACTGTATAGGGCAACCATCAGGTAATTACGAGGCAGAGTACCACTATTTATCCCCAACTCGTTGCCGATGTGAGAAAGTACCGAACAGTACTATGTACGCCTGGATGTTAAAGAAGTAAATCAATAAATTCACCAATTCTGACATGCCAGTGGGTGGGTAACACCTTAGTGTGATGCAGTAGTAGTAATCCCACCCACCGCCGCCCTTTACATCGGTAGGTAGGGCTTCATCATGGGCCAATTTGGATTTTATTCCATGGGTTATATTTTCTTATTAGTGTTTTAAGTGTTTACCATAAAAGAACCACTTTATTATTTGCGTTATATTGATACTACTCACCAGCTGATGTTTTGTTTCTAGTGAGAAGCTGTGTCACCAGCGTCCATAAATCACGCACAAATCTCTTCTGATTAAGTTAAAAGGGATAGCCTTCATAGTGTATTTAATATGTCATAGGGGGGGGGGACTCTTCCCCACAGGCCCCCTTTTCATTTACCGTTTTTGTGTTATGAGAATCGCTCTAGAGATCTGTATTAAATGGTATGTTAGTAAGTAATAGATAGACTATGGTTATGAGAGGCTAACTCCAAATAAACACAGTAAACTGGCTGGCACCCTGATAGGGTGCCTGCCAGTCTACAGTAGTCCTATTTAGAGTTAGCCTCACATTAACATTGTCTATCTGTTTTAAACCACAGCTGTAAGGTTATGTGTTAGATACACTACACCTGGACACAGTTCTTCCATATACCCACTGCCCCACCAGGTAGAGACGAGGTGTTATACACCGAGTCGCTGACCAGTGGGCAGTGGGTATGTGGAAGGACCCTGGACAGGTGTCGTCTATCTGACTTAACCCTCGATTATGTTAGGGTATACGATATACCCAAGGTGCGATTCATTTGTCTTTCCCCTTCACCGTGGGTGTATACAGAAATAACCAAGGTGTGAGCTCCTTTGTCTCAGCCCTCCGCTGTGGTTTAAACATTCCATATAGGAATGCTAGTTTGGTAGGGCAGCATTGTTGTTTATACAAAGGCCCAGAGGGGTGGGGTCTGCTTTACTCGTCATTTCTTTTATGTTGATTATGTAACCAGTATCATTATGTTGTTTTTCTTTCAAGTGTCGTTTTACATATCGTTCTTATAAACATGTTATAGGCAAAAGAGTGAATACTTCCGAGTGTGGAGGAAAATAAAACCTTACTTTATTAAGAGGTAAATCGTGACCACTGAAATGCTACCATATCAGCCGTGTGTTTTCATAATAGAGTACTACTATCTGGAAATGAGAAATTCAAGTTAGTGTGTGCAAATGTGTGTCTGTGGTGTCCAACAGAAATAAAAGTTCAGGATTTACTCCAGTATATTCAGAAGGGAGACTAAAATTTAATATGCTATACAGGTGGTATGATACAGTCAACTCCCTCTTAACGACCACCTCTCTAGAGCGACCACCTCACCATTGCGACCACTTTTGGAAAGTCCCAACCGTTTTTCCCTTTATTTTAATATGACAAACTCCCCCTAATGCGACCACCCCTCTAATGCGACCACCCCGCCCTCCGACCACCAAATTATCAGTCCCAAATAGCATTTTAATCCCTCTAATGCGACCACCAGGTATCCTTTAAGAAGTGAAGGGCCCGGGCCCTTTGCCCTTCTCGACTGCGGCCACTGTTCAGGTCTGTTAAGGGACCTCTGCCCCTCTCCACCCCGATCACTGGACAGGTCTGTGAAGGGACCTCTGCCCGTCTCCACCCCGACTACTGGACAGGTCTGTGAAGGGACCTCTGCCCCTCTCCACCCCGATCACTGGACAGGTCTGTGAAGGGACCTCTGCCCCTCTCCACCCCGACTACTGTGAAGGTCTTTGAAGGGACCTCTGCCCGTCTCCACCCCGACTACTGGACAGGTCTGTGAAGGGCCCTCTGCCCCTCTCCACCCCGATCACTGGACAGGTCTGTGAAGGGACCTCTGCCCCTCTCCACACCGACTACTGTGAAGGTCTTTGAAGGGACCTCTGCCCGTCTCCACCCCGACTACTGGACAGGTCTGTGAAGGGACCTCTGCCCCTCTCCACCCCGATCACTGGACAGGTCTGTGAAGGGACCTCTGCCCCTCTCCACCCCGACTACTGTGAAGGTCTTTGAAGGGACCTCTGCCCCTCTCCACCCCGACTACTGGACAGGTCTGTGAAGGGACCTCTGCCCCTCTCCACCCCGACTACTGTGAAGGTCTTTGAAGGGACCTCTGCCCGTCTCCACCCCGACTACTGGACAGGTCTGTGAAGGGCCCTCTGCCCCTCTCCACCCCGACTACTGTGAAGGTCTTTGAAGGGACCTCTGCCCCTCTCCACCCCGACTACTGGACAGGTATGTGAAGGGACCTCTGCCCCTCTCTACCCCGACTATTGGAAAGGTATGTGAAGGGACCTCTACCCCTCCCCACCCCGATTATTGGACAGGTATGTGAAGGGACCTCTGCCCCTCTCCACCCCGATTATTGGACAGGTATGTGAAGGGACCTCTGCCCCTCTCCACCCCGATTATTGGACAGGTATGTGAAGGGACCTCTGCCCCTCTCCACCCCGCTTATTGGACAGGTATGTGAAGGGACCTCTGCCCCTCTCCACCCCGATTATTGGACAGGTATGTGAAGGGACCTCTACCCTTCCCCACCCC
Organism: Harmothoe impar; assembly: GCA_947462335.1. Lineage (NCBI taxonomy): Eukaryota > Metazoa > Annelida > Polychaeta > Phyllodocida > Polynoidae > Harmothoe > Harmothoe impar. The sequence continues at coordinate 61,316,258 of OX381707.1, read as the reverse complement.
GATTATTGGACAGGTATGTGAAGGGACCTCTACCCCTCCCCACCCCGATTATTGGACAGGTATGTGAAGGGACCTCTGCCCCTCTCCATCCCGCCTACTGTACAGGTGAGGGGGGTGGGGGGCTCTGTTGCTCTTCACTCCGACCACTGGATATGTGAGTGGCTCCAGAGGGGTAAAAAGCGACTTGGCGACCTGGGCCATTTTCCTGGCCACCTGTGACAATAATAAAAGCGACCTGGCGACTTTTGCCCAAAATAGAGTATAGGATAAAGGGTCTAAAAACGACCTTGGGACCTGGGGCCTTAATTTCGGCGACTTTCCAACCACAGGGGGGGGGGACTCTGCACCCCCGGGTGGGTGTGCGTGTGGGGCGGGGGAGGTAGAACTCTTTGAAGTAAGGAAATGGCTGTGCAGTGGAGGGGGAGATCCTCTAATTGAATAGAATCATGTTACATACACTATCATTATTGTTTTATGTACCTTGCTTTAATGTTTGATGCCCCTGGTTATCACCATTCTGCCCTGGCCACTTGAGTAAGTCACAACTCCTGCATGCATGTATCATGCCGATCCTCCGGGGAGTGTATCAACCCCATAGGATCGGCATGATGATTAAATACAGCAGCTGCGAGTAACTGACAAAAAGAGAGAAATGATAATGGTCTTAAGCACTGCGTAATAATGTCATTGCATTGTACAATGGTTGCGAAACAATTTTAAAAAACAACAGTTTCCTTATTTATCTGTGCATAACCTTGACTCCCCCCCGTGCGACCACCTCACTATTGCGACCACTTTTAGATTGTCCCAACGGTGGTCGCAACAGAGGGAGTTGACTGTATATTCAATGCCTGTACTTTATCCACGGCTATCATAGCTGTTTAATTGTATTAACATTTTCTCTAACAATTACTTAAAACACAGTGAGAAGAAAGAAAAAATGGATGTAGCTAGGTTGGTAAAATACTGTACAAGGTACTGATGCAAAGCTATTTGGCAATAGATTAAACAATTTATGACTGGTAAACATATATAGCAGGGTGGCACGTATGGAGGCAATGAAAGAAAACCATTTATTTTGGCCATTAGGATTTCCTGCGTAACAACGAAGGTGAATTAAGATTGGCAATTCATTTTTATTGATGCATTATATATCATAGACCATGAAATTAATAGTTAATGTGGATCGACACTACCCGGTTATACATATTAGCTGCTCATACATTGTTACCTGTAATTCATTTTGTGGATGTATTGAGAGACACGTTCCCATGATAGGTATTTCATTTAACTTTTGATTCAACCCAGGGGAGAAAGTGTGAGATCTGTGAAGAGGGTCCATAAGAGACCATGTAATTTTGATTTGATCCTCATGGTATTTCTCACAGTTCATTATGTACACCTTACAGTAAGGAGATAAATCTAGTATAGAGGAAACACACTTTAATAGCTTTGACACAGACAAACCCGCTATTCATGCCTACTTTGTGGCACATTGTCAAAAAGAGCCCTGTGATGGGCCAACATGGGGTGCAAATCTCAGGTGTCTCAGGTGTACTTTGCCAAAGGGCAGTAATCAAGATATATGAAAAATTTAAATATGTGAATTGTGAATCTCTTTGTTTTTTTAAAATTCATAACTAACTATGATGAAATCCGCTCCACTAGAATGTGTATGTTTGTTTATGCAAGTTTTACAGCATCATGTCTTTTTGTCATAACAGATTATTGTTGACTTTGGTTCATACAAGATGTCATTGAATTAAACCTTTTACATGTTTTATTCCAGTATTTGTTTTATACACTGTACAATTTTGAACCCTTTACACCCTGGAATAGGGTGTAAGTATAATTCAACTTTCGTTGTGAAGAAAGCATAATGTGCTTATGGTGAATTACTATCAAAAGCTTCATTGATGTATTAAGAAGACCAACAGCAATGCAGAAGAAAAGACATCACAAAACTTGTGAATTCTTTTGGCAATAAATTGAAGACAAAATTTCCAGAACTTATACAATTTTGTTTAAGAAAATTGGGAAATTTCCGATTCTTGATATACATATTGATGACCTTTACAAGATTGCCTTGTCCAAGATCTTAGCTTTCCAATCAAGACAATGTCATTCTGGTGGGTGATTCGCCAGTCTGGCCACGTATATGGGACCTCAGTTCGTCAGATTGAGGTTTAATTCGGCAAAAGCGATATGGCGAACGGCTAGTGCGAACCTCGGGCAATGTTTCATTAGGAAAAGGGAAAGGGTAGGAGAGTGGAAGGGAAAATCTGTTCTCATCCTCCTTCTCTGAGTTCATAATGTTCATCAAAGTCGTAGGCACACACTATTGTAGTAGGCACACTAGTAGTTGTGAGACAGCCACTCACGGTAAGCATGACGATCTTGTGGAACGTTTTCCACGATGGCGCCACAGTGTCCATTGATGGGGGGCAAATCCCAGATCGCGCCTTCATGCAGTTTCACAAAGTTGTGGAGACAACATGCCACTTCTACAGTCTTACATATCAGGTCAAAACGCCGGCCTTCCATATGAACTAGCTTCCTTGAGACATTTTTGATGTCGGCAAACAAATTCTCAATGACGACTCTGCCCTTGGAATGGATTTTGTTAAAATCCTTTTGTCGAAGCATATGCTGGGTCACATTCCTGTGTGATAGAAGAAAAATGTGTTGTTAATGTTTCAACTATACGAGACGTATACCTATATAACTGTGGTCAGGACCACTGCGACGTGAAATCTAAATCAAAATGTGCAGGGATTTTGACAGGAATTGTTGCAATGTGACAGTGGTAGGGTGTTACATTGGGCCGGGAAAGTCCTCCCCGCAGGGCAGTAATCAACAGAATACAGACATGGTCTCACAAATATAGTTCTAGAATATTTTATATAGATCTCATGGTAACAAGGGTAGGCTGATATTAAAGCAAACAAAACATGGCCATCTCAAGATACGGACATTTCCACCTGTCTCAAATAGAAAAATGTCCAAAAACCAGTCTACATTCCGGGAAACCCCCAGGAAATTCCCTGTATGACGTCATAATATGTAGCAACATACGAAGGTAGGCTGGGGAGGGTATGAATAGGGTCCGTATCTTGGAGAACAGACAGGGGAGGACAGGAGAGGTAGGGGAAGGGACAGGAGAGATCGGGGGAGGGACTGGGGCAACTATGTACCCGCAAACTCGGGATAAGAAGAAACTGAGAAGTTCCATTGAACATTTTTTGGTACAAAGTCCCTCTACATGGGAAAAAATTCTTGAGTGACACGTCCCTTTAAAAAATTGACGGCCACAGAAAAATTAATGATAAAAATCGACCCACGGGAATTTTTTTAGAAGTCCCTATATATGATACATAAAAAGTGACATGCAGCCTCTGCTAAAAACTGACAGAGTGATATGGAAAAAAATTGGAGGACCCAAGTAGAGGCACTACAAAGTAATAATATAAAGAAAGGGGATGGGGGTGGGGGGGGTCTCGGAGTACCCATAGAGATATATGAATAGAGTGGTTACAGCGCAATCCTGGTACAATGTGTGTCTCGGGTACGCGTAGGTCGCGATAGTGCTAAAAGTGGCAGGCTACTCAGCTTAAACATGGGATAATGGACAATATAGTAATATCTGTGGGACTACTCAATCGATTTTCACAATTTAAACATCAATGAATAGCCTAGGTTATGATTAACTGGTTTGGGGTTATTGCCGGGCACAGTTAATTACGGGGACCTGACTTATGTAAATTTTCCTGCAAAAAGTAAGACTAAGCCTACCTGGTATCTCGAATTTGGCAATTAATTTTGAACAAAGCACCAGCTCTACAGACTATTGGAATACACTATTAGAGAGTCCTTGCTTCATATATTATGGAACCATTGAGTTTTGTTCAAGTTTCGATTTAGAAAAAAACATAGGCATGGAGTACTGGTACCATGTGCCATTGTCTGACCCTGCTGGATACCCAGAGATAACAAAACCCATCAATCTTTGGCAATTAATTCTGAAAAGACCACTCAACTTACAGACTATTGCAATACAACATTAGAAAGCCCTAGCTGTCTTCATTCTGGAACCATTGAGTTTTGTTTAAATTCCGATATAGGAAAAAATTTACCCATCGAGAACTGATACCATGTGCCGTAGTCCGACCCTGTGGGGTACCCACAGATAAGCAACCCCATCAATGTTTGGCAATTAATTCTGAAAAGACCACTCAACTTACAGACTATTGGAATACACCATTGGAAAGGCTTCTCTGTATACATCATGGAACCATTGAGTTTTCTTTAAGTTCCGATTTAGGAACAAATTTAGGCATCAAGTACTGATACCATGTGCCGTAGTCCTACCCTGCAGGGTACCCACAGATAAGCAACCCCATCAATCGCTGGCAATTAATTCCCAAAAAAGCACTTGAGTTACACACTTTTGGATTACACTACTAGTATTAGACAGCCCTTGTTTCATATATCATGAAACCATTGAGCTTTGTCCAAGTTGCGATTTAGAAAACAAATGAGGCATGGGGTACTGATACTATGTCCGCAGTCTGATCCCGCGGGATACCCACAGATAAGAGGGAGGGGTGGGGGGATCCACATAGAGTCACACAGTATTGATGCCAATATGGACTAGTGCAAGCCAACAATACAAATTGTACAACGTACTCTACAGGTGTAACAGAAATAATTTAGGTTTTCATATATTAGTTCCGTTATCCTGATAATTTATTGAAACCAAAGGAATCGCATTGCCATACTTACTTGTAAGAGGCCATCAGCCATTGTTGCTGGGTGAACGCACTATCGCCAAGGAGATAGAAATTGTTGCCATATCTGGGGCGGACGTAGAACATAGAGTTAAGTTAGTTTAATTTAACAACTGGGGTAAAAGGCACACCTACATTTTTGGACAATACTGTAGGCCTGACTGTGGGCCACATCATAGGTCAATGAAAATTGTACTATAGGCCTGCTTAAGGTGACATGGTCGGAGGATTAGGGCTCAAACTTCAGTTTAGTAGAAAATGAACCAGAAGGTTCTATATGAGAGGGCTGCCAAGTAGTACGCTTTTGGCGTATTAGTACGCTTTTTGGCCTCATTTTGACCCAGAATACCCTTTTGCATTTTGAGTACGATTTAGTACGCTTTTGAGGTATGCAGTACGCTTTTTGGCTTTTATTGGCTATTATTTCATATATTTTGAGTACACATTTTAGTCCTAGATATTTCTCGCTTATAGAACCCAGTGGTGCGCTGGCTTTTGGGCTAAAAAGGGGTGCAATTCTTTTGCCCTCCCCCCCCAGGCCCGGGAGCTAATGGCCCATAATTTTGGGTCTGGGCCCGTAGTTTTCCTGAGAATTACCTTCCTATGGGCCCGGGTGGCCCACAGGAAATTTGGCAAGATATTTGATAGGAACATTCCTGATAAAGTATGTAGTATGTCGTTGGAAAGAGAAAAATATGAGCAAATGAGGCGATTTGGTCTCGTTTTAACATAGATAACCCAGGAATATATATGAATTTCTCTTTGAAAAGAGCAAAATATATTCCCTGGCCCACAGCTAAAGGTCCGGGCCCATACTATTTGTCTGTTCCATGATAGCCCGTAGCTCCAAATATCTATGGGCCATAGATATTTGGAGCTACAGGCTATCATATGGAACAGATAAATTATCATGTTTTTATTAATGTTATATTAATGCAGGGACCCTAAATCAAAAGTACGCTTTTAGTACGCTTTTGGGGGGAAGGGAGTACGCTAAATACGCTTTTCAAGCAAAAAATTACCCAAAAAATACGATTTTGGAAGTTTTGAGGTTGGCAGCTCTGTATATGATCATTCTTCATGTCTAGCTACTTTATCTAATGTATTATCAAAGGGTTCAGTGTATAATTTTTACTAATTTTCTCACCATGGCTCAATCGACTAGTTTTAGAGTGGACGCTATGATTGAAAATACCCTGTAAAATGCTATTCGTCGGTGACTTATGAGCCTGTAATTTGTGCTGTTATTGCCCATAATCACTTTATTTTGTGCCCTGGCCTCCAAATATGATATTGTAATAGCAATTAAAATACATTATATCAGGCATTAAAATATGGAACAAATCGGACTTTTCTATTTTAAGCCCATATATGATCCCAAACCTTACTGCCCGGCAATATTATAATCCAGACTGGTGATCGGTTCTGTAAACATTACCTTTCGGGAATATCTTTCCCAACTGCACTCCGCTCAAGGGCACGGGAGTCATGGGTTCTGCCCGGAAATCCAATGCTGATGTGCGTCAACATTTTATCCGCATCACATACAGCCATCAGGAGAACCGAGTGGTCCTTGTTCCGGTTGTAGTATGAATCTGGGTTCTCGTTGGGGGCTAGGATTTCTACAAGCAAACCCATGTGGAACATATCACAAACTGTTATACAATGAAATGTACTGACGTACAGCCTGTAATAGTACAAGGTGTTTCAAATAAGCACAGTTGTTGTAAAGGGTATTTATCTGAGTAATTGGTCAATTACTGTATGTTGAAGAAAAAGCCGATATTTTGTTTTAACAAAGTGTATTTCGCTTAACATACGATGGGGTCTGAATATTGCAATTTTGGTACTGTAGTATACTAATAAAAACTCTCGTATAAGCCGCACCCTATATAGGCAAGTTTGGTATCAAAAGAAAGCTGAGTCTTCTGCGCGAGAATTTACGGTAACTGCTGTATCTGAACTATTTATTATAACTCTATATTTCGTAGCAAAATGTGAATTGTGAATCTTACAACATAATACTTTAGTGTATTGCTTACTTATTTATACAGTAGGTAGTTAGTAATTTTCTTTTTTATGTGTTCAATGCTCAGTTTGGAATGGACAGAATCCTGGAAAAAACTAATTTAGGTATGGCCCAAAGCACTTCAATACAATGGAATTTGTTATTGGGTATCTAAATATACCAACTATTAGGTGAATAACAGAACTTTGGCACATAGCTGTGGTGAGGGAAGGGTTGAAAAAATAGGTAAAATTTACCAATGTGGCATCCGTCGACGGCCCCAATGACATTGGGAAGGCCACATAGGGCAAAGAACTTCCGTGCTGTTTGGATCCGGGCTTCGCCTTGTGGCCATCTTATTACCACATCGCGCAGAAAGAAGGTGATGCTCTTAATCAGGCGGGTGACAACGGAATGGGCTGTTGATTTGGCTATACCAAATCGATTAGCTACAGACCTATAGCACTCACTTGTAGCTGAAAAGACATTGCACTCATGGTTAAATAGGTAGAAGCAGAGAAATATGTAGCCCAATTGGTCGATTTTTATGCGTTTTAATACAGTGGAAACGTATAAGGGGGTGACAATGAAATTGACAAACTGTAACTGCCTTAAAAACCCGCCTATAAGCAGAATTTATTTTGGCGTTTTTGATTTCATATAAGCCGAATATTCCCCTTCAGACTCACATTCGGCTTAGAGGGGGCGTTTTGGCAAAGAAAATTTGAAATGATTCTCTAGAAAGGTATAAAAACTTTGTGACTAATTTCACTCTATCATAAGGCCTTAGTTATCATTTTCATGTGAAGTATACATGTCAAAAGAACGACACATAGTATTTCAATGAAATAAAAGGGTTATAATTTGTTGTAAAACTCTTTTCGCCGGGGCCAAAGTGGAGGCCATGGGGACCCTAAGACCTCAAAAGTTAAAGTTTGCTACGGGCCCGGGTGGCCCGTAGCAAGGCTCCAATCCTGGTCTACATGCCACTTTTTACGGCTTGTGAATCGGACCATTATTAAGGTTTCTAGAGAGTAAAACAGCATAGATGCCACTAAGTCGCCAACCGAAAGTAGGAAATCTCACAATTTTGGTAAATCTTCCCTAAAAGATTAACTCAATTCAATACGGAAATTCCATACAAATGTAGGAACTCCTGCAAAAGTAGGAAAAGTGGCATCTCTGAACAGAGAGCCTGGTTATTTTGTAGAAAATTAAGGGATTGATGGCAATCAAAAATATAATTGATGAGAAATAACATCTAGGTCGGTGACAATTACAGTAAAAAATAGTTCAAAACATTGCAATAGAAGAGAAAAGCATGTAATATATTATGTTGACTGTCAATGTATGGGTGCATTCTACTGTACTAACTTAAGAAATCCCGGCCCCACAGCTTTATTCCCGGGCCCACAACTGTGCCCAGCTAGCAAGGACACGTTGGGCCAACGTTGGCAATGGCCGGCACCGTCACCGGCAATATTTCAACGTTGTGCCAACGTTGAAGTGGCAACGTTGCCAGGGTTTGCGCTAGCCATTCGCCAGATCGCCAATGCCGAATCAAACATGAATCTGGCGAACCTCCTTGCTATTGGATTCGCCAGACTGGCGAATTCTGCCACAGAATGGCATTGGGGCACATTGGAAATACATCATGTAACATGTCATTGGAAAGCTCAGGTCAAGAGAAATATAGTCATGATAGGCTCATTTTGATTTCTTAAGAATCTGAGATCTTTTTTTTTCTTATACAAAACAAAACAACTAGAATTACCATCATTTTAATCTGACAACTCTGACCAGTGAATCCCTCCCCCCTCAAATCAACTGCATTGTCCCTCTGAAATATAAGCTGCATATCTTTTGAAAGTCTGTACTTGGTGTATTATGGAATGGGATCACTTTACCACTTATCATGAATCTGAATATAAATAAAAGTATGTAGGACTATGCATCGATGGACAAATAAAGATAAATCGAGTTGAAACAAACGGCATGGGACTTCTCCCCATACCTCCTAAAGCTCCAAGGGTCATTTCTGACATTTGTATAATATTACATGGAGGGGATAATTTTTATGTCAATATTCTTAGGACAAAGCTCTTAAAATCTACCCAATGAATTTTTGTATTCAGACTTCCTATACACAGCTCCGTCAAAAGCACAAGGTGCACCTATTTTAACGTATAATGCTGATTACCGTAAAACCTCGCGTATAAGCCGCGGCTAGTACGCGAGTCAGATCGGCGGTGCGGCTTATACCATCGGCCCAGGGTCAGGGTGCGGCTTATACGCGAGTTTTTCCTACTATGGCACAGTACTAAAAGTCACCATAATCAGATCCCTGGTGCGGCTTATAGGATCGCCCCAAAGTCGGCGTGCAGCTTATACGCGAGTTAGGCTTATACGCGAGGTTTTACGGTATTCAAAGTTAAATATGAGGACTTATTTGACCAAAGGATGAGACTTTAGCATTACCCGTTTTTCAAGAGTGAAAAAAGACCCTGTTATTGTTGTTAGAAACACAGCCTGTGTTCACAGGGGAAATGGCCACCCTCCATCCCCAAACTACCGTATTTCCCCGTGTATTAGCCCGGGCTTATACAAGTACTAAGTGGTAAACTGTCCAGGCTTATACACGGGGCAGGCTTATACTTGGGGCAGGCTTATATTCCTTAAGCTGTAGAAACACCCTGATACGTTCTTACAATTTTCTGAATTTCATACTTTTCTGACACATTAACTTCCACATTTCTAATAATTTTCTTACCAATTTAAACTTTATTTCTCTTTAAAATGGCTAGCAATAAATAGAGGTCACATGGCCGAAAGAATTATGTAAATACACCAAGTAGAAGACGAGTTATGGCCAGAAATATGATTTTTCTTCAGTATATATTTCACCCCCGGGCTTATACTCGGGGCCCGGCTTATACAACACTAAATCACATTTTGCCCAGGCTTATACACGGGGCAGGCTTATACACGGGCCCCGGCTTACACACGGGGAAATAAGGTATCTAGTTAAGATTTACTTTGCTAGGAATATAGACACTCAAATCCAGCCGAAATGTACCTGTTTTTTATGGCAATTGTGATTCCAACCAATATTTCACAGGTGGTTAATTTAAGATTTAATACTTTGCCCCCCCCCCTGCGACAGGAGGTCACGGAATAAACACTACCTTAACCAAAAATGCAACGTGGTGATAATATAGGGAACAGTAAATGACCACTCCCTTAACATCGACAATTAGAGATGGATTTTCATACAAATTTCCCCTTCTTAATCTGGCGATTTCATTTTGAATCTGGCTAATCAATTTTAGTACAAATTCGCCAGACTGGCTAAGCCATAAAATGTCCTAGCGCTAACCCTGGTTGCAGTGCCAACGTTGTAATGCCAACGTTGCAGTGCCAACGGTACAACGTTGGCAAATCTATGTTGGCCCAACATTGAAAAGACTCCCTGTGATATACCAACGTTGGTACAACATCAGATAATTCAAGTTGTGCCGACGTTGGCAAATCAATGTTGGACCAACGTTGAACATACTCTCAGCAATGAGAAAAAGACCAACGTTGGCCCAACGTTGTATTTGTAACGTCCACCAGAGGGCATGGAAGGCTGTATGGAGAGATTTTGACCACCATCCCCATTATTTGTCCCCCATAATGGGGCATTAATAGGATCCCCCTGGGTTTAATAAATGTTTGAGCAAGAGATATTGAATAAATAAACTATAAAATGTTTAAGTACCAAATTTAGATGTGAGGATAACATAATCTGACAATATTTATATGAAGACACCATTTTGTGGGTTATGCCAAGCAGATAAGGTGTAAGGGTTGGGAGCTTATTCAGTATCACTTCTTGGCCCATTGGGCAAAGATCAAGGTGAGAATGCAAATAGAGAATGAAATGGCTGTCTCTAAAATGATGATTCTTGACAGCCATTCAGGGAATTTGATCACATTTGAGGCTGGGAAAATATAACATTTTGGTACAATATTGGGCCAACATCATGAATAACATTGGGCCAAAGTTGGAAAATATACGTTGGAACAGCATCATTTTCAGGCTCTAAATCTGGTTGGCTAGACGTTGTACGAACGTCATTAGACGTTGGTCCAAGGTTTAAAAACAGATGTTGGGCCAACGTCCTAATGTTGGCCCAACGTTGGGCCAACGTCATTTCTTTGCGACGTCAAGGCGACGTTCTGATGGACGGACAAATGAATGTTGGCCCAACGTCAGAATCTGAAGTCATTCCAACATTGACTACTGTTGGTCCAACGTTGGCCCAACGTATCTTTGCTGGCTGGGTGGGGTCCTTCAGTGATATTGAAGTAGACTCAGTGCAAATTCGACCTAGGCCAAAAATAAATAAATTTGTTTCAGGTCACCCACCTGACCCTATGAACACAGGACCGACCCTAGTTTTTTTTAATGCAATTTTGAAGAAAACATCTACCGGTATACCCCTATTAATCAGACAGGCCTAACAGGAAGAAGTTCTCAAAATTCAATTTTAATTTGCCATGTGCAATCTGCCAAATGGCCAGTGCAAACCATAGTTAAAGGGGCACTGAACCCACGACATTTGCGTACAAAACTCGGCAGGGTTCGCTCCTCAACTCAGTCCACCTTTAAACTTACCGATCCACCACAGGAATACCAGCATTTCCTTGTGTGGTGCCAGACGGATAGCCGGATGAGGAGGTGGACGTGCCACACGCACCAGAATCTCAAACGTAGAGCGTTTCATACGGAAGTGCATGTGGAAGTCAATGTCGTCCATTATGGACACGGTCCTGAAAAAGCTAGAAAAGGATGCCCTATTGAAGTAGTTCAAATATCAAAATGTAAGCCGTATAAATTACTTTGCCATAATGAAAGGTAACTTCTCAACTAAAAAAAAGTGCTTCTGTGGATATAATTATAGTGATACAGCTAAGTACAGTATAAGCTCTGCTGTTATATAAGAGTAGGTCTACCTTCCTCGGCCCCAATGTGAAAAGGTCCACTTTTCTAACACCTCCAGAGTACAGGACAGCACTGCCCCCCAGTGCAGTGAGGGCACATAATAAAGTGGTAGCCCCCGGCCACGTGATGTTGAAATTTTAACACCCCCCACGTGACCAGACAAGGGGTTAATTATTCATGCATCGTATAATAACCCCCCCCCCCCACCACCACCTTTAGGACAGGGGTTTTGACAGGGCCGCGCAGCGCCCAATTCAAGCATTTTAATACAAAATGGCGCATAAAATGCTCTATATTGTGCGCCCATTGGCGCATAAGTTATCATAGATGAGGTGCCAAATCATGCTCTTTGAAACAGTGTATAGATTACACAATATCAAACCTATCGTGTCATATACCATTGGAAAGCTAGAAACACTGAGAAATCATATCTATAGGCTTTTCAAATGGAATACGAACTTGGCAAGAATTATACGGTACATACAAAAAAGAGTAAAGATTTTCAAAATCTTTTTCCACACATATTCCAAGTGTTCCTCCAGCCCCCCCCCTCCCCAGCTAACAAGAAAACGTTATTTTACGTCAAAATAATGTTTTAAAACGTTATATAATGTTATGCCTAGTGAGGAGAATTATAAAAACGTTATATAACGTTATTTAACGTTATAAAATGTTGTATAACGTTTTTTGTTTACTGGGTCAACACTCAACACTTCATTCCGTAGCCTCCTTGAATCTGTCGTCAAACAGTAGAAAGGAGTCCCCATACTACCCATGTACATATTCACTTACACTGACTAGCATCAGAGTACATGTACATTTATGTCATGCCATTGTTTCTGAACCTACTTCCACTGACTAGCATCAGAGTACATGTACATTTATGTAATGCCATTGTTTCTGAAGCTACTTGAAATACGCTAGAATTACACTAATATCCAGGAAGTTAAAAAAGAAATTCCATAGAAGATACAAGCAAATACATAATGTTAACTTAGAATTTAAAAGTTTTCTTTGAGTCCTAGCCTAGGTAGGGATGTCATTGGTATCTAATTTATTCCAATTTCGATTATCACTATTTAGGTCTGGAAATTACCATTTGCGATACAGATAAACAACATATAAATAACAGTAAAAAAACATGTTTTCACCCGTTTTTTAAGCCCAAATGGAATTCATAATACTCAGCATGATCATAGACGAGTTGGTACTGTCAAGTTAGATACATAAAATTATAAAGCAGAACCATTTCCTTATATGAGACCTGTAGGGCCTGGATTTTGGCATGCAAATAGATAGCCAAAAATCCTATAATCTACCTTATTTCAACATTTAAGTGAAGCTTAAAGGGTAAAACTAGGGTAAAATATGTATCGATTTAACCATTTTGTCGATACGATAAATCGGAAATAAAAAAATACCTAAATTTCGATTTGGTAGGTATCGATGACATGCCTAAGCCTAGGTATGAATTAATTATTGATTTTACCATGGGAACTATGGTGGCCCATTCATTTTAGAAATGGCGCATTGTTCTTGCTAAGGAGTGCGCCATTGTCCCATTGGAAAATTTCCTGTCAAAATCCCTGTTAGGATCGAGTTGAGAATTAAATATTCCCTCCCAAAAGCACCACCCCTGTTGTAGGCTATTGAAATGGCCGAGACATAGAGTGAAAAGTTGTTCCTACCCTGTGACCTTTGGAATTCTGTAATTCCTTATCATTTCCAAGAGTAGACTTCTGCGACGAAGGGACTGAACTCTAACTCGGTGCAGAGCGGCATGACTTAGTTGTTGATTGATGACTGGGCGTACTGCTAAGGGCGGTACCCATGGGAATATTCCCGATAGGAGCAGCCAAAACAGCCAGGTGACCATTTTGGTAAGCTAGAAATGATCTGCCTGTGGGGTGGGTCACCTTAGCCTGTAGGGAGAGGCATTTAGTACTTGGGGGGGGGGGCTACAGGTTATGTTACACCCCCCCCCCTTACTGCCCAGAGAAAAAAATATGTCACCAATGTTCATGCATAAATGTTGATTCTAAAAAATACCACACCCTCCCAAGGCTGCTGTAAAGTATTTTATACCTAGCCCAATGTAAGAGAGCATGTACCACCACCCCTCCCCCACCTTTCAAATAATGAGTTGCCCCGGCAGAGAGGAGAGAGGGTCATTATATAATATGGCTTGCCTACGTCTATAGCAGGTCAATGTGGCAGTAGATCTACCAGTGGGCTAATATACTATTATTAGAGGAGGGTCAGGCACCTGATCCTAACAGAACGATCCTAGCTAGGCCCCTACATATGGTATATATAGCCCTACGCCTACTTACCAATCCTAATGTGGTAATTTTTTAATAAAGGCTCCAGATTATTTTTTCCAGCATATGAATCATGTTTAATAGAAATACTCCGGTATACTTCCCGCCTCCCCTGCCTGGAGCCTCTGTATGGTGTGAACTCCTTTCAGGGCCCCAATACGACGCTTCCTGCACGCCAGGTTGACCCCGTTTCAAATAGCGTTCGGGGATGGCATTACAGAACTGAGCCTACTTGACTATTAGGGCGGAACATGTAATAGGAAAAACGACTCCCCGAACGCACCTAGTGCGTTCAGCCATAAAACGGGTGTTCGCCTTGGCGAGACCTTCCCTTTCACCTCTCCAGCAGAAATATTGTTCTATCAGAATGAGTAGTACGGACATCTACGAGGTGGGGAAAAAGGCAGCTGCATCGGCGGCTGTTGACGAGTTGGTGAAGGTAAGGAAATGTTGCTGTGTTTTGGGCTGTTTTCACACAGTGGGATTTGCCCCCACAGGGCCCACTCGACACTCCACAACACGGGGAGGGGGACTCGGGCACTGGCACTGGCACTGGCACTGGGGATCGACACTTGCCAATTTCTACACTGTATAAACAACCTGTTATAAATAGACTCGGTGACTCTTAACGAATAGTGGCTGTAGGCTAGAGGTCTGCATTTGAGATTGCGTGTTGCAACGTCTTAAGACATTGCAACATGTAGTTGGGTGACCCACCATGCTGCTTCCAACTCCAATGAACCACGTGGATCACTCATGTGAGTCATGATTTGGATGATGAAGCAGGCCAGGGGCGGATTCAGGGGGGGGGGGGGGGGGGGGGGAGGGGGGGGGGGGAGGGGGGGGGAGGGGGGGGAGGGGGGGGGGAGGCTAGTCCACCTCAGTCAGTCCCTATGTTCACGCGTGTGGGTTCACCGTGGAGGCTGGGTTATGGGACAGAACTAGGGGGGGGGGCGGACCCGCGTGCGCCCCCGCCCTATTTTTCTGTATATTTTAATGTAAATATTTCCAATGCCCCCAGTAATTGCCTATTTCACGCCCCCCCCTTTTTTTTTTTTCCAAAATCCTGGATCCGCCCCTGCAGGCACTGTAGGCAGGGGTAGAACATGATGGAAAAGCAAAAGCCTACAGGATAAACAACAGCTTAAAACAGAAGTTGAACGGAGGGACGGAGGTGTTACTATTAGTAGGCCTAGACTAAATATGGATGGCATGGTGATATGTCATGACATGACCTTAAACTTAGGTCAAGTTAGGACAGTCACAGTGACATGGGAAATTGGCATTTCTTAGAAACAACATGGGACATAGACATCTAGCTAGATCTATTAGCCTTTTCATAAAATCACATGTCGATTTTAAGAAAAGGTGCCGTGTCGAATTTAGGGGTCTACGGGGTAGATCTACCCCCATTGTAACTTTAAATGTAAGGCCTATAGGCTAGGGTTAGGGTATGACTAGGCCTATGTGACAAAGAGACATATCACATGTCGGGCCTACCGCCCCATGCCCCGCCCCGCATGGCTTTGCCTTTGGAGGGCCCCTAGTATCACAGTAGCCTATGTGACTGCAGAGGGGTTTTCGGCGACCTGGCGACTTTCAAATCATGACTGATGAGTGATCCACGTGGTTCATCGGAGTTGGAAGCAGCATGGTGGGTCACCCAACTAACATCATAGGCTACATGTTGCAATGTCTTAAGACGTTGCAACATGCAATCTCAAATGCAGACCTCTAGCTGTTTTCCAGGTGACCTTTCGACCTGGTGCAATAATTCAAGCGACCTGGTGACTTTTTGACAATTTTGGCTATAGTAAAAATAGTCTAAAAAAGCGACTTTCCGACTTTAGGCCCTTAATTTCGGCGACTTTCCGCCCTGAGGGGGGGGGGGAACCCCTCTTTTTTTTTTTTTAATACAGTTTTATTTTATCCTGGTTACAAGTTTTCATTCATATGTTCGTCCACGAAGTAACCAGTAGAGGAGTGAAGCAGACTCCTCTTTACATGTGCGGTTCAGAATTCATACAAATATTTCATTTGCGCTTCAGAAATTATGAAAAATAAATAAGGTGAAATTCCCTTCGGGAAATGATGGACCTCTGCACCCCCCAGTATCAGTATCAGGTCTTCTTCACCCATAGAGTCTACCATAGGCCCCCACAGGCACAGGTGACCACATGCTCTGTCCCATCCTAAGATCCTTTACTTGTGACACAAATCCACACAACCAATAGCTTGACGTATACAAGGCTAGACTTAAAGGTCTAGTAATATGCTGGAGCAAAGCTAGAAATCTATGCAGCAAAGTATTTCTGGGAGGCAGACATAGAGTGCCCCCCTCCCCCTCACTAAGGTTTAATAATTGGATTTACACTTGTGAATCAACCACTGTCCAGTAACTCATAGTTTGGTATATTACCGAGGTAGGATTAAGCCAGACACTAAATTCTCTGATTGAAGAGTGTGCTTGTAAAGACTATGCAATCTTCCAACTCCAATGAACCACGTGGATCACTCATGATTTGGATGATGAAGCAGGCAGGAGTAGAAAATGATGGAAAAGGGAGAACAGAAGCCTACAGGGTAAGCAACAGCTTGAAACAGAAGTTGAACGGAGGGACGGAGGTGCTACTATTAGTAGGCCTAGGCCTAGGGCCTACTAAATATGGTTGGCATGGTGATATGTCATGACATGACCTTAAACTTAGGTCAAGTTAGGACAGTCACAGTGACATGGGAAATTGGCATTTCTTAGAAACAACATGGGACATAGACATCTAGCTAGATCTATTAGCCTTTTCATAAAATCGCATGTTGATTTTAAGAAAAATGGCCGTGTCGAATTTAGGGGTCTACAGGGTTTACCCCATTGTAACTTTAAATGTAAGGCCTAGGGTTAGGGTATGACTAGGCCTATGTGACAAAGAGACATATGACATGTACCGCCCCATGCCCCCCCCCCCCCTTTGGCTTTGCCTTTGGAGGGCCCCTATCACAGTATCAGTATCAGGTCTCAGGAGTGTTAAATCTCCGCATATATATGCGGAATTCCGCATTTTCTATGTCCCAGAGGATCATTCCTGTGATTCATCTAAATTTGCTGAGAAAATGAAAAGTCATTTATAAGGGGGGTAGGGGTATGGACTCTGATTTCTTTGTACTCTATGAATTTTCACAGATTCTTTAAATTTCTGTATCTAAATGCATAATTTGAATGTACCTGTGAATAAGCGATATGTTTTAAGTGATTAAGCAACCTTAATTGCAAAACTTATTAAATGAAAACCATTAATTGTAACGCTACCCAGAGATTCAAAATGGTCTTCAGATGATACTGTTTTCGGCATTTCACACCCCTGGGTCTTCTACACCCATACCATAGCCCCCCCCCCCCCCCCCCACAGGCACAGGCTCTGTCCCATCCTAAGATCCTTTACTTGCGACACAAATCCACACAACCAATAGCTTGATGTATACAGGGCTAGACATATTAGATCTAGTAATATGCTGGAGCAAAGCTAGAAATCTATGCAGCAAAGTATTTCTGGGAGGCAGACACAGAGTGCCCCCCTCCCCCTCACTAAGCCTCTCCTCCAACGGACGGGTACTTGAGGTTTGTTTTTTTATACCCCAGCTGAGGGTTAAATAATTGGATTTACACTGACCATCTTCTGGAGTCCCAAGTCTCCACAACTAAATGGCCCACTGTCCAGCAATTCATAGTATGGTAAATTGCCGAGGTAGGATTAAGCCAGACACTAAATTCTCTGATTGAAGAGTGTGCTTGTAAAGACTATGCAATCTGAGGAGGCCCTAGTACCAAACACCATGACTTGCAGAAATAAGTTAGTCACGCTCCAAGGACAAAGTAGAACGAATTTCTGAGAAAGGTAATAGTCTATATTATAGGGGTCCTTTATGCAGTCCACACATAACTAACATACATCTAAAATAAGTGATTTACACATACTCCCAAGATATGTCCGAGGTTGGTCTTAAAATATCGCACCCTACATGACCTCTACCATACTTGACACCAAGGTAGTGGTCATTTTTTAACAACGGGGGGGGGGGGGGGGGATTTGGGAGGGACCAAATAGATTTGAACCCCTTGAAGGGGGGGGGCAAAAAAATTGCACCCCTTTTTAGCGACAAAGCCTGCGCGTTACTATAGCTCAAAGGAAAATATTTCGACCCGCCCACGCGAAAATCCACCGACCCCTCCCCCCCCCCCTGTTGTTAAAAAAATAGCACTCCCGAAAATGACACTATGCAGCTATGAGTATGCTTCTATGTACCAAACTGTAGCCTAGCTAAATGTTGACCAGAATGTAGTATTATATGTCGCTTTTAAAAACATTACGCTTTGGTATTGTATTGATTCGAAGGTTGCACTCGCACTGGTATAATACATGAAATGACTGGGTCCATTGATTGTGGATACTGATTTTATGTTATGGTCTAAATGTGCACCTGTGCAGACTACACTGTCGGGGCCCTTGATAAAGGGTCCCCATTTACCATGTCGATTTTAAGAAATCCCCATGTCGCCATATCGATTTTTGAGAAATCCCCATGTCGCCATATCGATTTTAAGAAATGACCAATGTCCCATGTTACTATCTTATCCCCCCACTCCTTTCCCATGTCACTTAGCCCCAAAAGGGTCCATGTCGCAGTGTTGAATTTAGGGGTCTAGGGTCATACTGGCATGATTGACATGTTATGAACTCATAGTCTCTGCTTGAAACTAATCTGCAGTGAGTCATGGAACATAAGGACAGCCATTTCATTTCCTACTACGGGTACCGAGTATAAACTATAATGCTGCCCACCCCTATGTGCGGGATTGTTGCCAGGAAATCCCAGAACATATCAACAGACGTGACTAGAAGCTTATTGATAGCTAATAATAGAAGTGAAAAGGATTTGGAAAAGACCAAGCTCCCCTAGGCAAGGGATAATTAATATTTCACTATTCAATATCAATCCTGGTTGACAAAGAAGGGCCATGCTCAACTTTAAGGGTCCTTTGGTGCAGCAGCTTAGTACCCCAGCATCCACAGACGTGTGACCGTGCACCCATTGACCCCCATGTGTCCCCTCTATTAAAATATAAAAAGAGAGATAGTCTCGTTTTGAATGCACCAATAGGGTTTATGGGGGTCACCTCAGTTCGTCTGGTCATTGTGACGGATACCATCAGATGTGGGTGTTAAAAAAGAAGAGACCTCGTTTGTATCCCAGCCTTTAAAGACGGCATTATGCATTCATGCGTGATGTCCTTGGTCGTCATGATGCATGAATGCAGCCCTGGCGAGTGCCGCATTCAAGCATCATGCCGACCCTTTTGGATTGTCATACAGTGATACTCCCGAAGGGTCAGCAACTGCATGGCCGAGGCTGCATTGGTGCATCCTGATGTCA
This sequence comes from Harmothoe impar, assembly GCA_947462335.1. NCBI lineage: Eukaryota > Metazoa > Annelida > Polychaeta > Phyllodocida > Polynoidae > Harmothoe > Harmothoe impar. The sequence goes on along the minus strand of OX381707.1, from coordinate 61,296,728 downwards.
CTTTTTAGCGTCATGCCCTCATTACAGGGTTTAATGGGCACTCCCCTGTGCACTGAGGAAAAGTCTAGTAAAGTGCTATTATGTACTGTATACAGCTGGTGGGTTGGGCTGGGTGATATGACAAAACTCCCGGATCTCCCAATCCAAAAGAAATAACCCCACCTGATATATAAATCCATAGATATGCCGGGATGGGGGGGGGGCGGTCTAATACAAGATGAAAGAAGAGGACAGTGCACAGTAGAAGCAGATGTTCTGATATTACACCAACGGATGGTTTTTGAAGCAAGATTATACGTGTAGAATGCACTGTATACACAATATATCAGTATTAAACTATAATGCTGGCCGCGGCTGTCCAGCCATGTCTAGCCTACTTTAATGTTTACACTGAAGATGTAGTCTACTTGATAGCAGTGATATCTAATCTGTATATTGTACATGTATAAACAGATATGGATAGCGGACCATAAACAAATTATAAAAGTAGGCCTGTTTCAATAGGCACTTAATGTCCACATTCCCTTTCCATCTAGTCTCCATTTCATTTGTCCAATCACCCGCCACTCTAGGACTACCTGGCAGTATTCTAATCAATGCACATTTCCCTCTTCTCTATTTCTACTCCCCTGAAACGTGTAATAATGGCACCCCACCTACCTCCCTACCTCCAAAACCTCAATATTTCCCGTTAGCATACCAGGTTCCTCTCCCTAAAGCTCCTTCCCCAATATCTCTCCATAATATCCATATTGAAGAGAATTATCAGAAGGCTGGTATCTAAGGTACCCCCCCCCCTTCACACACACACACACCTAGTGGTGTTGGCAGCGGTTGAGTGCCTGCTACAGAGGAGACAGCTAATACTTGGCATGTCGGCGTACACACGGCTACTAAATAAGTCATGTGTAAAACGTACAGGAAGCTCCCTGTAATGTGTGTGTGTGTGCTGGTCGATAATGTCGACTAGAGACTGATCTGTCTCTGAGCTCTTTTTGCAAGAGTATCAGACCTGAGTTGTGAAGGCATGTTCTGATGTCCTTTTTCAGTAAGCTGTTTGTACATGGTAGAGTGTGTAGAGTTTGCTTATAGACGATTTGATGTTGGTTTTACAGGATTTTAAGCGGTGCTTATACCTGTCATTCTACAGGGGAGACATACTGGTTAAGAAGTGCTTTTTCACGAACAGGTGGTGATGTGATATTTTTGTAACACGCTGGCTTAACCCCGCTGAAAACGGAGGGTTTGGAATTTGTATGCCCCCCCCCCCCCCGTCTCCCATAAAATATTGAAATACATCACCCAACCCAGCCCCCCCCCCCCCCCCCGGACCCTGTTGTTAAAAAAAAAAACAGCACTCCCTTATGCGCTATACCATAACCATGGATAGTACAGTACAATGTAATAAATAAAGATGGGCATCGCTTCATCTAAAATGCTACTGATATATTGCCTCGGGAAGGATGGAAACCTTAGACAGTCCCGTAGTTGCTAACAAGATGCTGGTTATAATGGAATCATTATGCAGGCTCTGTGCTCACCTACCTCTGACCTGCCTGATTATACACAGCTGCTTGGTCACAGGTGCCTGTGGGGTATGAATGAACTGCTCACTGTAGGTATAGCTCACAGCTACCGTAAAGTCTCACGGACTATACAAGAATCAGAACTCCAGTGCGGGTTATAGGGTTTCCCAAAGTCCATGTGCGGGTTATACAAGGGTTTTTGGAAGTATATTGCATTACCAGAGTAGCAATGATCAGACACAAGGTGTGGGTTATAGGATTCCCTCAACGTCTTGGTACAAGTTATACACGAAATGCAAGTTATACGCGAGACTATGACAGTGCCTCTACATGGGACCAGGGTGCCCACAGTTTCGACCGTATCGCCGTGTTGAATTTTAGGAAAAAGGGCAGTGTCATTGTGTCGGATTTTGATGTATAGAACATACTGGGGCCTTATAAGAATCCCTGTGTCCGTCGATTTTTAAAGAGGCTGTGTCGCACGTGTCCATTTTTAAAGGGGCCGTGTCGCACGTGTCGATTTTTACCCATGTAGAGGCACATGGTAGCTATTAGCAAGGTGCCACATGCAGGACCTGGTTAGACCTCCATCACCCATGCACGGGCAGCATGTGAAGGGTACAGCCGCCGCCCACTCACCAACAGCACTGCAGCATTACAATGCACAATGCCCCTAAGTTATCTATGATACATGTATCAAAGCGCTGAAGCCTCAAAGATACACTCATAACGAAAACATAACACCTGAATAAATCTTTCAAATATACATTAGGCCTAATATGGAAGTGAAAATGAGATACCTGTACTAAAATTATATTAATATTTGTATTAACAGGATAACCAAGTTCTTGGAATCGGCAGTGGATCGACTATTGTGTATGCAGTGGAGCAAATAGGTAAGATTCTGATTTCGTGAATCAGCTATTCTGCACAGTATAGGAACGCTCATGTAGCTATGTGGCATTCATATTTAAAAATTGTAAAAAAAAACATACCCTTTTTTTTAAATAACAATTTCAAGCAGATTCTGATGCCCCCACATTATTTCAAAAAAAATATATAGCTAAATTCCATTTCAATCAAACTGTTTACCTGTTGTTCTAACATTAAAATAAATCAAAAATCGAGAAAATATTGGTAATCCAAATTCATGAATTGGATATCGATGTCAGATATCCCTATATTGGTGATGTATAATGATACACTAAACATATATATGTGTTACTTAATCTTACAGCCTCGCGTGTGAAGAAAGAAAACCTGAAGTTGATATGTGTTCCCACATCATTCCAGGTAGTGTGATGATTCGTGTTTTTAAATGTGTGGTATACTTACAAAAATAGTCACAAGAACACAAACATGTTCATGCTCTACTTAACATAGGTGTCGACGCAACATTTATTCTTCGAGGTCACTAATTGACACAGGCCTATTATATGATCATGCAAAGATGCACCTTGAAACTGTGGTCATGATTAGGGGTTCATTATCCCTATGCAGTATGCACTATCCTGAACATTACCTTTTTTACTCTAACTTAGTCTAAGCTTGAAGAGACAAATAAAACACCTTTCAGGCTGACCAGAGGCAATGGTGCTGAACCACATGTTAATGCTTTGCAACCCAATCTGCCTGCCCATAAGTTTATGCGTTTTTCCTACCCCAATCTTAGGCGCGCAAGTTGATATTGGACCACGGGCTGGTGTTGTCAGATCTGGAGCGTAACCCGGTGGTGAGTAACGGCTCTGATTATCTGGTGAGTATGAGACACGGGCCGCGAGAGGCGTGCCGAGTAGGGATAAGGTGTTGAGTGTTCTCCCGTTGTACCGTAGATGTATGTAAGTATTTAATGTTGTCTCTTTAGCACACAGGGAAGGTCTGATTTATGATTAACATTTTGGTACTTTCTGGTTCAATGCTCTGTTCTTCAATATTTCTGTTAAAAAAGTACTTGCCGAGTGACTGCTTAAACTCCCAACGGGCTTAATTCTTTAAAGTTTTAAAAAGATGAAAACCAAAACTGGTATTAAAAAGTCTTCAAAGGTACATGTATGTATGCAATCAAAAAACTTATCCTTTCATATTAAACGCATATAGATGATTAAATTAGTAGAAACAAGAGTTGTGGTTGTTGCCGCGTAAAAAAATGCCTCAGGCATTTTTATATGCGGCAACACTTGCTGATCCTCACCCGTGTGTACAAATGATGTACAAACTGCTATAAATGTGCTACATTGTACCTGTTTATTCTGACAACTCGCCTATTGCAATTTTCACCAAGGACCAATTTAAAATGAGCTTTATCCAAGCATTTCTAACACGACTTTGGACAAATCCTTGCAAAACCTTTTTCATAAAAATCTTGAAAGATAGGTACGGGAAAAATCACCCGCAAATCTTTGCTGCGGCTTCTACGCAATGTTGGGCGGTATATGTTTTATTCATACTGTTTCCTGTTACTGTTAAGGGTGTTGGTATTGTGTATATGTGTTAACCATGGGTTGTCATGTCTCTATACTAACCTTATGTATACTTGTGTTCCAGCTGGACCTGGTGATTGACGGGGCTGATGAGGTGGATATGGACATGAACCTCATTAAGGGTGGCGGCGGATGTCTCACACAAGAGAAGATAGTCGCCTCATGCGCCAGGCAATTTGCCATTGTCGCCGACTCTCGGTAAGTACCGGTACTCCATGTACTACTGACATTTTGGCTTGCCGGGAGCATCGAGAAAGAATGTGATGCTCCCGGTAAACCAAAATGTCAGGGGGCATCAAACATATATTTGATTCTAAAAATCATTAGATATTTCCAAATTGTAAGCTGCATGAAATCCATAAACCAACTTTTTACCAGGGGTGGCAAATTTACGATGATATTGTATTAAGAATTGGTCTAAACACGTAAACAAACTCAAAATTATCATAAAAATGCTTTTCAAACCTTTTACTATTTGTGTCACTCTTCGCTCCCTAACCATTAACTTTTTTTCCAGGAAACAGTCAGAGTTTCTTGGCTCAACGTGGAACAAAGGAGTGCCTATTGAGGTGTTGCCACTCGCGTACCAACCTGTCCTCCTCAAGATCAAGAATATGCTCGGAGGCAATCCAGTGCTGCGGATGGCCAAGAGCAAAGCTGTACGTAATCCTGATCATGTTCAAAGTGTAGTCTTAAAGTACCAATGAGTACATGAATTATGAAAGTCATACTTTTAAATTATCTATGTAGTCTTATACACTAGTTTATGTGGCAATATCCTTTTAATTGATGTATATACAGCGAATGTCATGAAACATTTCATTTTGTTACATTAGGGACCGGTTGTGACAGACAATGGTAATTTCATCATTGACTGGATATTCGAAGGTGACAGGACCGGGAAATGGATAGACATTAATCAGAAAATCAAAATGATTCCAGGTAAGTCCGTCTAAACGTAACAATATGCATATTAACAGGGTTCCCACATGTCATGGAAAGTGATGGAATTTGACATGGAATGTCATGTAAATGTCATGGAATTAAAATCTGAAATTTTTGTGGGAATCATGATTAACCATAATGCTTTGCAACACATTGTCCCTTTATCTGCATATATGCAGCGCCGCTGAGCCACTCGTCAGTCATGCATCATGGTTGATACCCAGTCGTGCGGTCGGCATGATGCACCAACACAAATTCGGGGGGGGGGGGGGGGGGGTGCACTCGGCTACCGCTGGGTTGAAACATATGTAGTGGAGTGAGGCCCAGTACTCTGGGCCCTTAAGTCTGGTAAAACATATTTAATGACTGAAGACTTAGTTACAAATGCAAGATGTGATAAACATGTGCAATTGACATACAGAGTGAAGCCTAATAAATCAACAATTTCATTTATTTTGTTTTTAAGGTGTACTAGAAACTGGACTCTTTATCAACATGGCTATGAAAGCATACTTCGGTAATAATGACGGCACAATTACCACGCGCATCCCGAGTGATAAGTCTGCCAATGGGAATGGTGACATCTCCCCACGAGGCCATTGAGGAATTTTCCGGCAATTCCCGACAAACGCTGAAAGTTTGGCTGGACTCTGGGAGAAGACATTAATCCTGAACACAGACCTGTCGGCACCGATACTGTCTCTACTCCGACAACGAGAAAACGCAATGTCCCAAAATGTTGTGATAGATCTTTATTTTTCTTTTCTGGATAAAAGAATATTAATTGGTCAGTTCTGATATGGGTCTAGTTTAGCGCGCTGTGAAACAGTGGTAAAAAGTGCGATGTCATACAATATCAGAATGTGTGCATAGTTGTAGACCGACATCTAGTCCCTAGTGATCGGCTGAATGTATAGTATGAGACTGCTGTACTAAGGGTCTGTGTTAGGTCTATAAACCTTGATGTACGTCCTTTTTCAATTGATGAGTGACATTAGATTGTATCTAGCCAGATGAAATGGTATAATTAAGAAGTTTACAGATGCGCACATAGCACAAGTATTACCAGGTTTCTGCTACTACATATGATAGCTGAGGAATATAAACATGTGGAAACTATATTCTGGACATGTGCTCCACGAATTTTAAAAAAGACAACCAGAAATCAGCTAAATCATGAATGAAATTATACCGACCGCTGCAACCAGGGACCAACAAAATGGTACAAAATATATTTTTGTTTAGTGTTCTGATTTAAATGTAGCAAGATGAGCCTTTATCTATCGCATCATCATTAAAAGGTGTGCTTTTGAAAATTGTGAAATAGCGCCTAGCGGTAAAATTTAAGTGGAGTAGAGGTATTCTGAAGAGTGACATGATTTAGGCACTACAAAAATGTATAACCATTACGCTAAAAAGTGTGTATACTAGTAGTGATGGTTATTGAGAATTGATTCTTTGCTAATGAAAAGTTAAGATAAAGGGACCAATGAGACTTGTATAAGTACAAGATAAGTACATAATATAGTTAAAAGAATTATGTAATAAGAAAGCGTATGTTTAGACTTTCACAATACGCTCCAATAGACTAATTCCTATGGTGCTTGACCCTTGGCTAAGGCAGCTACCAACCTTATATACATAGAGGGTATTTCAATCAGTTTGGCCTAAAGATGAACACACCATGAATTTTATAATGCAATGTTGATTTGGGAACACGTCAAGGCCTATAGAAATTACTCTGACGAGTGAAGTCAAAGTTAAATAATGTTACACCTTAGCTGCGAGGGTTATACATTGGCAACTGATAATATCGTTTTGAATTGTCCGTCCTGTAATGAAAGACAAATTTTCAGTTTAAATCTGACTTACAACGTTCGTGCCAGTTATAACGTATATGTTCGTTAGAACTATCTCAGTGAATGAGTTGTTATCTTGTATGCAGTTCATATAACAATCAGGGAAGTTAGTATCATGTCCGTAATTTAACTAAAGAAAAATCTGCCACTATATGGAAACATTGTTTTATTTTGTTGCAAGTTAAAATGTGCAGGGAAAGAGTGATTTGAGGAAAATATATATATTCCACTCCCATGCTCAGTCCTAATAATACATGTCATATACATTTTTATGATACAAATGTCTGGATCAAAGGTACCCTGAAGAGGGTTTGAAAAGAGATTATTTGCGAACAGTATTGTCTATTTTAGCTCATATAAGTAATATCTAGCCATGGTTAGGCATGCCAAGTGTAATGAATACCAGGATAAAAGACTACATTACATAACTTTCAGATATGCATACATGGTAGAGACAGATTTTGTACGAAAGAAATCTTTACGGTACAACTACCTGGGATACAAAGCGTTTGTCTTATGATGGCTATAACGATTTTGAAGAGTTTATGAACGGTATTCTTGCAAATGTAAACTGGTTACGACTGTTATTTGTAAAATTATTGATGTGCTTCAAAAGTGATGAAGTCATGATTTCTTATCTATGAAGACCACCGTTTCCCAGTAATTGCATTGTTAAAACCTGGGAGTAAATATAAAGCACTACGTAATTATGCATAGCATTGTATGGATAGGAAAAATGCTAGTAATGTCTTGATAGTTTTATGGAAGATGTTATACAGTAATAGACTGCCACTACATTTGGCGTTTGGAGAGTGATATGCTACGATGCTTTAAAGGCGCACTGAGCTCAGGACCTAGCCCTGCCGAGTTTTGTACGCAAATGACGTCGTGGGTTCAGTGCGCCTTTAATGAATGGTCATTAACTCAGCAAGCTGGAGGGGGGGGGGGGGGTGCTTGAAATTCCACCAAAACCCCAGCTATGTTGTGTAGTAACCAGTCCCTTCCTCAGTAGATGGTGTGAACCTGATGTAACTATGTGGTACTGCTATTATGGGGACCTTAGGTAACTAGACTGACTGTAGCGTCCTGAACATTCCTTTATTCTGCTGCGTCATAAAAGACTGCTTGTGGAGACAAGCGACTGAATTATATCGCGAAGTCCACATCATTTTAAATGAATGTTGTTCGTATAATTCTGCATTGGAGGACATCAAAATGCCTCCCCCCTAACAGATTTATTTTACTATTAGCATGATACGCGTGGAAGGCAAGGTGCCGGTAAGACATTCCGCAGACTATGCGATTGGTGTACCTTCGTCATTACGAGAGACTGTGATGTAAAACTATCTTGAACAGGACAGATCTCATGCTTTTACTTTGATGATTACTATATTTTTTGTTTTTGTTGGGTATGTAAGAACAGTCTTGTTAACATGTTAAGCGTTGTTGGATAAAGCAATATTAATGTGAGGGCTGCCAATTTAGAAGTCAGACCCAATATTACATACGCCTTATTGTTGAAAGTTGAAATTAATTGGAGTGTAAGGTTTTTAAAAGAAACGATAGAAGAATAGTACGTGTATATTGCAAATGTACTGAAATAATACTTGAGTTACAGATGAACTGTTTTGACGCTCTGATATAAAATGAAAAAGGACAAAGGGATTGGGCATTTTTACCAAAAACAACAGAGATGTGATTTGCTTAGAATAATGCATCATGCAATGCCAGTCATTACGTCTTAAATCCGATCCATTCTATCCTATGATGTGTCCTATTGTTTACTGTTTAAAGTGAAACCAAGATTCACCCCAGTGAAAAAGTTATATTTTTGTTTCATGCTTCTTTTTGTGTTTTTTTTTCATTTCCAGGATACTGTTCTTGCTTTAAGAGTATCTGTTTACAGTATTTTCTTACTGATGTAAAATGTATGATTTCCCCACCTTCAAATGGCATTTGTCCAAAAGCGATATGTTGCTGCTACTCCACTGCATTTCCACGAAAAATGAATAATACAATCTTATCTCAACTGCTGCTAATAATGCAAAAGTATTAAAGAGACTTCAATAGGTTCTCTGCTCGACTAAGTCGATATTCCAAAGGGAGATTCTTCGAACTGTTTTAAGTTTTACATCTATAAGCTGCCCAGATGATAAAAGGACATCTTGAAAGATAAAGTAAAAAGTGTTTCTTGATTCCTCGATTGCATAATGGCAAATTACCCCTGTACCACTACCAGTCAATTAGATTAATCTGTGCCATATGTTGTGATCGTTTTTTTAATATATAAACTAGCGGTACTAAATGTTAAGAAAATAGCTGTATGGATCAGACATATTAGAAAGTTTCTCGAGTAGAATGTGTTCAACTATTTTAAGTCTTCCTGCTTGTCTTATGAAACAGATGAAAGATTGCGTCATAGAACAATCTGTTTATTTCTATATTACAGAAGTCCTCATTGTATTGTTGTAAGCAATCGAAAGCGTTGAAAAAAAGTGAAAATAAAAGTATTCTCGAAAATGGGGGTTCTGTTGTAAAATTTAAAATGTAATGATGCTAGTTCTTGAGATTTCATACTATATTTTGTCTAAACAGGATAACACAATAACCAATGCGTCTCTCTTATCGCCTTTTATTTTCAAAGTTCATATTTAAGCTGTATACCGTACATACAACGATTTCCAAATGGTTAAAAGAACAAACGTCTTTTTTATCAATAACATACCACATCGTTTAATTCTATTTTCTATAGTGGTAAATAATGACTCAAATAGATGTATACGAAATAGTTCATATAACACGTGTATCACAGAAGTGGTCCGGTCTGAGTTGTAGTTCATGGGGCGGGTTGTGGGTGTGGTACTCAGGTCTGGTGCACATCTATGGTGAGGTCCACCTTGGTCATTTTGGAGGGTACACTCATACCGCCCCCACGCAGACCGGACAGGAACACCTGGGGTCGGGGCACATTGGTGTAGTTGTCGCGCAGCGTCTGCGTGGCATTCTCCCTGCAATCATAGGTGTGATAAATTGTTAAAGTTCAGGTATTCCAGATTTTAGAAATAATCAATTAAATTTGTTTTAAGGAAACTTAATTTTAAAAAGAATTTAAAAAGTTAGGAAATTACATTCTATAAACATTAAGAACCTAAAACCTCCCCTCCTATAATCATCATGAGGGCAGTGATATTGAAGAAGGTCTAAGAATATTCCAAGATGATCTAAATATTTGAATAAAATAGTTTGATGAGAGTCAACTCAATAAAGTTTTATAACAATTCTGAACGCTAATAGTAAATCATGAAAAGTACATACTTGGGCAGGTAGACCTGGGCAGCATTGTCTCGCCGCATGTTGCTTAGCACCGTCTGGGCGGAGTGTGTGACCTTGGTACGTAGGTTAGCCTGAATAGACATAACATTAAAACATCAGCGTTACCAGACGTAAACTAATCGGAGCCCTATTCAAGGTCACATGTTTATCCCAAAGTCAGAAGGCATGATATTATGAGGATTTTTGTAAGAATACTACAGTACTAAAGTAACCCAACGTCTGGGTGTGGGTTATAGATGAGATGCGGATTATAGACTTTACAGTGGTAAGAATTTAAAAAGATAAAGTTGTCGGTACATGTTATAGGTTTCTCACCAGTTTGAGGGCCTTCCGCCGTAGCTCCCACTCGTTCCACTCGTATGACTTGACAATGTTGGACTCCATGAAGTGTGTGTCTGTCTGCGACCCACTGTCACATTTTGTCACCGGCTTCTCAATCATCTTACCAGGGTCCTTACTCTGCAATATTTTAGTTTAGTTTTCTTACTTTGAAATGTCCATGATTAATTCAAATGTAGGATATTAGTTTAAAACAATATTTATCGAGGAAGGCAGATATCATGCTGGTCAAGACCTCAAGACCACATCAACGAGCCTTTTCATGATGAAAATAAATAGTGATATACACGCATTATTCAAGGTCTATATAATGACAAGTGAACTCTTTTATATTCAAAGTGTCCGTGTTCTCACCTGTGAATAAGGTGTAATGGAGGCAAACTGTGTGTGGAGTTCCAGTAACTGGATTAGTTCGGGACTCCGCTTGGCCGCCTCGGCCACCAGCCGCACATACCTGCAATTTAAAATCTAGCATTGAGGAATTGATTCCATGTACTTATGTTCATTACATTCTAACAGAACTTTAGGACGCATACATGAGTGTAGTCACCAGAAGTCTAATGCAGATATATTTCTTAAAATCAACATGGGACATGGCGACCCCCCCCCCCCCCCCCATCAAAGGCCCCAGATATGAAATGACTGATGTCCTACTATTCTATTCATCTTTGGTCATATTTTTAACGACAGCTCAGATATTTAAAAAATGCCTCTCCGCCCCGGTGATGTATTATAAATGCCAAGTCGTTAAGTGAGGTGACATTTTGCCCCTCATCGACCCCCAATGTTTAAAGATGATCATTTCCTGGGTAGGAGAAGAACGGCACCATCAGTATACTCACTCTGCTGCGTTAACTGCAAATTCTTCTGCAGCTATTTTTGAAGAGAAGGCGTAGTAGTGTTCTTTATATCGTAAGACGCCTATCTCGGGGTTTGCTGGTAACATGAGGCGGTCAAAGTTAACTAACGCCCAACCACAGTAACCCTGAAATGTACAAGTAACACAAGGTTAACATGGCGTATAGTACCCTGTTGTTTAACATAGGCGTGGGGATTAATTTTTGTGGAGAACTATGATATGAGCAGCCATGTGAGCTTTTACTTTTTATGTCTGATGGTTTCTTTTATATCATTATTTTGTTTATTTGTGTTCTGGTGACACAATGTCAGCACAAGTGCCACAGGAGGGACTAGGTTCAAGATGCATCTGCCCCAAATATATTTAAGTGTTTCTCATAACTTGATAGCAAGCCACTTAGCGAACTTTTCTTTCCGGCGCGTTATACTTACCCTGTATTGTAGTGGCAATTTATTGAAATTTTTCGTGGTTTCTGGGTACAGCCAGTCCATGGTTTTGAGATCCTCTTTTTTGTTATCAACTCTGTGCTCATGACCCATCGTCTGAAAAGCAGAATTTAAAAAGAATTACATAAAATAAAAGATGTAAATAAAATGTATTTAACATACAATATTTCTTAATACCCAAGGCGTTTTCCGTCTACCTATTTCTGCTTTATTCCCCCAAAAAGTACATTTTCTAACTTGCTTTACAGTATTCTGATATAGGCTGTGGGGTATTACCTGTGCAATCCTCTGCTCGTCAGTTTGGACGGTGAGACCCTCCAGTTGTGGAGCGAGAATATCCTCGGTGAAGATCTCCGTGTGGCCCTGTAAATAGGAAACATCCTTGTTAGTAAATACATAACGACAGTTACACAAACATGAATATGTATATATCGTAGGCATGAATTATATCACTCTTTTCAAATTCATTATCATACTTGTATATATATATGGAGTGTGAGTCAGATTCTTTATCCAAAAAGACTTCCTCATTTAAGATTTAGCTATTCCAAAATATACAACTTTCTCGGTGTTTAGCATAATATCACCCACTCACCCGTGTGTAAGGCTCCAGGCTGACAAGGATGTTGCTGAGTACACTGAGGAGCACCATCTCGTCCTGGAAGCCGGACCAGATCTGGGCCAGGTGGATGAACTGGGGGTACACCTGGGCGGTGGGCACGGCCGTCTTGGACTGCACGGTGGCCTGGAGCTGCTCCATGCGAGCCGCCAGCTGCGACTCGAGCAGCTCAACCTGCTGGGCACAGCTGATCACGTCATGCTAAAAAAAACAACCAGAAAATATTCAAATTTATTCTATTTTCATTTTTTGGGGGGTTCAAAATTTAGTTTATTTGGTATGAGATTGACCTCGAAGAAAAACATTTGAATTTTCATTTTTTATTTTTTTGGTCCAAAATTAGATTTTCTTGGTATGGGGTGGACCTCTGAGAAATATAGTTGGGTTGATATTGGCAATGACAGCCCTCCATGGTGTCCACAATAGGTGCTGTTACTCCTAAATGGGTTAAAAAGTATAAACTAAGCCGGGCCTTCTAAATACTGACGAAAACAATACTTTGGCGATGAGATTTCCCCTCTTTCTTCAAAACAACATTTTTTTCACTCTAGTATTACAGGCCTTAATTTATATATATGTTAAATGCTTGAACAGTTTTGGTGATTGGATAACTCACCAGGATGATGCGTAGGAAGGCCTCATGCTGGCGGCAGTTGATGAGTGACTCCTTCATGAGCTGCATGGTCATGGGGTCCACATCCTTCATCTGAGACATCAACTCCAGCAGGGCTGCAGGAGAGGAAATCATGGGAAAGTATTACTTTAAAGCAGTATCATTCCAAAATTCACTTTATTATACGAAAAATCCAATTTATATTCAGCTGTGTTTATTAAAGTGTCGTTTTTTAAAAAATTAATTCATAGGGATGTCAATAAGGTTGGTTGTTTTTTTAGAGAAAATGTATTATCTAATTAAGCATATGAACCTACCTGTATACCGGTATGCCATTCCGCAAGTTTGTTGAATTTCTGCATCAACATTCTGAGTTGTGGCTGGTACGGCTTCATTCAGGATAGCAGGCACTATGCAAGTAAAGATGGTATCCTCCATGAAAATCAATATCCAAATTATTCCTAGAAAATACCTATATTGTGTAATTAGACCGTCAACATCAAATGATCTCAGTCGGATCATTCTTCATTATTTGCACTCATATTTCACTTTCTAACATAATAACAATATTTTAACAGAGATCTATCCATTTATCACTTGTAAATCAGACAACCTGTTGATAGACTTACAGTCATCAATGCCTTCGCCTCCCTTGCCACATTCCTTGTTGAAGAGGCGGATGCCGGTGACGATCATGGTGAGCTCCTGCAGTTGGCGCTCCTTGTCTCGCTTCACCAGCGACATGAAGGTCCCCAACTCTGTCTGCGGGAACACGCTCTGGAGGGCAGCTAAATAAGATGATTTTTCATCATTTTTTATTCCATTTATTTATAAGTCATCAGCTCTTCTTTTTATTTTATCAAAGATGTTGTTCCGCAAATAGGAGATGAATATTTCAATTGGCTATCGGTTTTCTTCACTTTTTCTGATTTTTTCAAACCCAGCCTTTAGTACTTAAAATCCCTTCTTGAGGCAGGGGTGATAAGAGGGTTCACATAGAGGCTTCCTAGACGTATTGTTAGATTGAGGTTCAATTGTCAGGACCTATGGTTACCTACCAGTGGCTTCCCTAACGACAGCAATATCTGTTGGACTACCCAGTCCAGACCGGAGAAGGACGGCTGACACAATCTTACGGTACAGACTCTCCAGCTCCTCCCGGGTGCGTGCTCGGCTATCCGTGATCTCACGGATAACGGGCTGCAGACGTGACTCCAACACGCGTCTGTGCTCTTCCAAAAAGTCATCTGCACAGACCAATTAAGATATTGTTATGGTTTTACCTGACATTTTTTTAATGTTATGATATTGCACACTTTGTAGTTTGGATGCGTGGAAGACTCCAAAGTAATTAAACTTGTGTCTGGTGTTTCAGGTGTTTGAAAAATATCTAGGATTGTCTTGAACTTCAGATTAATAGTACAAGCTTATACAAAGCTAATATATTATATGTGATTCTGTCTGCAATATCCTGTTGAAGAAATAGATATCCCCTTACTTCTTGTGGTGTAGTTCATGTCGAAGTAAACCTGCATTTTGACGGTGTCGAGTGCAGGTGCACGCGAGTCGAGCAGTCGGTCTACACATATCTATAACGGGAAGGGGTTTTGTTATTTTACCAAGAAGATTTACGTTTCTTGATTTTACTTTAGATATGCCTATGAAGTGTGGAATGTTTACATAATTGCTAGAACAGTGACACTCGAGAATGAATATTAGTATTGTAGAAAGGAGAAACAACAGACTAATCAATGTGCTTGTGATTTCACATTTCAGGACGATGTTCATGGAATTAGTAGTCTATCATTGTTCTATATATATATCATTAAAAATATATTACTCACTTTTATAAGTTTCTGGACGTCCTCCTTTGTTAGTGTTCGGTCCACATTGAATTCATTTGCTGGATCCAAGACAACAGCTTTCACCTGGAATTACAGCCAAATTATTGAATCTTAGATACATCTATAGGAAAACTAGTAAAGGGTTTAATAATGACTGTCGTGTAATAGCATTATTTTTTTTATTTTCTTCCCTCATACTACAGGGCTATATCTGTATACTAGTAGTACTTTTCTATGCCATTGTTTACTTTGTTTATTAGATTGGTGAAGATAAGGTATATTTAACTTACCATGAATGCTACAAGAGTCTCAGAGACAGCCTGACCCTTGCTTACACATTCCTGGGCAATTTCTCTAATGATGTTTTTGATCACACTTTCTGCCTGAGCCCGCGACATGTTGCTGCTGTGTGTCTTCTCTGACCTTTTGAATCGAAAAGAAGGGATACATGTAGTAATATTTAACATCACTTTTGATTTGTTGTAGGCCTAGTCTCACATGTTATTTTCTATTATGGGACTCGGAGTGCGATTTTTAAATTTATGGGTTTTTTTTTGTGTTTTTTTGTGTGGTTTTTTTTGGTGTTTTTTTTTTTTGGGGGGGGGGGCATCTTGCAAAAGAAGAACTTGGTGGCGGAGATCAAAATTATTTTCGGCTAATTGATGGGGGGGGGGGGGGAGGAGGCATTTGCCATTGTGGAAAAATCCACCAAATTACTAGCCCTACATCTAGATCTCGAAATAGAAAACATTTACTGATTTATTTTAGAGATCGGTGTGAACTGAAAACCTTTAGATATACGGTACCACTGACTGACTGAGTACAAGTCCTGGTCCAGGATAAAATCAAATCAAAATGCCTTGTTTTAACTTTTAGACAAATTTTAGGGGTAACACATGGAATTCTTAGCTTGCGAATTTCCTAAATATTTTTACAGTTTACAATTACATAAGACAAAAGTCAATGCTGTTTAGAGTTGATAGAAAATCTGATAAACTTCTGCTGTTCACAGTTCAGACATTTTGGTCCTTCTCAGTGAATACACATTACTCACTGCCTGCAGTGGGACTGTGTAGTTTTAGACTTTGCTTCACATAGATTCCAATTTAATTTGACTGGATCATCATAGGAAACGAAGAGCCGTTTTGCTTCTTGTAGGAAATAACCAATTATTGAAATTTAGTGTTCAAGTTTTAACAACAACAACCACTGCAATTCCCTTTTATAGGTTGAATAACATGAAAAAATGACTGTATATTGATACAGTATAGAGCAATTAAACTTAATACACACACTACATACGTTTTAGCTTTTAACCTACCGTGATATTTCTTAGTTTTTCCTCAATCCACTGCTTATTACGCTCCTACACCCACCATGTTGTTTGGGAAACTTGACAACGACCTACCGGAAGTTGATGTTCTGTCAGAATTACTTCCGGTTCAAAACAAGCATGGCGGACTCTGACGCGAGTTGCGTTGGTGTCAGCGATGTAAGTGATATTTCTGGCCTTATTCCAGACGAAACACTAGGTTTGTACTTACGGAAGAAAGGCACCGTGTCCAGAGAACCCGGTAATGTTACTATTTCAGAGGGAAACGACGGAGAGAGCGATGAACGCGTGCCTGAAACGCTGAGTGCTGCAAGTTTTGCGGACTCCACAGGCGGAACGTCTGCTTTTGAAAATGAGTCCAATGACCGACCACCAAATCAAACAAATCCCACAGCTGTCGGAGAAGGACACGTCAGCGGAGATGAAAAGTCTGAGAATGGTAAGGAAAAAAACAGGAGCACAATACACAGACCGCAGGTATAACGTTAAAAGGGTCAGCATTTATATTTCAGGAGGTGGTTGATATGTTCACGCCCCCCCCCCCCCCCCCAAAAAAAAATCCAAATCACCCTACTCAGTACTTACTCTACTAGAGTCTAGACTGTCCCAACAGGCTGTAGGGACTTGCATAAAGTTTGTGAATTGATTGAAATATATGAGTATTGGCCCAGTCATGTACAGCTTGTTGAGGGCTTTTCAGAACTGTTTAGATCATCTTCCTACTGTTGCTAGTTGCTGAGCAATCAGGATCGAAGATCCAGAATTGATGGGTACTTCATCCCCATTGAAACACTGTTTAAGCTGGATCCAAAACTGTGATCAGAGCAGTTTAGAAAGGTACCCTGAACAGACAAAGGAAACAGGTTATTCTAAGTTAAATCAGCTATTATTTAATCTTTTAGGATGGAATTTTCAGCATACATTAAGCACCACGGGCCAGATAATATGACCTTGTTCCAGATGACCTTTGACCTAGTTAGACTGACCTTTTCCCTAATTAACAAGGTCATAAGAAAGGTCATTTTAGGATAAATCAGCCACTATTTAATCTTTTAGGATGGAATTTTCAGCATATTTTGAATGTCATGGATCAGATAATATCTCATGATACTCGCTAGTGAGTGATAATAGTCAAACCTCAGCTTATAAATTGAAAGCTCCCATACCCTCAGTGCTTACATGAGGCCGGCACTTTTTTGAAGACTGACAAAACGGTGGGCTATTCTGAGTGAAAAGTGATGCAGTGAGAAATTTGCTGGGAGTTTGAGGAAAATTTTAGAAAATTTTGAAAATATTGACATAATTTGGTAAAATATAACACAGGCTGTTACCAAAATTTGCGACATTTCAACGCACTAAATTCGCGACATTTTTAGGAATACCCCTAAAAATAAAGGCCCCCCCCTAAGAATAGGGTAAAAAAAAAGGCCCCCCCCCTTTGAATACCCCTAAAAAAAATTGCCCCCCCCCCCTCAAATGCTCACCCCCCCCCCCCTGCCATAAATAATGAACACTCCCTTATCCACTTTTAAACTTTTATTTTCACCGAGGGTCTTCCAGAAATGTGACCTGTGTGTATGGGGGGGGAGGGGGGTCAAAAAGATATTCACCCTGTAGGTGCTGTACAGTCTCGGACTCCCATACCAACACTGCTCCGGGTCCCTCTGCTGTGTATGGTATGGAAGCAGACCTGCATCTCACTTGATACCCATTTGCGCCAGATTGGTGGCGCAAATGGGTGTGTATTGGTCAATGAACATAGATGCCAATCAATATCAAAGGGGTAATAAAAGAACCTGGGGGCTACTGTGTAATTAACACATATAATTGACAGAGGTAGTGGAAAGGTGTGTATTGGGATGGGATGATGGCCTGCTCCCAGGCTATCCAACTGGTATGATAGTTGCTGCCCGAGGCTGCCCCCTGTAGGTCTAGGTATCATAATCATGGGGTACGTAGCTTAATCTAGAGGCAGTATGGATTCCGTACTAGTATCATAGGCCAACCACATGGTAGAGAAGCCTTTCTTATATTATTTTCTAAATATTTTCATTGATTTCAGATAAGGTTGAAAGTACCTCCCTGTTTTCCTACATCTATGCTGAGCTGACTAGGGGCTATCTGCTCGAGCACGACGAAGCAAAGCTGACAGAAAAAAGAGCTAGGATATACACATTTATGAAAATTCCTCGAGAGCTTGAAAAGGTACCGGTAACATCATATACTTTGCTTATTAGTTTGTGACTAGTATCCACATCCTCTTGTTCGTTAGATGTTTAGCCTCAATGTATTTACATGGATGTGGGTAGTATCAATTGTAAGTGTATTATTTAGAGTTGTGGATCTTTAGTATTTGGCAAAGGGAAATTGTAAGTATTATTAGTTGTGGATCTTTAGTATTTTGCCAAGGGAAACTATGTGAAGTCATGCACCTGTCATGCCTGCTTTGTATACTGGGATGTCACATGCACGGTACTTGAAAGGACGGAAGACGACTTTATTAATGAAAATCATCTCCCTTGCAAGGTGATGAAGATTAATAAAAAAAACACAAAAAAAACACTGCCTCTTTATTGTACAATATAAGTTTAAAGTGAAACCTGTAAAAATTGGTACAGCAGTTTAAATATTTGGTTTCTATTTTCCATTGCAGTTCATGTTCTATGGGTTCTTCCAATGTGCGGATGCCTTCCTGTACATATTTACATTCCTGCCAGTCCGTTTTATAATGGCCTTCACTAAACTCTGTGTTAAAGGTTGCCTGTCGTCATGGTAAGTTTACACGCCATTTCATTGTCCCAATAGAAATAGCATAGTTTCACTATAAATCATTATCAAAGTCGCGTGGATAACCAACATATCTTTTTTTAATATATTTAGACATACCGGTATTTACTGTATGCACATGTAAATCCTGTCATCTACAATGTTGTACAAATATATAACAAATACGTTTCTGAAATACTCATTGACTATATTATACACATCTAGATAAAGAATATTCAAACAGTTTTAACTTCTAATGAGGCCAGCCACAACATATATAAAAGGTGTCTTTCTGGTTACTCAAACTGCGCAAAGCAAGTCCGACATATCAACCATTATTTTTGGTCCCTGTAACCTGAAGCACACCTTTTAATTGTGTATGGCCGTATCCTCACAGAACACATTATCAATATAAAACCACTGTACCATCACAGGGTTTGCATGTTGGACCACCATCGGTAAGTTGGCCGGAATGTGACTGCTTTTAGTTGGCGGTATTACATCTTGCATTGAGACAATCATATGTTAAAATATAAGATTATAATTAATACGAAATACAACTCACACACTTTATGATTATAGGGCATGACATGTAATAGGTCTCAGACTATACAATTTTCACCAATTATATCATCGTATGTGTCTGCTTTCGTAATATTAGAGCTGTCTGCTATATAGTCACAGAAATATTCCAGATTTAATACACATTTTATTATTCTACATCGAACGTATAGTAGTTAAGTATGTGTGGGATTTGCTTGTTTCAATTGGCTAGGATTTTCTCTCTAGATATTGTGTAGATCTAAGTGTTCTCAATAGTGTAATACACATTAGTTTTTATATGCTTAAATTAGTAATTCAAATACAATAGAGCAATCGATGCCCCACAAACTATAATAAATATACATGTGCACCAGACGTATTATGCATATCGCCCCTGGCCATGTATCCAGATTTTCCCCAATATTAAAGCCGACTAATAGTTCATGGTTGGTGTGATGTGTGCGTGTACGCATAATTCATTGCATGGTTCATTCTTTAATATTGGTGCCCAGTATCTGCTCTCCAGCCCAGGCCTCCCCCACACCCGCGCCGGGGATAGTTTCAAACTGTACACTCTTTTACTATGCTTTATATGTACCGGTTTTAGTATACCATAAAGGGGGCCTTTGTAGAGAACGCTCCTACGTCTCTACAGTGCGGGTAGGACTGTTTTGCATTACATAAGGTAAGCTCACCTGGAAGCGACCACATACCTTTGATCAGACACCTGAATTTATGGTTAATCATGCAAGACAAGCACTCTAATTGTCCTTTGCTGGGAAGAGTACTATCATACACAAATTGAGGGGTAAGCATGCTTGAGTAAAATAACGTTCACGTGTCCGGCTCAATGTATGTGGTCGACCCCAGGTGAATCTACCCTATCTGTATTTGCTACTTCATACCAGAAATGCGTGGGAGCCATCGTGCTTTTAGCATCAACGTATTTAATATTAGGGCCAAATCTTCTGGTATAATAGATTGCTAAGACTAAGACTCGTGAGGCTTTATGCGTATCCTGGGTCATTTGTGGCAGTAGAGGTTTGAGGAAGGTATATATCTGTAATGTTATACATGTACAAGGGTGATTGGTATCTACTTGCATGTACACCCTACCCCAACTCTTTTGGGAAATGGTCCATATAAGAAAAAATGAAAATGATCTAGATAGGAATACTAATAAGATGGTAATTGTAATATAAAGCAAATGTCCAGAGGGGAGAGGGAGTTAATGAATAAAAGAAATAAAGAAAATGTCATCAAATACCTGAGACTTCAAATAAAAATCGGAAAAATAAAACTCGTGTGTTGGGTTTTGTGTGATAAAAATATTCTTCAAATTTCTACCACCACTCTCACAAGCATCCATAATAGGATCACCCTCACTTGGGTAGCGTCAATAAGAATGTTGCAGTAATAACTAGTAACTATCCCCAAAAGAATAAGAACACTGCAAGCATCCTCAATAGGATCCATTCCCGCCAGGTACATAAATGTACCAAAAATACGCAACACCAAATAAACACCAATATGGACCAAATAAACACCGATTATGATGACACGGACGGAAACAACGAGAACTCCCTCAACGAAACTGAAACAACAAGAATACCCGCAGATGCTTTACCACATTACAAACTATGCAGGAAAATTGCCACCAATCAACACAAGGCAAAAAAACACTGAATTCCTGAATGAATGCATCATTAAGAACACTGTCCCAAAGGGACTGCAAGGCAAAATAACACCACAGATACCCGAGAACAACTGGGAATTTCTACTACAATGGCAAGAAACACTACTAGAATGTGGCAAAAAACTAAGACTACAACTAAAAGACTACTACCAAACAAGACGAGAGACTCTAAAACAAGACTACATAAAAGCAACAACAGTACTAGAAACAATATGCAACAAAGAAGAATACAGTCTACCCAAGAGCCTATATTTATAATTCTAGGCTACCCAAGCGCCTGTCATACATAAGTCTTGTCATGTCTACTTCAAATAGCAAAATGTTATATTATAATCTAATTATAAGCCTGTAATGTAGACCACCACCTGTTGTGTTATATTCACCACTTGGATTCTCAAGAGAGTAATACGTTATCCTTGTACAAACTTTGAATGTACTTGTATGTATATGTTTATTCATATTCATAAATGTTGTTGACATGCCAGTCACCATGGTTACGGTAATTTTTGTAACAAAATGTGATCATTTATAGTACCTCAGTACCTGTTGAAACTCAAGTAAGCATCCTCTGCCTGATGAAGAGTTATTAAATAACTCGAAACGTAGCATTATGAGATCACTCCAAAAAAACACCAGAAAATGTCATCAAATACCTGAGACTTCAAATAAAAATCGGAAAAATAAAACTCGTGTGTTGGGTTTTGTGTGATAAAAATATTCTTCAAAGAAATAAAGAAATGAAATAATGTTGGATTCTTGAAAGATGTTCTAGATACATGTACAGTAAATTCTTGTGTATAAGCCTCGGCATCTACACGAGACTCAACTTCAATTTGGTACCAAACATGCCTATACGAAGAGTTTTATAAATATAGTATGCGGCTTGTAGGGTTTGTCAAAGTTAGGGGTGTGGCTTGTACACAAGTTAGGCCTTTACGCAAAAGTTACCGTTTATGTTTTACAGAAATCGAGTATCAATACATTCTGTGTACTCTTTACCAAACAGAGATACTGGGGACATTCCTACTGAAAATGTACCCAACATTATAAGATGTCCTACTTTTTGTTACCGATCGAGTGACATCTCTGCTGATTTAAAGTGCCATATTTAAATCACCGAGCGTATCCCACTTACAATGCTAATACTGTTCTAGTCTACTATATGGCTTATAAGTGTGAGTGGCGAGAATGCCTCTTTAACGTTACTAAGTCTTAATGCCTTACTATGTGTTCCTCCAGTGTGCGGAGTAATGGGCGGCTACTGGAGGCGGCCCAGATCTGTGACCTGCTGAAGGGCTGCGTGCTGGTGGTGTGCTGCATCATGATGCACTATGTGGACGTGTCCATGATGTACCACCTCATCAGGGGCCAGGCCATCATCAAACTCTACCTCTTCTATAACATGCTAGAGGTAAGTTTGCACCGGGGTCAGCATTTTGTATCTCAACGAGAACCTAATAAAACTAATATGTTATATAGATTTAAAATGATGCTGCCGAGAGAAAATAAATTCTGTATTGCTGTAAGTTCATAAATATTTATAACTCACCTCTCACGTATGATACGCACGGCACTCCAAAGCTTGCAATTGTGTTTGACTATAACCCGCACATTGGGACTGATCATGACTAGTTTAGTACTTTGCTACACCAATGTGCTACACCAATAAGTACCTCGCGAATAACTTGCAATCCTGTATAAGCCGCATCTAGGTTCTGGTCCGGGAATTTACAGTATACGTACAAAATTGTGACTTCATGCTTGCTTTGTGCATTTGGTGTCTTATAGTGGTACTTAGATACTTAACACATACATATATTATTCGCTATAGGATTTATTAAGACTGCTTTACATCCATGTGTGTAGGTAGCAGACCGGTTGTTTTCATCGTTCGGCCAGGACATCCTGGACTCCTTGTTCTGGACAGCGACCGAGCCACGCGGCAGGAAGAGGGAACACTTTGGCATCATCCCGCATATCTTACTGGCCGGCATCTACGTCTGTATCCTTAATCCACACCACATATTAATGGGTGATGTTACTGTGCAAAGTCATAGAGCCACTCTCTGATTCAAGTACAGTCCGTACACTTGGGGTTTATTTAGAATACTCCCGTACGTTTCCTGCTTTAGCATAGATTTTTAAACAAGCGCATTTCTCGTTTTAGCGCAGGGTAGAAGAGGCTATCAAATTCAATTTTTCATACATTTTTATATCTCAAATAAGCGCAGGCATCTTATTGAACAAGCTACTTCATGCTATCTAAATCTAATTACTCCTTGACATGCTACCAGTTCTCCATGCTGTCCTAGTGCTGTTTCAGGCTACAACACTGAACGTTGCATTCAATTCACATAACAAGGCTCTACTCACTATCATGATGTCCAACAACGTAAGTGATAAATATCACACTAGTAGCAACTTCTCAGTTTTGTGAAAGAACTGAAAAATAACTTGAAAAAAAAGCTATCTACCGGTACATGTAAATGAATTTATTTTAAGACGGAAAAGATATTACAGTTATCAATTATGATCAAATGTTTTGAAATACGTCATTGGCTTATATGTGCATCAGCGTTTGTAGTGAATATAACCTTATATGATCTGTCTTTTCCATTTCAGTTTGTCGAGTTAAAGGGGAGTGTGTTTAAGAAGTTTGAGAGGACCAACCTGTTCCAGATGTCATGTAGCGATGTACGTGAAAGGTTTCACCTCATCGTGCTCCTGGCGATTGTCTGCGTACGCAACCTGACAGAGTTCTCATGGGACATGGGTGAGTAGCATGCGTTTATGTTCTGTATGTTTATCCACTTCTCACGTATAACCCACAATTAGACTTTAAAAATATTGTATAACCTGCACCTCGGTTTCTGAAAAGTTATGTTCTTAAATAAAACTACTGTGCTTATACATCTAAAAAAACCTAGCACACTGATTTGGGGAATATTTTATTACCCACACCAAGGAATACGGTTTCCGTACAACATGCTGGCTATACGCAGGAATTGATGGTGCCTTTAATCCTTCCAAATGGAAAGTGTGACTAAGTCAGGTATACATGTAATGGCCAATATCTTCATGCCCTCTTTAAAATATTGCATTGCGTCTATATAATACGTCTGATACTGGTGTTGTTCCTGGCAGACGACATTTAGCCATATGTCCGCCGGTTACCTGTAACTCTTGTCTTACAGACCACCTGTTTGTGCTGGTACCAGACGTGGTTCTTGTCCTCTTCGCTGAGGTCATGGTAGACTGGGTTAAACACGCCTTCATCACCAAATTCAATGAGATTTCCTTTGAGGTGAGAAAATTGCTGTTTATGGTAAATTCCTCATGTGTTTTGATACAATGTATATATATATGCTAGACAATTAAGCTATGTCAGTAACCGATAATATATGTCTTTATAAATTCCCGTTTGTTCCTAGTGATATTATTAAGATCCTGTTAATGTGCGACTAAAGGCATTTACAGGGTTGTATCATTATAGTGAAACATTGCAGTAAATCGGTGTCACTTTAAAACACATACCACTCAATTCACATACCACACATTGTATATCATATTATTTGCAGGTCTACCACGAGTACACTGTCAGTATAGCCTACGACATGTCTCTAAGTCGACAAAAAGATGTAAGTATTAAACCTCAATACATCATTGCATAATCAATTAAATATTGACCAAATCACCATCCACGATTGTGCCACACGAGAGGGGCTGAGAGGGTCCAATTTCCCCTGTCGATTTTAGGAAAAGGCCCATGTCTCTGTCGCTTAAGTATCACCATATCCCATGTAGATCTTAAGAAATGCCCATGTCACTAGTAGGGCCCATGCCCCATGTCGATTTTAAGAAAAGGCAATGTTGCCATGTTGAATTCAGAGGTCCAGACCCATAGATATAATCCAACATGTAACATTTACTGACATCGGTGACATGTTGATAAATTGGTTTACAATTAAGTCGTTGTCTTCCCCTACAGGCCTTTGCTGACCATGTGGATGTGGTGTCACGACGTATGGGCTTCATCCCACTACCTCTGGCTACTGTACTAGTGCGCGTTATCACACAGTCTCTGCGCATCACGCACTACTTTGATATCTTCCTTGCTATCCTCTTCTACTTTTGGTAAGTCAATGATACACTCCAGTTTTACTATGTGAAAAAATAATATACATATCACTATAGGAGGGTCCGAGGAGCTGCTTTAACCTTAAACAGTGAAAACTGCTGCAGTACACAATGATAAATGTACTAGATAGCAAATAATTCAGGGATAAGACAGTTGCCATTTACTTCAACAAGATTTTACTTATAATATTGTATGATAATCATTGATACCATTGATAATACCTCCACAAATCCCAATGTAAATACTTCCATAGTGAAACTCTGAAATATCAAGACATTCACAATTATATCATTCTGAAACCATTAAATTGCAGCTTGGTTACACTTAAAGTGCTCATCAGTATTCTCCTCCTGGGTGGGAGTGTCAAACTCATTAACGCCAACAAGGAGGCAAAGCAGGCCAGCAAGAAGCAGCAGGCCACGAGTTCTGCACCCCCCACCCCGGCCAAGGATGCCGCCAAGTGGAAGCGCAGTAAGAGTGTCGGCGAGGACATGAATCTCACCGCCATGATGAGTAGTATACGACAACGGGGCGGTGCTGATTTACACCGACCGCCCTCACTGACACCAAAACCTCTATTTTCTAATAGCACAGTGAGCCTGGCCTCGGTCGGGCTGAATGAAGACTTTGTTAACGATAACACGGGAGAGGGGACGCCTTTAGTGACGGCAGGTACAGAGACGAGTAAGCGACCCCCACCCAAGCCGTTACACGAGGTGGACCGATATACAATGTGTAGTAATAGGATCATTTAGGGCTGGGTTACATCATGGACATGGTTAGGGAGGGAGGAGGGGGCATCGCATATATATTATACAGGCAGGGGGCACAATTGGAAAGAGGGCTAAGTATGTTGGTGCTTGATGTGTGTTGTTCATTAAGAAATAAATGTAAGTGTGAGGAGTATACTGGTGGCTGTGCGTAGAGGGCATACTGTTGCAAATGGAAGCTTTGTCCTTGGTATCGAAGAAAAACCAGCATATTGTGTGAATGTGACTGTAAATGTCGGAAATGATGCAATCAAAAATCTTGTGTACAATCAAATACTGTAAATTCTTGCGTACAAGCCTAACCAGCACCCCAAACGTTGGCAACTTCTGGAACTTGAGATGTTAGTGCTTACTTTACTGCAAAAACTGTCATACATGTATAAGGAATTCCTTTAGGGCAGCACTGGATTTCGGACTGGTGGCTGTGTCTTACCAGTTGTGTTTCTGCTCGCCAACCCAGATGGTACAAGCGGTGGCTTCTACCCGAGAATTTACGGTACATATAATTCGCTCCACAGTGCATTAAGAGATGCATGGTCAGTACACTACAGCATAAGGCGTGGACCATAATTAAGATGTACTTATTTTCATAGGTCAAAATTATTTATTGTTGACAGTATTGTGATACATAAACTATGTGCACCCGCCTTGTACACAATAGGGGCATGTTGTGATATGCAGGTAATTTTGGAAGGACGTCGGTAGGTATAATTGCTTGCTTCAAGGACGTAAGTAGGTAGTTGCTTGCTTCAAGGACGTCAGTAGAGCCCAGCAGTACTAATTAACTATAAACTGTGTAAATATTCTGCTTCAGTCGCATTTAATAAGGGTGATCAGTATTACAGTTGTTGCAGAATTCACTACCTACAAGGAGTTAATGCAACGTTAACCTAACGTATTGGTGTCATTTCTGAACTGTAATGCAGCTTGAATAGCAATTTAAAGTTCAGAACATGTGTGAATTGTAATTTGATGTCATTAGATCAGTGTTAAACCTGCATTCCATCAACACGTCATTTTTATCTTTTTTCAAAACTTGTGTGCCATTCACGTGTGCCATTCATGTTAAAGTGATCTCGAACATTCTATGCTTGGTGCCTTGTGGGAGATAACACTAGTTATTATGGAGAGAATAAGGTTTTAGATTATGTAGAATTTCAATTTGTACTACACATTGTACATGAACATGGTTGTATTAACCACTGACGGTACCTGATCGTGCTATACGGTGAACCTTTTGTTGCATTTTAATCAATGATATATGTTTTCAGTGCATATTTTTCTTTTAATTTAAATAATTTGAGTACTCCGTACAGGTTTGCAACAGAAAGGACCCTCAATAGAAGTGATGTAATAACTTGATGAACACGATTACTTTGCTGACATTCCTATCAATGTTGCACTGCTGCTGTTATTGAGGATAGGTATGGAAACAATACCTCACATATTTACAGGATATTTCATGCATTAAATCCACTTGTTGATATTGTACAAATAAATTTACAACACAAATTTCCATGATGTATTTTAGTGTTTCCCACCTTTCAATGCACAGGCTAACAAAACAAAACCGTATTTATTTTAGAGCCATTGTAATCTAACTTTGAGAGACAAAGGTTTAAAGCTGTTAATTCCTTATCGCCATATATATATATATATATATATATATATATATATATATATATATATATACGGCGCTTATAACTTTGGAGGGCTGTTTACCCCCGGCGCTTATACAAAACAGGCGCTTATTCAAGATCCAGTTTCAGTGCTTAAGAGAAATTTGAAGACCCTCATACCTCGGTGCTTATAAAAGACCGGCGCTTATTCAATACCCGGCGCTTAAACGCGACGGTACGGTATGTGCGCAAATTCTCTCCAGAAATTGACCCCCACCCCCCTAAAGTTCTTGTACGCATTGAATTAAAGGGTTTATGTACGCAGATGAAATATATATATATATATATATATATATATATATATATATATATATACATATACTGTGACATATCCATGGTATCACTGACCAATATCTTAGTCCTTTCTAAATTGATACATCTCATTTAGTATGGACATCACATTTGACTTGGGGGGGGGGGGAGGCTTCCATAAAGTACCGCACCGTCGTTTTTAAGCGCCCCGGCGCTTATAACTTTGTAGGGCTGTTTACCCCCGGCGCTTATACAAAACAGGCGCTTATTCAAGATCCAGTTTCAGTGCTTAAGAGAAATTTGAAGACCCTCATACCTCGGTGCTTATAAAAGACCGGCGCTTATTCAATACCCGGCGCTTAAACGCGACGGTACGGTATGTGCGCAAATTCTCTCCAGAAATTGACCCCCACCCCCCTAAAGTTCTTGTACGCATTGAATTAAAGGGTTTATGTACGCAGATGAAAATAGACCCCCCCCATCACCCCTTGGTGCGTACATTCTTTATGGAATCCCCCTTGTTTCTTCAGTATGAAGGCGTAATTAATCAATAACACAAACTGACTTGTGCGTCTATATACAATTTATTAGTTACAGTCATACATACTTATACACACGTAGCCGTAGGATATCATCCTGGACGTCAAACAATCGCATATCTAGTCCATGCATTCCAAGAATAATGTCTATAGTGAAAAGAATAAGTATCAATTTTCTAACTGCTTTGAACTTTCGTCATTTGGTAACTCAAATCGTCGGACAGTTTCTGTCTCTTTGGTTTCGGCCGTTGTGCTTCCGTCTGCTAATTCGACATAGCGGTTTCCATCTTTATCTACGGCGTAATTATAACTGACGCGCATGTTAAGGGCTTTCTCAATCTCTGCATCCAGGTTGTTGGGGTCTATGAAATACTTGGACTGTTTCTGAAAAGAGAATTTAATAATATATTGACAATTATTTATACATTGTATTTGCTCTCGCCTACCAATCTGGGGTACATTCAACAATCAAACAGTTATAAGCTCAACTGATTTTTTTTTGTCTTGGAAAGTGAATTTTAGTCTAATCTGAATTATCTGCTCCCCTCTCCCAAAGGATTTATGTTGCAAATAAATATTGATAATAGTTCCAATATTATGTAGTTTGATACAAATTTCTTGGGTACAGAATGGAAGTGGAAGCATAAGGATAGTTACAATCTCCTCTTGGACAAGTCGCTGGGAGTCCAGGAGTTGGGCCAGTTTCTTCTCTTCTATTGCCCTGAGGTCAGAGAGCCGTTGTTCTTCTATTAGTCGTTCCTCTTTAGCCTGTCTGACTTCCCTGCAGAAATAGTAAATGGGTTACAGACTGCAATCATGTAGGACTCGTGTCACAGAATATCAGGTAGTTAGTGGTAAGACACGTTTAATTAGGGTACTTTATAGTATCATAGACATGACATTTCTAGTTCCTTGATATAACGGATGTACATGTGGAGTAATGTAAATTGGTACCTGATTTGAGCAGTATTTTTGTTCCATTCGGCATTAACTTGCAACAGCTCTGCCCACTCCGCTTCCTCTTTCTCTGTTAGTACTTTCGATGACTTGGCTGCTTCTTTGGCCAAAACCTCCTCTTTGAAGTAATCCCTAGTGAGTGGAATGGAATAGAAATACAAGTTGATGTTAAAGTACCGGTACATGTCAAAAATGGATAACACCTAGATTTAATTTAAAATTAAATATTGTCATTTTAACAAAATAAGAAAACTAGTTCGAAT
The DNA here is from genome assembly GCA_947462335.1 of Harmothoe impar. Taxonomy (NCBI): domain Eukaryota; kingdom Metazoa; phylum Annelida; class Polychaeta; order Phyllodocida; family Polynoidae; genus Harmothoe; species Harmothoe impar. The sequence continues at coordinate 61,266,929 of OX381707.1, read as the reverse complement.
TAGGTTTTAGCTGCAATCCAGTATTCATTTACGATGTGGATTCGGAATGGTACAATAATGGGTAAAGCCCCAGCCACCCTAGGCTTTTGAGCAGATCCGACCCGACCCAGTCTCGGACTCCCATCCCAACACTGCTCCGGGTTCCTCTGCTGTGTATGGGCTGGGGGTAGACCTTCATCTCACTTGATACCCATTTGCGCCAGTTTGGTGGCGCAAATCAGTGTGTATTGGTCAATACACATCCAAGTACAGAGAGATGCCAATCAATAATTGACAGAGGTAGTGGAAAGGTGTGTATTGGGATGGGATGATGGCCTGCTCCCAGACTATCCAACTGGTAGGATAGTCGCTGGCCGAGCCCGAGGCTGGACCCGACCAGACCCGACAATCGGATCTAATTTAGCTATCTGGCCGGTCTCATAGAGTTGTGCATGCCAAACTCTTCCGACTGTTGGCACTGGCACTGTCACTGTTGGGTCGGGTAAAGTGTTGTAAAATATAAATGACCACTCCATAAAGTAAATATTGATGTGGGGGAACGGCTTCATTTAATACCGATAGATTGAGCAGAGCTAGTATAAAAATACTCATCCCTCTTTTTGGCTCAAAATAGGTCAAATCCCCCCCCCCCCCCCCCCACTGGCCCCAGCAAGAGAGGTCGACATTTTTTACCCCCCCCCCCCCCCCTGCGGTCAGGGCTTCGAAACAGTTTTGCCCTCCCCAAGCCCCCACCCCCTGTGGCCTGTTGTTAAAAAAATGATCACTCCTTTAGTACCATATTTAATATTCTCGAAATATCTAAATCAAAAATGTCCTCACGTCAGAGCCTTGGAAGCCGTCTTGTATTTTCTGTAGCGGTCTGCTAATTCTTCCATTTCCTCGGGATTCTTGGGGGTGGGTTTCCGAACGTAATACATCTTGCTGGCATTCTTTGGTGCCCATCTCCTCTTTCTCCATCGAACTATCTGGATTACTGGACCATTGCTAGGAGTTTCAAGGTTACCAACTAGCCGCCTGCCTAGTGTTGTTATCCCTAAACGAGAAAACATTTCAAAAACTTTAGAAAAGTCCGAATCCACTCTCTCACAACACAGCACACATGTGAAGGTGACCGCACCTGGTAAAATACAAACTCTGTTGTAGCCATCCAAACGGAATGACTATAGATAACTTTTAGAACTATAATTGCTACATGTAGTAATGTTAAATTAATTCAAATTATTTTCTAATTTATAAACTAAATAATCTCAATTAATTATCTAAATATATCAAGTATTAAGTATATTATCGCAGATTCTAGATAATCCCTATTCCAGTTCCTTGGAGTTTACGATCTGTGTTTTCTTTCACTTCCGGAATAATCAAATATGGCTGCGCCCATACAACTTTGTGCGCCGACGAAAATTTCACAACATTTGGTGTTTATTTCGGTTGTAAAAGATAGACATCTACAATAACTAAATGGACGGATCAAGCAGAGCAACGATCTTCGGATCTGTGATTGCCATAGCTGGTAGGTTGTATAAAAAGCATAATAGTATGTTTCTTTTCTGCTGTTGAGATTGTGACTGTGACAGCATGAGCACCAGACTGGAATGGGTGTCAGTCACTGTGTCAGTCACAGTGTCACCACACCCTCAATCTCAGACAGTTCACATGTCAACTTGAATTCTCTTCAGGCTCAGAAGCCTGGAATCCCTGCACTGCAGACTGTAGTTAGTTATGTGAATTGCATGTGATGTGTCAGTCGTGTGTTACTGTCATTACTGTCATTGTGATAGTGATTAGACTAATCACTATCACTGGGTATCACAATGTCAATGACAGTACTAATAGTAAATTAGTGTGTAGCCACACCAGGGTGGCTGAGGGTTGCTACCGTCAGGGAAAATGTCAGGGATTTTTTTTCCCGTTCCAGGTCAGGGATGTGACCTGAGTCTGAGAAATAGCCAAAAATTTCAGGGAAATTAATATTTTGTAAGGAAAAATCTTTGAAATACCGGGTATCAAAATAAGTCTGTTTTCTTTGAAAGAGTCATTGTTTTACTGTAACACCCCAATTAATTGAGCTTTCAACGGCCAGGGTACCAGAGGCCTTGCCACACAGCTACAGCCCAATCTGCTATAATGCCTATTACTACAGGGTTTCCTTTGCAATCAGCTATGGCAAGTAATACGAAACATGTAAAGGAGAAATATATGCAAACAACATGGTAATGTTGTCTGGACTATGTGAGTTGCAATACCACCATTAAAGGTAGAAGTCAGGGTTCGATCAGTTTTGATCTACCAACAATTTCTCTTAATCACTTGGGACTATATATATATTAGTTTGATACATGATGATATAATGAAAGCGAAAAAAACAATACTTCAAAGTGCTAGATTTTGATATATTGGCAATTGAAGATAGGACACCCTTAACAATAGCCATGCAGCTATGGGAAAATCCCTATTTTTTCAACATTTTTCCACTTTTTGAAAATTTGACCAAAATATTTCAACCAAACTTCTCAGATGATTAGAGGAAATCATTAGTAACACAATCAATCCAGAAAAATTAATTGTATAAGGTGAAACTAAAGAGCCATGACCGATTTAGGGAAAAAAACACAAATCAAGAAAATTGTATTTTTTTCTACATTTTGCAACGCAGAAAATAAAAGTGCCAACAATTTGAAACCAAAACCCTAGCCATCTGTACATAAGATCATGTGATACATTTTACTACCAAAATAATAGTGATTCATTGATGAATAAATACGGTTTGGGAATTATTCAAATATTTTCTAGTCGGTCTCAACACCTATAATAGAGTAGCGTGCATCTTTTAGCAACAATGGAAAACAGTGACAAGGTGTGTAGAACACCATAATGTGGCATATAAAGGGTTAGTAGAGGTGAGTCAGGACATGTACAAGAGAGAAATATGATTTTATCATGATTATAGGTACCGTAAATTCCCGCGTACTACCCACCGGTTGTACGCGAATCAACCTCAGCTTTCATTTGATAACAAACATGCCTATAGAGGGTGCGGGTTATACGAGGGTTTTTATTTCTATAGAACAGTACTAAAATAGACGTTTTCAGACCCAGAAACGGGTTATAGGATTCTCCTAAGTTGGGGGTGCGGGTTATACGCGAGATGCGGGTTATAAGCGGGAATTTACGGTAGTTTCATTTTTTGCCACCAGGTGCTGTATGTGTAGACCCTGGCTTCTACCTTTAAATATGAGGGTTAGGCTTTCTGCGCAAGAATTTACTGTAGTCATAGACTAAATCACACGGCTATATTACACTGTTTTCTTCATAGCTGCCGTAGCGGGATGCACTGCATATTTCTCATGGAGACGAAGGGGGCTGCCACCCGCGCGGAAGCTGCGACATGGCGACAAGGCGCGCTTCAGGGTGGACCGCAACATGGTGAAAGTGGTGAGCTCGTGTGAAGACTGGGAAGATGTGCGACCCAAAGTGGAAGCTGACCTCAGTGTGCTTAAGGTACGTGCTAATACTCTAGACTGAGGCTCATATGTATACAATGTACATGCATTCTAATGGTTATAAGAAGATATGGGGTGTTGGGTGCAAGAATTCTAATTAAAATGTAACCCAATACTACCTTTGTAGCATAGTAATGCGCAGGCTTTTTCCCTCAAAACAGGTTGAATTTTTTTTACCCCCCCCCCCCCCCACAAGAGAGATCTACCCCCCCCCCCCCCGGGGTCAAGGAGTCCAAATTTTTTACCCCTCATCCCCACCCCCCACCTAATCCCCCCTCCCCCTCTGTTGTTAAAAAATGAGCACTCCCTTATTTTTCTACCGTCAAACGAGCCTGTTTTCTTGCCCGCTGTGGTGGACACCCATCAATGGCATCATCATGAGTGTGTATGGAAGGCCGGTGCGACATTGTGCCATTTGCTAATTGTCATTTGCCATTTGCCGTTTCCTAATTGCCATTTGCTGAATGTAGATATTTGCTAATTGCCATTTGCTGAATGTAGATATTTGCTAATTGTCATTTGCCATTTGCTGTTTGCCAGTTGCCATTTGTAAGCTAGTAATCAGTTGCTATTTGCTAGTCTCAGCTTACAGTTAGGTCTAGGGTCAGACCAAGTCTAGGCCTACAGTAGGCCTACACACCTAGAAACCTATATCATAATCATGCTTGTAAGGGATTTATCCAAACTAAAGCATATTTATTTAATTCAAGCTAGCCTTTCTAGCCTAAAATATACTACATAAAGGGTATTTGATTAATAGGTAGGCCTACTATGCCTCCTATAGGTCAGATGGACAGCCGAGACTGAACTGCCCTGTCAATAGTGCTTCCCGCCAAACCTCTAGTGTAAATTAGCAAATGGCAAATGGCAAATTCAATTCGGCAAATGACAAATTGAGATCGGCAAATGGCAAGTTTGGAAATGCCAATTTAGCACTCTTTTTTTTGCAAATGACAAACAGCAATTTTCGGTTGAAAAGTGCCAAATGACACCCATAGATAGCAGATGGCAATGTACAGGGGCATACACTGGCAAATGGGGCCCTCAAACTGGCAAATAGCACCCTGAAACCGGCAAATGGCAATTGACAACCGGCAAATGGCAATTAGCAAATGGCACAATGTCGCACCGGCCTTCCATAGGTAGGCCGGTGCGACATTGTGCCATTTGCTAATTGCCATTTGCCATTTGCTGGTTGTCAATTGCCATTTGCCGGTTTGAGGGTGCCATTTGCTCATTTGAGGCTGCCAATTGCCAGAAAAGTTGCCAATTGCTGAATAGGATCATCAATCGGCAATTTTGCCATTTGCTGATTGCCATTTACTGATTGCCATTTTGTCATTTGCCATTTGCTGATTGCCATTTTGTCATTTGCCATTTGTCAATGAGTATTTTGTCAATTGACAGTTGTCATGTTGCCATTTGATGGTTAGAATTGCCATTTGCTAGTATGGGCAGTTGCCTATACTAATGTCAGCAGTTCCTAGGCTAGGGCTCTATTACTAAGTCTAGGCTATCCATCTGACCTATAGAAAGGCCTAGTACCTAATAATCAAATACCCTTTATGTCGTTTATTTTTGGCTAGAAAGGCTGGCTTGAATTAAATAGATAGCTTTATTTTGTATATTCCCTTACAAAAGGATGATTATGATATAGGTTTCTAGATATGTAGGCCTACTTTAGGCCTAGACCTAGTCTGACCCTAGACCTAACTGCAAGCTACAAATGGCAACTGGCAAACAGCAAATGGCAATTGGCTACCAGCAAATGGCAATTAGCAAATATCTACATTCAGCAAAGAGCAATTAGCAAATATCTACATTCAGCAAATGGCAATTAGCAAATGGCAAATGGCAAATGACAATTAGCAAATGGCACAATGTCGCACCGGCCTTCCATAGTTTCTAGATTAAAACAATTATCTACAAAGCCAATAGTTTGAAGAATTTATTGACTTCTCTGTTTGTGTTTGAACAGGCGCTGGGTATGGACTGTGAATGGGTGGGGACAAACCCAGTAGCCCTGATCCAGCTTGCTACCCACACCGGGCTATGTGTACTGATCAGGATACAACTGTTACCATCAGTACCAGATTCACTAAAGTCTATTCTCAATGACAAAGGGTAAGCTTATTTAACACACTCATTCTATTGTTGAATTTCCTCAACAACTAACAACTATCCATGTGTTTCATTAGTCTTAGAAGATCATAGTTTGTTTGTTTGTTTGTGTAGTTTAACGTCCCACTGACTATGCAGGTGAGACTTACTCAAGTTTCAGTTTTTCACAAGTATGAAGGTAGGCCGAAGGCCTACCTCGGATGATCGTATCCAGGATGATCGAATCTATGAGATGAGCCAAAAGATAGAAATCCCGCTCCTACACATTTACCGAAGCAAGGGTTCTTTAACCTCCGACACCACATAGACATGGTGTGAGAGGGACAGGCCTTTGTTATGCTGTAAGTCTACCACAGCATGGGAAAGAGCAGCCATAGGTATAGTCGGGAAGCAATGAAAACTCCAAGCTGATACAAACTGTGTGCCATCAGTCCGGAGTGATACATCCCGACTCGCCAAACTAGTCTCCCCCATTTTTTTTTTCCATTTTTTCCATTTTTTGTATTTTTTTTGTATTTTTCTTTTTTTCTTTTTTTTTTAATTTTCCATTTCATATTTTGTCCCATAGTTGGGTTTCCTTTAAGAATTTTAATACATTTTCGTCATGAGTGGTGTTGAAAACACTGTACATAGATGTTGTGTCTGAAAGATGTTTTCTTCTACTTTCTGCAGTCCTTCTACAGTGGAGTAGATATTTAACTTATTTGATGCAACACGAAAACGAAAGCAGTAGTGTTTTGCTAGTTAATGTGTCATTAATTGTGACTGCAGGCTATGTAAATAAGGATTTATATTATACAATAAACAATACTGTCACTATTCTAAAGAATCGAGGCCCATGTCACACATATTTCAGGATTCTAAAACTAGGAGTGGCCATTTACGATGACGCACACAGACTTCACAAGGACCACGGTCTGTGTGTGCGGGGTTGTGTGGACCTCCGCTACCTGGCCGTTAGAAGTACCAAGTATGAATATGGGTGAATATAAACTTGTTTTTACCTTCTGATTACTGAAAAAGCACTGGCTGTACAGTTACTAATGTTACCTGCAATTCTGTAATGACACACTGTACAATCTGCAAAGAATTCATTATATTGTAATCAATATAACCTATAATTCCCTGAATGTTATTATGCTAGTCAATTATCTATAATAAACCTGTTTTTAAAATATCGCTTTGTTTTTCTTTTAGAAACTTTGGTCTGAAAGACCTAACTTTAGGAGTATTGGGTCAGATATTAGAGAAGGGTTCACAAGTTCGATGCAGTGATTGGCAAGCTAAAATACTGACGAATGAACAGGTTAGTAACGGATTACTTGTCTTTAACAATGTTAATGTAACCTCTTAACTTTTCAGAAAAAAAATTCAGAGTCAATAGGTTGCCAGGCAATATTAATTAAGATATAATTGGACAACATTTCTTGAGTAAAAAATTCCTGCTAGATTCGGTATTTGCAGACCTTCTTCAAGGAATCTGCAGAATCTTTATGATATAAAGTTTAAATTATTCGCAATAATTGAAATAGACTGCAGCTGTGTGTGGTGCCCATTCCAGATACAATATGCTGCAGGGGACGCGGCGGTAGCTATTGACATTTTCACCAAGTTGGTTCACGACAAGCTGACCCCGGAGTCGGGTCCCCACACCGAGCGTGATGTCAGACAGAAAGCGTTGTCTATATGTCAGGGTATTGTCGATGTCAAGTTCTCTCTAAAATCATCAGGCATCAAGGTAAGTAGACAGAATGAGCATAGACATTTTACTATTCCCCCCATATCGACTCTGCACAGATTTTAATCTCCATGGCTCTTTATTTTTCCACACACAAAAGCCCAGTTTGGTCCATATGCCACATACAGTAAAATGTCTTTGTTATATATCACAGTGAGTACCAACCAAACAAATAAGGAGAGAATGTATTACCTATTTTCCATGTTTAATATATCTGAATTGAATATTTACCCTTTTCTGGTTATCTTCAGCAACGGATGGGTGGAGGAAAGCGACCAAAGGACCTATTCAAGCCGGTGAGCCGGTCATACAAGGCGCGTGATAAACCACTGTACCACAACTGTCAGCTATGGGCACCTGACGGGCAACTCTTGTGTACGTGTGATGTGAAGAAGGCCCTGTGGTATGTCGAGAAGGGACTTGGAAGTAAGTACAATACATGTTGATTCATTAACATGTCATACGTTTAATCTGTGCAACTGCAGGAAATCTGGGCCTCAGAACAGTGTTCAAAAGAGTATCTGTAAAGCTTTGATATCATCATTTTTGGGGGATAATCATGACCCCATACCCCGCCCCATACCTTCTATCTCATTTAGAAATAAAATGCTCATACTAAATGTATGTCTCTTTCTACAGCTAAGGTGCGAGACGACCCTCTGACAGTGCAACTCAAGTTTGAACCCTCGGGTCGCCCGGTGTCTGAAGCTAACTACTATCTACAAGACAAAAAGAACCAATGTGTGGTCTGTGGGCACCCCGACTCCTACACCAAAAAGAATATTGTACCACACGAGTACCGCAAGTCAGTACCACCGCTTCTGTATACCCTTCTAACCAACTTGTCACGTACATACCATATCAGAAATCATACAGGAGGTCTTCTATTTTGTACCTCTGATTTAGGTTTATGCGTGATATAAAACGGGGTAAAAAAAAATGTTGATATTTTTTGTTGATATAATTTTTTATTTTTTTACTAAAAATAGGATTTTATCCTTTTAAAGTATCGGGTTACATTTACTGTAACAGTTGCCTTTATGTATATTTAATGTGGTAATAAATGAAAGTCCCTAAAAAATAAGCCATGAAGCTAGTGTCTCTCAGCACAATTTGCTCCCTGGATAAATAATAATAATAGTGTAACTTTCTCCTACAGGCATTTCCCAGCGGTAATGAAAGACCACAAATCACATGACGTACTTCTCATGTGCCTAGGTTGTCATCAGCGAAGTTCTCAACATGACTCAGAAATGCGAACATATCTAGAATCTAAATGTAATGCGCCAACCGGATCGGCCAAACACTCGAAATGGTTGAATGATTATGCCACCGGCAAAGTCAAGTCAGCAAGCAGGTATGTCAAAATGTCTTTTTGGAAGTTTGATATATCGTAAGTTCTCGCGAATAACCTGCATCTCGTTTATAACCTGCATTCTGGCCATGAGAACCTTGCACCCCATACCTGACGCAGAATTGTTATACTGTAAAACCTCGCGTATAAGTCGCGGCTAGTACGCGAGTCAGATCGCTGGTGCGGCATATAGCATCGGCACAGAGTCCAGGTTGGACTTATACGCAAGTTTTTGTTCCTATAATACAGTGCAAAAGTCACCATAATCAGATGGCCAGTGCGGCTTATAGGATCGGCCTAAAGTCGGGGTGCGGATTATACACTTACGCTTATAATACACAAGGTTTTACCAGAGACATGGAGCTCCCTGGTTTTACGGTATTTGTAAAGAACTATGATTCCAAACACCCTTGTATTAGCCGCATCTAGAGTTTGAGAATATTGTGTAACCCGCACTGGAGGTATGGTTTGCGTGTTATCCATGCAAATTTACAGTAACTATAGACCAATGATCTGTGATCATCTTGTTAACTTACGCAATATTTAACCATAAGTCACGGATAAAAAGCTTTTATAAATCTATTTCTACCAGAAATAATAAGCAATATTGAAAAGAAATATTCCTCTTTTTTACAGGGCATTACTACATGGTAAGAATATCCCTGAGGTCCGTCGGCAACAACTGGAGGCAGTCATCAAGGAGTACTACCAGATAGATGAAGTCAGCACCGACGTCTTGTCTGAGGGAAGCAAACTCGACACCAAGTATGTACCCGATACAGTTCTTATTAAAATATACATTTGTGTCCAGACCAAAGAAAAGTTGGTCAATGGATTTCGCGCACCTTATTTTCGGAAATGGAACTTTATTCTTTCTTTTTCTTTTCTTTTCAATGGAATTCACTCGCCTAATTTTTTTTAAATCTTTTCGTAAAAAGGGTTGTAGGAGTCGATTCGAACTCAGATTTCTCACGCCAAGTTTAAGAATGTAAATTATATCTTTTCAATCATCCTTGACATCGCAACAAAAAAAGCTTATTTGTAATCTAAATTGAAAATTAAGAGTGGGGGGTATATATTTAGTGTTCTTTCATCTAGCAAATACTAATATTAAAGCGCACATTTAAATCTCGTGTATTCCCCTTGCAGGCTGCCGAATGAGGGTTTCTCATGTCACGGTGAGAAGGTTGTGGCCTATATGATGGAGCATGAAGGTCTATTTAGCTTTGAAAAAATGTGGCGGCAACACTTCCTGGACAAAATGGCGCCCCAGCATCTGCCGCCGCTCTGGTCGGTCGATCACAGTCACGACCGACTCGCTGCGCTCAACCTTGGCCTCCCTTCCACCTTTCAAGCATCCCAACTACAGACATGAATAGAACCAGGGTATAATGGTACTTGTAGCAAGCTTGTAGGGTGTTCTCCGATTCTGTCAATGTGGGTTTAAGATATAACTGGAATACAAAGTGTGACTACCAGTAATATTGGATGAGGGCGGCTTAGTAGCTCTCAGTGTGTTAAACAGCTTAATGAAATTCTTTCAAATTAGATACCGGTATTTATATCTAATAACTACACGTTATGCATATATCTACTTTTGTACCTAGGTATACTGTGGCCTGACTATTGTGCTATGTTTAGAGTGTGGCCATTTTGTGCTCTCTTCCGATCAAAACGTGGGTTAATGTGTATAACATCGTATTTGTCTCATTTAAAACATTGGGGTTAGTTTTAGATATTACCAATGGTACTGGTATTTATTTGCAGATGCATAGTAATTACATTTACAATCATTTGGGGGAAGTCATCTCACTTTGGTAATACAAAACCATATATGTTGTTGAGATAATGTGCTAGACCAGATATGACCCCAAGTTTCCCATCCAAATTTGAAAATGCCATTTCTACAATGTAAGTCTGGTTGAAGTTACATTGTCTCTAACGGTTGTTAGTTCTAACACTTTTTTAGTGAGAGAGGGCGCTTTTAGCACTAATTCTCTCTCTGTGTGGACACGGCCATTTATAGCCACCGGTGACAAATGTATGTTAATGCATTCAATTGGGTTTGAGTCAAGACCAAGAATGTGATGTGAGTGATAACTATATTACAGATTTTGACCCCTCAGAGGGAACATTTCTCTCGAGCAATGAGTCATAACCTACAATGTGCTGCCACCTATGAACAGCGAGGCCTAGCTATAGCGTTTCCTATCAAGACTTTATTCTGGTTGTGTCTAGTTTAATATGGCTAAACTGAAAAGAAAGGCACATGAAGAATTGATAGAAATACCCGAGATATTAAGGGAGATGAACAATGACGAACATGAATCATAATGTCAAATGAAGAGATGTATCCATGCTAGATGTTGACTTCTCGTATACATAGAGTAGATATGCATTCCAGAAAGCTATTTATGACTCTTTATGACTTTTTGACCGATATTCATTATCTGTGTACTATCTCTGGTGGGTATAATACATGTACCTAGTTGAGCATTTCCACACAATGATAAAACTCACTGCACCTTCCCTGCCTTATACTTGTACTTAACGATTCCATACACATAGTTGTCCTACTGCGAGCTATGGTATAGTCATATTCATGCTAAAATATACTTTTTCGTACCCCAGTGCGGGTTATATGATTCTGCCAAAGTCTGGGTGCTGGTTGTACACAACTTGTCACAATGCACGTGTAGCATGCGGGAAATAACATTAAGTCACCCCACCAACCGTAGCGTTAGCTTGCCACAACTATGTATATGGGATCAAAGCTGTCAATTTATATCTCTCCTCGTACCTGCTATACTTCCTTCCAATGGACTGCGGGACATTAAATGACCCGCAGATGGCTTTATCAACTAGAGTCAGACCTTCCTTATTGGTGGGTCTTTTTCTTTTTTATTGGATCAATGTTTTATATGTGTGAAGTTTATGCGTATCCAAAATAGTGAGTGTCCACTCCAACATTGAAAGGTCTGACTGTATGGGACTTAACATTTGTACTACATGTATTTTAATGAACACTGATATGAGGCCTCAGTTTTAACATTTTAAAGTTTTTTCGAGTTTGGTCACTTTCATCCCTGTGCTATCACCATGACGACAAGTTTTGTGTTCAATATTCCTGCGCTGAAATAACCGTTTTAATGGCCACCATACTTCAAGCAAAATACACAGCACTGTACTCTGTGTTGACCTTTGTTTCCTTCACATCATGCCGAAAAATGAAATATATGGCTCAATTGTTTGTGATTTAAAGCAGAAGTACTTAGCCTAAACTTGAGTTTGACCGTGCTCAACGTGTAAGTGACATCCTCATTCACAGCTGTGACTACACAGGGAATAGGAAAGTCCTCAAGTTTTTCCTTATTTCCTTGTCGTGTAGACCTGTGCTAATATGGACACTAATACTTCTGAATTATTGGGAGTTATCCAAATATACCTTTTATATTATTTCATTCAGATGCAACCTTGAATGACTTTGTATAACGAGTTTAGTATTAGTTCAGATGCTTTAATGGGATGATCTTGACAGAGTGGGATTATAATAGATGACACTTGGTAAAGGAGCCATTCATATCAGAGGTGTGCCAGGTATAACTGCTCTCTTCACAGGTGTATGTGATATTTATACACCGACTCGGTCGGTGGTCCTGGTATTACAAGTGTAGTCCCAAATTGAGTAATTCATTTTTCTTTTCATATTTAAATGTCATTACTCTATATGTGCCATCGTAAATATGACAGTACTGTATAGCATTAGTGTAGTTTAATAAATACTTATAAAGCATGTAGAAATAACACTGCAGCTGGGTCTATTGTGACCATAATGCTGCTCTGAGTCACATCAATTGCATACTTTATACCATTACTCGCCTGTTCAACTGAGTATGCATTCCCTTGCCACTTTATTCAGTACCCATGAAATCATGTTTGTAATCAATCAAAATGTATTGCTATAGCTTTACATGTATGTGAAAATACATTCGAATTAGGTCACTTAAAATCGATTATCAGCTTTGCGGACACTTTTTGGGAAAAAAGCATGAGGGCGGGAGGCTTTTTTTTTTAATGTACTTTTTTTGTGTGGTGCGGGAGGGCCTTTTTTCTTTTTTCCTTGCCGGCACATGGAAATAAGGCTAAAAACGCCGTTTAAATTGCGTTTCTACCCTTACTAATAACAGAGATATTGATAATATTGCAATTGTATTGATGACCATTCCCTCCACGCGGCCATTTTGGTGGGTTTTTTTTCTAAAATAATGAAAAAAAGAACCAATGCGGGCCTTTTTAAAGGATGCGGGCGGTGTCCGCAAAGCTGATAATCGACTTTAAGTGGCCATAGTGACCATAATTATTACCGACATTAGGTCCCGTTATCATTGGTTTACAAATTATCCACATCTTTTATTTTATGGTCATTATAATTCACGGGAACGTTTTCGTGTCCTTCCCACATTATTTATAGTATCACGTTGTTCAATTCTAAAGTGGCCGACCACTCTTAGCTACAGTAATGTGCGGGCTTTTCCATTAAAAAGGGGTTGCATCTTTTTGGTCCCCCCTCTAGAGGGATTCAAATTTATTTGCCCCCCTCCTCCCCCATACAGTTTTCCACTGTACATAAAACAAGGTAGTCTTAAAGTGCGAGACAAACTAGGACTTTAGAGATTGCGTATTATCCAGTGACACTGTGTGCCCTGTTGTAAATGTTGGTCAAATGAATGTATTGCCAAAGAAAGCTCGCAACAGATCTCTAGCAAGATTGTGAAAAAGGCTTATATCCATTAATAGCTATCAATGTGCTGAATAAGAAATATTTTGTCGAACTTAATCAATGAAATTATACCGCCGCTGCTGAATCTAGGTGTAGAAGAAGTGTGATATTTATAATGGTTAAAACATGTTGATAGTACCTGACATAATAAGTATAAAGACTCGATTTTAAAACTGATTTTGGAATAATAATGTGTTTTTATACTGTATAAAAAACGCCAAGGTATATACAATGTACATTTTGTACCTGTGCTTAATCTCTGTATGCGTGGTATTTGTAATTAAGTCAATTGACAGATGACCAGCAAGCATAAAGCATTCAATACATATTTGAATATTGAAATACAATGACAATATTTGAATATTGAAATACAATGACAATGACAATATATTGCATTTATGATGATGTGCAATGTTCTTACACCACTGGAGCGAAAACGAAGCAGTTGAGAGGATATGAAAAAGACCTCTCTTTCCATTCTGTAATTAGCGTTGTGCATGGGACAAAAATGATTTTACCATGGCCCTGAATAAAGCATGGGAGGGATTCTTTTATTTGGGTTTCTAGGCAACGAGAGAGGTCCATTTATCTTTTACTATTATTTGGAAGGCTACTATTTCTATAAATCATCATTATTTATTCCATAATCAAAAACGCATTTAATATGCCCAAACTGTAGATCTCGAAGGAAGATGTAATATGATATTGAAATGATGTTTCTACTCAGAACAATAGATGAACATCTTTGTTATTGGAGGGGCATTTTCTCAGTAGATGCTATTTTCTTAGGAAATTAGAATTCAAAGATGCTATCCATGTAACAGATGTGGAAGGGTAGTGTCTAAAGCTGACCAATTTATATATTGCTTATGAATATATGTAATAGGATATCCTAAAGAGATTGAGTAAAGAGAGATTGAGACCATCGAGGATGACTTGAAATATAACTACTTTAATTATAGCTGTGAATTTCTCTTTTTGTGATCGATATACATGTACTATATTTCACCTCATAAGAGCCTAAAACATTAGAAATAACTATTTTTGGGGTTATTAAATCTTTTAACTAGGAAGAACATCCCCTAGAAAGCCGATGAACTTGTAGATAAAAAAAAACTATTCAAAAAATGAAGGAAGACTAGTCCCCCAAAGTAAAACAAGGGAATAATACTTTAAATTTCACTTTAAATACTTTTGACTTGCTCAATCCGCCAAAGCTCCATAGACAAGCAATGGTAATGTATTGGTTGATTTGCGTCCATAGAGTATAGGACTTTTTACATTACAAGTCCGGTCATTTACTGCCCATATGATCAGGATTATAAAAGCGTCCTCCAATTTCTTACAATTCTATGGTTGTGGTTGTCAATTGATTGTAGTAATCCTCTTGTGGATTTGCAAATCACTGAGAACAGTGCTATATACTAAATACAAATTCTAAGTGATTCTTAGGTAATTGCCTATGCTCCATATTACGGGGGACATTGTACTTTAAACCTTTAAAATGCATATGCCAGGCCAACACAGGATGATGAAATCTTCCACTGTGAATAAAACTCACTTTTATCATTCACATTCCAGTTATGAATATTGAATATGACAACTTTGTGTCGGTTCCTTCTATTATGTAATGTACAGTATAGCAGTTTGAATAAAACATATCTTATATGTATGTATTTTTTGTTGGTTTTATTACTTATTGGAAACTGATGGTGGGAACTAAATTACATTTCATGGTGAATACGGCAGGACAGTGTTAAACCTATGGGAGGAACGTTCCCGAGGACAGCGTGCAATAACCCTTGGCCATGTTGCATGATCCAGCCATACTAAATGCCCGAGGGTCATGCGACCCTCAGGTAAATTCATCCTGGGGAGAAAGAACGGTTCTGCATGTAAATCAAGGTAATTTTAGACTTCTTTTCCAGCAAAATACCCATAGCCCTTATCATACTACGTCAAAAAAAATCATGTTTAATACTACCTGGGGTCCAACCGGACCCCAGACTAGAAAAAGTTCTTACACAATGATGGTTGAAGATGCAAACTTCATCTTTTACATGTTCATTCCCTAAGATATTAAGCATCTGTACAAGTGGTAATTATGTTATCGTCATCAGTTTTGATATGTCTGTTTAACACATAATTCATGGAGAAAAAAATGAAAAAATGTCAATCGAAAAGTAATTACTATAGTGGAAGGCACCACATGGCTCAGCCAACCTTGAGGCCTTTATAACCAATAACGAAATCAAACTCTCAAATGTAGACAATACAATCTCCCTGAGACCAAACATCACTAAAAAGGAAAAAAATTGCACTTAGAAATTTGTCAAAAGATAATGAAATCACAATAAAGCAAGCAGATAAGGGGGGAGCTACTGTCATCCTGGACACAGCAGACTATGTGAAGGAAGCTACCAGACAACTCACAGACCCCACCACATACAAAGAAACAAAAAGAGATCTCACAGAAGAAGTACACAGAAAGGTAAAAAATAAAATAAACAAGATGCTAGCAGATGGTGAAATCACCAACAAAATGGCAGGTGCGATGAGAACACCAAAACCCAAAACACCACACATCTACTTCCAACCGAAAATACACAAACAACAACGGCCCCCACCAGGCAGGCCAGTGGTATCAGCAAACAATTGCGCCACAGAGAAAATTTCAGCATTCGTAGACTTCTTCTTACAACCAATGGTACCAGACATAGACTCATACATCAGAGACACCAGTGACTTTGTAAACAAAATAGATGCCATCCCCCATCTCGATGATAACACAATCTTCGGGACAATGGATGTCACAGCCCTGTACACAAATATCCCAAACAAAGAAGGATTGGAAACACTGTCAGAAAAACTAGAACAACAAAGACCAGGCAGAAGAGTCATGAAAAATGACTCTATAGTAGAACTTGCAGGCATAGTCCTACAAAATAACAACCTCCAATTCAACGGGCAGCATTACATACAAATACAGGGCACAGCAATGGGTACAAAACTAGCCCCATCATACGCCAACATCTTCATGGAAAAAGTAGAGAAGAAACTACTATCCACCTACCCTCTCAAACCACACACGTGGGTGAGATTCATAGACGACATTTTCTATATATGGCGACACGACCAAGAAGAGATGGAGAAATGGATGAGACACCTAAACACATCTCATCCAACGATAAAGTTCACAAGTGAAACCTCGAAGACAGAGGTGAGTTTCCTAGACACAAAAGTAAAAATGTCAAATGGGAAACTATACACAGATCTGTTCACAAAACCCACAGACACGAACACCTACCTGGAATACACCTCAAGCCACCCACCAGCAACCAAAAAGAGCCTACCATACTCACAAATGCTGAGACTACTTGCGATATGCACAAGAAGAGAAGACTATGAAAAACACAGAGAGGAAAAAATGGAACAATTCAGAGAAAAAGGATATCCAGAAAGGATCCTACAGGAATGCTCCAGAAAAACAGACGAGAAACAAAGACACGAGATCCTACAAAGGAAAAAACACAAAGAGGAAGGAGAAGAGAAAACCTTCCTCATCACAACCTACCAAGATGGGGGAAGTCAACTAAAAGACATAGTAGACTCAAACTGGGCCTCCCTAGGGGGGTCCAAAACAACCAAACAAATCTGGGACACAAACTTGGTACATGGTTACAAAAGACCAAAAAATATCAAGGACTATCTGGTGAGAGCCAGAACGGACTACCACCCAGACAGACCAGAAAGGGTCAGGGACAACACAAACAGGAACTACTGTCACACACCAAACTGTGACTTATGTCCAAAAATAAACAGATCAGGCACAGTAACATTCAAAACAACGGGAAAAACCCACAAGACGATGTGGAATGTCACATGCAAGAGTTCAAACCTGATCTACATACTGACATGCAAAATCTGCGGCATGCAATATGTGGGTCAAACAAAAAGAGAACTAGGCCAAAGATTAGAAGAACATCTAGGCCGAATAGAAGCAGGGGAAGGAGACAATAATGTCCCAACCCACTTCAAAAAACCAGGACACCATGGGAAAGAAGACGTGTCAGTCTCAGTATTGGACTTTGTCTTTAGACACCCACTGAGCGACAGGGCACGTGAGCTAAGACTGTTAATTGAATTTAACTGGATTCACAAGCTCAAAACCCAAACACCAAAAGGAATGAATACTATGGACAACCAATATGGATAAGGAAGGTCCCACACAAACCCAAAACAAAGCAACGTCATAACTTTTTTATGAATATATAATTAATATATAAGCGTAGAAAAATCTAAAACCCCAAAACAGTGGGAGACCACCGGGTTCCAAACACTACATGCCGAGGACTATGAGGAAAACCGCCAATAGAGTAACACTCTCAAAAACCATGTTTACACTAAAAACATGAGAATATAAACAATAAAACTGAATAAAATAAAAATGTCAAGGTATTGGTAAAGGCGCACCAGCACCCGCACCAGATACCGAGACATACTGTGTGTAACTAGGATGTTATAAATACTTAATGATCTCTCCCAAGATTCTTTTGGGGGGGTGACATAAATTAAAAAAGTGCCTACTCCAAGGCTCTAGAAACACTCATATAATTTCCACCTGAAGAGGTTCTTTAAAACCGAAACTGCACGATAGAGGATCAAGTCCAGTTTCCCTGTTAAAAAACACATTCTGTAAGAGTGAAAGGGAGTTCTATATAATAGAATTACCCCCCCACAAATCACCCGGATACAAGGGCTTCAAATGGTCAGACCCAGGTTATAAAACATGCCAACATGTCAAGGTTGATTGAGCACCCGTCCAAGCATGACGGGAGCTCCAGAATTGGGACACAGAATAGAAGGAGACTCCTGATAGGCTGAGCTTAAGCACTGGCCTATGACAGTAGGTCCAGAGAGGACCAATAGGCACCCAGCACCAATGGGGGCCAAGAGCTGAAAGGGAGAACCAATCACAGGGGAGGACAACACAGCGGTGCCTAGCAACCTCAGGGCCCCCATGAAAGAGCATGGGACAACCTGTAGAGCTAGGGGTATAAAAGGAGGCGGATTTCCAACCTCAGGCATCTTCTATCCAGCAGTAGTGGAGTGAGTATCAACGCAACGTCACACACCAGTCAATCGAAAGTAATAACTATTGTGACCGAATGTGTGTTTTCTGTTTCACATGGTAGATACCCCATATATCTACATACCTACCAAATTTTATGGAAAAAGCCTGGGTCATTTTTCCATAAATCAACAAAATTGGTCATTTCGGGTTGGGTCTGTATGGACCCCAGCACTGTGTTAGACCTTGTTCCTGCAGCAGAGAAACCAGTTAGATGGCTCTGATTCTGTAATTAGCTTCCAGATGTTCAAACTTGGCAACTTGTACTTGAATAAAAGTCTTTTCTATGTGAGGGACACATATCTTAATCAGATTTCATACATTTTCAGTAGATCATAGGCTAGCACTATGGACAGATGTATAAGATCTCATCTAGCCTTTTCTGTTATGTATAGAATGTTCTTCCTAACCTAAACCCAAGTATCTCCCCCTACATATCAACACCTCCAGGGTCCCAATCAAAAGAAAATAGAATGTTGCAAGTCCCAAAATCTGACATTGTCACATTTCAGAAATACCACCTATCGTGACATAAATAACACTAAATCAATGTCTACAATTAGGGTGGTGCTGTTCAAAATCATACAGAGGTGTAATCAAAGTAAAATGCAATGCAAGGGACCCTTTGTCTATGTTCTATTAGAGCCAGAGTATATTGGATTTGACTGGGGTCCTTTTGGACCCCAGAGGACTATTGTTTTCAGTACGATAATTCCTGGGGATCTGCATATGACATTCAGACATTTTGAATAGAACAATATTGCGACAATAAGTTAAATTTGGTGAACTTTGGAACACTACTTCTATGCTTTTTACAAGAAATTAGATGCCTGGGGTTGGGTTTTAGCAGGCTGTAGGTATATAGGAAGTCTTCGTAGTCAGAAGAGTCATGCATGTGCATATATATATATATATATATATATATATATATATGTGAATGATTAATTGTCAAATTAATTAGATTATATTCTTCACAACGCATCTGTCATTAGTGGTGTGAGACCTAGTGGTCAGCAGGGTGGTGTGCACAACCTACACCGGTCACAGGCAGAGCTACCTGAACCGTTGGCCAAGACAGAGGTCTGAGAGATTGATTTCTGTGATTTTTGGAATGACATATAAAGTTTGTCAGGACTGTCTTCTACACCACGATGGGAGATACCGCTGTGCTAGTCATAGGATCGTGCCATATCGATGTCAGAGTCGATTGTGTCAGTGTAACGCAGTACATGGGACAGGAGGAGTTGGTTTACAGGCTGACCATGACGCCACGTGGCCCAGGGGGGGAGCCATTGGAGGACCTGGCAGTGTCCACCACCCTTCTACCTCACAGAGCGGACTGCGACATAGTATTCGCACTGTGGGTGGCGGACCTCATAGCTCAGAGAGTGCACGGCATATTCGGGGCATGGCTGACAAGCAGGGACCGAGAGAGGCAGCTTCAGTGGGAGACTGGGCACGACGACAGCTGGCCTCAATGAAGGTGAGCAGACCGGCCAAAGACGGTGGTGAAGGCGGCGCCAGCAGGCAGGGTGAGGACGGACCGCAGGTGACGAAGGGGAACACCACAGGAGGTGGGACGGGACCGCCCAGGCGGGCGTCGGCACCAGACGGAGTGGATCGTACACGCAGCTTCATTCAACAGGGGGATGACTATCTGAAGGATCAGGAGATCCAAAGACTGTTGGCGTTGACCAAGAGATCGGAGGACAATATCAGGAAGCTGGAAAGTGACGTGGAGAGGCTGACATTAAGCAAAAAGAGACACTCTGGTGGTAGGCATCGTACACACAGTGAGGTGGATGACTCTGAAGGTATGGCATCAGTATCTGACGTGTATTCTGTGTTTTCTAGTGGACATGATAGAGTGTCAAGGTCGATGAAAAAACATCCATTTTGTGTTGATAGATATGTGCCTGCAGAAAAACGTGGGAAGCCTGTTCGTTTCCCTGAATTGATTTATTACAGTCTGTCTCAAGTTATTGATTTGATGGATCATGGGGTAGATGCACGAAGCTATATCAGCCACATCAAATTTCTCATGAGTAAGGAGGCTGCTGGGGTTTACAAGAGTGATAAACTGGTAGTCTATGATTCAGTGGTTCGAAATCGAGCTAATGAGTGGGGGATGCATATATTTGGGATTAGAGATCCAGATCTGGTCAACGAGTATATTGCACACGATGCACTGAGATCAGTGGCGGGAGGAATGCCTTCTCCCTCCGGCCGTGGCAGGGGGCGGGGGAGGGGGGGTAGCAGGGGAGGCTACACAGGGGGCTACTCAGGTGGCTACACGGGTGGATACAGTGAGCGGCGGCCGGATCAGGCCTTGTGCTATGCGCACAACTATTGGGTGGAGGGCTGTAAGTACGGCCCAAGGTGTTATCGTACACATGGGTGTTTTAATTGTTATGCCCTCGACCACAAAGCACCCACTTGCCCTAGGACGAACCGAGGTGAGTTGGTGGGCTTCTCGGCACCAGTGGGCAGGTAGGGGGTTGGTGGGGTAGCAGGCCATGCTGGTGAGTGTGTGGAGAGGAGTGCAGACGACCTTAGACAGGTCATTGGTGTGTGTGTGGAGCTGTATGTGTTGGTGTGTATGAGGAGTATAGCAGTGGTGATATTGTTAGCTATGCAGGTTAGCATGGTGGGTATAGGGGCTAGTCTAGGGAGTGCCTTGACTGGTTCTCTATATGTTTTGAATGGTGGGTTATTAGATAACAATAGTAAATTGATTGAAGCAGTGCTATGGGACGCTGCTTTTAGATCCCCTGCCTTGCATATGCTGTGTAATGCGAGAGGGGGATTGGGTGATGTGAACATGGGTAGTTGTTTAATGGGTCTAATTACAGGATGTCTGGCGCAGTCAGTGCAGTATGGTTGTTTGTTTGATGTCGGGGGTGAGGATGCTGCACCTGGTTATGGGGTGCCAGTAATTAAAGATAATGATATAGTATGGCCGGGGTATGTGGCTAGTAATATAATTGAGGAATTTGAATTGAAGTTTCCCGATTTTGTGTTGTGTAATAGTAGACCATGTTATCATAAAATAGGCGGAGTGTATTCACAGCTGAATATTTGCAATTATTTTAGATTATTATTTTGTGATGGGGATGTGGATATTAATGCTTTCTACTTGTTTGAAGGAGTATACAGGGGGCATAAGATTGTCGATGAGTATGTAGATACAAGTTATCACATGCAGAATTATGCTTCGATTTTGACTCCAGAGAGTGTATTCTTCATGGATGGTTTATTTAAAAACGAGTTGGAAAATGGAAAGATTTCTGTGGTAGAAAAGATACCAAAGTGTGTACATGCAATGGGGGCAGTACCCAAGTCCTCTGGAGCCTTACGTAATATAACAGACTGCAAACGGCCCATTGGTAGGTCTGTTAATTGTTTTATGACTACTACTGCCGAAAAGTTTAGTTACTCAAGCATTAAGGATGCTGCCGGCATGATGACTCCTAATTGTTGGATGGGGGTCGTTGACATAGCTGCGGCGTATAGATCTTTGAATGTCTTTGAGTCTCATAGATGTTATCAGGGTTTTGAATGGAAAGGTGTTTATTATTCTGATAATTGTCTTTGTTTTGGCGGAAAATCGAGTCCTTATATATATATTCACTCGTCACACTGAATTTATATTGAGAAAATTAAAGACCTTAGGTTGCTCTAGAGTAGTTGGGTATTTGGATGACTACTTAGTAATTGCAGACACAGAACGCGAATGTAAGGAGCAACAATTATTGGTGATCAAGCTGCTGAGGTACTTAGGCTTTCATGTTAATTATAAGAAGGTTCAGGCACCAAGTAAAAGCATGTGTTATTTGGGTATACTGTTGTGTAGTGAAGACATGTCAATGAAATTACCGCATGAAAAGTTAATGAAGCTTCAAGTGTTAGTGAAGGGAGCTCTTAATAGAACTGTAATGACAAAGAGAGAATTGTTAAGTTTAGCTGGTATACTGGCGTTTTGTGCTATGGTTGTGAAGGGCGGACGTACTTTTGCCAGACGGATTATTAACTTGTCAAAGACTGTGGTTGATTTATATGAACATGTAATATTGGACAGCATTGTGAAAGACGATATGCTTTGGTGGGAAGCCTTTTCTGAATCTTTTAATGGTAAAGCCTTATGTGTCTCGCACAAATATTCTAAGATCAATACTGTGTACACTGATTCATCTTTTGCTGGTTTTGGTTCTTTATGTGGGAGAGATTGGTTGTATGGGACATGGAATGATGATTGTGAGCAAGTATTTAGACATCATCTAACGAGGGCTCCAGAGGATGGGTTACCTTACAATATTAGTGTTTTGGAATTATACCCAGTGTTATGTGCCGTTCAAAAATGGGGTTATAAATGGAAGAACTCAATAGTTCATTTGTTTACTGATAACTCTGCAGTGGAGATTATGTTACGAAAAGGGGTGTCTTCCAATATCTGGTGTATGCAAATGTTAAGGGAGATATTTTGGGTGTCCGTTGTTTATAACTTTGAGATATTCTCTTATCATATTTCAAGCGAATGTAATACTTTTTGTGATTTAGCCAGTAGGCTTAAGGATGTTGATAAGTTTGAAGAATTCATTGAGTTTAGTAGTAATCGTGACATTTGTTGTTTGTCATTGTAGTGGAAAGACTGGAGTTGGAGGTGGCGTTCTTACAATCCCAAGTATTTGGTGAGCAGACTTGGCTGACGAGAGAGTCTCAATGGAATGCTTATTTTGAGTTTTGCTCTTTGTTTGGTAATGATGCGGTGCCAGCTACACCATATATTATATCAGCCTATATAGCCTACATGGCTAGGAGTATGAAGTATTCCTCGATTGTGAATTATTTGGCGGCTGTAAAGGTACTTCATGAAATTCTGGATTGTGTATACCCATCTACTGCTTTTGTGGTCAGGGCAACATTACAGGGGGCAAAACGAGTGCTAGGGGATTATGTACAGCACGCTGATCCTATTGGGGTTAAGGAGTTGCTCCTAGTGTTTGAGCATATAGATTTAAGTAGACCTAAGGACGTTTGCCTTTGGGCAGCCATGTTGGTGTCCTTCAGATGCCTTTTGAGAAAGTCAAATGTATGTGCTGGAAATATGACTTTGAAAGTTCACGATGTGGAGTTTCATTCATGGGGATTGTACATTATTGTGAGAGAGACAAAGACAATCAAATACAGGGAGAGGGAATTGAAGATACCAGTGTGTTTGATTAACTCACCGTTATGTGCTGTGAAAGCAGTGTTGTTGTTGTTGGACATGTGTAGCAAAGTGGAAATGACTCAGCTGTTTGGCTGGCCTGTTAGTGGTAGATTTGTAGCGATGAAATATGAATGGTACCAGAATCAGCTGCGTACAATATGTGCCCGGGCAGGGTTAGTGGGTGATTTTCGTTCGCATAGTCTGAGGCGTGGGGGGGCTACAGAGATGGCCTCGCTAGGGGTTCCCATATATGATATCAAAGCTAGGGGCGATTGGAGGTCATGGTGTGTGCTTGCCTATATCTGTAAGAGCTCTGAGCAGCTCATTCATGATGAGTTGGAGTACAGCAGGAAGCTGATGAGTGTGTAATTATTTGTACCTTGTTGTTTGCTATAAAAATGATTCATGCCTCATTCGTGGGCTGGGGCGGACGGATGGGTTTGGCGCGTGTTTATGTTTATCTGAGCCGCACTCCTGAGTCCTGTTATCCTTATATAGGTTGTCTAGTTAAGAGCAGTGTATAGAATATGTGAATGATTAATTGTCAAATTAATTAGATTATATTCTTCACAACGCATCTGTCATTAGTGGTGTGAGACCTAGTGGTCAGCAGGGTGGTGTGCACAACCTACACCGGTCACAGGCAGAGCTACCTGAACCGTTGGCCAAGACAGAGGTCTGAGAGATTGATTTCTGTGATTTTTTTTTTTTATGATTTTTTTCTTTCTTTCTTGTTATTTTTGAATAAAAGGCGCGTGTTTATGTTTATCTGAGCCGCACTCCTGAGTCCTGTTATCCTTATATAGGTTGTCTAGTTAAGAGCAGTGTATAGAATATATATATATATATATATATATATATATATATATATAGCCAATTGCAATATATATATATATATATATATATATATATATATATATATATATATATAGCCAATTGCAATGAGATAGCATGTCATTGAGCCCACTTCCTTTTTTGCTAGTACCAGTGCCTCTTCTCCTATAAATGCCTCCCATTCGAAATGTCAGCATTGCAGTTGTATTCTTATACCAATCAGAATCACCACCATGTCAGGATAAAGTTACAGATCCCCCTGAATGTGAGAGACACACTCTTTCCCTTTCTCATGTTTGTCACTGTGAGAAAACACGTCGTTTTAATTAGTTGCATGCCTCTTTTTAAAGGGAAATACTGCACTTATTTATGTGGGAACGTAGCATATGTGCCATTTTATCCCCCCCCCCCCCCTTCTTATCCTGGTGTTACTTCTCTGACACACCCAGTATTTGGCATGGGGGACGATTGATTGGGTCTCATTGTGATTGCTCTCATCTACAATGTTCTGCATGAGAGGTTATCAGATTGCTGCTACTCGTTCCTATTTGATTGTTTTTTTAATTGATACCTTTGAGTAGGAGAGTACTGGCCCTGTAATACCGGGTTACACTATAACTAGCCTTGGTATGAACTAGTTAGCCTACACTCAGTGGGGCACATTGGGAGGTCTACACACACACTCAGAGGTAATGTGAATGATTTACTCTCACCACTAATATGACACACATTGTTTGACTTGAATAATACTATAAAAACGATATAGACCCCTGGTGAGAATGACGCTTTAACAGAGATCTCTGATTGACTCTTTTGGGTAAGATGGGTTTGACGTATTATGTATGGCCCTAGACCCCTAAATTCGACATGGCAACATGGGCATTTCTTAAATTCGACATGCGACATGAGGCCTATAGTGACATGCGACATGAGACTTTAAAAGATAGTGACATGGGACATGGACAGTTCTTAAAATCGACATAGACATGCGACATGGCCATTTATTAAAATCGACATGCGACATGGGGACCCCCCCATCAAGGGCCCCTTATGTGCATATACTGATATAGAGTATGGTAACCACTATATATATATATATATATATATATATATATATATATATATATATATATATATATATATATATATATATATATATATATATGCATTCCAGAGTGTAACTAATAATCTGTTTCTGGTAGGATATTGCTGATATTTCCAAATACTACAAGACATTGCCAGGTTTCGGTGAAGTATGGACAATCCAAAACGCATCACTACAACTACCCTTACTGCTGTGGCACTAGCTGGACTGTTGCTCATCTTCCACCTACCAGTACCACACCCCCATCAACAAACATATCACAGCAATGAGAAGAGAATTGTGTTCTGGAACTCCTTCTTTGGTGACAGTGCCTGGAAGCACATACTGGAGGGAAGAGAGACGGCCATGGTAGAACAGTGTGGTGTCCCCTGTAGACTCTCCACCCAGAGAGGTGACCCTCTCACATATGACGCGCTGGTGTTTCATGGCAGAGATGACCATCATCCACCAAGAGACAGGACTCCCAATCAGGTAAGTCCTAAGAATTTTATCTACTTTCTGTGGATCATAGAAATCAATGCATTAAGGGATATATCCAAAATCAGATCTTCCTGAATATTAATTCACCTCTTTCATGATAATGATTATAGACAGGGCATTGCTGTCAGCTTTGATTACTGCCATAATAAAGCTATACTCGCAGCAAGAGACAGCGTCAGATGTGTAGGGCCTGAAAGCTCGCACCCCCTTCCTCCTCTGATATTATGATATATGTGACCAGGCGAGGGAAAAAACTCCTCCAGGGGGGAAATAGTAATTAAAATTGGTGTCATAATCTTTAAAATGAGATATCATGAGCTAAATAAATCCTGGTAGTTTTGTGGGAATTGCTTTTCAAACATTAGTACATATCACTAACTGAAAATGGTAAATAAGCTCTAATTGCATTGTATCCCATAGTAAATGATGATTATTATGAAAAATCAGTTATATTTGAAAAAAACAACAAATAAAATTGGATTTATTAGTCCAAATTTGGTTCTAGAAGGAATTTTTGTGTTCTCTTTTCAGTTTTGGGTAAGTAATGGGATTTTCCAAGAAATCCAGATTATTACCTCCAATTTAGGCTTTTGGAATGGTTTCCATGGCAACCAGAAAGTATCATATGTGTTAATTCTTCACAAAAACGTTCTTTTTGCATTCCAAATGTAGAATGTTTGCATCAAAGATGGAATCATTTTATGAAGATCATTGCATTCTACATAAAAAATGGGTTTAGAACTTTTTTCATGTATTTAACACTCTTTTGCAACTATGGTGCCTCCTGGTGGTCAAACCCAGAGCTAAAAATCCTGCCTGAAGGGGTGTTTTCCCTAGATGGGTCACATATGTGAAAGATCTAATCAGCGAAGCCATAGGACGCTCCTGGAGTCTCAAAATTACAAATCCACTGTAATCTTATAGCCATTCCCCACTACACCCCCCCCTCCCCCCCCCCCCCACACCTATGAATTAACAGCTAGCTAAGTACGTGTAACATAGAACTGAAGAGAGGCCTTCCAGAGGGCACAGTGTAGGCTACAGGTAACTTAAGAAATACATTTCTGGAAAAATCAATTCAGCCATTTACAAAAAGGACATATCAGCGGGGGATTCTTAGATCTGGTTTTTGCCACAGGGGGCACCAGGATTGCAAAAGAGTGCTAAATACATGATAACATGTTCTAGGATAGATGTCTATGTAGACTACAATGAGAATGTTTTCTAAGATTAGCATGTATATGACACCATCCCATAACTCAAGTCTCAAAGTGGCAGATAATTGTCCTAATTTACCATCAGTTACTCAAAACTACTAAAAACAAACCGTAAAAATTTTTTCTTGAGCGAAACTTTGAATGAATAATTGTCCCCATTTATCATGGGATACAATGCATTTAGAGCTTATTTGCCAATTATCAGCATTATCAGTGAGTGATAATTATTATGAACTAGTTGCAAAACAATTCCCAAAAACTGCAGTCCTCCGCCTATGCTCAAATTACCCTGGTGACAGCAGGAATATAAAAATATTATGCAAATACATTATTAAAAAATTCCGTTGAAATAACAGAGATTCACTGGCACCACTGGGTGCCGGACTTTCACCCTAAAATTAATGGTGGCCATTGTTTAAAGTTCACCATAATGATAACGTTGAAGTCTGGCACCCAGTGGTACCAGTGAATCACTGATATTCTTACAGAATATGGAACATCAATGGCACTTTAATACAGTGCCTATAGACAATAATCATAATGGTATTTTGTGTATCTGACTCATTTATCTCAGTTTTATTCAGTTCCCAGCGTTATTC
This sequence comes from Harmothoe impar, assembly GCA_947462335.1. Lineage (NCBI taxonomy): Eukaryota > Metazoa > Annelida > Polychaeta > Phyllodocida > Polynoidae > Harmothoe > Harmothoe impar. The sequence continues at coordinate 61,238,858 of OX381707.1, read as the reverse complement.
GGTTCATCACTCCATGCTCAATATGGTTCCATGCCCGACTTTGGTATACCATTTCCAATCAGCAATATCATCATAGTATCTGGTGAAATTGTGGGTAGGATCGTGGCATTTCTGGCAAACATGTGCAAAAGCACAGGGACGAGAGTCACACCCCCCTCCATTGAACCTGTTGCAGGGGATTATATCCCCAACCTCATTGGTTCTCACGCCTTGGTTAAAACGACCAGACGCTTGAGAAGTGGTGTTACCTGTAGCATAGCCACCCCTACCTCTACCAGAACCACCTTGGGCGCCGCGGCCCCTACCCTTCCCTGGGGCTTGTTGTTTAGCCTCAGGAACCTTACACTTTTTTAGGCCCTCTGTACCAAAGTATTTCTTTTCCACAAATTCTGTACCAAAACCGAATTCTTCAATGTCATTTCCCCATACACACTCTTCTCTTATGTCTGCATCATACTCAGCATAAGCTGCCTCATCATAAATGTCACTCGAGGCCTTGAGAGAAATAAAGCCTAAATGGCGAAGAAATTTCTTCACCTCCCCCAACTCACAGAATGTGTGGTCATCGATACCCACACACGCCCAGTTGAGGGAGACGTACATGAGTTCAGCATATGATAATGAACGAGGTTCTCTGCCCCTAGTGAAACGCTTTAAATCAAAAAAAATTCTACGTCTAGTGACACGATCCGCAGAATTGTCTCTACCTTCTTCCTTTAGGTCAAACATCCGGGGGGTGCTTGTCCGGGAGGGGGGGGGGGTCCGGTGTAGGATCCCTTGAGTGAGGTGGAGTCTTTGTCTTTGAGCGGGAAGCATGGCCGGTGATCCGCGACCTGATCTTCTCCTCCAGCGCCTCTACACGTTCCTGTTCCTCCTGGTCCGCATCCAACGCCTCCAAGTACTCCAAATACTCCGCACAACTCCCGAATTTCTTCTTATCATGGAGTTCCGACAAACTCTTGTTCACGGCCTCCTGGGCCTCCACTTCGGCCTCCTTCTCCACGGGGGCTTCAACCTGGAGCAGCGGCGTAGTGGCATCGATACATGCCCTTCCTCGGGCTCCTCTCGACAGTTCTTGCCCCTTGGGGTTGTGTTGTCTTTTCCACATGCAAAACACCATGCTGATGCCATCATGGATGATTCTAGACTCCTAGTTTGTCATATAGAATCCTAATAAGCTAATTGCTTTAATCGACAGTTGGGGTGCAAGGCTACCATGTAGACCTTATGAGGAAGCGTCCTCTCAGCACAAATTTTGAATCCAACTGTGGCGGGCTCAGTCGCGTCCCTAACAACCACCACACATACCATGAGTAGAAGTCACTCTAGGATGGCTACAGAGTAAACCTTACAGATGTGTCTGTATAAATATTTCTTATCCCCACGGAAATGGTGTTCATGGCATCTATGAAAATCTCCTCAACTTAAGCATAGCTTTACCGTAAAATAAACTGTGTTTCAAAATAATGATAAAAAACTGTGTTTCACTGTACTGGATTATGGATAATTCAAAGTAAAATTATTCGATTTTACATTGACCCAAAAATGCACCGTAAAATTTTATATGATTTTCTGTACATTCAATGGAATATTTTTACAGTGTAGATATGACTTTCAACATCGTGTCATTACTGGAGATCCTTGATTTTCTTATTTAGGTACGTGTATTTCGAAATCTGATAGCATCAGTCATAATTAGACTGTCCCCCTATTTCACATATGATTATACTCATCAGGCTTATTTCCAACGAAAGTACCTAAAATGAACAGCGCATGTCTGGTAATGTCTGATTATGTTTAACAAGGTTTGCTGAAAACGCCAGTTGCGGTAAATGATAAAGGTCTGCCGATTGCTCTTCGAAATGGATACAGGTGTATTTTCATGATTCAATACAAAAGTCATCCTTTGTGGTTATCATCACTAACAATGCGATATACATCAGATAGTAGAGTGAATAAGTGGAAGTACAGATCAAGGATGACATCACAACAGTGTTATATGGACATAAACACAGCCATGCCGAGTCTCAAAAACTCCATGCCCTCACACCATGAATAATGAACACTCAAACAAGTCTTTTATATATTGGAGGTTTATCCTGTGAAGTGTCTTGAACATGATACATTTTACAGGCACATCCATGAAAGTGTTGAACGACATAAGTCCCTTTTAACAGTAAGGGGATGAAAAATAAAATATCAAATGATACATTTTATGTTAAGTACATTTTATGCAGTAACATGTCATAAGGTGAGTCCCTGAGTAAGGACTGTCTTTTTAAGGTGCAAATAGGGTCGACAGAGTAGCTGAGACCTGTAGGGATGATTGTGCTGGTGCATATGTGCGTAGCCCATTGACTGATGACCAGGTGCCATGTGTAGCCACATCTTGTCTGTCACATCCAGCCGCTACCGCAGCCTGGGCTCCACCCCGGCATAGGGAGTGGGACCTGAACTCCTGGGCATATGGGCACCCAAAAGACGACAGGGCCTGCTTGACCACCGATACCAGCTGTTGGGTGGTCAAGGGAGCGCCGCCCTGGAGTAGGAAGGCTGGGTCTGTGTGACATCGACATAGTTCTTCCAGGCGGTTGCGGGGCACGCTGGAGAATGATGTAGCCTCAGGAGGAATACTATCGATGGCAGGGTCCCAGGCGTGATAGTCTTTGAGGATCTGATAATGACCTGCAGCCCCTGTGGGTGTATTACCATGTCACGTCTCTGGAGGGTATGTGGGCCTCCCCACAAGACTGCCGTTGGTGTGAGTAGGTTCGATGAGCGTAGAAAAGAAAAGAACCCTAAGCACAGTGCCGCCTTTATGACCGGGAATCCAGCTCTGTCGAGGTACAAGCAGACCTTTACCAGGTCAGCTGGCAACAGAGCCGGGGCTGGGTTAGGTATGTGAGGGTAAACCCTTATCGCTCCTTTTGCGACACAGAGGGCTTGGTGCGACCTGAGATTGTCTCCATTTCCTCCCCTCTCCTCTATCCAGAGTTTGGCACCACTCACATAATTCTCCCTTGCAGCAGCTGATTTTAGAGTATTGGCCAGAAATTGCTGATATAAGCAGCACTCGGGTACTGAGGGATTCATAATATTTACTCCATATAGGAGAGAAAATGTTAGATACATTGTGGCTTGACGAAGTCTGTTTGCATGTGTCCTGGTGGATAGCGATGCATTGTATGAAGTTATTGCCTGGTGGCCTAAGGGGGTACCTGTAATACACCAAGGTATACGATGTAGATAAGTTCTTATTCTAGGAACATCATATGTCAACAAAAGTGGGGGTTGGGCTAAGTGGGTCACGGCGTGCTAGTGACCTAGCTTTGACCTGGGCCAGAGCATAGTCTCTCCTAGCAGGTTCAGCCATCCTGCTAAGGGCATCGGCTAGGGGGATTTCGACGCCAGGCTCATGCAGGATCGTGAGAGTGTGGTCAGCTAGGGTGGCATCCAGCCATAGTTGCCTAGCACACGCTGCTAACACTGGGTCTTCGGTTCGTCCCGTTTTCAGAGCATATTTGGACGACAGGTTGTCAGTGTGCATCACAATGCGCATGCCAACTGATGAGCACGGCCTGAGTGTCCTGTATGCCACTAGGAGGTTTGTGGCTTCTCGCTGGTGGGTGTGTGGATACTTTGCCAGGTATTTTCGATCATACTCTTGGGAGTAGTACTCTGAGTCAGAATGAGCGCCTCCCCCTGTGTCTGACGAGTCACAGGTTATGTGGTGTTCCACCCTGTCTGGTTGGAGCAGGTGTACACCATTCGTGTCCTTTGCATACCTGACGAACCATGTCACATCCGCCCTGAATGATTTTGTCACCGGTACTTGTGTGGACTCATGAGCTGCTCGGAGGGCTTGAAGGATACGGCACATGAATCTGTGCGCATGTGGTATGCACTTGGAGACGTGTATTAGGCGACCTGCAAGCGACTGTATTTGCTTCTTTGTGGCTGTTATTGCACTAAGCCACGGCTCACAGTCTGCGAGAAGATCTATGAGCTTCTGTCGGGGAACTGATACTGTCATGATAGTGGTATCTAGATGGAAGCCCAGCCATACCAGCGCCGTCGTGGGGGCCATGCACTTCTCAGGGGCAAGTACCAGGCCGAGGTCTCTCGCCAGTGTATGGAAGTATTTGTATGCACTTGTGGTCTCCTCCAGGGTGGCTGCGGCGCCACAGAAGTCATCCAGGTAGGAGAGAGCCCAATAACCTGCGCGCCGCATGAGGTAGACCACTGCCATGGTTGTCCTCTGACATGCCGCCCCGGAGAAGCGACAGCCAAAAGAGGGTGAGACTTCCACATAGTACATGCCATCAAAAGTGAAGCTCAGGAGGGGGAGGTCTCCTGGGTCACAACGGAGCTGGCGGTAAGCACGTGTAAGGTCCGCCTTCCAGAGATAGGCCCCCGTATATGCTTTGCTATATGGGGCCTATCCAAGGGGGGAGTACAGGGGTCCTTCATAAGCTGGTACAGCCCATATATGTATTCTTCAGATTCTAACATTGCCAACGACATTTTTAGCTGAGCCGGGCCACGCCTGACGTACTCATGTGAGTGCAATGGCGTACCTTTTAAAGATGAGATTTGCTGAGCGCTGGAGAGAAGGACCTGAATCTGCTGATTCAGCACGGGGTCGTGGGTGTCGCCAAAGGACAGGGGCAGGGCACCCATGTAGGAGGGGGTGGGCACCGCCCCTGAAACCATGGCGTACGGGTCAGCTGGGATGTTGTTGTTGACGGGCGGGTGCCCCATGGCCGCGGGTGGCTGTAGTGCGGCCGCGGTGACAGTGGCGGCCGCGGCGCATGCCGTGTTGACAGCCACCACGGATGCAGTGGTGACAGCCGTAGGTGGAGCATTGACAGTAGCGGTGACCGGGACACTGACAGCAGCGGTGGAGCCGACCGCTGCCGGGGTCACCCGGGGAGCGGCAGCGGTCACCCCGGGCTGGGGAGCTGTCACCGGGAGCAGCGCCTTGAGCGCCGTTACAGTTGCCAGAATCTCACTAGACGTACCTTCGATCGTCCCGACCTTGCCGTTGATCTGTTTCACCTGTGTCTCGAGGCTACCAACTCGGCCTGCAAGGGCCTGGTCGTCGAGGTTGTGTGGAACTTTCTGTTTTACTCAACGCGTTGACTTGCGGGGACCTGCTGGGGCCTGGGTTTTCTTGGGCGGCATGATACTAATGGGAGGAGTATATTCCCTACTTTAACCCTTAAAAATGAAAATTAAAAGTCTTTGATCCTACCCCTGTGTTGGGCTGCGGACCGGAGAAAAGAAGATGGCGCCTTAGCGTCCAGTTTAGTTCATCAGCGTCCCGGTGGTGGTGCCACCAGGAGGTGGGGTTTTTGCCGCCTTGATTTTGGCGCCTTAGTCTTTGTTGTTTATATTTATCATTAAGCTTAATTGTGCCAATTAAGCTCAATGCAGGGAAATCCTTCATAATTCATTAATACTTCATCATTGACAGTAACAACTTCATCAATAGCATAAGTCTCATAAGATATCATAAAAATATCATCCCTTATGTAACAGTTCTGGAGCTTACTAGTATCATATATCACAGCTAATTAAGACACATATTCCTCTCACCAGGATTACATCTAGGCATGATACAATAAACATATATTTTGTACTTAATACTTCTCAAAGGTCAGCTACGAACAACATTAGTATTACATTTCATTCATTTCTTTATCTCCTTAATAAACTTTGAATAAGAATCTAGCTTTTATACATCAAGCCGCAGTTTGTTTCAAGCCAGAAAACCTCTATATTTGTGGCTTCTACAGTGTGGTTCACCCTTAGGTCTTTGGAACTTTATCTTGACACTGGCGTTACCTCTCAATACCCTCGTCAGCACAATGACATTCTCATTGTCTTGAGCTTGACAATACAATGTATTGTCTAGCTCAATGTATTGTCTAGTTCAACTCAGCAATTTCTCAGTCCTCCTACATTTTAGGAACTTGCAGGTACACCTTCCATGTAGCTCAATAGATGTAATAGATAATGTATCCCAGATCTGAGTACAAGCCCCAAGGCAGTCGTTCTGTAGAGTCTGTCAACAGCATGTAGCTATTGTTATCTCAAAGCTTGTTGCATCAATATGATGCTGAGAATTAAACAGTAGGTATTACTTTAATAGTGTAAATTACCCGTGAGGTTTGTACCCACATCTCATATTTCCGACCTGAGCTAATGTGTTCTGTTACATACATATATACATGTTTCTCTCCGATGTGAAACATAACCCAACTTGGGTGTCGGAAATATGAGATGTTGGTACACACTTATATACTACACACTCACAAAAGTGAGCGTCACTATTGCCAAAAGCACTCTCATCTGAAAGCCAGACAGTGCCTGAGATGAGAGTGCTTTCGGCGACAGTGACGCTCACTTTTCTAAGTGTGTAGGACATTTGAACAGGTGATTCATATTAGGTTCTACATGATTGCAGGTTTACATCATGCTGATGTACGAGTCGCCGGCCCACCGTGGTGATGCATTCATCACAGGTGACCACTTCTACAACTGGTCTGCCACCTATAGCACCAAGTCTGACTTCCTCATACCCTACTTCACCATACACAGGAGGAAACATGCCATCAAACCCACCCAGCACCTCCCACAGATGGCGTACAGGAGGACACAGGGTGAGGCTATGGTAGTCTGGGTGGTGAGCCGTTGTTACACACAGTCAAGGAGGGAGGTCTATGTAAGGGCATTAAAGCACTATATCAAAGTGGACACTTATGGACGATGTGGGGATAGGACTATGTGTCCAAATAGTGTCAAACGGGGTGCTTGTTATGAGATTCTGGCTGATACAGGGAAATATAAGTTTTACTTGGCGTTTGAGAATTCTGCCTGTAGGGATTATATCACAAATAAAGTTGTGTATGCTTTAACGGTAGGCCTGGTTCCCATTGTACTGGGGGGATTGGGGGTTGAGGATTACTCTCTTATGCTCCCACCAGGATCCTATATTGACGTGAGGAACTTCACCTCAGCAAGACAACTTGCCCAGTACCTGAAGTATCTAGATAGAGATCATACAGCCTACCTCGGCTACCATGCCTGGAGGAATGAGTATGAGATTGGAGGGAGGCCTAGCAAGTGGTGTGAGGTATGCCATGCATTGCACAACACAACAATGATGGCTCAACGAAACATTAACTGGGATACGTTTTGGAACCCTGCTACAGAGTGTGATACAGGTTTGATTAAGAAGCTGGTGACTCGGTTTGCAAAGGGTATAAGAAATTAAATTTAATCATTATAATGAATAGCAGTGGTTCTGTTAAGGTTATGGCACAAACTGCTATTGTATTGTATTGTAATTTCTTTTGTTTACTGAGGAGTTACAAATCCCGTGTTACATAACATTATACAGATATATTTAAAGAGGCCAGTGCAGTCTTCTGTCAGTCCAATTAGCCCATATATGTATATATATATATATATATATATATATATATATATATATATATATATATAAATAAATAATATATATATATATATATATATATATATATATATATATATATATATATATATATATATATATATATATATATGGCAATGATTACAGTATATTTACACCTGCAAGATAACTGTGTGCAGATCGAACTGTAGTAGTCTATCGTTAATCTCGACTTAAGTAGACCTGGATTGGACGGTTGTGATCTGTCCATGTGTGTAACGTATGCCTGCACGGATGTGGACATTAAATCCGGAGCTTATCCCACACACACAGAAAAGTAAAGGGGTCAACTGTGTCTCCCACATGGCTCTGGTAAAGAAGGAGTGTCAAACGGCTATTGACTCTGCTCATATGAAGGGTCAACTTGAGTTGACACTCGTATTACGTGAAATTTTGCATAATCATGATGGTTAGATATAGAAATACAACTAATAAAGCAACAAGAGATGCAACCTATTGGCTGTTTGGCAAGGGTAGCACCATCCCAGATTCATGAAGCAATTTCTCAAAGACTAGCTGGGATATCTCCTTCTATGATACCTCATTTGGAAGCTTATGACTTCAATTCTAAAATATACATTTCACCTCGGACGACCCTTTGTTCTCATCTGTCCATTATAGCGTGATATGGAACTGTTTGAAATGCTAATGATTAAAGATGGTATTTCTAACAGTATTTGCTCAGTTTTGTCGGCATCAGGTTTTGTTTGTTTTTGAATAATATGCACCCATTACAACGACAAATGATGGTTCAGATTTACTCTGTGTTCGATTTAGGGATGGGTGATTATAATGTGGTTGAGGTTCTTGTATGGCGATATGAATGATAAAACTGACATCCAGTATATAATACCTTGTACTTCATGTAATGGGGTTTGGCATCATGATACATCATGTGTACCCCGGTAAATCCTTTTATTTTACTAGTGTGTTTCACCAAAACATGTTAACAAAATATGCATGATAACAATTCATTTTGATATATTATGTTGGTACATTTTCATTGGACAGTGGTGGGTCCTCATTTTCCTGACATATCGCACTCCTTTGACCATAAAGGGATGTACATATAGGTCAAATCCCACAACGCGAGACATGGTCAGAAAATGTTGTGAATTGGTCTTATTGGCGATTTTGGGCACTATATTGGCTAAGACGGGCCTAAATTGGCAAGAAGGTGTTGCCTCTGTCTTGTGATTTAGGAAATCCCAAGGATCAAAAAAGTTAGATATTTTCCCCCAGAAGGCCTTCAGAAAGTTGCTTGATGGAATATGTCAGGGTTTCTTGCTATATAGCAATGGTTGTGTCACTGATTAATCATTACCCAAATCCCACATGCTCCATATATACAGGGGATTTGCTCCTCTGCAATTTATAGTGTTTAGCTATGCATATGATGGTGAATATAGTTGCAGGTAATGTAATTGCATCAACATTCCTTAATATGTGACATGTACTGGGAAAAAGGACCTTAGTGTACCTTTCACTAAGGTCCCTTTTTGCAGATTGTGTCACATATTTGAATTTCAAAGTCCCTTCTGTTGCGATTTAAAACCCTACACCATGTCCCACAAGGCCCAAATCACAACACTCTCCCTGTCCAAATCGTAGAGTGTGGGATTTGGAGAATGCAGTAATGTGGCAGAGCTGTTGCGATTTCAAATCACACAGTATCAATAAGCAAGATTTTCAGACCCATTTATCACGTTGTGGGATTCGACCTTATAGGCCACACTGCTTGGGGGAAAGGACCCCTGTGTACCCTGCACTGAGGTCTGCAGATCGTGCATAAACCATCAAGTAGTGTTCTCCTGTTTCTCCACCAATTATTGCTCTCTGTGCAATGGATACCCGGGTTGTGCTCAGGCTTCAGTGTCCCCGCAAATATATACGGAAGTCCGTATTTGTATGCTTAAGTACCAAAAAACGATTTTATTCATTATTCCACAAATTCATGGAATGTGTATTCCGCAAATTTGTGGATGTCCATGAATTTATGGAGGTCCGCAAATGTGTGGAGAAACTGCACCTGGGTGCTGTTTCTCCACACATTTGCGGACCTCCAACAGTGTATACTATACACTGTTGCCTGATATTGCATCGCACCAAAAGATAGCATTGATACTATTGAAGATCGTATGCAATATTTTCATTAGATAAATCATTCTTAAAGAAGGGTTGTCATGAATTTAAAAGTATGTACTGTCAAGGCAACTTCACTTTCAAAGGGGAAAAAAGCGATACTGAATTTAACTCACCATGAATGTACAAGGTTTCCCGCATTTTACATTGCCCCTCATAAATCCCCAACTTCAATTCCCAGATTGGTCATTTAGGATTTTCCAGTTTCGAACACAACACATTTCTGCTCTCATTCCCCACTAGGGCCCTGTTAGGCTGTAACAGTGGAATGGTATATTTCATATTGGCACACCAAAGGGAGAGAGTCTGACTGGCATATAGACAGACCCTTGGTCGGCAGTTTGATTGCACTACTGGCACCTCTCCTCATCCATCATTTAATGCCTATAGTCCAACTACAACTTGATACAGCTTATGGACACAATAGTTACTCACAGCATCGGCTAGAGAGAACCCATATCAACCATTGCAGTTGATGTAATCCTACATCCACTGGCTACATAAGAAATAGTATACTATTAAGAAATAAAAAAATAACCTTCACTGTAACTGGCATTTCCGCAATGAAAGTTCATGGTTTATAGGATTAATTCACCATGAGACGAACACACCTCAAGTCGGACACCTATAGCATTTAAAAGCATAATATATTGTCCATTCTATGCACTATATGTGGGTATTTCAGTACATTTGAAGTGTTCTTCTTACCAGGAAAGAAAAGGGAATACATATTAACCAGTATCATCTCTGTCTTATCATGTTCTCAACTAGGCCTGTTCCATGGTGAGGAGCTGATCCTGAGAATGTAAATATAACCAAAGGCTGTAACTGAGTCCTGCTGCCATTGTATTATGTATGTATAGTGTATGTAAAGGTCTGACATTCCTAGTATCCGGTCATCTACCCACTTAAGGTAGCACCACTGTCCATGGGATTGTAGGTAGACAGTGGCACCATCTAGTAGAAAGGTAGGAACTACACATCTCTGTACTTCAGATGGTGCCACTGTCTACCGACAATCCCATGTACAGTGGTGCCACCTTAAGTGGATAGATGACATTGTCGCAATTCCATAGCTGTTGACTAGATGATGACTGTCTCTATACTCTTAGATTTCTCCCCATCATGGTAAACAGGTAAAAATGGTATATGTGTACTATAGTAAATTAATCATTCACTCCTTACCTCACCTAATCCCAGGAAACGGCTGAAGAAAAACAATTATTGTCATGCATAATGTTGCACCAACGGATATCATTACTGGGATTGGTAAGTCCTCCATCTCCATTTTGGCTGATGGATTGTCCTTTCTTTATCAACTTTAAGCTTCTCCAATAAGTTTGGCTCGGCCTTAAAATGGCGATGTGAGCCTTTGTGTAAACACAATGAAAACATGGGATTATTTTTTAATACTTTAAATTGATTTAGAATTAATTGATATCACAGTTATCCTCTTTCAGGCTGATCGTGATTGTGATTTGCTTTAGACAGCCAATGTGTTGAATATGAGGCCGATAAAAGTATTACATTCAAATATTTCTACATTTGTATAGCTATCAACAAAATGTTATATCGATTTTGGTCCAAAAATTCAATACATATATGTTTATTAATAAAAGGTTCATCCATCTAAAAAGTGTGCATTCATGTTCTTAAGATCAGAAATGTATAAGGGCAATATAGAACAATGCATGTAATCTATTTCTACTTTTATTGGATTCTATGAATAAATAATGCAGTGATTACATTAAAAGTTTTTTTTGACAGCCAAAGATTTTGTATAATTTCGTCCCTGTAGAGCCTCTCCTCATTCACCAACTAATGGATATATTTCAAACAGTAAAAGGACACAAAAGTCATTCACAACATTTGCTGGAGAAAATCTGATATAATTATACTGCTAAGGGAGTGCTCATTTTTTAACAACAGGGGGGGGTGGTGGATTTGGGGGGGGTAAAAAATTTGGACCCCTTGACCGGGGGGGGGGGGTAAAAAATTTAGACCCCTCTTGGGGGGGGGGTGAAAAAAATTCAACCTGTTTTGAGGGAAAAAGCCCGCGCATTACTATGCTACAAAGGGGCGCGAACGCGCACGATTTTCGGCCTGCCGGGGGGGGGGGGGGGTAAAAAATTTCGACCCCTCTAGCGGGGGGGGGTGTGAAAAAATTTCATACGCTCCGCGCGAAATCTCACCGCCCCCCGCCTGTTGTTAAAAAATGAGCACTCCCTAACACTGGTGGACTCCATATGAGTTAAAGTCAATATTAACACAAAAATACATTATAGTAGGGTAGATTCACCCAAAGACGAACACACACCATGAGTCGGACACTTTTGACCACTGATTTCATGATAATCATATAGAAGTAGGTAGACATTATGGTTTATAATGAAGGTCCGCATAATTGTTTTTGATTTTTTTTAAACAGTGCATATTTAGCATGAATATTAAGCTTTTAACAGGGTGGTTAAGTCAGGGGCATATTCTGATATTTTGTTCTAGAATTATGGAAGCAAATGAAAAAGTAGTTTTAGTAAATCCCTTATTGTGACTATATGCTTACATATATATTGTATATGAAGATATCAGATGAAACCCTTATATTTTGTGAAGCGAATTGTCACAAAAAGAGTGATTAAATGTTAAAGGGTGCCCATTTATAGGCAATCAAAGTTGACCATGTAATTTCACCTGAAGTCGGACACCAATTTCACCTGAAGTCGGACAGTAATTTTCAAGCATTTCCCTATGCATTGATCAAGATTAAGGTATATTCTATCAGGAAATCAATTTTATAGGATATATAAACATAAATGGGTACCCTATGATGCAGGAGAATGCAAAGACATGATATATATCTCATATGATGACTTTAACACAGGTAGTCATAGTGAACCGTTCTGATCTATAATATCTAACTATTTTTATATCCATTATTATGAACACAGCAATAGAATAGATACATGATAGTTCTAATGTTATTCATATCACTGTTAAATGCACTTCCTACCACAAAAGTATTGTTTAATCCACTTTCTAAATACTTCTCTAGAACCTGTACATTATATTCATTATAGCCAACCACCAACGCCTGTTTAAACATATTCTGCATGCAGAAACCTAGAGGAAATGTGAGAAACTACCATCCTAATATAATGCTAATACCATTAGCCTCATGAGATGATATTTTCTTGCATATTCCTTTATCAAAACAAGAGAAAAGGAAGGTGTCCGACTTCAGGTGAATATTTTATTCATGGGTCCGACTTCAGGTGAAATTCATCCTTTTGAGATGCCAACATTTGGTTATACAATTTCCATACATAACTTGTTAGAAGAAAGGTAATTATCAGTAATTCATAAAGGGTTATGTCTCCCCTCCCCATAGGCATCATTAGGAGAGCATTGCCCAATGTAGATATACGTTTATCTTCATATGAAAGAGGGTCATATTCTCACGGAAAACGAACGTCTGAAAGTGGTGAATCTACCCTACATTGTACCTTATCATATTGAAGTTGCTAAAGACTCAGGTAGAAAATAGAATAACTGTTCCATTCAGGATGTGAAGTTCTGTCACCTAAAACATTTTATTTTGCAGACCGCTGATTTTGTATTCAAGCAAGCATCGAAAGTTACAGACATTATTTTATAGACTAGTTGTTTCCAGACACAAACGTGAGTATGATTACTATCTCCCTAATATTTCCAAACCATCCAAAGAAATTACTTGTGAACAGCAGTATTATTCTATTGTATTATATTTTGCCAATTTGAAACAACTGATATGAATAACATATTTTTTGAAGGTTTTCTCTGTTAAGGTGGGTCAATGCCTTGATGTAAAAGTAGCTAGATTTTCGTCAGGTTTTCACCATAAGACCATAGTAGCATACACTTTCCAAAGAAACTGAGAAAATAGGGGGGTCCCGGGCTATTTTCTGAGATATTTAAGCCTTAAGTTAATGTTTCATGTGATGGATTATACAGTGTTTTGCCACATATCTACATGAAATTGTATTGAAAAGTAGCTAAATTTCTAGATAACTCTCTCAGAGTATAGGCTTTGATGTTTTCTATCTAGAGAATATATTTTTAACACATGGTCCCGCACATATTTTTAAGGTTTAGGCCCATTGAAAAAAAAAGTTGAAAAGAAATAGAAATATACTGAGGGCTACCTATGTATGACTTCCAATGAGGACAACCACTACAGACTGCATAGCACGGTGGTAGAAAGGATGCCTTCATATTCAAAGGTTGGTGGTTCTCGCCCCGGTCAGGGAAAATCCATATCGTATTTTATGACCATTTGATGTTACTTAGGCCAATTTGAAACAAGGGTGCCCTGGTGTTCTATGGTCAAACTAGAGAATGTACCTGCGCAGAAGACGGCGCAGTGGACGAAAAAGGCATCATATTGACCCACCTTAAATTTTACTCATACCCGACCTATATAGAGACCCTCTATATATAGCTATGTCTCCCAGCACCAGAGTCAAGACTACCTCATGGCAATCATGATACTGTAGGGATACTGTATTATTATTATGTGTACTATTTCCTAATATAGACTACTGGGTATCACATTAACTCGGATTTCCACCTGGAGTGCACACAATATCTGGAAGAGGATTCCGGTTCTCTCCTTGTTCTTAGGCAGGAAAGCCGACTTATTATTTGCTTACGTGACAATGTCGGTTACCTGACAGGTGAGAATATGGAAGGCTAGATATGTTTGATTGTTTCTATTTATATGCTAGGTGCGGTGGGCAAACAAGCCAAAGAAGCACATCCGTCGACGTTTTGGGGCCATTTTGAATGTGTTGTAGCTGGTCAATACTCATGTAATCTGTCCAGAATGGAGCAGTGATTACCACACAGTACTTATGATTTAGGGGCTCCCTGTTCTAATCCCTGTCATTGTCAACCCCATACAAAGGAATTAAATTATTCTCATGAAATATAACATGATGGTATTTATGCACTGTCTCTGAGGTGTCACAGTACAAATTCGCCCCCAGAATGTTGTAGTCGTAGGCCCAAATTGTTCCCAAAGGCCTTGGTAAAAAAATATAAAAAGTTGGTTGTTGCCATGGTAACCCTGGGTGGTGCTTGGAGGGGTCAAAGGTCAAGGTTAAAGTTCGCTGGGCACTTGTAAAATATCTCTAGTTTGGGTAAGTCAGTTTCCATGGCAACTAGTGCAAAATCGGAACACACTTTTTCATGCGGGATGCAAATAAAAAAATCAGATATGTGTTAAGCTTTAATTAAAGGGGTCATTTATTACTGCACACTCAAAAGAACCCAACCTTTTGCCCGTCTGATGGAGAAAAATAGGGTCAGAACCAGAAATTTTGTCGGCTATTTGTATCGTGACACCCTGACTATCAGAACCTAATGCTTAACAAAAAACAAAACTACTCAGGGATTTAAACCCTGATTCTGCCAATGGCAGCGTGTAGTGCCTTGCAATCTAGCCCCACAACTACATAAGCACGTTTCCATATGAGGATTAAATGCTCAATAAATGGTTACAGGATATCATTTAGAAATAGTAACTAGGTAGAAAATATGTGTGTGGTCCAAAAATACAGACCTTCAGCAAACCAAAGTACAATATTTAGCTTATTTAAAAAAAAAGTGTTTACTCATAACAATGTCATCACAAAGTGATTATCAGTTACAAACATCCGTCACGGTCCAAACTTGTACAAATAAATGTTTCTCTAATCAGCTTTCGGTATGACATAGGTGTATGCCTGGGCATCTTAGAGACATTGTAAACATTTTTACAGTCTTACTCACAGAATATCATGAGTATTTACACCGTATATCACGTTGGTCATACATATTGATTTCAAATTAATGAATGGTATATATGTGATTGATATCACATGTGAACCAGGGCAGTCTAGCGTCTTCCAGATTGAGTTTGGATAAGTTTTATCCTCGTGTAAACTGATCAAAATAGTGGCCGCTGGCTGAGGATCGCCAGTCCCTGGTCAGCTTGATGCCTGACTGAGGGCATCTGTACTTCTCTGCATATGTTACAGAAATAATGAATTTCAGCTTTTGTCAACAGGCCGCCCTGATGATTTTTTGTCGTTGTTCTCTGTGTAAACTACTGCCTTACCTTCATTTTTGTGAAGGTTACGGAAGGTAGATGCAATATTGCGCCCTCAGACCGTCTCAAAAAGCGTCTCACCCCGTTTTTACATTAGAACAAAGAGGATTTCATGCAAAGGGACACTTCATGAAAGTATGTAGTTTCATGAAACCCTATCCTTTAGCATTGAGCTGAAAAGGTTGGTTTTGTGCTGTTTAGGTGACTTTTTTTCAATGTCAATTTTGTGTATGAAATATTGCTTTTTTTGTTTCAATACAATTTTGATGGCATTGATTGGCATTGATGCAGCATTTTAATTTACTATTTTATTTGCAGGGTTTTTACAGCAAAATAAGACACAAAAGGCAAGGGATTTTTTTGGCAAAAATCACAAAAATACCTGTCGTATAAGAACCTGGTAGAGGGGTGCCCTGGTTCAATAAAATACATTATAATACAGGACGATGGAGTTGATTCAGTTCATAAAATTAAGACAGTTGTGTACTAGAAGCAGCTCCAACTATGTTCAGAGATATTTCTCTCTCAATATTCATAGTGGGTTAACAACTGGCACTTTCCTATAATTCACATATATAGGATTTATATCTGGGCAGATTGTTAGTTTTGTACTGCCCTTCTCCGCTCTAGAAAGTACTGTTTTCTGCTTCCCTTGCAGTAGGTATTAACCACCTTTTTCACCGCCACCTTTAAAGCAACCTTTCTGGTTCTGGGTTTCTGTGGTGAGAGAGTCCCACAGTACAACACCTCGGTTGAAAGGCCCTTTCATCTACATCCTTATTTGGGCTCTACAGGCGGGGAATACAGACTTTGTGCTACGTACTACTTAACCATGGGAGTGAATTTGTTTGATTTTCTATACATCATTGATACTGACGCTTCCTTCCTTCTCCTTTCGAGCATAGATAGGCTACCTCCATTTTAGCATTTAATGGAGATGTCTCTCTGCCTAGCTTTGACACAAATGCTTAGCTACAATTGTAGTGCTAAAGTTGTTTAAGGAGTAGCGGTTTGCTAAAGGTCCCTAATAAATGAGATGAAGGTGGATTTTGTTACATTCTGCAGAAGGACAGGTGAATTATAAAGAATTGGTAACAATAGGGACCTTTAGCAATTAAACCCGACGTAGCACATTAAACACAGACGTAGGCTAGTAGGCCTAGTGCTGAAGGGATAGGCTACGTCTGCATTAAATGAGCTTTTACATGGCTGCTAAATATCCCTACTGAGAAAAACATACATTGGGTCCATGTTTAATGATAGTAAAACAAACAGGTGGGTAATCAAATATTTATTTCCCCCCTTATCTTTGAGAATCAGTGCCAGGATGGCCGAGTGATTAAGGCGTTGGCCTTAAGATCCAATGGACATTGTCCGCGTGGGTTCGAACCCCACTTCTGGCAAATATTCTTTTCTGTCTTGCAAATTATCTATGTAGGTGAGAAAGAGAGATGGAAAGACAGAGACAGGGATAACAAGATGGGGAGATAGAGAAACGCACAGGGAGACAGAGAGAACCCATAGCTCAATTAAACTGTCTGTGTCACTCCTGTGAACGTTATTTTTAATGGTAGGCCAATCTATAGCTATTGGATTGGGGCAATTTCATGGGTCTGTTTGTATACAGTCAATGATAACATGATTATGAATGATCAAAAATGAATGTATTCAGGAGACAGACAGATTTGAACCGGAGGCCTATCGATCTGCAGTCGAAAGCTTTACCACTGAGCCTATGCCCTCCCTGCCATCTGCAGTGCTGTTCAATATAAACATGATAACAATCACATATTGCAAAACAATAAGGAAGCATTACCTTCTGTTTAATAGGGAACTAGGCCTACAGCAAAAATAAATAAACACAGTTACACTGAGAAGAAGCAGCTTCTGAAACTGCGGTAGTGCAATGTTTTTGGAAAGAATATCTAGGAAGCTTTGCATGATAGTGAATTGCGTGTTGGTCTAGGTTTTCGGGATAAGACACAGGACAGGGTTGAAAATATCCACTGAGCTTCTTGAACCACAAACACAATTTAAAATCTTTGGATTTGAACTCTAGTAGTCAGTCTCTTACCATGTGTCATAAGGGCGTCCTATTACTCCTATGTAGGACAGTAGGGTTTTCTAGGTTAATGGGTGTAGGCCCCTATCCCTGATACACTTCTGCCTCCTAGTGTATGCCTGATATACTTCTGTCCTCTAGTGTATCCCACATACACTTCCATCCCCTAGTGTATCCCAGATACGCTTCCTCCCTTAGCGCATCCCACATGCGCATCCCACGTACACTTCCCGTCAGACATCTCGGAAAGCAGCAGATGCATCTGCTGTTCTGATTAGGCAGTGTGTTCTGTATTGAGGTATTTTATATTATTTTTGTATTTTTGTTTAAAGGAATAAATACTGAACCTATTTGATGTGTTTGACATTTTCTACTGTTCGTACCAAATGTGTGAATGGTACATAAAATATGAGTATGGCTTAGGTGTCCCACTTTACCTGAATCAACCCTATATAGACATAATAAAACCATGCAGCATTGCTCAAACCAAGATACCAGCCCCAATTTCATAATTTAACTTGTAAATCATACATCAACTCAGATAGGATACCGAGAAAGAGAGGCATGGTATATCTTTCTTCTCACCTGGGATATTACATGTTTATTGGGGAGGGGGTTGACCATAATCACCAATATTTTCACAATTTGTGATCAATAGTTGTAGTCCTAGATCTAAGGCCAAATCTGAATGAGTTTTTATAAAACCCTGTCCTCAGTACGTTTCTTGATTGGTTTATATTCCTAACATATGGAACTTGATTTTTCAGAACATTAACCCAAAATTAAAGTGTCCCAACATTAGGCCAATTGAGGTCAAAGGTCAAATTCCATGTCAAATATAGAGATCGAGAAATAATACCTTTGCTTTATTTTCTCAGGGGCCCTCAATTTGCACAATGTCGGGACACTTTAATTTTGGGTAAAATCAAGTTCCATATGTTAGGAATATGAATCAATCAAGAAACGTACTGTGGACAGGGTTTTATAAAAACTCATTCAGATTTGGCCTTAGATCTAGGACTACAAGGGCCCTGGCAGTGCTAGCTACTATAAGTGCCACTATTCCTCAGCAGCACTGCACTGCAGCGCCATCACCTGGAGTAGAGCAGAAAAACCTTGTTACCAGGCTGGTAGCAGGAGCCGAGCTTTCACTAGTTGTGTTGCCGCACCCTGAGCTGGAGGAAGAACCCATGTACCAGTCACCCTCAGTCTGCAGGAGATTTAGTTTGGTCAGAGACTCTTCCCACCAGTTTACAGGAAGCTCTGTATATCATCAGTGTCTTTATATCATCAGTGGACAACCACCGCTACTGATGTCGAATTGGGATGTGCTGAGTCGAAATGTGAGTACACCCTTGCATGTGTTTCATATGACCCTCATGAGAATAGTTCTAAATATGCGTGCATCAGCAAGAATGCTTGTAAAAAAATATTGCCTTGAATCTCCAGATATCATAGGATCGGAGTGTTTAGTCAAATGATAGAAATCATGCAAGTCTACACTGAGAACACAGAGGAAAGAGCCTAGTCATTATGATGAATAATGGCAGGTGCTCTGGAGAATGGTGTATGAATATATTGTAGTCTCTAATTAGTTCACCTCTTATCGAGAGGCATCCCTTTCACATATTTGGTGTACTCTTAATTGAACTAAGTAGCATTACTTGGAATAAATACGTTTCCAATAGGTGAGAATGATGGCCCTAAAGATATAGAGACCACGCTGCTCCCATCACCAGTTTATAGCTCATGATAGAAAGAGTTATGCAGATATGTCAAACAATTAACACTGGTGGCAGTCTTGTGCCAATACATGCCAAGTGTGCAATATCATTGGGTAGTTATTGGAACAACCTAGGACTTGAGAGTTGTCATTACTGATGAATATATAGGTCTAAAATTGACAATACCTAAATCAACAACCCTAAGGTAGTCATTCTGACTACCCATGTGACTACCTAAAGTCATCATTATGACAACTTTGGTCTGAATGGATCAGATGTGACTACCTTAGATAGTCACAATGACGACCTATGGTCGTCACTTTGACTACCTAAAATTGTCAATTTTGGTTTTGTCAAAATGATGACCCTGAGGTTTTCAGTGTAGGGAACAATTTTTTTATTGCCCCCTCTTTGGGTCGACATTTTTTACACCCCCAGGTTAAGGGGTCGAAATTATTTTGCCCCATCCCCCTGTTGTTAAAAAAGTGACGACTCCCTAAATATGAATATAAATAGGGAGAAGTTGTGATTAAAACCACCCCTTTTTAATTGACATCTAGTAGTATTTATGGGGCAGGCAATTGTGTCTGTGATCTCTGGAATGCGACATCCAGGCACGATTATGTGCCTAGCAATGTATTTTGTTGTATTTTGTTGTAGGGATCAACCATGTTAACGAGAGGAAATGTAATTTTTTTCTAGTAACCTCTTTAGGCGAACGACAAAAATTTCCAAAACGAGAGGAACTCATATCTGAACAAACAGTATTTTGTCCAAACACTCTTTTCCAATATACAGGTACAAAACGGCCACTTTAACTAACAAGTTGAGACATCATGGATAATATATTATCTGTTTGGTGATATTAATGAATTTCAGTGGCGTAAGAAAAGGGGGGGGGCAGGGGGGCGGGGCCTGAACATATTTGGGCTCCCCCAAATTTGCCAAGACCCAATAGTATAATGCAAATTGTTCCCAAACTCTACTTCTCCCAGATAGGAAATGTGGGGGCTTTTTTAAATTAATATTTTTAAGAGGCCTGGGTCCCAAATCAGAACCAACACTATACTTTCCTATAAAATTCCCATAAAGTAAGTGTATGCGCTATCATGCAAAAGATCATACTTAAAGTTGGTTGGGTTGCTTCCCTCGGCTCCCCCAGATCAGTTTAAACTTGGTTTAGAGTAACAAATACTTTGATCAAAACCTTATCAGTGTAAAATGGTTGTATCCAGGTCAACCCAGGAAGTCTTTTGGGATTTCTCTTGGGTTTCCCATTAGCCAATTTAGCTAAACTGGATTATTCTGATTCGCCAGAATAATCATCAATTATGCCACTCAAAAAGATGAAATGGTTTCTCATCACCGCGCGCATCACAAAAATCAGCTTTTGAGGAAACTCTTTTATTTTGCAATTTCTTTACGAAAAATATGATAAAAATGGACAAATATTGGGATATTTGGTATCAAATTTAGACTAATAAGAAAAAGTTCCTGGTGAATACAATATGGCGTCTGGCGTGTGGTGCTCAGACAGGGGGAGATATAGGTTGTGACCACCTGGAGGTGGATTATGGAAACACTATAGTCCGTCTTTAAACAATAGTGACATGAACTGGAAATGGGGACCTTAGTGCACCCTGCACTAAGGTCCCTTTTCGCAGATCGTGTCACTATATCCTTATATTGACTCCAGCACTCTTCATCAATATAATGCACGACAAACGTATATCATCCCATACATTTTAGCCCGCGAGTAAAAAAAGCAAAAAAAAAAGCCTGCGTCATCACATTTTTCAGACCTTGGTGATGAGAAACCACTTTTTTGAGTGGCCTTAGCACATTTGCGACTACCCTCAATTAAAGGAGGTACCATGTCCTTTAATAGTCTATTATACGGGACTTTAAATCGTGAATTCCCGTATTTCAATCTCAAAATCGATATAGAAACATCTTTGTGAAGAGATTGATTTTCCTCTGCAACTAGCGTTTTCAGGCCATATACACTAAGTAAATTGAATGAACCCATTGACATAGTTGGGGAAGGGGTGGCTTGTGTAACAAAAACACATTTGCTATTTCAGTCTGATAGCTAATACAATTTACATTACCCACATTATATAGATTATTAAATGACTGTTAGATGTACTTTTTTTAAAGTAAATCTATTGACATATCTCATGTAATACAAACATGTTCTTCCGAAATTGTCATATATGCGATGTAAATGCATATTATTATGTACACAAAGAGGAAAAAAGATAAAGACTAGCAATGTAGCTACTTATATATTATGAGTTCATGTATTTACGCACATTATCATCAGCTGTCCATGTAGGCCCTAGTGTCCTTGTGAACAAAGTTTATTCCCATAAGAACATAGTATGTTCCCTAATTACCAAGACATTAAATGTGACCAGGGGGCTGTATTCGTCAGGTAAAAAGTCACGATAATAATAAGGACCGAAGGAAGTTACATTAAAATAGATAGAAATATTTATCTATGCACCACCTAGTGACGATGACGAGTACCCTCGTCAATTTCAAAATATGATATTATTGACATTTTTTAAATAACGAATGCGGCAGTTGTTATGGATGAGCCCCCTGACCAGGGAAAAGACCCATCCGAGGGGGAGGGGGATTAGTAACTTAAGCTGGTGTCATACTCTCTAAAATGAGATAACACTTTAAGGTAGTATTTTTTCTCCTATGAAAGCCTGAGTTTTTTTTTGTTTTTTTTTTTGGGGGGGGGGGAGAATCCCTGTTGAGGGGGGGGGGGCGATACATTTCACCTGTTTTGATCTAAAATGCCCGCGCGTTACTATGGATTTCGACCCCTCTAAAGATTGTACAACATTCCCTATTCATGCAAAAAAAAGTGAACGGGGGGTTTGGGACCATATACATATATAGGCAATGCCCGGTCCTGTTCATGTTTTATTTACATAATTTTGACGGGGAACTTGTGTACTTGTGTCATAACACGACCGCGGCATGGTGCCATTCAGATATTGATTTTCAGATTATGCAGGACATGGATATCCTCGTCCTATGCAGTCAACACTCACTTCCTCAAACATTTACTTCCTCAGGTCACTCACTTTCTCAGACAGGTGCCAGGCAACCTCCGCTATACGGGACTAGCGCATCCTGGTAATTCAGGTAGTCGGGGGCTAAACCCCATCTCATTATCAGGCTAATCCCCTCCCTTCACACCTAGAACAAAGGTGCTGATAAGAAATTCACCCATGATGCACTGCTCTGGAGTCGGGGGCCTAACCACAATGCATTGCTCTGAGCCAATATGGCGGCCTCCATAGCCTAATGCGCTAGTCCCGTATATATGTTCCATTATATTTGGACTTCGTTCTTCAGAGAATTTGCTTCCTCTGACCGTTTTCCTTCAGTCTCGGACTCCCATACCAACACAGCTCCGGGTCCCTCTACTGTGTACAACTGGTAGGATAGTCGCTGGCCGAGGCCGGTTTTCCTTGTATTTTCCAAATTCGGGGAAGTGAGGGCCGACTGTGTACCGGTACCTGTTTAAAGAAAAGGTTATACATGACCTACACGGCACTGAGATATTGTTGTAACATAAGTATTAGTTACCTGCTGTACAGAGGCTAATTGGGTGGTCCGTGAGTGCATACACGGTGGTCCGTGAGTGCATACACGGTCCTGGTGTCGGGTTCAAGGACTGACAAAGGAGTGGGACAACAGCATCCATTTTATGCTTTCTTCATACATGAATGCACCTCCTCAGAGTCAGAGGCTCAGTGCAGCACTGGGGGCAACAAAGACACGGCGGTCAGTCGGTCCAGTTATACTACCAATCAACTCCCAAGGATCAGCTGGAATCGAGGGACACACACGCACAACGCGTTGGTTCACAATATAATTAGACTATAAGAATTGCCTATGGAACCATGGTCATCTTTCGGACTTATATTGCATGATCTGGTTTACTAAAGGATATTAGTAAGTGGATTCAATGCTTTTATTCCTTTCTTTGGAAGATGGAAGGGCCGAGGTATGATTAATCAGTGCGACTCACCCCTTAGTCATAACCATATAACTGAATGACGTCAGAGACCAGAAGCTTTTCTCCAATATGCACCTAGGTGCATGATGCACAGCCAAAGCTTACACCCATTAAACCCCATAGCTGTTTGCATTAGAGTCTTAAATTAATATCATCAGAGTCCATTTATCTAGTCAATGTGATTATAATGTCACATCTCTGAGGAAGGTTCCTCATTTAGATATCAATATTACAGTGTCGGACTTTCCATTGACTTTTGTGAGCTTCTGTGAGAACCTTTTCTTCAATGTTCCCTAATTACCAAGAAATTAAATGTGACCAGGGGGCTCATTCATAATAACTGCTGTATTCGTCAGGTAAAAAGTCACGAGTGATTTAGGGTCTGACGATTTTTTTGAGTTTATTAATCATTTTATTGTCTCGTTGGCAATAATCCTATAAGGTACAGCGAGGTAATTTCTAGTGCCACACAAATTTGGCTTTTGTATATTAATGAAATAGCGAAATGTCAATGTGCTAGGTTCCAGGTTTATTGAGTGGCAGCGTAGTTTATTCGCTGTGTATTAAAGATAGATGTCTGAAAACCAGATACTTGGGTATAACATGAACAGAGACAAACAAATGAAAGGCATCACCTCATCCCTACTCAGTAGATGAGTATATGGGTTGCTATTATGGCGTTGCCAGGGACCCCAAGGTCACAGATGACTAGATGTGAGAAAAGTCCAGTGTGTTAGGGAGCTACACTGGTTAGGGGGGGGGAAAGGGGGGGGGGGAAATCGGGCCATTTTTGGCCAAGATTTAATTTCTGTTCCTATATAAGGTTTGAGTTACTAGAAAATTTAGTTTAAGGGGGGGATCACTTGTCCTTTCATTAACTTAGTAGTCAGGTTTGTTGTGTGGGTAACTCTCTAGCCCCGGGGCACAAGTGCCTCTAAGGCAAGTTTACTTTGTGCTTTGAAAGTTTCCCAATTTTCCACATTTCTTCTCGCCGGGGGGAGAGAGTTCCAACACAGAGCACCATGGTATCCAACACTTTTATTCAAAGGAGGCGCAATTTGATCTTCTCACAGTGACCAGGGGGCCCGCATGGGCCCTGGTGATAATGTTTCTTTGGTCTACATAATTCGGATTTTGAGCTCGCTTGAACATAAAGTTTAACAGGTGAATATATCTTCGAGACTCCAGCATTGGCAAGTTTGCTTTGAAATGAACATATTCAGTGCTTGTTAGTCTATTGTACTTCATACATATACGATAATAATAAGGACCGAAGGAAGTTACATTAAAATAGATAGAAATATTTATCTATGCACCACCTAGTGACGATGACGAGTACCCTCGTCAATTTCAAAATATGATATTATTGACATTTTTTAAATAACGAATGTGGCAGTTGTTATGGATGAGCCCCCTGACCAGGGAAAAGACCCATCCGAGGGGGAGGGGGATTAGTAACTTAAGCTGGTGTCATACTCTCTAAAATGAGATAACACTTTAAAGTAGTATTTTTTCTCCTATGAAAGCCTGAGTTTTTTTTAGTTTTTTTTTGGGGCGGGGAGGGGGTAGAATCCCTGTTGAGGGGGGGGGGATACATTTCACCTGTTTTGATCTAAAATGCCCGCGCGTTACTATGGATTTCGACCCCTCTAAAGATTGTACAACATTCCCTATTCATGCAAAAAAAAAGTGAACGGGGGGTTTGGGACCATATACATATATAGGCAATGCCCGGTCCTGTTCATGTTTTATTTACATAATTTTGACGGGGAACTTGTGTACTTGTGTCATAACACGACCGCGGCATGGTGCCATTCAGATATTGATTTTCAGATTATGCAGGACATAGATATCCTCGTCCTATGCAGTCAACACTCACTTCCTCAAACATTTACTTCCTCAGGTCACTCACTTTCTCAGACAGGTGCCAGGCAACCTCCGCTATATATGTTCCATTATATTTGGACTTCGTTCTTCAGAGAATTTGCTTCCTCTGACCGTTTTCCTTCAGTCTCGGACTCCCATACCAACACAGCTCCGGGTCCCTCTACTGTGTACAACTGGTAGGATAGTCGCTGGCCGAGGCCGGTTTTCCTTGTATTTTCCAAATTCGGGGAAGTGAGGGCCGACTGTGTACCGGTACCTGTTTAAAGAAAAGGTTATACATGACCTACACGGCACTGAGATATTGTTGTAACATAAGTATTAGTTACCTGCTGTACAGAGGCTAATTGGGTGGTCCGTGAGTGCATACACGGTGGTCCGTGAGTGCATACACGGTCCTGGTGTCGGGTTCAAGGACTGACAAAGGAGTGGGACAATAGCATCCATTTTATGCTTTCTTCATCCATGAATGCACCTCCTCAGAGTCAGAGGCTCAGTGCAGCACTGGGGGCAACAAAGACACGGCGGTCAGTCGGTCCAGTTATACTACCAATCAACTCCCAAGGATCAGCTGGAATCGAGGGACACCCAAGCACAACGCGTTGGTCCACAATATAATTAGACTATAAGAATTGCCTATGGAACGATGGTCATCTTTCGGACTTATATTGCATGATCTCGTTTACTACAGGATATTAGTAAGTGGATTCAATGCTTTTATTCCTTTCTTTGGAAGATGGAAGGGCCGAGGTATGATTAATCAGTGCGACTCACCCCTTAGTCATAACCATATAACTGAATGACGTCAGAGACCAGAAGCCTTTCTCCAATATGCACCTAGGTGCATGATGCACAGCCAAAGCTTACACCCATTAAACCCCATAGCTGTTTGCATTAGAGTCTTAAATTAATATCATCAGAGTCCATTTATCTAGTCAATGTGATTATAATGTCACATCTCTGAGGAAGGTTCCTCATTTAGATATCAATATTACAGTGTCGGACTTTCCATTGACTTTTGTGAGCTTCTGTGAGAACCTTTTCTTCAATGTTCCCTAATTACCAAGAAATTAAATGTGACCAGGGGGCTCATTCATAATAACTGCTGTATTCGTCAGGTAAAAAGTCACGAGTGATTTAGGGTCTGACGATTTTTTTGAGTTTATTAATCATTTTATTGTCTCGTTGGCAATACATCCTATAAGGTACAGCGAGGTAATTTCTAGTGCCACACAAATTTGGCTTTTGTATATTAATGAAATAGCGAAATGTCAATGTGCTAGGTTCCAGGTTTATTGAGTGGCAGCGTAGTTTATTCGCTGTGTATTAAAGATAGATGTCTGAAAACCAGATACTTGGGTATAACATGAACAGAGACAAACAAATGAAAGGCATCACCTCATCCCTACTCAGTAGATGAGTATATGGGTTGCTATTATGGCGTTGCCAGGGACCCCAAGGTCACAGATGACTAGATGTGAGAAAAGTCCAGTGTGTTAGGGAGCTACACTGGTTAGGGGGGGGGGGGAAAGGGGGGGGGGAAATCGGGCCAATTTTGGCCAAGATTTAATTTCTGTTCCTATATAAGGTTTGAGTTACTAGAAAATTTAGTTTAAGGGGGGGATCACTTGTCCTTTCATTAACTTAGTAGTCAGGTTTGTTGTGTGGGTAACTCTCTAGCCCCGGGGCACAAGTGCCTCTAAGGCAAGTTTACTTTGTGCTTTGAAAGTTTCCCAATTTTCCACATTTCTTCTCGCCGGGGGGAGAGAGTTCCAACACAGAGCACCATGGTATCCAACACTTTTATCAAAGGAGGCGCAATTTGATCTTCTCACAGTGACCAGGGGGCCCGCATGGGCCCTGGTGATAATGTTTCTTTGGTCTACATAATTCGGATTTTGAGCTCGCTTGAACATAAAGTTTAACAGGTGAATATATCTTCGAGACTCCAGCATTGGCAAGTTTGCTTTGAAATGAACATATTCAGTGCTTGTTAGTCTATTGTACTTCATACATATACGATAATAATAAGGACCGAAGGAAGTTACATTAAAATAGATAGAAATATTTATCTATGCACCACCTAGTGACGATGACGAGTACCCTCGTCAATTTCAAAATATGATATTATTGACATTTTTTAAATAACGAATGCGGCAGTTGTTATGGATGAGCCCCCTGAGGTGGTAGAATCCCTGTTGAGGGGGGGGGCGATACATTTCACCTGTTTTGATCTAAAATGCCCGCGCGTTACTATGGATTTCGACCCCTCTAAAGATTGTACAACATTCCCTATTCATGCAAAAAAAAAGTGAACGGGGGGTTTGGGACCATATACATATATAGGCAATGCCCGGTCCTGTTCATGTTTTATTTACATAATTTTGACGGGGAACTTGTGTACTTGTGTCATAACACGACCGCGGCATGGTGCCATTCAGATATTGATTTTCAGATTATGCAGGACATAGATATCCTCGTCCTATGCAGTCAACACTCACTTCCTCAAACATTTACTTCCTCAGGTCACTCACTTTCTCAGACAGGTGCCAGGCAACCTCCGCTATATATGTTCCATTATATTTGGACTTCGTTCTTCAGAGAATTTGCTTCCTCTGACCGTTTTCCTTCAGTCTCGGACTCCCATACCAACACAGCTCCGGGTCCCTCTACTGTGTACAACTGGTAGGATAGTCGCTGGCCGAGGCCGGTTTTCCTTGTATTTTCCAAATTCGGGGAAGTGAGGGCCGACTGTGTACCGGTACCTGTTTAAAGAAAAGGTTATACATGACCTACACGGCACTGAGATATTGTTGTAACATAAGTATTAGTTACCTGCTGTACAGAGGCTAATTGGGTGGTCCGTGAGTGCATACACAGTGGTCCGTGAGTGCATACACGGTCCTGGTGTTGGGTTCAAGGACTGACAAAGGAGTGGGACAATAGCATCCATTTTATGCTTTCTTCATCCATGAATGCACCTCCTCAGAGTCAGAGGCTCAGTGCAGCACTGGGGGCAACAAAGACACGGCGGTCAGTCGGTCCAGTTATACTACCAATCAACTCCCAAGGATCAGCTGGAATCGAGGGACACACACGCACAACGCGTTGGTCCACAATATAATTAGACTATAAGAATTGCCTATGGAACGATGGTCATCTTTCGGACTTATATTGCATGATCTCGTTTACTAAAGGATATTAGTAAGTGGATTCAATGCTTTTATTCCTTTCTTTGGAAGATGGAAGGGCCGAGGTATGATTAATCAGTGCGACTCACCCCTTAGTCATAACCATATAACTGAATGACGTCAGAGACCAGAAGCTTTTCTCCAATATGCACCTAGGTGCATGATGCACAGCCAAAGCTTACACCCATTAAACCCCATAGCTGTTTGCATTAGAGTCTTAAATTAATATCATCAGAGTCCATTTATCTAGTCAATGTGATTATAATGTCACATCTCTGAGGAAGGTTCCTCATTTAGATATCAAAATTACAGTGTCGGATTTCCCATTGACTTTTACCCCTCCCACCCCTTTGTGAGCTTCTGTGAGAACCTTTTCCTCAATGGAGACCGGCATCAATGTGTATATCACTAATATTTGATAAAACACAATCAATAGAGAAATCTACTTACTATCTTTGACACAAACAGTGGGATTGGTTCGTCTGGGGACTCCACAAATGAAACCCACCCTGGAAATCAATTAGTGTCATTAATGCTCCTGGGAGCTGTGTTCCCGTATCACTATCAATTACCACAAATAGGCCCCTCTCTGTTCTGCTTAGTTGAGCAGTAGGGTGTCTGAGTCAGCCTCACAGTTGACTCAGCCGGGCAGTGCCCTATTCCATTCGATCAATAAAATGCTATTGTGGTGCATATGGACACATGGACATATTTAAATATTCAATACCCATATCAAAAATGCATACAGTTGAAAGTTCTGGAAAATATATCCACATGGCCATCACTTGCTTTCTCTATTCCCATTATGGTATTAATATAATTTGTAATACAGCTTGATTATCAAGGTTGCATGGGTGGCTGGACCGACTGTTATAAGCTTCACTCAGACGAATCCATCAGTGCAAACAGCAATTTATCTTAACGCCCCTGCATTATTCTGTCTGATATTGGTTCTCACCCTATTTGGCCGATATCCAGCCTCCGTCACCTTATGGGCCCGGGAGATTACTGACATTATGGCGGTATTTGCCGACTGCCTAACTATTGCCCGCCTAAAGTTAACAGGAGCTGCGAAACCACTGCCCCTCATATTAAAAAACGTAGAGGACTGCTGCCTGATATTCTACAGATAAACCACCATCCCTGTTATTTGACTGACCACTGTAAATAGTTGGTTGCTTTTATTGTAGGTATACAGTAGATGTTGTAAAGCTTCAGTAGACGTTGTAAAGTTACAGTAGATTTTACTGTGTACTATACACTTACCTTTTACAGTGTGAATATCCCCCGGGCGTATGAGTCTCCCCCATAATCCTTGCACCAGAAAGACCTCAGAACGTTGTCCATGCCACCTCTTCTGATATTGTCATCTACATAGATTAATGTTTGTTGGCTCCTGATTTAGGCTCCCTTTCCTCCTCAATCATGCCTGTCTCTATCGTCTAACCTCCGCCTGTGCCCACACCCTCCGCACTATGACCCAACCCCTTTGTCATGCTTTCCAATAATCCCAGGCACACAGTGTGAACATTATTGATATATACATCAATTAGCCCGTCATATCCTTGGCATACCGTGTCAGTTATACAATGTAAGCAGTGGGAGGTGATGTGGGGAGTTGGCTTCCCTGGGAGGTCCACAATGTGTATTGTATGAGCTTTCCATCATGGATCATCTTAAGTACATGTAGCAGATAAAGGCCAACTCTCACAACACGGGAGAAGGCAGGAAAATGTAGTGTGTTTAGCCTATTTCCAGCAAAAGAAGGCCCTATTGGATTGGCCTGGGGATGCCCTAGGCCGGCACAACCTCGCACTAATTTACTGGGTGCACACTCAGAAAAGTCAGCGTCATTGTCGCAATGCCTAACTTTCAGGTGAGAGTGGTTTTGGCGACAATGACGCTGACTCTTTTGAGTGTGTGGACACAGAAAAATGTGAGCGTCACTGTCGCCAAAAGCACTCAGTTTTGAAAGTCAGGCAGTGCCCACTAACGGCAGGATAGTGGTGCATATCGATTATAATTTGTTGTACGGGAAAATATATATTTAACACAGTGGTCAACTGTTCCTATGGGACGTTTAGGGGCTTGCATGTTAGAATAATTGACTACATTATGATTCCACACAAGACCAGGCAAGTTGAATTTGGGTTGTTGACATTATTGGGATAGTTTTCACATCGAGAAAGGCGGGCATTTTGTGCACGTTTTGTGCATGTTTAATGCACTCCTTCAGGCGTTGTTGGAATGTTACAATAAAAGACGAGAATTTTCCAATTGGGTTCTTTTTAATCAGGATCTAAGCAACATCACAATTCCCTGCATGCGAAGAAATAAAGCTCATCCCCATTTACTAACACGGCAGCTGTAAAGACAATAGTGTGGAACGCAGGCATTTTCTCAAGGGTTTTAGTACAGCTACAGCTAAGTGCACTAAGGCCATAAAAAAAAGGTTTGTTTCAGGTCACCCGACCGACCCTATCAAAACAGGGCCGGTCCTATGTTCTTTATGCAATTTTGAAGAAATTTTCGTATTTCTACCCATTTTTGGGCAATTTTAGGGGTTTCAGAAAAGTTGGCTAGTACAGTCATGTTTAAAAGAATAAGCAAAAAAAACAACCGACTTACCAACCCTACATTTCCCTCCATGTTACCTGAAACATACCTTTTTTGGGGGCCTAAGTCCTTAGTGGAAGACAATAGGGGCAGGAGGCACTGCTGTAGGACAAATTGACTGAACAGTCTTAGTGGCAACCGTTGTAAATGCCTTTTTTATCTGCCTCTACCCCCCCCCCCCCCCCCACCACCACCATCTTCTCCGTCCCTCTCAACTCAAAATGTTTTAAGCAGGGAGACCACATGTTAGGGTCCACTCACTATAATCTCAACAATAACTTTAATAAATCATCTGGTATACTG
The DNA here is from genome assembly GCA_947462335.1 of Harmothoe impar. Classification (NCBI taxonomy): domain Eukaryota; kingdom Metazoa; phylum Annelida; class Polychaeta; order Phyllodocida; family Polynoidae; genus Harmothoe; species Harmothoe impar. Next base: position 61,207,269 of record OX381707.1, on the reverse strand, counting down.
AATATGCTGCTGCACAATAACTTTAATAAATCATCTGGATGTTGAATATGATGCTGCACAATGCGTGTGAACGGTTTGCCTGTTTCTATGTGAAGGCATTGATTCATTGAGTGAGTAATGAACTTCCAAGTTCAACTCTTTGACCTTTTTCGTCAGCCTCACTGTCACGACTTTAATACTGCTTTGCACTTTTAAGATGGAAGACATCAATTGTAACCACAATATTTCTGGTGACACCCCAGATGCAGACACATCAGTGTTCGCCAAAAGTATTAGCTTAAAGCCTCAATCTCGCCACTGGCATCTTGTTATTTGACTAGAACAGGACTAGAATAACTAGATATACATCCTTGCATGGTGAGAATGTCGCCTTAAAGGGTGTGCTTCAACATGTGATCCTTCAAGGTGACAGCAAGGAGGCAGTACTGTAATTTATTTCATGGTGAATACGGCACTCCCATTGACTTAACCAAGGAAGGCCGTATTTAACACCCCCCGTGAAATAACCCTGTCAAATGATCAAAATCGTTAATTTAACCACTATAAATTAGCTTTTTCAGAGTATTTATGTGCAATTCTGACTAATATTATTGATAACGGCATGAAATAAACACAAAGGAGCACTCGTAGAGTTCCCCACTGAGGGTTATTTCACTCGGCTTCGCCTCGTGAAATAACCCTCAGTGAGGAACTCTACTCGTGCACCTTTGTCTATATAGCTTGGATAACCGGTCATATTGGGCACAATGCATAGTAGGCCGGATAGTAGGACCGGCAAGCGTCGCTATCTTAAATTGCTTTAGTCCTCTGGAAGGCAACCAAGGGTTGCTGTACAACCGTGATGTGTATCAATGACGCCAGGTGTAGTAATTACACATACAGCCTCAGGCAGACAATTCAACCGTAATGTGTACCAACCTATCCGTATAAAAAAAGAGCCGCCATCTGTATCAAGGACATTTACATTTCTTCTGATGTATCAATCCGATTTGAGTGTAGTATTTAGACATTGTTGTATATTTTTACATACAGTGTACCAAGATTTCTCAGGTTCACTTAACACATGTCCAGGGCGGATGGTGGCTGATGGTGCATCTGGTAAATATGTGGGGTGGGGGCATCTGGGGAAAGGTACCTAGGAAGTAAATGGTAGTTATCAGGTTATCTGTCAGTACGGGAGTCACCTGGAGGGTAGCTGAGGTGTAGGAAGTACATGTATGGTGCATGTCCAGAGAAGGTTGTTACCATAGGTAGCGTTTGTGACCTACCTCAGTACTAGCCCATCCTACCAGCACCCTACCTGTGCTGTTCTCAACCTTACCTCTCCCCTGCCTCTATCCCTACCCCACCTGTCTCCTATACCTGTACCTCTCTTTGGGGGCGAATTTCGAAGTTGCCATCATGTTGTAGATTTTTTTTCTACAATAATTATGTAATTTTGGGGCTTACTGACAACATTTAGTGTTCATTACGGAGCCCCTAAGGGGACATACTTTTTTATGGAACCCCAGAAACTTGCGCAAACAAAATGGAAACTTGCGCAAACAAAATAAACTTGCGCAAACAAAATAAAAACTTGCGCAAACAAAATGGAAAAGTATATGTTGCAAATGGAAATTGGCAACTTGTCGTTTTTTACGGTTTGTAAATCGGACAATTATTAAGGATTCCATTGATACAGATAATTTTCATTAATAAATAAACGGTTGAAAATACCTAAATCACATCAGGGTTGGATGGCTACTACACATCACGTATTTTTTATACCCATCATTAATTTCCTGTATGGTACTATCACGTTTTTGATGCACAACACGGTTGTACATTTGTTCCGTTTATCATGCAGTGCATGTACACCAGATCAAGGATACAATACCCGTATAGATCATCAATGAGAGACGGACCAGATGTTATTATCCCTCCATGACTTCGTTGACTTCTATTTCCGTCAGAATCTAGGCAAATATTATAGTTGATCTTACATATTTGAGGATGGTGTTTTGATCCCTTGTGGTCAAGGGTGGGCGACCTGTTCTTAGCCACAGGAGCACACACTGCCTCATAGATATCTGTTATTTCTGGGTGCAATGTGCGTGCACCATTACAATGCAACAAGGATGATAGGATCGATTCCATACAACCAGGAGTAGCAGGATGTACTAGACTACAATAAAGTCAGATCAGCAATTCCATCAGGAGCTATGGCCATTATGGGGGCCAATAAAACAGGGTTTGCAGAATGACTTTTATCCTTACTGCTCGGTTGGTTGTCTGTGTTGTCATTGTATTCATTCTCTATGGCATATCTTGATACTAGCCCAGCTGCCCCTTTACTTCTTGGTAATAACTGGGAAAGATACATCTGATTGAACAGATGTTGTACATAAATGCTGCATCATAACATTAATATTACTCCCCATGTAACCATAATAGTTAGTTAAACTAACTCTTATTAGTCTACATAACCAAAAAAACAACATCTTAAGATTATTTCTATACTTGCTGATTACTTTCAATTCCTCGATATCATCAATACAAATTTCCAAAGACAGAAACCTTGACTTGTTTTGAGTTTATTCTATTTAAATGAGAAATATTTTCTGCAAAAAAGGATGACCCTAGACCTTTAAATTTGACACGGCGACATGGGCATTTTGGGGCTTACTGACAAACGGCACAAGGAATAAAAATATAATGACATGGGACACTGGTATTTGTTAAGAAATTGACATTGGGCTCGTTTGTTATCGGCATTTCATACATATATATACATATATATATATATATATATATATATATATATATATATATATATATATACATATATATATATATACATATATATATATATATATATATATATATATATATATATATATATATATATATATATATATATGAGTTGTAAAAACGTTATGGCGGTTGTTGTATAATTATAATTAGCCTCCTGCTGTTGGTATTTTGACCTTATCAAGCCAAGCCGGTCAGAGACGGCACCTGGTTATAATATGCTCCGCCTGGCTGTATCATTTTTCTGTAGAGATAAGAAATCCATATTCCTTAAATATTTCCCCCTTTAGACTCACAAACTGCAACCAAACAACCACAACTACGTGATAATTTCTCAAAAACTCGATATCTTCTGTTATAATTCAAGTAAAAGTAGACAATTTTGCTCAGGTGAATTTCTTTTCAGCTGCCAATTCTTGGCCAAATCTTGGCCATTTCTTGGCCAGTTTATTATAATACTTATCCAATACATTTTCTGTCAGCTGGTGGGGGAAATCTGTCCGTGCATGGATCCGAGGCAGTGCTTTCCTTCAGATATTCAGACAAATAGACCAGAAAAAGATGCAATCTATCAATTTATCTAGACCGATCGTCTAGACTGGTGGCAAAATGAGAAATTCTCCCATTCTTGAAATGTCGGGCTTCTAGATTAAATGTTCTAATTTACTCTTGACTTATATCTTATTAGGATGACAAAACGAAACATGTCCAAGCGTTCATAAAGCCATATGTGAGGTGCCTAAAATTTGGTTTATTATATTTGTCAAACGGACATACAGTCAAATACAGTACAGCTATCCCGCCATAACGGCCATTTAGGGAAAATACCGTTTTTGCTCGTTATTTTGATGTAGAATCCTCCTTCTAATACTATTTACAGAAGTTCTATTTAACATATAACGTGAATTGGCCAGACATTTTAGACCGAAACCAAAGCTGGCGGGGGGGGGGGGGGGGTAGATGGGGGGGGGGGTCCCCATGTCGCATGTCGATTTTAAGAAATGGCCATGTCCCATGTCACTAAGGAAAAAGCCATGTCACTAGCGTCACCTAGGGGGAAATGTAGGGGCAACGTAATTGTGACAATGGGGCTCTTGGGGCCGCGGACCCCAGGAAAATTTTGGAATTTGACTACTCACAAGGACGAAATTTAAAGAAAGAATTGGGTAGCATATTTTAAACTAAATGAGACATTTTTATTCATGTCACTTAGCCCCATGTCGCATGTCGATTTTAAGAAATGCCCATGTCACATGTCACTTAACTGGCCATGTCCTATGTCGATTTTAAGAAATGGCCATGTCGCCATGTCGATTTTAAGAAATGGCCATGTCACATGTCACTTAACTGGCCATGTCCTATGTCGATTTCAAGAAATGGCCATGTCGCCATGTCGATTCTGAGAAATGGCCATGTCGCCATGTCGATTTTAGGGGTCCATACCCATAAAGATGAGGGACCCCCCCCCCACCACTCCACACCTCCGCTGATCAGTGAGTGAGGCACCTCAAGCATGGACCCACTAGGGGATAAGTGTCACCAGGTACGTCGTGTGAAAGGTACATGAAGTGATATCTTTCACAGGAGTAAGGACGGTGAAAGAAAACCCCTGAGCTGGGTCCTCCCTGGAGGCCTCTTCCGCTCCTTTACTCCTGGTCTGTGCCCCTTTGCTGCCTTACTAAGTATGCCCCAACCAATTTATTATTCATTCCAAAAATTGGGTATCTAGTCATTCCACAGATAATTAAGAACACTAAGATTACATGTGGGGTGACTTGTTGGGCGACAACGTCAGCAATTTCTGTGAATTTTGAGAAATATGTCCACTTCTGCTTCTCCTTCCGTTCACTTCCTTTGACCGTCTACTTGTGACCCCTGGCCTACTCACTCTGGGTGCACCCCTTTGTGTCACCTTTCCAAGCATGGCAGTGCAACTTGTATGCCCTCTATCAATGCATGTACCCATCAATTAACTTAATGACAGTGCTCATACGACGACACAGTGCTGGGCCGGCTGCATGGCATGGCAGTTACACAAGGGTACCACATGTAGGGAGCACATACTGGAAGAAGCTGCTGATTAACCCCTCTCTGTTCCTCTTGCAATTGAACACGTGTAGCATGCCACCTCCCATGCAGAGGGTCTGAATAATGTAAGTGGCACATATCACATAGTTCATGGTTTCAGCACATGCAGTTGTTATTATTAATCCGCCAATTATGCCTTTTATAACTGCCAACGCAAGGCCAGCCGGCGACCCTCCCATCTGGCCCCCCATGCAGAATTCTACCCCTACAAATAGTAGCTAATACCTCATAGATTCTGTCTTTAGTAGCAGCTACTTTATGATATATGATAAACCATTATATGACGTCCCGTCAAAGCCAAGGCCATGAGATATGGGAAGATTGTATCCGATGGGGGGGGGGGGGGGCGTTGGATGTGGGCCAGTACTTATAAGCATAGTAGTTATTGTATCACTTAGCACTATATATCTAGATGTTAGAATGGGCCCGAATGGGCTTAAATTGCAACATATTCGTGCCAGTTATATCTCCCTATTGTTGCTCTGTCTGTTGGAATTTGGAAAGAGGTCCCCCAAATAACACCAAGATTCTGAAATCACCGAAAGTTTCTAGCATAATTTGCATCGTGGGATTTGAGCTTTAATGGGGTAGTCCCAAATCATTTACGGTGCGGCCGGTTTAGTTGAAGTCCCGCATTACTAGTTTTCCAAGGTTTCTTGCCATACAATCCATCTCATCAATGTGTGTAATCAGTTAGGCAGGGCTCAGTGCATATACCAGGTATGTTTGGAATGGTACTGAAGCCCCTGTTCAGCAACCCAGACCACCACCGCTGGACTAATGATACTGTGGTCCAGGGGTGAAGGGGTCAGTCCGGCCCCTAAAGTAGCATGGGGATGGGCAGCCATGTCAGCACACTGCCTGGTCTAGGGGCTATCAGCTAAAATATGGTCCATAGAGGTGATAACGCCCTCTACCACCTGCAAAGGTCTGCAGGGTGTGGGGGTATATCGGATGCTGCCCACTGGATCGTTTAGAAGTTGGGAACGCAAGGTGATAATGATGTTGATAACAATATTATGGTATCTCATGAAGCCAGCTTAAGCTATGATGAATATAATCATGCCCACTCCAGGTCTGTATGGTGTCTCATTAAGTTCCAAGGTGATTTTCACTAGACAGGAATAAAGTATTTCATAGGTTTATTTCATATTTTTTTCTAAATATCTAAACGTCATTAACATTTATTGAGGATGACTTTCTTCACTCATCAGTCCCTCAAACATTGAGATCAGTGGTAACCCCCAAGGTGAAGGTTACAATTGTATCCTGCCACATTGAATGTCATGCAGGTTTTCCTTTCTGCTAATTGATTAATAGTCCGTTGATGTGTTTAATCTAAGAGAGGATTTAACTTTATATTTCTGACCCTGCATGTGGTCATCTAACGGATTATTAGACCTTAAATTATTTGCTCGAACCTTCATGACAGGCTGGTAACTTTGAACTTTGCTATTTTCGATTATCTTAAACTAAGATGAGCGTTTGTAAAAATGTTTGAACTCCAGAACTTAGTTAATAGCAACGAACCAAGTCAGTCATAGTATACAGGTATACATTGTAGTCAGTAGTGACCCCATCTTAGTATATGAGTATTGGGCCTTAGCAATAGCTTTGCCCTAAGGCCCGGAGCATTAAGATTATCAGTGTGTGACCAAATGTCATGAATCGTCTGGATCGTCAGGGGGCTCAAAAGTAAATGTTTGAAGAGGGTTAAAATGTTTTTTGTACATATAGTATATGTATTGGGTATTAGAGACCATATATTGGGGAAGGTTAAATATCATTATTAAATCTACAGTACAGGGTCATATGTAGGTGCATAGACACGACTGAGCCCTCTTTATAAAGTATAGGAATTCTGTTATATGCATCTGGGATCATTCCCTATGAAAAATGGTGCATTTTATACGGTTTTTGTACTAGAATGGCTACAATAAGGTAGGAATTGACTGTACATGGTTGGGAGCATGTTATATTGATTGAAAGGTTTATAAGGAGGGCTCAGTCGTGTCTACTGTGATAACTGGTGTATAACAAAGTATTCTGAGCTATAAGCCAAAATTACCAGTAAATTTCTTTTTAAATATGAATAATACATTCTGAGTTATAATAGAAATAACTTGAGATCTGCATAATGTGTCCTCTCAGTATATTTTCATCACAGGGCTCAGTTGTGTCTACTTGGGCTCAGTCGTGTCTATGGTCAATCTACCCCTGGAACATGGTCAAAAGTCAATGGGCTCTACAGGATATGCTATTGGAGGTAGACTTACAATTTTTTTTTTATTGTATAGGTACATAATTTAGGTTTTTTCTGCACTAGCTTTATTATGTTCATACTTCATTTATATTTAGGTAGGACTATGTTTTGTGTGGGCTCAGTCGTGTCTATGCAAAACTACCCCAGCACTTTTGACCATACATAATATTTATCAAACATATCACATAGGCCTAAATGGTCTTAAAATGTTCCCTACCATATAGGGGAACTGGCAAATAAAAGATAAGGGCAGATAGCTCTATTTATAGAGGGGTACTTACAGCATAATGTCAAATTATTATTTTTATTGTCATAAAAGGCCCATTTTTGGGTGTTTTTGCCCCCCTGGCCCCCTAAATAAGGGTCTGACATAGGTGAAACCATGGTTTCCCTCGTAGATCTATCCAAGCCCGATCATACTAGACCAAAAAGATAACTTTATATGACATTTGGAACATTTTATTGATTGGAGAAGGAAAAAAGTTCAAATCAGGACGATCTGTGACATTTGGTCGTGTACCTTATTCTGTAGTCGAGTGTTCAGCATCAATAATTTCTCATGTGCAATGATCGTGTACTGTTATATCATACAGTATGTATGAGATCACATGTCTTGTCCTGTACCCGTCTTCATTATAGTGTCGTATGACTGCTGAAATTCTCTCTATAATTAATTTATGTATCTAATATTTAGCCAAATCCCACGATGCGAAAAACGGGTAGGAAAGTGTTGCTAATTAGCCTTCTGTCAGCAGGGAGCTGCTGCCGATTTGGTAAATCACAACACTTCTAATGTATACTATCAGGGATATTGATAGGAAATTTCTCAATGGGACAATGGCGCACTCCTTAGCAAGACCAATGCGCCATTTTGAGAGTTAATGGGCCATCATAGTCCCCATAGTAAAATATTTAGATATAGGTGTTATTATAATGATAATAATGGCTTTTTATTGACATCTAAAGGGGGAGTCATTTCTGACTTATGTGGCATAGATCTACATAAAGGTTACATATAAACTATATTATATATCCATGTATTTCCGTATGAATCCAAAATTTAGATTTTCTTTTATGTGGGGGGGGGAGGTGGTGGTGTTACTGCGCAAAGAAAATCTGTAATTCTACCTCTGGATGTTTGCATCCGGCGAGGGGGGAGGGGGGACTTTTAGAGTTTAGAGATGTTTAGAGTGAAAATTTGGGGGCATATTCGTGTTAGAAATTTCAGGAATTTAACCTGTATTTCAGTTTCTTCTGTGAAATCTTGAGAGCATATTGCTCTGGTAGAATTTTGAAATTCTCTCTTTAGGACATTTTGAGGGGTTTGGAGACATGCTCTTTCCACGGAAATTGAGAAAATCCTCTGTGGACTGGTGTATTCCAGAAGGCAATTCAAAAGTAAATTTTATTGATAGATACAAAATGTGTAAAATTATTGATAATCGTTACATGGCCATAACTTTGGTTATAATTGGAATATTTCAAAAATTCTTTCAGCTTTAGAAAGCTAATGCGCCATAGGGCGCACCTACAGGGATTCCAATGCGCCATTCCCGATTTTAATGCGCCTATGGCGCAGGGCGCGGCCCTCTCAATATCCCTGTATACATGCATGGGATCCTCCAAATCCCACTACAACCGATTTGGACAGGAAAAGTGTTGTGATATGGCCCATGTTGGACATGGTAGAGGGTTTAAAATCGCAACAGAAGGGACTTTGATATTTGAATAAGGCACCCCTGGCCATAAAGGTCAAATCCCACAATGCGAGAGAGGGGAGAAAAATGTAGTGAATTAGAAAATCATGGTCACTTAGCCCATTTTGGTGGTGTGTATCGGCTAAGAGGAGCCCAATATCTGCTAAGAACTCTTGCCTAGGTGTTGTGATTTAGGTAAATCAAATATCAAAACATTTAGCTATTTTCTCATGAATTCCCTGGGAAATGCTGTGTATTTGATATGGCTAAAATGTCTGGAAGAGAAGGGGGGGGGTCACTCCTGAAAACCTTTTGATACGTATTGATATAGGACAGGTACAAATGGTATAGTGGTATGCATACATACAATATACATGTATATAGGTACACTACTTCCCCCACACTTTCCTACCCGTCTTTCGCATTGTGGGATTTGGCTATAACAATTCATATATATATTCTGCCAGTATAGCTAAGCACTATAAATCGCAGAGCAAACCCCTTATTTTATGGAGCATGTGGGATTTGGGTAATGATTAATCAGTGACACAACCATTGTGATGTAGCAAGAAACCTTGACATATTCCAATGAACATTTCCCAGGCCTTCTGGGGGAAAATATCTAACTTTTTTGATCCCTGTGATTTCTCAAATCATAAGATATAGCCAACACTTTCTTGACTATTTGGGCCTGTCTTAGCCAATATAGGCCCAAAAATTGGCTATACTACCAATTAGCAACATTTTCTGACCCTCTCTCGCGTTGTGGGATTTGACCATAAGCTGTTAGTCAACAACGCCATCTATAAATAAGCGAGTCATAGCTGCGAAATCGCCGATCCTCAGAGAAAAAATGTCAATCTTTACAGGCCTCCAGAGACAAGGAAAATTAATGCACAGAAATCTCAAACCCCTCAATAGAAAGATATATGGATCCGCTAGTTCCAAATATCATTGGTATTAAGTAGGTTGTACTTGCTATACATGTGCAAATGGGTCTTCACTGGGGGTCACTTTGGGTCAAATTACAGGTTTTGTCACCTGTTTTCCAGCTGCTGATTTGACTCTCTGTCATATTAACTGGATTTACCATTGCACCATACATTGCACATGAAATACACCAGTACCATTGATTAGGATACACATCAGGCTTCACTGTGGTCCCCGGGACGAACAAAAATTATTAAAAGTTATTACTTTTGTAGCATCTAATAGAAAATATTAGGTTAAAAAACATACTATTATTGAAAAAAAATGTTCATCCCGCCCCTCACACTGAAGTTTGAAATAGTTATTACAACCTTGTGAAGAGAGCTAAGCAATCCTATGGATGGTGCAGTGGCAAAATTAAATCATAGTTATTTGTCTATACAAATCCTATATAGCATACTGGTAAGCTTAAAAAATATAAAGTTAATTTCCAAAATATTTTATTATGGTATTGATGTTGACATGTCATGGGTAGTATGTGTTTCGAATTACAAGAGGATTGGACTGCTAGTTAACAATCTATGGCACCATTTGCAGTATGGCATTTGTGACAAACGTACATATTAGTGATCTTGCCATTTTTAAATGAATATGACTCAAAAGATACACATAGGAAATGATCTGAGAAAAATTATTCATGCTCTATGTAACATGTAGATACATTACATTCAATAGTAAAGTCCTCAAGTATGTATTCCTTGAACTAGGTATGGGGTCAAAATGACAGAATGGCCATGTTCAGTGGCAAGGGATTGGTATTTCTGCCATGTTAGAGGGTACAATATATCAATACAAATATGTCTGAACATATTCTGAAGATATTTATGCAATGTCCATATATAGTTGATTGGGAAATATCATTTTTCAACTGCAAAGTGTCATCAAAATAAGTGTAATATCACTCTGAAATTGGCCCATTGGCTATTGAAAATGAAAAATGCTAAATGGCTGAAACTTTTATTTTTCGAAAATTCATATAAAATGAACTACTGAACGGATCTTAACATAGTTACCATCATTCTTCAGCATTCTTTATCAGCTTCCTAACCAGTATAACAATTTTGTTCAGGGAAGGGTTTCTTCAAACTACCCGTGGTACCTAATTATACTATAATTGTATGCTTGGTGGTGAACATTACATAGATAGTATTGTATGATGGGTTCCCGTTCGCCCAATGGTATGGGGCCTGCCGCAACCTAGCATACAATACAAGATTTATTGCACGACCATAAGACATTTTACTTTCTACTATATTTTTTACTGTTAAATTGCTGAGTTTTGTTGTTCAATCGCCGACTTTTGTTGTTGAATTACCAAGTCTGTTGTTTACATTGCTGCCATTGATATATGATCAAGTGGTCAGCCTCGTGTATCCTAGAGTGCTGGCTTCACGGGTGGTACGTTTTTCTTACACGCGTTTCTTATGCAGGATTGTACCAATAACGTTAGTTGTACTCGGTTGTAGGCCGGGCTCTTCTTAAGCTCAGAAGTCGGAGGCACATGGAAAGGGGAGCTTAAGGTTGAGCTTGTGTTTGCTTCTTGTTCGATCTTCTCCTGGCTGGTTCTTTTGTTTTTTTTCTCACTTTGCTGTATAGGTCAAATCCCACAACGCAAGAAAGGGTCAGAAAATGTTGTGAATTGGTCTTATTGCTGATTCTGGGCCCTATTTGCCTAATACAGGCCCAAATCGGTGAGAAAGGGTTGCCTTTGTCTTGTGATTTGAGAAATCACAAGGATCAAATGAGTTAAATATTTGCCCCTGGAAGGCCTAGAAAATTTTGCTTATTGGAATATGTCAATGATTTGGCTTATATAGGGGGGACACTCCAAATATCTTTAGGCTAATTGAGAGGGAATAGTGAGGACAAATCATACTGTGAAGTAACTCCCCTCAAACAGATCCATTAACCAGTCCTGCACGCAACACTTTGCTTGCCTATTATTGACCACTGTGGGATTTGGAGAGGCATAAGATCATGGTACAAGTGTTGCGATTTACAATATTGGCAACAGTTGCCCCTTGTTTTTATGTCAATAATCAACACTTTCTGGCCCATTTTTTGCGTTGTGGGATTTGACCTTATAGTAGGTCAAAGAGATCAGTAGCGTCTTCCTTCTGAATGCAAGCATGGTCATCTAGTATAGGTTATGCAGATTCTCTATGGTTTCTTACCAGATTCCAGCCCATCTGATGCATCTCATCACATTCTATTCTGCGTAACAAGGAGTCTGTCCATAGGGGTTACTATTCAGAGGCAAAGTTTATTACAACCTGGGTGGATTTTCCCAAAACGGCAATTTTTTTCCACCCCCCCCCCCCCCACCAATTGGGCGAAAATTATCTTAACCCCCCCCCCCTACGTTTGGATTTTGAGAAATGACCCCCCCCCCCCCACTTGTTGCATGTGCCTGTGGAATTACGCGTGGACCAGATTTTATTATGACCCCCCACCATGGAGGCTTTTCCTGTTATGGCCCCCCCCAGCTGACAATAGATGACTCGGCCAATATGTACAGCGGGACATAAACTTGGCCTCTGCTCAAAGGTAATAAGTCAAGTAAAGCATTCCTCAAGTTTCTCATCCGGTCCGCATTCTCCTTATCCCTGGTATTCAACCTCTAGCCTCGATCCTACCTAGAGATCCAATTGTAGATCTTATGGTCACCGTCCACGGGGGAACTTCGGCCGACTAAGCCCATACATTTCCATATATATGTAACTTCGGCTGGTTAATAGAGCCCAGTGGACGGTGGCTATTAACAACACCAGAATCGTTTTAAGCATCGTATTTAAGCCACCTTATACGCATCAACTGAGGGAGAGCTGTTGCCTAACTACAGCTCAAATCTCACGATGCTTTTCATGCAATCTCTGCAATTTGAGTCTTTTGCAATGTGAGAGGTGTGTTCATATATATAGGGGGTTCAGAAGGGTTCTATTGAAACGGTGTGTATCCCAAAGCCCACTGTATGATATGTGACGCCGAATCTCTCCACATCTTTTGCAATGTGGACGTTGCAATATGTCGACAATAGAAAGTTCCAAATTGCAAAAACTTCCCACTCTGCACATCCTCCCACCATAAGTGATAACCCCCTCCCCAGTGGCCACAGAACATTGAATCAACATTGATAAATGGTTGTCAACAACTTATGTCGAAATATGGTGAGGTAGGTGACAGGGGGCGGGGGCAATGTTGTAGGGGGGGGGGGTGTCCAGGGGGGTAATGGCAGGGAAGTAATGGCGGTGAGATTTGAAGGGAGGTTCCAAAATCGCAACAAAATTGCAGACTCTTTCCAGCATAAATTGCATCGTGGCATTCAAGCTAATACGAGGCTCAAGTGTTATCAAAGTGGGTCGTCCACAAACTGTGATCAGGTGCTATCCAATCAAGCAATAATGTTATTTGGAGTAAGCCATGCATCATTGTGGGAGGAATAACTCAATTGCAGTCGAGGGCTCAACGCCAGTACTATTGTAATAACTGTTGGAGGGAGACCAATATTAAGGGGCGTAGACGGACAGACAATCTTTTCTCCTGCTTATCACATGCCTCCCCCCTCCAACTCTGAGCCCTTGACTTGTGTTAAGCGTGGGCCTCGATTCAAACTAATTCTGAGATCGTCCATGATCATGGACAATCTAATATATTCCGTCCAGCGACATTCGTGCATGATAAAACGCTGTGACAGTGAAATCCTCTCTTCGTTGATTAATTACCATTCAGGTGTATATATATATAATAGTATATTGTTGTTATTGATATTCCCGCGCCAGTAATATCCAGTTCATATTGAAGTCTCTATAACCCGGGGTCACTCAATTCTATATTGACACGTTGTTCAGCTGGACCTCTGACAACCCTTACCCTTGGTGAGAGGGATTTTGGTAAAATGTGACCCTTTGTGAGAGTGATCTTGGTCAAAGGTGCCTGTTTAGACAACTCTTGCGGAAAAGTGATCCTTGGTTAGAGAACTTTTGGTCAAAATTGACTTGGTTTCAAAGTGCTTTGGCGGAAACTCCAAAAGGTGACGCTTGTTTAGAGGGTTTTTGTTGAATTAGCAAAATGATAACTCTTGGTAAGAGGGAATTTGGTGAAAGGTGACCCTTGGTGAGAGGTATTCTGGTGAAAAGTAACCGTGGTTTCAGGGTGAAACATGGACTCTTGGCGAGAGGGGATTTGGCCAAAAGCTACCCTTGCCAGCCGCACACCCGAGTATACAATATAAACCAGATAATCCTTTTTCTGACAGGTTTTGTGATTAATGCGTTCACAAAGTTTGAAAATTTCTAAGATGTGAAGAAACTCAAGTAATTGATTACAGCATTGCCCAGAAACCACAGATCAATATTACCCAACTCGATGCAGTTCTGTAACCCATTTCATGCTCCAGAATTTAATATTGCCCTCTTCTTTAGGGAACAGCGAAATCCATCGTTCAAATTCCCTGGCAGATTCTACCTCCATGTGCTTTGGTGCATGGGAAGGGCGATTTATGTTACCATTAGTTTATCTAAAGATGTCTGCTACCTTGGTCTTTTTCCCATCCCCACCTCTTCCCACACAAGTAGGGTAGATTCACCTAGAGTCGGACACATACTTGGAGACCGAGACTTGATTTTGTGGCTATTCAAGCATTTTGAGCCCTATATTTGTGAATACTAGTAAAGTTTAAGTGTTATTCTTTCCAAAAAACATACACTAGAAGTAGAAGTGTACACAAATAACTTCAAATTTCACTGTCCGTCTCGGGGTATGTGTCCGAATCATGGTGAATCTACCCTATTCGCTGACCAATTAATCATGCTATTGTCAATGCGTGCTTCCTTGAGCGAAGGTCTTTTGCTGGTTTCCTCCAGCAAATATTATTACTGCGATATTGTTACCTAATTCATCTTCCTTTCAACAAACTAATTAGCATCATCAGGACAAGGAGGGTATTGCCAATAACAGCATAGAACCTCAAATCCTCATTTAACATGAGCATGTCCATATTCCTACAGGGGGAAATAAGAGCTGGGGGCATGCATTCCAACAAGGGAGTGCATGTGCTGATTATTGGTTGACCAAACCTGGTGAATGGTGAATGTCTCATTGCCACTTTTCTTCAACCTAGAAACAAAGGGAGATCTTCAATTTACCTACCTGGTAGTCTCAGACACTTTGGGTTTCCTTTGTTTCCATCTAGTCAGAGTAGGGTCGTTTGGTGAAAACAGTTTTACAAGAAAATATATAATATACCCAGGCATTTCTGTGAAGAAATCCATCGCAACAATCCAGGAAAGAACATCTCTGTAAGGAGCAAGAGTAGTTTGAAGATTGGAATCCGGTGCCCTTTTAAGCCCCCATCTGCCAGTTTAGCCCGTGGCACCACTCAGGTAGACCACCCAGATAGGATAGTCAACAGTAGGCTGCATATTTTTTCATACACCCCTAGGACAGGTTGGGGCCACAACCACCTTTCTAGTACGCCCTAAATGAGCTGTACTTGTACTCACCATTTAGGGCGTCCTAGTATAATGGCCTACCCAGTAGCATCAGTGTATATAAGCATATACATGAGATTTCTCTCATAGTCCTTATATCATTATATATCATGTTTGGTATCATTGGAAAGAGGACATCTCAATCTATATGCCAGCTGATTTATAAACTCTAACCATTTATCTTCATTTATATACCATGCATTAAACATGTCACATTCATAAAACACTTCTATAGAGACCCAGCAAAGTCCATTTCCGAATTTTTTGTTAGATTTGCTGATAAAAATAAACATACAGAGGGGTAGCCTAGACACTGATCTATGACTCTGCGTTTTGGTTTTATCTGCTAATAGAAGGGTAAGGTCAGAAATAGGGAAAATCATGAGAAAATGTGGGATTTTCCCCCCTCCTAATGCTCCCAATGTTGGTATAGGTGATACCCATTGTTATATTATTACAGATAAGGCACTGAGGGGGATGCAGACATAGCCATGGGCTAATGGTCATGGTCTAATGATCACACCAACTGTACCAATTAAATGGTACGGCCCAGGAGCATGCACAGTACCAGAATACTGGTATGGTCTAGGTGACTGGACTGTACCACAATCGTGGTACGTACCAATAAGGTACTCCCGTCCCCTACCTGTAGGAGGTGGTTATATTTAAGAGCTCTTTTTCTCTTTGAGAGCCTGGGTATCTAGCAGGATCCGTACCCACAACCTCAGAACATTGAGCCCAACAGCTAACCGACTGCTCCACCGGGACTCATGCAATGATTCTAAACAGCCAATGGTATATGTAGTGCTTCTGCCTTTTTAGCTCAATGAGTAATGTTATTTAAAAAATTTGAGGGGTTCGAACCCAATTGGTCCCAATGCCAACGAGAAGTACCCTGTATGCTAGCAGCAGGACCAACCAGTCACATGTGTTTGGGCCTGTTAACTAGGGCCTATATGGTGGTGAGGGATTGTCCCATTAGACAATGTAAAGAGTGCTGTTTAGTTGGTGCTGCTGTTGTATAAATCGGGGGCTCCGCCCCCGCACCCCCCCTTTTTTTTTTCTTTTTCTTCTTTTTTCTTGAAATATCAGAAAAGCCAACTGGCTAACTAGGGCCTATGTTGGTGAGGTATTGTCCCATTAGATGAAGTAAAGAGTGTTATTATGTTGGTGCTGCTGTTGTATAATTCGGGGGCTCCGCCCCCGCACCCCCGTTTTCTTTCTTTTTTTCTTTTCTACTTTTTTTCTTTTCTTCTTTTTTCCTTGAAATAGCTGAATAGTCAAAGAAATAAAAGAAATGTGTACCAGGCATATCAGAAATTCTGCTCCACATGGGATTTGTGCCCCGGGTCTGGGAGTCTAAACCAGAAGTGCCATGTACTCAAGGATTGTGACCTCAGAGACCACCTGTGAGTGTTGGTTCATGGTTAGTTTATGTATGGCTATGCTGTATCAGAATGAGGCTACACTCTTCAAGCATGTGCTCTGATCATTGTATTTCTATGAGAACACACAGAGGATATGTTTGATGATCATATAACCTCCTAGATAACATAATGATCTGCATGTTACGGGAGGGGCTACAGGACTTTTCCACCCTCTCAACATGTTGGTAAAATTTGAGATAATGTATCACCATTTCCATGTTTCTCCTACATATTCCAGAGCACCTAATCCTTTCCATATGTAAAAATTGGCACAGCAGCTTTTTTAACCATTGTTCTAGAGAAACATGAAGATGTATATGTTCTCTAACTTCCAGTCACATGTTGTGTTCATGAGATTCAGAAGAAACCAATGGTTATTTCCTGGGAAATTATATATTTCAATATAACTTATGTTAAGTATAATGTTGCTTTATATGTCTATGCATACATTCAGTTAAAAAAGTATTTACCAAGCTTTTCCCTATTATACAGGACTTTATAAGTCTTTATTTTATCTATTCTTATCCCAGTCTGTGCATTCCCATAATTAAACACATTTCTTCTTTAAGTTATCTACACTAGAAGTTCCTTGTTTCATATGTGAGGCACCTCCCTGAACAGTTTATGTATATATCTTCCCTCTCATCATAGAATATTTGCTCTCATCTCTTCAAAACCCTGTAATTATACCTGCTGAACAGTGGTATCGCTAAATCTCATGAACACAACATACTGTCTAATGAACACAACATTGATTAAAAAAGCATGAAATATTTTGAAATACTATATTTAAATTATTGGGACATGTAGTAGATGTATGTACAATTTGGATAGGGAAGATATACCATATTTCTTATGGGTTACCTTTGAGTAATGGAGCATTAAGTAATCTTATGAACACAACATCTTATGAACACAACACAACATAACAATTGTAAGTGATTATTCATCATGGCCCACCTTGTAAATGTCTTTTTTCCTACTATCTTAACAACACAACATCTTCTGAACACAACATCTTCTGAACACAACATCTTCTGAACACAACATGTGAATATCCCCATAGATATAGATAGAATCAAGCATGTGTTTGCAATAACTCTATTGATAGATGTTGGTTATGACCATAGTAATTGATTTCTTATCAGAACCCTGCTTCTTATTGTCCTTTTGATACTGTTTTATGAACACAACATTACGGACACAACATCTGCTGAACACAACATTTTCTTCTGAACACAACACATTATGGTCAGAAAAATGTTGATTTACATCTAGATTGAGATGAAATTCACCATACATTTACAATGAGGTCTTAAATATATGTAGATTGTGACAAAAGTAACCGATTTCTTATCAGAACCCTGCTTTAAATGTCCTTTTCCTACTATCTTACTAACACAACATTATGAACACAACACCTTCTGAACACAACATTTATTTCTGAACACAACATCACTTAAAGCACAGTTTAAACGGTCCTTGTTTGGGTATTTTCGCCTTTATGGATTCTCTGAATGAACTAGTAACACAACAGTGCATCATATATGTGTGTACTTTCGTGATTTATCATATTTTTCTGAACAAAACATCTTCTGAACACAACATCTTCTGAACACAACATTTATTTCTGAACACAACATCACTAAAAGCACAGTTTAAACGGTCCTAGTTTGGGTATTTTTACCTCTATGGATTCTCAGAATGAACTAGTAACACAACAGTGCATCATATATGTGTGTACTTTCGTGATTTATCACATTCTTCTGAACACAACATCTTATGAACACAACATCTTATGAACACAACAAAATCTCCTGAACACAACATGTCACAGAAAGCCGGGAAACAGGCAGATATTCAAAAACGTGATTATACCAACCTATCAAGGGTATACTACAGGTGCACTAGCTTGAATTACATAGGATTTCTACAGTAATTATATGGAATTTTAGCCTTGTCAAAATAAGGCTCTTAAACAATACGTTTTTTCCTTCTATTACTGAGTCCCACAAAATTGTTATTTTTACTTTCACAGGAATTTCAAAAACATGGGTCAAAAACTAGTGTTTTATACAACACTAAAACACCAAAATATGCTGACTTGGTATAATTTTACTACGCTCATGACCTAAATGAAGTGCCTGCCCTGGAAACGTGTATTTTTTACATTTTTTCAGAAGATAAAAAAATATAAAGGAATTAAATTTTTTTTTTTTAAATCACGGTAGTAATGCCCAAAACGTGAAGAAGTAATACATGTGATAAAAAATGCCAAAAGCATGAGATTAATGTGACAAAATATGCATGATGTGCTGCCATGGGCTAGGGGACATGCTTTTTTTGCCCTTTTGGGGTATAAAACATGATATTTATAGGGGAAAATGTCAAACTACTTAAAAAATGTCTTTTCTGGTACATTCCCCTCTATTTTATTCACCATGCGGCAGGATATGAAAAATGTGTCATGAATACAAAGAGACTTATGTTGAAAAATGTCAATTTTTAGGGGTCGAAAAAATCCCGCAGCCTCTCCCTTACCTACTCCAGGCTGCCTCCTATTGGGCTTGAGGTGAACTACCTCTCACTATGCTCTTATTTATATGCATAATGAAAGCATTATTCCCACCCACAACCATGAGGGTTTTCATGTGTATTCATGCAGATTATACATACTTCCCTATTTATTTGTTGTATGTAGACCTCCACCATAAGTGTGTACTGATTGCTCTAAGTGTACTAGCCACACAAGACTAAGCCATTTTAGTTCCATCTTTGACCACAAGAGGTCATATTGGCATTGGCCCCTGCAGAGATGGCTTTCCTTCCCACCATAGAGGAATTAATATCTGTATTTTCACCCATCCATTATGCTTTAGAGAGGCCTTATATGTTATGCTATTTTGCTCTGCCTTAAAGAAAAACAAATGATGGTCCTATAAATTTATATATTAAATTCATGCTAGAGTTGGAAGAGGTCTGAGGAGGTTGAGTTGCTGCTTTAAAGCAGACCCTTTAACTGGAGGTTGATACCATGGACGGCATGGAAGGTTCACGCTTTGTGCCTACCTTCATATCTGTAGTGTAATGTATGAACGGTTTATTGGAAACTGATTGTAAAACTTCACTTTATTCAGGTTAGGCCAAAAAATAAAAAAGGTGTGTTTCAGGCAACCCGACCCTAGTTTCAAAAAAGGGCCGACCCTAGCATTATTTTCCAATTTTGGAGAATTTTTCTTCTCTTTTTTTGCAAAATATTCACATTTTTTCGGAAATTTTAGCAATCTTTTGGTCAGGAAGAACAGATCACATGCCTAATTAACTGTCCAGCCTCAGGAAATTGCTTTTTAACAAGAATGTCCATTAATTTCATGATATTCCTAGTTAGAGCAAGAATCGGTAAGTCGTCTTGATGACCTGCGAGTCAATGTGGCAGTTCGCAACTCATTCTAGGTACCTCTAACATTAAAAAAAAAAAAAAAAAAAAAATCTGACCTACCTACCCTTAATTTTTGGACCATGTTGCCTGAAACACACCTTTTTTTTTTGGCCTTATATTGGTAGTATATCATATCATCACCAGTTTGTTTTTAAATTTATCCTGTATTTACATGGGTCCAGGCCCTGTTCGTGTAATGCAGCTCAAGTGCATACACCAATAAATGTTCATGAGAGATATACATTCAGTTAACTTAAGGGATATGATACATTTCTTTACATGATAGTAATAAGGCAAAAAAAGGTTTGTTTCAGGTCACCCGAACGATCCTATCAAAACAGGGCCGACCCTACGTTTTTTATGCAATTTTGAAGACATTTTCGTGTTTTTACCCTTTTTCGGTCAATTTTAGGGTCTTCGGAGAGGCCGGGTGGTACTTTCATGTTTAGAAAAAAAAAAGTTAAGGAAAAAAAAAGGATCCGACCCTACATTTTCTTGTCATGTTCCCTGAAACAAACCCTTTTTCTTTGGCCTAACATAAAAATAATTATGTCATTCATCATTAGACTCACTTCGCCAGCCCCAAGATGTTTATGGGAGTAACTAAATAAAATCTAAAGAAGAGAATTTTTAGGAATGTATGCACACATAGACACTCACATGTCTACATGAGCACCCCATCCCTAAAGGGTGGTGTTTATTGCCCAGGCTGATGCTTTTGCCTTTAATTGTCACGATAAACAATGATAATTGGTGATGTTATTCCAATACAGTGGATCAGATTTTGATATCCACATTGAGAGTATAATGTAGAGAAGGAAATTACAAAAATACTGGGCTACTAGCTTACCCCCTCTCTATCAAATTAAGCTGTAGGAAAAGCCCCGCTCTATTGGGCTTTGGAAGCTGATGGATGTCTCCTGTAGGACTGCTACTAGCAGGAAGACATTCCGTGATAAGGCCAGAGTAAAAATAACTAAAATATTTGTGCTGGGAAATAGGACCTTAGTGCACCCTGCTACATGTATTATAAGAGCCTTTTTGGCAGATCGTGTCACATTTATGGATACACTGGTGTAAACAAGATAATTTGCCTGGACTACTTCTCTTACCCTGTTCGATCTTACACCATGTGATAACCTCAAGGTCAAATCCCACAACGCGAGAGAGGGTCAGGAAATGTTGTGAATTGGTCTTATTGCCGATTTTGGGCCCTACATTGTCTAAGACAAGCCTAAATCGGTGAGAAAGTAGTGCCTTTCTCTAGTGATTTGGGAAATGGCAAGGATCAAAAGAGTTAGATATTTTCCCCCAGAAGGACTAGAAAATGTTGCTTATTGGAATATGTCAACAATTTGGTTTATATAGGGGGGACACTCCAAATATCTGTAGGCTAATTGAGAGGGAATTCTGAAGACAATTCATACTGTGAAGTAACTCCCCTCAAACGGATCCTTTAACCAGTCCTGCACACAACACTTTGCTTATAGGTCTATTATTGACCACTGTGGGATTTGGTGAGGCATAAGATCATGGGACAAGTGTTGCGATTTACAATAATGGCAACAGTTGCCCCTTGTTTTTAAGTCAATAATCAACACTTTCTGGCTCATTTTTCGCGTTGTGGGATTTGACCTTCATGGCACTGTTTCATCATAATAACTCTAGCATACCAAAAGGATATAAAGAATTTATATCATTATGCAATGAAATGCTATAGCCTATACTCCATGATTGTGTACTCATAACTTCTGTATGGTTGGTCGTCAGGGACATTGTCATGTAGTAACTGTATAATAAAATCTGACATTTCATGATAATAACATCAGCCATGATACAATCTCATACTTGAATTCCTGTAATGTATTTTTGAAAATCATCTCATGAATAAAGATACAAATGGTCTTTGTCCGCAAGATGGCAGGCACTATAGGAGTAGAGACGCACAAGGGAGTATGGGTTCATACCCCAAGCATATCAACCATTTGCCTTCTAGTTCTACTATTCTTCTTGACAATGCTTTAATATTTGGGTCTAGATTGTCACATGTAATCACCAGATTCTGCTGGCCGTTCTGCCACCTGGGCCCACGATAATATGGCACTGTCTCACCATTTGTGTCAGCATCCATCCAGTTATTTATTGCGAGCTAGCTGGGAGGGCTTGGTGGGTTCAAAATGAAAAACAAGCCGTGGTGGGGCGTCAAAACCTGATAAGCCTCCATGCTAGGGGGTGAAAAATGAATATGGTCCAGAACACTGAGAAGAAGAACCTAGTGGAGGGGGAGGAGTCAACATCACATTCAGCTGATCGGTGGGGGAGGGGGGGAGTCTAAAAATAAGTTGCTGTGTTGGGAAGATCACCGCCCCCCCCCCCCACGACCCTGCTAGCAATAAATGACACGTCCCTTAATCAATCTATCATCTGCTGTCATCTACCTGTATATACATCGTCATGTCATACATCATCTTCCGTCAAACATATGACGTATTGGTGACGTGCATAGGGGGGCATTCATGTTGATGAACAGAGCTGACACGAGCAAACCAGCTGGGAATAATGATACTACAATTTGGCAGAACATGTAACAACATTCTAAACCAAATATAATACGAAACAAGGTATAAATATTTCAAAGAAGAGCACTAGCTGCACACTTAATGTATAATCATACACTGTGAATAGTAAAACCAAAAATACATTATTTTTATACTGTAAACCAACAGTATATTCTAATGCCCATGTTCATGAATACCATATACTATATGATTGTAAAACTGCAATTCTATGCTAAAGGTCAAATCCCACAACGCGAGAGAGGGTCAGAAAATGTTGCTAATTGGTAGTACAGCCAATTTTGGGGCCTATATTGGCTAAGACAGGCCCAAATAGGCAAGAAAGTGTTGTCTATATCTTGTGATTTGGGAAATAACCGGGATCAAAAAAGTTAGATTTCTTTCCCCAGAAGGCCTGGAAAATGTTGTTTATCAGAATATGTCAAGGTTTCTTGCTAAATCACAATGGTTGTGTCACTGATTAATCATTACCCAAATCCCACATGCTCCATATATACAGGGGATTTGCTCTGTGATTTATAGTGTTTAGCTATGCATATAATGGTGAATATAGTTGCAGGTAATGTAATTGCATCAACATTCCTTAATATTTGAATTTCAAAGTCCCTTCTGTTGCGATTTTAAACCCTACACCATGTCCCACATGGCCCAAATCGCAACACTCTCCCTGTCCAAATCGGGTACAGTGGGATTTGAAGAGCCCTAAAATCGGGGGACAAGTGTTGCGATTTACAATATTGGCAACAGTTGCCCCTTGTTATTATGTCAATAATCAACACTTTCTGGCCCTTGTTTCGCGTTGTGCGATTTGACCTTAAAATTGGGCATGAAAGTTTCTCGTATTGAGCTTCTGACAGGGTACTTCAAATCCCACTGTGCTTGATATGGGCATAGAATATTAGGCTCTACTTCATACTCAGAAAAGTCAGCGTCATTGTCGCTAGAACCACTCTCGCATGAAAGTTAGGCAGTGCCTATGTACAAGTAGTTAAATAGTAGTTGTATCTGGCAAAATGTAGGGTTTGAATTCGCAACAGAAGGGACTTGAATTAATATTCAAATCATAAGGGAATGAGGCACCCCTGGACGTGATAATTATATTTAGATTCTACTATTTTCTAGGCCTTCGGGGGAAAAATTATTTATCTAACTCATTTGATCCTTGCGATTTCCCAAATCACAAGACATATGCAACACTTTTTCGCCGATTTGGGGCCCCAAAATCAGTGATAATACCAACTCACAACATTTTCTGAGCATCTCTCGCTTTGTCGGATTTGACCTTAACATGAGTGTACTTTAGACCATGGTCATTAATCAAAACTAAACACAGTCCTAAGTTTACCTGTGTAAAGATCTATTAACAAGACTGTTGTTGATCATCCCCTGACAGATATGGTAATTAATAACTGTTATAAGCCTGAAAATAATTTCAATCACAACCAACATGACATAACATTAAGCGTTTTCAGAAACAATAGCTCAACAACATTACCTCATTCAATGGGATTCTATGATCCATTCACATTGCAAACATAAATTTTATGTCGTGAAGAATCATTTCCCTGTCAGATTCCGCACGTATCAATGACTTCCCCAATAGCTCTTTGGAGTTTGGGAAGATAACTTTTGTTGCAATTAGTTGTTTTATAGTTATCTGCCACCTTGCCTGGTTCTCCCAATCCAAGACATAATTATGGCAGGCCAATTCATCACCTGACTGTCACTGCCACCGGGTGCTTTCTGGAGCGAAAGTCTTAAGCTGATTCCCTTTACCAAAGGCCACACTGGTATGTTCTTTTTCAATACATCTTCCTGTCTCTTTTACAAAAACAAACTAACACCATAAGGATAGATAAGGAATTTGAACACAGAAATAGTTCAGATAACTACTTGAACTGTTACTTCTGAAAGCAAGTTGGGAGTCTAGTTGTATTGTATATTAATCTATAAAATCAAAAGAGTCGAATCATATATATAGGCCTAGTTTCCACACGCTGGCTTCGAATAAAAACTTCGCGATTTACTCCTGGGAGATACACTATGATCCCTATTTCACATGTTAATACACTAGGGTTTATGATCAATTATCTAGGTGTAGTCTCTATGAAGGCCATGGCCCATTAGCCGATTTGGGTGCATTATCGGCTGAAACATCCAGAAAATTATGCTACAAAGTACTACATTGGGCCTGTTTGTTGAGGGTGTATCGGCCGGTAATGCATCCAAATCGGCTAATGGGTTATGGCCCTGTAATACTGACGTCAGATCCATACCGAAGCCAGATAATTTAACCAGAACATCTGTTATGCTAAATTCCCTGCAAAATGAAATAACCTGAAGATTCCACAAGTTTGATGAAGAGATTCCACCAGAAATCATTACGTTCCTCTTCAAACTTTCAGCACTTCACTGAAGAAATGAATACCTTCATGTGCCATGCCATTATTATCATGAATTTCAATTATGTCAGTTGGAATCTGACTAATTGACGTTATCTCGTAGTTATGTGGTCCTCCTTAAGCGTCCTTCGTGTCATTATTATCATTATAGGCCCTAACTATGGCCCATTATAAGTGTTCTTACTGATTATCACTTCATGCATAGCATTCTGGTAATTGGAAGAAATTATATAATCATAATCATGTAGGCCTATATGGTAATTACCGTGATACCAGATACTTTTAGGACCACCCCACATATAACTTCAACAATAATATTATAAGAGAACGCACTACTTTGAGAAGATACTTTCAGCTAGACTTGCCTTAAACCATTATGTTCATCTGATGTATTACTCTGTATTAAACGCCAACATATAGGGCGACCCCCACTTCTAGATAGTGAATCCGTGTTCTAGAGCCCCCCCTAGAAGTTGACTTTAACTCCCAGAAACTGACTCGATCAGCAGATCGACTGCACTAGTCATCTACAAAACTTGCATAGCAACTCTATTTGACTACTCAGGCTTTTTCTATGCTGCTGCTAGTGACGCCAATCTGGACAGACTGCAAAGGTTACAGAATCGCGGGTTGAGAACCTGTCTGAATGGTCCCAACACCGTACATACGGTAGAGGAGCTACATAGACTAAGCTCAACGACATATCTTGCACGGAGACGGGACGAACTCCTGCTCACCCTGATGTACAAGTACTATGGCCAAGAACACGGTCATGGAGCTGTACAGCAGGGTGCAAATGAGAGTCCTCGACGGACTAGGTCGGCGGACAAGGAATTGTTCCCCCTAGCCCGCCCCATCACAGAGAGTTACAAGAAATCTCCACAATACCGTGGAAACATGCTCTGGAATGTACAAACTGATGAGTTGAAAGAAAGCATCTCAAAAGACCAGTTCAAACGATTGTGTAAAAAAGTAGTGGATTTGAGGGAAAAATACCCAAAGTCCTAGGTTATAGCGTCACCACTGACACTGTTAAACTCCCTGCGTGGTTATTGTCGCCAGTACAAATAAGCCACCACTTTGTCATCCAAGGAATCCCCTTAGTTGGGAGATCCCTTTAATATGATATGAGGTAAGTTGACTAAGTCTTGAGGTCTTGTAGTATAGTTGGTATTTATTACAAGTTGACAGCAACAGTACAGTAGTACAATGTAGGTTCCACTCAGTTACACCTATCCACACAATAATATAGGTCTTGGTAAATATACCTAATAACCCTGAGGTTAGTACTGGACTAGAGCCAAGGGGGTCCTACACCATGTCTGATAGTTGGGCCTAGTAGGGCATAGCCTATAGCCTTGTTCTCAGTCAGTGGAGAGGTCCTTGCTCTGTGGTGTCCAAGTGTAGAGTGAGGATGGAGATGCCCAGTGCTGGGACCTGACCCTATTTAAGGGGGCCAGGCTACCAGCATGGCATCTTGAGTGTTAGTGTCAGTTGACAGTGGTTGGAGGGCTGTAACAGTCAGAGAGACAGTCACACAATACCCCTCCATAGTTTGTCTACCCCTGTTAGTGTACATCAAAGGGGTGACCCTTATGCTGGTCTGTGGGAAACAATGTGCGGGATGAGCGTCGCCTGGCGGCGGCGGGAGTGCCGACTGGAGCGCCGCCTATGCGGGCCGGCGCGCGCCTGCGTGTGCCGGCGGCGGGAGTAGCGTCTCCCGCCGTCGGCTTGAACACGCGGGCGCCCGCAGCGCCGGGCTCGCCGGGCTCGCCGGTCATACCTGACAGGTGCCTCCCCCTCGGGAAAAAGGACAACTCTCCGTCAGTTGTCATTCCATCTAAAAATTTGGGGTGAATTTTGGAATTTTGTCCACAATTTTTGGTGGCAAATAGAATTTACCTTCTGTTTTTTTTTTTTTTTTTTTTTTTTTTTTTTTTTTTTTGTAGTGAAGTACACTTTTTTTGTAATATAGATGATGTGAGAGTATGTAAATACCAAAGGTCTGGGGAGAATTTTGGTTTTGTGCTTGGCTAGTCATCTACATTATATACAGTGTAACTTAACTATAAGGTATGTAAACCTTCTTTGTACCAATTTGGTACTTTCTTAATCACATATTATACAGTGTAGTAATACATTGTGTCTTTATCTGACACTTTTCAAATCATTGTTTGAATTATATACACAGCATGGTACATCTTTGTCTTA
Organism: Harmothoe impar; assembly: GCA_947462335.1. NCBI lineage: Eukaryota > Metazoa > Annelida > Polychaeta > Phyllodocida > Polynoidae > Harmothoe > Harmothoe impar. The sequence continues at coordinate 61,179,897 of OX381707.1, read as the reverse complement.
ATTCTAAAACATGATGAAAAATGTGTTATCAAGTAATAGGCTGTCTTTGGTGAAATAGGTGCTTTGTGGAACTGAGTGGATTTTGATATATCAATGTTCACATGTGAATACAAATATACAGAGTATAATGCAAATTATGCAAAATCTTATGATAATCTTTTACAAACTTTTTTGTTTGATACCAAAAAAACCAAGGCCACTTTTATATAAAAGTAGGCCAACCGGCTTGAAGTTTGTTTTCTTATTTCTAGATAGCGCTTATCTATGGATTTGCGTGATATAGCAATCAGTAATGTACATTTTATGCATAGTTATGTGCTTGTCCGGTGGCGGATAAGTGTTCATAATTGTGTCATCTGACATTTTGCATTAATTAAATTTGTGAGTTTGTATGTAGAAATACAGTCCTTTTTTTATGCAGATATTTTGTCCTTATCCGGTGGAGGGTAAGTGTTCATAATGTCATGAAAATGACTTGGTATCTTGTTTCTGCGTTGATAGTTGAATCTTACAAGATTCTTGGTGTTGGCAATTTGCAACTTTGTGGATCTACACTTTGATCAGAAATGTCTTTGCAGTGGGCCGCTGCTGTGAGATTTAAGTCTTTTGTGTAGTATCCTAGGGTTAGTCAGCGGACTATCTCCCTTTTTGCTTCATGTTTTTCTGTAAATAGTCTTACATAATACAAAAGTATACAGTGTAAAGTACAGTGCAAATACAGTGTTATATACAAAACATGTTTGATTAGCAATTAGATTGTAATAATACAATTTCATACATATATATGCATGTTTGAGCAAGTTTGACATGGTTAAGAGTACGCAATTGTTTTTGTAAAACTTCAATTTTTCAAAAATTGGCTGTTTCATTTTGGGATACCTTAAAATTGATTTCCTGATACTACTGACACACACTGAGACCTTGCTTTGACCTTGGGATTGTGAGAGTTTGAAAATTTTGCACCTTGAGCAGATTTTTGAGTGGCACCTTGAGGCTATTGTGTCATGCGGCGCAAGATGCGTCGTGTGCCGCGGTGACACCGGTGGTTGACACCTTTTGGTGAGCAGATCATGTGCCTTCTCATGGACTTGTCACCTGAAGTGAGGGGATCACTTCAGAGGGTGAACAGTGTCATTTGGGGGTGGGGAGGGGTTATAAAGGCTGTGTAGACCACAGTAGGATCACTTATTCCTTGAGTACCCTTGAGATAACACAGTATGGCGCATATGGCAATTTTGGAGGACGAGTTGGAGGCTGTACCTGAGGTACTTGCATATCTCCCTGAGGCCTGGCTGCAGGGTGACATGCAGGCCTTAGACCTGTGGTTAGGTGATCAAAACACCTTGGAGGGGCTGACTCCTGGTACTCCTTTTAGGAGTATTTTGAGTCGGTATGACTCAGTAAGGACGCGATGGTTGCATAAAGTCCGGCACGACATTGCCAGTTTTGGTGATGTTTTGGTGTGCCGTCATCACGGCTGGTACTTCCTTGGTGCTGGCGGGATTTCCATGCGCAGGGCGGCATCTCTGGAGCTGTTGGCTCAGGCCCTACGTGATCTGGATGGATATGACCCGCGACTGCTTTTCACCAGAAATGATGGGGTCATCTGGGACTTCCTATTGGCTGTCGGCCTATGTGCTTACACGGTGACAGGTGATGCTGCAGACAGCGCTGAGCATGCTTTGTCTACTTTGGAGGCACGTTTTGTCCAGTGGAGGGAGGAGAACGAGTGGCTCTTCAGTGAAGATACGTGGATTGGATCTCCTGCCGCTGCCGAGTTGGCCGAGTCCTGGGAGGCCTTGGGGTGGGGGGACTATAACAACTAGTGGGTGTATTAGACTTAAGACTGTATTCACTCCTACTATCTCACCTCCTTCATCTTGATCTCATCCATTTGTATGCTGTATTATCTGCTATAACAATTGTTGTCTTTGTGCTGTATGTCTACATGTGACACAACATATCTGAACCTTGAAATCTCGTGATGAAAATTGGAAAAACGCCAGTGTGTTGTAGTTCATGTGATATTTTTTCTGGTGAAAATCCTCAAATGTACCGCGTCCCCGTATGTGTTAATTTGAGAATAAACGAGGACGCTTAGTGCTCATTGAACCCAAAAAAAAAGTACATTGAAGTTTACAGTACATACAATGTACTTGGGGGGCAACAAAGACCAAATGTTGATATTTAACTTTAGGTTGGTGACGAGACCAATACTTTCTCTGAGTGTTGTGCTAGGGTATTTTGAGGGTGCTGATTCTGAATCTGCGCTGTGTAAAATAATATCTGTGTCACAACCAGGTCAAATTTAAGGCCAAAGGTCACGATTTGATGTAAAAATGAGACTGAAATGAGTACACACATTTTGAAACAAATACAAAAATACTCAAGGTGAAGCTGTATGTGACTTGCATCTGTCTAAGTCATATTGTTGGTATGGTACCAATACAAGTGATTGCAACTAAAATAGAATAAACTATTTGATTTAACTGCTATTATCCTGCTTAAATTAATTGTTATTAGTTTATCAACTGATATATTTCATATTGCAATGTGTAACTTGACCTTGTTGTGACACAGATAGATCACTTTACACATGGCAGATTCGGAATCAGCACCTTCAGAATACCTTAAAACAAGTTTCAGATAAAGTATTGGTCACCACACCAACCCTCCTTCGAATTGCTAGCCTAGCCCCCTATTAATGCTGTGGATCATCCTCCACATTCTGAACCTGATGAGGTCTTAACCTCAACTAATGTTGACCGATTAGTCAATGTGACAACATTGATCCACCAAATATTAACATTGATGTAATAGCCGTGTGCCTGCTAGAGTCTAGAATGTTATAGTGCTACCAGATAACGCTTCATGTGCAGATTCCTATCACCTCCTCACACACCTAGTTAGTACGAGACCGCTGAATTATACACTGATTGACAAGTTAGATGAATATCATAATTATTTCGTGGCATATGACTTTGGAGTGGATTAATTCTCTTAGAATCCAATATAAGATAAGATATTTTTAAATTTAAGAGTGACAGTGGAAACAAGAAAAGGCGGTGATGGAGTGTCTAGCGTAGACGATGTAGTCAAATTGATATCTTCTGATCAATGGTTTACTTCACTGAAGTATGGATGTTAACGGGAAGGCAAAGTCAATGCTATTAGCTTAGTTTAATAGGAATGGGAATTTGGTCAGTTCACAGGCTCATCACTACAGTTATGTATTTGTCCCCTTTCTAGATATACACTGAACAATCTGGATAATAATATGTGGATCAACAGGGAAAAGGGCCCTCTGTGCAGGATTTTTAGTTCAAACTAGGGGGCTCCATATAGCCAAAAAGGACCAAAATATAGCAAAGACTTATCTATACTATGTTTTTATGTAGAATATGATAGGCCACGTTAGAAGATTCCATCTTTGGTGAAAACATTCTATATTTGGAATGGAAAGAACGTTTTTGGGTCTAAATTGGTGTTTTTGCACAGATTGATTGCTACGGAAACATAATTTTCATTCTAAATCGAAAAATAAAAAAAATTGATTGATAGAAGGCCCTACAACAATTTCTATGCTGAAAACAAAATGTAAATACCATTTTTATATCAAAGGCTGTGACCAAAATTTAATGGATTTTTTGTAATTAGCATAATCATGCTGATAAAGATAGGAATATCTCTCAAACAAAGTAAGATAGAGCTTATTGGCATTCAAGATTGGACAGTGACCACACATATTCAGAGAGCCATCACTCAAGAACTATTGGTGTTACCTGCTACTAAAAGCTGGAAAGCTGATGATATCAGTTTTATTATTGAGTTTTTACATTGGAGGACCCTTTTCCCGTGACTGTCCAACTATATATAGCTACGGGTAGTTCTCTCAGTATGGCGCCAGGACTGTCTGAGAGTTAAGGTCAAATCCCACAACACGAGAGAGGGTCAGAAAGTGTTGTTAATTGGTCTTATTGCCGATTTTGGGCCCTATTTTGGCTAAGACAGGCCCAAATCGGTGAGAAAGAGTTGCCTTTGTCTTGTGATTTGGGAAATCACAAGGATCAATTGAGTTAGATATTTGCCCCCGGAGGGCCTAGAAAATGTTGCTTATTGGAATATGTCAATGATTTGGCTTGTTTAGGGGGGACACTCCAGATATCTTTAGGCTAATTGTAAGGGAATAGTGAGGACAAATCATACTGTGAAGTAACTCCCCTAGCCTCAAACAGATCCATTAACCAGTCCTGCACGCAACACTTTGCTTGCCTATTATTGACCACTGTGGGATTTGGAGAGGCATAAGATCATGGGACAAGTGTTGCGATTTACAATATTGGCAACAGTTGCCCCTTGTTTTTATGTCAATAATCAATACTTTCTGGACCATTTTTCGCAGTGTGGGATTTGACCTTTACGGAGAGAGGGGTAATTTTTCTACTGGTCCTCCTTATGTAAACTAATTATGTCGATTTCTACACCCAATCAGTTCAGGCCATTTGGGTGAGGTGAAATCTACAAATAAGTAATCATAGATATTGCTAGGGCCAAAAAAAAAAAGGTGTGTTTCAGGTTACCCGACCCTACCTAGGAAAACAGGGCCGACCCTAGACATTTTATCCAATTTTGAAAAAATATTTATACTTTAGGTCATTTTAGGGCAATTTAAGAGTTGTTCTGATAATTCACGAGTCGAGGCGGTCGTCGGCGAGTCGGCATTAAAGTTCGCGAGTCAATTTCTAGGTACTTTTCAGGCCAAAGTAAAAAAAAATAAATAAAAAAAAAGAAGAAAAATCCGACCTACCTACCCTAGATTTTCAGACCATGTAACCTGAAACACACCTCTTTTTTTTTGGCCTAGACCCATTGATAAATGCATCAATGCAGTAAAGGCTTCATGCATGCATAGACTACCCTCTTCAAATTGCTCTACTGAGTCGAAATTATTAATAAACTACAAATTTTAAAAACATAGCAATGTGGAGGAGATTTATAGGACCACCCCTGTGTAATATTAGCCCATAGAACCGTTTATTAAGCCCGGGGGAGTGTGAATCAAACCAGCCTCGCATTTGGACTGAATTTCCTGCGATTTCTGGACCCTAAATTCTAAATGTCTATACCACAGCAGTGAGCTGCGGCCGTAGTTATTGTGGGTTATACTAAATAAACCCATCATACCACAAGGCAATTATCATGTTGTGTGAAATGAAAGGCATGACTTGTGTGCTAGGCCTATATTGAATTATATGACCTCCATTTGACAATAGGAGCATGTTAGTTTACGAATGATAAATATGCTACATAGTGAGGCGAGGGAGCATCCATTACCAATTGGTGGCAATTTGTGAGATTTATATAAATTGCACTGTAGTCCATAATAAGAGCAACAACTCCTCTGAATTTAAAAATCTCAAGGTAGGTGCATTTGGTACTTCTTGATGGATGAGAGCGCAGAGTGAATTAATTATGTTCTCCAGTCTAATGGGCCACAAACTAGATGTTTTGAAACAATGTCCACATCAATACCCCTGGATGAGTTTACAAACCTCGTTGCTCGTAAAATACATGTCTTGAGGGGCGCCTAATAGGATGGGATCCATCACCACAGACACTTACTGCTAGTTATTGGTTCCCCTTAAGATCCAAGCAAACAGGAGTCCTAGCCGTTGAGATATGGGCAGTGCCAAGTTTTTGTTATCGGGCTGATCACTGTTATCACATGTCCAAGGCTGAGGTGGGGACTTTGGACATGCTCTTAAGAGTAATAGATTATTGGGGAATGTTGAATTATAATAAGCAACTGTTTTGAAATAGCACCTGTATATGGCATATATAATTGCACTGTGTATAGCCTAACCGAAATAGCATAGCAAATCAGAGCCAACACCAGATAATGCTCAGCAGTTTCTGAAAACATTTATAGCCTGTATAGGTCAAATCCCACAACGCGAAAAATGCGCCAGAAAGTGTTGATTATTGACTTAAAAACAAGGGGCAAGTGTTGCCATTATTGTAAATTGCAACACTTGTCCCATGATCTTATCTTATGATCAAATCCCACAGTTGTCAATAATAGGTAAGCAAAGTGTTGTGTGCAGGACTGGTTAAAGGATCTGTTTGAGGGGAGTTACTTCACAGTATGATCTGTCTTCATTATTCCCTCTCAATTAGCCTACAGATATTTGGAGTGTCCCCCTTATATAAACCAAATTGTTGACATATTCCAACAAGCAACATTTTCTAGTCCTTCTGGGGGAAAATATCTTACTCTTTTGATCCTTGCCTAATCCCAAATCACAAGACAAAGGCACTACTTTCTCACCGATTTAGGCTTGTCTTAGACAATGTAGGGCCCAAAATCGGCAATAAGACCAATTCACAACATTTCCTGACCCTCTCTCGCGTTGTGGGATTTGACCTTATGCAAAAAGTGTTCCAGGAATAATGTCATCTACGTTTATACCAATTGCTTTATCCATGTGTGTTGGATCGACAATGCTTTAAAAAAGAGAAATAATTAGATGTGAACTCCTCACTTAGGCTAATTAACAGTGAAGTTTGTTGACAGTATTACATTTCAGACATAATTGCAAAATACCATATTTACAACCAATACTGATTACTATACTGTGCACATCTTGAGAGTCTATTCTATATATCCTAGCTTGTTGACAGAGGAGGTTAAAATAAAAATGAAGTTACACCAGGTTTGTATAGACAGGCGCTACCGATACTAGCCACATTAACCTTATTTTTTTCACATTGTTTTACATGGGTAGAAGTGAGGCAGCAGCAGCAGTAGACTGTACCTCTCTGTGCAGACCCCAGCTGTGTCAACGGTCTGTACAGACTACCCCAGGGTCTGGGGCTGGCACCCAGCTGCTGCCGTGTTTAAACATGCCACCAGTCCACACACATGCATCTCTTCCCTCATTCCCTGAATACCACCCCACCATCACCCTCCTCCCCCTCCTTCTCCTCATCGCTGTGGCTCTTGTTGGTGCGGTTTAACCCTGTAAGGGTGGCAAGGTGTTATAAAGTGCGATATGCTTTATCGTCAGTACTCACTCCTTCACTCATCATGTCGCCTGTAGGGTGTTGATAATCTCAGCATTATGCAACAATAATGCAATAAGCAATAATGGCGAGTTACTTGTTGGTGATGCATTGGTCATGACCATGGTCATGGCAATGATGACAACAAATGTTGCTTATGTCGTCCTTAAGGTCAAATCCCACAATGCGAACAATGGGTGAGAGAGTGTTGATTATTGACATAAAAATAAGGGGCAACTGTTGCCAATATTGTAAATCTCAACACTTGCCCCATGATCTTATGGCTCTCCAAATCCCATTATGGTCAATAATAAGCAAGCAAGTGTTGTCTGCAGGACTGGTTAACGGATCTAGTTGAGTTGATTTGTCTTGATTATTCCCTCTCAACTAGCCTAAAGATATCTGGAGTGTCCCCCCTGTATAAACCAAATCGTTGGCATATTCTAATAAGCAACATATTTGAGCATAATTAGAGCAACATATCTAAATGTTTTGATATCTTATTTATCATAATCACAAGACTTAGACAAGGGTTATAACCAACATTGGGCTTGTTTCAGCCAATATAACCAACCAATAGTGATCAGGATTTCACACTAAGCTACATTGTTTATCCCTCATTTGCGTTGTTGGATTTGTCCTTTACAGAGGAGTACAAAATTTGTTGCTAGAATAAGGTGAGAAGCAGTCTCTGCATTGGGGCCACGGATCATCGTGATTGCTTACATATGATGCATGCTGATCTGCTTAGACCGCTGCCATGGGACACGTGATTGAATTGTCTGGCAATGTGATGGAGGTTGGATCAGGTGGTCAAATTACCGTCGAATTTTCCCGTTAAGCTTCAGTGTGATATAATTTATAGTGTAATGATACCGGTGTCCATTACTAATCTGGGAAGTGCTGTGCACCTCGCCACTGGCATAATACACACAATACGTTATGATTATTGAGATTTGCCATGGACTGTAGTTCACTTAGCAATAGGCCTACTTCAGCCTGAAGAAAAATAAATTTGGAGTGTCACCCCTGTATAAATCATGCAATATTGTAAACCACAGAGTTTTCAGGCCAGTGCAGGGTAAAATATCAAACTATTTCGTTATTGAATATTAAGCAAATCACTTATAGGGAAGCAGTCTTGGCCGATAATACATAGCAACACAGCAGGAATCCCTTGTATATCGCCAATATCTCTTCAATTTCTATAAATGCAGCGTTTATTTCGAACTAAATCGTACTCTGGAGTTTGGCCATATTATATGGTCGACTATCGGCCACCTTTATGTTCAAGCAGGGTGTTTTGAACAAGAAAGTAGTTCCCTACCCCCCTAGATATGAATAAGCTAATAGTGAACTACCATTGTAAATGACAGCAAAGCAGACCGTACACGTCTGACCCAATTTATGGCCTTGATTACCCATTTCATTCTCGATTGTGACAAGTTCTGTCAACACTGCTGCCCATCTTATTGTATATGGAAGCTAAATCGAGAGGGGGACGTTATGCCCGACGAACGCTGAGGGAGGGTGGATGCAACCTGGTCTCAGAATCCGCGTCGCGCCCAGGTTGGGGTGGATGTTCACTTTTCAGTGCTGGTACCAGCCAAGCATAGGGCAGACACGTAGCATACTCCCATTTGAAACAATGCCACATACAAAATCCATTTCAGCCTCCTTCCTTGACATTTGCTTCGGAATGCAAATGAAACCATCATTTTTCCTTGAATAGTTCGGATGATTTGAATGTGATCTAAACATGATTTACTAGAGAACAGTATTTTATTTAGTTGAAATTCTGATTGTCAAGGTCTACAGAGCTGTACAAATGAAGCATATCTGATGAAATGTCTTACTTCCAGTTAGTTGTAAAACTACATAATATTATACCTGATGGTCTGGCCATTCTTCAAAATCCAGACCAGCTTCTGACCAAGATGGAGGTTTTGTGTGAGTCAATCACCTTTTATTCTTTGTCAAATCTAAGTTTTTGAATGAAAGCCAAACTGTTATAGTGTAAACAATCCGAAATATTCAGATCACGGAGTTGGAACTTAAGAAATGTCAGTTCAATCACGTTACAGGAAATTGTGACGAAAAAGCAAACCTGTTGATTTATAGACAGAGGTTGGCACTCGTTCCTTAATGTATTCCTCATGTGGGTGCCTTATTGTGAGACTGCACAGAGAGAAAAAAAGAGAGTGTCAGATGGACTCTCCCAGGGTCAGGCAATGTCTGATTCGGGTGAGAGAGTCTGCTGGACTTTTACTTTCATTTAACAACAGTCAGGCTGCGCCTCCCTTAATGGTTGCGTAAAGTTACTCCCTTTTGAGAGTCAGCCTGATCCTTGAATGACAATCAGGCAAGACAGCTCTTCACTCCAAAGTCAGTCTGACTTTTTTTCCACACTCGGGTAATCTCTGACTCTGGAATAAGGGTCGTTAGCCTGAGCCTTTTTTGATTGCTACCAGGCAGTTACAGAATGCAGTATTTAGCATGATTGTAAGTTATAAGATACCATTCCAGTGGATTTTCAAGTTAAATACATTGAGATACTGGTATGACTAGTAAAACATGTTGTTATATGTACCTCTATGTTGCTATATACCTAAATGACTGGTGGTCTGTGATAGCACACCCTTCCCTTTTGAGAACAACAGCATTATTTTGAATGGGATTTCTGAGTGCTTCGTCCTGGTTAAGGATAGAGTCTCTCCATTGCCTTTAGCAGCAACTAAATATTCTATGATGTATGATTTGACATATCTTTCGTCAGAGACATACATCTAATAATTATTCTGCATTTGTAAGCGTATATACAATGTCCCGTTTGAATTCCTTTCATTTTTGGATGTTGTGATGGCTTTGGAATGCAAATGAAACAAAAGGGTTAGAACAGTTCCAATGATTTGAATGTGATCTAGACTTGATTTGCAGGAGAACAGCATTTTAATATAGTTGAAATTGCCAATGTGCAATTTTCACGAGAGTGCCGCTCACATTTTTCTCTGAGTGTATAGTGTGACAAAGCACAAAGATTTACTGAACTACTATACCGAGGATGAAGTGTATGTGCGCTGAATGGGGGAAGCCTACCTTAAAGCAGCATTCTCTTTGAGTTTGCAAGGAGTTCTTGTTCAATTCTACTATCATAGCCAAGCTTCAGAGTACGATTTGGGATGGGAAAACTCCGCGTTAATGGGAAATTGAAGGCATTTTGGTGGTAGGAAAGAGCTGCCCTCCTTATTGAAAGATATCATCGGCCAAGACTCCACCCTAAAGCAGTACGATTTGTATAGTATTCAAACTCCGCGTTAATGGGAAATTGAAGGCATTTTGGTGGTAGGAAAGAGCTGCCCTCCTTATTGAAAGATATCATCGGCCAAGACTCCACCCTAAAGCAGTACGATTTGTATAGTATTCAATATCAAATTAATCAGATATCTTTCCCTGCAATGTCCTGAAATCTTTGGAGTTTACAGATTCACCATGTTCACGGTTATAATTCGATGGCAAAGTGCGTTATATTGAACAGTATTAAGGACATTATGTACAAATTGGAACAAATCAGTCCAATATGCAGAGGTTCCCTGCCAATAAATCGTAATAATGGAGCTTGGGATAAGCAAAAATGTGCTGGGAATTCTAGCAGTTTGAAATATTGACAACAGGGCTACCTTGCTATTGTACCAAAACGGAATGCTTTCAGGCCCATAAATCGTACTGGGGAGTTTGGCTCTAACGGGTGAGGCGTGGGTGGTGAGAGTGAGGCTTAATTCCATACAGCTTGGGGTCAATTATATCATCTACAGTGATTCTAAAGTAATGGGTTAACCTATAGCTTTGCTGTTCCCGGCATTTCTATCAGACATATAATATTGGGCAATGCCAGTTGGGCCAAAAGTTAATGGGTTTTCTCAAAATGGCACAGCACGTGCACGTGCGCCGGGCAGTAATAAAAACCACATACACATGTATATCCAAAGTATACTAGACTCCCATATTATAGTATACTACACGTTATAAGTGGCATTCACAGATCCACAATGCATCTCACACATGCAATGAGTAGCTCCAGAACCCGTCTACATATCACAGCTGTATCAGGGGGCAACTGCCTAAATAGGCTGCAGTCTGCCTGCGCCACTTCAAGTTCGACCAGGCCATGATAAAGGGTTTCACCAATGTTTTAAAACAATCCCTATTGTTTTTAAGTCTACACTTGGGTGTGAACTTGTTCCAAATGTCAATTGCTCTATAAGGTCAAATCCCACAACACGAGAGAGGGTCAGAAAATGTTGTGAATTGGTCTTATAGCCGATTTTGGACCCTATATTGGCTAAATCGGTGAGAAAGTGTTGCCTTTGTCTTGTGATTTGGGAAATCACAAGGATCAAAAGAGATAGATATTTTCCTCCAGAAGGCCTAGAAAATGTTGCTTATTGGAATATGTCAATTATTTGGTTTATATAGGGGGGACACTCCAAATATCTTTAGGCTAATTGAGAGGGAAAAGTGAGGACAAATCATACTGTGAAGTAACTCCCCTCAAACAGATCCATTAACCAGTCCTACATGCAACACTTTGCTTGCCTATTATTGACCACTGTGGGATTTGGAGAGGCATAAGATCATGGGACAAGTGTTGCGATTTACAATATTGGCAACAGTTGGACCTTGTTTTTAAGTCAATAATCAACACTTTCTGGCCCCTTTTTCACGTTGTGGGATTTGACCTATATGAAGGTCTTTTCAGTTAATTCATCTTAATGTCTGTAGGATAAATTAACTCAGCAGTATTGGCCGATCTAGTTTGCCTCCTAGCTGTATAGGTCCTCTTTAAGTTTATACCAAAGATACTGGACACATTCACCCCTGAATATAGGTACCTGTAGATGAGTAATACCAGCTGCAAATGAAATCTAATGTCTAAGTAGTCAACACCACATTCCTTGTGTAAGCCCGTAACCATGTGACGCAGATTTGTGTGTAGACAAACACCCAGGTACCTATTTTTTATTATGTTGAAGGCGCTATTGTATTGTCTCAGTTAATCCATTATATAAATAACCACAATAATCTAACACTGGTAAGATTGTTTGTCTATAAACAAGACATGCTGTTTTGATTGACATAATTTTCCTTATCTTACATAGCATGTGTAGTCTATACCAGACTGTAGGCTACTGATCGTTTTACCCACAGTTTTGTTAAAATGCAGGTCTTTGTCAATAGTGACACCCAAGTACTCATATTCATAGCAGACTTTAGCATTTGCCCCCCATTTTGATCTTTAATGGTGGGTCAAGAGTTTTGCCATTGAGTAGCATAACCTGAGTTTTCTCAGTGTTAATACAGAGTTCACTCTTTGTAAACCACTCAACGACTCTGGTAGAGTCACTGTAATAGATTTTCTGCGGTGCATGCAGACTTGTGTTTGCTGTAGAACGCCACATCATCCGCATACATGGACACTGTACAGTATTGTAGCACATCAGGCAGGCTATTAACATATAAATGGTAAGGGTCCCAGCATGGATCCCTGGGGCAGTCTAAAAGGAACTTGGAAGACTGTTGAGGTATTGACATTACATACCTCAATAGTGCTCCAAGTGCCCCAAGGATCATTGGGTTCCCATGAGGTAAAGTATCTCTTTGATTTTTTTCATATAGCTTCTCTCATGTTAGTGTACTAGACTTTGTTGGCTGTGAAGGCTTCGGGTCTTCACAGCCTCATCCAGTACTTACCTTAAAAGCTACCCAACAAAGGGACCTATAAGAGTGCCATCTTTCATCTCTGTAACATGTTAGTATATAATACAGAGATCTGGTCAGACACATCAGCAACGTTAAACATCCATTACTCACTTACTGCCCATCAGCAACATAATATCTGAATATCAACCCGTCTCCAGGGGGTTGTGTAAGCATTACAATATTAAATATTCACAAAGTAGGTGGTCTGTGTATGTAGACAAATGGGGTATTTAACCGCTCCATGGCATTCTGACCGCACCATGTAAATCAATGTTATATCGCTGTTGCTTCATGGCCATTCCCCAGAGGTATGAACTGCCAGGCCCACCCAGGATTCCACGGAATGGAGTAAAATGTGGTGATAACGTATTAGGATTGGGGATTACTTTGCGGGCATACCTTTCGAAAATAAATGATTTTGGAGATGGGATTTTTGTTTTAAATGCAGCACTACACAATAGTATAACTATTATTAAGAACACCCCCAGTAAACAAAAGAAAACCATTATACAACGTGATATAACGTTTCTCTATGGCTTTTTTTTTTCGTGATAAAACGTTATATAACGTTAAAAACGTTATTTTGACGGAAGGTAACTTATTTTTGTTAGCTGGGCAGGGCCTCTGAACACAGACATAACAGTAAACACGTTTTCCTTTTTTATTACTGATTAATTATGAAATCTCAACTCATGTTTTTCCTGGTATTTTTTCTCCCTCATTAAATGCGGGTGTCCTTTTTTTCTACAGCAAGGTGACAAAGAGGTCAATGCACTTTGATATAGACTTGTATGATACCACACTGATATTCCTGATACTGTTTATGGTTTATGCGGCATTTTCATCAGTGTCCACCAAGAGTTCACAGCTAATCTTTCTACACATAGGCCTAGTTATATTCTAGTCTAGCAACTGATGAAGCATGTTGAAGTATAATAGTTGGGTTTGAGATGAGTTTAAACAGGACTTTATCAAATCCCACAGCGCAAGAGAGGGTCAGAAAATGTTGTGAATTGGCCTTATTGTCAATTTTTGGCCTATATTGGCTAAGCCAGGCCAAAATCAGTGAGATTGTGGTGCCTTTGTCTTGTGATTTGGGAAATCGCAAGGATCAAAAGAGTTAGATATTTTCCCCCAAAAGGCCTAGAAAATGTTGCTTATTGGAATATGTCAATGATTTGGTTTATATAGGGGGGACACTCTAAATATCTCTAGGCTAATTGAGAGGGAATAGTGAAGACAAATCATACTGTGAAGTAACTCCCCTCAAACAGATCCTTTAACCAGTCCTGCATGCAACACTTTGCTTGCTTATTATTGACCACTGTGGGATTTAGAGAGGCATACAATCATGGGACAAGTGTTGCGATTTACAATAACGGCAATAGTTGCCCCTTGTTTTTAAGTCAATAATCAACACTTGCTGGCCCATTTTTCGCGTTGTGAGATTTGACCTGCCACTAGCAATGGATGAAGCAAAGACCTGATAAAAAAACATCCACCAACATAATAGAGCAAGTCAAGTGGCCTACCGTACTACAGGACTGTAACACCATTTTGAAGAGTTAACCTTCTTGAAATTTAAAAGCACGGATGGGAATATGGCAGGCTGGGAATATTGTAAGTTGGGTGTTAATCTTAAGTAAAATGTTTCAGGTCAAATGCCACAACGCGATAGAAGGGAGGTAACATTTCAAAAATGTTAGGGGGTGACATCCAAGCACTGCCTACTACATTTTGCTCTAGTGGTTAGCTATTTACACATACTCTGCTCACCCAGGACTAGGAGGTACTAATTAACCCCCCCCCCCCAACTTATGTAAAAATGAGACATCAATACACACATTTTGAAACAAGTTTAAAAAAAATTAAAGGTGAAGCTTATTTATCTTATGTATCTGACTCACATCTGCCTTAGTCATGCTGTTGATATAGTACCATATGTACAATTCTGATGATAGGTCATATTGTAAAGTAACCCCCCCCCCCCCACCCTCCCGATTACAACCTTTAACCATTCAAATATAATCCAATATGCAACACTTTGCCTGTCCATATCGGGTACCGTGGGATTTGGAGAGACCACACTACGCGAGAGTAGTGTTGCCTTTGACCTTTACACAAAGAACAATGAAAGTATATACAATGAGCTGTAGGGCAGATACAACTTCCAGGAATGTCGCCGTTGCTTCAGCAGATGATTATGCTCTCAAGTGCAGTGCTTTCGCATGATGTCTGTCTGTTATTTGTAATTCCATCAGGGGCAGCTTTATCCATTCCATATTAATACTTACCACTAACATTTGCACCAGATTATTCACACGTTCGAGTCTGTTTTACCTTTTCAGTTCTTACTATGAAAACCATAAAGAATGTCAATGTTAAGGTCAACACCCATAGGGTGATTTATGGTCCCAAATCCTCTGCGAAAACCCTCAGCCTGTTGCGAATTGGCAGCCATGCTTATACTCTGAGGGTTATACCAAGACCTTTGTATATATCAAGTCATCCGGAGATCTACCTTAACTTTGCACTTAGTTACCCATCTTTAATTTTAGATGTTTGTAATAAGTTGAAATCGCAGAGATTTTCAGGTTAAGAATGGAAAAAATATCTCATTATTTGGATCTTAGTTTGTGCCCAATTCGCAACAGATCCACTGTAATTATACCTGCTTGTTGTATATAAAGTTACATCTGTTGACATACAATTTAGAGGGAGGTCCCTAATTCGAGCAAGCTAGAGAGAGGTCCCCAATTCGCAACAGATTGAGAATAATTCCGTCAATCTAATTGCGAATTGTCAAAGCATATGAAGGCATTCTCCTGGGAAAGAAGACATAAGTGGTGAGGGAGAGTAGATTCAAAATCCATTGCTTTGACGTGTTCAGAAGTGGCCTTGGAACAATCATGGTCATCTCAATCCAATTGCTATCAGACGAGCATGACCGTTCTCTTAATGGACGACGAGACTATGCTCTTAACTGGGTTCCCTTGAAATTGCATTCTTCTTAGAAGGCGAATTGCCGAGCAGAGGAGAGGACTCCTCATTGCACTGCATTCTGGAACCGGATCATAGAGATTAAGGGTTGTTGAACCTGCGCTACGAAGGCACCTTGCCTCCAGAACTACTTCTCATAACCCTTTTGGGCGAGCATCGAATATAGCCATCCTAACTCTATGTGATTCAGGATTCAGCAATGCCTCCTCCTTGGAGAAGATTCATGCTAAATTTCTCGTCCTCACAGCTAGCCATAACAAGTTTTGGCCGTCCTCAAAGGGTTACTCGAGTACTAATAATACATTTCATGCGTTCATTCCTAGAATCGTGGAGAGAAGAGTCTTACCATCTAGAGAAGAAGTAAAAGCTTTTCTTGCGAATCCCTGTGAGAAAAAATGTAAAATGATACCGTTCTAGGACAGCTATTCCCGGGCTATGCCATTGCCTTCTACGCTCTCGGACAACTCTACCCATTAACACATCTACCCCTTAGGACATCCACCCCCTTGGACCGTTATCAATAGGACATCCACCCTTTGGGCATCCATCCCCTCTACATTCAACAATTTGCCTGTGACCCATGAAGTAAGCAATGTTCTGGTTCGTAATCCTGAACGTGGTGGTGTCCCAGTAAACAAAAAAAACGTTATACAACATTTTATAACGTTATATAACGTTTCTTAGAACCTGGTATTTCAAATTGACCAATGGGAGAGCAGGGTTTGCGGGTGTCTATATGCCGTAGACCCCATGGTCATTTAGGGTAATTAAAAGGTAATAAAAGGGTCATTAAATACCAGGTTCTAAGTCGGATAGATCCCATTAACTCGGGGACTATGTCATTTAGACAGCCTCCCTACGGTCGGTGTCTAAATGCCATAGACCCCTCGTACAGGGATCTATCCTTAACTAGTCTAAGGCACCTTACTATGGCATAACGTTATCTAACGTTTAAAACGTTATTTTGACGTAAAATAATAATCTAGATAATTAGTTCGCTGATGTGGTGACCAAACTAAAGGTCAAATCCCACAACGCGAAAATTGGGTCTAAAACTGTTGCCTATTGAGCTTCTGACTGGGGGGAAAGGCTGCCGATTGTGTAAATCACAACACCTCTGCAACATAACTGGTGTACTCCAAATCCCACTGTGGTCAATAGTAAGCAAGCAGGTGTTGCCTATAGGACTGGTTAATGGAGCTAGTTGAGGGGAGTTACTCCATTGTATGATTTGTCTTGATTATTCCCTCTCAAATAGCCTAAAGATATCTGGAGTGTCCCCCCTGTATAAACCAAATCGTTGGCCTATTCTAATAAGCAACATATTTTAGCATAATCAGAGCAAAATATCTAAATGTTTAGATATCTCATTTATCATAATCACAAGACTTAGACAAGGGTTATGACCAACATTGGGCTTGTTTTAGCAGATATAACCAACCAATATTGGCTAAGTGATCAGGATTTCATAATAAACTACATTTTTTAGCCCTCATTCGCGTTGTGGGATTTGACCTTTAGTTGTGTTCAGATCCATACCTAAAGTACACAGCATGTAGATTGCATCATATAACTGATATATAGGCGAATACCCTCCCTTCTGATAAAACCGGTTTAATGTCCTTTTACATATTTTACATAGATAAAAGATGATTGGTAATATGTTTATTCTTGAATAATAAGTTAGGCATAAGATACTTTTGTAATAGATGCTAGTAATTATACCCTCACAGACTGCAGATACATGACCGCTCTTTTCATTAACATAAATTATACATAATAATCATACCTAAATTTATATGAGCTATTACTTATATTGATACGATGATAGATCACGTATACATGCAGGACTTTTGGATATCATTACTATAATGACCATCATCACATCCAAGCAAGGACACAAATATTACCGCTCTAAAGTAAAGCTTTTGTCAGGTATGACCGGCGAGCCCGGCGAGCCCGGCGCTGCGGGCGCCCGCGTGTTCAAGCCGACGGCGGGAGACGCTACTCCCGCCGCCGGCACACGCAGGCGCGCGCCGGCCCGCATAGGCGGCGCTCCAGTCGGCACTCCCGCCGCCGCCAGGCGACGCTCATCCCGCACATTGTTTCCCACAGACCAGCATAAGGGTCACCCCTTTGATGTACACTAACAGGGGTAGACAAACTATGGAGGGGTATTGTGTGACTGTCTCCCTGACTGTTACAACCCTCCAACCACTGTCAACTGACACTAACACTCAAGATGCCATGCTGGTGGCCTGGCCCCCTTAAATAGGGTCAGGTCCCAGCACTGGGCATCTCCATCCTCACTCTACACTTGGACACCACAGAGCAAGGACCTCTCCACTGACTGAGAACAAGGCTATAGGCTATGCCCTACTAGGCCCAACTATCAGACATGGTGTAGGACCCCCTTGGCTCTAGTCCAGTACTAACCTCAGGGTTATTAGGTATATTTACCAAGACCTATATTATTGTGTGGATAGGTGTAACTGAGTGGAACCTACTTGTACTTACTGTACTGTTGCTGTCAACTTGTAATAAATACCAACTATACTACAAGACCTCAAGACTTAGTCAACTTACCTCATATCATATTAAAGGGATCTCCCAACTAAGGGGATTCCTTGTATGACAAAGTGGTGGAGAAGTCCTAACAAGATCCCACAAGCTGGCAGCACAGACTACCAAGACTCACCTCCGCAGCAAAGGACCAGCTACCCCTGGATCTCTACCCAGCAGGAGGAGGAGACCCAGCTCCAAGGAGTCATCCAGGAGCTCCACTCCAACACCCTCAGCTTCACCACACCACACCACTCAAGAGAGTGACTTCCAAGGCAAGCTTCACCTGGACACCCTAGCTGCCCTGGACAGTATCCAGGACACACAGAGTGACTTGTTCTCAAACGGTCAGCATACCCCAGGATCAGGTATGAGTGACGATGAGACAGTACCCCCAGGCCAGGCAGCCAAAGAGGAGGCTGAGGCACTTCTACTCATAGCCCAGAATGTAGAAACTCATGTGGATAAGACACTTAGGCCTGAACTAACAGCCCTACACACCACACATGAGGAAAGCACCAGCCGAGCCTTAAGGAAGGCCAAAGAGGAACAAGAGAAGGAATTAATATTACTCAGACAAGCCAACCAGGCACTGAAGAACTCTATGGAGACCCAAAAAGCTGAAGCCGCTCAAGCACTACTTGATATGCAAGCTCATCTACAAGTGACAATGAAAAACCAGCTAGCTGAGGCCCTAGCCTCACTCAAGTCAGGTGCACCCAATACCCAAGGAGTGAACCTGACTAACACTGACACCTCCTCAGCACTCCTAGATGCCTTGAAAGAGGAAAGAGTTGCAAGGGAGGCATCTTTCAGTGGGTTAAGGGACCAGCTGAAACGGGACAAAGAGGAAAAATACTGTGATATTCTACAGCCAGAAAAATTTTCACAGTCCTCTCTCACACAATCCGCCAGGAGGCACTGCACAGACTATGAACAATACTTTGATTCCAGATATGGGTACCATCCCAGTAACAGAATCAAGTATTTCTCAAACTACCTAGATGGTAAGGCAAAAATTTGGTACAAAGCCTATAGGACAGCCCATCCAACAGCAGACTATGAAGAAATGAAGGCAGCTTTTCTGAAATACTTCAAGAAGGAGGACGACAGATTTGATGCTAAGGCATTGAGGAAGCAAAATCCAAAAGAATCTGTATCAGACTATGCCATGGCCTTACAAAAGATGGCCACAGCTCACAACAAGTCTGAGGAGAGAACAAGGGAAGCCCTGCTACATGGTCTAAGGGACGACATCAGTGCAGTAGTCATCCACAGGGAAGCAACTACATGGGATAAAATACTTGAAGTTGCAGAGGAGTATGAGAACCAACAAACAGTCTCCACTGGTAACATTAAAGACGAGATAAAAGCAGAATTAGGCTCAGAGCTACAGGAAACAATAGAATCCATGCAGGCACAACTGAAGTCTGTGACACATGTAAACTCTATGATTGTGAAGCAAACAAAGTCACAGAAAAATGGAAACCCCTCAAAGAAAGCCAAATCAGACCCAAAGACAGTTCAAATGGATCACTCATCAGAGGATGAAGACCAAAGCCTAAACCTCATGTCAAATGAACATGTGAGGAGGCAAGAACAAAGGGCACTGAAGGATCAAGGTAAACCCAACAACAGCCAACAAAGGAACTCTGGAAATAACAGAGGAGGCTACCGAGGCAAAAACTTTGACCCAAACTTCAGAAATAGCAACAGAGGAGGACAACGAGGCAGAGGTGGATACAGCCAAAATAACAGCCGAGATCACCAAAGCAACAGTCAGGACACCAGCCGTAGAGATAACAGCAGAAGTCGTGACAACAGCAGACACCGTGATAGTAGCATAAATCGCGACTACAATCGCCGTGATAACAGCAGAGACCGTGATTACCACCGTCGTGACCAGAGCAGAGATCGTGACTACAACAATAGTCGTGACAGACAGCATGACTACAACCGCAGTCGTGACAACAGCAGAGGTCGAGACAGCTACAATGGCTACAGATCCAACACACAAGGCTACAACCCCCAACAGCAGCCCCAACAGCCACCTCAAGCTATCCAGCCTGACGTGCTTCAACAGATCAAGCAGCTACTAGGATCTTCAAACTCGGGAAACTAGAGACCCACAGCGCCGCTGGGCCAGTGCGTTGTGAGCCTCTCCAACCCCCCATCAAGATCCAAGATCAACAATCCCTAGGACAACCAAAGACAATTGCTAGTATAGCAGAGACAATCCCCCAGATGCACACTGGGAAATCAAGCCGACCATCAGTGATTCACATCACACCTCAACAAGATGCATCGCAAAAGGAAATGGGTGAGAGTACCAAAATTTCTGTTGAACTTCTTAAAAATGGCTGTTTAAATGCAAGATTCTATGAACACACTGAAATACCTTGTTTAGTTGACACCGGTGCCACTATCACCTGTGTCAGGGATACTTTTCTTAGGGAAATTCAGAAATCTCGAGATGTAGAAATCAAAAAGAGAAAGTTCAATGTACACTTAGCAGACGGATCCATATGCCATGTAAGACAAGCAGCAGTATTGAAATTCAAAATTCATGGTACCAGATTCGAATTCCCATTCTCAATTATTCCAAATCTCACAAAGCCAGTTGTCCTAGGCACAGATTTCTTAAAAGCAACACGATCACAGATCGAATTCAATGTAGACCCAGAGCTACAAGTCAAGCCAGTCCGAGCTGTTAGGGAGGCTACAATCCTTCCTTTCACAGAACTAGCAGTTCTAGGACAAGTCACATCCCTCAAATGTTTAGAAGGATGTGTAGGCACATTAGACAATTTGCAGAGGAACAACAGAGTTCCATACCTAGTTCAAAAGGGAGTAGTAACACCCTCAGAAATGAACAGGCACCCAATCATACTGCTCAATACAAGCCACCGACCATACAAGGTGAGGAAGGGTGATATAATAGCCCTATTCACAGAGGTAGATCCCTCTGAGTTACATCAACCAGATACTGACATCCCTACTGAGGAACCCACACTACAAGTGCTAGACACTGAAGAGAATTGTAGTGACACAGAGTCAGACTGTGCCTCAGTATATGCAGATCCAGATACAAACCGTGGAGATGACACTGATGATGAATTGGCCACAATTCACAGTGAGGCTCATGACATTATGCCAGACATAATGGAAAATGTGCCACCCAAATGTGTACTAACAGATATTGGACAAGAGAGACTCCAAAAGTTACTCCACAAGTATCAAGATGTATTTGTAGGAAAAGACAATGACATAGGTACAACCCACCTATATACACATTCAATTCACATCAAACCAGATGCAGTACCATGTCACTACCTACCATACAGGCAGACGCCTGAGAAGCAAGCTAAGATGGGAGAAGTCTGTGAAGACCTAGTCAGACAGGGCATCCTCAGAGAATGTGCAGAGGGACCCTGGGCATCCAGATCATTTTTAGTACAGAAAGCATCTGGAGGCCAACGTCTAGTCACAGACCTACGCCACGTCAATGCTAATATGATAAACCAAGCTTTATCAACGCCACGTGCAGACGACACACTAGACATGATAGGGTCACTCAAACCTACTGTTTTCAGTAAACTAGATGCGCAACAAGGGTTTTTCCAAATTCCCATAAGAAGGGAGGATCAACACAAAACTGCTTTCATAGCAAATGACAAAAAGTATGTCTATCAAAAGATGCCGATGGGTTTGGCTACCGCGCCGGCAGGATTTTGCCATCTAGTAACTCTAATTCTCAACAAACTGAAATACAAATGTGCCCTACCATACCTAGACGACATTCTAGTCCTATCACCAGATGTAGAACGACATTTTTCAGACCTTGAAGATGTCTTCAAAAGCCTGAGAATTGGGAAACTCAAGCTAAAGAAATCAAAATGTGAATACTTCACAGATAGGATAGATTTTCTAGGAATGCGTGTCACACCAGATGGTTTACAACCATCCCCAGAAAAGGTGGAAAGTGTCAAAACTTTTCCCACCCCAAAATCCGTGAAACAAGTCAGATCATTCACAGGACTATGCCAATACTTCAAAAAGTTCATCAAAGACTATGCCAATATTGCTAGGCCACTGTACGACCTACAAACAAACCTAAAGGTTTTCAAATGGAATGAGGATGCAGACAATGCTTTCAAAACATTGAAACATGCACTCTGTACCCATGCACTATTGAGATACCCAGACTATGACAAAGAATTCAGTCTAGCAACAGATGCTTCAAATGTGAGCCTAGGAGCTGTTCTATCACAACGCAGTAGTGAAGGAGTACTGAGACCAGTAGCCTTCGCAGGTAGAACACTATCAAAGCATGAAAGAAACTACAACACAACAGAAAGAGAGCTACTAGGTGTAGTATATGGGATACTACATTTTAGGCACTACTTAGAAAGTAGACACTTTCAGTTGTACACAGATCATGCAGCTCTAATACCACTCCTCACAAACACAGGTTTGACCCACAGGTGGGCCAGATGGGCACTGGATATCCAACAATTTGCATTCACAATACAACACGTAAAAGGAGATGACAACATTCCTCCAGATGTGATGTCAAGAAGAGAATATCCAGATGCACCACCAATGACCAACCCCCCACCACCTCCAAGAAGGAAAAGGGCAGCCACCAGAACCAAATTCTCTAAAATCCAAACCAAGATACCATTCAACAGAGATGACCCACCAAAAGCAATTGACAGACCAAAACCAGTGATCAGAGGTATCTTAAAAGAGACCACCCATTATGTGTTCTGTCATTGTGAAAGGGAATACTGTGAAGAGTATCCAGAAAACTGTTTTACCCCGGTTGAGACCAACAGGATTGCACAGATGGTGAAAACCACACCTCGTGAACCACCACACAGTGCATCAGAAAATCAGTTGGAAGAAAAACTGCATAAAATTGCTTCAATCACCAAGGTAGTCAGATTTGCAAAAGAACAGCTGGATATGGAGGAAGAACAGGACAGAGACATATGTGTTGTCACCACACGTTCAAAAGCAAAACGGTCGGTTGCAGAGGATACAAGGTCTAATGACCACCCTCAGCAATTAGGCCTAAAAGCCAAAAAGAACAAAGTGTCAACCAAATCCTCTTTCCCTACTAAATCCCCCATTTCAACACCCAGCACACCCACAGCCAATTTGCAGAAGCACTCAGACAGAGCAGGTACTGCACAGAAGGCTCACAAAAGCAAATCTGACCCCCATCCCAAAAGAACAAAGGCCGCCTCCACCAGCACAAACAGAGGAGCAGCCAGTTCAAAGGAGCAGACAGTCAACACAGACATAGCAGTTGAACAACCAAAGAAACAGACAAAGACCAGACCTGCACCAAAATCTCCTGAAACAATCCAGGCAGAGAAAGACAAAGAAAGGCTGGCACAGCATATAATGGAATTAGACCAGATGTTAGACCAAATCCCAGACAGTTCAATCAACTCCACACTGTTGAAAGAAGAACAAAGGAAGGACACTGGACTAATACCCATTATAGACTACCTAGAGAAAGGTGACCTACCTGTAAAAAGCACTGAAGCAACAAGGATTAGGAATAATGCTCAGCATTACCTACTCCTAGACAACATTCTAGTACACATATCCCCTACATCATGGAGAAAAACAGACACAGTACCACTACAAGTTGTAGTCCCAAAAACTTGGGTTGAAAACATACTGCAACACTTCCATGACTCACCAATGGCAGGTCATGTAGGTACTTCAAAAATGATGTCTTCTCTCATACCTAGGGTATATTGGAAATCTATGATGGCTGATGCCAATCAGTATGTGTCAACATGTGACACTTGCCTAAAAGCAAAAAGGGCAGTGCACACCCACAAAACACCAATGACTGTAAGGGACTATATGCCAACCCCCATGAAGCACCTGAACTTAGATGCTGTGGGACCACTCCCAGAAACAGCCAGGAAAAACAAACACATACAAGTTTGCATAGATTATTCAACTAGATATGTCATAGCATATGCCACAAAGGATCTCACAGCAGAAACCACACAACATGAGTTCTACAAGAACGTCATATGTCAGCAAGGTGTACCAACTTCAGTTCAAACTGACAATGGCACCTGCTACACAGGCAGCAATTTTAAGAAACTGATGAACACCCAGAAGATAAGACACGACCTGTCAAGTCCATATAGACCACAATCAAATGGATTAGTGGAAAGATTCAATGCCAGTATAGGAACAGCATTAAGGACTTTCTGTTCTCAGAATCAGAAAACATGGGACCTGTATATAGAATCAATTACATTTGCATTGAACAACACAGAGTCCCAGACAACAGGTTACACACCATTCTTCCTACTTCATGGCAGAAACCCTCAAACCATTGTAGAAACTGCCCTAAACATAGAGGAAGAAATCAAAACAGTAGCTGAGCACGTATCTGGAATGATACTGTCTCAAGATGAGTCTAGAAGAAAGGCAATAGACAGAGTCAAAAAGCTACAACAAGGAAGGAAGTCAAGATATGACAAAAAGCTTACACCACAAGCTATACTTCCACTAGATATTGTATATATCAACATTCCCAGAATTCTGTTGACCACAGATTCAAAGAAGCTTCAACCCCTATTCATGGGACCATATGTTGTTGCAGAAAGACCAACCCCAACCAGCGCAAGGTTGAAGAACCTATCAAATAACCTACTAGTCCCCAGACCAGTACATATTGATAGGCTCAAAAAGGTCACAACACTGAGGAAAAATGAGTTTGCACACAGACTCATTCCCCACACCTCAAAGTTTATCCACAGGATAACAAGGGATAAATCCCAAATCACACTCACCAAAGAGTCAGTTGGTCTAAACCAAATAGTACCCAGACCAGCCCACCACAAGGTGAAAAGAAACTCCAGGCAAGGGAGAATATCTAAGTAAATTACTTTTATATATTGACATGATCATATGGAATATCTATACCCACAGACTATGAATAATAGTCAAATAAGTATATACACTCTATATGAAGGAAATTAAATTTCCAACAACTGTCCAAATCAAGAATGATAAGTAGGAATTTTCATATCAGCATAGGATATGAACCCACACAAAGGACAGAAAAGACAATATACACTATATAGGTTACAAAACAATGTGCACACAAAGTAGAATCAAAGGACAGATTACTACAGGGTTGAAGTCTGAAACCCAAAAGGCTACACACAAAAAGCCAAAAGAGACTACCTAAAGGGATTAGCAACCCAAGCTTGAAGAAACCACAATTATCATACTTTTGCATCAAAGGCTAGCATCCTTGAAAGAATGCAACAATGGAAATGTTTGAACCTAAATCCTGTAAAGTACATGAAACAGAGCGTGCTATGCCAAGAGACTACTGTCTAGACACACCCTTACCCTTCAAAGGACCCACACACCTGCCAGGGCATTCAAACCCCCACAGATGCAGGTAGTCCACACTAATTACCCCAGACATAATTACCCCAGTCAGACAAGCTAACACTGATGGCAGTTAACAGCCACCAGGGAAACAAAGCCAGGCCCTCAATGGATGAGGGTAGGGTGGGCTACATAAGAGGCCCTGACTCCATAGCCAACTCACCAGTTCTACTCCTGCAGCAGTCAGGTACACACCAGCTGGTCCTAGCCATACCAGTTCTCCTATAGCAGGAGGGACTCTGTCAGAAAGCAGACCACACCCACTCTACAATATCATACCCAGTTACTACAATCTTGGGAAAGGACTCTAGCACAGATTGGACATTAAGCCAACACTAGCTTGATCATGGAAAAAGGTACAGTTCAAACACTACATTGATTATTATATTACTATTGGGACCAACCAGGATTTCTGCTCTCAAAACTATGTACACAGAGGCAGCGCCAAGTGGATACTTCACATAAGCAAAAAGGATAGCTCACAAAATCAGCAAACCAATTTAAACCTAAGTATATTGCAAAAAACACTAGTAGAAGTCTTACTAAGACATAGAATATATTTTATATTTCAGGCATGCTAAAGCCAATCCTACTACTAGTGATGATGGCCACTTCTCAAGCCATCACATATGTGCCCACCGTTAGACAGAACGTTGGAGCCATATATGAGCCATTACCTGAACCATTGGTCAATGGGCACGATACCACAACCATGATATTGGCAATACCATACCATATACCTGCTCCACCAGAGACCGAAACCAAAATACTGGACCAGGTTATGGCACTAACATTTCCTACCTTGCATGACGACAGTTCTACCAGTCAGATATTACAGCAGGCAAGGGAACTAGATCTGTTAATAGACATAACAGACAAGGAAATTAACTCTACCTTAGCATCCATCCATTTGTTCCTATCAAATCCAATTAACAGTCAAGGAAGGTACAGAAGAGCACCACTTGGGTTCCTAGCCCCACTCTTCAGAGGAGCAATAGGTCTTGCCACACTAGATGACGTCAAAGAGGTCATGGACCAGATAAAGAACATAGACGGCATTCTAGAAGCTTTTTCCAAGCAAGACAAAGAAGCAGCTATATTAATTGATAAGGTCACCCAACGCCAAGACAAATTTGTCAAGGCGTATGTTAAGGATAAAAGTATGCTAGACCAAACCATGAACACTCTAGGCCAAAATATGAATTTATGGGCTCAAAATATGACCACATCTCTGAACACTTATGCAAATCACGAGCACACACAAAGAAGGAAGATCCAAATTTTAACTGATGCACTCACCATTATTGTAGCAAGAATGAACTATCTGCAAGCATTGCAGCGCACCACATCAGCACTCAGGATGCTATCAGCAGGCATTATGACTGCTGACATAGTACCACCAGCTGAACTAACGGAGCATCTGAATGATCTGGACATGACACTCAGAATACACTCACCAGGATCAAAGGTCGCCATAACTGACCTTGACTACTATTATTCCCAAAGAATGATATCCTACACCTATTCGGAACGGCACATATACATCCACCTGGATATCATTGTAGCATCCACTGTCTCCACCTTCAGAGTATTTCAACTGGTAACTACACCAGTACCAATCAACACCAAGGAGACACCTACAAAGGGAGTAACCCAATTAATTACTGATGTCAAATTTTTGGCTATCTCTGAAGATGGTTCACTATTTATTGAACTAACAAATGCAGATATGCTAACCTGTCCAGGAACTAAGATCAAAATTTGTACCAAAACTAGCCCGAGAATCCATAGACATGTACCTACATGCACAGTAGCAATTTATTTGAACCAAGCTCAGCAAGTCAAGGAAATGTGCCAATTTACTATCTCACCCTTGAAGAGACCTATCTCACACGCTGTAGCCATTTCACAAGATGAATATCTAGTGACCACAAATTCTCCCACCTACACAGTTACGTGTCATGGGAAACCAGCTACTACTCACAAAGCACCATCACACTCAATCATAGGTGTACCATGCCTATGTACAGTGAATATAGATCACTATTCACTACCAAATTCTAGGTTGCCATGCAACACTACAATTTCATTTCACTATGCTTTGGAGACTATAAACCTACCTTTTCTCGCGGCTCTAAATGAAATCAAAGAAATTGGACCAGACTCCAAGGCAAATCTGCCACCTTTTCCAAAGGTCAACCTATCCAGGACACTGGATATGTTAAGAAAATCAAGTAATATTGATGAATCAACATTACTAGACCTAAACCCATTCGCAAAAACCCTGCTAGATGATGCCTCCAGCCTGGCTAAGCCACTGGAAAATAGACTAATAGAGTCCTATCTATACAAATTTGCACGGCATCCAGCAGCATCTATCATACCAATGATACTTTCGGTTATAGCTACAATTTTGGCCACCTACACCCTATTCAAAATGCACAGAGGATCCACACTACTAGCTTATATGCCAACTGCAAAAGCATATAGATTTGTCACAGAGAAGCCGATGGAAAAAGCCTTCGAAACCCTATACAAGAAGGACACCACCACGGCACCAATAGAACAGGGCCCCACCCCTATTCTAACTATCCAGGAGACCCATACTCTTATCATAGCCATACTATTCACACTCACTATTTACTCAGCCTACAGGCTGACCAAATATTTAAAGAGTATGGCAACCAAGCACTGTGGAAAGGGAAAAGTCACCAAGAGGACAAATCCCACAGTAGTACTAAAAGTCTACAAAGGAGACACCAACTTCTCCTTCCCCTTGCGTCCAGTGCCACATGAGTTTGATACAATTATAAAAGCTTCAGCCCCAACATACAGAGATATGATTATCAAAATGTACCCTCTCCCAAGACTAGTATTTGAATGGAATGGACCAGTAGTAATTACTACTAAGAAAGGAGAGACCGCATATTTACTGCCAGAAACTATCAATCTACCATGGCGTGCCAGGTTCAGCATAATACCAGCGCTCAGGGAACCCAATCTAGATTTTGCCATGTTACTACAAAATGACATCTCACCCCAGCCCGTTACCATGGATACCCATGAGTCAAAGCTGGAAAACATCATAATTGACGACCAAAGAGAGAGCACCAATACATTCAAAAATGTACTCACCATACTCACCCAACCACCTACAGCTGTAACTAGTGAGAAAGTACATGGGGAAGAATAACACAATTATACAGGAGTGAGATTGACCAAAACTTTTGTGAAAAGTTGGTTGGCCCTGAAAAGGACCGTTTATATTGACATTCATAGATGCCACCCACTAGTTGTTATAGTCCCCCCATCCCAAGGCCTCCCAGGACTCGGCCAACTCGGCAGCGGCAGGAGATCCAATCCACGTATCTTCACTGAAGAGCCACTCGTTCTCCTCCCTCCACTGGACAAAACGTGCCTCCAAAGTAGACAAAGCATGCTCAGCGCTGTCTGCAGCATCACCTGTCACCGTGTAAGCACATAGGCCGACAGCCAATAGGAAGTCCCAGATGACCCCATCATTTCTGGTGAAAAGCAGTCGCGGGTCATATCCATCCAGATCACGTAGGGCCTGAGCCAACAGCTCCAGAGATGCCGCCCTGCGCATGGAAATCCCGCCAGCACCAAGGAAGTACCAGCCGTGATGACGGCACACCAAAACATCACCAAAACTGGCAATGTCGTGCCGGACTTTATGCAACCATCGCGTCCTTACTGAGTCATACCGACTCAAAATACTCCTAAAAGGAGTACCAGGAGTCAGCCCCTCCAAGGTGTTTTGATCACCTAACCACAGGTCTAAGGCCTGCATGTCACCCTGCAGCCAGGCCTCAGGGAGATATGCAAGTACCTCAGGTACAGCCTCCAACTCGTCCTCCAAAATTGCCATATGCGCCATACTGTGTTATCTCAAGGGTACTCAAGGAATAAGTGATCCTACTGTGGTCTACACAGCCCTTATAACCCCTCCCCACCCCCAAATGACACTGTTCACCCTCTGAAGTGATCCCCTCACTTCAGGTGACAAGTCCATGAGAAGGCACATGATCTGCTCACCAAAAGGTGTCAACCACCGGTGTCACCGCGGCACACGACGCATCTTGCGCCGCATGACACAATAGCCTCAAGGTGCCACTCAAAAATCTGCTCAAGGTGCAAAATTTTCAAACTCTCACAATCCCAAGGTCAAAGCAAGGTCTCAGTGTGTGTCAGTAGTATCAGGAAATCAATTTTAAGGTATCCCAAAATGAAACAGCCAATTTTTGAAAAATTGAAGTTTTACAAAAACAATTGCGTACTCTTAACCATGTCAAACTTGCTCAAACATGCATTTATATGTATAAAATTGTATTATTACAATCTAAATTGCTAATCAAACATGTTTGTATATAACACTGTATTTGCACTGTATTTTACACTGTATACCTTTGTATTATGTAAGACTATTTACAGAAAAACATGAAGCAAATAGGGAGATAGTCCGCTGACTAACCCTAGGATACTACACAAAAGACTTAAATCTCACAGCAGCGGCCCACTGCAAAGACATTTCTGATCAAAGTGTAGATCCACAAGTTGCAAATTGCCAACACCAAGAATCTTGTAAGATTCAACTATCATTGCAGAAACAAGATACCAAGTCATTTTTATGACATTATGAACACTTACCCTCCACCGGATAAGGACAAAATATCTGCATAAAAAGGACTGTATTTGTACATACAAACTTACAAACTTAAGTAATGCAAAATGTCAGATGACACAATTATGAACACTTATCCGCCACCGGACAAGCACATAACTATGCATAAAATGTACATTACTGATTGCTATATCACGCAAATCCAAAGATAAGCGCTATCTAGAAATAAGAAAACAAACTTCAAGCCGGTTGGCCTACTTTTATATAAAAGTGGCCTTGGTTTTTTTGGTA
The DNA here is from genome assembly GCA_947462335.1 of Harmothoe impar. Taxonomy (NCBI): domain Eukaryota; kingdom Metazoa; phylum Annelida; class Polychaeta; order Phyllodocida; family Polynoidae; genus Harmothoe; species Harmothoe impar. The sequence continues at coordinate 61,149,140 of OX381707.1, read as the reverse complement.
TCAAACAAAAAAGTTTGTAAAAGATTATCATAAGATTTTGCATAATTTGCATTATACTCTGTATATTTGTATTCACATGTGAACATTGATATATCAAAATCCACTCAGTTCCACAAAGCACCTATTTCACCAAAGACAGCCTATTACTTGATAACACATTTTTCATCATGTTTTAGAATTAAGACAAAGATGTACCATGCTGTGTATATAATTCAAACAATGATTTGAAAAGTGTCAGATAAAGACACAATGTATTACTACACTGTATAATATGTGATTAAGAAAGTACCAAATTGGTACAAAGAAGGTTTACATACCTTATAGTTAAGTTACACTGTATATAATGTAGATGACTAGCCAAGCACAAAACCAAAATTCTCCCCAGACCTTTGGTATTTACATACTCTCACATCATCTATATTACAAAAAAAAGTGTACTTCACTACAAAAAAAAAAATCAAAAAACAAAAGGTAAATTCTATTTGCCACCAAAAATTGTGGATAAGGTTCCAAAATTCACCCCAAATTTTTAGATGGAATGACAACTGACGGAGAGTTGTCCTTTTTCCCGAGGGGGAGGCACCTGTCAGGTATGACCGGCGAGCCCGGCGAGCCCGGCGCTGCGGGCGCCCGCGTGTTCAAGCCGACGGCGGGAGACGCTACTCCCGCCGCCGGCACACGCAGGCGCGCGCCGGCCCGCATAGGCGGCGCTCCAGTCGGCACTCCCGCCGCCGCCAGGCGACGCTCATCCCGCACATTGTTTCCCACAGACCAGCATAAGGGTCACCCCTTTGATGTACACTAACAGGGGTAGACAAACTATGGAGGGGTATTGTGTGACTGTCTCCCTGACTGTTACAACCCTCCAACCACTGTCAACTGACACTAACACTCAAGATGCCATGCTGGTGGCCTGGCCCCCTTAAATAGGGTCAGGTCCCAGCACTGGGCATCTCCATCCTCACTCTACACTTGGACACCACAGAGCAAGGACCTCTCCACTGACTGAGAACAAGGCTATAGGCTATGCCCTACTAGGCCCAACTATCAGACATGGTGTAGGACCCCCTTGGCTCTAGTCCAGTACTAACCTCAGGGTTATTAGGTATATTTACCAAGACCTATATTATTGTGTGGATAGGTGTAACTGAGTGGAACCTACTTGTACTTACTGTACTGTTGCTGTCAACTTGTAATAAATACCAACTATACTACAAGACCTCAAGACTTAGTCAACTTACCTCATATCATATTAAAGGGATCTCCCAACTAAGGGGATTCCTTGTATGACACTTTACACCTGTACTTTTGTAATAACGTTTTTTTGTGATCATCTCTATCTTACACGAATCAGACCGATGATGGTAATCAACTATGACAGGTGTGGTGGATTGTATCGACCACATCATATATGCGTATTCGCTGTCAGGATCTTCCTTGCCAGTCATTCCTCCAACTAATCAGTGTAATTTTGCTGAGAGAAACCTCGCAGCATCTAGGCAAATATAGGGGGCGGATTTTACAGAGATTAGAACATAGATGCTGGTCTTGTATCCAGGCTTCTCGCCTAATATATGTATAGGCCAGTTTTATGACATATAAAGAGTTTAGATGTAAAACAACATAAGCGACAAAATACAAAAACGGGAAAAACCTCAAGAGCCATGGGCTCAGGCCAATCTTTTATTAAATGTGTAAATGAAATAAGCACTCTTACTTTGAAGCTTTGATATAATTGTGGATTTATATCGTTTTGCCATTTTTTTTCTTAAATTAGCATATATTTGAATCTGAGAAATATGATGCAAGGATCTTTTAAAATTACTTGTCGGCATTTCATTGATGGCCTACTCAACCAAGAAAAACATTAATTTTGAAATAAAAAAATAAATAAATGATGCCTGTTACCCATTTAGGGATGCATACAGAAAAAAACGATGTATGTCGTTTTGCAAAAGAAAACCTGAAAAATTAATCTAGATATTTCATTTATTGCCCATGAATCATTAGTAATTGAAAAAATGACTTTCTATTCACCAGTTCTTCAAAATTACAAATACGTTGTTCTCATAAAACTCACCGAATGGGTTTATGTCGTTTTGCATCCAAACTCTTCATAATCAGCAAGAGTACCATATTATATATCACCAAATCATTTTTCTTTCTAGTCATAAAGTACTGGAGCAAAGCAAGAGAATGTAGATGACCACCAATAATGGTTTATGATCAATGCATGTATGGCTAACAATATACCACTCTGTCTAACGTACTACATGAGGAGAACCTAGTGACTATACATGTCGCCGTGTCGACTTTTAGCAAAGGGGCCGTGTCGATTTTTATCTAGTGCATTATGCTCTATAATTATGACTGTGTCCGTCGATTTAAAGAAAGGCCTTGTTACCGTGTCGATCGTGTTGCTTTTTCATCCATGTATAGTCACAACCTACACGATGACCAAATAAATATGCAAAGGAGGGAGGGCACCAGAATCAATTTTACTCTTAATATTAAATGAAATTCTATTTGATCATTTCTAGATTCTCCTATCATCATTCTCCACAACATCTTACAGTATCTGTGAACCTTCATTTAACCTTTTGATCACGCTGGTACCTCTGGATTATATTCTGTGTTATGTATATTATCTTATATATATTTCTCGTGAAAAGAGATTAATAGTTCCTTGACCTTGTCATCTAGATTGAGGGCCTTAGGTGGTATTCCATCAATTGCAGCTTTTAGTTTGACCCCTGAGACCCATGACTTTTTCTGATTATTTGCCTACTGTGAAGCAAGCATATACAAGCTAAGCCAGCACCATCCCTATCTCTATCCAGAAAAGACTCACCATCCACTATTTCAGTCTCCTGAGATATACACCACGTTATTGGAAATGCACTGATTAATAGCTTTAAGGGTTGATCATTTGACCAGTGTGTAATATATCCACCGAGCTTTGTGAGTGGTTCGGGGTATACATATATACAGACCGGCAATATACTGGATTACACAGCCAACAGCCATCGTTTTTTCTGCTCACAATCATCTGTTAAAAAGTCATTCTGTCAGAGGAGATTTACACCATACTCAATCTAATGTTCTAGACACAGGCATTTCTTTTGTGGAAGCGCACTGCTCAATCTTGCCTTCGGTTGTATCGTTACCAGCTATCGCATTCCAATGTCTCAAGCTCCATACCCACGAAACCAAATTCACTTTCAACAGTTCGTCTAAAACTTTTGTTTGGTCCTTTGTGGCACGCTTGAAGACCCAAATCTTGTTACACCTACAGCAACAGCCAGAGTGCAGCGGGGACAGTTACTCAGCATGTGAGTGGGTATTGAAAAGTATTTGTGAAAGTGCAATGGCGAAAAGATTTTGGCCCTTCTAAAGGTCAAATCCCACAACGCGAGAGAGGACTAGAAAATGTTGTGATTTGGCCCAGTTGCAGATATTGGGGCCTATATTGGCTAAGAAGGGGCCAATATCTGCTATGGAACCTTGTCTGAGTGTTGTGATTTGGAAAAATCAAATATCAAAACATTTAGATATTTTCTTCTGATTCTGGTGAAAAATGTTGCGATTTAGAGATGTAGCTAAAGTCTGGGGAAAAAGGGGGGGGGGCACTCCTGATATCTTTATATACACATTGATATAGGACAGGTATAATATGGGATAAATAATTATTAGTGAATCCTATTCTGGTACACATAGCTATGTAGGCCTATGTATACATGAATATGTAATTTTGTAAATACACCACTGGCCCCCACCTCACTTCACGGAGATCCTAGAAAACTGGTACCCAACTGCCCATTTACCATTGCAATTATTGGGAATATCAAACCTAGTTGTAATGTCTGTGACAGCTTGTTTGGCTTGGTACAAATATACTTTAGGCAATAGTATAAGGGTAAAAATACGGTTTTAATTACTCTATGTATATAGCCTACTATCATATCAAAATAAAGGAATATATGATACATCCTTTGGTTTGTGAAGTAACTCCCCCCAATTACAAACTTAAGGTCTTATAAATCGTAAGAATACAGCCTGTTAGTTACACACCACTTTACTTGTCTAAATCGGCTACAGTGGGATTTGGAGGATCCTATGTATGCATTAGAAGTGTTGTGATTTACAAAATCGGCAACAGCTCCCTGCTGACCCGTTTTTTCGCGTTGTGGGATTTGGCTATAAGCAACTATAACAAACCCACATGGAAGCAAGTGTGTCCGGGGTTTGGCAGCTGTTAGTGACCCCTCTTAGGACAGCAGTGTACAAGGACAATAATTGGCTGGTGCCAAGAGCAGTCCTTATCTGTAAATAATTGTCATCCCTGAAGGGAATGAGAGGAGACTCAGTAGTGATTGGGGATGGCGGTTGGGTTCACACGTGCACTGAGCTGCTGGTAGGATTGGTGCCATGTCGACACTAACTTCCTAGACCAAAAAAAAGAGGCATGTTTCAGGTAACATGCAAAATAAAAGTGTCGGTAGGTCGGATTCTGTTTTTAACTCTTTTTTTTAAAATTGAAAGTACTATCCAGCGTCTCCTAAAATTGACTAACAAGGGTAAAAATACGCAAATTTCTTCAAAATTGCATTAAAAAAAACATAGGGTCGGCCCTGTTTTGATGGGGTCGGACGGGTGACCTGAAACAAACCCTTTTTTAGGCACTACAATTGATGGTTGTTCGAAAGAGCTGCTGTTTTAGAAGGGTCGGTCGGGTGACCTGAAACAAACCTCTTTTTCTGGCCCTATCATTCAGCTGCATTGGATTGTACCCTACAGCTGGTCAGGGCATTAAAGTGCCCATGGGAACTCAGTATTGATTAAACCGATACAGTATTATTTTGGGACCTGCACAACAAGATGTTCATGTCATGCTATATCATTTTGAGTCATAAGTATAGATCGAAATATTTATACAGCCCCTATTTTATTACATATCGCTACTACATGAAAAGATTTTCATGATATGAACTAATACTTTTACTATGTAAGTGGGTATATAGAGCAAGGTCATAACAGCGTTTATCAATAACAGTGTAGACATAATATGGTTGTAACGTGGGGGGAGGGGTATACAAACTGGGTTCCTGCATATTGCTTGGAATGATTTATAACGTGGGTACATCCACTCACCTATTTAAACATGTACAGCTGATGGACGTAAATACTTCATTAAACCTCCCATGACGCATTCACAGGGAACATAATTTACATGTTACACATTACAAAGTTCTCGAGTACATAATAGTAGTAATAAATATGGGATATCTTGGTAAAATAGATAACCTTTTATATATTCGTATACTGGGCACTACTGACCGGTTTAAATTGGAATGGTCTCCATCAACACACCCAGTGTTACTACTAGTATTCTTATTGAGGAATCTAGGCTGGGATATGTTCTGATTTTGGTCCATTCTCCTTGGATTGTCACTAACTATTATCATAGCTGCATAGTGCCTATACCTATTAGCCTTATTCAAATAATTTTAACTCGCGAGGCCACAGGGGAGTTGGTAGACCAATAGAATATGCTTAATCAAGCATATTCAGACGCGATAAATATGACTCTAGGAGATATTGCTACAGGTTTGCCATTTTGTGTGCCAAAAGGGCAACATTATTGTATCAGAGGTATGAGAAGTTGTCACATCTATCACCATGGTTCCTTTGGCACTCAGAACAGGTAACAGGGATTTAGGTTGTGCCATACACTGAACCCAAGCAAGTTCAAAACTCATCACTGCAGATGGGTCATTTTGAGGACAATGCTCTGCCTACGGGGAGCCACACTAGAAAACAATGATTGGATGGTTGACTGATCTTTATCAATAAGTGATGTACATTTAAGATTTTCGCAATTGTTAATCTGAAAGATGAAAAAGAAAATGAAAAGAAAGTAACACAACAGTTTCCAGTCGACTAACATATACTCCGGTGATTGTAATTCAACCCACCAAAGACTTTTACTTAGTTAATGCACAACAGTAATACAGCCATGTTAAGTCACTATCAGACATGTATACACTTAATTTCATAATTTACTCAGGCCAAATAAAAAAAGAGGTTTGCTTCAGGTCACCCGACCGACCCTAGAAAAACAGCTAACCCTATGTTTTTTTTGTGCAATTTTGAAAAAAAAAGTCATATTTTTATACTTTTTGGGTCATACTTTGATGTTAAAAAAATAAAATAAAACAAAATAAATATCCGACTTACCGAACCTAGTCTTTCTTCCCATGTTACCTGAAACATATTATTTTTCTGGCTTCATAAAAATCTTCTTATTCTTACAGCATCTGATTATCTCCACTTTAAGTTCCCTCTGTACAGAGGACTGAGTTCATACAACGAGCCTTTGGCTCCCATAACCTTCAGTTTGCTGTTAACATTGTTCCTCAGGATTCTGGCTGGCCCCAGTGTATTCGCCTCATCTCTAGAGATACGGTTATTGACGGTTCTTGACTCCTCTTACTTCTTTTGCTTGATTGAACACAGTTCGTCATATCATAGAGTACCTGTTAGGGATATACTCTGTGGTCATATCATGTTATTCATCTCTAGTTATTGACCTAGGGCAATATACAGTAGGCCTACCTAATCCAGCCAATCTACTGACTGATATCTATATCAACCTTGATCATAAAACCTTGACAATATTGGGTGTCACTGTTTATACCCCCTTTTGCAAACAACAAACCGAATAGGATAGATTAGTTATCATTTGAAGGAACATCTTGATTTTTGTGGATTTAACTCTCTCATGTTTCTGCAAGTTGGGTGTCTATACCCAATAAATCATGCTTATGCTATAGTTTTAAGTTAACTGTACCTATTTCATGAAATGTAATTCTGACATTAAACGTTGATGCTACAATGATACACATGTGTTAGCATAACTATCAATGTCACAAATTACTAGATCTAGAGATCTGAGCATACAGAATTTTACCATTTTAATTACAGTGTTACCACCACGTGTGACATCCTCAACCGATATTCAATCTATGAATCAATAGGAAAGGGATTCGGGTAACCTTGACTCTGATTAAAAGGAGATCTAAACTCCCCTTTAAGACTTGGTTTCTTCTCTCTGTGTTGGTCATCAGTCTGGTCACCCCAGCTTCAACTCTAATCAAGTTTTTTTGGAAAAAGATTCATCATACCCAAGTGATGAGCAAAAAGCCCCGAAGAGCACTCACTTGGTTTCCAACTGGCTTTGAAATGACGATTTCCACAATGATGACAATTAATATGACTTATAGGATGTCTCCTCTTTCTGGTAGTATTAACTATTCACCATCAGGACTGGTATCAGAAGATGCATCCATATGGTGAGTTAAGTTTTGAACGTTATATTTGGTCTCAATCACTGCATGGGGCACCTTTAACAAAACCATAATTTAAACAGCTATTTAAAGAGAATCCAACAGGAATAGTTTCTTTAACAAGGAAACATCTATCGAGACTCAGAATTGCTCAGCTTTAAATGACACATTAATTGTTGAGTGCAAATGCTCAAACTTGGAAACCAGGTAAACAGAAATCCTGTCATAACCTGAGTGCTGTGCATACTAGGGAAAAGACTGTGGACAGATTAGGTGTAGGCATTAGGGGGGTATATTGGAGGAAAGTGGAATCCATAAAGTACATTATGTGAACAGCCTAGGGATGCAAACGTTGACACACCACTTCGGAATTATAATTGCAATTATTCCAAAGGCGATTGAGTTTAACTAGAAACCAACTGAGTTTATCCTTGTGTAAGGAATATCATTGGATCACTTACTCCAGTAATGGGCATTTTGACGATCAATAATTGCTTCATTTAGACTTAAGATTTGTTTCCAGGGAAATATCCCCTTTTCTGCCTTAATACCGTGTGAATCATGATCCAACACCAGAAAGCTCAATGTGCTTTATTCTAAATAAATCCTTAGAATTTAAGCCACAGGCATATACCATGGAGACACGAAGGATTTTAGCACTAGGAATGTTTTGTAGCTCTATGTCTACGTCCTGATATATTGTCATGATAACATTTAGGAAACAGTTTGACTGCATACACCTGGGCAAATACAGGTTTAGTGGATGTTATAGCATGTCATCAGAATGGGGAACTTGCTTCCTGAGACTGAAGTTTTACCAGCTGTTTACAGACCCTCCATGGCACTGTAAGCACCTGGCAACCATCGGGAAGATATTGTGATTCTGTAGGCTAAAGGTCAAACCCCACAACGCCAAAAATAGACTTGAAAATGTTTGTACTATTCCCCTTGTTTATTGAAGACCTTGCATGTATCTATACAAGGGTCTGCAGGTTTATTGCAATGCTATAACGGCCAAAACCTCTTGCCTAAGAAATGCCATTTACATACTGTCAAATATCAAAACAAATAGAGATTTTCCTCTGCAATAGCCTGAAATCTCGGTTTACAATATTGCAATGGCAAGGTTTATAGAAAGGAGGCACCGTAAACATCTTCAGCATGTCTCAAAGAAAATAATCAACAAAAACCATAATGTAAAGTAACTCCCCCATCTACAACATTTAAAGTGGCATTCTCACCGAGCGTTTCCCACTCACAAGTCTAGTACTGTTCTAGTCTGCTATGTGGTAAGTGCGAGTGGTGAGAATGCCCCTTTAAGGGTAGTAGAACGCAGAGATTCAGCTTGGAATATAGGTATTAGTTGAGTTTGGAATGAACAAAGGAATGATGAGAGCCCTTGCTGTTTGGAATATCGGCAACAGCCAAACCTGACCATTCACAGCACAGTTTCTGCTGATTATACTTTGTACTTTGGCCTAGAAATATTTGGAGTGACCCACTGTGTAAACCATACCATTGCCATACTGTAATACTTTATATGATCCAAGACAACGGGAGAAAATATTTAAATGGTTTGATATGAGCGACTTATCTTAGCCGATAATGGCCTTACAGCAGCCGATGTTGGCCCTTGCCCTTTGTACACCCTCTATTAAGGCAGTATTCCACTGACGGAATCGGCCGTCGGACAAGATTCGCCCATAAGTTTAACATTACAGACTTTTATCGGATGACGAAATTTCGGCCGACCGACGTCAGGAATACTGCCTTTAGCCGATCTCCCCTCTGCATATTTGATAAGGGGTCCCGTTTGAGGCCTAATGTTATGTTTATGGCCTAGTGTACCCACAGGTCATGGTGTCCTGATAAACTACATTTTCCCTGCCCTCTCTCGCGTTGTAGTATTTGACATTAAGAGAGAGCACACTGAGGTATCAATGGAGACTGGTCGTGAACACTCATTTTCACCCGACACTAATGTGAAGAAAATTGATATAGTAAAGAAAAGATGAAGTAGAAAAGAACAACTTTGCTAGATTACTTCAGGACTTGAGAGGTCCTGATAAATAACTCACCGTATCAGTAAATACTTACCTGATAGGGGATCCATGTGGCGAAATGTATGAGCGGTTAGGATACCGTAGGATGATAAGTAAGGTGACAATTATGGTGGCCCTGGAGGCTCACGTAAAAAAAAAAATTAAAAGCGAAATTTTTTTTTTCAAAGTGAAGTTTTTTTTTTCAAAGTGAAGTTTTTTTTTTTCAAAGTGGAGTTTTTTTTTCCAAAGTGGAGTTTTTTTTTTTCAAAGTGAAGTGTTTTTTTTCAAAGTGAAGTTTTTTTTTTCAAAGTGGAGTTTTTTTTTTCAAAGTGATGTTTTTTTTTCTAAGTGATGTTTTTTTTCAAAGATTTTTTTTTTTTTTTTGTCTTCAGAAAAAAAAAACTTTTTTCAAAATGAAAAACTCACTGTCACTGTGTCAAGCTGATGGATGCCAACTTGTGACAGCTATCCTTTAGCATTGGGATGCACTACATGTGGCAATTTATAGGATCCTGTGTGGAAATTTACACCGGGTAAGTGGCCCGCATGATAACTGGCCTTGGGATAAAGACATCCTTGCCCATTGGCGCCTTTCAAGTGGCCCTTTCCCAAGAAATTGGCCCTTTGGCCCGGTAAAAGTGTATGACAGGTATCCTTTAACATTGAGACTCAACATATTATAGCATTGTTATATAGGATGCTAGGTGATAGCTGCCTGTTGAGTGGTCAATTTGCCTGTTGAGTGGCCATTTGGCTGCCGTAACTGGCCCACGTGACTGGCCCCTGTGACTGGCCCCTGTGACTGGCCCCCTGTGACACCTTGTGACAGCTATCTTCTCGCACTGGAATGGAGTATGTTTATGTGGGCATTCATTGGATCCTATGAGACCAGGTGATAAGCCTGCATGAGAACGGTAGAATATTGGCCCATTGGCCCATTGGCCCATTTTCAAACATGCCAAAAAACACTAAAAAGTTGTTATTCAGGAAATTGGCCAATTTGGCGAGAAAATAGGCCAGAATCTCAAAAAGTCGATTTTTCGGGAAATTGGCCAATTTGGCGAGAAAATAGGTCAGATTTTTTTTGAGATTTTGACCTATATTCTCGCCAAATGGGCATTCATTGCATCCTATGAGACCAGGTGATAAGCCTGCATAAGAACGGTAGAATATTGGCCCATTGGCCCATTGGCCCATTTTCAAACATGCCAAAAAACACTAGAAAGTTGATATTTAGGAAATTGGCCAATTCGGCGAGAAAAAATGTCAGAATCTCAAAAAGTCGATTTTGGGAAAATTTGTCGATTTGGCGAAAAAAAATGGGTCAGAATCTCAAAAATTGATCAATTTCCCGAAAAAATCCACTTTTTTAAAATCTGACCCATTTTCTCGCCAAATTAGCCAATTTCCCGAAAAATCGACTTTTTGAGATTCTGGCCTATTTTCTCGCCAAATTGGCCAATTTCCTGAATAACAACTTTTTAGTGTTTTTTGGCATGTTTGAAAATGGGCCAATGGGCCAATGGGCCAATATTCTACCGTTCTCATGCAGGCTTATCACCTGGTCTCATAGGATCCAATGAATGCCCACATAAACATACTCCATTCCAGTGCGAGAAGATAGCTGTCACAAGGTGTCACAGGGGGCCAGTCACAGGGGCCAGTCACAGGGGCCAGTCACGTGGGCCAGTTACGGCAGCCAAATGGCCACTCAACAGGCAAATTGACCACTCAACAGGCAGCTATCACCTAGCATCCTATATAACAATGCTATAATATGTTGAGTCTCAATGTTAAAGGATACCTGTCATACACTTTTACCGGGCCAAAGGGCCAATTTCTTGGGAAAGGGCCACTTGAAAGGCGCCAATGGGCAAGGATGTCTTTATCCCAAGGCCAGTTATCATACGGGCCACTTACCCGGTGTAAATTTCCACACAGGATCCTATAAATTGCCACATGTAGTGCATCCCAATGCTAAAGGATAGCTGTCACAAGTTGGCATCCATCAGCTTGACAGTGACAGTAAGTTTTTCATTTTGAAAAAAGTTTTTTTTTTCTGAAGACAAAAAAAAGAAAAAAAAAATCTTTGAAAAAAAACATCACTTAGAAAAAAAAACATTACTTTGAAAAAAAAAACTCCACTTTGAAAAAAAAAACTTCACTTTGAAAAAAACAACTTCACTTTGAAAAAAAAAACTCCACTTTGGAAAAAAAAACTCCACTTTGAAAAAAAAACCTTCACTTTGAAAAAAAACAACTTCACTTTGAAAAAAAAAATTTCACTTTTTATTTTTTTTTTCACGTGAGCCTCCAGGGCCACCATAGACAAGACCTGGATGGAGGAAACTGAACCAGATCTGTCATGAAGAACAGCAATGAAATTGGGCGTTGGACTCTTGTTACCAAAGGACATAAAGGTCAAATCCCACAACGCAAGAGAGGGTCAGAAAATGTTGTAAATTGGTCTTATTGCCGATTTTGGGCCCTATATTGGCTAAGACAGGCCCAAATCAGTGGGAAAGTGTTGCATTTGTCTTGTGATTTGGGAAATTGCAAGGAGCAAAAGAAGGCCTAGAAAATGTTGCTTATTGGAATATGTCAATGATTTGGTTTATATAGGGGGGACACTCCAAATATCTTAAGGCTAATTGAGAGGGAATAGTAAGGACAAATCATACTGTGAAGTAACTCCCCTCAAACAGATCCATTAACCAGTCCTACACGCAACACTTCGCTTGCCTAATATTGACTACTGTGAGATTTGGAAAGGCATAAGATCATGGGACAAGTGTTGTAATTTACAATATTGGCAACAGTTGCCCCTTGTTTTTATGACAATAATCAACACTTTCTGGCCCCCTTTTCGCGTTATGGGATTTGACCTTAAGGTAAAAGATAAACAGCCTCATAAACAAATGAGATAATTACACACCCTCAGCAGTATTGACTAGAAATGCAATTATAAATAACCCTTTTCAAAGATTGCCGCTACAGCTTTCATACACCAGATCAAAATCGCCTCTTAATAAAAATGTGTTTATGATATATCAGTCTATGACTGTGAAAATTTTGGTAACTTCTGCTAAAAATGCACAATTGATTAGCTTTGCTACCCCACTAATACAACTTTTTCTTCTAATCGTGTCCACTCATGATCATTGCTAAATGAACACACTATATAGAACAGACTATTCTTAAATGTTCCTCACACCATATAATTATTTGTCACCATTTCTATTTGCGTATAATAGGGCCTTAATTGTAATCTTCAATTTCAATTTTAAAGCTTTTTATTACTCACTTCAAATACATGTTTTTCGGTGATTAATATCGGGTTGACTAGCCCTCGTAGGAAATATCTAGTACTTTTCATGAGTTACAATTTTCACAGAACAACATGTGAGTTGGTTAGCAGCACATATGCAATGATATAATGTGTAATAAATTATGGTATCAAGTGATACATCTTCGTTTGTTGCCATCATTCGACATAGATATACCGGTATATGCATTAAGCAATAATTCTTATCCATAATATTAATATTCTTCCCATTGTATGACTAAGCAGGGTTCAAATAAACTATAAAGGTATGCCGAAAACGTCCCTACATGATAGCAATATTCATACTGATGGCTTCTCATCTCAATATAGAGCAACCCCCTTGCCATTTGGATGCTGCTGGTGTGAGGATGTACTCCCCAGGTTAGTTGTATAGTGTGGCACTGTGTGATAAGGCCCACATCAATGCACAGGTCACCACCATCAACTACATCCCCCTCCCCAATCACCACACCCTGTCTGAGGGTTGTTATGTCTTTGCTAAGTCAGCAGAATTGTATCATGCGTGAGGTATACTGAAAACCATTATGTTCAGCTAGTCAGGTGAATGATATGCATTAATTCAATCTGTTAACTAGTGCAAAACCTCTCTCATTAATTATCACGTTTTATTGACAAACCTCATGAGGTGCATTCATGTTTTACTGAAAGTATGGTAAAATGCGCGACAGAATAGAACAGTAAAATGTGTACGCCTACAATAACAATATTGCATTGTTTGAATGTGGTCCCTATATCTCAAATATTGGTGGGATTGGGGCTTTTGGACATTTAGAGACTTCAAGTGTGCCCCAAGTCTCAAGAGGCCCCTATCCCACAAATATTTGAGGGATAGGGGCCTTTTGAGACTTAGGGGCCTCACAGCCCTCACAAGAAAACAATTCCGTTTAACGCTGAATCAACATCAACAACCAATTGTCAATGTCAATTCAATGTTTGGTGCCCACTGGGCTGACCGGATGATCCTAGGTTTAGAAATGGGCCAACCCTAGAACCTTTTTCTTGATTTTGGAAAAATCTTTTTTACGGCCGTCCCCCCCCCCCCCCAGTCAGGAACAAGAAGACATTTTCTACTCTCCCTTCCCTCAGGCAGGGGTCGACATATTTTATGCCCCCTCTCAAATCCACCAAATGATCACTCACAAAGACTTTTTTACTTGGGAGTGGTAATCTATTATCAACAGGTAAAAAGTTTAGACCGCTCCTGAGTTACCAAAGGTGGGAGATGGGGATTGTGGTGGGAATATAATCCAATATCCTATAAATGATGTACACAATATAGAAAAGGGAATCTCAACTCAACTCTTTTTGAGGGATAGGGACATGCCAAAAATAATTGTGACTTAGGGACTTCACATAGGCCAATGTCTCAAACCATTTTGAGAGATCGGGGCCGTTTGGCAGATAGGGACTTCACGTGGTCCCTATCTCTCAAACAAGCCAATTTTGAGGGATAGGGGCCTTTTGAGGGATAGGGGCCTCACACCCCTTCTTATCAGTGCCTTTCCAGATGCCAAGGCCAGAAGAATGTGTAGTTCAGGCCACCCGATCCTATTGATTCAAAATAGGGCCGACCCAACCATTTCTCCTAAGGACATTGCTGCATGACAAGTATATCTACCAACTTTGTGATATTCCAAGTTACTGTACAGGAATTGGTGAGTCATCCCGATGACCCGCGAATTTATATGGCAATTCTCGACTCATTCCTGGCATTATCAATAGTAAAAAAATCCGACCTACCTACCCTAATCTTCAGGACCATGTTACACCTTCCTTGTTGGCCTAGTGAACCGCTTTCAATCATGTTTGTATTTTCATTTTCTAGTTTTGGTGCGTTGGTGATTTACCTCATCAGCATTTTTTCCAGCCAAGGCTCATTTAAGACTGTAGGTTGTCATTTAGGATACCAGCTGGGGAAGGCCAATCTCAGGGCCAGTCCATGATGGTTGCAAGTGCAAGTCAGGGCTAGAATTAGGATGGAGCTGTGATTCTCTAGTCAGTGCGACAAAGGACGGATTGAATAGCTAAAAGGAAACCTTATTTATGTTTCCACCTCAGTTTGTGGAGGCAATATTTACTCCCATAAGGTGATTTGTACTGTTGACGAGTCTTGCCCATGGGTGGCGCTTCTTTGGCTACAATTTTGTAAATTTTACTTTTATATAACCATTTCAAAGCGCAATACATTAAGCAATGAAAATCTTTTCTGATCAAGACAGTGTTCTCACCTGGGAAATAGTTGTTGGCTTTCACTCGTTTCCTCTGAAGGAGCCCCTTTTGTACTTATGAATTCACAGAAAAATAACATAAATATTTTCACTGATGTTGTTCCGAATCTCATTACTCCAGGATAAAATACTTCCAAAACAGAATTCACGCTGCAAGCCCCCTAAGAAAACTTCCTTTGCATATATGAATCAGACCAAGGCCAAAAAAAAAAAAAAGGTTTGTTTCAGGTCACCCGACCGACCCTATGTAAAGAGGGCCGACCCTATTTTTTTTTATGCATTTTTGAAGAAATTTATATATTTTTACACTTTTTGGGGGTAAATTTTAGGTTTTCAAAAGTTTTGAAAAAAATCGTCCCGTTTTCATACTTTTTGGGTCAATTTTAGGGTTATGTAAAAAAAAAAAAAAATCCGACCTACCGACCCTAGAGTTTCATCCCATGTTACCTGAAACAAATTTTTTTTTTATTTGGCCCAACGTTAAAGTGACTTACTTTCTCTCACAACTATAACATTTGGTCAACATCCCAACCTGCAGGTGAATTATCAAGCATATTCAAGTAGACTGCTCTATAGGGTAGGTTCACACACATAATTTGAGTCAATCACTTTTGCCATGAAATTACCAATTTACTATGCATCTGGCAACAATAAACTCTCGCTGAATCAAATATTGAAAGTGTTTTATGAGTATATACTACACATTGCATTCATATCATCCTTCTTTTTCATACTGCAAAATCGGTCAGAAATACCCCTGTTTGACCTGTTTTGACAAACAGAGAAGGAAAATTTTCCACTGTTCATACCCTTTGGTAATTGATCCATGAGCTGGATCTATGTTTTAACTACATAAATCATGACACACTTGGGCAAAATTAGTTTTTTGAATTACATTTAGGAATGATTTTATAAGGTATACATATATATCACCTTAAGTCAGCCACAAATTCATCCTAAATCAGCCACCTCACACCTTAAGTCAGCCATGACATTCTCTTCTCTAGAATCTCTGAGGGAATTCTCTAAACCGGAATTCTTACCGGGTATGCAAATTGTCATTACCACTGACAATTTGCATACCCAGTGTGAAATAGCCTGACTCATTGATCGCAGGGACAACCATCTAAGAGTGTTAATGTACCGGTGGTCTAGGAATCATTACAATATTGTAGCCCCCTTGCGTGTCTTGAGAAATAATGACAAAATCCGACTAGCTGTAAGTCGACCAATACTGGAATCATATCGTAGCAGTCCGCTGTATAGAGGGATGCTAAATTAGAATATGTTAACAGCTGTTGTGCAAAGAGCAACCAATGTATCTGTGTTCGAAAATCATCTGATGCGCTGATGTGCATTGTAATCATCTGTTTTGTCATGACTTACAGCCAATAAAAATTCACAAACTTCAAACTTCATAGAACTCTACTCCCTTCCTAGTTAATCCCCCTCACCCCTGGAATCCCTCTTCTAATTCAGGGTCAAGGATAACAGGCTTGATTGTGTAGTATATAGGGCAAAAGTGAAAAGCAATAATGTTAGCTGGAACATGTTTATATATAATACATGCAGTCATACCAGTCAAACCATTGATGAAAATCTCAAAATAATAGTTCTCTGGTGGCTGTAAGATGGCTGACCCAAGTTGCATTTTGGCAGGGTGAAAAGGGCCTATTCTGAGTGCTCTGATAAATCATGGAATCAAATACTATAAACTGATATATAGCCTTGTAAGATATGAGTATTATTCTCTAGAGTAATGCCTAAAGTTTGGTCCATTTCTGATTTCTGAAGGCTATGGACAAAGTCCTCTACACTCCGGCTTCATGCTTCCACGTAGCCCTTCCTGATCGATTATTCCAAATATGCTGGTTCTACTAGGGTGATGAGAATTCGCTATCATGGTGTTTAGTCTCCAAACATTAAAGACACAACATATCCCCAGTAAACACACTTACGTTATTCAATGTTCTATGAACGTCATTTCTATGTCTGAATTACGTTACTTTACTACGTTAACGAAACGTCCAAATGTAAGGGTTCTTTTACGTTATTAAACCTGAATGAACGTTATCTAACATACATATATGTTATGTGAACGTTATTTCCAGGTTTATTTACGTAAATTACGTAAATCAAAACTCAAAGAATAATATGTAAATACTATTAGTTTTATGCCAATATAAACCTAGATAGTCTTTCTTCTCAAACATGTAAATATAGAAAATTGTAGTTCTATTTCAAAAATGTCATTATTTAATTCACAATTCTTCTTATTTCTTACTTATGTATGTC
The DNA here is from genome assembly GCA_947462335.1 of Harmothoe impar. NCBI lineage: Eukaryota > Metazoa > Annelida > Polychaeta > Phyllodocida > Polynoidae > Harmothoe > Harmothoe impar. The sequence continues at coordinate 61,131,883 of OX381707.1, read as the reverse complement.
CCTTATGTACTTGAGTAGAGATAGTGCCAGCTCTGAGAAGGGAACCTCGGATTTGAACATCACTGCTCTAGCTACTGACCTAACCGGGCTTGTGTGTGTGGTCAAGGTGCAAGGGACCCTCCTTTCAACTAGTTCGTAGTACAGAGGTAGGGAATGGGCTTTCCTTTGATTCTCCCTCACCTATGTCGGAGCACAAGAGGCATGGGGCATACAGATCCCTATTAACATCGGCCACGGTAGCCTAGGGATACGGCTTAGGACTGGAAGCTGAAAGGTCAGAGGATCGAATCACATTGCTGCTTTCTGCAAAAGTAACAATATATGTGCAAGAGATAGTCCTATACATGTATAACAAAATGGTTTTTGAATAGCAAATTCTTCTTTAATTAGCATTAATGTGTTAGTAACATGTGGGTTCGAATCCTGTAACTAGCAACACGTTTTTGTAACTGTAATCACTGTCATGATTTTAATCTGGAGCATTTGAGTAGCTGTAAACGGTTCTTGTTGTATGGGCAGGTTCAGGACCCTGATACAACATATTCCAAACTAAAATGGACTGCTTGTTAAAGGATTCGAACCTGCATGATAACATATACATCACGTAATTATACGTGGTAGGAACGTTAAATAAACCTGATAATAACGTTCACATAACGTTTATACACGTTGAATAACGTTTATATACGTTTAATAACATTAAGCAACCCTTACATTTGGACGTTTATATTACGTACTGAAATTACGTAGCTAAAACGTAGTTGTGTTTACTGGGTCAATACAACTTGGAAAGCAAACACAAATCCAATGACCAAGATTGATGAGAGCTCAGGACTTTTGATACACTAGATATTTAGTTGCTGCTCTTGTGAATATGCATCCATAATTAAAGTATTACATGACGTTGAGATTGTTTGTTTCCCATCTCACCAATGGAGACGGAGACAGGGATGAGGAAGGTCCACTCCTAAATCCCTGCATAGGCCAAAAAAAGAGGTTTGTTTCAGGTCACCCGACCGACCCTATCAAAACAGGGCCGACCCCACGTTTTTTATGCAATTTTGAAAAAGAATCCGTAATTTCACCCTTTTTTGGTTAATTTTAGGGGCTTCCGAGAGGCTGGCCAGTATTTTCATGTTAAAAAAAAAAGTTTAAAAAAAACACATTCCGACCTACTGACCCTACATTTTCTGCCCATGTTACCTGAAACAATTTTTTTTTCTTGGCCATATAGCCATAATTTAGTTTGACACCCAAATAGGGATAAGGTCCTTTAACCTGCTTTTTTTCTAGCCATAAGATGACCCAGGAAACTGGGGTGAGGAAGGGCGAGCATGCGCATACAGAGCAAGGTAGGGTGAGCCCTGTGTGAAGAAGCTCCCCAGTAAAGAAAAAACGTTATATAACATTTTATAAAGTCATATAACGTTATTTAACGTTTCTCTAAGGCTCCTTACTATGGCATACCATTATATAACGTTTTATAACGTTATTTTGAAGTTAAATAATGTTTTTTTGTTAGCTGGGTCACCCTATGTGCTAGACTGGGCAAGCCTTGTGCCTATAGCCTCCTCTGCCTAAACCAGCACTGGGGGTGGCCCTCTGGTCTGTGTGCTGACACACCACCTTACCCAAGGTCACCCAAGCATGCACACCAGTAGTTAGTAGTAGGTTGTGTATTGCCATGGTGGATAAATAGAGGTTCCTTTATGTGGCCAGCCAACACAGATCCAATAGTATAGTGGTCGTCACTGTCGCTTTGTACATGAAGGGTCCAGGGTTCGAGACTTGGCCATGTCAACCTACCCACCATTTTATCTTTAATTGTCTATTTTTACCCACCTAACTTTACAATTGTCCACAAAACACATTCACTGGTCTATTGTTCTTAAAACAAGGAGCAACTGGGAGAACTCGCATCATAGCTGCATAAGGGCCTTCATTATGCCACTGCAAGCCCCTGTCGCAACTCTTCCACAGTGCCACACAGTCCCAGCCATCAAGCCTGGATTTGGGCAACATGGCAGAGAGGATAGGGCTAGCATAAGATGCAGGCAGTGCTAGGAACAAAAGGTTAAAACATTCCAATGTACAATACATATAGGTTCCTTAGATATCACAACCTTGTACCCACATGGTAGTCTAGTGGTCATCACAGTCGCCTTGTATCTCAAAGGTCCAGGGTTCGTGACTCGGCCATGTCAACCTTTTGACTACTTTATCTTCAATTTTCTACTTTTATAAAGAAAAAATGGTGGGTAGGTTGACATGGCCAAGTCACGAACCCTGGACCTTTGGGGTACAAGGCGACTGTGCTGACCACTATACTACAGTGTGGGTATGAGGTGGTGATACATAAGTAACTGATATATATTGTGCATTGGACAACCCCACACCTTGTGCAAGCCCTTACTCCCCTCTCACGCAAGTTCCCCCACCACTAGACTTGCTCAAGTCTGTCTTTATAGAGGGACATACTTGTCAGCCAAGTACCAGATCTCATATCAACCCCCCCCCCCCCATCCATACACCACAACTCTTTCCCCCCTCCCCCTGTCCCTACTCAACGATGCCGCAGAAGATTGTAATCTGAGTTTAATGGGCTAAATGATTATAAAGTCTGTAAGGTCCAAAGGTCTGGAGCAGATTCAGTGACACAGCACAAACTCCCTCTGAAAGGGACTAGCCATTATCTAACTATAGGGGTAGGGGAGAGGGTTGGGTTGGTGGACAAACAGGCCACCAGTTTTCAGTATCAAGAGGGGCCAACATTTTTTAGAAGGGTAAAAGGAATGTTTCCCCCCCTCCTCAAGTCGGGCACACCCTTTTAAGCATAATGACATCAGGGGTTTTCACTGAAAATAGGTAAAATTCCCCTCCCCCCGACCCCTGAACAGGAGTTTTCTACCAGAGAGCTGGAGAGGGGATGGTCTATATCTTAATCTTTATGGCTCTAATGTTTCAGGGAGGTCAATCTGTGGTAGACAAATGTCATTGTTGACAGACAGTGTGTTGGTGAGGTGTTGGTTCGATGAAACACCAACTCATCTGGGCCAAAACCCAGCTTACCAGTCCCCTCTACCCACATTGTAAAAACAATTCCGTTAAAACAACGGAGATTCACTGGCACCACTGGGTGCCGGACTTTCACCATTATTTTTACGGTCACCTTTTTTTCCTAAGTCACCGTTATTTTTACGGAACTGTCACCGCTATTTTTAAACAAGACATCTCCTTTATAAAATTTTTTAACAGTGATTCTCAGTACCGTTAAAATAACGGTGATTCACTGGCACCACTGGGTGCCGGATTTTCACCGTTATTTTCACGGTCACCATTTCTCCCAAAGTCACCGTTATTTCTACGGAACTGTGAATCACTGTTATTTTAACAGAATACAAAACATCACTGTATTCTGATTCAGTGCCTAACCAATAATTGTAATGGTATTTTGTGTAATTTAACTGATTTGTCCCAGTGTTGTTCAGTTCATTTATCCCCCTATACCTAACTCCATGCTCAATAGGGTTCCAAACCCAATTTGGTACGAATCAGCAATATCATCTTAGTGTCAAGACTTCAGATCTAATCATTAGGAATTAGTTTATGAAAGCCTCATAAAATGCTTCATGACACTTTGTCATACCAGTCCATGAGCAGAAGTCACTCTAGGATGGCTACAGAGCAAACCTTACAGCTGTGTCTGTATATATATTTCTTATCACCACAAAAATGGTGTTCCTAGCATCTAGAAAATTTCTTCATGAACCAAACTGCCACCTGGTGCCATAAAACTGAAATCAATTAAACGTAGCTTCACCGTAAAATAAACTGTGTTTCACTGTCAAAATAAACAGTGTTTCACTGTACTGGATTACGGATATTCAAAGTAAAATTGATTGTTTTACATTGCCTCACCGTAATCATATGTTATGATGAATCACCGTAAAATTTTACACTGATTCTCCGTATATTCAACGGAATATTTTTACAGTGCACTCCTTCCTCTTACCCCCACTCCTCCCCTACAGGTCCCTTTACCCCCACTCCTCCCCTACAGGTCCCTTATGCCATAGACGGGGACAGTAGGCAGTCTACCCTACCACCAGCTAGCCACTGGGTGGGATCGGGTGGGCATGTGGAAGGGCTAGGGCACCTGACCCAAATCTCACACTACCTCACCCCTTGAGCTAGGCACAAAAGTAGTTCGCCCTAGCTGGCACTAACATGCCCTAGCCTCACCCCAGTTTCCTGGGGAGGTACATTAGGAGAAGGTCTATCATATATCGGATATCAGTGGTATAAATTTCATATTGCGATGTCTATATTCTACATATGAGACTTCCGACCTGAACATCGAAAGCTTCCGATCTTTACACTATTCTGATCCGCCCACATCGTCATATACTTTAAAATTTGGATTCTATGTTTCAAGGGATGAAGGCCTGGAGTAGGGCTGAAGGGACGACGACACTGGAATACACATTTAGTAGATAGTAAATAGATGACTACCGATGACGTATGAGTCGGGCTCCTCTTATATATCCCAGCAATGTCGCCATGATTTGCTCATGACTATACATTCTTCTTTCTTCCCCCGCATTGTGATATTTTTCTTTGGACAATTGTAGAGAATTAAGACCATGAACAATACTAACAGTATGAATAATACTTACTCGATGCCATTTTACTTGGAAATGCCATTTAAGGCTAATATGGGGGTCTAAGGCCCAAATGCCCAGCTGATGCCCTCTTTATTAAGTTAATTTTATGGTGTCAGAAGAAGCCATAATACTGCACATTTTAACATTGACTGCTCTTAAGTGAGATCATGAAGTGAGGTTTTTAACACAAAGTGCATCAAGTACTTTGCGTGATGTGATTGTCTCCTTTAATACAGCAATTTCCAGACTCCAGGCAACTAATTGACATTAACAGAGTTGCATTTCGCTCTGAGAAGATTCACACATCAGGTGTTAATGATTGTAACAGTGTGTAATTGTGTAGGGGCTAGGGTTATAAGGGTTTATATGGCGGGCTATGTTGGATGCTGTGTTGCGAACTCAGTCCGAACCCTTCAGCCCGACGGCAGGTGGTAGCACCTGTCTCGAGCTTGGGGTATGGACAGAGGTCGCTATAGGCTTTTGGTCTGCGTGTGTGCGCGCAGGCTGGCTGCCTATATATAGCCAGCATCCAATAGGACTCGTCGGTCACTCTGGATCCATATTGGACAGAGGCCCTGCGATCGTATCGGCTACGAGCCTACTGACCCGCTCCGAACTCTATAGGGAGTTCGCACTGATATAGCTTTGCCTGTCTAGGTTACTGAATAAACCTTTGATTCGCAACCTGTACACTTGATCCGAACTGTGTTGACTTTTGTTCTTTACTTAATAATATATCAGTTTTATAAGTACAAAGTTATTACAATTGTCTACACTTGGCAGATAATTTTAAGCAGTCGCAGGCCCACTGTGGGTCTATTTTGTAAATTGATGGTTAACCAGTAGTAGTATGTACAATCCAGTCATTACACAAAGTGTTGTTTTTTATACCCCCTTATTTGTATTGTACAAGAAAGAACGAGAATATCCTTTTCTAGAGAAGAGCCACATCTCTGTGATATTGATTCAGGTTGATAGGTAAGGCATATGATTGTCAGTGGATAAGGGATAACTGCATTGAACCGTCTGGGCTGATGTAGGTAATGTTGATAATGAAATAACTTATGAACAATTTATCTACAAATGAGATAGTGGTTCTTTCAGAAATCATATCGAATTACCTAAGATAGAAAAGCGAAAAAGGAAACAGAAAATTGACTACAAGGTTTAAGATTTCTTTGGTATTATGATTCAAGAATTATTAGGATTAGTTTTATTGAGGATTTAAACTGTCTTCCTCATAGAGGAAGACGCAGTCCAGTGCTCAGTAAATTGCTGCACATTTAGGGTAGATTCACCTGGAGTCGGACACACACCCTAAGACGCCTTTATTTGTGCACAATAGTAAAATTTAAGTTTTATTCTTTCTAAAAAACAAACACTAGGATTGTAGAGTACATAAATAACCTCCAATTTCACTATCCGTGTCAGGGTATGTGTCCGACCCAGGGTGAATCTACCCTATACCATGCTGTTCAAAGACAATCATCAAACCTTGAGACTCATTGTCGCCGGATCCAGTCATCACAATATAAATCTCACCACTGGCCAAGTAAGGTTGTCCCATGACTTTGCTCGTTATTTGATCATTTGTATACCTGAGTGTAGGAAGCTGGCATACTTAGTCACATTATGGTGGTTTTGCACACAGTGATGGCAACGTTTTGGGTAAGGTCCTAGCTTTACTATGGTTAAACGAAAATGTTCATGATTAACGCTATATACGTATTACATAATTCACAGCACCTTCAAGGTTGTAGATGTTATAAAGCCCCCTCCCCCTCACAAGAAGCACTCTTTTCAAAGCCCTACCTGGTTGGGACATTGTCCAGAACTATCTTCTTTTCGTCTTACTCTCATTAAACATGTATTTTCTTTTCTTACCCTGCTTCATTTTAGTTCATAAAGGTCAAATCCCACAAGGCAAGAGAGGGTCAGAAAATGTTGTGAATTGGTCTTATTGCCGATTTTGGGCCCTACATAGGCTTAGACAGGCCTAAATCGGCGAGAAAGTGTTGCCTTTGTCTTGTGATTTGGGAAATTGCAAGGATCAAAACAGTTAGATATTTTCCCCCAGAGGGCCTAGAAAGTGTTGCTTATTGGAATATGTCAATGATTTGGTTTATATAGGGGGGACACTCCAAATATCTTGAGGCTAATAAAGAGGGAATAGTGAGGACAAATAATACTGTAAAGTAACTCCCCTCAAACAGATCCCTTGACCAGTCCTGCATGCAACACTTTGCTTGCCTATTATTGACCACTGTGGGATTTGGAGAGGCATAAGATCATGGCCACTGATTCGAAATAACAGGAATTTTATTGGGAATGTAGGCATATTTTGCACTAAGTCATATTTTATTAACAGAGGATAAGGGATAGGCCCCCCCCCCCCCATATCACCTGACGCTGTAAATTTTATATCAGTTCAAATTTGCAGTACACAACAAAAATGAAAAGGGAACCTATACACCATGTAGTATCGGAATTTATATTGAATGAACTAATTATCAATGGACGAGGCTTATTCACCCCAGGAAATAATCCCAGGACTCGCTTATCCCAAAACTTCGTACCCGGCGATTTTCACTACAATCTATTAAATCCAAAACACCATTTTTTTCCTAATAGAGGGATATAATACTGTTGCAAATAACACATTAAATGTCGGTAAACACCCGCACTACACAATCTCAGTCTGGTCAATTCTCCTTGTGCAGAGGTATTGCCCTGTCCAGGGTTGGACACAGGCCAGTTGCCGATGTCCACCGCCCAATCTCCAAAGGGCTGCCATCCAGCCTCCAACCCAAAGCTAGGTATGTGCTATGGGGACGTGCCAGCTGACTAAAGTGACTCCTCTTGGGAAAACTGTATGTTAGGACTGTAGTCAGGTGGTGCCAAGAGATAGTATTTATCTGGAAATAATTGTCATTCCTGCAGGGCACAGCGGAGAGCATAGGATTGTGGATGGCAGACGGGACTCTATGGAGCTGGAGCTGCCTGTTGGAGTGGTGATTTGTTGGCGCTAACTTCCCACTGCCGATGGTTGTGGTGGTGCCAGAGCTGCATTTGCAGTGTACCTTCCGGCTGGCCAGAGTAATGTGATCCCCATGAGAAGTGGCTGTAATTACAGGATGGTTGCCTGGACCAGGAAGCACTGATTTAAAAAGAAACTAGCTAGTACTAATAGGGAAGGTAGTGGAATGTCAGCAGAATGCAGAGTAATGTAACTATCACCTAGGAACACCACTATCAATAAACCTTTCTTCTTAATTAGTATCAACTGTATCCCATTGGCACACAAGCATTCATGTCAGTCTGAATTAACCCTAATGCATATTAGCGATTGGTTGTATTTATCAAATAGGTTGCACATACATGTTGGGATTCGGACATGGACGGGACCCTATCCCTTTAATTGCATATCGGTCTAATATATGATTTGATGGTAGACATAATGATGTGAGTATTAAACTGCATGCCAGTTATGATGTAGAGACCATCATTATTTAAACGACTACTGGCGTGTAGTGGGGGCTGGTCCGGGGGGCTGGTGCCCCAGCCCTAAATAGGATGAGTGTGGATTTAAGAGAACCATTGCATCTGTGTCTAGTCCTGTACCAGTTAATGTATGGTCGGAGCAATCATAGAAATTCAAATGTTCATCAAGTCAATTTGTGTAAGATAATATCTCCAATCTCAAATTATCAAATTCCTCCAGAAAATTGCTGTGCTAGCTAAAAGATCTACAGTTGGTGTACATGCGTTATGTAGCACTTTAAGGCCATATCCAGAGGTTTGGAAAAAAATGATGCAGCCAGAAAATGTAACTGCAATCATAGTGTTATAAATCATTCACCAGCAAATTTGAGTCAACTAGACCTAGCTTTGCGTAACCAGTTCTTGCATTGCGTCAAAAACCTGTACATTGCGAGGGGTATGCGTTAGACGCACTACTACTCAAACTAATGCAATGCGGGTAGATGCAGAGGGTCTCAAGCTGGTGCAGTTTGCTTGTATGCATTGGTCAAATGACCTGTTTGGTGTCTGGGGGAGGAGGAAGGAGGAGGGGAATTAGTATTAGTTGGAGGTAGATATTAAAGAACAGGGATATACCATTCCCTCCCTTGTTCTTTTTATATGTTCATCTTTATGAACATCAATTGAAATAATCTTGTTCCTTGAGACCATGGTTCCAATGTAGTGGTAGCTGTGTGTGTGTCTGGTACAGACAGTTAATGATAATAGTATATGTTTTAAGCTGAGCTAGAAAGGAAACATGCAATTGCTTACCATACACACATCCTTCCTCCAGTATCTCCTTGTGCTAACTGCCACCTCTCTCAAGAGATTTGAAACTTGAAAACTTGACCAATCAGAGAAGAGAACACTCTCATCTCACGCATCCCCACGCAAACCTGACTCATTATTTGCGTCAGTTGAGTGGGGATGGGTGAGTGCTGCGTTAGCTCACGCAAAACCAACGCATCCTCACACATTGCGCTAGAATGCAAAATCCATTCACTCATGCCAACGCATTTTCACACTTGTATGACGCAAATTTGCTGGATCTTTAAATGACATTGCATGAATATACAAACAATGTGGTCTTTTCAACAAAACTAGTAAAGCTCCTAAAATATTGAATGGAAAAATGTATGCGGTTAACCACTAGGTTGATCTACCTCCTGGTGACACCATCACACACCTATGCTTGCAGTTGGGCTATGAATGTTTGTCTTTGTAGTATTTACATCAACGGGTAAAGTGTGTATCAGTAGCACATCATAGGGGCATTATTTATGATAAGAAATATATCAATATAAATATGAACTATGAAGTAATAAATGTACATCGTTAATAACCACAACTACTACGTTATAACTATCACTGACTATGTGATATTATAAAATACATGTAGTGGTCAATGATAGAAGGTATTCTATGGCGTGACAGTTAGCTCTAAAGTCAGCCAGTAGTATAGAGGGCCTAGAGCTTGGAATATCATTGGTATTATGAGTTCCATCATGGATTCCGTTTTGACCACTACGACATCTAGATAAGCCTTAGATATAACCATGCCATACAAATATGATATGCAATGTAAGTCTGGTGTAAATTTGGCTCTAGATTGAAAACCAGTTTACCACTGTGATATGATATTCTGTTTTAAAAAAGATTTGCCCGTTAATGTTATGTTGAGGGAAGACTATTGATACACAGCCGTGCCATGGGAACGTCTATCAATATGTCTATTTGCATTAAGAGAATATTTTATGGAAATTTACGGACTAGGTTTATACAAATTGATTTGAATATGTATAATGTGGCTTCATCCGTTCAACTATGCAAACATGAATGTCAATACTCCATTAAACGTCCCATGTGAAGGTGAATGTGACACTTGTTCCACTTTGGAGAGTCTTTGAATAAATAATAAGGGAAGAGATTTTGTATGCATAGATAAAATGAATAAAGATAACGTTTACTGGTAACTATGGAAATATCCATTGATCTCCAAGAGCGCTCTTGAATATAGATTGTACATCATGGTATCTTATATAACGGCACTACACGTAAATTTCATAAGTTGGAAGGGTTAGTCAGTACAGACTATCCTAGGTTCGTCATATGTGCCTTAGTCACAATGGCAAAGTTACATTCAAAGATGACTGCGTGGTCAGTCGGTAGTGGCTAACCTATAGGTTCATCATTGGTGTGTTGTATTTGTATACCACTATATTATAGTTGGTGCCACCTGTAAGATACTATGATGACCACTCAGTGGCTCCCCCTGACAATAATAACTTACCTAAGTTGGTCGTGTAGGGAACCAAAAAATGACTAACTAGGTTAGGTACTAGTGACTGAGAGATTGGTTGTATCGGGAGCCTACACTGAAAATCCATAGAATGAAAGGGTTAGTCAGTACAGACTATCCTAGGTTGGTCATATGAATGTTAGTCATAATGGCAAAGTTATATTCAAAAATGACTGAGGGGTCAGTCAGTAGTGGCTAACCTAGGTTCATCATTGGTGTGTCTTATTTGTATACCACTAGTTGGGGCCACCTGTCATGACCACTCAGTGGCTCCCCCTGGAAATAAAAAGACTAAGGTGGGTTGGTCAGTAGTGACCAACCTGACAATAATAACTGACCTAGGTTGGTCGCATAGGGAGCCAAAAAATGACTAACTAGGTTAGGCACTAGTGACTGAGAGGTTGGGCGTATAGGGAGCCTAGGAATATCAGTGTAGGAATATCAGGGTACCGATACAATATTAAAGCAATATATAAAGTGTATTCACAATAAGGGAATGAATACTAAGGCTAAGATGGTATACCATACCATATACATTAAAAGGGCTATGGCCTACTATGCAAATATTGACACATAACTTTTGAATTATGCTTGCACATATTCAGGAGAGGCAAAATGTAACTGGCAGTCAGCCATATTAATCTATTTCGTTCGAGGTTAAATCAGGTCAACTTTTTTTTCCCGATACTAAGCTGGGTGTTCTAAAGATGCCAATAATATTCTTTGATTATACACAGATATCTTTTTCTGGTAATATACAACATTAGGGAAAGTCAATCAAATCAGGTAAAATAGTCAATTTAGTATAATGATGATGCATATAACAATTTACATCTGCTCTTTTAAAACAACTGAAGCTTAGTGTATAGATAGCTCCTCCTCACAGTAATAAAAAGATCATATGCAACATAATGAAAAAAATGTTCCACAGCATTCTAGATGTGTTTTATTTATCTTCCTGTTCGCTTACTCTTATAGGTGATGGGAATCCTACAGCCGAAGATTTTAACCCTCTTTGCTCAATCCTGACCTTGGAAGTGTAAGTAAACCATTTGATGTCAAGCCTCATCACTGCTCATTTTGACATTAGGCCTCATCACTTGATGTTAAGCCTCAAGAATCTTGTGAAGATAATTATATATATAATTTGACTATGTTTCAATTATCAAAAAAAAATACTAGAAGAAAATGTGATATTTCATGCCTTTATTTCTGGGTAATTATTACCAGGTAGGTAAAAGGGGAAAATCTAAAAGATTTATGATTTACGTAGCCTAGATATGACTATGCATGAAATAACCTAGATGAACACATTGTTCTAACTATTACGACAGTAGGAGAAGTCTGATAAAAGCTGGCAGCAGGCCAAGAGAGGCATTTGGCATGTCATGAGAATGGGAACTTGCCACCTGAGACTGAGGTTGGTCCCATTCAGGGATACTCTATGGGTTGTAAACACCTGATAACAATGAAGGAGCTATTTTCGTGCTGTACTGAAGGAAGAGTTAACGGGGGTTGGTAGTGAACACACCCGTGAACACACCCTTGTGAAAGAAGTTCCTGGTGTTAAAGTATTTTTTCCAAATGAATCATTTTACTTCAGGAATTGAATGACACTGATAAGTGTTCTGAATTCACTATCATTGACGAAAAAGTAACACACTGATATTGAATTTATATAGACTAATGAAACACAACGATTTTCAAACATGTTAAATACATGCACAGCCCCATTTCTCCTAATTATGATAGGCGATGAAGTTTTCAATCAAGGTCTGAAGTGAAGTCTAAAGAAATGCCTCTCTGTTTCTACAGTACTTAGGCCTCTACTTCAAAAGGCACAAGCTTGACCACCTCGTTACTTTAGGCAACATGTGCCTTGCTAGCACTTTAACTGTTGCTGGTGTGAAGATATTCCCAGGTGTGTTGTACAGTGCTACACTGCCTGATAAGGTGACCAGCAACCCGCAGGCATCTGTTCAGCCACCCCTTTCAAATAGAACAAGGAAATATACAAGGTAAAAGTGATCTCTGCGAGGATATCTTTTGTACAAACTTTGCCCACCAGAGGGCACAATATATCTAAAGAGGTCCAAAATATTTTAAAAAGAGATCTGCGCTTCTTTTTGATGTAGAATGCTATAGGCAGCTTTAGAAGAATCCATTTTGGATAATGTTTTTTCCATATGTGCAATGTAAAAACTATGTTTTAGAGTCTAAATTGGTGTTGTTGCACATGTTGGTTGTCATGGGAACATGAATTTCATTCTAAATAGACAAATCCAAAAAATGAATTGATGAAAAGCATCACAATGATTTGTATGCTGAAAACAGAATGTAAATACATTTTAAATTAAAATGTTTGAAAAAAGATATTTGATGATTTGCATCCTATTGCTAATTAGATAGAGCCTGTTCCTTTTTAACATTTATATAGAGTGGACACTATAGTCCTTCTCCCTGTCTGGAAATTGCCGGGAAGAAGAAATGTAGCTCGGACCCAGTTGGCACAGAGCATTGGATCATTGAAAAATGGTTGTCAATGTTGCAGCTTGGCACCATATATTGTTACACACACCCATAGGTGGGGGTATTTTAAGTGGCAGTATTTTATAAAGTGTGGAATATAGCCTATCCACCAGGTAGCTGACCTTATACATGCTCCTGATTCCTTTGGCGCCTCCCCACTTTTTCAGCCTCTGTGGAACTCTCTATATATTTGAATATTATGTCATGCGGCCAACAGCATATTGCATATCCATGAGGTCAGGCAGTGGGGGGGGGGGGGGGGGGGTGGGGGGGTTGGCAGAGTATCCGGCTCCTGTTTTCTGCTGGTGCCTCTCTTGTCACTGCTGCCTTTTACCTTTCAGGCTTTTGGGTCGTCTAGTCCCCGTTGTGTCCTTTTCACCCTACTTATTGTGGGGAATCGTGGGGTTGTACACCTACCTTACAATTGTCATTGAGTCAGGTTTAGTAGGGTTGGTGGTTGGAGTCTCTCCACGCAGACATCAGAGGGGTTCTTGGTCTGGAGGTTCCTACTGGCTACTAAAGTTCTTTTTATAATATCACAGAGTTCCCTCTCGGCTACACCGAAGTGTCTATGATAGTAACATGGGGTGGACCCGTGGACCTAGTTTCCCTTGATGTTTCCTAGTGGAAAAATCCAGAAAGGTTCTTTGGATTACTTTCTATATTTTTTCAGGTAAAGGGTCAGAGGGCCCAGGAGTATGGCTCTATGTTGGTTGATCGTTGAGGAGCCCCAGGATATCTAACTATGCTGTGGTGACTGGGAAATACTAAATAGAACTGTCAAAGAACACAGGCTAAACTGCTAAAGCAGGGAAGAAACGCTGAATACTGGGGTGCTAAATACTCCTTCATGTTTCCAGATTATTAATAGTACTGTAGGGGTTTCGTTTACGTATAACGCGAACACAGGTTCCAAATTCGGTTTGAATGCAACAGGTTTTTATTCGATCACAGCCTCAAAAGTACACGAAGGTTTCTACTCGGTTCACTTGGTCTTTTAACCATTCGAAGACACACAGGATTCTATCGATAGTTCGAAGGTTAGCAATACCGGACAGTCAGGCCCTGAGCCAGCATGGCTGGTGCAGGAACCATAGTGAGGGAGGGGTGTAGGTGCCCCTATCAAAGCGAAGGTACGAAAGGTGTGGGTCAGAGCTCGTCCTGGGACGAACTCTCTGAGGTAGCCAACCTCGGCCTCTTATATACCCTGAGCGTGGACCAAGCAGTGTCGACATGGCACTCCTCCGTAGCGCCGTCTGGAGTGCCCTGCCTGGCTCCGCTACCGGATAACCGAAAGGACATGGCGTAGGTGTTGCCACCTAGTGTCCGTTGGAGGCACTTTCCGCTCTGACTCCACGGACCTATATTATATATATGTACACGTATTATTCGTGCCCCTACATCACCCCCACCAGATTATACCAAGGGTCGTAATACATCTGATATAATATACTCGAATATAGGAGAATAATATCAGTGTACATGATAACAATACCGGGGTACATTCGAAGGTACGAATTACGTTTTACACATACATGTAGAAAGTACAATTTTTTGATTTTAGACTGACCTGTCACATCAAACAACACTTACATTACTATGTACATAACAGGGATCTTACAGATCCAACACCATAACGACAAGATAGATACGTGAGTATCCATCTTTAATAAAGATATGAATATATGTGTGAATATATATGTTCTATACTACTTCTAAATACCGCGATCACAGATCTGTATGGTTTTCCGTTGAGATACAATATTGATTACTACATTAATTATATTAAGGTAGGTAAGGTATGCACAATATGTGAATTTTTAGGACGGAATGACACAGAAGTAATGGCTCGAAAATATTTATGTGGGCGAACCGTCCCTGGAGAGGTAATTACGTGAACTATTGGAATTACAAAAATGTACATGGAACCAACACAAGTGTGACATTAACTCTTCTAACCAAGGAATGTAGCAATTTTTGGCCTCCACCTGAGGTAATAGATACATGACTAACACAATTATTAAGATATCATCGAAACATATATGCACAAGTCATCAAAAACACCACTGAACAAACGAACACTCGAATTATCATTACAAGTCCTTCACCAAGCCATGGAGCTCTTCGAGGGACCCACTCCATTGGGTTAGCCCGATTCCGAATACTCGGATGAACTTAACGTTCAGCGCCTTCATAGTTCTGGCCTGATCGTCCAGTGAGTCCTCCGCAGCTTTTTGGAAGGCACGGGACGTTGTAAGTTCCCTCTTCGAATGTTCTAGCTGTTTGGTGAGTTTATCACCTTATCCGGCTCTGCCTGCTCGTTGATTCGTTGCGCCAGACCATTTCCTCTGCCTGCGAGTTGGGAACATCTACTGAGGCGTTTGCCCCAGCAGCCGGAGGGGGCGAAGAGACCACGGGTGACGTGTTCGAATGTCCTGATTCTGAGGACGTGGATGGGGATACAGGTATTGCAACCTGCACCGGAGTCCTGGTCGGAGTTGTTGGAGAATTCGAAAGCGTCTTGGCTGGTGTCCTAGGAGGCGTTGAAGGAGTGGAAGCCGTACTGGATACTACATCTACCAACCTCACAGTTGGAGACATATTTATCGCAGTAGTTTGCGGAGGCAGAGGATGGGGGACACAGGGCTGTCGTGCCTCACCCTTCTTTACCTTACGCCTCTGGCTTTTAGGAAGTTCAAATGGTACCTCCTCCACATCCGAAGCGTCTGACACGGACCGTCCCTTCTGCTGTGGGTTGGGGTTCTTTCTAGACTGGGCTCGGGTGAGTGGAACTCTGGGGGCAGCTTGCATTGCCTCCAGGGTTAGCCGTAACTGTTCATTGGCAGCCCGAAGTTCATCGGACTCCCTTACCACCTGAGCAAACCGAGCTTCCTGCCCAGCCGATTCTGATGTATCCGAGTTGATTTCCATATCAGTCAACTCTACGATAGCTGAAGCCTTTTCGAATGGGACTGGTGAAGGTCCCGGAGCTTTCGGAAGAGATTCGGATCGAGACTCAGTAGTCCCAGTTGTAGTGGTTGGTTCTTCAAATGACATTGAATGGGGAGTACTCGAAGAGCACTCGGACCAAGCTGGGGCAGGTTCGGATACTTCGGACATGGGCGGATTCTTCCCCTTCGTACTCGTGGTGCTCCCATCACTCGAGGGCACCGATTCCTCCATTTGTTTGCCTTGTTGGAGATTTCGAAAGTTCGTACCACATCTCAATAGGATCTGTCCGAAGATTTCGTTTTTGTACGCTCCCCGAATGGCTCCCTCGTAGCTCTCTAGCCATTTCCCCTCGTGGTGGTAGAACTCGTGTTCTTCCAGCTTGTCCAGTACCATCGCCATGAGTGTGGGATGGAGCTGCAGTGAGGTGTCGAATGGCGGATCGCACTCCAGCACCTCCACAAGTTGTTGCTGGGCCAGCGATTTTCGTCCGAAGTCTTCCATCTCTCCGTCAGACACTGCTTGAATGGGCAATTTCTGACTCACCTCCTCTAGCTCCGGCATGTCGTCTTCCTCCGAATCACCTGCTGCGTTGAGCCGCGTGGATGTGGAATTGTCAATGTCCTTCGAAGCTACACGTTTTGGGATGTTGCGCCACGGCAACGGCCCCATGTTGACTGTCGCTGGAGGTGGCATGGCCATGGCGTCCTGCTCAGCTGTCGAATAGGAGCCGATCCCCGCCACACGGACAGTAATCGCACTCCCGGTGGATTCGGAGGCGGATTCATAATCTGATTCCTGAGCGTTGTCGAATTGGCCATCATCCATCCCAAACAGGTCCAGCTCGTCGGATTGGAGGCCCTGACCGGGGGTGTACTGCTCCTCCATCGAAGTCGAATGTTTTCCACGAAAACGAAGTTTAAATCGAAGATATTGCAGAGTACGAAGCTCCGCGTGTCCAAATGACACTATGAGCGGGAAATAACCAGGTTGGCGCGTGTTATGATGTGGTTTTGGAGACTTTTGGTCGGTAACAAGACCCCTCTTCCTCCTTCTTTGCCCTGCAGCGTCCGCGCGTCTTCTTGGCGCTGATCCAATATGGCGGCCGCCCTTCTTGTCTCGTGTCGCCACGCCCGCCGCGGGAGCAGAGGTCAACCAATCAGCGTTCACGCCTCACCGGATAGCCCTTTTCTAACGGATAACGCAGCGGGAGACGCTCGCGTTTCCCGCCACTGCCCGAATGGGTAGCTCACCGGAGTGTAATCCTTATTGAGTCTGTTCCACAGAACCATGGGTACCACTAATCATGAATTCTTCAGGAGTGTAGGCAAATGTCATTAGGGTAACATAAGAATACCCGCCGGATAGATCCGTCTGCCACCCTCGGGGACATTCACAATTAGCACCCGCCCTAGTTCTGCTCACTCGACAGCAATTAGGTCTGTACTACCATCATGGGATCGAAACTTCTTGTTGTGTATACAAATTAGGTCACAGCAGTCCCTTGGCCATGCCGTGGACTGCGCCTTAAC
Organism: Harmothoe impar; assembly: GCA_947462335.1. Classification (NCBI taxonomy): domain Eukaryota; kingdom Metazoa; phylum Annelida; class Polychaeta; order Phyllodocida; family Polynoidae; genus Harmothoe; species Harmothoe impar. The sequence continues at coordinate 61,114,388 of OX381707.1, read as the reverse complement.
CCTACCCTGGGTTCTTTAGACCTGGTCGTCCGAGAAGATTCGACAGGATGTCCAGTAGTCAATTGGACAGCCCTCCTCCCCTTCAGACCTTCATTTGCCGAGACTTTTTTTACGCATTTTTTATCCTTCTTGCTAGAAGCTCGAATTGGTAAATTTTTTTTTAGGCCTACCCCGGCCCCTCTTTAATTTACCAATACCAGGAGGCATAGGTTTTTTCTCATCTGAGGGTATAACTAGTTTCCTAGGTCTACCAGGACCACGTCGTTCCGGGGTGGTCGCTCTCCGCTCAGTGTCACCTGACTTAGAATGCTCCCCTGACTTCGAATGCGCTGAAGCATCACCCTGCCACCGACGTAGACGAGCTACATTGGATTTATACAAGCGTCCCAACAAGGATTTGATCACCACTGTAGATTCTGAAACAATCCGAACCACAGTGAATGGTCCATCCCAGTTGGGTGACAGCTTCAACTGCTGTAGGGGGTCGTGTAGCCTAACTACTTCATCCCCTACTCGAAAGGACCTAAGTTTCAAACCCACGTCATAGCCCACTTTTTGCCATGAAGCAGATTTGCTTAGCTCACATCGAACCATCTCGTATGCGGACTTGAATTGATCCCTCAATGCCTCCACGAACATCACCTGACAGGGTATTTCAGCGTTTATCCCAGCTACGCCAAACACCAAGTCAGCAGGCATAATCAAGTCCTCTCCGAATACTAACAGATTGGGGGAGCAACCGGTGGAAGCATGCACCGTACTATTATAAGCATGTACCACGAACTCGCATTGCTCGTCCCAATCATCCATCTGACTGTTGACCAGAGGCTTCAGGACTTGTATGAAGGTTCTGTTGAACCTTTCTACTTGACCATCCGACTGAGGTCTGTATGGATTCGTTCTTGTTTTGCATATAGCAAGGTTATGGCACATTGCTGCCCATAACTCGGATTCGAATTCTCTGCCTTGATCACTATGCAACATCAAGGGCACGCCTAGATGAAGCACCCAGGCTTTTACAAATGCACGAGCACATGTATGGGCCTTATGATCCTTCAGAGGGAACACTCGAGTGTACTTCGAATAGTAGTCAGAGATCACCATCATGCACGTGTTTCCATCAGGAGTGGTTTTAAGGCCACTAATGATATCAACCGCTATGCGTGCAAATCTAACTCCCCAAAGCTCTTGAGTTAGTGGCAATTTCCCCAAGCCTTCACCTGGTTTATTCAGACAACAATCTGGACAAGTAGAGATCCACCTAAGTAGATCTTTACTCATGCCAGGCCAGTAATACCGTCTGGAGAGTCGCGCAAGGGAGCGCTTCTTCCCAAAATGTCCACTGGTGTGGTGCCCGTGTACGAAATACATGATATCCCGTCGCATAGCTGCAGGTATCACGATTTGCCGAAGTTTGGTCTTGTATGGTGTTATCTTCCACCTACATAAGATACCGTCAACAACAGTTAGCTCAGACCATTGAGCAAGTAGTTGTCTCATTTCCCGGTTCTCAATCGAAATGGCTGGTCTTTGTGGTTGGACACCACTGGAGACCTGTTCTATTATTCTTGACATGACAGCATCACCCTTCTGGAATTGCCTGATAGTTTCCGTGGACCATTCCATTGCTTTAGAATGTCCTACATCATACGGCATTCGAACTCCAGCCATTACAGCGTTATGGGCTCCACAGTCATTACAATCCATTCTAGAACATTCCCGTATGGGTCTTCTTGAAAGGGCGTCAGCATTAATATGCTTGCTCCCTGCTCTATGTTGGATTTGGCTATTTTCCAACCCGAACTCGGACAAATGGGTCAGCCATGGACCGATCATTCCTTCCGCTTCCTTAAAGTTCAGCAGCCACCTTAAGGAGGAGTGATCTGTCCGCAAAGTAAAGTCACCTCCCCAAAGGAAGTGCTTAAACTTCTTCGTATATACCACTACCGCCAACAATTCGCGCTTAGTGGTACAGTAATTCCTCTGGGCCTTATTGAGGGTATTACTAGCGAAAGCCAGTGGCACTTCTATCCCCTCCTGCATCTGGGACAGAGCAGCACCTATACTGTCGTTACTGGCGTCAGTGTCCAGTATGAAATGTCCATCAGCTGTTGGATATTTCAAAACTGGGGTGGTTCGAAATAGGTTCTTCACGGCTTCGAATGCTAGATCTTGTTCCGGACCCCATGGAAAAGGCTCCTTCCTTCTACCCGGAGTCCAGTGAGCTAGAGCCTGCATAGGCTGAGCTATTCTGGCATACCCTGGTAGGAAGTCCCTGTAGTAACTACAGAAGCCCAGAAAGGACCGTATGTCTTTAGGTCCTTCTGGCTTTTCCCATTCCGACACACCATCTAGTTTCTCAGGATCCGCCTTAACTCCCTCAGTGGATATTATCCGACCGAGATAGTTAATTGAAGTCCTAAATAGGTGACACTTCTTTGGTTTCTATTTCAAACCATTTGTTATCAACCTCTCGAAAATTTTGACTAGAGTAGCCAGGCACGATTCGAAGGTCTTCCCAAAGACAATTACGTCATCCAGGTACACCAAACACTCCTTCCACAACAGATCACTCAACAGAGATTCCATCATGGCTTCGAATGTCGCAGGGGCGTTACACAATCTGAACGGCATCACATTGTACTGGAAAAGACCGACATGGCTCGAAAAGGCTGTTTTTTCCTGATCCTCCTCCTTCATTCCAACCTGCCAGTATCCGAATTGCAAATCCAGCGTACAGAACCATTGGTTTCCGCCCAGGGAATCAATAGTCTCGTCTATACGGGGAAGAGGATAGGAGTTTTTCTTTGTACAACCATTCAATTTCCGATAATCGATACAGAAGCGAATTGTGCCGTCTTTCTTGGTCACCATCTGAACAGGACTGGACCAGGGGCTAGTGCTGGGAACAATCACCCCTAATCTCAGCTGATCAGCGATTTCCTTCTCGGCCATCAATTTCTTCTTCAAAGGTAGGCGTCTGAAAGGGATTTTGAAAGGTACAGCTTCCTCTGTATGAATGGAATGTAGCACCATATCGGTTCGCCCGAAGCCAGTGGGCTCCCCGAAGGCTGCATCATGTTCCACTAATACCCGTCTCAACTGATCTTTCTGTTCCCCCGTCACCAGGCTCGAATCGTCCACCAACTTCTGGAGTTCCGGACGCAAATCGAACATCCCTTCAAGGTTCGGTTTGGTATCTTCTGAGAGTATACTGGTACTTGCCTGTGCAACGATCACCTGCCCCACGGGAGTACCTTTCATCAGATAACGGACTTCACCACCAGGATTCGAAATGGGAATCAAATTCCGGCTGCCACTGCCTACGAAAGTATCTGCACTCTCGAGTCCAAAGGATGCAAGTCTCACCACATCGGGTTCAACCACCGCCATCTGATCTCGGAAGATACTGTCACTCGAAAACAGCACATCACATGTCTGTCCTGGGGGTATCTTAACCGTCTGTACCACCGAGGCTACAGAAGATACCTTCCTCAACACGCATTGCACGGCCACCTTGTACGGATGTTCTATCTTCAACATCCCCCTACAAGGTTCCAACATTGCCCCGTACAACGCAGCGAAATCTAATCCGATGATGCCATCATCACTCAGATCAGCAATAGTAGGCGACAGGAGATAATCCTGTCCACCTATATTGACTTCGAAAAACGCTTTACCAAACGTCTGCATGCAGCTACCGTCGGCCGAATGAGCTTTTACCCTCGTTGTGAAGTTATCTGGTTCATCGGCTACAAGGTCATGGAATCTCTTGGAGATCATGGAGTGACTAGCCCCAGTATCCACCAGAAATTCCGCAGACCTTCCCTTCACTGCTACAGTCAAATACCACCTCTTCCCATCCAGTGGTGATGGGTTGACGGTGAAACGTTCGAAATCCTTAGTGACACCAAGATCTACCCCCCGTCGTTTCAAGTGTTTTAAACAGGGATGATCCGGGGACAATCGGGCACTGCTGACTACTTCCAGCTCCTGTATCCAATTCGCCGCTTCCCCAGTACTTCCTTCCCGGATGTCTACTTCTCTGGGTTCATTGGACATACTTAGAAGGGACTGATCAGGCCCCTCCCCTAAGCTTCCAATCTCTACTGCACCTCGGACTTCCTCGCTTGCACCGTTGGTGATAAGCTGGCTTTCATTCACCTTAGGGGTCACTACATTGCCATCCCGAGCAACCCCCTCTAGTTTTCCGTTTTCTTCTCCTCAGGCTTTGGTACCGGCTTCTCGGCTGGGCATTCTGCTGCAAAGTGTCCCAGGGCCTGACACCTGTAACACTTCCTAGTGGTCTTGTCCACTCTTGGCTTCGAATTCCTCCCTGCTGATTGCTGGTTTCCAGACATCAAGTCAGTCAACCTTAACAAGAGTTCTTCCATAGAACTGGGAGTTAAGGATGTAGTCGAAGGTGCGCTGGTAGTTCCTGGGGTCACAGGTGGTGTTTTCCTGTCAGCCTTCAGATAGCGCTTCGAATTCGAATTGGAATAAGATTTGCCGCTGTTCTTTTGAGCAACTGCGCCAATCTCCTCCTCCCTTCCAGAATCACCTTCCTCTGTATCAGAGGCTGGTTGGTCTTGTACCATACTGGAAGTTCTCGATAGTACTCTCGAAGATAGCAGATGCCGTTTTCTGTCATAGTCTTCTATGGCCATGAACAAATCGGTTAGAGAAGTTCCAGCTTTCCAACTATCACAGGCTGCGGTTCGTTCATCCGAATCCCTTAATCCCTCAATGAATTGCGAAAACAAATCATCTAGGAACTGTGGGTCATCCAACTGCCATCGTGGTCTAGCCCTTTGTAAGAGCGATTGCAACTCTAGACCAAACACACGATGAGACTCATTTGGTTTCTGAGTCCTTTTTCGAAACAACCGAAGCGGATCCTCATTACCCACATTACCGATCAGATAACTGGCGCATTCCACCAATTGGGTAAACGATCCGGCACCATGCATCGTTCTCCATCTCGAAACAGCTAGCTTGCCGGGGCCATTTCGCAATGCCCGAAGAAGCTCGTCCAACGATTCCTGCTCTGACCAACGATTATACCTCATATCGTCCATGAAGTCTGCAAACCAGTCCTGCCATGGCTGCCTACCTGTGAACGGAACCGGAGTGCTTGTAGTGCGTCGAGCAGCATTGTGGTTGTCTCTGTGCAACAGAAGAGACTGCTCAATGCTCCAATCAACAATATCAGCATTATCAGCCTGTCTGCTAACACAGTCAACTCCCATCTCAGCAATGCAGGGGTTCGAATCGTAAATCAATTTCATCCCAGGGGACATTGATTCGCGTCGAGAGACTCGTCTACCTGCATTTGTAGGAGATCTCCCTGACCTCCTTGTGGGACCACTCGAATGCTCGTTCGGATCAGATCTCAAAGATCTATCATTCGAACCGAAACGGCTTGGTCTCTCTCGAGAGCTCGACCGGCTGGGGGGATTCAAATAGTCATCATCGTATGACGTTGGACGTTGTTCACCCCGTGACGACCTCTCATCCGAATCAACTGAATCAATGGTCACCCGCTTTGGTCTCCCTCCGGATGAGGTAGTAGCACCACCCCCACCAGACGCCGAGTTGTAGATGCCACCATTGACATGATCGAACCCCGAATGGCCACTTCGATTTGACTCCTTTTCTCGTTTCAACTGTAAATCTTTCACAATGTGCCTCTTCGAACCGCCAGTCTCGAATAAAGAATCCTCCAGGTTTGACCCCAGATCCTTTCGAATAGAATCAGGATTGCCTCTCCTTGGTTCTGGTGTCAAACTCGAACGGCTTGGCCCATAGTGTTTCTCAAGGGCTGCCACCACCTCCGGATCCGGACTCGAAATAGGATGAAGAGACGCTCCACCCTTTGCCTGTTCAGCCATGTTCACCCGAACCGACTGTGCTATTCTGTGTTTCACCCGAACTGGTCACGGCACCAATGTAGGGGTTTCGTTTACGTATAACGCGAACACAGGTTCCAAATTCAGTTTGAATGCTACAGGTTTTTATTCGATCACAGCCTCAAAAGTACACGAAGGTTTCTACTCGGTTCACTTGGTCTTTTAACCATTCGAAGACACACAGGATTCTATCGATAGTTCGAAGGTTAGCAATACCGGACAGTCAGGCCCTGAGCCAGCATGGCTGGTGCAGGAACCATAGTGAGGGAGGGGTGTAGGTGCCCCTATCAAAGCGAAAGGTACGAAAGGTGTGGGTCAGAGTCCTGGGACGAACTCTCTGAGGTAGCCAACCTCGGCCTCTTATATACCCTGAGCGTGGACCAAGCAGTGTCGACGTGGCACTCCTCCGTAGTGCCGTCTGGAGTGCCCTGCCTGGCTCCACTACCGGATAACCGAAAGGACATGGCGTAGGTGTTGCCACCTAGTGTCCGTTGGAGGCACTTCCCGCTCTGACTCCACGGACCTATATGTACACGTATTATTCGTGCCCCTACAGTACCTCGAAAATGATGCATGAAGGGTCCTTATTGCATTTAATGTCTGTATTTTCCTCTTTATAAAAATTAATAAGTAGACCTATGAATATTGGTAAGTTTAAAGATTTAGACAAATGAAAACCATTTAATAACTAACTGAAAGTTTATGGAATTTCGTCCAGCATTGACACCCACCCCTGAAAGTGGCTCAGTTTTATCAGTAATGGCCAGTAGACAGAGATTCTCTACTTGTTTTATTGTTATTAATACATAAGAAAACGTATCTTTAAAACATCTGACCAGTAGGTTAATCCATATATAAACAAATGTAGAGTTGGGAGTCTAAAGGTAATTTTAGACCATTGTATGTAGAGACCGTTTTGGTTATTAAAACATTAGGTACGTCCAAGATTTCTAGTTTTGTTAAAGCTTTGTGTATTCAACCAGCTTCAGTTAAATGATGAAGTTCATTTTAGTAGATTTATATAAATATCAGTACACTGTTGTCCACCCATACACCCTCATAGAGCTATACTTTATCATACAATGTAAACACAAAGACGGTCAGTCCATTCAGTCCATCATTGCTTCCTTTTACTTCAATGTTTTGCAATGTATGCAAAATGCCTCAACATTTGCCAAGTATGCATACATGCAAACACTATGGCTTCAACTTAGATATCACACTTCCTGATGAATATTATTCAACGCAAGTACTCCGTAGCAGGTTTGGGTAATGAGGCTTGAAAATGATGATGTTTAGTCTCCAAACAGTTCTGGAGACACAACATGCCAAATGGAACTAAGTTAATTTTGATAGATTTATTTTGTGTATGTATATATATATATATATATATATATATATATATATATATATATATATATGTATATACATATATATATATATGTAGGGGCATGATATTACATATTAATCTCATACACGGTATTTCCGGGTAACGTCTGTTTACTCGGCTTCTCCACCTGGAGCTAGTGCACACAGTTCCCGGGAGAGGGCGCAGGTCCTCTTCAGGTGACCGTGTGCCGCTCTCAGGTGGGCGGCCGACCCACCCACCTGGCCACGTGATCTAAGAGCCGGTGTTATATAAGACCCATGTGTTTACCTGGAACGGCAGTCAGTGCAGGCCCGACTGACGAGAGACTTCACATGTCCAACCGTGCAGACAGAGTTGTATGCTAAGAGTTGTATACTGACCGTTTCCTCTATTTATAGAGAAACCTGATCTACCTGTGTGTATTCATTCTACACTGATCGTTCCCTAGTAAAGGAACTAGAGTTGTTATTCTTGTGAATAAAGATAGATATATTCTCGCACCTGGAAACTGCCGTGATCGTTGTTCTTTAACCTAGAGTTAATTACGAACCACCACACTGGTGCCGTGACCAGTAGCAGTAAAGGTAGCCGAACAAGCTAGTTGTTCGAGAATATGTTCGGGTTATACTGAACAGGAAGTCCTTGAGTGGACAGACAGTCCTTTAGTGGACGGACAATGGCTACCGGTGGTAGCCTGGGCGGCTCTGGCCCAGAGCTGAGTGAAGGGGAGTTGGAATCAACTCGCCTGGAGGTGCCAGGGATGGACCCTGGGGAGGGCTTGAAGCCAGAACAGAAGAAGAGGAAATTGCAGGATCTTTCCTGGGTAGAACCCTATGTGGGGGATGAGAGATTCCAGAGGGAATATGACGAGCGTTTGGCTCGGGAAGAGGATGACCTCTACTGGGAAAATGTCCGATTGGACAAGCAGTCAATGGAAGATCAGTATGCTGCATTGACTGAGGAATTGAATTCCCTGGTAAAAGAAAGGGACGAGATCCTCTCTGAGAATCAGAGGGTAAAAGGAACTCTGATAGAAGAGAGAGAACGGTTGATAGAGGACAACCGGTATATGAAAAAGAAGGTTGCTCAGGAATCGCATGAATACCAAAAGATTCAGGCAAAGATTGCTGAGAACCAGAAGGAGAATGAACATTCCGAATCTCTTAAGGAGAGGTATGAGAGGGAGTTGAAAAAATACTCTAGAGAATGGTATGCCTTGAAGAAGGGGACAGAAGAGCTCGAGAAGGGCAGAGACCAGTTGGTCAAGGATAACGAATCCACCAGGATACAAATCCTGGAAGAAACGGAAGAGTTAGAGAGGAAACGGAAAGCTGAGGTGGAAGCTGTCTGTTCCCTTGAAGCTAGGAAAACTCTCCTGCGGGGTGAATTGTCGAAGGCAATGGAACAGCAGGGGGAGGAACAAATTCCAGCTGGCAGGCCGGAAACTGTTCCGGATAGTACTCCTACTACTAGTAAGGGGGAAGCATTACCTCAATTCGATCCATTTATTAATGATAATGGATTGAGGAATGTGGAAGACTCTGTGTATAAGAACAGAGAGAAAGATTCAAGGAGAGTGAATGTTACCGGGCGCTCTCTTGGATGGGAACCAGTTAATCATGCCAGTATTGGTCCGGTTAACAGGGAAATGTCTCCAGAGGAGGAAGTGTCTCGACATTATAAAAATAAATTTCGAGATGAAGTGGTGAATCATAGTTATGGCTCATTGAACCCCTTCGCGGGAGATGACCCGGCTCTGTATGGGAATCCGGGAGGTTATGATAGCAAGGGTAATTATAGGTATTGCCCAGATGCAACTTATTCGTACCCACCTCCGGCCACGGAAACACACTCGGGAGTCAATAAAGATCCTGAGATTAGGCCGAGGGATAGGATGAATAAGGGGACCCAACCGGGAACAAAGGGAAGGTCAAACCCGGTGCATAAAAACACTAAGGGATTGTCAGGCTATCAAGGCCCACGCTTTGATGAGGGTTCAGAATCTGAATCAGATAAATCATCTGACGATGTACCCAAGAGAAAGGTTCCTTTGAACCGGCGAGTCACAATGACCCCGGCGGAGCACCGATTACATAATCGAGACCCCGCCATAGGTAATTTGGGACTAGATTGCTCTAGCCGAGGTCAAGACGGTACAGACCTACTGGCTTGGAGTAGACGCATGTCGGGTCAATTAGTGCATTCTAATTATGCCGCTAAAAGAACTGCACGTGTGACTAAGCCTTACAGGGGTGTACGACCCTGGAAGGAAGAATATCAATCACTCCTAGATGATTGTAAGTACAATTGCTGGAACAAGGAGGAATCCTTGGGAGCTTTTGTGATATGGTTGAGTGACGGCCCGGGTAAGATAGTGGTTGAAGAATGGAGGGACACTTACGGGCCAGAAGCTACATACGACCAGTTAGAAGTATTAGCTTGTTATACTTTTGGGAAAATGGTGACAGTAGATCACTGGACTCTGTTTCAGAGAAGAACGCAGAAACCAAAGGAATCTGCTAAAATTTTTGGGCTAGAATTGCAGCGATTATTGCGGCAGGCTAGGCCAGAATGGAGTAGGGATGCTGAATATTACATAGAATCCCTATTTGTAAGATTTATTAGTGGATTGAGTGATCCTGAACATGCTAAAGTTTGTGGTAGAGCTTGGGAAGCTGGGTCTTCCTTAGCAGATTTGTTCATGGCGATTGATCAACATGACAAAAAGAAGATACTGTTGGCTGGTATGATACCCGCTAATAGGGGGCAGCGCGTCTCTGGAATTGAACATTCCTTAGATGGAGACGATTCTTCCGCGGAAGAATCTGAAGGGGAGGAGAGAGTAGACGCCCTTAAATTCAAGGGTCGACAGAAATCTAACTCAACCCCAGCTTCCGGGAAACTTCCTAGTAACAAAGGTTATTCGGAAACCACCCGGAAACCCGACATTCGGGAGCCTCAGACTGTACCCAGTCAGAAAACCCAGACCCCGGAGACGACCACTCCGGATAAAACAAATGCGTCAGGAAACTCATTAAATACCTTAATGGAGTCCATGATTAAACGCATGAACGAGGTGTTTGATAATCAAACCAGGCGCCGCCCTAGGGTCGATCGTAACACTGTCCAGTGTTACAGATGTCAAGTCAAAGGGCACTTTGCATCTGAATGCAAAGCCGAGAAACCTGTTTTAAGAAGTGAGGTTTCGGGAAATTAGAGGGGGTTACCGGGGATGGCAGGACGGTAACCCCTGAGGAAATATGTCAGATTATCACCGACGTTGGCGGTGAAGATTCATTAGCAGTGAATGCGTCCAGCAAGAAGGGAGATGGGACCGTACATCCCGGAAACCATGAGGCTGGGGAGACTGGTACAACAGGCGCCCAGGGGTGCGCGTATGGGAAACCTAGTGCCAGTTTAGAGGAGTCAATAACCAAAGAGTTGGTTAAGGTTGGAGGAACCAGGCTTCCCCCGGGCCATCCTTGTCTGGAACACCTGAAAGGATGTGGATTCGACCTGGGCACTGATAGTGACCTTCACCGGTTTACTAGGAATCCCTCAGTAACTGATGGGAAGAGGTGGTACGTTTCCTGTTCTGTACAAGGAAAGACTGGGGAGTTTCTTATGGATACTGGAGCTAGCCACTCCATGGTCTCTAAGAGATTCATCAGCTTATTGCCGAATATGTGTGAGAACCTCACAATGAGGGTAAACGCATGTACGGCCGATGGTACCAGAATGAGGACATTTGGACGGACTTTTCTGGTAATCTCTGTGGCCGGGAAAGAATTTGTTTGGGCCCCGACCATAGCTGAGATTGAAGATGATGGTATTCTTGGTTTGGATTTTGCGGCGCTTTTCGGTGCGACTTTGAATCCAAAAAGTGGGAAGTTGAAAATTGAATACCCGTATGATATGACCATACTCTGTAAGTTGAGAGTGATAAGTAGTGTCGCTAGTGTGGCACAGACTGTGAAGATTCCCCCGGGAATGACCTGTGACGTGTTAGTCAGTTCAGGGAGGCTAATCCAGAAAGGATTAGCGGTAATCGAGCCGGATATGGCTGTATTATCCCGGAAGGGATTGGAATCTGCGGATACCCTAGTAGGGAATTCCAGATGGACAGTGACACCCATTTCCAACCCCGGAAACTCCACAGTATATCTTGAGAAAGGCACTGAAGTTGGGAAAGTGATACTTGCGGAGGCAGTCACCGGTAGCCACCAAGACCTGAGGTTAGAAGAAGGAGGGGAAGAGGAATTGCATGAAGAGTTAACTAAGTTGTTAACAGGATCGTCCATAACGGATGAGAATGATCAGGAAGCCCTAAAAGCTATGCTGAAGAGATGCAGGCAAGCTTTTGCCGCCCCAGGGGAACCCCTGGGGAGAACCAATAAGGTATTGCATGAAATTAAAACCGGGGATAACCCCGCTTTTAAGATTCCTTATAGGAGATTACCCCTCAAGAAGAAGATTGTAGCTGAGGAAGAGATAGCGAAAATGCTGAAGGATAATGTTATTGTTCCCAGCATGAGCCCTTGGTCCTCCCCTGTGTGTATGGTAACCAAGAAGGACGGTAGCATACGGTTCTGTATTGATTACCGGAAACTGAATGGGTTGACTAAGAAGAACTCCTATCCTCTTCCTAGGATAGATGAGACGATTGATTCCCTGGGAGGGAATGAATGGTTTTGTACCCTGGATTTACAGTCCGGGTATTGGCAAGTAGGCATGAAGCCTGAAGATATGGAGAAAACCGCGTTTTCTAGCCATATTGGGTTGTTTGAATATAAGGTAATGCCGTTCGGGTTATGTAACGCGCCGGCCACCTTTGAAGCCATGATGGAGACGCTGTTAAGTGATTTATTATGGCGGAAATGTCTAGTTTACCTGGATGACGTAATTGTGTTTGGAAAGACCTTTGCGGATTGTTTAAGTAATTTAGAGGAAGTCTTAAACCGAATCATGTCTAACGGTCTCAAATTGAAACCAAAGAAATGCAATCTGTTTAAGAAGGATATTAACTACCTAGGGCGGATTATTTCCACCGAGGGGGTTAAGGCGGATCCGGAAAAGATCAGGAGTGTAACTGAATGGGAAGTCCCCAGGGGTCCTAAAGATGTGCGATCCTTTCTAGGATTCTGCTCATACTATAGGGATTTCCTGCCGGGGTATTCCCGGGTAGCCTATCCGATCCAGTGTTTGTCACACTGGACACCCGGAAGTAGGAAGGAAGAGTTCCCATGGGGGAGGGAACAGGACACAGCTTTCTTAGCAATAAAAAAGTTGTTTGTAGAGACCCCGGTGTTAAAGTATCCTACCCCGGATGGTCACTTTGTATTGGATACCGATGCTAGCAATGAGAGTATTGGGGCCGCCCTCAGTCAAGTCCAAGGCGGAGTGGAGGTTCCCATTGCCTTTGCTAGTAATACTATGAGTAAGACCCAGCGTAATTACTGTACCACTAAAAGGGAATTGTTGGCTGTGATAGTATATACTAAAAAGTTCAAACATTTCCTTTGGGGGTCCGATTTTACGCTAAGAACAGATCATTCCTCTTTGAGATGGTTATTGAATTTCAAAGATGCGGAAGGAATGATTGGACGTTGGCTAGCACACCTTTCCGAGTTCGGTTTGGAGCAAAGTCAGATCCAGCATAGAGCTGGGGTAAAGCATGTAAATGCTGATGCACTTTCCCGACGTCCTATCAGGAAGTGCGAAAACACCAACTGTGATGACTGTGGTCAGCATGAAGCTGTCATAGCCGGAGCAAGGATTCCCTTTGAGATCAAGGGAACTGGGGTTCTGGAGTGGTCCATGGGAACCATCCGGAAATTCCAGGAAAAGGATCCTAACCTTAGCCGGTTGTTGGTATTGTTACCTAGGAAGATACGGCCCCCGCGGCCTGAGATTTCCCTGGAGAATCGGGAAATGAGACGACTAATAGCTCAATGGGCAGAGCTAGAGGTCCAGAGCGGAATCATCTACCGGTGGAAGATTAATTCATCCGGTAGGAGAGTCCGGCAAGTGGTAATACCTTCCGGTATGAGGAGGGATGTTATGTATTATTGCCATGGACACCTGACCAGTGGACATTTCGGAAAAAAGCGTTCCCTGGAACGTCTGAAAAGGAGATATTACTGGCCAGGGATGAGTAGTGATCTATTAAGATGGATTGCTATTTGCCCGGATTGTTGTAAAAACAAACCCGGGCCTGGGATGGGTAAAATGCCTTTGTCCCAGGAGTTGTTTGGTGTAAGATTTGCGCGAGTCGCCATAGACATTATCAGTGGGTTTAAAACTACCCCTGATGGTAATACTTGTATGATGGTCGTCACTGACTATTATACTAAGTATACGAGAGTGTTTCCATTAGCGGATCACAAAGCAGCAACCTGTGCAAAAGCTTTTGTTAAAGGTTGGGTATTGCATCTTGGGGTTCCCCTAATGATGCATAGTGACCAAGGTCGGGAATTTGAATCTGATCTTTGGCAGGAAATGTGTCACCGACTGGCGATTTGTAAGACGAGAACAAATCCCTATCGACCACAAAGTGATGGAATGGTTGAGAGATTCAATCGTACATTGATTCAGGTTTTGAAATCCCTGGTGAATGATAGAATGGATGACTGGGATGAGCAGTGTGATTATGTATGCCATGCATATAATAGCACTGTCCATTCTAGTACTTCCTGTTCCCCGAATCTATTAGTTTTCGGGGAAGATTTGATAATGCCCGCGGATCTGGTATTCGGGGTGGTTGGAATGAACCCGGAAACCCCCTGCCATGTGATGTTTGTGGAATCATTAAGAGATCAATTCAAATATGCTTATGAATTGGTGAGAACTGAACTGCAGAAGAATGCTACCTGGCAGAAGACCGGCTATGATCTAGGCCTTAAGCCGCGACGATTCAAAGTTGGTGATCAGGTAGTAAGATTACATGAGCCGTTATCGACTCTGAAACTTGCTAGTAATTGGGACGGCCCCTTTGTGGTTACCCGCATAGTAAGTGACAGCACTGTAGTGATACGTTCATTACAAGGAAAGATGTATAAATCTAATGTAGCTCGACTAAGAGAGTGGAAGGGGAGAGATTTGTCCCTGGACTCGTATGAGTTGGAAGTTGATACTTTGATAGAGGAAAGTGAACAGCGGAAATTAGTGAAGGAACCTCCCCGGAAACGCGGAAGGCCGCGGAAGGAGGTTTCCCGGAAACTAATGGTGCAGAAGCCCGTCATCCCAAAAAGATCCGGGAAGAAGGCGGCTAATAAAGTCTCGCTGGCTGAAGGGAAAAGGACCCGGAAGAGTGTGGTTAAGGCTAAATCCACTCTGGAAAAGGCGTGTCCTAGAACCAGGTCTAATGTTATGCCTAAAAACATAAGACGCAGTCCCCGGTTACTAGCTAGGGACGGTATAACCTAAGCCGGTACACAACGAGTGTGGTGTCCTGTAATCTTGTTAAATATTTTAATGTTGTAATCAGTTATGTGTGGAAGTAAGTACGGTCAGAATGATCGTGATAGTCCCCCTGTCAAGGATCCCATGGGTGATGGACGGATAATCCGGTGAATGTGCTTTATTATGCCATTCATATATATTTCATTGATACTCTCGACGAGTTGACAGAGCGTAAGGATTAACACGTGGAATAAGGGTACCTGTTTACAATTGAACGCGCGGTGACCTGGTTCCAAGGAACTGGGTCACGGGACGCGCGGGGTTGCGCATGCGCGGTGGCGCGCCTTATATAAGGCCCGCGAAGCGGCGGGAATCGCCAGTTGGGGTTGAGAGGCGGTCCAGAGCAGACGTGAGAGCTCGGACACGACCATTGTCGCTGTGGGGAGGTGGATCCCCTATAAATCCATCAACAAACACTTTTCTTGAGTGTGACACAAAAACATGTCTTCCGAGACAGACCACCAACAGGTGGACCCTCTTCAGGAGGGCGACTCCGCTAGCGGAGGAAATGAGGTTGTCAATCAACCTGACCTCGTGGACCAGGAATCTCTGGATTTCCTGGAACAAGGGGAGATAATGGACGTCGACGCTGACTCTCAGTCACCGCTTCGCCCTGCTAATGTCGCCGCCAATTACTTGGAAGGTCTAGACATTGAGGCCATCAGCCCTGCTGACGGTCGTGCTGATACCGGTGAAGCTGAGTATCAGGATCAGGGTCTATTGTACCATGGGAAACCGCCGGCGGACGTTGAAAAACCCCGCCCGGCCGTACCAACCCTGGGAGGCTTCATGTCCAATTACGATGGACGTGAAGTAGAACTGCACGAGGACGTGCTAAGGCTCACGGCGGAGGGAGCTCCCCGCCGGATTGACTCACTCACGAGCCAGGCCATATTGCTCTTCCTGTTAGTGGAGGAGCAGGAGGAGATGCCCCCGGACTGGTTTGTGTACTGGGAGGCACTCCAGAAAGGACTACGCGTATGCTACTGCTTACGACGAGCTGTCTTCGATTTGCATATCGCGGACATAGACCGCTTAATGCCCGCACTCCCAATTCTGTCTTTGGACCCGAATTGTGGAGTTGCCGGGATGTTGTTGACTGGTGTCAACAGATACCGGGCACGAATCGGGAAACTCCGAGAGCCGAAAACCCGGAAGGAGTACGAGATTGCTGCCGCTAATACGCAGGGGGTAGTTTCGTATGTCCTGGATGTAGCCACTATTGAAGACTACATGGATTCTCACCACGTCAAACGAGATATCGCCATATCTTGTTTGGTTGATGAGGCGGTTCGTACAGTACGAACCAGATCTTCCAGTGCGGAGGAGAAGGCGCGAATAAAAGCGCTGAAAGCCACACCTAGGGGGCGCGGCAGTAAAGGTGAGAGGGGGGCCTCAAACCGGTCAAGCTCGGCCGACAGCAACCAGTCGGACGAGTTTGTCCAGGAGAGAGGACGTCAGGCTCGCCGGAACGAGAAGGCAAGACTAGCTAACTTGCCGGACTCTGTATTAGCAGAGGGATTACCGGAACAACCTTCCGGAGGACAGCCCGTTATTCCCGGGGCTGAGGAGGTAACGGATGAGGCGATGGACATAAACGAAGCCAATACTCCGGAACCCTCCAACACCAACACCACCACCACCACCCCGGCCCTTGTGGCAGATATGACCGCCGCCGCGGGAGCAGCGGCCGCCGTGGCGGCTGCGCTGGTATTTAATCCAGCACGTCTCAGCCCTCTCCGTAGTCCGGCTCATTCGGATCCGGAAGAGGGAGAGGTTCCGGCTAACGCTGAGGAACCAGGAAATGCCCCAGAGGACCCCATCCCGCCTAATGACGTGATGAGGCGAGTCTGGCAGAACGCGAACAATAAGTTCCGCGTGTTTATTCCCAATTCATGGGAACAGTGTCCGATTGGTCCTACCAATTTCGGATGTCCACTTGCGACCAACTGTAAAGGTCAAAGTGACGATGAGGATTGGATCCGGAATACCCCCCGGGACCGTCCTCCGTCTGCTTTTTACCAGCAGTGGCTAGATCAACTCAGGATCCTGCCGGACACTTACTACAGTAAGGAGCAGAAGGAAAAACTTCTTTTTGCGATTAACCGCTGGTACAGCCAGCGGGAAAGGAATTGGTGCCCATTCGCTACATGTGTAAACACGATTGGCACAGACAGAACCGTGTTTGTAACAAAGCAACGGTTTCTGCGTCACCTCTGTGAAAATCACATGCACCACTGTGTGGTGTACCACTGTGATATCACAGTAGGTAGGGAATCCCAGCTATGTAACGGGTGTTTAGAACCCCGGAGAGGTGAGCTTATGCGCCACATGAAGGATTGCCATAACATGGGAATCAGTGTAGCTCGCAATCGTGTGAATGCGCTACATGACGCCGTATGTGATCAGTACAAATCACTCACGGAGGAACAAAAGGCTAAGATCCGGCCGGCAACTCCCTTCTACTGCGAGGTCGCAGATGGGAAGTTCAAAGCCAGGATTGCCAGAGTGGACGGACGACATAAGTTCGCCATGAATGACGAGGAGTATACGGTGTTATGCACTACCCGTACTTCCCGCAGAGGTGGCGGTAGTTTCCGTCAGCCGGAAACCCGGGGTAGTTCCCGGGGGAAGAGCCGGTCCGCCCGCGACCGCTCTCGATCTCCTGCGATCTCACCTGGACCAAAACGGAGACATGCCGGATCCAATTTAGAGGATCTCGATAATTCCTACTATGGGATTTATCATGCCCCGGAAGGTCGCGACTATTATCGCGAGTATCCAGACCCGCTGTTTACAGACCGGAAAGATCGGAAACGTGATTCCGGTGGTCAAGCAGCGGCGACTAACATGGATTACCGTTCCAGACGTCTGAGCAGTTCAGACAGTGCCACCAGTCAAACTGACTGTGGAGGTGCCCGGCCTAAAGAACCGGCTACCAGAACAAAGGCTTCCCTGCCTTTGACGTACCATCTGGGGACAACTGCAAAGCTAACCCCCAGGGACGTCCGGTCGCCCACTACCCCAACTCGGGACATGCAGGGCTTGACCGTGAAAACGGAACCAAAATCACTAATCTCAGTGGTGACGCCTCGGGGCATAACTGTCCCGAAGGCTGCAGCGGTTGCGAAAGCGCCGCAAGCGGATGTTAAACCCGTGATTCCTGTAACTCAGGATCCGGTTGTCATCCAGCCAGTCGCGGGCACCTCCCGCACTGAAACTACCGGTGGCGTAAAGTTAAAATACGTCCCGATAGTCAACTACTTCTCTAGGGAAGAGAAGGCGAGCTGCGAAGTGGGACAGAGAATTGTAACAGAATTCCAGGAGTCCCAACGCGAGCTGGCGGTGGAATATAACACCAAGATGTTAGGCCTGTTCACGCATGGCCTAAAGATTGCCCACCGGGAGGAGAAAGCATTGGTCGCTGTCGGCAATGCTGACTACTTGGCTAAAAAGTCAAGGGAAGCTGCTTCAGGCCAAAAGACTGCTGAGGCCGCCGCAGGGTTCGTTCAGCAAGAGAACGAGAAGTTAACCAAACGGTTACAGGACATGAACGTAAAATTTTACGGAGTGTTCGGCGTGACTATCGATACCTGGGATGGCACAGCTGAGCACGCGCTTGCTTTAATGAGGGCAAGAGATGAACCTTTAGGTTAAAAAGACTAATAGAAGGTTCTGAGTCTATTTCTAATTTTTTTAGGAATAGAGGAGGGAACTATAATAGTTTCCGGATAGATTAATTGTTCTTTCATTTAATCTGACGTCATAAATTGTTTATGACGGTGTATCCCTTTTTGAGGGGAGGGGCATCTTTTTAGATGCATATGGATCAACGCGGGGGGAACCTTCCGTGGAAGCTCTGGACTTACCTAACTACTCAACTCTCAACTATAGCCTACCGATGGGGAATCAGGACTCCACCGGGAAGCTACCAAACTAACGTCCCTGAAACTAACTTTTAGGATACGTTACCATGATGTGTTCCTGATACTCTTATGCTGAGTTATAAACTGTTCCCGTCCAAAGGATTACGTGTCAAACAGACAATGCTCGTGGTTCCAGATCTACTTATATATTTCATGAACATTCCTGGAGCTAGGATTACGTGTTAAACGGACAGTACTCGTGGTTTCCAGCCGGATTATAGTTGTATATGTCATGAACTTTACTGGAGCGAGGACGGGATACTTATCGAGCTGTATACATATGAACTTACCTTCGGGTGATATTTATCCAAGAAACAGTATTAAGAAGAGGAGAGCACCTCACTCATTCATCTATTAGAAGCGGAGAGCACCTTGACCACAACTAGATCACCAGTAAGCTATATTTAATTGTAAGGGTTTCCGGGTACACTGCCAGGTTACTCATTAAAACGTTTTTAATATATAAAATATATCATTATTATGTGATACATATCACCTCAGGTGTTCCAATAAGGTATTCTCATATTTACCTTATGAATCGGGTTTCATAATATGCTACATATGAAGATTGTATGATCTGATAAGCTAGGAAACGTGGCTACCCGTAATGTTTATATGAAGTCGTTAAGACTATGTGTATATACTAAATATACCGCCAGGTATTGTCGTGTGTGTTGACTCTGTTGTATGTTGCGAGAGATATTAATACTCCGGTTATATAATCGGATTACCCGGCTAAAACAAAGGCTGTGGTTACTGTTATCCATTGTGTGAATGTTTTCATTAAATCACAAATCAATGTAAGACGCTGGTGGTTGTGAGTCCTTATCAGGACTGGTTTTTAATAACTTTTCTGTTCAACTTAAATATATACACACCCCACGCGCATTTTTTTAAACCGAGTAAGGAAACTTCATAAGGAAGTCATATCGAAATGTGTCAAGCCGTTCGATTGTATGTATGATATTATATTCACTTGTCATAAAACATACCTAAATCATCTATTATGGTTGCTAT
Source organism: Harmothoe impar (assembly GCA_947462335.1). Taxonomy (NCBI): domain Eukaryota; kingdom Metazoa; phylum Annelida; class Polychaeta; order Phyllodocida; family Polynoidae; genus Harmothoe; species Harmothoe impar. The sequence continues at coordinate 61,094,706 of OX381707.1, read as the reverse complement.
TACAGTGTAATGCCATATTTATATTGAGTTTTATGATCTCGCTTGTGTAGTATGTCGTAATAATATGTTTACGCCCCTAGTTACTGTATAGACAATAACTATAAAGTCGTTGTTCTAAAAGGTTTTCTATGTACTAGGAAAACAGTATATATATTCGTTACCACCTAGTTTTGTCTAGGGGGGGTAGTGTAGGGGCATGATATTACATATTAATCTCATACACGGTATTTCCGGGTAACGTCTGTTTACTCGGCTTCTCCACCTGGAGCTAGTGCACACAGTTCCCGGGAGAGGGCGCAGGTCCTCTTCAGGTGACCGTGTGCCGCTCTCAGGTGGGCGGCCGACCCACCCACCTGGCCACGTGATCTAAGAGCCGGTGTTATATAAGACCCATGTGTTTACCTGGAACGGCAGTCAGTGCAGGCCCGACTGACGAGAGACTTCACATGTCCAACCGTGCGGACAGAGTTGTATGCTAAGAGTTGTATACTGACCGTTTCCTCTATTTATAGAGAAACCTGATCTACCTGTGTGTATTCATTCTACACTGATCGTTCCCTAGTAAAGGAACTAGAGTTGTTATTCTTGTGAATAAAGATAGATATATTCTCGCACCTGGAAACTGCCGTGATCGTTGTTCTTTAACCTAGAGTTAATTACGAACCACCACATATATATATATATATATATGCCGCCGCTCCAATTATATTACTGTTATCCAGTCAGGAAGGCGTTTCACCGTATGTTGATGTTATACCTAACATACGGCCTTAAGATGCGGACAAGATGCGGACAAAATATCACCAAAGCAAATTTTCCGTTTCTTTTCACCCTCCGCATACCCTCCGTATCTTTTTTTACAAAATATCAACATACGGCATCCAACATACGGCCCTCTTAAGATACGGACATTGTCACCTGTCCCTTTTAGAAAAATATGCAAAAACCAGTCTACATTCCGGGAAACCCCTAGGGAATTCCCTCTGTGACGTCATAATATGTAGCAACATACGGAGGTAGGCTGGGGAGGGTATATATAGGGTCCGTATGTTGGGGAAGAGACAGGGGAGGGACAGGAGAGGTTTGGGAAGGGACAGGAGAGGTCGGGGAAGAGACAGGATAGGTCGGAGAAGAGATAGGAATGGTCGGGAAAGGCACCCCTGTACTCTGATAGCTTTTGTCTACCAGTCTATAGGCGGATTTTCAGCTCTGTAGGGCCATTATTTACCGAGTTATGGAAGAAAAGACTCTTTTTCATGTAATTTCTCCCAAAATCCATATAATTTTTTATTTATTTTTTTATCATGAAGCTAGAAGTTGGACTTAACTTATTTACCCGTTAAAATAATTCTAGGGCCATTTTATTACATATATATATATATCACTTTAAAAGTAGTAGTAGTTGAAATGTTAGCACTCAAGAGGTTTTGCACCTGTGTGGATGGATATGAACTCCAGATACCCAGTCAACACTTACATTTTACTGACCAAACAGGCCATCGTACATCACAGGTTTGGGAAGGGACAGGATAGGTCGGGGAAGAGATAGAAATGGTCGGGAAAGGCACCTCTGTACTCTGATAGCTATTGTCTGTTTAAACACAAGGAGTCTGTGGGCAAAGTTTCAGCTCTGTAGGGCCATTATTTACAGGTCCGGGAAAGGCCGGGAAACCCTCCCCAGAGCCGTTATTTACACCAGTGTTAATTTTCACAACGCAGGTAGGTGTGAAAACACTGCAGGGCTCACTGCCTACTGGGTGAAATGGAGGAGCACAGAGGGAATGTCTATAGAAAAAGCTTATTTATATGTGATTTCATGGCAATCACCTGTATGATTCACTATTCCCCATGTATGATTCAAGAGCATACACTAATCTATCTTATGGGATATAAACATTTAACAGCAAATTGATAGAAAATTCAGCAAATTGGTTATAAGAAAACCGTTGCTAATTTTAGCCCTGCTGTGTTTATGCTGCAAGCAAAACCGTTGCTAATTCTAGCCCGGCAGTGTTTTCACACCTACCTGCGTTGTGAAAATTAACACTGGTGTAAATAACGGCTCTGGGGAGGGTTTCCCGGCCTTTCCCGGACCTGATTTACATTTTTGGGTATAATTTCGTTGAAAATCAATTTTTTTAATTTATCCTTTTTTAATTATAAAGGTAGAAGTTGGACTTTACTTATCTATTCATTAAAGCAATCCTAGAGCCATTTTTTTTACATATATATGTGCACTTTAAAAAGGGAGAAGGGAGGTGGGGGACTGTACTAGCTTACAGAAAAATGGTTTAGGTCCACATGACCTCCAACACATGGCTTGCAATCTCCATTACCTTATATATATATGAGAGGAGTTGAGGCCAGCATGACTTAGCCTCTAGGTGGCAGCACCAACACAGCCCTGAATTTGCAGTCAGTGGCGATACTAATGCTGCACACACCTGTGTACGATGGCCTGTTTGGTCAGTAAAACATGGATCCACACAGGGGAGAAACCTCTCTTGTGTCACTTTTTTAATATGTGTTTATATAATGTTAAAATAGAAACTAGAATTATTTTAACGAGTAAATAAGTTAAGTCCAACTTCTACCTTCATGATAAAAAAAAAAGAAAAGATTATATGGATTTTGGGAGAAATTACATGAAAAAGAGTCTTTTCTTCTGTAACTCAGTAAATAATGGCCCTACAGAGCTGAAACTTTGCCGACAGACTCCTTGTGTATAAACGGTGGTAGACAACAGAGTACAGAGCTGGCTGTAGTGGTGACGAAATGGTAGTAGTGGCTCCTACCATCTCCTCACGACCCCTACCATTTCCTCACGACCCCTACCATTTCCTCACAACCCCTACCACTTCCTCACGACCCCTACCACTTCCTCACGACCCGTACCACTTCCTCACAACCCCTACCACTTCCTCATGTACACCACATCCAGTACCAACATACGGAGCATAAATACCACATACGGCGCACAAAAGAGACATACGGCCCTAAAAAACAGGGTATATGTCCTGTTTTCAACATAGCACCCCCCCCTACCCCTCCGTATATCTTGTACTAAATACGCCAAAGATACGTTTTTTTCTTGCTCCGTATGTTGAACAGAAACGCAATTATGGCCGTATGTACATACGGCCGGCCGTATGTACATACGGCGGCCGTATCTTTTTCCGTAAGATGCGGACATGTTGAGCTGAAACGCAAAAATGAACTGAAACGCAAAAAAGACACATACGGCCCCTCCGTATGATACGGTGAAACGCCTTCCATACCATATATATATATATATATATATATATATATATATATATACATATTTATTTATTATCATTTGGCGATGGTGATACATTAGAACAAAGGGGAACTGCATACTATGCTGATAGATATTCCTGTATTCACCCTGTCCCCCTGCAGGAAAGTAGTCCGCCCTAGTTATTAACGAATCAGAGGAGAGGGCATTGACATATATACTGGACAACCAAGGTATATACCACCAGGGGGGGGGGGGGGAGCACTCCTATTTTCCATAGTAACCATGTGCATACATTGCCTTAAATTTAATACCCAAGGTTATAATTGAAACTAAATGTGAGCAAACACATAGTCATATAAGGCATACCCCTTTCCCTTGCAGGGAAATTCAGGGATTCCTCATGCAATGCCTAAGCCTTATAAAGGGAACTAAATTCAGCAGTGATAATCAGTGACTGAATGAGTGCTCCCCCCCCTGGGTTTGTCAAGCTCGGGGTTGAGGAGGGTAGGTGGACAACACAGACGACCACAGTCTTATGTGGCAATCATCAAGTGTTAGGGTACTGGTGCTGAGAGGTAGCAATCACCAGGTGCCATAACAGGTCAAGCTACTTCCAGGCCTGGACATCCAGGTTGCTCAGGTGTAAATACATTGGGTCCCCTTTGCACCCACCTTACCTGGGGTGAAACCAATGCCTGGAGAAAGAGTTCCTCAGTATAGCCAGAATAACCTTCTAAAGCCAATGTTGGGTAGCCAAATGATAATAAATCCACAAACATACTCGTCCCTAATACAACTATTTTTATCAGACCTCTTTATGAAGGATGTAGTAATATTATCAGCCTCGCCCTGCGGGCTCTGCTGATATTTACACCCTTCATAAAGAGGTCTGATAAAAATAATTGTATTGGAGACTCGTATGTTAGTGTGTATATATAAATATATGCCTATAATTATGGTGAAAATTGCCCCCGATATTTATTAAGATAATATTGTGGAGAGTGGGAACATATGTTTCCATAAATGTGAACATATGCTGTCAGTGACTAAATATTGCAGTAAACATGCAGAACCAACAATAGAAGATGGCCTATTGCTGCCATATTTCATATATTGGGGTCATATTTCCTTTACAAAATTGGTCATATTTTATGTCATATGAGACTTCTGAGCCAAGCACTGAAGGCTAGCATATAAAAGGCTTATGGTCCACCAATGCCGCACACTTCATCACATACACTGTAAAAAATTCCTGTAAACCAGTACAGTGAAACAACATTTTTTCATTTACTGTGAATCTCACGTTAGATATGTGCCCACCAGGTGGCAGCCTGGGAGATATGGGAACTTTAGTGGAACCTCTCACTCTAAAACAAATCTAAATGTATTAAAACGATAACAATGTCCAATTAATTCATCATTCACAGGGTCAATCTTGAATCCTTTGGTACGGTGAAAGGTTGGCATTGATTTGTGCCAGTGAATTACTGTAATTTACGGGATATTTCTAAGAGTGTATAGCTTTGGATTTAGATATGAATGCAGGAGGAAATTTATTTAATAAGATATTATATTATTTAATTAAATTTTAATAATATAGTTTAAGGTCTTTAGGCTTGCACAGTTCCTCGCTCGGCAGGGGAGAAGATAGGATAGACTTATTGGAAGCACATAACTTTGCACTGAAATAATGATGTCATTATGTTTGGCATGTTATGACTTGCTCAGTAGATGCATGGTTAAAATGGCTGATGGGGATAATGATAGAGATCAAGCCGAAATCTGGCTCTTTCTTAATGCTTTATGCATCATAAACATTTCAGCACAAACTCCACAGGATGATTTCAGAACCTGAGACGTTTGCAGTTTATTAAAGATATGCTACAGATATCCTTGCAAAATGGGTAAAACGCATAGATTCTATGGGAAGATCTCTTCATGATATTTGACAAAATCTGAATTCCAACATTTAAACAAGAGACTTTGACAGATAATGCCTCACAATACAATAGGAAGCAGATGAACCTGAAGGCACAATAGACATGTTTAGTCGCCAAACCTTTTGTTAAAATTTGCCCTTTAATAATACCCTGTCTCGATCCTGCTCATTTAGAACGAGACCCCTGTGCTCCCCATATTCTCCTTTTGAACTTAAAGATGGGATGCTGAGTCAACTCAGGACAGGGCTGTCGAACTTGTGACCTTTGGATCTGCAGGGTAGCTAGTGCTCTAACTAGCCCACTAACTAATCAAAATCAAATCATAAAAGAGTTCTTGAAAATGAAGTTTATCTAGAGTGCTCTCTCCCTCTTCCATCATCCTGTCACCAATTAGTATGAACCAAATAAAGAGTTAAATACCACCACACTATTTATAAGGTTATACAGTGTCATGTACTGTACCAGTGTCACTGGTACAGTACCCCAGCTAACAAGAAAACGTTATTTTACGTAAAAAAAAACGTTTTAAAACTTTATATAACGTTATGCTATAGTAAGGAGCCTTAGAGAAACGTTATTTAACGTTGTAATATGTTGTATGACGTTTTTTGTTTACTGGGACATGACACATAACTAATAAACAAGGAAGACATATCATATTATTTATGATCCCACCAGATCTAAAGCTCAAATCCCACAATGTAATTCTTGTGTTCCTGTGAAATAGGTAATCAGTCTGGAACTTCAGTCTGTAATCATGAACCATTTCAGAGCCAAGCTGACAATGAAAGTGTGACTCCCATCAATGCCAGGGGGTCCCTGTTATCAAGGTATACATTTAGCTGTGTATAGACTAGAAAACGGCACTTGTTGCAGAAAAGGTTGGACTAGACAATTTAGCCGGGTGTATTTTCTAGTCTATTGTGTATACACTGTAAACATATTCTGTTGAATAAACAGAGAATCAATGCAAAACTTTACGGTGGTTCATCGTAAATGTGATTACGGTGAGGCAATGTTAAGTCAACCAATTTTACTGTGAATATCTGTAATCCAGTGGGGTGAAACACACTTTATTCATTTACGGTAAGCTTTGTGGATCATCATTATATATTATTACAGTGGGGCAATGTAAAATCAATCGATTTTACTTTGAATATCCATAATTCATTTAATTGATGTTTAGTTTTATCACACCAGGCGGCAATTTTGTTCATGAGGAGATTTTCATGGATGCTAAGAACACCATTTTTGGGTATATGAAAAATATATAGATAAACAGCTGTAAGGTCTACTCTGTAGCCATGCTAGAGTGGCTCCTTCTCATGGACTGGCCTTACAAAGTGTCATGAAGCACTTTATAAGGCTCTCATAGACTGATTCCTAATGATTAGGCCTAAAGTCTTGACACTAAGATGCTATTGCCGATTGGACATGGTACCAAATTTGGCATGGAACCATATTGAGCATAGAGTTAGGTATAGGGGGATAAATGGATGGAATGATACTGGGATAAATGAGCTGAATTACGCAAAATACCATTATAACTATTGTTTAGGCACTGTATTTAAATGACAGTGATGTCCCGTATTCTGTTAGAATAACGGTGATTCACTGGCACCACTGGGTGCTGGACCGTTAAACTTACGGTGAACTTGAAATATCAGTAACCGTTATTTTTACAGTGAAAGTCCGGCACCCAGTGTTGCCAGTGAATCTCTGTTATTTTTTTACACCATGACAAGGATAGCTTAGACTCTGTGCTATCATTAGAATGAAAGGCCTCAATCGGAATTATGAACTACTCACTACTTCACTTGGGAATGATAAAAGGAAATATCTCTTTTTGGATGCAGATGGTTCATTAAAAAAGAAACACAGAAAAGTGTCATTTGCCTGTATGATGACAGATGACTTAGTTCCAGTCTCAGTCAGAGGAGAAATGATGAATTGCTTCTATGAGGGCATGGTTGAAATATGAAACCTATCAGGTGAGATGTCAGCCAAGGGAATGGGAAGTAATGGAAGTGGAACCATCCCATTTATCAACATACTGTAATTGGTCACTGCTGAGAAACAATATACAATGGCATAGACAAGGTATTCGCTGTGGGGGAGGAAGGTCGAGAGGGCCCCTAAGGGCCCCAACGGCCGGTGCATTCTGTGATAAAGAAAATCTTACGAAAGTTCCTCATACATCAGGCGATTTTATTTCATATAAGGGGTTGATTTTCTTTTATGTATAACTGTTGATATATGATTCTTTACTACATGGTCATGTCTCTGCCCCCGTCTCAACCTCCATTAACGACGCTCACTACACGAGTCAGGTGGGTCCCTTAAGGGTAAAATGAGATGGACAGGACCACACCACACTTTTGCTAATGGAAGGTAGAGACCTGGTCACTTGGAGCTGCATGGGGCATACCAGCAGACATCCAGGAGCATCCACGATGCTCTACACATTGATGTGATTATCAATACTTTGGTTGACAAAGAGGCATTAGATGTGTCATATTCAGTTTAGATTTCATACTTTTCTCTGTGTAGAATCAATATAGAAAAGATTATGACTTGTATAAACTATGATAGCAGTGGGTCTAGAATATGTGTCGATCTTGTATGAGTGCTTAGGGTTATATAGCGAACCTTCTTGTTATTGGGGGAGGGGCACAGGCCCCCTATCCTTAGGCAACTGCAGAGTCAAATAGCAAAAAAATACTACAAAAAAGTATTCAGGTGAAAATATCCAAATGTTTTGATGTTTGATCTATCTAAATCACAAGACCAAAGCAAGAGTTCTAGCCGATATTTGGCTCCTCTTACAGCCAAAACTCCACTGTGCCATTTATTGGTCTGAAACGTCTGCAGTTCGACGCAGTTTGGCACAATGCAAGTTATATCTGATATTCCAAATTACAAGGGTTCTCAGTACACTGCTGCTAATTCCAAACTTCGTTAATGAGCAGTATAGTACTGGGCTGACTCTATATGCTTTATAAGTGATAAAGGTTGTAGGATGGGGAATTAGTTCTCACTTAGCTCTTGGTATTTAAATTTTTCCTCTTGAATCTGTTATTCCTTATTTGCAGTGTCCCCCATTCATAAACCTTCCTTTGCAATATTGTAAACCCAGAGATTTCAAGGGCTTTCAGGAAAAAATCTATGCCTATCTAAAATATGTCCTCTATCTAAATTGCAACAATGATTCTTAGCCAATATAGCTTAACAGTAGAGCAAGAGACCTTTGTATAACACCAATATACCTTCAATTTCATAAACGCAGGGTTCCTTCTACCTAAATTAAACTGTCGAGTTTGGCCATTTGCCAATATACCCAAACAATATTGGCCAAGTGACCATGATTTTCTACACTGTAAAGATTTTCCGTTGAAATTACGGAGAATCAATGCTAAATTTGACGGTGCATCACCGCAATTGTGATTTACGGTGAGACACTGTAAAACTCATTACTTTTACATTGAACATCCATAAACCCGTACAGTCAAACAACATTTTTTTCGTTTACAGTGAATCTCACATTAAAAGTTTGCCCACCAGGTGGCAGCTTGGTTCGACTTTAGTGCAAGTTATCAACTAAAACATACAATAATTGTGTTAGATTTATAAAGATATCCAACCATCTCATTAATTAGACAATCAAAATTGAAGCCTTTGGCATATCAAAGATAGAAAAAATATAATTTCCATTTTTGTGCACTAGTAAGGATAGTATAAACACCCATGTTGTGGTAATTAGAATTATACATATTGAGACTGTTGACAGAGTTTCTTTGTAACAATCCTAGAGTACCTTTTGCTCATGGATTGTAATTGTATATTATTGTTTAATAAGTATTGTAGTGGTTCGGAATCTCAGAAGGAGAACAAGAACGTCAGTTTCCAAGTGCAAAGTAGAAAGAGTGTTTTATTCAACGTATCCCTATTACAATTGAATCTAGTCTTAACCCGAAGGGTAAGACGAAGCAGTACTGGTTCAATCTAGTGATTGGGGTAGGGTAATGCTGGGAGTCAGCCGGGCCTGCACTGACTGGCGACTATACGAGGAGGGGAGGTTTATATACCCCCTTTGGATATGAAATCGACATGATCACGTGTCGGTTAGCTTCCGCCTGAAACGTGGTGTGCAGTACCCGAGAGAGGACAGTCGCCCCCTCTGGGATACCGCCCACACTAACGGCAGGCCGGAACAACCCGAACTAACCCTCCTCGGTCACCTGGATGGAAATGATTACTGTAGTAAACCCCTACACTACCCCCCCTAGACAACACTAGGTGTGGTAAAAACCTGAGTAGTAAACTCATAATAAAAAAATAGTTTGACAACCAGAAGTAGTTTGTCTATACACTATACATAAAAGGGTTTTACTACAATTAGTCATATGTAATATATGATACACAATATATCGATAAAATTAAGGCATTACACTGTCATAGTTACCTTATGATATGACTCATACGTTTTAGTAGAACCCGAAGTAGTTACCAATAGTTTGTAACTATCTTCTATTAAAAATTACATATATAGTCCTGATAAGGACCTTTTTAAAAATATGATCGGCAAGTGTGTACCAATTCCTAAGAATTATTACCAGTCCTGAAAAGGATCACAGGCCTTAAAAAAAATTACATAGGGATACATGATAACCTCTCTCCGCACCAGAATCAAAATTGTTATCACCTCCGTTTTTCATAACAAAATATATCTACCATTGCTAGATATACATACTCTTATTTACATCCACCCGAAGTGGTCAACGTTTGAACACAGTTATGGTTTATACAGATCTTTGGTAATATCCTGAGTATCATACACTATCGTAGTGTATCAGCACCATAAATATATATATTAGAAACATGGACGGGAATGTATTTTAATAAATAATCTGGAACTACAGCGGTATACTGCAGGACCTCACAAAAGTGCTATGTCAACTTAAATGTCGGGAAATGGGCTGATCTCCGGATCTGCTTCGGGACGAGTACGTGAGGTGCTCTCCTCTTCATCTTGGACGAGTGAGTTAGGTGCTCTCCTCTTCATCTTGGACGAGTGAGTGAGGTGCTCTCCTCTTCATCTTGGACGACTGAGTGAGGTGCTCTCCTCTTCCGGTCTACCAGAAAAAGGTAGACCCATGTAGATGTAATTTTGTTTAAACTTATACATAATTATGTGGAAATAACATTAATACTCGGTATATATATTTTTACCTAAGAACCTAAGGGTTCTTTTTATATGAAGGGATAGTCCCTTCCTATGCACCTTCGCCTTTCATAGCCGAAGGTGTCCCTGAAACAACTACAGCTGTATTCAGTTGCCCGAAGGATTTTGTTTCAACCTTCGGGTACCTCCTTCTTCTGGATGGCATCCTTGAGTTGCTCAAGGGTCCCATCCCAGTCAGAGAATTTCATCCGGAGACAAACTTTAAACTTTGCCTTCATCTCTCGGATTTCTTCCTGGAGATCCTTACATTCCTCCCGGACTGTAGCTTCTAGCACAGCGGCTTTGTCCCGCTGTGCTTCCAAGAACCTAGTCTTGGTGACCACTTCATCAGCGGTCTCCTTCTGAAGGCTGTCCTTCTCCTTCTGGTGACACTTCCTAACGCCTTCAACGAAGTGTTGTACTACCCTCTTGTGGTAATCTTCGGCCATCGCGCGTTGTTCCTTCTGGAATTTCCTGTCCGATCTGATTGGACAGTTTGGCATCCTTCGGAAAGTAGGAGGTGGCATCCTTTGGAAAATATGATGCTATTGGTGCCACCTTTAGAGTCACTAAAGGCTTCTCCTTTTTCACCTTGACCTCCGGGGCTTTCCCAGGAGGATCAACAGTTGGTTTCCCAACGTCAACCGGCTTCCCTGGTGGTGAAATCGGCTTATCCGGTGGTGTAACCGGTGCTGGCACTGGAGCTTTTGGTGGCGGAGGGGGTGGTCTCATAGGGTTCTCCCCCGGCCCGGTGATCTGGTGAAAAGACTTAAATGCCTTATGGGGTGGCGGCTGTTGTTGGTGTCGCGAAGCATCCCTACCGGCATGCTTTAACACCTGTTGGTGTATTCCAGAAGGGGCGGCTGGTTCAGCACGTCCCGAGGCAGACGAAGGTCTACTCGTAGGGCCCCCTCGGTATCCTGCGTCGGGTATGACACCCCCCTGAGCAGACGAGGTGGACGCCACATGACGCACCATGTCATACCAGGACCTGGAGGAATCATAATCCTCCCCAGGACTCCGACGTCCCCGTCGCGCCAGCTCCCTATCGATCTCCCTCTGGCGGGCGAGTTCATTCTCGCGCCGTCGGGTTTCATGGGGGGTCTGGCCGAGCGTCTGGGACTCCAGTCCAGGCATCAAGTTCATCTCCAGGAAGTCGTTATATCTATCCGCAGATGCCTCATAGCTTCGATTACTATGAGATGAGTCAAGTTCCTCAAGGCTGAGGGTCCCTCCTCTTCTGACATGCGTTGCTGGGCTGGTGGAGCGAGAACGTCCCTGATCCCCTCTCGGCTGTTCCACCCGCCCTCAGTAGTCCCTTGCTTCGGGCTCTCTCCCTCAGCCTCGATTGGCAGACCGACGGAACATTTCTGGCGGGTACTGATCTGGGTCCAGGTCAAACTTTCGCGAGCCCGGGACCTTCGCGAATCTCGCTACTGTGAGCTTCGACTTACTTTCTGCTATCTCACAGAAATAGGCAGGACTTCTCTGAACGCGTCGATCACGCATTCATGCAGGGCCATTACTTTAGTTCTGGCCTCCCCACCTCCAATATTATGGAGCATGGTCATGTGCTTAATTAGGCGTCCAAGCCTGGGGTGCAGGTGACCCGAACAGATAGAGGTACCTGCTCCCTCCGGATCACACTGGTACACCACGTAGTGGTGTGTGTGGTTCTCCACTAAGTGGCGTAGGTACCTTGCCCTAGTGATGAAGGATACCTTTAATTCCAGAGATGAATGGCATTTCTGGAAGGAACATTCTAGGTGGTCCCTATCCCACTGTCGGGTAGCCCAGCGGATCTTCGCCTTCTGATCCCTGGTGTAATAGGTCTCCGGAAAGAAATCTATCTTCTTGAGCCAGTCCTCATAAAACTAGCTCACGAGAGGATCTCGTTTGGTGGTCCTACACCAATCCTCATCATCTGATCTCCCGTTCAGATTTACGTTGGGCGGGATGGAGTAACGCCCCGATCCCTTTGCACATTCCTCCCAGTAGGAGGGAATGAATCCCTGGAATCCACCTCTGGCATTGTTCCAGATGTGTTTATCCAGGGCTGATCCTGACTCACTTCCCGAACTGACGTCGGACTGATGTCCGGCAGCCACCTTCGGGTCGGGCGTCGGGTCGGATTGGGCGACATTGGCAGCCGTATCCGTCGTATGGGGATTTCGGAGCAGAAATGTCCATGTCATCCTCCCCTCCAGCAGACTTCCCTTGGGACGTACTGCTTGCATCAGATCTATCTGATACAGACCCATCGGTCATAATCCGCTGGGCGTCGGGTATCCTTCTCATCCTCGCTGATTCGTTTCTCAGGGCTTGGCGACCCCGAGGCTGGATGAAAGGGGAGTCACCCCCTCCAACGACCACGGTCCGTATATCCTGACCGTGGGGACTGCTTGTTCTGGCTACAGAGTCACCCTTTCGGATGTTCCTGCTGGCCTTAGCTGCAGCCTTTTTCTCCGCTCGGGTCAAACTCTTAGTACGAGTTTTGACCATCTCCTCCACCGTCTCGACTATAGCTTCGTGACGGCTGAGGCCTCTTTCCCCCATGATAGTCTTCATGCGGTTGTAGTCTATCTGATAGACTTCAAAAGAAAGATTGGACCGTATTAATGCCCTATATCCCTCAACCGACTTCGGTTCTAGCATCCCTACTGGGTTGTACCTGCGGTAGCAAGCTACAGCAAGGGTCGTGGCGCCGAAGGCCCCACACGCGTTGTCATCTGAGATATGCGTCATCCGGGGTACACATATCCCGACGTCGGCCATCTCGGCGTCGAACAAACCCTTCCGAAGTGCTTTGCACACCCGGAGGCCTTGCTGTAAATTTTCCCAGGTGCTAAACCACTCTGGGGGCATGATGCGGAGAGCTCCCACATCAATGAATTGGCGTAACATATCCACTATGTCCTCTGGGATAGGTCTAGGTAGGCCTATCTCCGTTGCGGACATTACGTCCGGGTGGAGATTCATCTCCCTCCCATCGTAGCAGCTCTTTCCTGCCCTCACCAGCTTATCTGGCTTCTCGTCCTTCGGGTGATTGTCCGGATCGATATCCGGGTTGCCGATCATATCCCACATATCTTTGAGATGTTGGGCTTCCTCCCCTTCTAGCTTTAGAGCTAGAAGACGATCCTCCTCGTGGATTTTCTGTTTTTCAGCCTCAGTGAGGACTGATGCGGACATGGTAACATCCATGTCTTCCTCTTCGAGGAGCTGCTCCTCGGAGAGAGTAACAGGGCTGGCGGCACCAGCACTGTCATCTTGGGGCAGATCGGCCATTTTGCGTGGCCGGTCCTCCTCGCCCAACTCGAGCTGCCGTGCAGCAATGCCGAGGTTGGGCGCTCTTATTTCTATAAATAAGAGGTCTATCAGACGGTACAGGTCTTTATGGAGGACCTGTTCCCCTTTTTTGAACTTATTCACCTACTTTCAGCGTGTGATTCCGGTTCCTATTAGACACTCCTCGTTGGCCAGCACATTGTGCCGGCGAAGATTCAAAATCTAATGAACCAAAACGACCCCTGTGCGCAGAGGTCACGCGCATCCATGCGCGTCTCGGGCCCTCTGCGAGACTGCCCTAACTAGGTCACTCATTGACCCAGTTCTTTTCCCGCGCCACAGGGCGCTAGGAGTTCTAATTATAAACAGGTGCTTCGGATAGTAGCCGAACCTTTCGCAACCAACAGCTCTGCTGGAGTATTAGTGAGGTTTTTATGGGAAGCATGCCCGCAAACCCACCGGATTATCCGCTCACCACCCACTGGTACCCTGCTGGGGGGTTTACACGCTCCATACCCGGTCACTCGTGCCTATTCCAACATATAACAGATGACAACACAAAACAAGTTCTTGGAAAAAGAGGAAACAAATTATAATCTTCCCGCCGGGAACTTCCTCCCTCCTTCTCCTAACATAGTACAAGACAACACACTCGTTGTGTACCAGCTTAGGTTACCGCAGCCCTTTCTATCAGGCGGGGACTGCGTCGGATACCTCCCATGGGTATTTTCTTAGACCTAGCTCCCGAAGGCGCCTTCTCAGAGGCAGGGTTAGCCGTCCCCTTCCTCTTCCGCCTAGGTTTGCTTACAGCTAGCGAGACTTTTTCCTTCTTGTGCACCTTCGGATCACGGACCCCTAACTTCCTAGGCCTTCCACGGCCACGTTTTGGGGTCATTTGATCCATTTTCCTGCTCTCCACCTTCTGGAGTAATTCATCTACTCCTAACCCATACCTTGAACCGACGGACTTTTAGTCCATGGTCATAACCAGTCTTCTGCCATTTCGCGTTATTTTTTAACTCAGTTCTAACGAGTTCATATGCGAACTTAAACTGGTCTCTTAGTGATTCCACAAACATCACGTGGCATGGTGTGTCGGGATTCAACCCGACCACACCAAAACAAGATCGGCTGGCATGATCATGTCTTCCCCAAACACTAACAAGTTTGGGGTACAATTGGTGCTCTTATGAACAGTGCTGTTGTATGCACATATTCACATTGTTCATCCCAATCAGTCATGCTGTCATTCACCAAGGGTTTCAGGACCTGAATCAGCGTTCTGTTGAACCTTTCCACCATCCCATCACTCTGGGGTCGGTAAGGATTGGTTCGGGTCTTGCAGATAGCTAGCCTATGGCACATCTCTTGCCATAGATCCGACTCAAATTCCCTGCCTTGGTCACTATGCATCATCAGAGGCACTCCTAGGTGTAACACCCAACCCTTCACAAAGGCCTTCGCACAGGTCGCGGCTTTGTGATCTGGCAAGGGGAACACCCTCGTGTACTTGGTGTAGTAGTCAGTTACTACCATCATACACGTGTTACCATCAGGGGTTGTTTTAAAACCACTGATGATGTCGATTGCTATTCTGGCAAACCTAACTCCGAACAGTTCCTGGGACAAGGGCATTTTACCCATCCCAGGGCAGGGTTTATTCTTGCAGCAATCTGGACAAGTGGCGATCCAACGTAATAAGTCAGTGCTCATTCCTGGCCAGTAGTACCTTCGGGACAGGCGTTCTAGCGAACGTTTCTTCCCAAAGTGACCACTGGTCATATGACCGTGACAATAATACATTAAGTCCCTCCTCATACCGGAGGGGATCACTACCTGTCGGATCCTTCTTCCCAAAGGGTTGATCTTCCATCTATATAGAACACCTTTGGATACTTCCAGCTCTGTCCATTGAGCTAAAAATCTCCTCATCTCTCGATTTTCTAGAGAGATTTCTGGTCGAACAGGTTTGATTCCCTTAGGAATTACCTCGAGCAACCTCCCCACGTTCGGATCCTTTTCCTGGAACCTTAGGATAGTCTCCATAGACCACTGAAGAATGCCAGTTCCTCTGGATTCCAGTGGCAACCAGACTCCAGCTAGGACCGCTCCATGGGCTCCACAATTGTCACATTTTTCATTTCCACAACTCCTTATGGGCCTGCGGGATAGTGCATCAGCATTTACATGCTTTACACCGGGTCGGTGTTGGATCTGCTTCTGTTCCAACCCGAACTCTGATAAGTGTGCTAACCACCGGCCTATCATACCTTCAGCATCCTTAAAATTAAGTAACCACCTCAAAGAGGAATGGTCAGTTCTCAGCGTAAAATCTGAGCCCCACAAAAAATGTTTATATTTTTTTGTGTAAACAATCACCGCCAAGAGTTCCCTCTTGGTGGTACAGTAGTTCCTCTGTGACTTGTTCATGGTGTTGCTAGCAAAGGCAATGGGAACTTCTATTCCGTCTTGGACCTGACTCAAAGCAGCCCCAATGCTCTCATTGCTGGCATCAGTATCCAGAATGAAATGCCCGGCGGCTGTCGGATATTTCAGAACTGGTGTTTCAACAAAAAGCCTTTTGATGGATTCAAAGGACTCGTCTTGCTCTTTTCCCCATGGAAAAACTTCTTTACGCCTACCGGGTGTCCAATGAGACAGAGCCTGGATAGGATAACTCACCTGGGCATAACCGGGTAAGAAATCTCGGTAATACGAGCAAAACCCAAGGAATGAACGGACATCCTTGGGACACCTGGGCTTTTCCCACGCAGTCACACTTCGGATCTTCTCCGGGTCTGCTTTTACCCCCTGAGTGGAAATGATTCTCCCCAGATAATTGATCTTTTTTAAACAATTGACATTTCTTAGGTTTTAATTTCAACCCATTACTCATTATTCTCTGGAGGACCTCCTCCAGGTTGTCTAGACAACCTTGGAATGTCTTCCTAAAGATTTTTTTTTTTAAGGTTTGAAATATCTTTATTTGCCAAGTCACAAGTTACAAACATGTGTTAGGTATTTCGACGAATAAAATGATCCTTGTCAAATGTTGTTTTTTCAATCAATTATAAACACATACCGATGAATTATAATGATGAATATTTACAAATGAGAAAAATGAACATAATAATGTAACATGAAACATAATACCACACTAATTACAAAACATTGAGAGAGAGTACGCATAGTACAGAAAGGCACTCAGGTATTGCGACAGCTTCCACATTGAAGCACTATAGATTTCACATAATTTTATACTTTTATGATTTCCTGAAGCACGTAGCTGGGACACACAAGGATTAATTCACGGCAGTATTTTCAGTTGTACATTTTGCAATCTTACACATTTACAAACTCATAGTAATCATCCGGTTATCCTATGGAATTCCATCAATAGGTGGCTTACCCATCCATAACATCACTGATAGGCATTTATCAAACTAAAATAGCATGTCGTCGGCAGTGCATGACGTCATTACAACTTCCTGCACTACTTGGACCGTTGGAGGACATGACGTCATTACAACTTCCTGTCCCCATACGGGTCATAAATACGACGTGACGCAGATGTGGTTGACAGGGGCAACCAGATTAAATTCCTTCGTTTGGTAAAGCATTTTTAGGATTTGGATTCTTCTTACTCAAGTCTTGTAGACTGGCTACTCTCAATTTGAAAGTGATCTTATCCTTACTTAGCTGGTACCAATCCCCTAAATTATCCCATAAGACTGATCCTCGGTACAAAGGCGAGTTGGTATATCCTCCTGATCTCATCCTTGGTACCCTCAGTTTTATCTTAGGTTCAGAACGTAGGCCAGGACGCAATACGGTGGTATCAACCCACGAGTTATTTCTGGAGAGCTTATACATATAGGTCAACATTAAATCCTGCCTTCTCCGCGCAAGTTTAGGAATTAGAGACATGGAGTACATTTCATCCTCGCTATACAGCTTCCCCTTATAACATATCTTCATGCCCCTGAGCTGCAGTCTGTCAAGTTTCTTTAAGCTACCCTGATTTGCCCCATCATGGGCAAAGCTAGCATAATCGAATAAACTAAGAACAGTGGATTTGTACACCTCAACACAGATATTTTCAGTCATGAAATCTCTCTGCTTACCCAACCTGAATAGGCGGTGATTGACTTTACTATTCAAGTCTTTCAGAGCTGGCTCAAAACTTAATGGACTGTCAATTTTCAGGCCCAAATACGTATAATTATCCAATACCTCCACAGGTAGCCCCCCATGGTGAATAATCTGCCTGCTGACCTAGGCAGCTTCTGAGTCGACCCATACCATACCACTTTAGTCTTATCCACATTTACAGTTAGTCTCATGTCCAGACACCATTGACTGATGTTATTCATGACAGTCTGCAAGCGCTGCTGAACTAAGTCGACACGACTAGACGAGTTATAAAAGGCCAGGTCATCAGCGTATAAGCAATAATCACACTCACCCATCCTGTCAACAACGTCATTGATGAAGATGATGAACAGTAAGGGTCCCAAGACAGACCCCTGTGGCACTCAATAGTCCACAGAGGCTGTGTCTGAGTAAGTGTTTCCAATTTTCGTATATTGACTCCTGCCCGTCAAATAACTCATTAGCCAATTTAGCACCAAGTCGTCAAGGCCCAATTGACCCAGAGTTTCAAATAGGTATGAATGTTTCACAGAATCGAAGCCCTTCCTCAGGTCAACAAAGCAGGCACCAGTAAGGTGACCCCGGGATCTACTTTCATATACACTGTTTAAGAAACTGAAAATTGCGTCTCCAGTTCCACGTCCTGGTCTATAGCCATATTGTTTATCACTGAGAAAACCAGAGTCAGTAGCCACATTTGTTAAATGAATATGCATTAAACATTCAGCAATTTTAGAAGGAACAGACAATAGTGAGATAGTGACGTCATCTAGGTAAACTAGACACTTCTTCCACAGTAGATCGCTCAGTAATGTCTCCATCATGGCTTCAAATGTGGCGGGCGCATTGCACAACCCGAAGGGCATGACGTTGTACTGGAACAATCCTACATGTCTAGAGAAGGCCGTCTTCTCCATGTCGGCAGGTTTCATCCCTACCTGCCAGTACCCAGACTGCAAGTCCATGGTACAGAACCATTCATTCCCTCCTAGCGAGTCAATGGTCTCATCAATCCTCGGCAGAGGATTTGAATTCTTCTTTGTCATCCCATTCAGCTTCTTGTAGTCAATACAGAATCGTATGGTCCCATCTTTTTTTGTGACCATACAGACTGGACTACTCCAGGGGCTAGAACTGGGTACGATAACGTGATCTTTAAATCATCTTATTGATCTCCGTCTCTGCTACCTCTCTCTTCTTCAGGGGTAGCCGACGGTAAGGAATTTTAAAGGGGGAGCCTTCCCCCACGTCAATTCCGTGCAGGACTTTATCAGTTCGTCCTAATGGTTCTCCTGGGAACGCGAAGGACCTTCGGCAACGTTTTAACATTACCCGAAGGTCCTTCTGCTCCTCCGGATCTAATTCCGAAGCATCCTGAATTAGTTTCTCTAATTCCTGTTCAATAACGACCGTATCCGGGGGCTCTTCTGATGGCAACCCCAGAGGGCTGCTGGTGACCGCCTCCGCGAGTACCACACTGCCCACTTTAGCGCCTTTCTGGAGATATACCATATGAACACCAGGATTGGATATGGGGACAAGAGTCCATTGGGCATTTCCCACCAACGTATCAGCAGATTCCAACCCGAGGGATTGAAGATAAGCTACGTCGGGTTCCATGACCCCGGCCCTTCCTCTGAGTTCAGAGGAAGCGCTGACTAACACATCACATGTTGTTCCCGGTGGAAGTTTCACCGTCTGTGCGACACTTGCTACACTACTGATAACTCTCAGCACACATTGTGCCTTGATATTATAGGGACTCTGTATGGACAATTCACCTGTCTTCGGGTTCAATATCATTCCGAACAGGTCAGCAAAGTCCATCCCTATGATACCATCATCCTCGATCTCAGCAATGGTTGGGGAAAATACAAACTCCTTCCCCACCACTGAGATACATAGGAAAGTACGTCCAAACGTCCGCAATCTGCTACCGTCGGCTGTGCACACATTTACCCTCATTTTAAGGTCATCATTTGTGCCCAGCAGAAGAGTGTAGAACTTCTGAGAGATAATGGAGTGGCTAGCCCCAGTATCTATCAGAAATTCCCCGACTCTACCCTTCACAGAAGCGGCCAAATACCACCTTTTTCCTCCATTCAATGAAGGGTTACTAGTGAACTTCTGTAAGTCACTCTCAGTACCTAGATCTAATCCACACCCTCTTATGTATTCCAGGCAAGGGTGATCTAGGGGGAGCCTGGTTCCACAAACCATTGCACTATACTCCTACGCATCAGCACCGGGTTTCCCCGACTCATTTCCCGAATGCATGACTGGAATGCTGATGGCCCCGGCCCCAGGGTTCCCAAGCTGCGCCTGCTTGTCCCCCATATGTCCGGACGTCACTACTGAGTGTGAGCTTACTCCCGTCCCGTCAGGAGTATCATGGCATATTTCCTTCGGGATCTCTGAGTTGCGTCCCTCAGGGATCCCCTTTAATTCCCTTTTTTAGAGTTCTTACCGGAGAATCGCATCACAGGCTTCTCAGCTGTGCATGTGGAGGCATAATGCCCCTTCTCCTGACACCTGTAACAGGTTACAGTACTCAGTTCGGGTTTTATCTTCCATTCCAGTTTTTTATCAAACAGTGCCATCATACGTTGCATCATGGCCTCTACCAATCCGAGGGACTGGTCTGGTTCCGATTTCTTCGGAACATTGGGTTCTTGTGGAACCGAGGAGGGTTTGGAAGGGGTTTTTGAATTATCCCCTGGGAGTTTCTCTGGCTTTTTGCTAGAGGATGTCTTATCAAAAGGTTTCCGCCTTTTGTTATCACCGGACCTTTTGTCCCGGCGCTTCCCACTGAAGGCTACAGCCCCAATGGTCTCTTCTCCTTCGGAATTTTCATCCGAGGATCCCCCGCTGCTGCTATAGTCAACGACCGCTGACATTCGGGATTGGTTGGGTACCAATCCGGCAAGAAGAATCTTATTCTTCTCATAACTGTCTATGGCTAAAAATAGATCAGCTAGGGAGGAATCGCTTTTCCAAGCTTTTCTGGTCAGTTCTTGATGATCAGGGTCACTCAGTCCACTAATGAACCGAACAAAGAGAGTCTCGATGTAGTAATCTGCGTCTCTAGCCCATTCTGGTCTTGCTTGATGCAGGATCCGTTGAAGCTCCAAACCATATATCTTCGTGGACTCCTTTGGTTTCTGGGTTCGTCCCTTGAAGACCAACCAGTGATCCACTGTCACCAGGTTCCCGAAGATGTATACAGCAGTACTTTCGAGCTGATCATATGTACCCGAAGGGCCATATGTACTTCTCCATTGGGAGACGGCAGATTTACCTGGCCCATCATTCAGCCAGATGACAAAGGCTCCTAATGAGTCTTCTTTGGACCACCCATTGTATTTGCAGTCATCCACAAATACTTGGTATTCATCCTTCCAGGGTCCTTTCCCTTTGTAGGGTTTGGTGATCCTGGCGGTGCGTCGGGTACCTCTGGTGGCCCCCTCTATCAGCTGGTCTGATAGATTCCGACTCCAATCCATTACTTCAGTGGCATCCTGTCCCAGACTATAGCTATCCAAGCCAAGGCTCTTGATACAAGGATCAGTATTATAAACCTGTCTCAATCCGGGGGCCATTGAGGTTCTTCGGGTCAATGGCTGAACTGGAGAGACTGGATCGCACCCGGCAAACCGGGTGGGTCGAGGGCGAGAGGTGGTGCCCGGGTAGGTGGGATCATGTCCTGTTGTTGTCTGGTCATGGTGCTGGGGCCTGGGCCGGCTTCCTTGGCTATTTTTATGCCTATCAGGACTATCAGTACGGGGGTACTGTGGGTTCTGGTCCCCAGACCATCCAGCAGAAGGTCCTTCCCCGGCCTTCTTGTCGCGGCTAGCGTGCCCCTGGGTTTGATTCCCCGGAGTTTTCCCTGCTCCCGTCTTTGTCTTCTGGTTATGATGAAAAATCAGGTCGCCCCAATTATCATAACCATACCACCCACCCTGTTGATCCTCATGTGTGGTGGTGTCTTTGTTCGTACCCGAAGGGGGTGGAACAGCTCCATACTGAGATGGACTATCCCCAGCGAAGGGGTTCAAAGTGTCATAACTAGTGACCCCCGACGTATTCCCTGTGGAGTATGCCGTAGGATCGATAGTTACCAACGGACCCGACGGGGCAGGGGGAGCAGATGCATAGTATACATCCTTCTCAACCTGTCCCCCGGAAGGGTAGCGGGTGTTGGTTTTTAGAACTCCCTGGAGTGGAGGGTTCTCTACTCCTTCCCCAGGGGTGAGGGTCACCTCTGGGTCTTGTACCTTTTGGTTGCCTAGGTAGGTTTCCAACTCTACCCGTCTAGCTTCCAGTATGGATACTGCCTGCATGGTCTCTAGCTTCTTCTGACCTAGCTCTTCGTTCGCTTCTATGATGGCAGTTCTTACTGCCTCATTGTCCTCGACCTGTTGGTTACGAGCTTCCTTGGCGGCGTGCCATTCCCTAGAGTATCTTTCTAGGTCCGCCTGATACTGCTGTTGACATGCAGGCATAGGACTTCCGGTTAGCTTGACCTAACTCGGATAACCTTTTCTTTTCATCTCTCAGGGTTTCCTGATTCCTCTCCATCTGATCTTGGATCAGCTGGTTGTGACGGGTTAATTGATCCGTTCTCCACTCCATATCCTGATTGACCTGCCTATTCTCTAGGATGTAACGATCTCCTTCAGAGATCAACGAAATTAATTCGTGGTGCAGAGCGTTGTACTGCTTGTTCATCTCTTCTTTGTTCCGGTAAGCGTTGTCCCGGTCCAAAGTGTCGTCCTGATTAAGATCAGGTCGGGTCCCAACGACGGGACCTCCTTCGGGTACGACCCGAAGGGGTTTTGGCGGTATTTCCAGTACCGTTGGGTCCAGAAATGAGCCTTTCTGGTTCCCCCCTTTCTTTCCTCCGGGAAAGAACACTGAATCAGTTGTGTTGAACAAAGAACGACCAGTGTTCAGCATGATTTGACCCCGAGTGGCAATGAAGTTCGGTGTGAACCCCCTCGCCTCCTCCGGATCCATCTGGTCCACCCTGGTGGATTCCAATTCTCCTTCTTCCAAGGTCACCCCTGGATTCAAAGTTCCTTCGGCTTCACGTATGAAACCCTCGAAACTAGTCGGAACAACTGGGTTGTTCCGCTCCGGGACGGTACCGTCCCCATCCTTCTCTACTCCGGCCAGGTTCACCTGACTGCTAAAACTGATCACGGCACCAGTGTAGTGGTTCGGAATCTCAGAAAGAGAACAAGAACGTCCGTTTCCAAGTGCGAAGTAGAAAGAGTGTTTTATTCAACGTATCCCTATTACAATTGAATCTAGTCTTAACCCGAAGGGTAAGACGAAGCAGTACTGGTTCACTCTAGTGATTGGGGTAGGGTAATGCTGGGAGTCAGCCGGGCCTGCACTGACTGGCGACTATACGAGGAGGGGAGGTTTATATACCCCCTTTGGATATGAAATCGACATGATCACGTGTCGGTTAGCTCCCGCCTGAAACGTGGTGCGCAGTACCCGAGAGAGGACAGTCGCCCCCTCTGGGATACCGCCCACACTAACGCCAGGCGGGAACAACCCGAACTAACCCTCCTCGGTCACCTGGATGGAAATGATTACCGTAGTAAACCCCTACAGTATGAATGATAATTGCTCAGTTGCAGTTTACCCGGTTTACCGGGGTTGTCAGGGGCCAATAGCCCTATTTATCTAGTTAGTTTTGTGGTGTCAGACAAAGCCATAACACTCAGCATATTAACCCTGATTGCTCTTCCGTGAGACATCAGGACAAAGTCTTTGTCCCGATGTGATTGTCTCCTTAACACAGCATATTTAGTACTACTCACAGGCTGCAGGTAGCCAATTATTTAGATGCCAACAGAAGTGCATTTGGCTGTGAGATGATGCACCCATCAGGTGTTAGTAATTATAGTTGTTATGTAGTTATAGTAATTATGGGTCTCTTTCATATTGAAGGATAAACAGGAAACCGGTGGCGGGACTCAGTGGGCATTTTCAGAACCTTTGAAAGCTCAATGGCCAACTCTTTCTGGCATGTGTTGCTTTAGGGTCCATTGTAGAAAACGTTTCTTAAAGTTTTTCCGAGACAGTTTTGTAGTACCGTAAAACCTTGTGTATGGGACACGGCTAGTACACAAACCAGGTCGCTGGTGCGGCTTATAAGATCAACCCAGAGTTGGGGTGTGGCTTAGGGGTGATCCATTTAGTATGTCACACTTTTTTTGGCCATTTTGAAGACCCCCCACTCCCATGTCACACTTCGTCACACATTTCCTAACACCCCCTAGAAGAGTATGTCACAAATCTGCCGACACCCCCCCCCCTGTATAATAGTTATGTATTATATCGTTTAAAACTAATAAAAGGGCATACATATTTTGTGATTAAGCAAGCCCTTCTGGACAGGACAATAATAGATTTATCAAATAGAACCCTTTCAGATAATACAACAGTTCAAAGAGGCAGTAACAAAATTACATGAGTATTGTTCGCACCCTAGATATTTTTGATAGTTGTGCCCTCGAACCATGGGTTCATGTCAGGAATAAAAAGTGTGCTAGTGCTACTATGTGGGAACAGGGCACTCAATTTTATTTCAACATGGGTTTGCGGTTGGCCCTCCGGCAAGCCTTTCTGTTAGTGAGGGGGATTTTGTGAAAAGTGACCCCAAGTGAGGGAGATTTTGTGAAAAGTGTTTAGGTTTAAGCAGATTCTCTGCAGATTGACCTTGGTGAAAGGGATTTTATATCAGTATTCTGGTAAAAAAAACTCCAAAGTGATGTTTTGCTGAAATCCCTTAAAAGTCACACTTGGTGAGGGTGGTTTTGGTGAAAAGTAACCCTTGGAGCAGAGGACTTTGATGAAAAGCAGACCCTTCATAAGGGGGATTTTGCTCAAAATGTAACCTTGCCAGCCACACACTTGTGTATACAAAATGAACAACCCCCCGGCACTGCTATCCTCTGCCCTGGTATTGGAAGATTTGTGGCATCCACATACCCTTCCTCTATCCAGGGCAGATCTTCTTGGTTCATATTCCAGGTAGCACACATGAAATTATGATGCCGCTTAGTGTTAATGCATATGGATACAATACTAGCTTTACAAATGTCACTGTCTTGATGCAGTGAATGTTCATCATTCTGTAATCAAGTGAACTTCAACAGTACAATCGTTTTCCTTTGTGTGTCCTTCTTCTTAGAGATTTACAGCATCTCGTGTTACATTCTACAGTGATTGCTTGGCACTGAGGTCAGTTAAGCAGATGAAGGATGATGAAGGCTGACCTGTGTTTAGCGGAAGGGCTAGGGGTTGTAGGTCTACTACAGCAAAAAGCATGTTTTTAGCCTGCAAATATGACTAATTATACAGCATTTATTCAATACAAGTGCAAGTGCAAGTGTGACGTCACACAACAGTGGCGGATCCAGGATTTGGAAAAAGAGGGGGCGCGCCCCCTTTTCTAGGCAAAAGGAGGGGGCGCACCCCCTATTTTTGGCCAAAATCGGGGTCTAAAAAAGACAATTAAACTCTTAACTACAGGCAAAAAGGAGGGGGCGCGCGCCCCCGGGCCCACCCCCTAAATCCGCCACTGCACAATTCTAAACACCCCCCCAGCCCCTTGTCACACTTTGTCACACAAAAAAAAGACCCCCCCACCCCCTCGGGCGTGACATACTTAATGGATCACCCCTTACACGAGGGGGGTTTTGTACTATGGTACAGTACTAAAGACACCATAATCGGATGGCTGGTGCAGCTTATAGGATCGGTACAAAGTCTATATGCGGCTAATACGCGAGTTAGGCTTATACACAAGGTTTTACGGTAACAACCCTTTGATTAAGAGTCAGATTTGCTTCTTAACTACGGCATTTACTATGCTTTTTTCCCACAGGAGGTATACATAGATCATTTTAGCCTACTATCTAAGTATTTTCTGCTACACACCTTTTGAGAAATCAATTTATTATTGGGAGACCTTACTATGTACTTATTGCCACAATTACTTAACTACTGACCCCACATGAAGGGTACAGCTTCTGGGATATGGCCCAATATCCGATATGCATAGAACATCACGATATTTTTTTTTATTGTGGAAGATGTATAAATGATTTGGGAGACAAAAGTACAAGAGGATGATTGTGTTCTGTGCAAATCTGCCCTGCATGGAGAAATTCAAAGTGGATGCATGCAACTACTTAGCATTGTGTGGTATAATAGCATGAATGAACATTTCTAAGATAACAATTTTAGGTAGACCTAATCTCGCTTATAAATCTAGAATTAGGGATGACATCTGATATATATGCCATAACAGAAATGTTCAAGTCATTGGAAATGCCCCTTTATGTGTAAATACATCAGGTATCTAATTATATTGTGGACTAAACATCCGCTTCCTGAGAGGGTACTGAATGTATTGAGGTTTAATCCTCCTACTGTAAATAAAGGTGCCACTGGCTGCCTACTCATGGCATTGTATTATGAAAACTAATGGCTTACTGGATATTCACATTGCTGGGAGGACCTGAATGAGCAGAGTAGGTATCAATATTCTCCCTCTATCAGATGCGCACATATCTTCGGCATTTATTTAAGCCCTTGTTTGTTAATAAACAAGCAGGACAAGGTCTGTATTCTGCACAGAATTACCATGCGGAGACACGTCTATCCACCCCACTGTAACTCTCTCGCCTAATTGTCGCTAAACCATAGCAGGGTAGGACACTCCAGTCACCATACAACGTATCATCGCTGCTACCTACTACTGAATGTATGTTGTAAGAGAAAGAGAAAGTATTTGCATTGAATTACTTATCTTTATAAGTTCATCAATATATGTACTGCATCCCAAACGTATTGTTTATCAATAAACAAGTTCGTTTAGAGCACATTGAGGCAAAAAAAAAAGATTATATCAGTGGTTAAGGGATCTACCTGACCGGTTTGGTTCATTTAGGCTAGCTTACTCAACGGGTTAGTCTAACTGCATCATACAATAATATTGTCCATCGATTGAAGTGAAAGTGTAAATCATAATTATTAGAAATTAAACCAATAAATGCACATTTGTGACAGAACAGGGGAGATGTTAACATTCATTCTAAATTGGTCTAATTTGGACAGTAAAAAGAACGTTTTTACCCAAATTTAGCATATTTGTTGACATTTGGTTGCCATGGAAACCATTCTTGCAGTATTTTTGAATAAAGAAGTTTCTTATCTCCTTGTTCATGCCATCAGAATCACAGAACTGAAAACGGAGTACCATTACTTCTTCTACATCCAAAAATATATTATATAACTCACATTGATTTTTTTTTCTAATAAGATAATTTACATGGATTATAGATATGGAAATATCTGAATATCTACAGGAGATACAATCTATTCTGAATTCATGCATATTCCTACCATCCCATGTTTGGGAAGTCAGTTCACGGCAACTCTTTGGATTACTTTAACAATCAAACCACCAAACTGTAGCTGAAGACATGAATTTAAATAAAGGGGGTTTCCCCTAATGTCACCTTATGCCACGTTTTGTCACTAAACGCCCCAATATAGCCGGCCTCACTGTGGGTGTGAGATGAGGCTTATTTTTAAACAGTGTGACCAGTACACTGCAAGCCAGCAGACCAATAGCATGTACATTTACATATCCAGGTAGGTACCATGCCCTTTAGATATATATATATATATATATATATATATATATATATATATATATATATACATTATATATATATATATATATATATATATATATATATATATATATATATATATATATATATATATATATACATAAGGCATATTATATCTAGGTATGATTTTGTGAGTACATTCCAATAGTATGAATACATTTAATTGCCTCATATCCCATATCCCACTGTGTGTATAATTAACATAATCATGTACTTTTATATTATACAGAGGATGAACTTGAGCAAGTCCTGCATGCCAGGACTGCACGAGCCATGATACTAGTCAGGGGAGTTAGAGGTCCCTCATCCCCGTAATATACATTATTTCAAAGACATCTAGAGGGGTTCAACCCGTGATACTGGCTATATAGTAACGGACAGGATTAGTCTGTGATGTGGGAGAGAGGGGAGGAGGGGGATCTGTGGCGGAGGTGAGAGATACAGAAGCCCAATGCAACTGTAGCTTGTATTAAACAGTTCTAAGCAACGGCCGGGTTGGGGTGTGTGTATATTGGGATAAATTACTATTAAATATGGTTAGATATCATGATAAATCATGTTTTCCCTCTCAGGACGTTAGATCACGATAAAGTATGATTTATAATGATATATCATGATAGAATAAACATGATTTATTATGATTTCCCCTTGCAGAAGGTAAACAAATCTAGTATGGTTAATCATGATAACTCATGGGAGGAGAAAACATCATTTATCATGATTTTCTCTCTCAAGAGGTAATATTATAATAAAGTATGATTTATCACGATTAATCATCATAGGAGAAAACATGATATGTCATGATTTATCATGATAGATTATGATATATCATGGTTCATCATGATAAAGCACGATATTTATCATGATATTTTTCTACCTGGGAAGTTATATTTGGAGATACATGTATAACCACCGCCGTTTTCTTTATTTTATCCCTTACAAAGAGATATTTTTTTTATGGTGGCCGGTATGAATAGTAAGGCCAAGATGGTATGCCATAACATACCTTTGATAGGCGGCCAATGAAGTATGCTTCTGACAATATAAATGGATATATGGCTCAGTCTCACGTCTTTGACCGGGTGACGTCTTTGACCAGGAAACGTTATTATAGCATAAATTAGACCTATATAATTAGACTATACACTGAAAAACTCTGGACAGCTCTGGAGTCTGTGAAGTCGTCTTACAGGATGACCCTAGGGTCTTCTAAGTGAACAGCATAGAATCAACTAGCTTCAACTTGTCAAATTGACAACCTGCCAGGTTACCATCCCACAAGACGACCCTAGACTTGTCAAGGTCGTCAAACTAAGATAGTTGATGCAGGCCTAGAATAGTCACAGCTGGGCCTCATCATTGCATAATATGGTGGTAGGTCTAGGGTTTCAAATGTTTGAGTTTGGTCTGGTTCCAGATGACAAGATTATTTTATCAATTTGTTTATATACATGACCACATATAGAAGTGATATTTAATACACTAGTGCCACCAAGGATTCACATAATGTATCACCAAGTCTTTACTGAGAATAGGCTACTCTCCAGCAATGGACTGTAGGCTTGTGTGTGTATAATACCAATATAAGGTGCATGCACCTACTTGTGCCCTGGTGAAAGACACAAAAGAGGTGTCTTCCTTTTACACATGTGCTCTATTTTTTAAATGTTGCCAAAAGTATGCATTCTTTTATATACATTATCTTACTTTTCCCCTAGATACTTCACATAATCCTCCATATTAACATATATGTATTGTAATACTCAATATTATATCAACATAGGAATTAATCAATTTGTTCCCAAGGGTACATATTCATGCTAGGTAATAGCCACCCGCAGGGAGAATGGTGAATCACTTCTAGACAAGTTTAGGGCTGGCATATGCCAGGTAGCTCTAGATGGGTCTTCTTACTGAAGAGTTTTGCTTGCCAGCCCCTCTCCTTGTCAAATTGACAAGTCAGTGCCAGGTTTACTCTGGATTTTTTCTGTGTACACTATATGAAATGAAATTGATTCGACTTTGTAACAATTGGATCATCTTTGTTGTTGTTGTTGTAAATTGTATTTTGGCATAATAATCTTAGTACATGCGAAGTTTTTCATTATAATCCCAAGGAATGCCTGACAGACAGGATTCAATAGAATATTAGAACTTTGATACAGCAAAGAATTAGATATTTAGATATAGTACTAGAACATTAATCATTATTCATGATTACGTGTACTTTAGTATTTACATAGTCTATATTGCTCAGTGTCTAGACATAAACATTGTTATTTCAAGTCTGCCACGTTTCACCATCCCAAAGGGATCTAGTCTCTCATGTGATATTTTGAGCTGCTAACCACCGTGTATTAAACTATGACTTAATCAGGCTCATGAATCTGTCTCTGTCTTTTGTGTGTTGGGTATCTGAGTCCAGTGTGTTCCAAACTGCCAAGCCTCTGTGGTAGGGTCCTTTCTCATAGATATCCTTTGTGTTCCTCGGGGTTCTCAGCTGCTTCTTCACGCCCCCTCTCAACGCTCTGGCCGGCACCACAACATTGTTGTCGTCCAGGGACTCACGGTGTAGGTGGGCCAATAGTTGGTGGCGTTGGGTAACCTCCAGTTTGGTTGTGTTGTTTCTTGTGTGTAGTGCATCAATATCCACCCCTCTAGGGTCACGTATGCATTCACACACCCTCAGGGCATTGTTCTGTAGTGTCTGTAGTTTCCTGATGGCCCATACCGGGCCCCCACCATGCAGAAAGCAGCAGTAGTCAAGAATCGACCGGATCATGTGGTTGTACACTTGTACCGCTGTGGTTTGGTTAGAGCGCTTCCTGATAACACGGAGTTGGGTGATTCTTACTTGCACCAGGTTGATAACCTTTCGGAATTTCCGTGTCATTTGACCGGGTGACGTCTTTGACTGGATGACGTCTTTGACTAGGAAACGTTATTATAGCATGAATTAGACCTATATAGTAAGAAATGGGCGGAAAAAGTCAAAGGATATTTTCACACAATTGATTTAAAGGTTTTTCATATTTGTATGTAGCCCCTTTTACATGCATTATAGCATCATGTTATATTTTTTCCTCTGCCCGGTCAAAGACTTCACTTTCTATGTTATGTGGAATTTGAAGAGCTATACTGTCCAATAACCATCCACATATTTTTATAAATAGTAGAGATAATTATGGGAAAAAAATTAAAAAATTAAAAAAGACCTTTTCTAGCCTCCCTGTCAAAGATGTCACCCGGTCAAAGACGTCACCCAGTCAAAGATGTCACCTGGTCAAAGACGTCACCCGGTCAAAGATGATCCAATTGTTACAAAGTCATGAGACTGAGCCATATACTTTCGATGATAATCACTGACATTTACAAACATTATCTTTACCTTATTCAATTGTTCAACTACATATGAAACATTACAAAAAAGTAATAGTTACAGCAATAGTTAAAGAAATTAAGAAGTATTGGAAATGAATATTCTATTCTATTGTCAGTTCCCATGGATAAAATGGGCTGTATCTGCAAATAGTGTCCTTGGTAACCTAGTAACCCGAGTGGCCTGTTTTCAAAAGAAGGTACTGGGATGGAGAGCTAACAGAATACCTGTTGACATTGATGGGATGAGTTGAGTTGAGTTTGGTAAGGTTTTATTTGATAGTCAGGGCTGTTAGGGTAAAAATAGTTTTGCGTCGGACAAAAGTGTCAAACTTCTTCCATG
This sequence comes from Harmothoe impar, assembly GCA_947462335.1. Classification (NCBI taxonomy): domain Eukaryota; kingdom Metazoa; phylum Annelida; class Polychaeta; order Phyllodocida; family Polynoidae; genus Harmothoe; species Harmothoe impar. The sequence continues at coordinate 61,063,403 of OX381707.1, read as the reverse complement.
TGTAGGGAAGGGCATACCTTTCAATATTTTCTCTTGCTCCAGAAAAAAATCCTACTGGAACAGCGTTTTTCAGCCATTTTTCAAAATGGCTACCAATGGGGAGGGAAAACCACAAATAAATGGATGCTATAAGCATCTACGTTGAGTAACACCTATCAAAGGTGAAACAAATTAATCCCAATTTATCTTCATTATATAATACTTGACAGAAAGGATGATCCCTGCAGAATTAGAACAGATTTTAGCCACCAGGGGGCGCCACTATGGCCTAAAATCAAAGAAATGTTTGCTCTACAGTACTTCTCCGGTTGAAAACAATGATATATTAAACACAAAATAATTCTCGGTGAAAAGTCCCTATATTTGCAGTGCAAAAGAATGTTTTAAAGCCTAAATGGGTGTCCTTGTTGCCATGGAAATGGATTTTCATTCTAAATTAAAAAAACAAAGGAGCTAATTGATAAAATGATAATGAGGATTATTATGGGCAAAACAGACTAGAATTACCATTCCTAGATCAAATACATAACCTAAAGCATGAAAATGTATGATCAGTTTCTAATCATCATAATTGTGAGCAGGCAAGCAGAAAGGGGTATCCACATGGTAAAAGTACTTATTTTAGGCACCAGGGGGTGCCACTATGGGCTAAAATTGAAGAAACAGGCTTAGAATTGACCTTGGGTACCTTGTTCTATAGAATACAGTAGTATTACTCAAAAGATTCCATTTTATAGCTGAAATAAGTGTCCATGTTGATATCTGTTGCCACAGAAACATGATTTTCATTCCAAATGGAAAAGATAAAGAAGCCCATTGATAGAATGGTTCATGAGGATTAATGTGGTCGAAACAGAATAAGATTCCCAAATAACCCAACGGCTGATAGTTTTCTAATTATCAGAATTATGCTGATTGGCGAGAGATATCTTGGAAACTATTAAACTTAGAGCTAATTGGAATTTCGGATAGGGCAATGTCCACTCATGTTTATGAAACAATTTCTCAAAAACTAGAATGGCTATCTTCTAGTGTAATACGTTACTGGAAAGCTCATGACATCATTTTTAAGGTTGGCTTTTTTGTTGGGTGACCCTTTTCCCTTGCCTGTTCACAATCAGACTAATTAGATGGAGATATCTATGAGACTTTGAGCTCATAGGCCAATACTCAAACACATTTGCACACTCTGGGAGTGACCATACACGTCCATGGCCGGTATGTTGTCACTCACAATTCACTATATGCATCATGGGTAGACACCTGAAAGTAGTGCCTTGAATTTTAATAGGGTATTAGATTGGAGAGGAGGGAGGGTGTATTGAGAAGCAGGCAATCAGGCCTGACCTAGTAATAACCTTCAGTTTCAGAGCAGTACTCGGCAGTGATACAGCCTAGTGAATTGGGTGAGGGGTGAAGTAGAGTGGAGTGGCTATTGACAACCTACACATATGTGCCAGGTATTAGAAATACATGGAGGGCAAGTTATAATTTGGGGGAGGGGGTGGCCTCTATGCATATCAATAACCGCTAGCAGTTAGCTACCCACAATGCACAGTGAATTGTCAGTGTGAAGAAACAACACAGTTTCTACACACTGATAGGGAGTATGACACATTTTTGAAGCCATTTCCCAAAAACTAGAATCAATATCTTCTAGGGTGATATATCAATGGAAAGCTTATGACATCAATTTTAAAGTGTTTTTTTCTTCGACTACCCTTTTCCCTTGCCTGTACACATTTGTCTTATTTAAGTGTCCAACCCCAGCCTTCAGGTGAGGGTACATCAGGTTGTGTGGCACACAGGTCTTGGCCCAGATGCTGGCTTGGTAAAATGCTCAGTATGCTGAAGTAGTCCATCTTAGAAATTGTGAAAACAATGAGCGTATCATCTTTACTTTTTATGGTTGTAGGAAATCCAATGAATGCTGTCCTTATATGTGACACAGAGTTATCATCTACAAGTGTTACAGCCACTAAAATATCAAATTAAATATTTTAGATCAAGGAAAAGAATATCATGTTAACCTGTGTTGGAGGTATGTATTCAAGGATACATTCTCCACCTTTGGCAAACAGTTCTTGCTGCATTGATAGACTCCAATGAGCTGCTTTTGTCATACATGATGCTTTCCAAATGTTGGAATACTTGGAGTGGTGTAGTTTCAAATGCCTCTCATACTTCACTGTAGCATTTCAATGTTCGCCATGTTCCCTTCTTTTCTTTTTTTCTGAAGAGGGCTGATGAACAGTAACAGTGTATGCCCCTGAATCTGTTGTGAAGTTGGACTTCACTTTTGGTATATGACAATCCTCTTTACAAAACAATGAAATACCTGACATTTGTGACTATAGTTAAGGGTCACTGGATATTGGCTCTAGCTAGTTCTGAGCTATGATTTTCTTACATGAAATTACGATAGCCATATCTATCACAGTTTGGCAACACCTGGCTGATAGAAACTGCCCGAGTCCATCAGGTGAGGGTGTAAGAGGGTAGCCATGGATCTTTTTACTTTATGGAGTCATTGAAGAACATTTCAATATTATTTTTGATTATTCACTACCATCGCTGAATATTCAAAGACTTCTGCCACAATATGAATTATGTAATGTTGAGAGAATTGGCAGATGGCCCACAACATTACCCATATAGCTACAACACAACTTTGCTGCAACACTGACACTGATATTGGTGCAGCATTACAACAGTGCCTGCATCACAACAGTGTGGACAGCTATAGCACTGCTGTAGTTCCCTATTTAAGCACAGGTTCACAAATCAGTGAAGGTTTTGTATAAGGACAGTAGTAAGCCATATTGTTATATCAATAAGTGCAGGGGTGATAGTGCTACTCCCAGTAGTGTATACTTGCAAGGGAGGAGGGACCAAGAGCAAAGATGGAACATTGAGCCAGCTAGACTTAACCTCACTCAGAGACTCACTAGGAATCACACAACCTCCCCACCACCCCTCCCACCTCAGCCTGGCTTTATCTTGGAAATACATGTACCCTACCCTCTTTGAGCAACAATGGGACCAAGATTCATAAGCACCAACTCTCAAATAAGCACAGGTCTCATGCAAGTGCAAGTTAAATGGTGCTATCAAAAGTGTTAAGCGTACCTGGGCTTATATCCAGGCCACTATGGTATACTAACCCTTTTCACCCTTAACCAGTGTTACCTAAGTAGATCATATGGCAATGATGGGTACTATAGGTAGTAGTAGATCACTAGGTATTAGTAGATACTAGGTAGTAGTTGATGCTAGGTATCTATGCCTAGTATACAGGATAGTTAATATAAACCAGCCCCAAGTAATAAGTGGATGAAAATGACATCATTTTGATATTCAAATCAAAATTCCAAAATTTTCGAAAAAAAAAGTTCTTTCAAACATCAATTGTTAGCAATTTCAGTCAACATATGTGCAATGAGGCTATGAACTTGAAGAATCAGCTGTTTTCCTGACCTAATTGTATGCTCAAAACTTTGGGTTTGATTCATGACACAAAAATATCCTCCTGATCATGGTTAATTTTAACATCAACCAAGCAGCCATCTTGGATTTGGCGGCCATTTTAAGTTACATTTTATTCAAATTCATCTAGTTGGGAAACCATATATCATATTTAATACAACTTACAACTTTTCCTGCATTTATCAGCAGTATTTCCATTAATAGCGATCACATTCCCTGTTCAGTCACTTTTTCGGGCGGCCATTTTGAAAAATGGCAAAAGATACCTGTTCCAGTCATCAGATTTTTTGGAGCAAGAGATAGAAATGTTCTCCATATTTTTCTCTACGTCTATGCCAAATTTGGCACTTTTGTCCGCCACAAAACTATTCCACCACTTATTGTCCTTAACAGCCCTGACTATGACAATAAGATCTCAGTGCACTGGGAGCTTTTCATTTATGACAAAATGAATACATTTGAGCAAATATATTCAACATGAAAAAGCAATATATATAATATATATATATGTATATATATATATATATATATATATATAGAGAGAGAGAGAGAGAGAGAGAGAGAGATAGATAGATAGATAGATAGATAGATAGATAGATAGATAGATAGATAGATAGATAGATAGATAGATAGAGTTCTCTCAAACTGAATCAACAAGTAGCGCTAATTAACTTCAAGTTTCTTTAGTTCTGTCGGGCACTTTAAGCGAGTTTCTTATTTCTGGATTTTTGGGTCCAGTTCATTCCACAGCGCGCAGCCGCGGAAAGCTGGGCTTCGGTCATAAGTGTCAGTTACTGAACAAGGTGTCTTCTGAAACAATGTACATGCGAGTCAGTAGTTGTCTATTCTGAACAACCTCCAATTTTGCAGTTTTGTTTCTGTTGTGTAGGTCTTCAATGTTTATTCCTCTTGGGTCTCGGATGCCTTCAACGGCTCTGAGCGAGTCATTTTGGAGAGTTTGAAGTTTCCTGATTGCCCATCATGGACCACCTCCTACCATGAAGGCGCAGTACTCCACAATGGGATGCACCATCTTTTTATACACTAGTAGTGCACAGCCTTTGTCAGTTAGGATCTTTAACCTCTTTAGTTGAGCCAATCTGACTCTGAAGAGGTTGATTTGCTTCTTAGTTGAGGGCTGAGTGACATGTAGGTGTCCAGCAAGACACCCAAGTAGTTGAAACTGCTGACAGTCTGTAGACGTTTGTTGTTCATGGTGAAGTGGGTGTCACTAAGATCTGGGATTGCTCACTGGGAGTAAGACCACAATATCACAGTTTTCTCCGTGTTAATTGTGAGCATGTTGAGTTTGCACCAGGTGCCGACTAGGTCAAGGTCTGCTTGAAGTAACGTCTGTATGCTCTCTGGGTCGCGTCCTGACACTACCAGCGCTAGGTCATCAGCGCATAAGTAATGACTGCTGTGTTCAATAACTTTGGTGACATTATTGACATAGACAAGGAACAGGAGCGGCCGATGATGGGATATATTGCAGCAAGGTAGAGCCTATAAAGGGTATGATTTGTAGGGTTATGCTGTGTAAATCTTGACAGATCACTTTTGAATTATGCTTGCAGATATTCAGGAGGGACTGAATTCATTGAAAGTCAGCTGTATTTATCTAATCCATATCAAGACCGTCATTAGACCCCTCGCACCCCACAGCCTAGCCTAGCAGCTACTCGAGCTCCAAGCATCGAATTTTAGATAATAACATGTCAGCAATCTTCACAGACTCATATGTGGACAGGTTGATTTACAAATAATATGGGTGCTTCTTTCTGTATGAAAATAGGTGAAATACCTCCTGTGAGAATAACAGTCAACCAACTGTAAACCGGATAACATAACGATCTGCAGGTTACCTACTCCATGCTGCCTCCTATTGGGCTCGAGGTGAATATCTATATGCATAATGAAAGCATTATTCCCATCCACAACCATAAGGGTTTTCATGTGTATTCATGCAGATTATACATTACATATACTTCCCTATTTATTTGTTGTATGTAGACCTCCACCATAAGTGTGTACTGATTGCTCTAAATGTACTAGCCACACAAAACTAAGCCATTTTAGTTCCATCTTCGACCACAAGAGGTCATATTGGCATTGGCCCCTACAGAGATGGCATTCCTTCCCACCATAGAGGAATTAATATCTGTATTTTCACCCATCCATTATGCTTTAGAGAGGCCTTATATGCTATGCTATTTTGCTCTGCCTTAAAGAAAAACAAATGATGGTCCTATAAATATTAAATTCATGCTAGAGTTGGAAGAGGTCTGAAGAGGTCGAGTTGCTGCTTTAAATCAGTATAAGATGATGTAGATGTGCTCTAATCAAAGCGTAATCTCCTCCTCACAGTAATCATAATATATTCAACATGACAACATGATATGATAATCGCTACACTGCATTATAGGTGTGTCTTATTTATCTTCCTCTTTCCTTAATTTTGCCGGTGATGGCAATCCTACCAAAACAGCTGGACATTTTAACCTTCTTTGCTCAATCCTGATCTTGGAGTATAAGTGATGCATTTATGTTAGGCTTCAAGCAAAAAATCACATCAAGATATAAAGATCTATCACAATATCACAGCAAAACAAGAACTGTGAGTCTGAAGCTGACTAAATAAAGCCGGAAATTCACATCTCCAAAACCATCCCTCCAAAATAAGGCCCCTGTATCTAGACAAAGGCATTAGGATCCTGGGTTAGTCACCAGAAAAAAGTTTCAGTTATCTTAACAGTCTAGAAAATATGGGATTCTTTATGACGTAAATTTATGGATAATTATTAGGTAAAAAAAAACATCTGAAATATTTATGACCTACCTAGCCTTGATGATCTAGCCTAGATGTTTGCCTGAAACATATCACTCTCACTATTACCACCGTAGGAGCAAGCTAATGAAAGTTGGCAGCAAACCAGGAGGGAACTTTGGCTGATGTAACAGCATGTCATGAGAATGGGAAAGTTGCCACCTGAGGCTGGGTTCAGTCTCTTTCAGGACCTCTTTATGTGGTTGTAAGCACCTGATCACCATCAAGGAGCTATTGTGGTGCTGTAAGAGGGTGTGGGGAAGAGTTAATTGGGACTGGTAGTGAACACACCTGTTTTAACCCCCACACCATTGTGAAGAAAGTTGGTGTGATTAAAGTATGTTTTGCAAATGAACTATTTTACTTCAGGAGTTGAATGGCACTGATAAAGTTTATGCCATCTTTATGAAATACTAGCACACTGAATAGAATATAATTATTGGCAAATGAAAAAAACAAAGATCTTCAAATATATTAGATCCATACACAGCCCTAAGTAGAAGCAAAAGGTTTTCATAAGAGCCCTAGGCTGTGTCTCACCAACTTGGGCCAATGTTTTCGTCTATGACGGGGTGCCGTCTATGATCGGGTGCCGTCTATGATCGGGTGCCGTCTATGATAGGGTAGCAAGGAAACCTCTATGTACGGGCCCCTATAGGTGAATTGTCTTATTTTTTCCAGAACAGTATTTCCATGAACTTTTTTGATCCCCTAACATATCACAGTATAAAAAAAACAAAAGAACAACAACTTTTTTATATAGCTGGTCATAGATGGCACCCGGCCATAGACGGCACTCGGTCATAGACGGCACCCAGTCATAGATGGCACCCGGTCATAGACGGCACCCGGTCATAGATGAAAACATTGGCCCAAGTTGGTGAGACACAGCCCCTATCTTTTGTTCTTAATCATACATTTTCTCCCCATTGTAATAGATCGTGGAGTTTAAATTAAATTGAATAGGAATTTTAAAACGTGGTCATTATTTAACAATGTGGAATGGTGAGAGGGGAGGGTCACATGTTTAACCCTATCCCTCACCGCTGGGCCCTATCCCTCACTGCTGGGCCCAACCCCTCACTGCTGGGCCCTACCCCTCATCGCTGGGCCTTACCCCTACCCCAATGCCAAAAGAGCTGACAATTTCAGCCCTTCCACCTCAAGAGTTGTTTACATTCCTGACTTCACCCACCACTCATAAATGACCACCCCCTTTCTTCCTTTCCTAACATTTTGGCTGCTGCTGGTGTGAAGATATCTCCCATGTGTATTGTACAGTGCTGCATTGCATGATAAGGACCACAGCAACATGCAGACGACTGTCTAGCCATCCCTCTCCCATTGTAAATTCACAGGGCGGTTTATGCGTGAAGGTTTCTGCAAAGACCGGACCTGACATTGCGAATTGAGGACCTACCTCTGTTTCATGACAGATGCAACTACAGCTGCCAGATATAACTGCAAAGAATCAATTGAGAATTGGGCAAAAACTAAGATATTTTCCTTGCTAATAGGACAGTCTCAATATGCAGACAATCTAGATCAAACACCTGGAACCTGAAGGGGGGCACTCCAGATTTCTGATAATACTCAGCCATCACTTTACAGGCCTTTATCGCGAAAAGATCATCAAATTGCAATTCTAAATCCATTTGTGCCATCGAGTCCTACCTATAGGCAATACTGTAATGTGTTTATTGGCTCTGACAGTGGGTGATATTGCAGGAAGTTTCCCTTGAGACAAAGGCTTAAGTCGGATGGAAATTCATCCAGCATTGACACCCACCTCTGAATGTGGTTCGGTTTTATCAGTAATCACCAGTAGGCATAGAACATTCTCCACTTGTTTTGTTGCTGCTGATATATAAAAAAGTATCTGATTATGCTCTAAGCTATACCCTGTGAAATCAAATTGAGAGTTTGAGCCCAAAGCCTTTAGTAAAGGTAATGTATGTGGAGTATTTCTCTTTTTTGCTCTGAGAAAACATTAGGTATATCTAAGATTCCTAGTTTTGTTAAAGCTTTGTGTATTCATCTAGCTGCAGTTAAATGATGAAGTTCATTTTAGTAGATTTATATAAACATCAGTACACTGTTGTCCACCCATGCACCCTCATAGAGCTATACTTTATCATACAATGTAAACACAAAGACCGTCAGTCCATTCAGTCCATCATTGCTTCCTTTTACTTCAATGTTTTGCAATGTATGCAAAATGCATCAACATTTGCCAAGTATGCATACATACAAACACTATGGCTTCAGCTTCAATATCACACTTCCTGATGAATTATTCAATGCAGGTACTTTGCAGAAGGTTTTGGTAATGAGGCTTGAAAATGATGATGTTTAGTCTCCAAACAGTTCTGGAGACACAACATACCAAATAGAACTTGGTGAGCAAACACAGACCTAATGACCAAGATTGATAAGAGATCACATGAGGAATTCTGTATAGCCACTACTAGATCCAAGTATTTGCGCATATTTCCCATTATGAAAATGAACATTGTATGCATTGAATTTCTAGTTTCTAGGAAACAGTAATTTTGATGGGGGATATGGTTATACAGGTTAAGTTGGCAGATTCAACTTAGTCTTACATAAATGTGACCCAGCTTTACGAAATGAGGCACAAGTCGCCAAATATGAAAACTATGTTAGTCACATATGAAGAGTTTGGATGCAAAACTTCATAAGCGGCATTTAAAAAATGGAGATAAAAATCCGACATAAATATAGATTAGGGATAGTGAAATAATTATAATCATCGGACAAATTTTCCAAGATTTATCCTTTTTCATCTCATTAGGACCCACTTAGTATACACTCTGCTACCAAAGTCCAATAATTGACCTCAGGGTGTCTTTATAAAAAGCACTATAATTATGCTCAATTCTGGGAGATCGTTTTTGCATCTTCATATGCAGATCTATAGTCTGCATCAAGAGCTTTCATTTGATCTGTTACACTTGTATGTAGGGTTATGGGAAGTATTTTAAACTTGTTCTTGAGAATTAAAACCGGAAGTATCTAAAGCTGAAAAGAATGTACAAAAAACATTATTTTCCAAGATATCAGAGCTATTAAATTTTCAAAAGAAATGAGTAAAATGTCATTTTTAAACATTTTGACCTTTGAGGGCCCATATCTAGATTCCAATATGTGTGACTTGTGCCTCATTTTGTAAGGATGGGTCACAAATTTTAGATGAACATCGTATTGCAGTATTTGTATGAGGCAAGAAGAGGGAATGCACGTGCATGCTGCCAGCGACTAAATATTGCAATAAACTTACGAGCCGCGAATGCCCGTGCTTACAAAGTGGTCGACTCTATTGAATCTGATAATAAAAGTAAGTCTATTGCTGCCTTCTTTCATATATTGAGGATCATACTTCTTTCATAAAGTTTCCACATTTTACGTAATATGAGACTTAAAAGCTGAGCACTAAAGGCTAAAGGCATATGAAAGGCTTCTGGTCCACACAATGCCAAACACATCATTGCATAGCTGGGGATTTATGATATGAAGGGAAAATGTAATAGTTATACTTACTCAAGTCTTCAATAAGGTAAAAGCCAAACTTCACAATACAATTCATGTAAGCAAACCTCTGCATTCAAGATCAGTGAAGGTAATTTGATTTCAAGGTTGTATCGGCTATAAGATCCCTTGCTTATATGTTGGAATTTATAATAGTTAGTCAAACATCAAACACGCCGAAAACTCTGGGAATCTCAGCATTTTACATTATTGATAAGGTATAAGTTCTAAAGGTGAGTGGGCACTGAGGATAATTATCATGGATAGTTCAAGGAAATAATCACACAAAATCATAATGTGAACACTCTAAGAACAGTGTGTTACGTTTACACACTTATCAACACGCTTTTCTGCAGCCACTTTTAACACACATTTTGGTGTAACACACTACACACTATACACTCATTGCCAAAAGTGTGTTGATCTCAAAGGTGCGTTTGTTGATTTTCTTCATTTTAAGACGGTAGGGCCATGTAATAAAAAAAGTTTGTCCCCTTGACATGGGGTACGGTGGGGCGGCATAGCTACAGTAAATAGCTGGATTGTGCATTTTTAGAAGAAGTATCTATCTTTTGCACACATGTAGAGTAGCATGTTGAGAAACAATTTTCATTAAGAGACAATTGAGATCTCCCCTATTAAGTTGAGCATACATAGGTTGCTCTGAATTTTGAAATTTTGGTTGGGTATTTGGGCCCGAAAAGTAGTTAAAAAAACGACCAAAGATGTGGTCCAAAACGATCAAAAAAACACCCTTTATGACGTACACCATGCGTATGCAAAAATGGCCTTGCACCCCCCACCCCCTCTGTACATATCTGTACGCATTTGGCTTAACCCCACCTCCCCCCTTAGGGAGGGTTCATTATTTATGGCAGGGGGGGGTCGAGCATTTGAGGGGGGGGGCAAATTTTTTTAGGGGTATTCAAAGGGGGGGGGCTTTTTTTTTTACCCTATTCTTAGGGGGGGGGGGCTTTTTTTAGGGGTATTCCTAAAAATGTCCCAAATTTAGTACGTTGAAATGTCGCGAATTTTGGTAACAGCCTGTGTTATATTTTACCAAATTATGTCAATATTTTCAAAATTTTCTAAAATTTTCCTCAAACTCCCAGCAAATTTCTAACTGCATCACTTTTGACACTCAGAAAAGCCCACCGTTTTGTCAGTCTTCAAAAAAGTGTCGACCTTGTGTAAGCACTGAGGGTATGGGAGCTTCCAATTTATAAGCACTGGGGCCCTTAAACTCAACGCCTGACAACGGTATGTAAGTCGAGTGTCTGAGGTTTGACTAGTACTATTATCGCTCACCAGCGAGTATCATGAGACGTTTACACTGAAACACCTTAAGAATGGATGTATTTGTTGCAAGGTAGTAAATTGTAGGTAAAAAAGTGCCCAGGATTAAATGCACACAATTAGTAGACACCACTATCGTTTTTTGTAATAAAGTTGAAAACGATCCAGGGTGGGGGGGGGGGGCGTTTTTTTTAACCTATTCCGAGGGGGGGGGGGCCTTTTTTTTTCAACCTATTCCGAGGGGGGGGCAATTATTTTTTACATATTCGATTTGCCAAACGCTCACCCCCCCCCCCCTGCCATAAATAATGAACCCTCCCTTAGTGCGTATGTAATTTATGGAAGGCCCCTAGGCCCACACTCGTAGTAGTCTTATTGAGCTTTCAACCTCGGCTAGGCTGGGGTACCAGAGGCCTAGCCACACAGCTAGTAGTAGTCGTACCTAGCGATGGGCTCGCCGAATGATGCAGTCGCGGGCCCTGACTGTATACAGTCTGGGAGAGTGATTGGGCAAATGTACCTACACTGGACCACATGTACCTGCTATACTACTGTATATGCCCACTAGTATCAGCAATCACGAGAGTGTGGGTTCGAACCCCACTGTGGCTCAATTAGTATTATTGTTTATATCTGCACAAAACACCTGAATTCAGCTAGATTACATGGCAACATATTTTCTATGTATATAAATGTTAGTATTGGTGATATTTATGCCTCAAATGGATTAAATAGTGACCATGGCAGTGCACACGGACCATGGCCCCACTTACAAGGTTAGCGAATAGGGACCAGGGCCAGATCTTCAGAATTGAAGGCGCTATAGGTGTTTTTGGTGGTTATGCCAGTACAATTCTATTGGTCTGTCTGCTCAGTGCTATTCCTACCTACACGCCGTTCCTCTCTTTGAGCCTACGAAATCTTAGGTTGACTAATGTTGACCGTTTCCATGGGACATGGAGCCGGTCAACAAGCAAGTATCTCTTTTCGGATTCAACTGGTTTATTAAAAGAAGGAACACAGAAAAGTGTTGACGTCATAATGCTGTATGATGACAGATGATAGTTCTTTTAACAATAGGCTTAGTCCCAGTCTCAGTCAGATGGGAAATGATGGATTACTTCTATGAAGACATGGTTGAAATATGAAACCTATCAGGCGAGATGTCAGGCAAGAGAAGGGGAAATGATGGAGCTGGAGCCGTTCCATTTATCATTATACTGTAATTTTCTTTATTGCAGAAAACATCATCCATGCTTCTACTTACGTAGATTAGCAAAAATAGGGCTGCTGTAAATGAGAGGGCCCATATACCTAAATATAATATGCTATGAATCACTGTAGCCTACCCAACTAACAAAAAAACGTTATTTTACGTCAAAATAACGTTTTAAACTTAACATAACGTTATGTCATACTAACGAGCCTTAGAAAAACGTTGACATAAATTATAACGTTATATAACGTTATAAAATGGTGTATAACGTTATTTGTTTACTGGGTACCCCCTCCCTATACACTCATGTATAATACTAGAACTGGCATTGTAACAGAGCCTCCTTCCATCTAGCTAAGCCTGTAAGACATCGCCTAGTTTCATGATCTATCATTATTTAGCCTGTTTAGTCTGGCTGAAAGGGCAAGTTTTCCTTGGTAGATTCCTGGGCGCTGGCTTCCACTGCATGTTTGTAACCAGAATACCAACAGGATAGTTAATTTCCCGATGAGTTAAAGTATATCAAAAGTAATGGCCAGTATAATTATTACACACAAGGCCATCAAAACCTAGCTTCAAAACATGGTAAACCCTAGCATTATATTCCCAATTTCTATACTTAATTTTTACTCTTTTGAATTTTAGAAAATTCTTGGTTAAAACATGCTGCCACGGACTTAAGGGACCCAAATGATTGGGACATCAGGAAAAATGTCTTTTTAACAGGAATATACAGCAATTTATGCCATTCCAATGAGCCGTAAGTCGTTAAAGATTTTGGATTTTTTTCTTGTTTTCAGACCGTGCTGCCTGAAACAAATAATTTCTTTGGCCTACGCCGATAGATCTTTTTATGCAATGATTATAATCATTCCCCATATTAATCTGTACAATGGTAAGTATATATATATATATATATATATATATATATATATATATATATATATATATATATATACTGTCTTTAGCATAGGATGAACGATGAACTATGCAATAGGTCATAATATCAGACGATCCTCTACTGCTATTTGGTCAAAGGCTTGTAATACACTATGATATCATAAATAGGGCTTTTGGAAGGATATATAAGAGCCTTTCATCAAGAGGTGGCAGACATCCATTTTTCCCTGGTAAACATGACATGAAGTGCCTTCTCCGGAAATAGGAACAACACCACAGAGCTCGAGCCATTTATTTATGAACGATAATGGGGGGTAAATGTCATCAGCTGATTTGGTGGTCGTGCCTTCCCAGTATTTGCAAACGGCAACATACATATCCATCAGCTTATCTATCTACAGGGCCACTTAAGGAGAGTACACTTTGTCCCACTGCGCATGAAGGGATTTATGGCAAAATGTACAGGGATATCTAGGGATTAGTCAGGAGACGTGATAACTCCGAAGACGGGATAACTCCGAAAACCACACAGTGGGACTCTCACATCTAAAAATCACCATTGTGCTGGCAAACACCAACAATACATTTGTGTGCTGTGCCTTAAGGTGGCTAGACCCTATCCAAACTAAGCCCAGTACGCAGGTTTCTGTACATATGGACATGTAGTTCTCCCACAAGACCCCGGGTGGGTCTATATATTTCTATATTATATAGTAAAAAATGTTCACAAAGTCCTGACTGGGGGTTGAACTCAGCTAGGATCTCCCACGTATGAGGCTATACACTAATGTGACTATACATGGGTAAAATTTGACACGGGTGACACGGCGACACAGGGGGTTGTTAAAATCGACACGTGTGACACGGGGGGTTTAAAAATCGACGGACACGAAATTATAAGCCAGAATGTATAGGATAAAAATCGACACGGTGACACGGCACCTTAGCTAAAATCCGACATGGCGACACGGCAATAATCCTGGCTACCCATGTGTAGTCACACTAATGCTTTACCCCTACTCTACTGGGAATCTGGTAGGAACCCTGCTGAAATCTATACCTGTACCACATTAAGATTGTCGATCGCATTTTTTTTATTTTCTAAATTTCAAAAACCTTTGAAATATGCAGGGGACCATATGTTCTAGATATCGTTCCTAGATGCAGGACATTATAGACTATTCTGAGAAAACTATAGGGAAATTTAATTACATTCGGATGTTATTTTTGCATACATGTGACTAAAACTATATTATCCTATGGTAGATCAAAGTCAGATATCTCAGAAACTAGCTCGGGACCCCCTGTTTTCTTTACACTATTTGATAGTACTTTAATATATAATGTGGGCCTCATGACAAAACGTCTTGACGAAATTTAATTACTTTTGAACGATGGGTCTACCCACCTTCAGGTTCATGTTATAGGGGCTTACACAACCATCTCAATTTCAAATTCAAAGGGTACAATAGGTCTGTGTAAATATTTATGTGGCAGCGAAGGACAAAATAACTTTTGTTGGTGCCAGTTGCCAGCTTACCGTACCTTCATGTTTGGGCGCCAAGTTTTGAAAAAAACTGCAGCGCTGGGAATAAACATGCCTACAAATGTTTAGCACTGGGACCCTTATTCATAATACTATGTAATTGCCCACTTTGGTCACATTTGACAAACTACAGGAACCTCAACGGGAAACACATAGCAATAGATTTTCTCCTTGAAGTATGCGGCGAAACTTAAGGATAATTCTGAGAAACTAGTGGCGGGACCCTGTGAAGATGTTCAGAACCTTTATAAACTCACCAACTCCACCTTGTTGACATTCTCAGAAGCATTTCCCAAGTTATCATAGAAATTATGACGATAACCCACACTGATATTTTGGTATATTATCACAGTATGGATATATCCCCAACTTATGACTAAGTCTTGTGAGGAGTCCATACACCATTCTTAACAAATGTGATGTCATTAGGACACACCTCTGTCATGTTCAATGTATAGCTGCACTTTCTGTGGAAAGCTGCAGTATCAATATGGCTCGGTCAATCACTTCCATATTTGTCTTGAGCATTGATTATAATGTTGTGAATCACCTATAAGAAGTCTCAAGGGGTTTACATACGTTTTATTAAGATACTAGGAACTATCCTTAAAGTACTGGCTGATTCAATGACGAAAAACCGCCACTACTTGATTGAGCATGCACACATACTTCAGTTGGAGGTGGGATTTGTTCTAACCCTGAGTGGAAGGGGTGTTAGTGCTGGAAATACTCCTTATGTACTTCTCTCATTACATTAACACGTATGGTTTTCATCTGACACGGAAGCAAGTCTCCTGTGAATGTCAATCATGCTCCATCTTTGGGTAGAATTGTATTCTCACATAGTATCCCATTTAAGTCTCCATGTCTTCATACCTCCAAGCTCCCTCTCATTACCTCCTTACACCTTGACACATTTCCCTATCTGTCTCTGCCATTAGCACAATTAAGGACCAGAGACTCTTATTAAACACGTGGAAAGTACTCATATGTGTCATATGGTGCAGACTTCCGTGAATCTGCAATGTGCGACACATCAGAAGGTTCTGCTGAAAAAAATGCCATCTGCTAATGCTCGATATGCTCGGTAATTACCACTGCATCATTTGGGAGGTGGATAGGTAAATTAGCGGGTAGCTAAAAAGGCTGACTATGTCCAAAATGGCTATAATCAAGGTGTCTGTTTAGCTGATTGGCTTACTCCCAATTAGCAATTAGCATGGCTCACCATCCTTCAATAATAACGCTACCCTAATACCAACTTTACTTGCAAGTATATGGACGTCCCCATGGCATAGCCTGGACCTTTTTACCTTGCATTATCATACGCTAGCTGGTATTGCAGGTTAGTTTCTTTTTAGGATTACAGGAGATTTTAGAGATGAGATGGTCGGGTTCAAGGGCACAGCTTCGAATATCGGGACGGAGCTATGAGTACATTGGGGGAAAACGTGCCTGTTGTGTGACTAGGCATTGATTTCGCTGGCTCTGGCTAAATAAGCACGGATAGGATCTCTTATAGCTGTATAGGTGGGTCCCGTTGCAACCCGAAAAAAATCAAATATCAAGCAATTATCTCATTTAATGATCTAGAGCCCATTGTGCTAGGGCATAATAGGAGAAAGGGTGGCTGGCTGGAGAGTAAACAACCGCATATTAAGTACAAAATAACATGACCCATCATCAGATCATCTATATGTATATTAACGAGTTCTGTCATCTCACAAAGCATCGTAGAGAACTTATTAGTTCCAATCTAACCTTGCCGACTCACATATTAATTCCAATGTGGATATTCTATTTACTGCTGATCATGCCTCCACAAACATCGGCCCATAAACCCTGGCTTTAATCAACAGGAATGCGGGTCTTGGCATAATGTCATCCCCAGGGGTCCATATTACATAATACTGTTAATTATAGCATCAGTTTGCAACAGCGGCAGTATAGGTAATGGCCAAACTCCACAGTATGATTTAAGGGATTGAAAGCTCTGTGATTTCGTACAATAGCAATGTCAGGTTGTAGTCTAGTGAATTAAGGGAAATATACTTTATTTCTGGATAAAAGTACCAAAGTTGGTTTATAGGTAGATAAATATATGTTATTGAATATTTTTCCTTGCTCCAAGCAAAAAGTGTCCTGCAACACTATTTTTGGGTCATTTTCCTGAAAAATGTGAAAGATGACAATAATAATTTTATAAGTTAATCTTTTGCAGGTTTCTAGCATTGAGACCTAATAATATTGCCATAATAGACATTGATTGTTATAAATATGAGAGAATCAGCCCCCAAAAAATGCAATATGGGTGCAAAATTAAAGCTGAAAGGCAAAACTAATTGTGGCTTGATGCTTTCATTTTCATTACTTTCACAAGCTGTCAATAGTACTTTTTTAACCGCTTATATATTTTAAGGGTAATTCTATGTGTTTTCATGTATGTTATACCCTGTTAGGTTACAAAAGTGGTAGTAGTAGGATTATCTAGGGGAGATATGTGATCAATCTATATGGAATGAGTATTGCAGCAGAACACCGCAAACAAAGGGCTGCAGCCACCACAAGTAAAGTGCAGTTGTCACACTGGGGGGTTTGGGGGCATGTCCCCTCAAGACAATTTTGAATTTATAGCCTTCAAATAGTCCATTCTTATGAATTTTGCACACACTTTATGAAAGGTCTGATCTATATCTAGCCTCTATCATTTGGTTCGGGATTTTTTTTGAGGGAGAGATCCTTTGGAAAAATACTTTTGTCACCTGAAGGCATGCCCCCCATATATTTGAACACATTGAGAAGGAGGGAGTGGCATTGAGGGGAAAGAAGGGGTGTGGTTGGAGGGCTTAACTGAACTTGTGGACCTTTTATAAAAACTTGAGGTCACATATAAAGTTGCAAGCAGGGTACAGCGAGCTTGGTACCCACAGGATATTTTCGAGATCTAGAGGCAAAAGGGTTCTTTCTGGTGGGTTCTGAGAGCTGTATAGATTTATGTGCAGCCAGCAGTCAGGGGTTGTTCTAGTTGATTTTTCTTTCAAAAAGGAAGACTGTGAATCCACACTCTTTTGTTTTGCATCCTATTTCCTGAATGTCCTTTTTTTCTAATGCTTCCCTTTCCCTCCAACTGCTTCCCTCTCCCTAGGCTTGAGTATACAGAGGTCGTAGAGGTCGTAGAGGCCACAGGGGTAGGCCAGGGGATGGGAGGGGATCTGGAGGGGAGGAGAGTGGACATGGAATGGAAGGTGAGCTTGAGGGATATTGGAGGTGTATGGTAGGGGAGGGACCACGTCCCCCCTCCATCTTCAAGAAATCCCTCAGCCCGCAGCATGCCCCCAAACCCAAACCTGAGAAGAGGAATGGGGGGGGGGTGGTGGCAGAAGGTGTGACAATGCCCCTGCTCTCAGGGGAATTTGGAAATAACCTGGTACAGGATCTATATAAAATATAGCAAATATTTCTGCACGTTTTGTCAAAATCACTTCTCAAACATGAGTTAACATGGTTTAACGTATAACTGAAAACAGTCAATAAGCTTTAAATGCATTATGTCCCACAATAGAGAACACTTGCACCAACGATTATTAAGAAGAGAATATTCTACATTAAAAGTACACTAGTGCATTTTGTGGCCTATTTTTCACTCTTTTGCTATCACTGTGCCCCCTGGTGGGCAAAACTAGAACTATCCCCCCCCCCCCCCAGTCACATTTTCCCCCACCTGCTCAGAAATGTATGAATCCCCCCTCCAGGAAAAGATACTATCTACTCCCCTGAAATACTTTTCTTAAATTAAGAGCTAGTTTTCCAATCTTTCTTTTCATTCCTTCTCTCCTTTTCCTCAATCTTTCCTCTCCTCTCTTTTTTTTTGTGTTGGGGGTGGGGGCAATCCTGTTGCATCCCCCCACTTCCCCCTGAATCAGCCTTTTTTCAAATCAAAAGAAACAGCTAAATGAACCTGAAAAATATGGTTTCATGTGATCTGACAGTCATCTTTATGAAGGGCAGCCATCTTGAATTTTTAATGCATGATTTAGATTTGGATATTAACCTACATTTATAGTTACCAGTTAAGCATCTTGTATGGTTTCAGCCCTAAATATTTCTATAAAAGTTCTACAAATTAAGATTTCCTGTTTATTTCAATCATTTTGATGATCACATTTCAAAATGGCTGAAAAACGGTGATAGCATGGAAATTTCTTTTGGAGCAAGGAAAAAAGTGAAAGTTCTTGGTTCAAACCATGTGTAAAAATCTTTTGGCACTTTTATCCAGTAATAAAGTATAATGCCAATTCGTTCCCTTAATTCACTAGACTATTGTTGCTGAAATGTGGCAAACAGCAAGGGTGTTCAGCATACCTTTGCCGATTTTACGATTTATTGGCAGCTATATAGGACACCATTGTTTTTTGTTGCGATTTGGACACAATGGTCTATTGAAATACTCAATTTACCAGTATGTCTATCAGAAAAGATTTCAGGTCATTGCAGGGAAAATGTAAAAAAAATATTCTTTTGATATTGGACACTATCCAAATTGTGGGTCGATCCCATGGAATCAGTCATCAGATTTCCACAATTTCTTTTCTGTGGGTACTCAAAATCATTTGGGGGCCATCCATTAATTACGTACGCACATTTCTGGCCAAAATAGACCCCCCACCCACCTGTTGCACCATGTACGCATTTGAACTACCACCCCCCCCCCCCAAGTGTACATACGCATTTAACTTTTACCCCCCCCCCCCCCCCACTGATAAAATAAAGGAAAATTTGCTGAGGAATTTAAGTGCATATGAAGGGGGAGGAACCTAATCCCTGCACTGTGCTTGATACATGTACATTACCTGCGTTCCCCTGCTCAACACTCCAATTTCATGGATTTCTCGACAGAAATGTACTGCTTTTTGTAGAAAAACTTCTTAGGCAAAAAGAACACCCTTTTTTGAAAAGATGCTTCCTTTCTCACGATTAAAAGAAACATATAATACAGTGATGTGTCACATTCAAATATCACCAATCCTGTGGAGTTATGTACATTTATGCGATTTGGAAAAAAAACGATTTATAATTCTATTTGCAATTTATCTACTTTCACTGATTAAAGCTTTAAAAATACACCCTTTTCTAATATCCACAGACTTATCTAGGAAAATTCCAGGGACATTGGGGGGGAGGGGTGATAGAAAAAAATACCCATTTCCTGTGATTTTGGGACTGTATATTGTGTACATGTACCAGGGAGAGTGCAGGGACCGGGGGAAGGGACTCCTTTTTTGCGGATCAGTATCTTTAGGGGGGGGGGAGGATTTTCTAAGTACATTAGTTTTCTCCTGACCATCCCCAATAACAATAGGCTTAAAGCAACCTAACCCCCCACCCCCCATGACATTGAGAAATACCCCCTAAACTAAACCCCCAATTTTTCTTCTAAATAAGAAACCCCTTCACCCTGAAATTGATTCCTATCATAGATTTAAAAAAAAACAGTACTGATTAGGACAAATTTCCCACTTGTCAAAAGTATACTCCGGGGTTGGGGGTGGGTGGTCAAGCTTAGGTCAAAAAATATTTGGCATATTTGGGAAATCCAAAAGAAAATTTTCAAAATTTAGTTGAATATTTGGACCTAAAAAGGTACCAATTTTAGTCTAAAATGACAAAAAAATCGGCCCTATGCGTACACAATGCGTATGCCAAAATGGGCCTAGACCCCCCCACCCCCTCTGTACGCATCTGTACGCATTTAGCCTGACCCCCCCCACCCCCCCTTCATGCGTATGTAAATAATGGACGGCCCCTTGATGAAAATGAAAAGAAAAGCAGGAGTTGCCGTGCTACTTTTTATAATATGGAATTTAAAAAAATAAGAGAAATCTAATTCTACACTAAAAAAAACGGAAATTTGTCTGATTTTATTCCCTCCCTGGTAACAAATCACGGGATATTCCCGGGAATTTTTGGGGATTCTGTGAGCAAAATTTCCCGTGATATCACGGGATTAAAAGACGTGATTTTACATGTAGAATCTTGTAAAATCACGGGATTTACCCCAGCAAATCAGCAGGATGTGGGTTCGAACCCCTGTCAGTTCACTTATTGAACCAATGGGGTAGAATTGTGCACACCATAGCAAAAGGTGTCTTTCTACCTTATTCAAGCATGAGTTGATGATAAAAAACATTAAAAATGTATCTTCTACATGTTGGTGTGAAAGAAATGTTTTCTAAATGACTGATACAAAAATAAAAGATCACTAGGGATTCGACCTCTCAACCTTCAGATCTACAGTGCTAGGCTCTACCGACTAAGCTAACCGGGCTTGCTGAATGGTAGATGCATGGAATGGTAGTGTTTAATCTGCACCCTCTCCCTGTTTCAATCGTCCACATGCTAGTGCACGGGACAATGTATTTGTAGTTGGAAAGCTTAGTTTCTATTACTAATTACTTTAGAATTAGAAATCAAAAGCCAAGTCAATGAATCTCCTGAGGGATTGCAAGTATCACTTTAACACCGCAATTAATGGGAGAATACAAGTGTGTGAATGTGTTAAATGTGCAAAATGCCCCATGTTAAATGGTTCCTTCATACAGTTGTTTTGTATCAGAGAGAGAGAGGGTCCAGAATGAAACATTAGAGACCTTTAGCAACCTGACATATCTCATTTAATGCAACCATAGCAATGTTACAGGCATAGGCTACATCATCTCTAGATGGGCTGCGTCGACATTGCCACAGGACCCTATTACCTTTCCATACATCAACCATTCAGCAAGCCCGGTTAGCTCAGTCTGTAGAGCCTAGCACTTTAGATCTGAAGGTGGAGAGATCGAATCCCTAATGAGCTATGATGGGAAAAATAGGGACCTTTAGCAAAGCTAAGGTAGTTCATTAGATCCAGATGTAGCTTACAATTTTGCCATTGCTACATCAGCGTTTAAGGAGCTACATGAGGTTTGCTAAAGGTCCCTATTTGTATCACAGAGAGAGGGTGCAGAATGAAACTCTATCACCCTAAGCATCAACCATTCAGCAAGCCCGGTTAGCTCAGTCTGTAGAGCCTGGCACTGTAGATCTGAAGGTGGATAGTTCAAATCCCTAGTGATCTTTTTTTTTGCATGAAAGAAATAATGGGAAAATCTACATTCGTGTAAATCTAAGCTTACTATACGCAGACGTAGCAGTGTTAAAAGTATAGGATATGTCTATGTTTAATTGGCTACATTAGGTTTGCTAAAGGTCCCTCATGTCTATCCTGCTTCTCTCTTTGTCAACAACAACTCTATGTATACATAATATATCATAGTACAGTCACCACTGGTCGCAGATCATGTACCTCTCCCAATACATGTCCCAGTAGGTCAGTCGCTAGAGCACGGCACTATGGGTCTAAGGGTAGCAGGTTCAGTTCCCGAACAGGACAAGCATATGTTGGTTAGTGGTCAAAAGGAATGTATGTGGATGTTTTTGTAAGAATATTTAGATAAATCACACTAGAACCATTCAGGTCTACTAGCATGGGATTCGAACCCATGCACCCCTCTTTAACAGAATCCCGTGATATAACGGGAAATTTTGCTCACAGAATCCCGTGATAGCACGGGAATAGAACCCGGGTTATTCCCGGGACTGACCCCAGTTCAACCCGTGTTATTCAGGGGGAATTCACGGGAATTTGTTTCCAGGGCTATCAACCAATAACCATAGAGTTTCGAAATCTTACATGATCAACACCCCAGTAAACACAACTACATAGGTCAGACATAAATTAACGTTCGTTTTAGGTCTGAACTACGTAATTTTACAAGGTCTATGAACATCAAAACATGAAGGTTTATTTATATTCAACAGACGTAGATGTCTGATTTATGATTTTCAACCTCATTCTGACGTAAATATACGTAGTAAACCTACGTATATCTACATTAAAATTCGCATTTTTTGACATAAAGGATGCTCAAATCTTATGTAGATAAGTGGGATTCCAATCAGATATGTGTCATTTAAATTCACAGATGTGATTAATTCAGAACTATTATTGAAAATCTCACTTCATGTGGGACCAGCCTAGTATTTCGTTGCAAGGTGAGTAACAATAGTTTTGGTTTCAGTGAGGCCTTATATTTCTTTCAATCCCAGCCATGTGGTGTTCAGTTAACAAAGTGCCTTAATATAGATATGACCGTCCATTGTTTTATTTCCTCACCTTTATGAATGTATGGTCGATGGTGAAGAGCTGATTTTCGTTATTTTTCATAATCTTTAAGATTTTATTGATAGAATGTAGGGAATTCGCTCAGGTGCAACATTATTTTGTTGATAGTTAATAGTGCTGCCACCTAGTGTGACACTGGGGAGTTAAGTACATAATTGAACTTGAAAAAATGTGCATTTTAACGTAGGTATACGTAGGTTATCTACGTATATTTACGTCTGAATGAGGTAGATAAACGTAAATCAGACATCTACGTCTGTTGAACGTAGATAAACCTTCATGTTTTGACGTTCATAAACCTTGTAGAAATACGTAAATCAGACCTTTGGTTGAAACCAAACCTACACAAACCTCTGAGCTATGTAGGAATTATGTAGCGTGTTTACTGGGACATGGTTATTCACCTTTATTCACCTTTCATATCAACATTTATGCACAGAAACGTAAAACCTCACACGTGAAACGCCTATATGTTCTACTTTACTGCAAAAATAATTTTACAGTTGTATGCAATGGTATTCTGGGTAAAAATATGATGTTTCGGGAAAGGGTAAGAATAAATTGTCATTATTTTGTAGGTTTATTGGCTAAAAATAGTATTCAGTATTAACAGATTTTTTTTTAACTGTCTCAGAAATTAGTTCAGATCATTTGCTAACATATGAAAGTAATTTTGATGGGTGGTCCCGTGCATAGTTTTAGGGGTTTAAGCCTTTGAAAATAAAATAAAATAATGCAAAACCGGACTAGATTTCATATTCAGAGCACTGTATCGTGGGTAATAGCATCAAAAGCTGACACTAAAATCATCAAATGACCTTCGCTGTCTTAAGAAACATGATAAGCTCTATAGTATTTCTAAGAAGATTCATTGGTAAATAATGCCATCAATGCACTAATTCATGTAAAAAATAGGAAATATTATTGGCAACAAATATACCAAATATCAAAAGTTCCATAAAATGCTCAATTTTACTTAAATTTACCTAATTTCTGAAATGACATAGGGAACTAATATGTGTATCAGACTGTGCAATATGGGCTTATTCTGATACGTTTAAGCTGCATGCGCAGAGACCTGCGCAGAGGGTTCATTTTCAACAGGTAGCGATCCACCTTAATGTAGCTTTGGGTATATTTCAGCAATTTATTCACTTTACTGCTCTTACATATTAAATGAAAGTTCCTGAAGAATGTTAAAAAATGCCAAAAATACCTATAATCATTATATAAAAATTTAAAAATGCCCTAAAATGCTCAATCTTGCTCAAAATCGTCCAAAAACCTTTTGGGTGAAGAAAACCATTCTGCGCACAACTTACTAAAGAAGGCATTATTCTGATATATTTAAGCCATATGCGCAGAAAGCTACGCAGTAGTCCATTCAGCAAAGCCCTCGACCCACCTTAAATGCAAACATTCATGCAGTGATCACTGCAACAAGCAGTCCTGAACTAAGACTAGGCCAAATCTAAAAAAAGGTGTGCTTCAGGCAACCCAACCCTAGATTCCAAAAAGGGCCGACCTTAGCATTTTCTTTCATTAAATTCTTATTTTTCGTTATCTTTTAGAAAGGTGGTGAAGAATTACAAGTTCCCACTGACCTCAGTGGCCTGAATGATAGTCTGCCTTCAGGAAATGACTTTATCGGAGGAATATCCAACATTTTCTTGATATTTATTTTGTCGTGAGTCGATGTGGTAATTCGCAACTCATTAACTGTGCTCTCAAGATGTAAAGATATCCGACCTGCCTGCCCTATATTTTCGGACTATGTTGCCTGAAACACACCTTTTTTTGGCCTTAGGTTTTTCCTACAGCAGTATATGAATTGAACGGACCCTAGTCTAGATCTCGTATGTTAGATATGGCGGATGAATATGATTGAGGGAGAAACAGTAGGTAAATTTCCCCTCATATAATCAAGTGGTGCTCCCTGGATGTCACGTAATCGTCAATTCTCCATAAACCAAAACCCATATCACTGATGGTATCAATTATGTGCCTGTAAAATGATATACAAGTCAATTTTGAATTCCTTGAACAAAATGCTTTTGAATGGTAGTATGAGTACATGTATATTTTGTCAAATATTAGCGACGTGTATGGGAAACCTTATAGAGGAGGGGAGAATGTGATTCCTCATAAAAGGTATGTGGCTCACTGAGGAGGCATATAGACTTACTTTACATCTCGGGCACCCAGAAAGTCTGTAAAATTATCCCAACCCCCAAAAAGAGTTGAAATCAGAGCAACGGCTTTAATTTGCTGCAACACACTCCACATATAGGCCTAACGTATCCGTTCAGTTCTTTTCACCACACATGCGGGACACTGGAGGCTTGCTTTCCTATGCTGTATTTCCTTCTATGCCTCTCTTTAGGTATCGCATTGCGGTTTATGAAACATGCACTAACCTCTTTTACATGTAGATTATAGCCACTCCTATGTTACAGCATAGAGCCGCAGTTTTTTTGGAGGAGAGAGGGTATGGATACAACCCGCTATGGCCTACATAAATTTTGAAAACCTGAGAGCATATGGAGAGGGTATGAAAATACTTAATGTAAATGTTAGAAGTTGGTACAACAAGCATAAAAAACACGGCCACCTCTTGAAGGAGCTGGACTTCATATGCATTACAGAGACCTGGTTAAATAAAACACACTTGAACTCGAACCTACATCTGCTTGGCTATAACTTTATCAGGCAAGATAGGCTAGTTGAACTGGAAAACACTGGAGGAGGGCTGATTACTTACATAAGACGGGAATATAGTCCCCATCTGACTATTTTTGAGGATCTCAATTCCTTGAGCAAGGCTTTGGAATGTTCTTGCTTTACTGTGACAGTCCCCAATCATCGTTTTATGTTTATTGTGAATGCTTACAGACCACCAAGGAGGAGGCCGAAGGCGTGTTATAAAGGATTCAAAGAAATACTTCGTGACCCGAGAGTGGGTCGCAAAGAAATCTGGGTCGTCGGGGATCTAAACGTTGATGCCCAAACACGAAATAGCACTAAGTTTAAGTACTTGACTGGCTTTCTCGGGAAGAGGAAGCTACGCTTGCTACACACTGGGCCTACTCACTTCCACGAGTTTGGGAACTCGACATTAGATCATGTCTATACTAATAGTAGTAAAGTCATGTATAAGGGCCTACTTACTGACACGCTGAGTGACCATATTGCCATGTATGTGGTCAGACAGCACAAGAGAAAGGTGATCACTAAGAAGAAAATTAGAGGCAGAAGCTACAAAGTCTACAACCAACAAAATGCCAAGGCTGCCTCGAGATAGGGGGACTGGGGGGAGCTCCTATCCCCAACTGTTGATCCAGAAGATGCCTATAATTACTTTGTGGAAGTTGTAAGTCACTACCTGGGTGAAACACATCCAGTCAGAGAATTCGCTGTGAAAATGTTTGACGATAGAGAATACAGTAAGTCGGTGGTGACCTTGGTTAAGAAGAAACGCAAAATTCTAAAACGCTCAAGGAGGGTAGCCAAAGGGGAGCTAAATACTGCACTTTTAAGGGCCCGATCTGTGTCAAAGGAAATAGACCTGGAAATTAGAAAGTGCACTAAGAGGACTGTAGTTGAGAAACTGAGACGGTATAATCAGGACCCAAAAAGGTTCTCGAAATAAATAAACAGAATCTGGAAAGGAGATGATGCCCAGACCAAGATGGCTATCAAGAACCAAGATGGCCAATTAATTCCTCCTCGTGACCTTCCTGCCTATGTGAATGACTTCTACTGTAGCATAGAACCAGAATTAGCCGCGGAGTTCCCAGTTATTCAACCACCAATTACAATTGATGGTTTATCAAATGAAGATGGTTTTCTGGACCGGCATGACTCTAGATCCATAAGCATGAATGAAAGCAGAAAACTGTGTGCGATGATAAAGAATGACAAGACTTCTGGCATCAAAAATATCCAAACATGTGTAATAAAGAACTTCCTTGTCGCTAAGCATGAAATGCTGCAACAAATAGTTAATAGGACTAGTAAGTTTTGGAAGGTCCCGGGAGTATGGAAATATGCCACCGTGGTACCCCTATCAAAAGGGGGTGATGAATCACAGATAGGAAATTGGAGACCAGTAAGTCTCCTAAATGTCTTCTCGAAACTGAGTGAAAGAATCATGCATGGTCAACTACTCCAATTCATCTTGGAGAACAGTCTAATATCGAATAGTCAGTTTGGGTTTCTCCCAGAAAGATCAACGGCGGATGCAATCATGGCCTTAACCACCGTGCTCTACGAGGCGAGAAATAAACACAAGTTGGCGGCCACGGTGTATCTGGACTTGCGTAAGGCCTTTGACACTGTGTCACATGAAATCCTATTGAAAAAGCTAAAGGACTTAGGCCTGTCCAAAAAGGCCTTGTCCTGGTTCATTAGTTTCTTGGGAGACAGATCTCAATGCAGCCTATTCAGAGTGCCGCAAGGGTCGGTAATTAGACCGTTATTGTTTATCCTTTATGTCTACGAAATTTTTAGGGTGGTTGACAACTGTCATGTTTTCATGTACGCCGATGATTTGGCACTGAAAGCCACCGGTATGACCCAGAATCAATCATAATTGCTCCAATCGGATCTTACCAAAGTAGGGAATTGGTGCAAGACAAATAAACTTACAGTGAATGCGGATAAGACTGTCCTTATGCGGAATCATTCTAACAGAAACCTGCCAGATCTGGAGCCGTTTCGTATAGAGCTAGATGGTAAGGCCTTAAAAACAGCCAAATCATACAACTACCTTGGAGTCATCGTTGACGTGCAATTGAAACACATCAGGCCATGCATGGACAGTAAATTATCACTTGAAATCTACAACACCATGGTATTGCCAATAATGGACTATTCAAACTTTCTCCTAGACGAGGGTCCAGCATGGGTCCCAAGAAAATTGCAAAGCCTACATAATTATGGTTTACGCATCACGCAAGAAATATGGGATACAAGGGACATCAGAGTTAACAAACTACTAACCCTGTGTGGGTCGTTTTACATGGAGGATCGGAGAAAGGAATGTCTATTATGCTTGATGTTCAAAAGATCAAAAAAGGAGGAGCTAGTTGTACCTGCTCCTAGGAGATTGAGGAATTTCAACAAAGTGATACTGAAGATTCAAAATCCCAAAACAAACATCTATCTAAAAAGCCCTGTGTTCAGGGGAAAGGCACTGTGGGATGAACTAGAAGACACTCAAAACCATGCAAATACGCTATCTGGTTTCAAACGTACCTTGACAGGTGACGCACCAGATGAAAATGTAAATCAAGGTGGTCTACCTGGATACCGCGAGAATAATGTACCCCGCCCATAGATGGGATAGTGGAGATATAAGCCTCAACATATCATACATAAACAGTGTTCGCTTACTTGGATAGGACATAAAGTTGTTTGTCAAAAGAAGTACTTACCCTCCCTCCTTCCTAAAAACACACATATCCTTGCACTGACATGTCGTTATACTAAAACTCTTCTGGACAAATACAAAACATGGTGGATAGACCCTAGTTTTGGCTCATGAGTGAAGTCACTCATACTGTCAATATAGACATGAATTGACTTTTGAATTGCACTAAAGATACTGTATATTTTTGTGCCTGATATGAATTGTAAAACTATTAATACTCCCTAAAGGAGATGTTTTTCAATAAAAACAAGTCAAACCTCAACCTCAACCTTCTCTGTATGCAATGGCCTGCAATGTCACGCCCAATGACTTCACATGACAGAAAGAGAACATTTGCTTTTCAAACCTTTTATATAGAAGAGCCATGTCAGTGTATCAAATACAGCAACCCACTCAGCAAGATACCTCGTACCGTTCTTCACTCATTGAAGTCGGATGCATCCCGTGTGTCACATTCTGCCTGCAAATGCATATCACTGTCTTGCGACTTGAACGACTGAATAAGTAGACAAATCCCAAGATAGTGAGATTTATCTATCATATCCCTTGTCCCTGGTCACAGCATTGGTAGACATGAAATCACATCTTGACCCCATTTCAGACTGACATAATTGCAGCTTCACCATATCCAGCATACCACTCATAAGCAAGTGACATTGGTAGTTTGACACTCGCCTCCGTTGACCAGTCAGCTGCAGTTGACTCTCAAGCAAATAAGAGTCAAACTCACCCGACTCCCCTTCACCATAAGTCATCTGGGAGACAAACTGTGACACTGGCTAACAGAGTCATGGCGACACCTATGTAATGTAGTACCATGGTACCATGGGTATATGGACTTTGCTAGGTACAAGTACTCTACTCCTGAGGGAACCACCCCGGGAGGCTACACTAGTATGTAGTCCAGGTGGGTGTAGACACCACACTAAGTGGCCAGGATTTATGAACGTCTTCTCCCTCCTTTCGTATATCAGATAGCTCGTTAGGAGCCTGCTGTATGGGGCAGAGAAACAGAAAGGCATCGACACTGGTGAAAGGTTACCCCTTACTCCCCTATCTCCTCTCAACTGGTGTGGGAGGCTTGGGAGATTTCTCTCCACATCCCAGCCCACGTGGCAGCAAAGCCAGGAGGAGCTAGACAGTAAACTACATAAAGCAATATGTCAGCTTTTTACAGGCCCCTGGGGGCTTTCCTCAGATCATTATAAACCCTTCAGTGTAAGTGTTGGGTGTCGTTTGTTTGAGGTTCAGGGCATGTCGATTGTAATCAGACTGGGCAGAGGTGTATAGGGCTGCATCTGTAAATGTCATTAGCACTTAGCCAGCCTTCTTGATGTCTTTGATCCAGGCCTCTGCTTCTTAGTAGTCAAAGGAGAAAGAAGCAACTGACCCTCTTTTCTCTCAACACATTAAACAATTGTCAACACATTCTTTTAAAATATTTGTATGAACTTGAATGAATGTACCCGTCTAGATTTGTATTATTTACACACTATACAAATGTTGGAAATATGACATTTTACTAATTAAATTTGTATTAATCTGTCGATTTATCATGATAACAGTATAATCTCAATCCCAAATACACAAATATTTAACTATTCTTGAAGTTCTAGCTGAGCAACCATTCATGAGACTCACGTTAGGTCTCCACTACCTGTATACACCAAAACCTGAGCTTATACCACTCGGTAAATTAGAAACTAGGGCAATAACTGAAAGTGGCATATGCATTGTAAGTGTAACAGGCAAGGCTTCACTCCAGTAACGGTACTTTAACAAGGATTTTCTCCGGGGCCCACTATCTCACTCCCAGGAGATGGGAGGGGGAGGATGCAGATTCTGTAGATGTACAAATCCAGTAAGACACCACCGCACTAGGGAACCAGAGAAGGAAATGGGAAGACATAGTATTCCGTGTAGGACAAATCTCGGCTGTCAGTCCATTACGAGTTTTCCATCAGAGGATAGCAGTGTGTTCATGCCTATGTATCATCAGATAAGAAGCATTGCAGGATCCGACACCCACAGATAATGCTAGATGTACCGTGTAAGGCTACATTACAATCATCACTTGGCTGCTCTCATCCCCAACTGTGTAAAGGGCAACTGTGAGATGCCACTCTCTGGTCAACAAAAAGTAGGAAATCTTAATATTTTGGTCAATTTTGTGTTGGAAATTGATACGATCTTATGCAGAAACTCAAGCAAAATAGTAGGAATTCCTGTACAAGTAGAAAAAGTGGCATCTCCGAATCATATAATAGTTGTGTGCTCCATAAACGCAAGGTCAGCTCTAAGTTGAGTTAACACAAATAGAGCCTCTGATCGACATTGACAAGTTAAGGAACAGCTCTATTGCCTTTTCTCTAGCAGATCGTTTTGCCATAGCAGATCTGCTGTAGCAGATCCAAATGGCCCAATATAATATTCTGTTGCTTAAGATAAACCTCCCACTGGGGAGGGGTATGGGACCCTAGAGGAGGGATAAAGACCACGAGGTAGGCCCAGGGTACAATTGAGTAGGGATTAGATACACTGGACGACAGAAAAAGACACACAGGATTAGCACATTGTCCAGAGACCGTGCTGGATTGGGTTTGATATGTGGATTTTTGAGGACAAGATTAGAGAGCACGTGCTAAAGCAGATCTGCTTTACCAACCTGTGGTGCTATCAAATCTGCCTACAAAAGCAGGCCCCTGGGGGATGTTCCTATCCTACAAGAGGATTTGATTGTGCCATCGGTGTTTGTGTTTTACACGTTTAGGGCATGTACCTAGTATGGTTTTGTCAGAATCGCTTCTTAAACATGAGTTGAAATGTATCACTGAAAATGGTAAATAAGCTCTAAATGCATTATATCCTATGATGAATACAAATAATTGCAACAAAGAACAACTTTATCGAAAAAAAACTAAAAAGATGGATTGTGTGATATACATCACAAGTGACCCAGGGCTTTTCCAAGATTGGCAGTGTCCCAACACTCATGTCCCAACACTCATGTCCCAACACCTGAACACTCACGTCCCAACACTCACGTCCCAACACTCACGTCCCAACACTCACATCCCAACAATCCCAACCCCCTAACAACGATGACCGACGACTAACACCCAACCCTGCAATGGCGAGTTCTATCATGGTCCGCCGTGCACTTCCAATTGAAAAAGATTGAGCGTGTGAGTGGCCTCACAGATGACTCGGGGTAAGCTGGAGTTGGAGCTTATCATGTACTTAGATATAGTACTCCCTTATAATCATTCATTGGTCAATTCTGGCATCAGAAATGAATTCCTTGTTAAAAAGTACCCTCAAGTCATGTGTCATACATGTATGTTATTCCAATTTAGGCCAGCAGGTGGGCGTGGGTGAGCAGGTGGGTGTGGGAGAGCAGGTGGGTGTGGGTGTGCAGGTGGGTGTGAGCGACAGTTGCAGGCTGCCGGCATGTACTGCCTTTTGTCCCTATCAAAAAGCGATTCGATCGGACGATAATCGGCGGAGATACGGGTGGTGCAATTTCGCTCTGCACTCCTTTTATCCTGACGTTGTCGCTGGCAACTCTTGTGTTGTCTTGCTGAGTTCTCAAGGTACGCGAGAAACGACTATGGCGCCACCATGTAGAAGACGGGCGGTACAGGAACTAAAAGTGATCCTTGTGTTTGGTATGTACAGGGTATTATATGAAGTTCAATTAAGTAATTTAAATAATGTAGAGGGCATTTTAGCTTAGTTGGATAGCATTTTCATATGTTAGATGGTACATTTATGCCTGAAAGATAAAAATGTGCTAGTTCTTTGCTGAGAAGACCACTTCTATCAGCTCCAGTTTTTTTTAAACCTTGCAGCCTATGGAGAGTTGATTTAGAGGGTAGTCATTTAACAGTACTTAAGAGTTTAACAAAAAGAGAGAAAAAATACGCAAAGATCGCAGTTGATTTGCGAATAGAAGAAAAGAGATATTGATTTACTTTTTGAAGGAAATATTTGTCCCCCGATCTTGCCCTTTATTTTAGCTTATTGTTTTTTTTCTAACTGAAATAGAAACTGAGTAATATGCATTTTAAAATGTCTAAAAAACGTCTTAAAGGAAAAGCCAGGCGTCGTATATGCCTCAGGGTATGAACCCTGAGTCAAAAATGAAAGGTCCTTAATTATTCTGTGTGTACCTTTAATTTCAGCTCAAAAGCGTCTCATAAAAACGTCTCACCTGCTCTTAACCATTGTAGGTATAGGAAGTCTGTGAACTTGCATCTTTTAAAGTCAGGATTCAAGGTCACTGGCCCATCTTCAGCATTAGTTCACACAGACTCTGTTTTCGGGTTGTTTTTGACATTTTTTGAGGAGCTTTTTTTATGGGGAAAAAAGAGAGGGGGACACAGATTGTTCCACAGTAGAACTTTAGCTTTATTCTGAACAGAAAAAACAAAAAATAAAGGCAGGGCGAACGTTCAAAGTCAGCTGACCAATCTATGTTTTTTGCAGGAAAACCGTCTCACAGAGACCCAGGGTACCCCTGGGTCAACAAGGACGTAAGGCCTTACCTATCCTAGTTTTAGCTATTTGACCCCTCATATGGCATCCCCATCATATATTTAGCTATCTGACTCCTCATTTGGCCTCGCCCACCCCATTTTGGGCTCTTTTACCTGATTCTTGGCTATATGACCCATCGTTTGACCTCTCCCACCCCATTTTCACCTATCTGACCCCTTGTTTGGCCTCTCCCACCCCAAATTTTCTATCTGATCCTTTGCTTGGCCACTCTCCTCCTATTATTAGCAATCTCACCCCTCGTTTGGCTCGTTTTTAGCTATATAACCTCTCGTTTTTCCTCTCCTATTTCCGTTTTTTAGGCCATTGGTTTGGCCTCTTCCACCTCAATTTAAACTATATTGCAGTGTAGCAGGTGTAATGCCATATAATGGCCAACAGAATCAGAGACGCAAAAGAAGGGGTTATATACATTTTATTTATGTAGCTAAAACTGAGATTGGCAAGGCCAAACGAGTGTTAGCTTGAAATGAGTGGGTGAACACAAATGAAGGGTCATATAGCTAGGAGTAGGTAAGAAAGACCAAATGAGTGATCAGATAGCTAAAAATGTGGTGGGAGAGGCCAAACGAAAGTGCAGATAACTAAAAATCGAGTAAGCAAGGCCTGGCGAGGGGTCAGATAGCTAAAAATTGGTTAAGAGAGGCCAAACAAGGGGTCAGATAGCTAAAAATGGGAGGAGAGCGGCCAAGCGAAGGACCAGATAGCTAAATATGGGGTGGGAGAGGCCAAACAAGGGGTCAGATAGCTAAGAATCGGGTAAAAGAAGCCAAAATTCCCAAATAGCTAAAACTAGGACAGGCAAGGTCAGACGAGAGGTCATTGATCCCTCAATTCAGTCACCATGCCCTTGTATGGGCTCGCACAGCCGTCCCTTGGCTCATCAGCCACTTGTATGGGCTTGTACAGCCATCGCTAGGTTGATCAGACCTTCGTATGAGCTCGTACATCACTCAATTCCTATGGGCTTGTACAGCCATTGCTGGGGTCATCAGGCCCTTGTATGGGCTTGTACAGCCATCGCTAGGACCATTAGGCCCTTCTTTGGGCTCGCACAGCTAGCTAGCATTATCAGGTCCTTCTCTTGGCTCGTACAGCCCTCGCTGGGGTCACCAGGCCCTAGTATGGGCTCGCAAAGACCTTTTTACGTTCACCAGGCTTTCTTATGAGTTTGCAGATCCCTCAATTCAGTCACCTCAGAGTCCTATGGGCTCGTAGAGGTCATGAGGCCCTCCTATGGGCTCGTAGAGCCATCGCTGGGGCCATGAGGCCCTTGTATAGCTTGTTCAGCCATCGCTAGGGTCATGAGGCCCTTGTTTGGTCTAGCACAGCCATCGCTGGGGTCATCAGGTCCTTGTTTGGGCTCGTACGTACAGCCCTCGCTAGGGTCATCAGGCCCTAGTATGGGCTCGTACAGCCCTGGTTAAATTCACCAGGCTCTTGTATGAGCTCACAGATCCCTCAATTCAGTCACCAGGCCCTCCTATGGGCTTTTACAGCCATTGCTGGGGTCATCAGACCCTTGTTTGGGCTCGTACAGCCCTCGCTAGGTTCATTAGGCCCTTGTTTGGTCTCGTACAACCATCGCTGGGGTCATAAGGCCCTAGTATTGGCTCGTACAGCCCTGGTTAAATTCACCAGGCTCTCGCATGAGCTCACAGATCCCTCAATTCAGTCACCAGCCATTGCTGGGGGTCATCAGACCCTTGTTTGGCCTTGTACAGCCCTCGCTAGGGTCATTTGGCCCTTGTTTGGTCTCGCGCAACCATCGCTGGGGTCATCTGGCCCTAGTATGGGCTCGTACAGCCCTGGTTAAATTCACCAGGCTTTCACATGAGCTCACAGGTCCCTCAATTCAGTCACCAGCCATTGCCGGGGTCATCAGACCCTTGTTTGGGCTCGTACAGCCCTCGCTAGGGTCATTAGACCCTTGTTTGGTCTCACACAGCCATCGCTCGGGTCATCAGGCCCTTGTTTGGGTTCCCACACCTCAGATAGACTTTGACACCTGTATTACCTTTTCCTTTTTCAAATTTGGCCTAACCCTATATATAGAGAACTATATATCCCATAGTTTTTAGAATACATTGTGGTTAGGCTAGAAAAGGGACTTTGGCACCTGGACTATCTGGACAGAACCCCAAATATATATATCCTATTTAATAACTATGGTGTCATGTGCATCCCTGGGTGTGCATCTATATAACTAATCAGATACAGGATAATGGGTTGTTATGAGAAAAAAGGACTTTGGCACCTGGACTATTTAAAAAAAATCATACATCATAATTTGAATAATTTGGTTTAATTTGTATCTATACTTAAAGTCCAAATATAATTATTGCAAAATGCCTTAAGTTTTTAAGTTAAGGAGTATAGTAGTGAACCTAGCCCCTGTGAGGCCCTTCCCATGGTATCAAGTGTCTTAGAACAACCACTGTGCTGATACTAATCTGGTGCTAATTAGGTGCAGGTGACCCGACCTCGATGGGCGTCGGGAGTCAAGATCAACAGATTACCATAGGGACTGGAGTGTCTTCCAGATCAGGCACTTGGTGGGGGTGGGGGTCAATCCTCCCCATCAGGTGATGGTTGCCATGACACTCCTCCTATCTACTGATCTCCAGAACCTGCTGACTCCTTTTGGGTTGCCATGGCAACCATCCAATGACAATTAGGCTTATCTAACACTGATGAGAGACTCACACCATTCCCATACTGGAAATCACAGCCATAAATATCCATCTTATGTCAAGAAAATAGCTAGACATGTAATTGTCTAGAATCTACTCATCTATGTGAGAGTCTTTTTGACAATTGATACCTATGCAGTTTCTTCCACTCTGGAGGAGCAGGGGCAGCAGGACTCCACACTCCTCCAGAAAATGATGACT